>JARWIR010000010.1:37638202-38973202 GCA_029959085.1 Nemophila menziesii | reverse complement strand
ACATTTGATTGAAGGTGCCTAAGCATAGAAAAAAAAAGCAATAATAAGACACGAAACAATGAAATTAGCCTACTCCAGCTCTGCAAAAGTTGTCCGTAAACTCAAAAAGTAGTCTCGAAGAGTCAAGAGCTTCAGTTGCCTCGTGCTTAACTTGTTTTGCGAGATTGTCCGCAAGACTATTACTACTTCTCTTGATGAAATAGAATGAGATGAGACTACACTTCATAGCTTTTTGTTTGATCTTTTCCATAGTCCTACGAATGTGCCATTCTGCAGCTGACATCTACTTAATACTTTGAATGACCTCAAGGTTATCTGACAAGATAATCTTCCTTCCTTCCCGTTGGCCTTCACATGCCTGGACCTCTTTAAGTACTGCAACGCCTCACCTTCAAGGGGTGAGTCGCATAAAAGATCGGGTTTCATTACCTTGTTATCACCAGATGTTTTGGTATGCATTACGATCCCTATGCCAGTAGGCTCGTATTTAACTTTAAATGATGCATCACAGTTAATGATCATTTGCGCTTCTTCATACTCGATCTCTTTTCTTTCCTTGTTATACATTTCTGAATATATGCTTTTTGAAGTTTTTTTCCAGTCTATTCCATGAATCTCTTTCATGAGTTTATTTGTTTTGAAAACTATATTATCTCCATCAATCTCTTTCCCTTCATGTATCGCTTTTATTTGTGCCTACCAAATATTTCACAAATTTATCATTAAGTAACCTCTAATAATATTCCTATCACATCCTCCTTTCGTATAATTTTCTATTATTTTTAGTATCCACTCATCCATGGGTGTATTATCTCCTTGTTTATTCTTAGTTGTATAGAGGTTCCTGCCCAAATTTCTCTGCACACTTTATATTGCCTAAGAAGATGTTCCACTGTGTCTATTAGATTACAACCCTACACGCATTTATTTGTATCCGCATATATCCTTTTATACAAGTTATTTGTTGTGGGTATTGCATTGTTGCAGACTTTCCATATGAATATCCTTATTTTTTTTGGTATATTGGATGACCATACAGTTTTTACGATATCTGAATTATACATATTTCTATCCTCTGCCTTTTGTGGTGCATTAATAACTTGTTCTTCTACCAATTTCTTATACCCCGTTTTTGTATTGTATTTTCGATTTTTAACTAAAGGCCATATGAAAGTATCTTCATTGTTTGTGTCTATAATTCGAATTCTAGTAATAGAAGATATGATAGGTGGTGGAAAGATTTTGTTCATAACCTCAAGGTTTCAGATATTAGTATTAGGATATAATAATTGACTCACTTTTTGTAGATTGCAATCTTTTGTCAGTTAAAATCGATTTATCTACCAAAGCAAATAAAAGATACGAAAATAAATAAATGAGAGGACAAGCTTTTATCAAAGTTCACCTAAAAATAATTATTTCTTTGTTGAATACTACTGATTTGGTTTTGCATTATATTTTAGATGTATCCCCTACTACAAGATTATATCAAAGTTCATCTAAAATATTATATTTTTGTTTAATACAAAAAAAAAGTTACTTCACTACTACATTATTTTATTGGCGATAAACTATTTTTGTTACTGGTGATCCAAAATATCGTTAGATATCAAGAATGGCAACGACTTTTGGTTTGTCTTTGCAAGAACTTTTTATTACTAGCGACAGAAAAATGTCATCGCAAGTAACAAAATCTCTTGCGACTACATAGTTGTTGTTAATGTCATTTTTCTTACAACAACATTTATGGTGTTAGTAATATTGTGTTCTTGCGAGGACCTATTTGTCGTCGCTAATGATCATGTTAGTAGCTAGTAAATCATCGTCGTGGTTTACTGGATTGATACGTCCTTTTTAATTTCATTAGCGACAAAAATATCATCGCCAATGATATTTGAAAAAAAAATATTTAACTTAATAATTATTTTTAACAAAATTTGGTTTGTACTAAATTTTTGCTTTTAAACTTTAAAATTGACAAAATAATGCATAGATTAATAGAAACAAATACATATTATTATATATCCTGATAAAAGTTAGATTAATATAAAATAACGTATATTGAAACAAAAATATGTTTGTTATATTTTAATTAGATCATACACAATAACAATCTAAAGATCATATAGACGTTCTTCTTCATCATCATCTTCAACTTGTTCGTTTACGAGTTGTCGGCTATCAGATATGACTTGTTGGTTGTTGGAGGGTTTTGTTGGAGGATTGTTAGTTTGGCCTGGAGTGAAATTGGAAAGCCCCGCAGATTCTCTACACTCATTAACAAACCTCATTGTCTCGATCAGGTGGTTCATCGTAAAAATAATGGATTGGGTGCCAACAGATGAACTCATGGATTGCTTGCCTGGAGGAGTGTATGGTGGACGACCCTGTGAAATAAAAAATTCATTCAAGTCGGCCACCATCCTGTTTAATTGTTCAACCCGCTCGCGTGTGGTGCATGGAATCTAGTCTTGGTAAGCGGGCCCACTTCGGGTGTCCAATTCCTAGTCGTCAGGCCCATCCCTTTCTTGGTGGCTTCCTTCACAGTATCTACCGACTCTTTAAGCGTTAAGGAAGAAGTGAACGATAAAGATGTATATGACCCAGACCGTGACTGGGAGACTTTCTCTTTCATCATGGATCGAAGCTTAGCTTGTTACATTAAATACATTTCAAATTTGAAAACATCAAACCATTTTTTTTAAATAATAAGTTTTGATATAGAAACACTTACGTCGGCCTTCTCATATTTTGAGGTCCTCTACTCCTTCTTCTTGTCATAATAGCGTACGTGCTTGAAGAATCCTCCCAAAGGTGGAATAGGGATATGTTGTTGGGTGTCATCATCAGTGACCACCAATGATGATGAGGGTTTTGCTCGATACTTCTCTTGTGAAGGGCCCCCCTCTTGTAGTTGTACTGCGGGGTTGGTTTATTGTTGCATTCAAATTTCTATTCACTAATCTAAAAAAAATTAATAAGTAATAAAAGGTAATTTTACTATGAAAAATATGTACCTCATAAAGAATATCCCGAGTCCCGCTCCACTAGGGCGTGTTTGTTTTTCCCTATTTTCCGCGCTAGCTATCACATAGGTCTGGTTCATTTTAATCAAAAATTAATAACATAGAGTAAAATCATATATTACAAGTTAAATCCTTATTACCTGGGTCTTCTCGTCATCTCAGTTGGCATAATCTTCCCCCAATCCTCATCGTTCGTGTTATCGGGCTTGAGCTCCTTACTATAGTAGTCCTTGACGTGATACTTGTAGTCCTTATACCTCACGATACAACTTTCAGTGAGGCTTTGATGTACTTTGTCCATGTCATCCCTCCTATTACAATCCTCTATATCGAAGAATTCTTGTAACCAACAACAACACAACAAATCAACTATTTTTTTTTTGTTACCGTGGGTTCCGAGTTTCACCCGACTAATCCCACGGGGGAATATGACAGCCTCCCCAACCATATCTCCAGGCAAGTCAGAACTAGGTTACCCATGTTCTGGGAAGGCTTCGAGCCTTAGACCTCATGACCTTCTTAACTTTTTCTTCCACCTTCGGGATTCGAACCTGGGACCTCATGGATGAGACAATAGAGCTCTGGCCAACAACATTTCCTTAAACTTTTTTCCACCTTCGGGATTCGAACCCTGTACCTCTTAGTTGAGAGACAATGGCCCTGGCCAGTTGAGCTAGCTCAACTGGCTCACAACAAATCAACTATCATCTATAATAAACATTAATGAATATTTTAAAAATAAATTTAAAAAGAATATTACTAATAAGCGATCAAGGAGCAGCTGCTTTAGCTCATCTGAGTCATCTCTCCAAAGCTTGAGCATGGAGGGACTCTCTCCCTAACAGTAATCCCAATAATCTGACTGATGTGTTTTTCATACACGCCAATCAGATTCCATGTATCATCAAAGATACAAAAGTCAACTGCTAAGTACGTATCCAAATCACACAAGACCTTAAGCATACAACTATAACAATATTAAAAATTAAAAATAAAAATTCAAATATATATATATATATATATATATATATATATATATATATATTCACCTAATCATGGCATATGAAAGTTATACACAATCATACTTGAATATACCAAATTATGAAAAGTTTGAATTTTAGAAAAAATACCTAATTTTGAGATATTATGTAAAGAAATTGAAGTAGAAGTAGGCTCCACCTATGAAATTAGTCTCAAGATAAGCGAATGATGATGTGGCGGAGAACGGGTTCCTGATTAGGTGTAATGATAGAACAAATAAAGGTTAAGATTTGGGAAAAAAGGGGAAGATATTTTTTAGGTTTTTTTTTTTATTTTTAAGATTCTACCGAACAGCTGCAATAAATACAGTGACGTCATTCGCGACGACATTTTTGTCGTCGCCAATGACATCAAAGTGGTCGCTAATAAATATTATCAGTGACGGCTTAGTGTCATCGCCAATAACCTCGACCATTGGCGACTACAATTTTCGACAAAAATATTAAATTTTAATTTTAAAATCTGTAGCGACTACTCTTATATAATCGACGACAACTTCTCTTCGTCGCTAATAACAATTTAAATAGGCGACGAAGTATGGCGTCGCGAATGAGAACTCATACACCACGACTCACGCATCGTCGTTAATGACCTCATCGCTAGAATAACGCATTCCAGTAGTGTGCATTATATATTAGAGTAGGTATTACACGTGTTCGAGAGCACTACACAAATTTAAATTTTGTTTGAAGAAATTATATCATGGCTATAGTTGGAACTTTCGCTACTTCTTAAAAATGTCAAGGTCCTTATAGTGGCGATATATATATTAGTTGTAAACTATGTATATATTTTGAGTAGAAATATGAGTTTTAGTTTGGTCATATTTATCATGAGGTTAAACCTTGTATATATATTACTTTATTTTTTATTTATATCTTATAATTTATTTATAACATTGTGAACATTTAGAATAAAATTTGATTAAAGACTTTAACCTAATTTTGGTCGATGCATAATTTGGTAATTGACCTAATTAGATACAAAAATGAATATTCGTTATTAAATATCGTTTTTACATCTAATTCTGTTAGTATATAATGGAAGATAAAGTCAGAAGAAGATACAACGTTAGGCGTCTTTAGTTTATATAAATGCCTGAAAAGTCGATTTAGCAAATGGTTTATCACATCTATTAAATCCAAACCAAGGGTTAAGTTTATAATATTATCAACTATAACATCTCAAATCTTGAAACAAAACATCCAATTGGAAAAATATGTTACAACGTGTACTTAGGAGTAGTAATGTTGGTGGCTATAAATACCAAGAATATCATCAATCATGAAATTTAAACAAAATATGGACCCTATACATTGAAAAAAGAATTTTCTTCATACCATTGGCAGAAACAAACAATGCTAAAAACTCTTTCTTCATCAATTTTTTTAGCAATTCTTTCAAGCTCTTTCTTTATTCTTTTTATCTAGTCTTTCATCTGTCACCTTCATTCTTTAATGGAAGAATTCTAGGGGAGATTGTTGATTGAATTGTTACTTTTCTTTTTAAGCATTTTCTCTTGTACACGAACATCGTCGTCCTTTCCAAAGAAAAATAAAGAATAGAATAATTTCAGTTAAGTGTTCATCGAAGATACCATTCCAAGGGTTGTTTAGCTTACCAGAAGAGAAAAGGTAAATGCAAAAGATATCAAAGTGGGGTACATATCCAAAACATCTATTGCAATATCCTCTGTCACATAAGGAACCTGCATTCATATAGATACTTAATTATGAGACCAAAATTATTCTCTAAAGGCCAAATTTTTTGTAGATAATAGATAAATATACCTGCATGAGTTGAATAGTAAAAAAATCACTAATTGTAAGCTTATCCAAATCCTGACACCTCTTAAGAAATCCAGTGAATGTAAGGCAAGGCCCACCATTCTTTTTCTCTGGATCTAAATATGTGTAGTAGTATTGCTTTATACCTTGCCTAAGATGACCACATTTTATAAATGTATCTACTAATCCACTTGTTCTTTGTACATCAAATTTCTACAATATCTTAGTTTTAAAACAACTGACACATAATATAAAATACATTATCACCCAACAAAATATACACGTATTTTATTCCTGGTTACGATAAATTTGGAGGGAGCATTCCACGAGAAATTAACAATCTTACCAATATCAAGTACCTTGATCCTGCCGTTGGAAACCTTGGAGGCTCAATTTCAGATGAATTTGGGAAATTACAGAAGAAATATTACACAAATAACTTGTTGCAAGAAGTATCTTACGACTATTATAAACCACAAGGGAGGGGGTGGGGAAAAGAATGCAAAAAAAATTGCTATTATAACATATACGTGAGTGTGGTATGTCAAATATTACTTCTTCACTCTGTTATTAGATTATGAAATATTAGAAGGGAGTGTAAGTATTAACCTTTCAAATAGAAAATTCATTAGATTAGGTTGCTAGAAGGTTCACGATTATTAGCTTATGTCCATCTCCAACAGTTGTGCCAACCAGTTATTTACTGCAAAACAATTCAGAAAAACGCTGTATAAGACCAAATTGCTCACTCCAATATTCACAAAAAATCATGGGACCCACAAAACTCACACGATAAACCCTCCCCATATATGCTATTTTCATCGCATTACGACGGTAAAAGACTTCCATTCCACCCCTTTTAGAGGCGCAATAGTTATTCTCAACCACCTTCAACCACCAGTGCCTTGCTGGGGCATTATAAGCTACACAAATTCATGAAAATCTCGTCCACTAAGCCCAAAGGATATCTTGTTTCAGTTATCCATAATATCGAACCTTCGCTAAGAGAATTGTGATTTTTTGCCCCTTCTACAATTACTTGGGACCTCATTATCTATAAAATTAAACTATCAACTTTGTATCAAGAAAAATACTATTTTCACTTATCGATGAAACTATACAACTGGCGAGGTTATGTGACGTGGTTGTAAGGCCGCTTCTACAGGTTGGACATGGGGAAGAGCCTGCATATATAAAAATTGAACTTTATGTCCCTATATTATACACAAATTGCTCTATAGGTCCCTATATTATGCAAAAATTGCATTACATGTCCCGATGTTAATTTTTTCTAATTAATTACATTATAAATGTATATGTTATACATAATAACCTATATTTTACTATAGAAAAAAAACATTCATACAAATAACATGAAAATAAGCCTAATAAGATAATTCTAAAACTTTAAGGGGTACTTAGAGAATATTCTAGAAATTTTGAGGAGGGCATAAGTTAATTAATTTTTTTTAATTGTAAGAGTAAATAAATTCTTTTTGGGGGCCATGAGATATGATAGCTTAGTCACTTACCTTGCAAAAGTAACATCTTATTCCATAATCTTTTGAATGTGTGACAAAGTGAAGTCCTTTATCTTGCAAATATAACAAATTTGTGACAAAGTATGTCCTTTTTATATTGCAAAAATAATGCAGTTTCATGACTAAGTTGTCAAAAAGTCGAATTAAAGGACCAAGTTAGTTATTTAGGCAAACAATGATAACAATGCTAAACGAGTTTAACATATAACAATTCATGAAAAAAATTAAAACATGGTATAAATAAGACTCACTTACAATCATTTACAACCAAAACCACTCCAGCAACCATTTCATTTGCTTCAGGTCCAAAAATCGAGAAAGACTTGGGTATACCTAACCTATTTGTGGGCCGGTAGTTTTGTAATAAAATAATAATATATTCAAGTACTATACTAGAAAAAGAAACATATACCATGTCCGTTAATTTTTCAAAATTGTTTTTTGCTTTTTGCTTTTTTTTTAGTTCGTTCTTCATTTTTATTTGTTCCAACTTTTTTAGTCTGTTAATTGGATTACTATTTTTTGTTGGTATAAAAAATAATTTCGTCAAAAAAAAAAATATAGAAAAAAAGAAAAAGAATTGATAAAGAATTAATTTTTTTACATTTTTTCATAAAAGACAAGAGAGTTAAGAAGATTATTTAAAATTAGATTTTAATACATCGGAGAGCCACTTTAGACCCGGAGTCATTGACTCGGTTCGAATTGTACCGCTTAGAAGAGGAACCAAGACTTTGCCTAGTTGAGCTAACCCCAACTGGTTTAATTAGATTCTAAATTATATGGTTGGTATAAAAGGAGATCATAATTTTCAAATATAGACAAACTGAATGAGACGTTTTACTTTGTATTAAGGTTGTAAACAAACGAGCTGAATACTGATTTTGTTTGTTTTATTTCTCGAGTTGAGTCAAGTGATAAATGTGTAAGTATATTTGTTTAACTTCTCAAACGAGTTTATATTAACGAATATAAAGTTTATTAAAATTTCAAAAATATATATAACATTAAACTTTAATAATATATTTACAAGTTAATATACGATTATATAACAATTTAAGAATATAAATGAACAATTAACGAAATAGTTCGAACGAACTCGTTTTATAATTGAGTTTAAATTTAGTTTAAACTTATTTATAAATAAACGTGTTTTTTCTTGAGTCGAGCTACAACTAATCTCAAATAGCTTGATCCATTTTCAAGGTATGTGATGTCGTTAGATGTTCTGAGCCGCACGCGCGCTATGCTGATGTATTCAATGAATCTATAGTCTTGGCCGACATGCTCGGGTAATCTTTGATATTTCATCGCTTACTAGGAATTCCTCGTTCAAGACCAACAATTGCAATGATCTATCCCCATTGGGATGAAGTTTCAAAGATTACCGGGCCCTAGAAAATGAGTCAAGCCATTCGAGAGTTGTTGTAGCTCGACTCGAGAAAAAACATGTTTGTTTATAAACAAGTCTGAGCTTAAATTTAAATTCAATTATAAAACGAGTTCATTCAAACCGTTTCGTTAATTGTTCGTTTATATTCTTGAATTGTTATAAAATCGTATATTAGCTTGTAAATATATTATTAAAGTTTAATATTAAATATATTTTTTAAAGTATAATATTAAAGTTTATATTCGTTAATATTAACTCGTTCGAGAAGTTTAACAAACAAACTTACACATCTATTACTTGACTCGACTCAAGAAATTAAACAAACAAAATTCGGATTCGCCTCGACTTGTTTCCAACACAAGTACACAGTAAAATGTGTCATTCAGTTTGACCATATTTAAAAATTATGATCTCCTTTTATACGAATCATATAATTTAAAATCTAATTTAACCAGTTGGGATTAGTTTAACTATCCAGAGCCTTTAAATCAAACCAATAACTTTGAATCTGAAGTAGCTCTCCGATGTATTAAACAAATTAAAATCAAATTTAAAAATTTATTTTTAAATAATCTTCTTCACTATTATATCTCTTATGAAAAAATTTAAAAATTTAGTTCTTTATAATTTTTTTCTTATTTTCCTATACTTTATTTTTTGGACAGAATTATTTTTCTATACCTAAAAAAAATAGTATAATGATTGGACTAGAAAAAGTTGGAACCAAAAAAATAAAGAACGAATTTAAAAAAGAAAAAGGAAAATTATAAAATTGATGGACAAAGATACGGCATATGTTTCTTTCTTTCTCGTCTAGTACATTAATATATTAATTTTTTATTACAAAACTACAGGCCCACAAATAGGGTAGGTTTACACAAGTTTTTTCCCCAAAAATCTCACCTTCTTCTATTTTGTATCACATTTTATGACATTCATAATTTTCCTCCAATCTTCGTAATACTTGAATCAGAACCTTAATTTGGGTTCTTTGATTGTTGACGACATAACCAAGCTGGGTTGATGATGGTGGAAAATGATTCCTGAGTGGTGGTGGTTTTTTTGTGTAGGAGAGCGGCTTGGTTGGAAGGTGAGTGTGAAGAATTTTCTTTTATGTTTTTGTTCCAATTAATGCGAGTGTGAAAAAATGAGTTTTAGGTTTTATGTTTTCGTGAGTTTGTTCCAATGAATGTGAGTGTGAATAGATGAGTTTTGAGTTTTATGTTTACGTGAAAGTGTGTTTAGAAGAAATTAAAGGAGCTAAAGGGGGAATGAGAAGCTTAGTAAGGGTGAGGAAAAATAGTGTGGTTAGGTGGTCATATGTAATATAAATTTGCCAAATTTTAACCAAGCAATATACACAAAACCAATTTTCCTTTGAAAATGGACAGAGAATTTTTTTTATGAGAAATTTGCTTCTTGATATCAAGTCTTATCCTATATCTTTCAGACCTTCTAATAATGAATTTTTGTTTAACGACACTGAGAATCACATGTCATCGTAAAGATGGGTTAAAAATATGGTCATGATTAGAAAAAAAATCGTGGTAAATATAAGTAGAGTCGAGAAAATAGAAAAAAAAAATTATTTTATTTGTATAAAATGAACAAAAATATAATATAAAAACAAAAAATAATATTTTTATCAAATAAAATATTTGACATAAATGAGATTTGATACAAATTTTTTTTGCTGTTATATCACATTAAAATATTGTAGCCACCATTAAAGTAGAGCAAGTATATTGTAAAAATCTGTTTATGAAAAATTAAATGAGTTAAAGGGAGAATTATGAGTTTAATGGGGGTGATTAAAAAAATAGATTGGTTAGATTATTGGTCATATGTAATATAAATTTGAAAAAAAAAAATTAACCAAGTAATAGATACAAAACCAGTTTTTCGTTGAAAATAGATAAAGATTTTTTTTTTTTAGGATTTTGCTTCCTGATACCAAGTCTTGTGTTATATTTTCCAGAGCTTCAAAAAATGAAATTTCGTTTAACGGCACTTAAAATCACGTGTCATCGTAAAGATGGGGTAAGAATATGGTTAGGATTAGAATAAAATCGTGGTAAGTATAAGTAGAGTCGAGAAAAAATAAAGTAAACTATTTTTATTTATATAAAATGAATGAAAATATAATATAAAAAAACAACATTTTTATCGACTATAGACATTTGTTATAAATGAGATTCGATACCAAAAAATTTGGTTATGATATAACTTTAAATTATTGTAGCCACCATTAGTAGAGCAAATCTCTTGGAAAAAAGTGTTTGTGATAAATTAAAGGAGATAAAGGAAGAATTGTGAGCTTTTAAGGGGTGAGGGAAAATAGTGAAGGTAGGCATTTGATCATATGTAATATTGATTTGCAAAAATTTTAATCAAACAGTAGACACAAAACAATTTTTTCTTTGAAAATTGACAAAAAAAAAAAATCTTTTGAGAACTATACTTTTAGAAACCAAGTCTTATCCTATTTTTTCAAAGTTACAAATAAAACAATTTCGTTTAATGACACTGAGAATCACATGTCACCATAAATATGGGGTAAGTATATGGTTAAAGATTAGAATAATGTCGTGGTAAATGTAAGTACATGTCGAGAAAAAGGAATTTTTTTTATGTATATATAATGAATAAAAATATAAAATTAAAACAAAAAACCATACTTTCATCAAATATAAATATTTGACATAAATGAGATTCAATATCAAGAATTTTGACTGCTATATCACTTTGAAATATTGTAGCCTCCATTAGAGTTAAAAAAACTCTATTGTAAAAAAGTGTTTATGAAAAATTAAAGGAGATAAAAGAGAAATTAGTAGCTTAATGTGGTTGAGGGAAAATAGTGTGATTAGGTAATTTGTCATGTGTAATATAACTAGTTATAGCCCGTGTCTGAAGACACTATTCAATCCTCGAGTTATGTGTTCCAAATTACAAAAAAAAAACATCGAATGAAGTCTTAAGACTAATGGTGCAGATTTCATTTAGGTGAATGGAAAACAGTATAAAAAAACATTATTCCAATAACCTAAAGAAAGATCATAAAAAACTCCATAAGTTACCAATGATAATTTACTAACAGTCAATGATCATTTCACCGTGATCATACTATAATAACATGATAAATCATATTATTTATAACTCTAGTTTTAACTTATTAAGTGTACCATAAAAAGGTGAGATAATCGATGAACAGATGGGAAGATGTTTCTGCAGATTTTTGAACTTTTTCAGTATTAAACATTTGCAAGTATAACCTTCGACAAAAACATAGCAGAATTCGTGAAAATCTTAGATAAACCATGTTGTACTTACTTCAGCAAAACACATTTCATCACAGGTGTTCAGACATAATAAGTAGGCATATAATATCCATTATTTGCACAAAGAAATAAATACACATAAATATCCATAGAGACCAAATGCTAACGTATTATATCACAATCTTATGATACAAATTACATTAGGCTATTAGGCCAGAATTGTACATCTTTGGGTCTTCTAGATAGATAAAAATAAAAATATTATTACTATTAATTAAAACTTACAAAGTGGCCAGCTCCAAGAATCCCGTACAAATAAAAATTTACGAGTTTTTTCCATGCTAAAAATGTTGTTAATCCATCCCAACAGATTAATATACATAGTAAAAATTTGTATTACTGCAAAAATGTAAAAAAAACGAAGATAAAAAATTGTATTATTGGAATTGCTTCCATTCCAATAGTTAAAGATCGACGGCTTAGTAATAAAGGGATGAAAAATATAATTGGTGCAGGAAAAATAAATAAAAAAGCGTTGGTGCCAAGATAATTTACTTCGTTTGCCTGCACCAATGATCTTTTGCTGCATATACGTAGGAAAAATATTATACTGAGCGCGCCAACATTATAATATTTTAGCCTATATTCCCATAATTATTGAAATATTACTAAAAATAATTATTGAAATATTACTAAAATTGGAAAAGCTTAACTAAATACATATTTCACTTTCTTTTCCTGCACATCGCCTTCTTTGCACTCTAAAGTTGATAAATCAAGAATCAAATATATCCCGGAAATAATAGTTACATGGACATGAATCAATTAGTTTAGTCTTTTATCGACTTCTTCGCAGCAACATCGCTGATTTCCAAGCAATACAAATACTCTTCTCCATTTAATAATCTCATGTTTCATCTAATTCGTGTACATAAATCTCGATCCCAGCAATATTTCAAGATTGTAATGGATATTGGAGATATATCATTCAAAACACAACACTCTAAATCATTAAAAATCAAACATGTGTAAAAATTGTGTTTGGATTATACCAATCTTAAGTTACATTTTAGATTGATGATAGTACCTAACCAGATCTTCAAGTCTATTTTCCATGAAATGAAGAGTTTTAGGATCTCCATAAACTGGTGGACTTTGTAATCCTTCTTCCAAAAGGGGCAACATAGTCATCGTTATTGAAATTTTAATATTCTGGAAAATTTTATTCAGGAAATTCATTTACTTTCTTCTTTCGTATAACGACATCTTTCTATAATTAGTAGCCGATGTTCTATCGCTATTTCTATCGCCACTGTAAATTTTATCGTTTTGGATAACTCTGACTTCTTTTACCAACTTTGCTTCATGCCATAGAACAGTCTCTTGCACGCCTTCGACGACAAATGGCCTACAAATAATATTGTTAGTAACACTAATGATGTTTCAACAACTACTGCATGAAAAATATTATTTTTAAAGAAACAAAAGAACTTTGTTTTGATAATCTTACCTGGCCAGTTTTGGTGGTATTATGGTAACAGTGACAAATGCAACACTACCCTTTTTATGAACGTACTGCTTCCTTATCTATAGTTTTCATCTTCTTGAACATCTTCCTCCATCTGTCACAATATATCTAGTTCAGCATACATGGGTATATATGAAACAATACCAAATTTTTTTGCCTATTCAACAATCCATAAACATCAAAACAATTAAAACACAACCTTAATATCCTAAGCATAACCTACTAAGAGGAATATCATCACCTTTCATAAATTAATATTCTTACATTTCAAGCTTGCCCAACAACCTGTTCTTGCATTTCAAGCTTGCCCAACTACCTGCAATCACAAAGGTTAGACAATGATATTAGAACATACTTTGGTTAGATATTATTACAGTAAATTATTTAATTCAATAAAAAAGAGCACTTCATTAGCATTTGTACCTATCAAATTGAACACCATATTTAAGTGTTGCTATCAAAACAATCACTTCCTATACCTCTTGGCAGTATTCATCATATGTGTCAAAACATTCAAATCTATCTTACCACTTTAATGAATCCTGATTTATAATATAGAGATGAAAAAAGATTGGTAAACAAAATTATTTGAAAAAATAGTCAACATCCTGATTCAAGAAGAGCCTCAACTCCAACAGATCGATAGAGTTTGTGTATTCTTTAAGCATATCTTTCACGGTATTCTATAGCTCATTTGCACGTTCATCTTTTACATATATTTCTCCATGCAATGAAAGACATATATAATTGTTAGAATCCAAACCCAGAAATCTTCCTCAGCCACATGAACTTCAAAACATATATGCTCATCAAGTTAAACAGATATGAAAAATAATATTTACATGATGAAACAATATTAAATGATATACAGAGCATAAGAAAATAATATTTACATGATGAAACAATATTAAATTCTATCCTTCTTTTGATTGTCATTATTGGATTATGCAAAATAGAAAATATAAAGCAAACCTGAAGAGTAATTATTTCCCGAAGAGAATAATATTTACATGATGAAACAATATTAAATTCTATCCCTCTTTTGATTGAAGATTGGAAGGTTAAATCATAAAAGAAAATAAAGATATGTGAAGAGATAAAGATGGAAATTTGAGCTAAATGGAGAATAAGAAAATTTAAGGGAGTCGATAATTGTTATGTTTAATTTTTTTTGTCATGCAATAAAGATTAATGACTTAATGACTGATTGTTTTGATATATTTTTTTAACTATTTTTTTTATTAAGAAGGTGGGTTTTTTTTTTAATTAAAGGATGAATAATTAGTGGTATTAATAATAAGTGGGGCAAAAAACGATCCTGACCACCACTTATGTTGTGGCTAGAATCAATCCTGGTCACCCCTTATGTAAAAACCTTACTTTATAATATAGTTTTTTATCGGATGAATAGATATATTTCTTATCTTGAAAAGTTTATTTTTATGAAGTTGAAATGATTTCTTTCAAATTTATACATGTTTTGACAAAGAAAATAAAAAGAATAAAAAAATTATTTAAATATTGTAATGTAAAATGATTTTTTTATATTATATCTAGTTACACTTTCCTTATAATAAATTTTGAAAAAATCTTATTTTTTTTTAGTACTTTGTAAGTTTTAATGAAAAGGAATAAATTTTATTTATATGAAAGTTAATTTGAATTCTTATAATTTTATTTATATGAAGGTTAAATGGATTATATATTATTTAATAATTTCATGCGTATGTGTATATAATAAATGAAAGAATGAGAAGAATGGGAGAATTATGAGACGAATGGGAGAATTATGAGACAAATGGGGGAATTATGAGACAAATGGGGGAATTATGAGACGAATGAGGAAAATTTGAGTGTTAATAGGGAGAGTTAGGTGTATCTTGCTTTATTATATATACTTTATAAAAAAATTAACCAAGTAATAGACACAAAATCAAATTTCCTTTGAAAATGGACAAAGAAAAATTCTTTTGAGAACTTTGCTTGCTGATACCAAGTCTTAGGCCATTTTTGTTTGCACTTAATAAACATGTAATGGCCCATTGCACTTATTCGGTCAGACAAATTTTTATTAAGATTGTTCTTTTTAACAAATCATATCTTAAGAGATCTTATTTGATCTGATTCAGTCAGACTTTGTTACAAGTCTGAGCGAGTAAATGCTAAAAATCATGGGAAATAACGTTATAAATATTTTTAGGGTTATCAGTATCTCCTCAACAAAAATTCTTATCTCACAAATTTTCTTCTACTCTCAGCCATCTTCAATCAAAGTCATCGATCTGATAAGGTAAGTTTTTAAATTTTACAGTTAATTATTTTCATTCTAAATAGAAAATTAAAGCATAATTTAATCATTTACTTTGATATTTTCGTTTGTATGTTATTATTCTTGATCAGCTATTGAATGATTTATTTTAATATTTTGAAATTTGTTGTCTTTTCTGTTAATCTATACGTCTATTTTTGTTTCAGAACGTTTGATTCTAATAAAAAATAAAATAAAAAGATTACAGTAAAGTGTTATAGAAAGATTATAGTAATTATTTCAGCAGATTCATGTAAACTTATTTCTAATTCTTGTAAACATTCATTACAACATGAAAATCTGTTAAGGATATATCCGAAAGGGTTATGCTTTGGGTCGTCTTTTACTTTATTAAGAATATTTGGATCTTCTAATTTTTCTTCAGCGATTGCGTATGGTCTATAATTTTGATAAAAAAAAAAATGTACATGATCATTCTTTAAAGTTCAAATTTATAAATTCTATCCCTCTTTTGATTGTCATTATTAGATTATGCAAAATAGAAAATATAAAGCAAACCTGAAGAGTAATAATTTCCCGAAGAGAATAATATTTACATGATGAAACAATATTAAATTATATCCCTCTTTTGATTGAAGATTGGAAGGTTAAATCATAAAAGAAAATAAAGATATGTGAAGAGATAAAGATGGAAATTTGAGCTAAATGGAGAATAAGAAAATTTAAGGGAGTCGATAATTGTTATGTTTAATTTTTTTTGTCATGCAATAAAGATTAATGACTTAATGGCTGATTGTTTTGATATATTTTTTTAACTATTTTTTTTATTAAGAAGGTGGGTTTTTTTTTAATTAAAGGATGAATAATTAATGGTATTAATAATAAGTGGGGCAAAAAACGATCCTGGCCACCACTTATGTTGTGGCTAGAATCAATCCTGGTCACCCCTTATGTAAAAACCTTACTTTATAATATAGTTTTTTATCGGATGAATAGATATATTTCTTATCTTGAAAAGTTTATTTTTATGAAGTTGAAATGATTTCTTTCAAAATTATACATTTTTTGACAAAGAAAATAAAAAGAATAAAAAAATTATTTAAATTGTTAACTTAACTTGCCAACTCAACCAAAAGTCCGAACTGTTAGAAGAAGACGAAGAACAGGTTATAGGAGATTTATACTCCAACACGCCCCCTCACGTGCAGGCTTAGACGAGATGTGCATGCTTAGCAGAGGAGATGGATCGATCTAAGCAATGCACACAGAGGAGATGGATAAGCCATGCACGTGGAAATATCGAGGTGGGTGGCGGTGGAGAGACTCGAACCCAGGACCTCAAGTACCTGGAGCTCATATACCATGTTAACTTGCCAACTCAACCAACTCAACCGGTTTGGTCGGTCAGGAGGACTTACCAACCCCGAGGGAACGCAGAGGACAGGTGGGTCCGACTCCCTTACTTGCGAGTGCTGTTGTCGTGGTCTTGTGGAGGATGGGGGCTAGCGAGTCGATCTTGAAGAGCTTCCGCAATGGGGACTGGTTGATAGTATGCTTAAGCGAGGTATGATCAAGACGATGGTAACATACAAGTGCGTGGTGGGCAACTTGCGCGTGGATGATTGTCTTCGCTGGTGGTCGATTTATCCTTGTCAGCCCGTGCGTTGGTGGGTTGGCTTGGTGTGTGGCGCAATCGACGAAGAAGGCAGTCCGCTACGAGGACGTTAGCGGTTTGAGTGGGGGAGTCTGTCACGGGCTGACATTTCTCTCTCACTCGAGATGCAAGTTGGGGCCTAAGCCACACGGGAGGCACTTAATCCTGTGCGTTACTGACATGTGATATCCGTGATACAGGTGCGTATGGTTATTATTCTGTCTTGGTCCGGTTATATGAAGCGTGAATGTGCTATCAACCCAGTGGATAGGCGTGGCCCCTTCCCAAACCTCGGGGGAGTGGGGTGCCGGGCGGCGTCCGAAGTGTCGGCCCGTCTCAATTGGTTTCAGAGCTCTGATACCATGTTAACTTGCCAACTCAACCAAAAGTCCGAACTGTTAGAAGAAGACGAAGAACAGGTTATAGGAGATTTATACTCCAACATAAATATTGTAATGTAAAATGATTTTTTTATATTATATCTAGTTACACTTTCCTTATAATAAATTTTGAAAAAATCTTTTTTTTTTTTAGTACTTTGTAAGTTTTAATGAAAAGGAATAAATTTTATTTATATGAAAGTTAATTTGAATTCTTATAATTTTATTTATATGAAGGTTAAATGGATTATATATTATTTAATATTTTCATGCGTATGTGTATATAATAAATGAAAGAATGAGAAGAATGGGAGAATTATGAGACGAATGGGAGAATTATGAGACAAATGGGGGAATTATGAGACAAATGGGGGAATTATGAGACGAATGAGGAAAATTTGAGTGTTAATAGGGAGAGTTAGGTGTATCTTGCTTTATTATATATACTTTATAAAAAAATTAACCAAGTAATAGACACAAAATCAAATTTCCTTTGAAAATGGACAAAGAAAAATTCTTTTGAGAACTTTGCTTGCTGATACCAAGTCTTAGGCCATTTTTGTTTGCACTTAATAAACATGTAATGGCCCATTGCACTTATTCGGTCAGACAAATTTTTATTAAGATTGTTCTTTTTAACAAATCATATCTTAAGAGATCTTATTTGATCTGATTCAGTCAGACTTTGTTACAAGTCTGAGCGAGTAAATGCTAAAAATCATGGGAAATAACGTTATAAATATTTTTAGGGTTATCAGTATCTCCTCAACAAAAATTCTTATCTCACAAATTTTCTTCTACTCTCAGCCATCTTCAATCAAAGTCATCGATCTGATAAGGTAAGTTTTTAAATTTTACAGTTAATTATTTTCATTCTAAATAGAAAATTAAAGCATAATTTAATCATTTACTTTGATATTTTCGTTTGTATGTTATTATTCTTGATCAGCTATTGAATGATTTATTTTAATATTTTGAAATTTGTTGTCTTTTCTGTTAATCTATACGTCTATTTTTGTTTCAGAATGTTTGATTCTAATAAAAAATAAAATAAAAAGATTACAGTAAAGTGTTATAGAAAGATTATAGTAATTATTTCAGCAGATTCATGTAAACTTATTTCTAATTCTTGTAAACATTCATTACAACATGAAAATCTGTTAAGAATATATCCGAAAGGGTTATGCTTTGGGTCGTCTTTTACTTTATTAAGAATATTTGGATCTTCTAATTTTTCTTCAGCGATTGCGTATGGTCTATAATTTTGATAAAAAAAAAAATGTACATGATCATTCTTTAAAGTTCAAATTTATAAATTCTATCCCTCTTTTGATTGTCATTATTAGATTATGCAAAATAGAAAATATAAAGCAAACCTGAAGAGTAATAATTTCCCGAAGAGAATAATATTTACATGATGAAACAATATTAAATTCTATCCCTCTTTTGATTGAAGATTGGAATGTTAAATCATAAAAGAAAATAAAGATATGTGAAGAGATAAAGATGGAAATTTGAGCTAAATGGAGAATGAGAAAATTTAAGGGAGTCGATAATTGTTATGTTTAATTTTTTTTTTCATGCAATAAAGATTAATGACTTAATGGCTGATAGTTTTGATATATTTTTTTAACTATTTTTTTTATTAAGAAGGTGGGTTTTTTTTTAATTAAAGGATGAATAATTAATGGTATTAATAATAAGTGGGGCAAAAAACGATCCTGGCCACCACTTATGTTGTGGCTAGAATCAATCCTGGTCACCCCTTATGTAAAAACCTTACTTTATAATATAGTTTTTTATCGGATGAATAGATATATTTCTTATCTTGAAAAGTTTATTTTTATGAAGTTGAAATGATTTCTTTCAAAATTATACATGTTTTGACAAAGAAAATAAAAAGAATAAAAAAATTATTTATATATTGTAATGTAAAATGATTTTTTTATATTATATCTAGTTACACTTTCCTTATAATAAATTTTGAAAAAATCTTATTTTTTTTAGTACTTTGTAAGTTTTAATGAAAAGGAATAAATTTTATTTATATGAAAGTTAATTTGAATTCTTATAATTTTATTTATATGAAGGTTAAATGGATTATATATTATTTAATATTTTCATGCGTATGTGTATATAATAAATGAAAGAATGAGAAGAATGGGAGAATTATGAGACGAATGGGAGAATTATGAGACAAATGGGGGAATTATGAGACAAATGGGGGAATTATGAGACGAATGAGGAAAATTTGAGTGTTAATAGGGAGAGTTAGGTGTATCTTGCTTTATTATATATACTTTATAAAAAAATTAACCAAGTAATAGACACAAAATCAAATTTCCTTTGAAAATGGACAAAGAAAAATTCTTTTGAGAACTTTGCTTGCTGATACCAAGTCTTAGGCCATTTTTGTTTGCACTTAATAAACATGTAATGGCCCATTGCACTTATTCGGTCAGACAAATTTTTATTAAGATTGTTCTTTTTAACAAATCATATCTTAAGAGATCTTATTTGATCTGATTCAGTCAGACTTTGTTACAAGTCTGAGCGAGTAAATGCTAAAAATCATGGGAAATAACGTTATAAATATTTTTAGGGTTATCAGTATCTCCTCAACAAAAATTCTTATCTCACAAATTTTCTTCTACTCTCAGCCATCTTCAATCAAAGTCATCGATCTGATAAGGTGAGTTTTTAAATTTTACAGTTAATTATTTTCATTCTAAATAGAAAATTAAAGCATAATTTAATCATTTACTTTGATATTTTCGTTTGTATGTTATTATTCTTGATCAGCTATTGAATGATTTATTTTAATATTTTGAAATTTGTTGTCTTTTCTGTTAATCTATACGTCTATTTTTGTTTCAGAACGTTTGATTCTAATAAAAAATAAAATAAAAAGATTACAGTAAAGTGTTATAGAAAGATTATAGTAATTATTTCAGCAGATTCATGTAAACTTATTTCTAATTCTTGTAAACATTCATTACAACATGAAAATCTGTTAAGGATATATCCGAAAGGGTTATGCTTTGGGTCGTCTTTTACTTTATTAAGAATATTTGGATCTTCTAATTTTTCTTCAGCGATTGCGTATGGTCTATAATTTTGATAAAAAAAATGTACATGATCATTCTTTAAAGTTCAAATTTATAAATTCTATCCCTCTTTTGATTGTCATTATTAGATTATGCAAAATAGAAAATATAAAGCAAACCTGAAGAGTAATTTTTTCCCGAAGAGAATGATATTTACATGATGAAACAATATTAAATTCTATCCCTCTTTTGATTGAAGATTGGAAGGTCAAATCATAAAAGAAAATAAAGATATGTGAAGAGATAAAGATGGAAATTTGAGCTAAATGGAGAATGAGAAAATTTAAGGGAGTCGATAATTGTTATGTTTAATTTTTTTTTTCATGCAATAAAGATTAATGACTTAATGGCTGATTGTTTTGATATATTTTTTTAACTATTTTTTTTATTAAGAAGGTGGTTTTTTTTAATTAAAGGATGAATAATTAATGGTATTAATAATAAGTGGTGCAAAAAACGATCCTGGCCACCACTTATGTTGTGGCTAGAATCAATCCTGGTCACCCCTTATGTAAAAACCTTACTTTATAATATAGTTTTTTATCGGATGAATATATATATTTCTTGTCTTGAAAAGTTTATTTTTATGAAGTTGAAATGATTTCTTTCAAAATTATACATGTTTTGACAAAGAAAATAAAAAGAATAAAAAAATTATTTAAATATTGTAAGGGTGAATTATATATAGGGTCTTGGAGACTAACTTTCTTCTCTATAGAGTAGTTTCTAAAATGCCATTCTTCTTAGGGACCTCAATTTTGACAATAGTCTTTCCTACCCTTACTATCACTAAAAGACAAAAAGGTGTTATGTCACTCTTTCTCTCTCCTCTACCTACCACTATCCACCTACCTCCAACCTCCCACCACCTACCACCGACCTCCGATCACCGACCACCGACCACCAGTCACCGGTGACCGGAAAAAACATAGAGTATCGGAAAAAACATAGAGTACTCTATATTTTTGCTGAGTACTCTATTAATTTGTGGAGTACTCTCTAAATTTTTTCGAGTGCACTAATAAATCTCGGAGTACTCTAAGAAAAACTCGGAGTACTCTAAAAAAAAGTCGGAGTACTCTAAGAAAATCTCGGAGTACTCTAAGAAAATCTCGGAGTACTCAAAAAATTGATGAGTATTTTATTAATTTGTTGAGTATTATTAAAAAACAAGGCATAAATAGTAAAAAAAAAATTTATTCACATTTATTACACATTTTTAAATAATTACAAAAGGATATACAATTAAAAAATAAAAAAATAATTAATATTTTGTTTGACCAGATCTGGTCAAACCAGATCTAGATCTGAAATGAAAAAAAAAATCTTCTTCTCATCCTCGTCGACGAGCACCACCACCGCTGGAGAACATTATACCGGAGCTCCCTTCTTCTCGTCCGTGAAACTGCTGGAGCACCACCACCGGAGCTCCAATCTTCTACAGTAATGGAAGCTCGAACAGTAATGGAAGCTCGAACAGTAATGGAAGCTCCAATCTTCTACAGTAATGGAAGCTCCAATCTTCTACAGTAATGGAACCTCGCTCCGAGACCGCAGCTTCTCGTCCTTGTCGACGAGCACCACCACCGCTGGTTCACCTCGCTCCATCTGTGTCTCTTCTTCTCGACGAGCAACACCACCGAGACGGCATCTTCGAACCACCGTAGTAACCTGGAGAGGAAGAACCAACGCTGTCCAGCACCTGTCTTCGCCGGAACAGTGGGAGGGAGGTTCAGATCTGTTCGTCGGTGGCCTGGATCTCGATCTAACACTGCAGGAAGGTTCACTGGAGCGAGGGCCTGGATCTCGATCTAACACTGCAGGAAGGAGCTCGGTGTGGTGGTGCGTTCTCGAACATAACAGGAAACCACCGGAGCTATGGTGGAGGTTTATGGTGGTGGTGGTGGCGGTTTGGGAGTGGGGTAGGAGAGATAGTTTGGGGAGGAGAGAGATGTGAGAGAAGAGAGATAATAATGAGCTGAAATGTAATATTTAGTATATATAGGGAAAAAAAACAAAAGAGGGGTAGTCTAGTAATTGGGGTTTTGAGGTTCATGTGTTAAAAAGTTGGTGAGGTCTTTAGTAAGAAGAGGCTCTAGGCCGGGTCCCCATCTTGAAGAGGGGGGTGTGGTCAAGACCCTAGGTGTAATTATCTCATATTGTAATGTAAAATGATTTTTTTATATTATATCTAGTTACACTTTTCTTATAATAAATTTTGAAAAAATCTTTTTTTTTTAGTACTTTGTAAGTTTTAATGAAAAAGAATAAATTTTATTTATATGAAAGTTAATTTGAATTCTTATAATTTTATTTATATGAAGGTTAAATGGATTATATATTATTTAATATTTTCATGCGTATGTGTATATAATAAATGAAATAATGAGAAGAATGGGAGAATTATGAGACGAATGGGGGAATTATGAGACAAATGGGGGAATTATGAGACAAATGGGGGAATTATGAGACGAATGAGGAAAATTTGAGTGTTAATAGAAAGAGTTAGGTGTATCTTGCTTTATTATATAGACTTTATAAAAAAATTAACCAAGTAATAGACACAAAATCAATTTTCCTTTGAAAATAGACAAAGAAAAATTCTTTTGAGAACTTTGCTTACTGATACCAAGTCTTAGGTCATTTTTGTTTGCACTTAATAAACATGTAATGGCCCATTGCACTTATTCGGTCAGACAAATTTTTATTAAGATTGTTCTTTTTAACAAATCATATCTTAAGAGATTTTATTTGATCTGATTCAGTCAGACTTTGTTACAAGTCTAAGCGAGTAAATGCTAAAAATCATGGGAAATAACGTTATAAATATTTTTAGGGTTATCAGTATCTCCTCAACAAAAATTCTTATCTCACAAATTTTCTTCTACTCTCAGCCATCTTCAATCAAAGTCATCGATCTGATAAGGTAAGTTTTTTAATTTTACAGTTAATTATTTTCATTTTAAATAGAAAATTAAAGCATAATTTAATTATTTACTTTGATATTTTCGTTTGTATGTTATTATTCTTGATCAGCTATTGAATGATTTATTTTAATATTTTGAAATTTGTTGTCTTTTCTGTTAATTTATACGTCTATTTTTGTTTCAGAATGTTTGATTCTAATAAAAAATAAAATAAAAAGATTACAGTAAAGTGTTATAGAAAGATTATAGTAATTATTTCAGCAGATTCATGTAAACTTATTTCTAATTCTTGTAAACATTCATTACAACATGAAGATCTGTTAAGGATATATCCGAAAGGGTTATGCTTTGGGTCGTCTTTTACTTTATTAAGAATATTTGGATCTTCTAATTTTTCTCCAGCGATTGCGTATGGTCTATAATTTTGATAAAAAAAAATGTAAATGATCATTCTTTAAAGTTCAAATTTATAAATATTCACAGAGTCATATATAACGTCATACTGACCTGATATAAACTCGTGTTGAAGGAATGTAGTGATAAATTTGAAGGATAATATTATAGATTATGAACTTTAACTTGAGTTTAATTTTACTAACTATTCTTGCAGACTACTTGAGGTTTGTGTTTACCTTACAGACGTGCAAGACTCCAATATGCATTTATACATATAATGATTTGTTTTATGACGTAGTGATTGTTGTATGGATTAATTATATATTTTTATTTACCAAAAGAAAAAGTTTTATTCTTTTATCATATTGTACGACAGTGCATGTTCTGTGATGAGAACTAAATTATAAACTTAAATATGAATCATAACTACACTAATAGATCTAGATATATGTGATCACTAATATGAATTAGAAGTTTTGGCCCTTTTTTGTTCAGTAATGTGTATTGATGAAAAACAACATTGTTCACATTGTTAACAAAATTATTTCCTTTTACATTTCCCATAAATCATGTTTCCTATTTTATCTTTCAAGAGACATCAAAACCTTTATATTTATCATTTTTGTGACGTTTATGAAAAGTTGGTGAAATATCTTTTCATTTTTTTATGTAATTTTTGTTTTATTTAAGTATGATGGAGGAATCTGATGATCTTAAGCGATTGAAATGGAATGACAATGCTACCAAATGTCTTTTAGAAGCATATTTACTAGAGGTTTCAACATATGGTAGAAAAAGAAGTAGCTTTCATGCAGATTCATGGGTTAGGGTGAAGAAGGTGTTGAAAGATACCTTAAACTTTGTCGTCTCACAAAAACAAATGAAGACTGGGTATGATTACTTGAGGGAAAAGTTTAGCGTTTGGTTGTACCTAACTAAAAAGGATGGAAACTATTATAACCCCGCAACAAACACTTTTAATTTGACAGATGAGGGGTGGAAAGAATTCATTAAGGTGTGGGTTACTGTCATTTATTTAAAATTATAAACATTATATTTTACACACTTTTACAATTGTATCTCCCTCATATACATAATTTGTTGTTTTCCTCTATCTTTTTTATATAGGGCCACCCAAATGGGAAGAGTTTGAGAACATCTCCACTTCCTTTTCCCGACCTATGTATGTCTCTATTTGACGGAGTTGCTGCTACTGGTGATCTTCAATGGGCCCTAAGTTTTGGGACTCCAATGCCTCATTCTTCATCTTCCTCATTTACTTCTCCAATCAATGAACTTTTGAAACTGAAGATATATCAATTTGTAGTCGAGATGATGGGTATCAAAACCCCTTTAATCCTGGTTCTACTTTTGCTTCTGGTTCTCAATCTCATTCTATGACCCAAACTCCTAATTTTGTTTCCAACGATGAGGGGCCTAAAAAGAAGGCCAAAGTCTCAAAGAAGATGTCAGAATTAGATGAAAAAATGTCCGACACGCTGAAATTCCTCAAAAAGACAACGCTGGACCTTCATACGAGGAGTGTGCCGAGAAGTTGGATGAACTTGGGTTGGATAAGATGGATGCTTTGTACTTTGCTGCTTTAGGTATATTTTGTGAGGCTCCAAACTATCGAAAGAGTTGGATGTCACTACCATCGGAGAATGTTGAGATAATGAAAGGTTGGATTGATACGATTGGGAAGAAGTTAGGATATTATAAATAAACTCAACTCTTAGATAGGATATTTCTTTTTATTTAGTGATTATTGACTAGTTTATATTTGTTAAGCATCGACTTTATTTTGGATTTCGTAGTATTGTCAATTTTGTGTTTGTTTTGTAATGTTCACATTATTGTAGTTTTTTTATGAAAATAAAGTTGGGATATTAAATTAATATTATTTTTATTTTCGATTAGAATCTAATGGATTTCTTAGTGTTATTTTGTTTACATATTTCTTCTTTGATTATTAACCGCATACTTGTTTACAAACTACCTAATAGGTTAAAAATGGACCCAACCGAGAAATTTATGTTCTTGATAATATTCTACATGTATACGTGTCATGTTCGATCAAGATCTCATAAGAGAAAAAGAGATAACACATCAGCCATCTCCGGACGTGAATTTACTTTAGAGCTACTCACAAGCAGAAGTAAACAATGCACTGTATTGTTGCGCATGTCACGTGCTACGTATATACAGCTATGTATGCATTTTGTAGTAAAAGGGGTGGTTAATGAACAGTACGCGCGTATGAGTTTAAGAAAAGATGTCCATATTCTTATTGGTCATTGGTCATAATGAACGGTTTGTATTGGTGAAACATAGGTTTCAACATTCATTGAAAACAATTCATAAGTATTTTCATGAGGTATTGGATGCAATGATGAAGTTTTCTATAGGGATATTATAGTGCCAACATCATTTAACCCAAATCATGAATATCCCAAAAATAATGTTAGATTACAACGAATTGTCAAGGTGCATTATTTTTCTTTGAGATCATATATAATTACTTTATATATACAAATAAAGTAATTTTAGCATATATATTTTATGTAGGGAGCTATTGGTTTGATGGAACTTTGATATCTGATGTTGTTCCCATTGATAATAAACTATGTATTAAGGAAGAGGGAATGGTGAATGTTACCAGAATGTTTTGGCGATTTGCTACTTTAATATGATTTTTAATTTTGTTTTGGCTGGTTGGGAAGGGGTAGCACATGATTCTAGGGTGTTGACCGAAGTTGTAGCTAATCCAAATTCGGGCTTTCCAGTATCTCCTCCAGGTATGCTTTAAATGCAAAGTTAATACTACTATATTTTGTCAGTTTTAAAACATTATAATATGTATGTGTATGTAAATATTCATATTGAAAAATTATTGTAAACAAATACTATCTTTGTGATGTTGCGTATTCTCACACTCGAGGAATTATGGCGCCATATCGCAATGTGAGATATTGGTTAGGAGATTATTGTCGTCGTCAGGCAATGAATAATGAGAAAAAACTCAACCATGCGCATGCCAAACTTCGAAACGTAATTGAACATTCTTTTGGTGTATTGAAAGCACGGTTCCCAATTTTGAAAAAAAATGACTCATTTTTCTCTTGAAGTACAGAGGGATATAGTTATTGCATGTTTTGCGGTTCATAATTTTATACGAAAGAAGAATTTAAGTGACGACCTTTTTGGTTATTATGATCAACCTGAGATAGTATTTGCAGATGAAAATACACAAGATGATAATGAAGAAGAAGTCGAGCTTGAAGCAGTTGGAGAACATGACAATGCACAAGATGAAACTTTTATGGTAAATTTGCGAGAAGAAATTTCAAACCAATTGATGCAGAATAACTAGAAAGTGATTTATAGTCTTGTTTTTAATTATGATTTTTTTGGATTTCTCAAAAGTATTTTCTTAACTAAGTTTGATTTACTAAAGCTTATTAGTAGTATTAAATATAATCCATAAAGAAAGATTTGTGTTTAGTATAATATATTGTGTGCATTATTTCCAATTCGGTTTTACCCTCGCACGATTGCCTAATTAGTTTAACTCTTCCAAGTCGTCAACTCCAAAAGGCGCAATCTATTCTAGGTCCACCACCAAATCCCCCTTTCAGGCGTAATCTAATAGCTAACTAATCCAAATATGTGTGCGTTATATAAGAATTAAGCATGAAAAACAAAGATAAATGCAAAAATAATCCCTTTTTTATTAAAATTTAAATTTCAAAGTCATACAAAAAAAACCAAATCAAATAATAGGGTTCATACTTTGAATATCTCAAGCTACTAATGAATTAGTTCACAATGAAAAAAAAGGAAAATAAAAGGTTAAAGATTCATAATTAAAGACATAATGGTAAAGGAATGAAAATTACACTAGTGTTGGTGACAAAAGTTTGAAATAAGGGTTGTAGATGAACACCTTGGTTCTTACCCTTACTCTCACGTGTCTAGCTCTTGATTATGATAAGTGTTATGTTTTGCTGGTCAAAATATATAGGTTCTAGAAAACATTTTAACTCATTTGGGCCAACTTAAGTGAGTCAAAAGTGGCCCAGTGGATTCTAAATTTGGTCAGCTTTGATCTGTTTAATAAAACTGATATAACTTTCACTATCTTGTGTGTAAATTTCATTAACTAATTCACTATCAATTATTTTTTATGATCTTTGAAATTTGACATAAGTATTATGGCGAGACCTTTTTGTTGAGTTTTAAATGGATTTCTTAACCTTGACACGACTTGGTTTAGGTTTCTTTGTAACTTTTTGCTTTCATAGCCTCATCTTGGGATGTAAGAATATCCATGTAACTAGGAGATGCACACAAAATTATTCAAATCTTGTGATCTAAGAACATTCATATACCTAAGAGATGTACATTTAACACACAAATTATCTTAAAATGCTCGGAACCATAGTTCACGAATCGTGAATCGTATCGTGAATCGTATCGTGAATCGAAATATTATATTTTTTAATCGCGTATCGTATCGAATCGTGAATCGTAACGATTCATATATTAAATTTTAAAATATTCTATATTTAATATACACTTTATTTATAATGCTTTTAATTAAAATTACTAATAAAACTAGCCTTATATTATTTATATATCAATATAATAAGAGATTTATTATTTATGACATTCATATATTTATATAATATATGCTCAAAAGTGCACTGCAATTACTGGCCTTTAAAAAAACAGTGCATTGCAAGTGATTTTAAAAAAAGAAGAAGTTATTATGTATCATTGACAAACAAAAGAACGGTTATTCAATATTATAAAATAACAAAAGCCTTATCAGTAGTTTGGGTTCAAATTCACCAAACGAGAATATAAAAATCTTACAGAACTCAAAATTGTTTCAATTTTCAAAGTATACAATTCATAAGGTTAATGGTAAATATTCATCTAATTAGTGATTTTTTTATAATTATCTGAGTTTTTTAAGATTTTTTTCGTATTTGTCTATGAATGTGAATCGCACGAATCGGAGTGATTCAGAACGATTCATGTACATCCTGGGCTAACAACGATTTAAAGCCTGATTCGAATCGAAACATATGTGTATCGTAATCGTATCGTAGAATCGTATCGTGAATCGTAGTGAACAGAGCTAACAACGATTCAAAGCCTGATTCGAATCGAAACATATGTGCATCGTAATCGTATCGTTGAATCGTATCGTGAATCGTAAGATACGGTGAACAGAGCTCGGAACCTATGTATATTATCCAAAACTAATTACAACTCAAATAACGTTAAATATTAGAATAAGTCTCTCAATTAATTCTCAAAAACATACTTAAACTGCCAATATGCTTTAGCTCCTTACTTGTTTTGCACAATCTTTTATGGGGTGTAACTTCCAATCCTCCCTTAAACTGCATTCACTTTTCAATTTCGTTGTATAAACTAGAACAAAAAGAGAGAAAATTATACTAATAAGATTCATCCACGATATATATTATACTAAAATACTAAATAACCTTGACCAATAACACATTTTCATGTAAAACACATTCAAGTGAGAAAAATCTCTAAGCACTAATTTAATACATTGTCCAAGCAAATAAACCTTCATATAACATAAGACCTAAAAAAAAAAAAAATCATTCAGGTTTCCTCATTTTAACATTCAAAGGAATCTCCTTATACGACTGCACTTTCTCAGCTGCTCTTCGTGACGGCCTTCCTATAGAAGATCTTCGTAAATGTCCTTTATACCCTTCATCTTTCATTACATTTTTCTCAGTTGAATTATCACATTGTTTTTTCTCTTTCTTCTCTTCTATTTCATCAAACAAATCCTCACTTTGTTTACTCTCTTGAATCTTCAAATTAGCCGTAGATTTTCTCCTCACACATTGCCTGTAAAAGAAAAAAAATTTAATTTTGAACTAATCCCTAAAATATTCGTATCAATTTTATAAATATTAACAATTTAAACCTTTTATTATCTGGTATCTTTGTTTCGACCCCTTTTTGTTGTGACATAGATGAACTTCCCAAAGCTGTAGATTAATTACAAAACATAATTAAAAAAAAAAAGTTTGGTTAGTAAATAAAATAAAATTAATTTATTACGAAAAAGAATTTAGAAATTACATAAGCTTCTAATGGGACGAGACACTTCTCTATTTGTACAACGTTTTTTCGTAGACTCCTCCATTACAGCAACTTGATCCTAGAAACAACAATGTGAAATTAAAAGTTAATTGCATTATTGGTCCCTAGTTTATTATAAAGTAGCAAAATATACCTTGACTTTTATACTCTTAGCTTTAAGTAATGCTTCCTTGCACATAAATTCATGGCGCAATAATTTTAGCTGTTGAAAATAATATTAAAATTAAATAGAAATTAATCATGAAAAGCTAAATTTATTAATTATTTTAATTACATACCTTGTCTTTTCCAAGATTAAGCTCCTGTTGAGTTCAAAAGATTAAAACTTTGTACAATTGGTCATATAAATAAGATCGGTTAAAAAACGGGTATATTTGACTATTTTGCATAATACAGGGGCTATTAGTGCAATTAAAATAAATACTTACAGCTAACAAATGACTATTGGATTGAGCTAAATTCCAATTCTGCTGTTGCAACTTTTGTAGATTCACTTGCAATTTCTGAAGCTCAAGTCCAGCTAATTCTATTGTTTTACTGTTTAAAAACCAAAAAATAAAATAAAATACATAAATAAAAACAAACTAAAAAATTGAAAATTTACTTCTTTTCTTCAAGCAGCTTCACCAATTTCATGTTCTCAAGTTTGAGTTTAGCAGAAGAAGCATCGATTAATGTATCTTCAAGATCGATTTGTTGATGAATATTACTAATATCTGATAATTTCTTTCTACCAAAAGATACCCTTTTCTCCATTCTATTAACTTTCAAGAATGTCTCAAAGATTCAGGAAATTGAACAATTTTTCTCAAGAAATAATTGAAAAAGTTACCCTTTTGGTTTCCTGTGAATATGGGTAATGTAATTCTTGTGAAGAAGGAAGAGAGAGAGAAAAAGAGAGAGAAAGAGAAAGAAAGAGAGGCTAGAAATTTGAATTCTAACGGCTCTCTGAATCAAATGTAATGACTCACGAGCCTATATTATTTTAAAAAGGCCAAAACGTAACTGGGCTGAGCCTGGCCTTTTGGGATATAGTTAGGAAATGTTTAAAATTATCTTTGGCCCAAATCGAGAATGATGAAACAAGGAGCGATAAATGGGTGTTAGTCAATGGTTCTCTAACAAGCCTCACAAGAATATATGATAAAAAGAAAGGAGTTAATTTTATTTTTAAGTCATTATTTATTATTTATGATTTAAATATATTTTTAGGCCAAATATTTTAAAATTATTATTTTTAACTCAAACATATTTTTACATCATTATTTTCATTTGAAAATATCTAAAGTAATTTTAAAATTTATGAAATATCTAATGAAAATTAGTAAAATGGTCTAAAAATGACACTTTTGAAAAGGTTTAATCTAAAAATGATATTATGAAAGCATTTAAATATTTTTAGACCATAGGTAATGGCCTATTTACTTGCTCTAGAAAAACAAGGAGATATTACGGATGTGCCCTTTTGATTTTATGTTTTCCCTGAAAATGGATCCATTAACGAAAAATCCCGTGACATGAAAAAGTAGAAATTGTACAAAATTAGATCACAAGTTCCATATGCGATCGTTGTCTCAATAAATAACTAAATATAGGAACTACAATATACGTTTAGTGTTATTTTTAAACTATATGTCTTACAAAATACTAGTTATATGAGACAAAAATCATAAGTGAGACTTGTGATTTAGGTGGTCTAGGTTTGCACAAGATTTTTCAAAAAAATAAGGAGAAAAGTGTGAAGAAAATGACAGATTATTGTTATGGTTGTGGATGAGACTAGGACACTAATGAGCATGTAAAAAAACTCAAAATATAATGTATACGATAACCTTCCTGATAGCTTAAGCTTTTGGGAGAATCGGTTATCTAACATGGTATCAGAGCCCATATCCATAAGAGGTCGCAGGTTCGAGTCTAGCCAACGTCACCCAATTTAAAAAATTCACGTAGGAAATACTAGACATGCAAAAAAATGACATGAATCTAACTTGCACGTGAGGATCGTATTGAGCATGTAATACTCAAAATATAATGTATAAGATAACCCCTCCTGTCAGCTTAAGCTTTTGGAAGAATCGATTGTCTAATAGGCACAATCGCACCTTGTTTTAGGAGCTAATTGGAGATTGGAATTTGGACGTTTCAATCATAAATCAAACAAGGGTGACAAACTCTTTATTTCTATTAGTTGTTTGGAGTTTCGACCGATGGCATCTTATTGCCATGGGTTAATGGGAGTGTCATTTTATACAATTCTGCTGTGTGAGAATATGTTGGTGGGTATTACTGTCTTTCGTAAGGTTTCGTGAATGAAAAATAAGATATTTAGCCTATTTTTGTTACCTTTTTCTAGTAAGTAAGACGTTGTAATTGTTAGACAACCGATTCTCCCAAAAGCTTAAGCTATCAGGAGGGGTAATCTTATAGATTATATTTTGAGTATTACATGCTCAATACGCCCCCTCACGTGCAAGCTAGATTCATGTCATTTTTTTTGCATGTCTAGTCTTTGCTACGGGAATTTTTAAATTGGGTGACGACGGCAAGACTCGAACAACCGACCTCTTATAGATCTAGGTTTTGATACCATGTTAGACAACCGATTCTCCTAAAAGCTTAAGCAGTCAGGAGGGGGCATATTGAGCATGTAATACTCAAAATATAATCTATAAGATTACCCCTCCTGATAGCTTAAGCTTTTGGGAGAATTGGCTGTCTAATAGTAATTTGATTACCTTCGAGGTGTATTTGTTCCAGTGTTGTTCGAAATTTTCCTTCGAGCGGTCTTTTATATATATAAAGCTCTATTCCAAAAAGAAGAAGATTGGATTATACATTAATCATGGGAATTCGATATCATTTTTTTAGATAATTTTATATAATACTGAAGCACAATTATTGTTGGTCTGGATAGCTATGAGAGAAAGGTTACCGTCTAGGAGTAACTTGGCCATGCGGGGGTGGAGGTAAGCATCTCATACGCATGGTGTGGAAATTGAATCGATAACTCATTTGCACGCCTGAATTCTTCATATGTGAAATACGAGTGAAATTGATTTTTTATTTACTTACTTATCTGTGATTGTTTTTTTAATATGTTAGTTTTTGTAATTTTTGAAATAATTAGGGATATTATAAAATTTTAACGTATTTTTTGTTTATAAAACTAACTAAATTAGCTTTTCTAGTGGAAATCAAGGGAATTGAGTGATTGAGTTTCTGGATAATAGTTCAGAGGGACATTTGGCTATTGTTTCGATTAAGGGGAGGTTTCAGATTTTTGTAAATAATTTAGGGGAGGTATCAGTCATTCACCTACCTAGTTTCCATATATCAGGGTCTTATCCATTGAACCGCTAAGTTAAATAATGAGATCTATTTATTTACCCATTCAAACAAAAGTCCGCTTTTAAGAACTGTAAGAAAAGACAAGGGGTAAAATATTCAATTCTTGGTAACTTGACGAATAGTTGCTCTAATTAAAAAAGGAGTTACAACGACAAAAAAATCATAACACTAAAACACCACTAATTGACGACTCTGCTGGGGATCGAACCCAGAGTCTCTGGTTTCGTAGACCAGCGCCTTATCCATTGGGCCACAGAGTCAGATGTTTAGTTTTCTATGATTTTGCTGAGAGACCCCTAAAAGAATTCTAGAAAAATGAAAGGATGAAACCGTTTAATTCTCGGTAACAAGACTAATATTTGCTCCACCTAAAAAAAATCTATTACATTTGTAGTTAATGACTCTATTGAATATCAAATCACGAGTCTATATTTCCTAGAACAACACCTTATCCATTATGCCACACATTCAGGTGAATGTGATGTGGTTAGTTTTCCCATGCTAACAAGAGTCCACTAGAAACTCTTAGAAAAAAATAAGGGGCCCGTTTAAGAGAAAAAACAGTTTCGTTCTAGGTTAGATAATGAATAGTTACTCCAACTAAATCTATTAGACCTTTAGTTGATTACTCCGCTAGAAATCGATTCCAAAGTATTTGATTTCATAGACAAAAACCATATTCATTCGTCCAAATAGTCAAATGATGTTTTTAGTTTTCCCGTTCTAGCAAGAGCCCCTCGAGAATTTATGCCAAAAAATAAGGGGTGAAAAGGTTCCACTTTCAAGTAAAAGAACAGATAGTTGTTCCAATTAAAAGATATCTATTACATTCGTAGTTAAAGGATTCGCTGAGGATAAACTTAAAATCCTAAGTTTTGTAAACTAGCATCTTTTCCATTGGTCCATGATTTAGATGACGAGATTTGCGTTTATATTCTACCAAGAGCCTTTTCAAGAATTTCAAACAAGAAGTGTAACGATTACCATTCCCAATAACATGATGTATAGTTGCTACAGTTAAAAAAATATTTCTACTACATTTGAAGTTGATGACTCTGATGGGGATAGAATCCAGAGTGTCTGGTTTCGGAGACCGTCACCTCATTGATTGATCAACAAAGTCGGGTTGTGGGGTTTGTCATATTGTTCTAGCAAAAAAAATATTTAATGATCTCAAGTAATAAAGAGAGGTGAATTGGAATTCACGATAAAATAACAAATAAGTGCTCCATTTTAAGAAAAACTCTATTACATTTGTAGTGAAAGACTCTATAGGGGATTAAACCAATAGAATTTGGTTTTGTAAGCAAGGGTCTTATCTATTTAGCACATAGTCAAGTTATAAAGTTAGTTTTTCCATTCTACCAAGAGTCACTCCAAGTGTGGTTTTTGTTAGGGATGTAAGCCGCAGGTTTGTGGGTAACTTCCCCACCTCACTTTAAATGGGGTGAGTTTTAGGGTACAAAATGGGGCTTGGGAAGGGTCGTGGGGATGGATTTTCAAAACCCGTGCAGGGCAGGGCTAGTTATGGGGATAATTATTTTCCACCCTACAAACCCCATCCCGCATGTATATATATATATATACAAAGTTTGTAAACCTTGAAGTTTAAACTAATAAATTTGTAGTAATAAAAATATTTGAACGATGAAACTGAAACTTGCGGTTAGGACCCACACCCCGTGGGGATTTAAAGAACGAGATGGGGCAGGGTGAGGGGATATGTAAACCCGTCCCATTGACATTCCTAGGTTTCGTAGACAACTATCTTATTCATCGAGCCATAGAAATTTGACTACATATAGAATTCACAACTCTGCCAACGATTGGACCTAAAGTTTCTGGTTTTGTAGACCAACACCTTATCTAATTGAGAAATAGAGTCTGCTGGTGAGTTTTGTTTCTTTGTTTGAGACTATACAAGTTTTACATTGTAAACCATGAAAATCAAGTTTAGTACTTAAAACACTGGATAATGGAATAGAAGCTTGAGTAGATGGATGTCCAAGCCTATAATGCCAGACTTGAGCAGAAGAAATGGTTGACTTTGAAAAAAACACAACAATTGAAGACAAACAAAGAGTTGTTGAAGATTGTGAAGAAGAGAACACAGAAGATAAGACAAAATGGAGTGGATATATCCCATCTTTACAAGGGCCCTGAAACAAAACACGTTTGGATTTTGAATCCACAATAGACACAGATTGAGTAGTAAATATAATAGAACAGTCATTGTCTTGAGTAAGGCGATAAATAGATATAAGATTTGACTTAATACAAGGAATATTGGGAATATATTTGAGAAATAAAGAGGAAGAAGGAGCGTAGATCTTAGTATTACCAACGTTTGCAATGTTCAATGGTTGACCATTACCAACACAACAGAATTAGAGCCATGATAAGGTGTTGAAGTTTGAAGCAATGAGGCATCATGAGTAACATGACTATTAGCTCCACAATCAAGGTACCATTACTCAGGATCATACGAGTTAGCTTGAGAAGTTTGAGCTATTAAAGCTACACGACTTTGTGCTTTTAGAGAAGGAAAAGTGGTGAAATCTGATCTAAACCAACAAATCCAAAGCAATGTGTCCAAAACGCGAACAAATTTGACAAGTAGAAGAAGAATTCACACCATATGAAGAAGGTTGAGATGGGGGAGCTCCTAAATTAGATGAAGAAGAGCCACAGCCTCGACCTCGATTATGATAACCTCTATTTGAATTAGAATTTCCTCGTCCTTGATTCGAATATCCACGATTATGAGTATAATTTCCACGACCTTGATTGACATTGTTGAAGAAACAGAGGATTGAGATCCATCGGATGTAAATAGTGCAGAGTGAGTAGCACTTGAATTATCAGTAGATTTGCTCATTTTCATATGATGTTCTTCAGAAACTAGCAAAATTCCTAATGAGTGAGAACTAAGAGTTGATGTTTGAGCATTGGTAAACGTATACTGGATTTGAACTGATTATACTCAGAGGGCAATCCTTTAAGTGTATACATTATAACATCTTCAAGTGGGAGAGAAGCATCTACAGTAGCCAATCCATCACATAACTCTTGTATTTCATTAAGATAGTTGTTCATAGACCTATCATTTTTCTTAATATTACACAAACGCATTTTTACGCCATGAACATGTGTGCGACATTGAGTAATGAAGATTTCTTCCAATTTTGACCATACGTCATGAGCACGAGCTAATCGAACAAGTTGAGAAAGAATTGAAGGAATCATCGATGAATTCAGTGATACCTTAAGCTGTTTGTCGACGATTAGCCATGTAGAATAAGAAGAAGATGACGACGCAGGAGCATAAGAACCATTAATGTGAGCAAGATAACCATGGGGTTCAAGAGATGACTCCATTTGAGCACGCCATAAGACATAATTCGTTGAATCTAATTTGATTTGGACTAAATAAGTCCAATTCTGTCGAAGAAGAAGTAATCCACCTGGAATTTCTGAGCTAGATTGAATGTTTGGTGTAGTAGTTATATTTGAAGACGACACCATTGATGCGCGAAGCGGAAAATCGAGCGGAGATCAGAAAAAGCTTGTGAAGGCCATTAATGGTGAATTTTTTTGAAGTTATATCTCCTTTCGCTCTGATACCATAATAGAAGAAGAAGAATTTTATATATTTGTTGTTATGTATTACAATGAGAGTACAATAGTATATATAGCAATCAATATGTTTGTTTACAGCTATATACATACATATACATACACTCTATATTCTTCTAACTTATTTTAACTGCTTTGACTTCTTGTAACAACTTCTACAGCTGTACATTCTTGTTGTTGCTGAGCTGTATTTGATCTCATCTTATCATACACTACAACACAGAAACAGAAAAATAACGTATTAAACCATCATAATTACACAAATCATACAATGACATATTAATTAACACATTAAAAAACCTCTACTTTCTCATTCACAAAATTTAAATACGCCGTATACCTATTTATTTATACAAATCAACAATAAATACCTACCAACCATTTTTTTTTTTGACAAATATCAACCAGTAATATATTCTCTTTTTCTCCTATAGATAACCACTCAAAGTCGTACACATAAATAATAAAAAATAAAAAATACTCATTAAAATGCTAAAAACTCATTAATTAACGTATTATATAAACATTTGTGTTATTACGGTAATAAAATGTAAGTTCTAGCTTTCAAATCTTTATAATCGTCTACTCCCTCCGTCCCAAAAATAATGTCCACTTAGCATTTTCACACAGATTAAGAAATGTCATTATTGAATCCTACATGTACAAAAATACCCCTAATAAATGTCATAATGCACACCTATTCCTATGCCTAGGAAAATGCAATCAAGTATAAAATAATAATTCAAATAATTATAAATTAAAAGAAAAGTAGGGATAATAAGGGAAAAAAATAGAAAAAGTTGTTTTGAAATGGTAAGTGGACATTATTTTTAGGACACCACATTTAATAATGTGGACATTATTTTTTAGACGGAGGGAATAATGTTTTTCCTTTTTTCTCTCTTAGACTGAAAATAGTGTATAATGGCTTTTCTTGTTGGGTAAAGAGTTATACTAATGATGTTATGGTTCATCTCGTTAGAGCGATAATGAAAGTGAAAGTGACATTTTCGACCTCAGTAGTTACTAGTATTACCGTATGGGTTTAATAGGAATAAGGGCCCAAGACAACATCAGTTGTTTGTTTTAGGGCCCAAGCCTAACTGGAAACCATTTAGTTGGGATCCAACTAGAAAAAGCCATATAAAACCCACCCCCTCCCCCATTATCAGAAACCCTAGCTCCCCATTCACTCCCGCTCCCCATTCACTGCCGCGAGCCCCCTCCTTCCTCCAGGCACCACGAGTTCCGAGCCACCACGAGCCACCATCCCTGTTCATCAGCACCATCCCTGTGCATCTGGCGAAGCAACCAGATCCGAGCCCGTCGAGCCTACCATCTCACCGCACAAGCACCACCGCTGCAATCCAAGCCCCACCACCAACTCCAGTCTTGCGCGCCACCTCAGATCGAGATCCACCACCACTCCGCGCCCCCTTTCTGGTCTTTTTAATCCTAGCCACCCCGAGATCTCCGTCTTTGACACCTCCACGCCACCCCGCAGCACCATCGCGAACCTGCAACCACCTTCTCCGCCGCGTTTCAGCAGCGCCACCGCGCTCCTTTTCTGGTTTTTTTAATCCTAGCCACCCCGATCTCCGTCGTTGACACCTCCCCGCCACTCCGCACCACTGTCGCGTGTCAGCAGCACCATCGCGACCCTGTAAACACCATCTCCGCCGCGTTTTAGCAGCGCCACCACCCAGATCCACCACCAGCTCACCACCACAAACGACTAGAACCCCTTCGAACCACTCCCACCCAGATCCACCACCATCCCTTCGAACCACTCCCACCCAGCTCACCACCACAGACGATTAGAACACCTCTAACAACCCCAAGCGAATAACCAGTCCGTTTTTTATTTTTTTTATTTTTTTGTTTATTTTCAGGGGGTAAGTAGGGGGGTTAGGGGTGGATTTGTTTTATGGGGGGCAGATGTGGTATTTAGGGGGTATTGTGTAAGTTTTTTAGGGGGTAAGTTAGTAATTTTAGTGGGTATCGTGATGTTTTAGGGGGTAACGTGATATTTTAGGGGGTAACGTGATATTTTAGGGGGTATATACCCCCCGTTTTGGACAATATGGACAATATGGACTCTAAACGTGTAATTTTAGGGGGTAATAACCCCCCGTTTTTGACTGATTGGACAATATGGACTCTAAAAAAAATACTTAACTAAAAAATTACCCTGGGGGTATTCTGGACAATTAGGGGATATTCTGGACAATTAGGGGGTATTTTGGACAATATTGACTTAAAGGACTTGAATAACAAATGGACTTCAATTAAAAAATGGTGGGCGTGTACCCCCGAAAAATAAAATAGGGGGATCTACCCCCTAAAAATTCAAAAAATAGCGGGTGTGAACCCCCTAAAACGTGAACCTAACCAGCCAAAAAATCTAGTTAGGCCCTTAAAAAACATAAAGAAAAACTGGGCCCTTAAAATTCTCTTTTTTGAATTTTGGGCCCTAAAAGGTATATTCCTCATTACCGTATATTATAATACTAATGGGCTATTGGGCCTTATAACTTAGAAAGCCAACTGCTAGCCTTTTCCCACTCGTCAACAGAAAAAGAAAAAAGAAAAAAACTTCCCGTGAGGGTCCATTAGAGCGTGCTCAATCCCCATCTTAATTTCGTTTCATTTTTTATTTTCGTGATGTTCGACATGGATCTCTGCAATTGAGCAAAATTAAACAATCATTTTCTAATTCTTCTGTTTCTACTCCAACCTAAACCAAAATAATCCAGTACAACCTACAGGTTTTGTTTTTATTCCATTGTTTATAAATGTTGTTCTGTAATTAATACCATTAATCCATTAATTTTGTGTAGTAAGGATTAAATTTAATCTGTCATAAAGAGGCATAATTTCAATTAAAGTTAATGTTGTTCTAATAATTTTACTTATGTAATGGGTGTGTTAATTACAATTACATTCTTTAAAATTTAGTCAGCGTAAAGCTTTTTGCCTGATCCTTGTGCTTAGCCACCAAGACTACCCGAATTTTATTCAATTTTCGTATTATTTGTATTTATTTAAGGTCCCAAACTTTATGTTAGCTTTAGGTACTATGAATCAGACTTACATTATTAGTGTCTTAATTATAAAAAACTAAAATATAATAGCTTCGATCTTTTGCTAGATATGTTCATTGACATTTTTCAAACTATTCATTGTGCAGATTATGAAGCATATAGACCCTGACAAAATCATGGAAAAGCAAAGTATCACTGATTCATATGTGTTCGGTCATGTATGATTTTTTCTGCTTTTAATTTCTGACTACTTTCTATATATATATATATATATATATATATATATTTCTTAGATTTTTTTTTTTTTGGTGTTATGTAGAGAGAAGAGTCTTATGGTAATGGAGCTGAATTTCAAGTACAACCTGGTTCATCATCATCTAGAGGAAGAAACTTAGCCATGAATATAGCTAGAGAAAGAAACACATTGTTTCCTTCAGACATGGATCTTGACATGGTATAGCTTAATTCATCACTACTTTGAACTTAAAAGGTGTTTATAATTAATTTTTGAATATGCAGAGATCGAATATATTGGAAGCATTAGAGTCATTCAATAGTATGGGAATGAGTAGCAGTTTACTTCAGATGGAGCGTGACTTCAATGCGTAAGTATACTTTATACTTTATGTTCTTTTCCTTTTTCTTTATTAAATTGGTCTTTGATTTTAGAAATGACTACGAGAATATTCATCAACAGATTAATAGCCTCCCACAGTCAATACTTCATGTAAGTGTGATCAAAATTGAGAAATTATTAATGTGTATTTTTATTTACATGTTAACTTTTTTTTATCTTTTTGTAGACTGAAAACCTTGAAGAAGCTTGTGCAATTTGTCTTGAAAGTCCAACTGTGGGAGACATAATACGTCACCTTCCTTGCTTACACAAATATCACAAACATGTAGGAATACTAAAACACTTGAAAACTTGTCTGGTTATATTATAATATTTATCTATAACATTGTTGAGTTGTGTATACTTGACAGTGTATTGATCGATGGCTAAAGAGACGTACAACTTGTCCTATTTGCAAGTTATCAATAACTTGATGAGAAGAGTATCTGGTGGAGTAGAGTTAAATTGAATTACGGTGTTTATTGTGATTTGGGATTTTATTATTGAAATAAAATTGAATATTTTGTAATAATTATATATTTGTATCGATTTTTTTAATCCTTACCTTGGACAATTAATGGCTTGGGTATATAGCCTCTGCAACCATTCCTTTGAGTAAAATAAAACTATCATTTTCTACCGTTTATACTCCAAGCTAAACCAATTTAATCCATTACAAGTTTTTGTTTTTATCTCATTGTTTATAAATGTTGATTTGTAATTATATCATTAGTCAATTAAATTTTTGTCGTAAGGATTAAATTTAATCTGTCATAAAGAGGCATAATTTTAAATAAAGTTTGTGTAACTGTAATTTTCAATTTTGGTCGTATTGCTGAAAAAGTGTAATATTTTTGCATTTATCTTATGTAATGGGCGTGTTAATTTTATTTGAGTAATGCTGGGTATCACCCAAAAAGTGATCACCCAAATATCACCTTCCTAGGTGGCCCAATTAAACGGTTTCATATAAGAGAGAGAAAAAATGTAATCAGGAAAGAGAAACCGTTTAATTGGACCACCTATGAAGGTGATATTTGGGTGATCACTTTTTGGATGATACCCAGCATTACTCATTTTATTAATATTGATCGCGTAATTATTTGCATATGGAACTTTGCACAACAATAAATCCCAACCTTATAAGCGTTTGGAACAAAAAAAAAAAAAAAATCCCAACCTTTCATATTTATCACCCACTAGGTTATGCAACAAATTACTTAATAAGCGATTGACCACTTTGCGTTTGACCATTAGTTAGAGTAAGATATTATGCAAGATAAAAACTTAGTGCCACAAAATACACCAAAAAATGTGACAGAAGAAGAAGGGAGACGGCGTAAAACATATCTTTTAAAAGGACAAGATAGTAACCTTCTTTGCATTGGCGACCTTTTTGCAAGATAGTAACGCAATGCACTGATAATCCGATATTTTCTAGCCTTCATTTCCCGGAGAAAATGTTGTTAATCTTAGCACTGATAGTCTGGAGAGCTATGAGAAAAGGTTACTGACTAGGAGGAACTTGGACATAAGGGGGTAGAGGTAAGCCTCTCATGCTCATGATGTCAAAGTGAAAATGACAACTCGTTTGCGCACCGAAATTCTTTGTCTGTAAATTACGAGTAAAGTTTATTTTTTAAATTTTTTTATATGTAATTGTTTTTTTATTATGTTAATCTTTTGTAATTATTTGAATAATTAGGGATATTATAGTCTTTTGATGTGTTTTTTGTTAGAAAAACTAACTTGACAAATAGTTGCTTAAATTAGAGAAAGAGTTACAACGACAAAAAAATCATAACGTTAAAAAACCACAACCAACGACTCTGCTGGGGATCGAACCCAGAATCTCTGGTTTCGTAGACCAGCGCCTTATCCATTGGGCCACAGAGTCAGATGTTTAGTTTTTTTTACCATTCTGTTAAGCGTCTCCTGAACATATTCTACAAAAATTGGAAGGATGAAAGCATTTAATTCTAGGTAACAAGACTAATATTTGCTCCACTTAAAAAAATCTGTTACTTTGTAGTTAAAGGTTCTATTGAGTATCAAATCACGAGTCTCTATTTCCTAGAACAACACATTATCCATTAGGTCTCACATGCAGGTGATGTGATCAGTTTTCCTATTCTAAGAAAAGTCCACTAAAAACCTCTAAGCAAAAAGGAGGGGATTTTAAAACAAAAAACGACTATGTTCTACATTACATGATAAATAGTTGGTCCAACTAAATCCATTAGACATGTAGTTCGAATCCAACGTATTTGATTTCATAGACCAACACCATATTCATTGGTCCAAAGAGTCAAATGATGTTTTTAGTTTTCCAATTCTACCAAGAGCTCTCCAGAATTTATGCCAATTTGTTAAACGGGTGAAAAGGTTTCACTTTTAAGTAAAAAAAAATGGATAGTTGTTCCAATTTAAAAATATCTATTACATTCGTAGTTAAAGGATTCGTCGAGGATAAAACTCTATTATAGTTGAATACTTTTTTAGGGATTTTAGAGCAACATTAACATATACATATACATTTTCCCAAATAAGATATAGTGTCTGATAAATTTGTTTGGTTAAGATAATAATAAAAAAAGAAAAGACAACATTAAAGTAGATTACATGAATTCATAATACTTCAGCTAAAATCCCATATAATATAAATCCACAAAATAAGCCTTAACCCATATTACATCTACCATATTACAAAAATAGCCTTTTACTCATTTGCTCGGAACACCTTGTAGAAGATACAAAGCTTTACTCCTCAACTACAAAAAAACCAACAAATTCTCACACACACAAAAATAAATAAAAAATAAAATAAAATCATCCACTAACCTTCAAAGCAAAACCACGCAAATCCGAACCAGTAATTTGACAAGAACAATTCCTCAATATTTTACCCCACATTTCATTAAAAACCGGTTTATTTTCAAATAAAACCCAATTCTCACATAATCCAATATAAATATACATTTTCATCAAATCACAATTTTTCTCCTTCAAATTAATCGATATAATCCTCTTCAATATCTCATCACCTTCAACCACCTTAAAAAAAAAACTTCGGGGTCAAAACGCAAATTTTCCAAACCTTAGGGACTAAAACGCAATTATACAAAAATACCTGATTATTAAACGACGATACAAGGAATTGAAACGCCACTTTACTTCTTAAACCCTTACTTCGAGTATCAGTTCCCGAAATACTTTCAACAATCCTCAAACAATTAATATCACTTCCAAATCTGCAAATTATTCAAAATTACAGGGACTAAAACGTAAATTTACGAAATTTTTAAAAAAAATTACCTGCTAGAAAGACTTTTCGCTACTTTCTCGGAACTTGAAATCCATTCATTGTTTTTAAAGAAGTTTATGATTAAAATCATACAATTATATAAAATTTCAGATAAGCCCACAAGTTTTCGATCTATGAAAAAAGTGATCATAATAAATAAAATCTCTTCAATCTCTGATTTTTTGAATTTTTTTGAAATGTAACTTGTTTTGAAACAAAGGGATACAAATTTTATCCATGTTTTGATGTTTTTCGGTGGGCCCACTTCATCAGTAATATCAGATTTTGTGGAGGACTCATTGTGTAAATAACCATATAATTCGAGAGCTTTTTTAATATCGGAATAGTTAGGTGTCCATTCAAAGGAAATAGATGAAACTTTGAGGGTAAAAAGGGAATTCCAGAAGTTATATGAAGCGTTTGATAACTCTTCGTTTGATGAGTATAACACTGTAAAGATATAATCAAGGTTTAAGTGAATATAAACTATAAAAGAAGGACTAATGAGCAAAAAAATTGTACTTACTTAAATTAAATGTCCATTTAGCTATGGATTTGTCTAATTTTTTACGCGCTTGAGTTAATTTAAAAAGAAATCCATTAATTAACAAGCCTTCGAGAAAAGATTCACCTAAAAAATTAAATTAAAATTGTTAAAATGATTATAAATTAGGGAAAAAGAAGAAATAAGTTACCTTCATGTTCTTGTAACTGAACTAGAGTATTAACATCATGGTTTATGAAAGATTGCAAAAGCTCACAGTTTAAAAGCTTAGTAGACATTAATGGAGCTTGATTTCCGAAAATTGAAATACCCCATAAAGGTGTTTCATCATCGTTACCCATTTTTGTGATCTGGTGAATAAATAAAGTTTAATTTCATGATTTTTAATTAAAAAAAAGTTCAGAAGAAGAAGAAAGAAGAATTTATTGCCTGGTTTTGACATCGATTAACACATTCATTAAGTTTCGCTTCTGCAGAATCTTCATCTTCTGAATCGAAGCTTTTTTTGAGTTTTTTCCGTTTTGCTTCTCGTTCTAAGATTTTGCTTTGCTCTTTGTAATGATCCTCTAAAAGGTCATCTAAACCAATCAAGGCGTTCCTACTAAAAGACACAAAATTGGGGATTTTATCAGGATTTTACACTTACCCGTTTACGAATCGAAGTTAAAAAACATGAAATTAAGCAATTTCTGGAAAAATCGATATAAAAAGTTGATTATAGCAAATAAAGTGAAAATTAAAGAAACCCAAATGAAGAATTATTACTTTTTCTTCTTGGTGAAAGAAGGGGAGGTTTCGAATTCGAAATCTAGAGGATTGTTCGCGCCTGTCATCTCTGTGAATTTGTGGTAGAAGCGGCAAAAAATGGTGAGAAAGAGTTTTTGAGAGTGTATTTCTAAGAGTATTTTTGGGTTGGGCTTAGATATGAAGATAAATTGTATGGGCCAAGTTCAAGTTTTCATACATTAAAAGACTAATTGAATGAAGATGAATCATATTACTATTATAGAAAAGAAAAAAATGAACTTATCTAAAACTTGTACTAATGCAAATAAGGTGCCTTATATGTAAAGGTTATGAACCTCCTTATATGTAAAGGTTATGAACCTATTGAATGTGATTTTTTTTTTTAAGTTTTACTAAATAAAAGAACACTTTGATAGTAATCGAATTGAATGACTAATAATGTGTGTAATTGTGATCAATTATGTAATTAATTAATGGAAAAAAATACATATGAATTTTTTTATTTAAAGGATTAAGACAAGAACATTCTTTGTCTCGTATCCTTTTTTGTTTAGTTAATCAAACATTAACATCATTGATTAACATCATTGGTTGAAGATAAAATAAAAAACCTACTAGAAGACTTCAAAATTAATAGATTTGTATTGTATTTTTATATATTTTATATATTGATGGTAATTTTTTTAAAATTAAAGCAAATGAGAATAAATTTAATATCTTAATGAGATTTTTGGATGAATATGGTAAAGTTTCCGATCAAAGAGTGGATCTTTATAAAATTGAGGTGCTCTTTATCGTTAATTTACCCCTTGAAGATGCAAATAAGTTAGCTAAACTTTTGAAAATGAACAAATTGAAACAATTAGGGGATTATCTTCGGCTTCCCGAAAATTGAGAGATATCTAGGATAAAATACTTAAATTAGCTTGAATAAATATTAAACCTAAACATTGACACACAAAATACATATCATAATGTGGGAAACAAACAATGATAAATACAGTGATTCAAGCAGTTCTTGTTTATATAATGTTAGTGTTTCATATACCAGTGGCAGTACTAGACATATATTCGTCTACACATAGATTACTAGATTAAGATTAAGTGTTCAAAATGCAAAGTAGAAGTAACTGCAGGAAATAAATAAAAGTCGATATTTGTTTTGTTTTTGAATAAGTAAGTACTAAAGCAACAATATTGAGTAAACTAAAAGTAAAACTAAATTAACTAAGAAAAATTACTGAATATGAGAGATAGTTTGAGTCTTACTCGGTAATCACCTAAGTTAATTAATCTAACGTGTCTTGTTTAAGGGTAAAATCGACCTTTTATACTAGCCGGGATTTTAAAGTCATCCTAAATCCCGTCAGGGTAGATATGAGGCTATCTTACGGTATTAATGACCTCGTCAGAGTGACACTAAAGGTACTTTCAGATCAATATGTATAAAACCCAGTTGACTACGTGGTTAGTTAAGACCGCCAAGTTCAATAACGCACACCCCGCGTCTATATTCTAAGTCTGTATTTAGAGCCCCTTCCGGATTTTCGGATGATCGTTGCCACTACGAATAGCCTAAATACTAAAATCTATCACTGATTGGCCAATTTAACAATAGTAAACAAGCATAAGAATATAGATATTATAAGGGAGGTCGACTTAGATTATATTGAACAAAATCCCAAAACTACAAGACGTAGATTAAAGACTAGGGTTCATCACTTTATGCAATTCTCAAGCTTAAAGTGTTTAGCTCATGATTAAATAAATAAAAGAAATACAATTAATTAGAGACATAATTCCTAAAACAAAAAATAAACTAAAAAGAACCTAAAGGTGGAATGATTGAGCCGTTGTTGGAGAAGAATGGTCTTCTCCAGCTTCTGCTCCCGTGCTTCCAAGCGTTCTGGCTTTTCCCTCTCTCAAAATAATGATATAATATGAAGTGTACTGATAAATGAGGTCTAAGAAGCCTTTTATAATGATTAAAATCGGATTAGTCCCACATGGGATTAAGTAAGTGATTAAGGGGCCTACATATGTTTTTGATTAATTCGCACTACACTATACCAATTCAGTAAGAATGCTGTAACTTTTGTATAGTAGGTTCAAATTCACTGATTCCACTTCTCAAATTTCACTAACTCCAAGGCCCATCGTTTTCATTTGAACCACAAAGTCTGAATCGTAACTATTTGGGCTTGGGAAGTGAAACAAGTGACGACTTGACTCGATCTAGAACTCTTCCACCTTCACTAAAGTCATATCTTTTGCTCCTTTAACATTTTTTATTGATCTTGGACTTGAAAATTTACTTATTCTATTCATCTTGATGCCTCTTATCATCCATATAACTAAGAACTTCACACTAAACAAACAAATGAATGCACAAAAGCTCTAAAAGTAACAAGAAGTCTAAAACAAAGGAAGACAGTGCATTATTGTAAAATACGACTATTAATCTATTAATTAAGTCCAATTTACACCTAAAATGATGTCTCTTAAGGGGAATTTTCTATCACAAAAAGGGAGACATCAATATAGCTAAAAACAAGTATCGAATGATGATTTTATATATTATCTCACATAATATTGCATAAAAATTACTAAAAAGAAGGTATCATACTTGCCTACTAATAAAAGCCATTCTGGAAATAAACTAAGGATGGTATATTAACTGTTAGTAAAGTTTATGAAAAATATAAAGATGGGGAAGAGAATAAGGAAAAATTAGAAAATGATGAGAAACCCTCAGAGTCTTTTAATAAGCCAAATGTAATATGGTTTACTATATGGAGCCTTAATATCCCCCAAAAGTTAGATTTTTATTGTGTAGGGTTTGTAAAAATGCACTAGTTACTATAGCAAATAAATTTAATAGGAAATGCTCCTTAAGTAATCTTTGCAAAATTCGTAACATTTAAAAGGTAACTTTTGATCACCTTTTGTTTGAATGTAATTGGGCAAGGGCTACATGTTTTGCATCTTCTATGGGGTTCCTAACTAGACATTTAATACCTTTAAGAGTGGAGAAATGGATACTTAATCTTATTAGTGTTGATTCGAATGATAAGTTGGAAAACCCCCTAGTTAAGAAGACACCTATGATGGTTTGGTTTACTAGGAAATCTAGAAATGATTATCTTTTCAGTGGCATAAAACTTAAACCTTTGTAAACTACCATAAAAGCTCTGAAAGCCTATGATAAGTTATGTTGGATTCACAAAAGCCCTAACGAACCTATGGTTAGTTGTAATACAATTTAAACCAATAATACAAAAGTAAGTTATAACAGACCCATAATCACTGACAATGTTCCTATTACAATCAATGTTGATGCAAATTTTATTTATAGTACTAAAGTGTAAGTGTTGAGTGTGTAGTAACAAATGTCTAGGAAAATATATCTAGAGACCATGCATGAGGTTTCAAGGCAGAAACAACATCAGAATCAGAGGAAATATGAGTAAGAAATGCAACTTTTTTGGCTCACACATAAGGAGAATTACATATTTGGAACGATTTCATAAATTTCATCAAACATCTAGAATCAAAAAATCCACCAACTGATTGAAAGTTAGCTATTTTGTATAATGTTATTTGTAATCTTTCTACAAACAAATATATTAATTTTTCTTATCCTAAGAAACAAGAACAAAGGGATGGATTGGATCGCCAAACAACAACTTGTTGGCACGTTGCTTGGTAACTGGGCTTATAATACTCCCTTCCAGTTGGCTAAATTAGATGTTAGTGACAAATTGTTGCAGGGCGTGGGACGATTTTCTTGTAACCGTATTTTTTTTCTATGTAATTGTGTTAATAGATTCTGTTAAAATAATAATTGAATACACCAAAAATTCAACAGATTGATCTCAATTGGACAACTTTTTAAGTTTTTCTTTTAAATCCCATAAACTTTTAATTGAATACACCACTAAAATTAGTAAAAGAAAAATTAATTATAGATTTAGATGAAGTTTGGTTTGTGTATTTATGAATAACTATATCTGATTGATTAATATAGTGAATTCAACATCTAAAAACCCCAAGGCAAAATACACCCCAACAGAAACCCCAAGATAGTATGATAGTTTAGCCTAAGTAATTAGCAAGTAATCCCCACTAGTTTTGTCGTTCTAAACATGTAAGGGTGAATCATGTAGTATTTCAATAGTCGGTTTCAATTGCGCTAGGTAGATAATTTTAGGGTTTACCTGTGTCAATAAGAACCTAATAATCTTTTCCTGCAATTGATTAAATAGCAATACACTAAACCATAATGACTATCTAGTTAGGCTGAATTGTCAGATCAAACCTTATTCTAGACGTTATGTGCTAATCCTATAGTTAAATATACCGTTTTCAATGATTATCTAACTACTATGATGGTAATTCTATATGGCTGCAGTCCACACGAACACAGAATATAAATCCCAACACATAAACAGAGAAAAAAAACAATAATTCAATTTAAAACATAGAATTCCCAAATTAGATAGATGTAAATCAAAACTAGGGTTCATACATATATGCTAACACTCAAGCTAAATTATTTAATTCATACTAAGAAAAGAAAAGAAAAGAATTACAATATTGAAGGTTGAAGAAGACATGATTGATGCACAACTCCTTCCAAACTTCTCTTCTTGTGTTGTAATCTTCTTCCTGACCTTAAGGTTTGGCCAAGGATGATTTTCTAATGATAAGAGGCTGTATTTATAGTGTATAGGAATACCTAATTCGTTTTCTTGAAGGAGAAGGTAAGTATTGGACTCCTAGCCCAACTCAAATTCATAGCCCAAAAATATGGAATCAACTACGTTTTTGTTTTGGTCCTAAAAGTTTCAATTCTTATCCGTTTGATGCGAATGAGTAGTCAAAATTCATCGTCTCGGAAAGATCTTTAACTTTGATCTTGACTATTCTTCCAAATTCCTCACCGATTTTGAGATATAAGCTGATTTGTGGTCATAGGTGCTGAAACTCAGATTTATGACAACTTTTCCTTTTCAATATTTTTATCTTTTGTTTCCTTATCTTCAATTTACATGTTTATCTTCTTTCCTTTAGCTCTTGGAACCAACTTGGACTCTAATTAATTACCATATATCCCTAAAGTTTCACACTAAATAAATAATTAAACCCAATATGCTCTAAAAATAATAAATAGTTAATTCAAGACACAAAATAGGAAAGTGTACTAAATCATGAGAAAATCGACCTATACTCTAATAAATACACCTAAAATGATGTCTCCAAGTAGTATTAATTCATGAAAAACAGGGAGACATCAAGACCCCCAACTCAAAGTTGTATCGTCCCGATACAATAAAAATAAAGAATAGTAGGGTAGTCACATAATCAAGAGGAAGAAGTAGGAGGAGAATAAGAACATAACACAATGAATGATCCTCGAGTAGAATACCTAAAAAGTCTCATGTAGTAATGCTCAAGAAATAATGCACAAGTATGCTTAATACACACATAATCAACAATCCATGAATTCAAGTCAAGATTAATTTCGCAATGCCAGAAGGAGAGGTTGATAACTTAGTTCATGCTAATGGCTATAGGTTGTTCATAGGTCCTTATATAGCATCCAATGGTACACTTACCTACTACCTAATAGCTTAATTGTTTCTCCAACAAGCAGTTAGAAATCCTAAGGTCTTTGGTTATAACGTGGCTTAGGGACGGTGTGGTATATTTAGATAAATGAAAAGTGAGATTTTGGCTCCCTCCTCACTAGCCATCAGCGAATCACCCTATAGCTTAAGTTTTCACTCGAAGATGTTCTCACTCAACCCAATTTATTGATGCTTTTGATGTGCATCCCCAATAATTCCAAATAAAACCTTTTGTGATGATATACAAATTCCACTTTGCCGGTCCGAATATATATTCTTTTCATATCAATTTTTTATTTTGTATAGCTATGACTCTCTTTTTGATGTTCGAGATATCACACTATTTTTCATAATATGCCTTTTCATAAATTTAGCTCGTAGCTTCTTTTTCATTCATTATTACCCCGGCAAAGGGTTACAATATTAATTTTTTTCATCATCAATAAAATCACAATTATAATTTCCCAAACCCAATGTTCCCTAATGATGAAACCCACCACCCCAAACTCAAGCTCTAAAAACGACTTCTCTCAGGTTTTGCGATTCGAGTGCGGGTCATATAGATAAGTCCTACAAACTAAGGGTATGGATTATATTGTGGTTAAATAAAAGGCTTTAGAAAGGCTCAGAGGGGCTAAGACGGATAAATAATAACAATAATCAAATAAAAAGGGTGAGAAGGTATAAAAGGCTTCAAGTGGCTTCAATATGGAAGAACTACCTTATTTATTTTTTTAACTACCAGATTTTGTTACTTTTTTACTACTAGTTCATAGACAAGTGGGTTTTTCAACTAATTTCAAACCTCACGTTCTACACACCAAATAACTCTCCCTAAGTTTCAACGTAACTTCTTAGCATTTCTCATTAACTTTTCTATCTTTTATTTCATGTTTTCATACATGCATGCTAGACATATTTGTAACATCTTTCAAAAACAAACTACTTACTATCATTGACCTAATTAAAATCATGCTCAAACAGGTACATTCAACATATTTTATGCCTAATTCAACCTAAAAATTTTAAATTTTATGTAAAAACAAAAAGGGAAGATGAGGACAACGAATCCCCATCCCCAACTCAAAAATGAGCCGTGTCCCCACGACTTGAAAAAGAATCAAGAAAAATAAAATTTAAAATTAGCATACATATTGCACATGAAGAAATGGTAAGGAAGAAAGAAAACATACTCTTCGAGGCTATTACCTCGCCTTATCGACATCCAAGATAGGATTTGCTGTATTTTTCTTTAATTTCTCACGGAGTGTTATAATGTACTCCTTTTCTTCTTTTGAAAGTTGCGTAATTACTCTCAAAACTTTAATGATCCAAGCATTGTCAATATTGTTACTCATCTTAAGCTCACGTGTTTCTCCTTTAAAAATGACATGGGAGAGATCAAAAATCGTATCACCTCCTCATAGATCAACTGTGCCACATCCTCTTCTTCTCCTCAAAATACAATTCAACAAAAAGAACGTCTTTTAGAACGTCTTACCATGAACGTAGACCAACCCAATCTTTCCAAATCTTCATGAATCTTCTTGTATTCTCCTTTATCAACTTCTTCTTCAAATACTTTCTCATAAGCAAAAGGTAGTTCCGTGAATGTTTCTTCGGAGAAGCTATCATGGCCATTGAAGATTTCTCTTTTTCTTCGGGTGTAGGGTTTTCAACGTGTGTCATCTTGACTCCGTCCTCCCCTTTAGTCTCTATTAGATAGGTCTTGGATTTATTAGTGAGTGTGGTAGTTATTTTAACTTTTTTCATATTCGACTTTTTCAAGATCGAATATGATTATAAATGCTTAACTCGCATACACGTGGTTAATTAGTAAAGAAAACGTGAAATGGATGGAGGTGTAGGCCCAATGTTCGGACCCAGTTTGGAACACAACCTGAGGGTATAAAGATCCAACCTGAAGGGGTAAAAATGTTACTTTCTGTTTTACCATGTATAAATAGCATCTAAAATTTTTAATATCGGGTCCGATTTTTTTTTTAAATGCACTTTTTTACCCAACTCATGTAAAAATACTCATCCAAAGATAAAACCAACCCGATTTTTACTCTTGGTAAAAATTATCCAAAAGTTTACCATGACTATCTACGAACCCGGATACTTTATTAATAGTTTACCCAACTTTAAATTCGTGATAAAAGCGACTATTACTCACTTCTATATAGGCCATTAATCTAAATATTTCAAAAAAGTAATACAATGGCAACCTACACCAAAAAGGCAATGTTGAATAATTACAAAAACTTATATGGGGACGAATGCACATGGAGTACAGAAAGATTCTAATGGTAACAAAAGTCAATGGTTTGTCCCCAATCCCAACTCCCATGTATAGTGATAACATGTGATTTTGTAGTGGTCTGCTTCTTAATGATTCTTTATAGAGGAAAATACAAATTATTGCCTCAAATTCAAAATATTAACATTACACATCCTAGTTACCAAAACTTATTTTTTACATCCAATTTCCAATCTTCTGATTAGATTTTTTACCATCCTACCCCCACTCGTGGTGGGTACGGACCAACCCCGTGTTCACAAACATTCCATTTTCAACGTAGTGGGTACGGACAGCGGTGTGTTTAACATTGTTTAGAGACCAATTTGTTGTCTATTTTTCCTCATGGGGCTGCACATTCCATGAAATAAAAACTATCACCTACTGCAACATAGTTATTACGCCTGGCCCCAACAAGAACTAATCCGAATGGGCTTGGCCCCATAACCAACAAAAAATAACAAACAATCCAACATTTTTACTCATTCAACAAATTGGGCCTAGACCCATCACAAACAACATTACAACCAACAAAGAATAACGGTGGCCAGGAAATTCGAATAATAAACGAACACATTCAGAAGGAGAGGGCGGCGAAGATGGGCGAAGATAGTTTGAGAGCTGCTTCGGCATATTTTCCATCATCAACTAGTTTCCTAACTTCAGATAGTGGTGTTGGAGCATTTGGATTAGTGTAGTTTGTAGGAACCCCCAGCCCATAACGTGTCCTCTGTATTAATAATACAAAATAAAAATAAAAATAAAAAAGACAAAAAAATGTAAAATGAAGAAGAAAAAATGGTGAATTCTCACCATTAAGGTTGATAGTTTCAGAAGCTAGCGCAGGATGGGCTGCAGAAGTGATTTGGGCTTCGTTGGGCTGAACCCATATCGGGCAATGTATTGGCTTCCTGTGGCTAGGCCCATTAATCACCCTTGCATTGGCCCAGATGGGGCTGACCCCATTATCCGACTTCGACTCCAAGGAATGTGCCCACAACGGTTCTTCTATATGGGCTGGACCCATGGGGATAGGGTTTTCAGGTGCTGGTTGGAAGGCGGCTTCGTTGGTGCAGAGAGCGGCTTCGTTGGTGGTGCAGAGAGCGGCTTCGTTGGTGGTGCAAAGCTGCTTCGTCTTTGGCAGAGCTTGGCTGTAGAAGATGAGCTCTTATGGTGGGACGGTGAGAACATGACCGCCAATAATGGAGGTGAGGGCCAGAAGGTGGTGCTGATGATTTGGGCTGCAACAGAATCTTGGGCTCGATTGGATTGGACCCAGGATGATAGTGTTCTTGGGCTGGCCCCATGGTGTAATTGTTTGGGCTGGACAATTGGCTTCAAAGCTGTGATGCAAACGTGTCTCAGATTGTTAACGATTATCTTGGTCAGCCAATCAAATTATTAGCAGAATAAAAGGTTTATGAAGCAGTGGGTCGGTGGTGGTTCGGTGATTTGATTGTAAGGGGGTCGGTGGTGGGATGGTGGAGCAGTGGATTTTGGGTTGTGATAGGGGGGCGGTGGTGGCTTGCTCATCATCACAGAGAAACAAGAGGGGAGGGGAGCTGACGGGAGGGGAGCTGACGGGAGGGGGAGGGGGAGGGGGGTTGGGTATGCTGAGAGAGAAAAGGGGATGGTAGGGGGATTATATAATAGTGATTGTAGAGGTTTTTTAGGCTTTTTATTATTATTAGTTGGGTTCTAACTATTAGTTATGGGGTTGATGTTTTTTTGTTAATAGAGGTGATGGGTTGGCTGTGTAAGATAAATGGCTTTTTTTATACCCTTTAAAAAGAGAAACGATGCTTTTGGTCAATTGAACTTTAAGTTCCTGCCTCTTAATGTTATGCTAACTAATGATACAAGAAAAGTGAAATAATATTAGAATTTATTGAAATTGAGTATATATATAGCAAATTTTTTCTACCGAAAAAAGAAGAAGTAAAGAGCAAATTTATGTAGATTTATGTATAAATGTGTTTTTATCGACTCTAAGATCATACTAACTACTATATTTTATTACTGATTGGTAACGTCAGTTCCGCTTCCATAGTTTCAGCTTCCTCTCTGAACCTCTTGTAAATATCACTTTTGTAAAATTCTCTAGTTCTCCAAACTAAAATCAACGAAGAAACCGCTCCAAAAAATGTAAGACAAGCCAATATAATAAAAACCAACCTATAACATCTTACACCAATGCAAGTAAGCTCCATTACATCAGACCTTGTTAAACCCTTCTTTCCAAGCTCCTTCAACGCCTCTTTATCATATAGATAACCAGTTATTCTAACGTTTAATATGTATGAACCAAGAGGACTAGCCAATTGCCCACAATTAAATAACGTTGAGTAATACTTCAACCCGAATAGCTCAGAAATAATCGCGAAAAGTAATGGTAATTGCGCACCGAATGAAAATCCAATGATTATTGACGCCACATAAACTGAACCAGGGAATGGAAAAGCAATCATAAGATGACCAATGCATGACAACAAAAGGACTAGTGTCATCATCAATGGCCTCGGAAATTTGTACTTTGAAAGTAGAGTTTCCGATACAAATCCGGAAAAAATTCTCCCGAAATAATTCCATATACTTAAAAGCGAAACGAAAGATTTTACGGTTTTTGATGGATAGCCTAACGATTCACCGATCTGACCTAAGTTATCGACTGCGGTTAAGCTTGAACCAAGTCCACAAAATGTTGCAAGAAACAGAATAAGCATATCGGTGCTAAGAAGTGCTTGTAAAATCGTGTAATCTTCGCCCCTTTCCGGTTTTTTAAAGATGTCCTCGTACCATAACGTCGTTTTCTTCACGGGTTCTTGAGATATTGGCTTAATTTCCAATGGTGATTGAGTTTCGATAATAATCTTGGGTGCATCTATAGCCTCTTTCTTTAGCTTCCACGAGACTAAATCTTCTCTAATCACTATAGAAAGTGGGAAAAAAAGTAAAGCACAAACGACAGTTGCGCTTGCAGCATAAGCCGCCTCTGAAAAGTCGACAAGTCTCTGAGCTATAGTCATTGCCATAATGAATAAAGCTAATACAATCGATACATAAAGAAAATGATAAAACACTCTAAGCTCATTCTTATGTTTCACAACCTTCATAGCACGAATCGTATAAACAAACACCACGGATAAAGCAGCCGGAAGCCACGCGATTAATAAAATTAGCGACTTTGAATCGTTACCATAGACAGCTAAGTAAACTTGTGTTAAAATCGCTCCACTTAAACCAGTGAAACCCTTCAATAACCCTAACATAACGCCTCGGCTTTCAGGAAAGTTGCGAATGGAAGTTACTAAAGCGCCCGTGTTTGCGAAGTTTTGTGAATTTGCTCCCAAGGCATATGTAAACACACATATGCCAAACTTTAGGCTTAGGAATCTTGTTTGTTACGGCTAACCATATCATGAAGTACCCTACAAAATTCATGGCGGAGCCTATTAATAATACGAACCATGTTGGAGTTACCTCGGCTATGAGACCCGATAAGACTCCTACATTTGCACCAAGATCTTTGAAGAAGCTTAAGAGGTTAAGTGTGGTTTGGTCATAACCAAGTGTAGATTTTATATCTTTAGAGTAAACTCCAAAGAGATAAGTTGCTCCTGCTCCAGCCATGATTAGAAACGACGCGAAAAGTGAAAACCATCTACCATGAATTATATGACGGACAAGGCCCATTGCTTCAATCCCACCACCACCGGATATTGTTGCGTCGCCCATTCTTTCACTGGATTTTTAAAAGAAAAATTCTGTTACGAATATTTTAGAATTGTCAGTAAAGAAAGGTGTTTTAGTGTTTTGAGTAGTAGAAGAATTATTTCAATATGAAGTTGAAAAGCAATGAATCTTTACGAGTTTTAGCTGCAAGCAAATATAAGGCAATATCGAGTTCAGGCGTGCGTTTATACTTTATTGTGATGTTACGTTTGCAATAAATTGAGAAAAGATTTTACTACGACCGACTTAAAAGTTCACTGTAATAAAAAAAGTGTACGGTAAGGTAGCAATCTAAGAAGATGAAGCTTTATAACTTAACAAAGATATGTAATTAGATAAATTATGGAATTTAACAAGTAACATATCATGTGAAGAGATTTTAGTATGATTAAAAATTTATACCTCAGTGGAAAATCCAACTTTTGGATCCTGTTCTTCCACCCTTACAATTTAAACCTTAAAACCTCAAATATATCTGTCAAAAAGATATAAGATATCTTATATAAGAAACTTTAGATATTTTTAAGTTTAACTAGGATTTGAAAATCTCAAAAGAATTGTATTATGATCAGAATTCTATCGTGATTATTTTTAGATAAGAAAATTATAGGACTTTCCAAGTTTAACTAGAATTTGATTTTTAAAGTAATAAAAAGTTAGAATCATTAAATTTTTCAGGCCTATCGGATTTCAATGAATATTAGTTCAAATCCATAAACTTCTTCTTCTAAGGTTTTATTCGTCTCAAGTTGCTTTTCACTTTATTTAAATTCTTTTGCTATATTATATGTAAAGGAGAAATATAATATTAGTAAGCAACTAATTTCCGATATTATACATAACTCCGAAAGATTAAATAAGAAAGAAAGAGTAACATAAATTTTTTCGGTTTAGTATACACAAACCTATAAATTTAGCAAAAGTAAATTTTATATTGATAAGATTTGAAATGCTTAAGTCATAGAAAATTAAGCTTCCATTGATAGAGAAAGAAAAGCAAAAGAATTGCAGAGAGAAAGAAGAAGAAGATGGAGGAAAAGTAATAGAGAATCGACTGATTTCATTAGCTTATTTCAGTTGTGTACAAATGTATATATAGTTCTATATTCTAACTGTTGTAACAAACTATTTCCTTCTATTTACAAAAAGGTCATTCAACTTTTGTTTTATATTAAATCTAGCTCTACATTTATCTAATATTACATCTCAAGAGCCCCCTTCAAGCAGAACGTGGATGTTAGAGATGTTCAGCTTGGACAAATTGTTATTAAATGCAATAGAACCAAGAGGTTTAGTAAATATGTCGGCAATTTGTAAATTTGATGGAATGTAGAAGAGTTTAATGATTCCAGCTTGAATTTTCTCACGTGTTAACTTGCAATCAATGTCGACGTGTTTCGTTAATTCATGATGAACAGGATTCGTCGACATGGCGATAGCTGACTTGCTATCTGAATACACTAGCGCAAGGATAGAATGAACAATACTATAATCCTTTAATGCGTAAATAATCCACTGAATCTCACAAGTTACGGCAGCTAATGCTCTATACTCTGCTTCAGCTGTTGAACGGCTAATTGTTGTTTGTTTCTTACTCTTCCAAGAAATCAACGAGACACCGAGAAATATACAAAACCCCGTGATACTTCTTCTTGAATCAAGGCATCCAACCCAATCACTATCACAATATGCTTTTAGTTTGACTTCAGAGGTTGATGAAAGAAATAAACCTTGTCCTAGAGTCATTTTACTGTATCGTAGAACACGTTGTGCAGCTTTCCAATGACTATTACATGGTTTTGCTAAGAATTGACTAAGTGAATTAACCGAGTAGGTTAAATCTGGTCTTGTTATGGTCAAGTATAACAATCTTCCAATTAAACATCGATATGATGAAGGATTGTCTAGCTCTTGATCATCGTCTTGTCGTAATTTTAATGTAGACTCCATGGGAAAAACCACAGGCTTGGCTGCTATTACTCCAGATTCATTTAGTATGTCGAGAGCAAATTTTCTCTGACATAAAGAAATTCCAGTTGTTTTTCGAGCAACTTCTATACCTAGAAAATATTTAAGTTCACCCAAGTCTTTTATTGTAAACTCTGAATCTAAATGAGCTTTTAGATTCTTTATCTCATCAAGATTGTTACTAGCGAGAATTATGTCATCAACATACACTAGTAGTGAAATGAATGTAGTAGGGGTTCTTTTGATAAAAAGACTGTAATCACTTGAGGAGTGTTCAAATCCATATGAAATTAATGAAGAGGATAACTTTGCAAACCATTGTCGCGAGGCTTGTTTTAAGCCATACAAGCTTTTGTTTAACTTGCAAACTATATCTTTCTGAGCTTGAAGACCTTGTGGAATGGTCTTATAAACTTCTTCATCCAATTATCCATGTACAAACGCATTGTTTACATCGAGTTGATGTAGAAACCAATTGTGAATGGAGGCTAAAGCGAGTATGAATCTTATTGATACTAACTTTGCAACAAGAGAGAAAGTATCAAAGAAATCTAATCCTTCTTGTTGATTATATCCTTTTGCAACTAAGCGAGCTTTGTGTCTTTCAAGTGAACCATCTGCCTTAAACTTGAGTTTAAAAACCCATTTAAACCCAATTGTTTTCATTGTGGATGTTTGTGGAACAATAGTCCATGTATTGTTTTCTTGTAGAGCATTAAGTTCTTTCTGAATTGCAGAAGTCCATTCCTTTGAAGTGAATGCTTTGATATACTATATGCGTCCTAGAAGGGGGGTTGAATAGGACAATGGAAATTAATCGGCTAATTTTATTTCAAGTAAATAAAATTAAAGGCTAATTTGAATCCTATTGTTTTAGCAAACTAAATAGTAAAGAACTAGATAATCCTAAAAGACAATATTATCAAACTATTCATGTAGGCATTTTATCAAGCATATAGAGTGCGGAAATGTAAAGAGTGTAGAGATAGAAAACGATACACAACGATGTATAGTGGTTCGGTTTCCCTACATCCACTACCTAAGGAAGCCTTCTTAGGATTTGCAAGATTCTCAACTAATCTTCGTAACTCTTAACCGGGTGAGATTACAAACCCTTTACAACCACTTCAAAACCTTGAAGGAAATACACTTGTGTTTTCACCAACACAAGGAACCAAGCATAAAACCTATGCTCACACTACTCTCTTAATCTATTACAAGAACTAAGAGGAAAGGGAAAAGTGTTTAGGGGTGCTTATAAAAGCTTTGTAACTAAACTCCTAAATGAGTGGATATGAACTATGTAGCTTAAGAATGAATATGACTTTAATGCTCCTTTGAAACCTCCTTGAATGATAATATTAATTGCTCTTAAGATTGGTAGATGGAAGGCTTGAGTTGTGTCTTGAATGAGCTTCAATATATAGCTGAAAATATCTTCCAACGGTCAAAAGGCTTCTCTCTAACGGATCTATTTTATCTCCAACGGATATAAGCTTTGTCCTCTAGTAATAGTGCAGAAAACCCTCTCTTGCGGTGTACCGCGGGTATGGTCCGGTGCACCGCGAAAACGTTCGTCTAAACTTCAAGCTTACTGGTCGGACTATCCTATGCACCGCGTCCCTGGTCCGTGCATCAGTCCGGTGTACCGCGCCTTGGTCCGGTGTACCGCGCATTTTCATGAGCTTACTGACGGGCTATCCTGTGCACCGCGCCTTTGGTCCGTGGTTCTGCGGTGTACCGCAGTTTCTGTCCGGTGTACCGCGACACTGCTCTTTTGAAGTTCAAGCTAAAGATCAAGGAATTTAACACAACTAATCTAGTGAGGGGTTTTGGAAAACCTTTAAAAGTGATACCAAATGAATTTTAGTTTAAATGATGATTTCTCGAATATTAAAACGGGAATAAAAACAAGGTGAGGCTAACAATCTCCCCCTTTTTGATGTTTGACAAATCATAAACTTTTGAAGATGCCTAAGATAAAGTTTTGAACAAAAACTCCCCCTCAACCTAATCACTAGAGTTTTTATAAAAACTCCCCCTCACAAAATGCATTAGAAAAAGTTTAACTAAAATTTCTCCCCCTTTGTCAACAACAAAAAGAACTAATGATACAATTTTTGAAAATTTTAAGGGGTCAAAGCACATTTTGAGTAAAAACAAGGACTAAAGAAGTAAATGGATAACAATTAGAAGCTTCAAGGACCCTATAACATCAAGAAAATATTAGCAACAAGATTATATACACAAAAAGCACTAAACATAAATGGCATGAAAAAGAAGGTTAGAGAATTTGCATGCCAATCTCAGAACGAATTTTCTCAAAAAGATCTTGGGGTAGATGTTTAGTAAAGATATCGGCTAGTTGATTTTCCGAAGTGACAAATTCAAGAACAATATCCCCTTTTTTAGTGTGATCAAGGATAAAATGATGAGGGATTTCTATGTGTTTCGTTCCAGAGTGTTGAATAGGATTTTTGGTAAGATTGATAGCACTAGTGTTATCACAACGAATGGGAACACAATCATACTCTAGGCCAAAATCTAGTAAGGTTTGTTTCATCCAAAGAATTTGAGTCACACAATTTCCGGCCGCAACATATTCGGCTTCGGCCGTGGATAAAGCAACACTATTTTGTTTTCTACTAGACCAAGAAACAAGGGATTGACCTAAGAATTGGCAACTACCACTAGTACTTTTCCTATCAAGTCTACAACCGGCATAATCGGCATCCGAATAACCTATTAGTTCAAAAGAGGTAAATCTTGGGTACCAAAGTCCTAGACTTAGGGTTCCTTTCAAATACCTAAAAATACGCTTAACGGAACTAAGATGGGATTCTTTAGGAGAGGATTGAAATCTAGCACAAAGACACACGGGGAACATAATATCGGGTCTAGAAGCGGTTAAATAAAGTAAGCTACCAATCATACCTCGATACGCTTTCTCATCAACATCCTTACCACCTTCATCTTTGTCTAATTTTGTGGATGTGCTCATTGGAGTTCCAATTTCCTTTGCATCTTCAAGTCCAAATTTTTTGATCAATTCTTTTGTGTATTTGGCTTGATTGACAAAGATGCCATCCTTCATTTGCTTGATTTGAAGTCCAAGAAAGTAATTCAATTCTCCCATCATGCTCATCTCAAATTCCTTATGCATGCTTTTAGAAAAATTCTCACAAAGATTTTCATTAGTAGCACCAAATATAATATCATCCACATAAATTTGAACAAGAAGGATATCTTTTGAAGACCTTTTTATAAATAAAGTGGAGTCAATATTTCCTCTTTTAAAACCATCATCTAACAAAAAATTTCTTAAACGTTCATACCAAGCACGAGGTGCTTGTTTTAAACCATATAAAGCCTTTGAAAGTTTAAAAACATGATTTGGAAATTTTGGATCCTCAAAACCCGGTGGTTGTTTAACAAAAACTTCCTCATCTATAAAACCATTTAAAAAAACACTTTTGACATCCATTTGGTAAAGTTTAAAATTCATATAACAAGCAAAAGCAAGTAGCATACGAATAGATTCAAGTCTAGCTACCGGAGCAAAAGTTTCATCGAAATCAATACCTTCTTCTTGATTGTATCCTTGAGCAACTAACCTTGCTTTATTTCTAGTGATAATACCGGTGTCATCTAGCTTGTTGCGAAATACCCACTTAGTGCCAATAATAGTAGGGCCAATTGGTTTCTCAATTAATGTCCAAACTTTACTACGCTCAAATTGATTCAATTCCTCATGCATAGCGTTTATCCAATGATCATCTAGCAAGGCTTCTTTAATATTCTTGGGCTCAATTTGAGATAAGAATGCTTGATGAGCACATAGAGCAATAATACGAGAACGAGTGGTAACACCTTCTTTTGGATCACCTAGAATTAATTCACTTGGGTGATCTTTGATATGTTTCCAACACTTTGGTAAATCCGTACTAGCTTCATTTGAGATTTGACCATTTTCCTTAGGAGGTTCATCATGAGATTTTAATTCTTGAGTAGGAGATTCTAAGGGTTGATCTTGTGGAGTATCTTCATGTAAGTCAACATCTACTACTTTCTTGATACAAAAAGGATTAGTCTCATCAAAGTCAATATGCATAGATTCCTCAATGGTACGAGTACGTTTATTGAAAATGCGATAGGCCTTTCCCTTAGTGGAATAACCAAGAAAAATACCTTCATCCGATTTAGCATCAAATTTTCCCAAATAGTCCCTAGTGTTTAAGATAAAACATTTGCACCCAAAAATACGAAAATAAGCAATAGTTGGTGGTCTACCATTCCAAAGCTCATAAGGGGTTTTCTTAATAAGGGGTCTAATTAGAACTCTATTTAACACATAACAAGCCGTATGAACGGCTTCACCCCAAAAGTATGTAGGCAAGCTATGTTCTTTTAGCATTGTTCTAGCCATTTCTTGTAGAGTTCGGTTTTTCCTTTCCACTACCCCATTTTGTTGGGTAGTTCTAGGAGCCGAAAAATTATGCTCAATCCCAAATTCATCACAAAAATGCACAAAAGGAGAATTCACATATTCACTACCATTATCACTACGAATGCATGTAATAGAGTAGCCTTTCTCATTTTGCACATTTCTACAAAGTTTTGCAAATTCATTGAAGGCATCACTTTTTAAAGCAAGGAACATCACCCATGTATATCTAGTGTAATCATCAACAACAACAAAGACATATCTAGATCCTCCTAGACTAGTGACATCAACGGGACCAAAAAGATCCATATGCAATAATTGAAGTGGCCTAAAGGTGATGACCTTATTTATGGATTTAAAAGATGAACGATGTTGTTTACCAAGTTGACATGCATCACATAATTTATCTTTATCAAATTTATAAATAGGCAAACCAACAACAAGATTTTTTCTAGACAATTTTGAAATCAAATCCATGCTAGCATGTCCTAAACGTCTATGCCAAAGCCAACTATCATTTACCACGGATAAGCATTTAATATGTTTACACATAAGACTCTCAAGATCAACAACAAAAACATTATCCGATCTTTTTGCAATAAACATAGTATCTAACTCATCATTTTTGAAAACAACACATCTAGATGCTTCAAATTTAACACTATAACCAACATCACAAAGTTGACTTATACTAAGCAAGTTAAATGAGAGACCCTCAACAAGCAAAACATTAGAGATAAGCAATGAATTCATATTACCAATGTTACCTTTACCCAAAACGTGTTTCTTAGTGTTGTCGGCAAAAGTAACTCTATCACCTTTTGTTTTATATAAATGTGTAAATAATGATGGATTCCCGGTCATGTGTCTTGAGCATCCACTATCAAGGAGCCATATATTTTGCTTCTTGATGCTCAATCCCTACAAACAAAAATAATTTAGGCTTTAGGTACCCAATTCGATTTGGGTCCATGAGGGTTAGTGGATTTTTTTAATACCCATATAGGCCTTTTCCAAATTGGTACAAGAGATCCCAAATCTAATAATTTACGTTAGTAACAATGAGATGCATCATGACCAAGTTTTTCACAATAGGTGCAAGTGATAGAAGATTTTGAAGAGGATGGAATTGCATTTGAAATTTTTGGTTTTACAAAAACATTTTTCAAAGGTTTTTGGTTAGTGAATGGATCATATCCAACACCACTTTTTTCACAAGCCATTCTTTGAGAACCTAAAATCAAATCCAAGTTTTCTTGCCCACTTGTAAATTTTAAAATAATAGCATTTTGATCAATAATCTTTTTCTCTAACAAAGCTTTTTCTTCTAAAAGATTTTTCTCAATAAGATGAAGTTTTTCATTTTCATCTATACATTCATCACAAAGATTTTGACAATCTTCCAAAGCTTTCAAAACCTCTTTAGTTCTATTTTTCTCAAATTCTAAATCTTTTGTTAAAACTTTGTTTGTTTCAATAGAGTTTAAGAAGTCATTGTAGAGAGAATCAAATGCCTCATGAATATCTTGTTCACTAGCATCATCATTAGATAAAAAGAGTTTAGATTTAGGAGTTATCTCATCATGATTTGCCATAAAGGCAAAGTGAGTTGAACCGGTATCATCATCCGAAGAAGCATCTTCATCATTCTCAAGTTTTCCCATAAAAGCAACAAGATTAACATTTTCGTTATCACTTTCTTCTTCCTCCGAATTTTGAGTATCCCAAGTGATATTAGCATGCATTGCTCTCTTAGGTTTCTCCTTTTGAAGAAGAGGACAATAAGTTTTGATGTGACCAACTTTCTTGCAATGATAGCAAGTGGGTTCATCTTGTTTGATAGCTCTAACATTCTTCTTGTAGGGTGAGGAAGAACTTCCTTTCTTGGCAAAGCGTTTGTACCTCATGAATTTTTTCATATCTCTTGCCAACATAGCCACTCCTTCATCTTCACTAGTTTCTTCTTCATGTGAGTTTTCTTCTTCTTCACTTTTCTTCCTTTCTTTTCGTTCTTTCAACTTGGTACTCAAGGCATGGAAAGCAATAGATTTCTTAATCTTCTTCTCCTCATCATCTCTTATCTTTTCTTCTTCAAGCACAAGCTCTTCCGTCATGAGGTTGCAAATGAGTTCATGAACCGTCATTTTTGAAAGATCTTTAGTGTCTCTTATAGAGTTGATTTTTGATTTGTATTTCCTTGGAAGAGCAAATAAGATTTTTCGGCATTGTTCTTTGTTGGTGTACTCTTGACCAAGAGTCTTCAAGGTGTTGACAATGTTAGAAAATCTTTGATGCATAGCATTTAAGGCTTCATCGGGCTCCATACGAAATAGCTCATACTTAGTGATAAAGAGACCAATCTTAGTTTCTTTGATATCTTCCGTTCCTTGATATGATAGCTCCAAGAGTTGCCACATTTCATGAGCGGAATTGCATTCACTAACTCTAGCGTATTCCGTGACACTTAATCCATTAATGAGGATGTTCATAGCTTTGTTGTTTTTGGTGAGTTTAGCTATGTCTTGATCATTGTAATCATCTTCATCTTTCACCTCCGTTCTACTACCCGTAACATAAGGAATATAAGGACCCTTCTTGATAGCAAGCCACAAAAAGTAATCAATTCCTTTGACATGAATCTCCATTTTCTTTTTCCATCCAAAGTAGTCTTTTCCTACAAAAAGCGGAGGTCTAGTAGAACATGAACCTTCCAGTTGATTAGAATCCATATCGTATTAACTCTAGAAACGATTAAGTACAATAGAGCTAGGCTCTGATACCAATTGATATACTATATGCGTCCTAGAAGGGGGGTTGAATAGGACAATGGAAATTAATCGGCTAATTTTATTTCAAGTAAATAAAATTAAAGGCTAATTTGAATCCTATTGTTTTAGCAAACTAAATAGTAAAGAACTAGATAATCCTAAAAGACAATATTATCAAACTATTCATGTAGGCATTTTATCAAGCATATAGAGTGCGGAAATGTAAAGAGTGTAGAGATAGAAAACGATACACAACGATGTATAGTGGTTCGGTTTCCCTACATCCACTACCTAAGGAAGCCTCCTTAGGATTTGCAAGATTCTCAACTAATCTTCGTAACTCTTAACCGGGTGAGATTACAAACCCTTTACAACCACTTCAAAACCTTGAAGGAAATACACTTGTGTTTTCACCAACACAAGGAACCAATCATAAAACCTATGCTCACACTACTCTCTTAATCTATTACAAGAACTAAGAGGAAAGGGAAAAGTGTTTAGGGGTGCTTATAAAAGCTTTGTAACTAAACTCCTAAATGAGTGGATATGAACTATGTAGCTTAAGAATGAATATGACTTTAATGCTCCTTTGAAACCTCCTTGAATGATAATATTAATTGCTCTTAAGATTGGTAGATGGAAGGCTTGAGTTGTGTCTTGAATGAGCTTCAATATATAGCTGAAAATATCTTCCAACGGTCAAAAGGCTTCTCTCTAACGGATCTATTTTATCTCCAACGGATATAAGCTTTGTCCTCTAGTAATAGTGCAGAAAACCCTCTCTTGCGGTGTACCGCGGGTATGGTCCGGTGCACCGCGAAAACGTTCGTCTAAACTTCAAGCTTACTGGTCGGACTATCCTATGCACCGCGTCCCTGGTCCGTGCATCAGTCCGGTGTACCGCGCCTTGGTCCGGTGTACCGCGCATTTTCATGAGCTTACTGACGGGCTATCCTGTGCACCGCGCCTTTGGTCCGTGGTTCTGCGGTGTACCGCAGTTTCTGTCCGGTGTACCGCGACACTGCTCTTTTGAAGCTCAAGCTAAAGATCAAGGATTTTAACACAACTAATCTAGTGAGGGGTTTTGGAAAACCTTTAAAAGTGATACCAAATGAATTTTAGTTTAAATGATGATTTGTCGAATATTAAAACGGGAATAAAAACAAGGTGAGGCTAACATGCTTGTTCATATGTCTTTGGCTCAGTTTGACTTGATATGTTCTCAATGTAGTTGTCATATTTAGGTGTGAGTTTTGAGGTGCTCAGAAAATCTTGAATTGGATATAAAGGTTGTGTTTTTGTATCACAGTGAGAGGTGGAGGGGTATATGTAGTCTTTGAGATAATTTGGTGGTTGTCTATTTCTTGTTGGTCTTGTGGATTGTGATGTAGAGGGTTGAGTTGTTGAGGTTTGTGTAACATATTGATCAAGTGTAGTGTTTGTATAGTGAGGTTCTATATAGGTATTAGGAGGAGGGAACAAGAAGGTATGAATGTCTTCTACAGGTGAAATTTCTGAGGAAGGGAGAACTGACTCATGAAAAACTACATTTCTTGAGATGATTATTTTGTTATTTGTTATTTCAAGTAGCTTATAACCTTTGGTGGATGGAGGATAACCCAAAAACACGCATTTTATAGCTCTTGAATCAAATTTTGACCTGTTTTGTTGAAGAGTAGAGGCATAGCAAAGTGATCCAAAGACTCTCATATGGTTTAGTATTGGTGGTTTATTGTATAGCTTTTGGTAAGGGGTTAAGTTTTCCAATAATGGAGTAGGTAATCTATTTATGATATAGGGTGCAGTTAAGATTGATTCAGACCAAAACTGTATAGGGAGATTTGCTTGGAACATAATAGCTTTAACAGTAGTTAGGAGGTGTTGGTGTTTCCTTTCTACCAATCCATTCTGTTGAGGAGTCTCAACACAGCTTAATTGGTGTATAATTCCATTAGTCGAGTAGAATGAATGTAGATTAAACTCAGGTCCATTATCTGATCTTATCACTTTAATATTTATACCAAACTAAGTTAAAACCATATGATAAAAATTTGTTAAATGGAAATGCACTTCTGACTTTGTGTTCATTAAGTAAATTCATGTACCTCTTGAAAAATCATCTACTATAGTAAAAAAATATATATGCCCTGTATGAGAAACTTGTTAAAAAGACCCCAAATGTCACAATGTATTAAATCAAAACAAGATTTTGTACAAGAAGTTGAAACAGGAAAAGAAAGTTTGTTTTGCTTAGAAAAGTGACATGGTTCACACACATTATTTTGTGAGAAAGAAATTGAGGAATCTATCTTTTTTAATGCAAAAATCTTTGATTTTGAGGGATGTCCTAATCTTGAGTGCCATATATCACTCTTTTCTGTAGTAGCTGCTAAAATCTTGTGTAACTTCAATGAAGATTGCATATAGTATAGTCCATTCTTCTCATAAGAAATCCAAATCATATTCTTGCATTGAGGAACCTGTATTGTGCAATAAGAAGAGAAGAAAGCAACTATAACAGCTGAATCTTGTGTTAACTTTGATATAGAAAGTAAATTGCACTTAAATGTAGGAACACACAACACATTTTGTAGAGTAATCTGATCATTTAAACATATGTTCCCTTTATGTGTTGCAAAAATAACTTCTCAATTAGGAAGTGTAACAGGGATATTCACACTTTGTGGCTTGTTAGTGTATATAGAAGATGAATATACCAAATGGTCAGTAGCTCCTGTGTCTAAAATCCAAGATGAAGTACAAGAAATACCTTCTTGGATTGTGACTTGATGAACAACAGTGTTACTTGTTTGCTCTGTGTGTGCAAGTGCCATTAGTTTGTTGATCTATTCAGCTGTAAATTCATAGCTGTTTAGTGGTTTTTGCTCTTGTTTATGCTTGATCTCATCTTGTGCACTTACAAAATATGCAGAATGTTGTTGAGTCTGGTTAAAACGTTTGCCCTTAGGTCCTCCCCATTCAATTGGATAACCATGTAATTGGTAGCATTTGTCAACTGTGTGTCCATTATAACCACAGTGTGTGCATATTACTCTCTTCTTTTCTGAATAATTGTTTGTTTTCTAATTGTTCTTCATATAAAACACTCGTGTTGGTGCAGAAAAGCTCAAATTGGATGATAATCTTTGGCTTTCTTCTTGAACTAACATAGCAAAAACAGAATTTATAGGTGGTAAAGGAGTCATCAACATAATTTGTCTCCTTACAGCAGCAAAAGAATCCTTTAACCCAATCAAAAACTTTATGACAAAATCATTATTTTGTCGATCAACTAAAGTATCAAGAATCTTGCAGCTGCACTGATTCATACTACCACAAGTACATACCGGCATAGGTCTAAAATGTACATACTCATCCAAAAGAGTTTTAAATTTTGCAAAGTATTCAGATATTGAGCTTGAATTTTGTGAAATCGAACTTAAGGATTTTTCAAGAACAAAAACTCTTGTTCCATCACTTTTACCAAAATGAGTTTTGATCTCGTTATAAAGATCACAAGCTAAATTAACATAGAGTAGACTGCCTCTTATATCTCGAGAAATTGAATTAAGTAACCAAGATAGAACAAGGTTATTGGCTCGATTCCAAGCTGAGAAGAGATTTAAATCGGTGAGAGGAGGCTGGGCAATTTCGCCATTGATGAACCCAAGCTTGTTCTTGACAGATAAAGCAATCTCAATTGCTCTCGTCCAATATAAGAAATTATCGCTATTGAGAACTTCTGAAACTAGTGCAACACCTGTGTTCTCGCTAGGATGAATGTAGTAAGGAGAAGAAAAATTCTCTGTAATCGAGTTTGTCGCCATTGAAGGAGCTTATTTGAAACTTTTGAGTTCTTGATCTAAAGCAAGAAGAGTGTTTAGTGCGGAAAAACTTAGTTTACATCTGATACAATGATAAGATTTGAAATGCTTAAGTCATAGAAACTTAAGCTTCCATTGATAGAGAAAGAAAAGCAAAAGAATTGCAGAGAGAAAGAAGAAGAAGATGGAAGAAAAGTAATTGAGAATTGACTGATTTCATTAGCTTATTTTAGTTGTGTACAAATGTATATATAGTTCTATATTCTAACGGTTGTAACAATCTATTTCCTTCTATTTACAAAAAGGTCCTCCAGCTTTTGTTTTATATTAAATCTAGCTCTACATTTATCTAATATTACATCTCAAGATATATAACAAAATTAAAACGTTTTTGATTTATTCGATGCGTGCATCATAAATATCTTAATTATTGTGTTTTAAGTTGTTTAAACCATTAAAATAGTATAAACAGTAATGCAACCAAATGGAATTACAAAAAATGTAAATAAATAACTTTACTTATTGAGACTCGAATTGAATCCGATATTTTTAAGGTATTTAGGCGTACGTACCAATATTTTATGTTAATTGTCTTCAACTTCCAAGATACAACTAGAAAAATAAACTTAATGATACTTTATACAAATGTTATATCCGCAAGGTTATGTGATACTAGAATTAATTATGCTTTTAATCATGGTACAAGTATTGCATGGGGTGAGGACTTTTCTAATTAGAATCCTCCTTGTGAAGGAAACTATAAACTTAATTGTGATGATGCTTATGATATAAAAACTAATTTAGTTGTTGTTGTGTATTGAGGGTTATAATGCTAGATGGTTTTGTTATGAAGGTTCAAACAAACTTAGTGTCTGAAATAAAAGTTTAGGGAAATTGTTTTAACTTGTGAGATGGCTTTAAGATTTTCTTTTAGAACCGTAGAACTCAAGAATGCCAACCTTTTAATCATTAATCAAGTCAATTTTAGAAGTGTTAGATTATCTAATTGTATTCGTATTTTGGTTAACTGTATTTTAATTTATAAAAGTAAGTATAAGATCAAGTTCTCGCATGTGAAAAGAACAAGCAATTGAGTAACGAAGTGGGTAGCCAAATAAAAGTTAAAAAGATAATTGTTTAATCTTTAAATAAATAATCCAATTAGTTAACCTACTTAAAAGTAACTAAAAAAATACTCGAAATTGGCTAATATTTTATAACAAACTTTGTTTTATACTGATGTTATTTACGACTAAAAAATACACCAAAAGGGAAGTGTTGAATAAGTACAAAACCTTAACATGGAAAACAACATCTTTGTAGTACCTTTCTTTATTTTGGTATTTGATTATTTTGTTCCGAAAGGTCGTCTTTGATTAATCATAATTCTTACCTTATCTGCCGCATACTAGCAAATTTTCACAAGTGGTTACAAAAGTTGATGGCTTGCTCGCCCTATGATTATGTGGTCCTGCCTCTTAATGCTATGTTAACTAATGATATATGAGATTTCAAGTAAAATAATATTAAAATATATATATTGAATTTTGAATAGTGAAAAAATTCATGTATATATAATTATCACAACTACCACAACAACTACTGCAAGTCTAATCAAGATTAAATAACATACAAATTATATGAGGTTTTCCTCGTCCACCACAAATAGATAAAAGGAGATAACTTAATTTTGTATGCACGAGGGATTTATCTCCAGCTACCGTCACGGTGGTTGTTAGATATATCTTTTAATGACTATTTCTTAACTCTGTCGGCCATTATCTTTCGCGACCACAATAGTGGTCGGCAAAAGTTAACATGATTAGCAACCATCTTTGTGGTTCCTAGGTGTCTGAAATCTTTAATGACATATGGTGGTCGCTAGAGTGTTGAACGTATTACCGACTGTTTAGTCGTTGCTAAGTATTTTAATTTCTAGCGACCATTTTGGTAGTCGCTAAAGGGTTGAAACATAAAAAACTAATTTACATATTAATTACAATAAAAGTTTTGGTAAACTAAAAGTCTGATAAAAATAAATTAAAGACTAAAATAAAAATAAAATTATAAAAATATCAAAGAAAAATTAATTACAAACCAAAATAAAAATCTGAATAAAATAGAATAGAATCTGAATGAAAGTTGGGATATAATAAAGTCAAATGGACGGAGTTCTGTCAGGAGATTATGTCGCGTCAATATCATCCTCATCTTTTAGTCTTGAACGATTCTCAAATATCCTCCCGTGCTAGGATTACGTGGTTGCAGATTACTCAGCTATGTTGGAGTGGTTGAGATGATATTCAACCGAGAGTTACCCTGCACCAGCATCATCTAGTTGATTTGTCTAACAAATTGCAAATAGTTCTCGGGGATACAAAACGGATTACTTGGGGTGGATGTGGTAGTGAAGTTGACTCCTACTCCTGGGCTCCGGCTAGGGCTCCAACGCTGTCAAAATCATTCACAACCTCGACTATCTGCGGAAAGGTTTCGATCATCCATCTCAAAGCCATGCACATATTATGTTTCTGACTCTGCGTCTGCCTATGGCTCTAGGTAGGAACAAATGGTCCAACTCCTAGCTTCCAACCCTTTTGTGCGGGACTCATACACTCTTATGCCACCTTGAGTACTATCTGGATCTTATCTTCCCGTGTCAATAATTGTGTCGGTGTGGCTGAGGACCTTGAGACATCACCTACAAACTCGGAAGCCTGATCGAGTCTCTCCCTCAAGTCAACTTGTTACATGTAAGTTGAAAAAATTGTAAGTCACAAAAATTATAATTATTCAACAACACAAAAAATTCTAACTTACATATCATTGATGGAAGCGCTAATCCCTCCAATATCATGTCTTATTAAGCCCAATTTTGGTGTAAAATTCGGCCATCTTAGGCTTCTCCTACGACCTCTGAGGATGTAGGTGTAAGAGCGTCGTCATCGACCCATGTATTCGGTTAAAACTCAGGGTTTTCCTCCTGTAATAATACAAATATTTATTTTTGCAAATCAAACGATGAAAAAATACAACATACCTTACCTCCACCAGCCGATGACGTGTCTTCGAAAGGGATGCCAAGCCATAACCACTACCTGGTCCCTTCTTGTCTCTGTTTTTCTTCCGCGTAACAGACCTTGCTTGTTTATATTAATTTTTTTAATGGATAAGTAATATAGAAAAAAATTAATAATATTTGTTTACCTTAAATTCTTTGCTATCCCACATATGCTTTATCAACTCGATCTCGTCCAGACTCATATCTTGGGGAGATTTAACAGATTAGATCAAATTCTTGCATATTGTCCCTTCTGATCATTAATTCTACTTAGACACTTTTTGTGGATGCTCGGTTGTATGTTTTCCCAGTTTGGATTACTTCTCCATTCCTCCATAGAAAATATTGCTACAAAAAATAATGGAAATTAACCAAAAAATTTAATTTAACAAAAATAAATTAAAAACACAACTTACTTCGAGGGGTGCATATCAAATTCCTTTTTCTCAAGGGGAGGTGACCCCACCCGAGATAATGTTTTAAAATATGATATGAATGGTGTTCCATATGACCTGTGCTACGTGATGTGTTGTATTTCCAACGGGGTTCCATGTGCCATCTTTTTGGCAAAAGTCAACTAGCACAACACCAGCATAATTCTTCTTAGCATTCTACGTTGTCCAGAGAATGCTCATTGGCCTACCCTTAATGACATGTTTCCTTGTTCAATAAAGAAATAACTAATTATATATAAAAATATTTATACTCAGTAAATAAAGATATAACTAATTACATCTTACCTTTACTATTACATCCAGAAACTGGACCGCTGGGACCTCGCGATTGACCGGGCCTACCGTAATCAGGTGTAACAACCATTTTTAACAATAACATAATGGAGTGGACAATTTGGAACGATTTTGATTCATTAGTCAGTTGTTTGGAGCCTTAAATAGTTAAGTGGTCCAAACAACACCGCTGAGATAGTTTAGTGTACACTACTAACATGTACCCTATTTGATACAAAAAGAAAACCGATTAATTCTTATTTATTTATTCAAGGAATAAGTATTTCCAAGACATTGCTAAAGGAGAAACTATACCCACTTATTACTGGTGCACAAGCGAAAGTTGCAAATGCATTGGCTGAAGTTGCATAAAAACCATTTTTCTGACGGTAAAAATTGCAATTTTCGTACTCAGGATGCTATGTTTAAGCGGAGCATTGGATCCGAAGAAAGTGAATGGAATTTTTTTAGTTTGTCTTCTATTATGCAGAAGTATCACATTTGTCATTTTTTTATTAGTTAACAAATCTTGATTGGTTGTTTTGTCTTGTCAGCCTGTTATTACTGCGCCTGGAGTTGATGTAATAGCTGCTTGGACTGAAGCAACAAGTGATTATAATGGTCAAATTACGCCCTTCCCAATAAAGTCTAGGACATCAATGTCGTGTCCTCATGTTTCTTGTGTGGTTGGTCTACTAAAGAGCTTTCACCCTGATTGGAGTCCAGCGGCTATTCGATCAGCAATTATAACCACATCATATACATCAAACATAATCACTCCAAGAAATAGTATCTTTAGCGGCAAAAAATTTAATACTAAAAATCTTAATTTTGATAGTCATTATTTGTCGCCTCTATAAGTTTCTCGCTAAAGATACTTTTAGTAGCAAATTATTTGTTTTTGCCTCTATTAACTTTATCTTTAGCGGCAAATATTGCCGCTAAAAATATAATTAAAGGCCATTTTGGTTTATAAAAATATCATTAGAGACCATTTTAGTTGTTGTCGCAATAGCTTCTCCGCTAATGCTACTATTTTTTGTAGTGAATGCTCGATGTATCGTAAAAAAAAGCAACACCATTTGATTACGGAGCTGGACATATTCAACCCAATAGTGTTGCGGACCTGGCCTAGTATACGACTTGAACGTCAATGACTACTTGAACTTCTTTTGCACCCTTGCTTATGATCAGACAAAGCTTAATCTTTTCTTCTACACACCTTATGAATGTCCCAAGAATTTTGATCTCTTGGACTTTAACAACCCTGCAATCACAATACCAAAGCTAAGCGGCTCGGTCACAGTTATAAGGACATTGAAAAATGTTGGTAGTCCTGGTACCTATATTGCTCATATTCACCAGCCTTTAGGAGTTAAGGTTTCTGTTGAACCGAGTATTCTTCGATTTGAAACAAGTGGAGATGAAAAGAGATTTCAGTTAACCATACAAGGTCAAAACAGAACGAAAGACACATATGTTTTTGGAGAATTGTTATGGTCAGATGGTCTACATAATGTTAGGAGTCCAATACTAATTTCTATGCAACCAATAGGAGTTATTTCTTCTTCGACACTACTAGAATTTGTTCACAACAAAACTAGACTTTCTTCTTTTCTTAGTTTATCTTTTTTTAGTGTCATTTCTTTGATTATTTTGTTCTTGATTTATTGTATATTTTTTATATGAAGGAATTTAAGTAGTTTCCATCCAATTATTTTACGAGCCAAATAATATGAAACTAAGCACTAAAAAGAGAACTTCGTAAACTGGAAACTAAGGGGAAAAAAGACCTTAGCTGAACGAGTCTATTTCTTAATTTCTCTATTGTTTCTTTGTGAAGTGATAGAGAAGGCAAAGGTATAGAGAAACGAAATACAATGTGGACTAATTTGGGTTATAATGCATATCCTAGGTCTATATTGGCACATAAAAATTTAGGTTATTGCCTTTGTGGTCAAAATGTTTCCATGATAAACTTTTATGCTTTAAAAAATAAAGCTCTTCCTTGAACCATGCCGTCTGATTTTTTTTTTTTTTTTGAGTTAATTTTTTATTTAGAAGATCTTATACTTAATCTTTGATCTGATAAAAGACTAATATTTTAAATTTTTAATATGAGACTTATATCTAGATTGGGGTGGAGGTGAGTGTAAAGGAAGGGTAAAGGCCACGTGTGGCCCTCGATCTATACCCAAAGTGCACGGGCCGCCCCTGATCTTCAAAATTACCCTTTTACGCCCCGTATCTTCACCTTTTGTGACACCGTTAGCCCTTTTTTCATTCTTCTGTCAGTTGACCGTTAGTCAACGCCATATGGCGCCACGTCACCACCACCTCTGCGTCAACTCACCGCCACTGTCTTCGTCATCATCGTCCCTAACTTAAAAAAAAAAAAAAATCTTTGAAGGTTTGAATGCTTCAAACCTTCAATGAAGAAAAATAAAAACCAAAAATCAAAAAAGCATTCTCAAAATAAAAAAGGCATTACCATGGTTGATATGTATATACAATTGTATACTGCTTCATCAACATACAAACAAATACAGTGATCCCATTAATACAAACATATACAATTTAGACATAATTAACATACAAACAACCCCTCTTCTGTATCTTATCTTTAGCATCTTCAACCGCCCAACCGGTCCCACCTCCCCAACCTCTTAACAACCTCTCTCCAGCATGCCTCGCAGCCACTAAAGACCTCACCATCCTCCTTGTATTTCCTAATCTTATCTTCATCAGAAGCATCGTCAAAAGACGCATCAAGCCACCCTTCAGAAATAGCACGAGGAACAAATTCCTCAAACAAGTTTTTAGCAGCAGGTATTTCTTAGGAAGAATCAATTATGAAATTGGGACCGAGATATATCAGAAAACAAGGAAGAATCATAAATTCATAAAAAAAAAACCGTTGAAATTCATCCTGAAGCTCCACCACAATTACCCACACCTCCACTGCTATTTCCACGACCCATTCTATCCTTAACTCAAATTTATATTCACTAAGAAATGATGCTCAAGTTTCATAGAAGAGATAATCAGTAAAGCAAGTAAAGAGCAACTTGGAGTATATATTAAAACACCTGGAAATATAGGAAATTCTAGAGAGAGAGAGTCTCTCTCTTCTCTCATATCACCCACTTACAATTTCTGCACATTTTCAATTTTTAATCTAATCTTATCAATTGAATCATCACTAAGCTGATTATTCACTACCAAATGACCGCTAACATCTGACAGAAGAGAACAAATAAACCAAACTGGAACGCGGATCACGAATATAGAACAAACTGAATCATATATACAAAGAGGGATACAAGATCTGGATATAACCAAGGTATTGAAATTATGGCTCTAATATTGGATTCAGTATCTCTTATATGTTATTTGAAGAGTGTGAAAGTGGTTACTGTAAAGATAAGAATAGAACCATCTGGGTGAAGAATAAGAATTATAATTATGCTATGGACTATGTTCAAAAAAATGGGACCATATATATAAAAAAATAAGGATGATATACGGTGGTGGTCTTATGAAGGGAGTGAAAATGATTTACATAATTGTAACTTATTAATGCCTATTCAAACATGGTAATGCCTTTTTTACTTTGAGAATGCCTTTTTGATTTTTGGTTTTTATTTTTCTCCATTGATGAAGGTTTGAAGCATTCAAACCTTCAAAGATTTTTTTTTTTTTTTAAGTTAGGGACGATGATGACAAAGACGGTGGCGGTGAGTTGGCGCAGAGGTGACGGTGACGTGGCGCCATGTGGCGTTAACTAACGGTCAACTGACAGAAAAATGAAAAAGGGGCTAACGGTGTCACAAAAAGTGAAGATACGGGGAGTAAAAGGGTAATTTTGAAGATCAGGGGCGGCCCGTGCACTTTGGGTATAGATCGAGGGCCACACGTGGCCTTTACCCGTAAAGGAATGATCTTATGTTTATTTCACTAAAAAAAAATTCCTAATTTTATTTTCCGGATAAATTTTCACTGCACATCGAATTTAGGGAGGTTGCCGCCCTACTCTGACAAATTTACGTATAATGGGATTGAAATGAAGTACATTTTGAAAAGTAAAATGCTTATATATGACATGCTCACTCCTTTAAAAGGTCTTAATATACAAAACATCTTTACATAAATTATTGGTCTATATATAAAAAGATTTTTCGTTTATTAAAAATTCTTGAAATTAAACCATACACATTACATTATAGAGTTACAATTTAATTCATAATATTACAATTTACAATTTTCCTATATGGATTAATAACATAATAATCAGACATTTCAAATATGGATCTGTTAGATAGTAAAACGTTTCAAATAGAAATCCTTGAGTCTTATACATTTACTGAACCAAACACATACCAAAACCGAAAATTATAGCGAACCAGATATATACCGAAACGAAATATGACAAATCCGAACTGATGAAAACCGTTAGTTTCGGTATCAACACCTTTAAAAACTGAACTATTCAATTTCAGTTTTGACAAAAACCGAAGAGAACCGTGCTTAACCTAGCGATGCATGAAGTAATCCCATATCGATAGCTTAAGGTGGGTTTTCAAGATCTTTGTTATAAATATGAACTCTCATTTAAGCATCTTAAGGTGGGTTTTCAAGATCTTTCTTATAAATATGAACTCTCATTTAAGCAAAACGTGTGTCATGCTGACACCGTCCTCCCCTTTAGTCTCTATTAGATAGGTTATGGATTTATTAGTGAGTGTGGTAGTTATTTTAACTTTTTCATATCCGACTTTTTCAATATCGAATTTGATTATAAATGTTTAACTCGCACACACGTAGTAAATTAGTAAAGAAAACGTGAAATGGATGGAGGTGTAGGCCCAATATTCGGACCCAATTCGAAACACAACCTGAGGGTATAAAGATCCAACCTGAAGGGGTAAAAATGTTACTTTCCGTTTTTTTTCTAAAATGCACTTTTTTACCCAACTCATGTAAAAATACCTTTCCCGGGATAAAACCAACCCGGTTTTTACTCTTGGTAAAAATTATCCAAAAGTTTACCATAACTATCTGCGAATCCGGATACTTTATAAATAGTATACTTTATTAATAGTTTACCCAACTTTAAATCCGTGATAAAACCGACCATTACTGTCTCCTATATAGGCCATCCCATTCTAAGTATTTCAAAAAGGTAATAGTATGGCAATACCTACACCAAAAAGGCAATGTTGAATAATTACAAAAACTTATATGGGGACGGACGAATGCACATGGAGTAAAGAAAGATTCTAATGGTAACAAAAGTCAATGGTTTGCCCCCACCCCCAACTCCCATGTATAGTGCTAACATGTGATTTTGTAGTGATCTGCCTCTTAATGAATTATTTTTATAATACTTTAAACTCAGAATAACCTGTTTAAAAAGAGAAGCAATATTTTGGTCAGTTAAAGCTAACCTTAACCGATTCCTACCTCTTAATGATATGCTAACTAATCATACAAAAAATTTCAAGTGAAATAATATTAAGAATTTATTGAAATTGAGTATATAGCAAATTTTTCTACCGAAAAAAAGAAAAAGTACAGAGCAAATTTATGTATAATTGTGTTTTGGTCTACTCTTCTAACTACTATATTTTATTACTGACGGGTAACGCCAGTTCCGCTTCCAAAGTTTCAGCTTCCTCTCTGAACTTCTTGTAAATATCACTCTTGTAAAATTCTCTAGTTCTCCAAACTAAAATCAACGAAGAAACCGCTCCAAAAAATGTTAGACAAGCCAATATAATAAAAACCAATCTATAACATCTTACACCAATGCAAGTAAGCTCCATTACATCAGACCTTGTTAAACCCTTCTTTCCAAGCTCCTTCAACGCCTCTTTATCATATAGATAACCAGTTATTCTAACGTTTAATATGTATGAACCAAGAGGACTAGCTAATTGCCCACAGTTAAATAACGTTGAGTAATACTTTAACCCGAAAAGCTCAGAAATAATCGCGAAAAGTAATGGTAATTGCGCACCGAATGAAAATCCAATGATTATTGACGCCACATAAACTGAACCAGGGAATGGAAAAGCAATCATGAGATGACCAATGCATGATAACAAAAGGACTAGTGTCATCATCAATGGCCTCGGAAATTTGTACTTTGAAAGTAGAGTTTCCGATACAAATCCGGAAAAAATTCTCCCGAAATAATTCCATATACTTAAAAGCGAAACGAACGATTTCACAGTTTTTGATGGATAGCCTAACGATTCACCGATTTGACCCAAGTTATCTACCGCGGTTAAGCTTGAACCAAGTCCACAAAAAGTTGCAAGAAACAGAATAAGCATATCGGTGCTAAGAAGTGCTTGTAAAATCGTGTAATCTTCACCCCTTTCCGGTTTTTTAAAGATGTCCTCGTACCATAACGTCGTTTTCTTCACGGGTTCTTGAGATATTGGCTTAATTTCCACTGGTGATTGAGTTTCGATTATGATCTTGGGTGCATCTATAGCCTCTTTCTTTAGCTTCCACGTGACTAAATCTTCTCTAATCACTATAGAAAGTGGGAAAAAAAGTAAAGCACAAACGACAGTCGCGCTTGCAGCATAAGCCGCCTCTGAAAAGTCAACAAGTCTCTGAGCTATAGTCATCGCCATAATGAATAAAGCTAATACAATCGATACATAAAGAAAATGATAAAACACTCTAAGCTCATTCTTATGTTTCACAACCTTCATAGCACGAATCGTATAAACAAACACCACGGATAAAGCAGCCGGAAGCCACGCGATTAATAAAATTAGCGACTTTGAATCGTTACCGTAGACAGCTAAGTAAACTTGTGTTAAAATCGCTCCACTTAACCCAGTGAAACCCTTCAATAACCCTAACATAACGCCTCGGCTTTCAGGGAAGTTGCGTATGGAAGTTACCAAAGCGCCCGTGTTTGCGAAGTTTTGTGAATTTGCTCCAAGGCATATGTAAACACACATATGCCAAACTTTAGGCTTAGGAATCTTGTTTGTGACGGCTAACCATATCATGAAGTACCCTACGAAATTCATGGCGGAGCCTATTAATAATACGAACCATGTTGGAGTTACCTCGGCTATGAGACCCGATAAGACTCCTACATTTGCACCAAGATCTTTGAAGAAGCTTAAGAGGTTAAGTGTGGTTTGGTCATAACCTAGTGTAGATTTTATATCTTTAGAGTAAACTCCAAAGAGATAAGTTGCTCCTGCTCCTGCCATGATTAGAAACGAGGCGAAAAGTGAAAACCATCTACCATGAATTATATGACGGACAAGGCCCATTGCTTCACTCCCACCACCACTGGACATTGTTGCATCGCCCATTCTTTCACTGGATTTTAAAAGAAAAATTCTGTTACGGATAATCTTAGAATTCTCAATATGAAGTTGAAAAGCAATGAATCTTTACGAGTTTTAGCTGCAAGCAAATATAAGGCAATATCGAGTTCAGGCGTGCGTTTATACTTTATTGTGATGTAATGAATTACGTTTGCAATGGATTGAGAAAAGTGTTTACTACAACCGACTTAAAAGTTTACTGTAATATCTAAAAAAATAAAAAAAATGTACTGTAAAGTAGCAATTTAAGAAGAAGAAGCTTTGTAACTTAACAAAGATACGTAATTAGATAAATTATGGAATTTAACAAGTAACCTATCATGTGAAGAGATTTTAGTATATGATTAAAAATTTATAAGGAAGATTAGATTCATACCTCAGTTACTCAGAGGAAAACCCAACTTTTGGATCCTGATCTTCCTCCCTTACAATTTAAACCTTTAAACCTCAAAAAAGACTAACTTTCACTAAAAAAACTGCTAATGGGTGACAGTTCTTTTGCAGGTGCGCGACACTTTTTGAACTGTCACCAAACTTTTGGCGACACTTTTCCAACTGTCATCTAACGGAAAACAAGTGTCCTAATTATTGATGTCGCCATCTTATGGGGACACCTCGGGAAACTGTCGCTTAATATTTGGTGACATTTTTTACAGTGTCGCCCATCACGTTAGGGACACCGTTTTAAGTGTCGCCCCTCTGCTTTAGGGACACAGTTTTAAGTGTCACTCTCTACTTTAGAGACACCGTTTTAAGTGTCGCCCTCTGCTTTAGGGACACCGTTTTAAGTGTCGCCTTCCGCTTTAGGGACACTGTTTTAAGTGTCGCCCTCCGCTTTAGGGACACCGTTTCAAATGTCGCCCTCCGCTTTAGCGACACAGTTTTAAATGTCACCTATCACTTAAAAAAAATTATACAATTCCTATTTGTAATAGCATAATTCAAGTAATTCAAATATTAACCATATTGCAAATGGAATAGTTGCAGTTTGGTCCTTCAAATGTAAAGCTGGTCGGTAGTTATGCATTGTTTCAAATATAAAGCTGGTCCTTCAAATGCAAATGGAATAGTTGCAGTTTGGTCTATTAAATGAAGGTATACGTTTTGCTTCAAATTTATTTTCTTTTCTCCAGATTCAAGCATTGCCTCTAACACAGCAACATAACCTGTAACACACACATTTATAAGTGTGTTACAGTTTAAGTCATTTTATTTGCAATAGAGGTCCTTATATTAAGCAAAAATTGCAGTAAAAAAGAGGCTCTTAAATAAAAAAAAGAGAGGGAGAATACCAGAATCAGTTGATGCGCTCAAATCACTCATATTTATGAGGCAAAGTGTTGCAACATATAACCCATTCACTCGAACAACGTAAACCTATAGCATGTTCAATAATTCATCAGATTAAAATGTAAAAATTGCACTATACGTCCCTATACTATGCAAAAATCAAAAGTAGATATAGTAACAAAGATTGAGATTAAAATCTCACCTGAGATGGCTCAGAGCAGACATTTGATGCAAGCAAGTGAACACCAATATATACAATCCAATAGTGTAAAAGAACACAAAAGTTCAAGCATATCTACAAAAAAAATCTGCAGAAGATCACTAACTTTAGTAATTCACGTTTTTCTTAAATAAGTGGGAGATCAGAGGTTTACTTACCACAAATTACTTTAGGAATTCACTTTTTCATTAAGTAAGGGTGAGATTAGGCTTTTACTTCCCACAAATACACTGTGTAGCAGTTAATGAAAACCAGTTTTCAACATGTTCAGTGTCCGTTACTTCTTCCTTGGTTTCCTAAAGGAGATGAAAGATAAAAAAATTAAAAATAGTTCACAATACAGACATTTTCTTAGAAATGTCACAAAAGAGAATATATTAACAAGTTACCTGATGTAATTCCATGAGCTCCTCAAGACAGATATTAAGTAGATCAAACAACATTCTCTTCATTGTATCAATTCAAGTTCCTTCATGATCAAATATGTTCAAATGCTTACGTGAATTCTACCAAGTTTATCTTGCACACATTTAGCTACAGCTCACCATTACGTTCTGATGATACACGTATGATCTCACCTCTGCAAAATATAACCAATTAACGTATCTGTTCAAGTTAAAGATGAAACAAACTTAAAATAAGTAGAATAGCAAATCTTATTCACTGTCAATTTTGAATCTCATATTAATACAAAGAGATCCAGTAGAAGATAAAAGAGATGGATAGGGTTAATAAATACCTTATCCCCTTCATGTGCATAAGATTTGATCTCATTTGGTCAGGAGGAATACTCAAAGATAACTCATCAACACTAAACTCCCCAATGGTGGATCAACGCTTCTGCGATATACAAATAATGGTGGATCAACTTCAAATTATATTAAACAATTAACTTAATAATAAATAAGAGTAGTACCTCGTATAGTACCATAGTTAAGGAGAAAACACCCACTTTCTTATCCTATGATTGAATACTTCAGGAGCCTGTCATTTTACATAGTACCGATCTATTATCATTCATTTAATAAAATGTAACAAAATAGCATTTGAAACTCATACCTACAAAAACAGAGTTTTTTCACTATAATTTCCTATTTTAAGAAAAAATGGCACTATAGATCCCTATTATACTTTCATAGTTAAAACCCCAGTTGATAGTTGAAAGCATGAGGACTAGAAGTTAAAATCAAACTTGAGAACTCACATTTGTCCCTTGCATATTCGAAGCATCTTATTGACATAATAGACGTGCTCTGGATAATTCTTCCTGTTAAATCTTTGAGCTGAAAATCAAACATTTAACTTTTGTACACTCTCTTGTAAATTCCTGAAACATAAAGTTTATACCTTTTGGATCAGAAACAGGTTCACATATTTTTGGTCTCGTTTGAAGAATCATCCTGCATTTACAAGTGTAAGTTATATTAAACTTTTACTTTCGAAATTATCATACACTCTAGTATACTATCATATACTATCATGCTTGAACGAGGAATTAGAAGTTTTAAGTAAGAAATAAGAGATTACCATAACTTGTTGCTGATTAGATCAATTACATGATGTGCTTCCACCTATAAATGAGAACATCATTAACAATAATAAATATATATATATATGTGTGTGTGTGTGGTGTGTGTATCTATATATGTATGTATTAAAGAAAATAAAAAAACATACCAATTCACCATCAAAATCATCAGAAATACATACACGCTTAACATATAAGCGAAGATTTTTTGTTTTTGGATTAATAACATCTTCATTATTCATAGGTGACATACCAGGTACATAAAGAATACTTCTAAACTCTACTTCACTTTGTAAATTACTCAAATTTTAATAAAAATAAATTAAAAAGGTAAATAAAATAAAATTACCTCAGTAGTGAAATGAGTATGAGTTAAAGGATCCAAAAATTCATTGAAAGTTTTCTTGTAAAATTCACTGTATTGATCCTTTTCAACTTCCTTTGGACTTCTCATCTATATTTTTTAAAAATATTAAGCAAAGAAATTTTTAAAAAAATTATAAATCATCTTTGCCCATAAAGGCTTCGTTTCATTAGCTAATTCTCAATCCCAATATTTCTCTGTTTTAGTGTTTTTCGTCTTTTTCTTCTCTTCCTAAAACCAAAAAGTAATAATTATAAATATAAATATTAATAAAACATTTAAAAAAATAATAAATAATTAATTACCTCAGGCTTTTCTTCACCTTCTTTTACTTCTTCCTCTTCTTCTACCTAAAAAAAAAAACTCATTAAAAACAGAGTAAAAACTCAAATTTACTTCAGTAAAAAAAACTACCTCAACAGTCTTTCATTTTTCTTGCCATACATAAATTGGGAAAGAAACAAATTGCGAGTAATTTTTTACTAAATTTTGAATCCTTGATGGCTCTGAAAATTCATACTTATCATTATTCTGCAAACAAAATTAATTACTAAAGATCGTAAAAAAATAGTAAATGTAATTAATTACCCTTAAAAAGAGTGTAATTTGTGTTCCTCGAGATGCATTTATCTCACCTTATCTACAGATTTTTGTGTTTTAATCGATTTCACTTCCAATAAGAACATTGACAGTGCTTTTCCAATTTGGTTAAGAACTTTTGAAATATTTCCTTTTGCGTCCCATCCTGAACAAACACAAGGACTAAACTGTTACCTTTTCAAAATAAGGACTAAAATGTGAAAATATACAAACATAAGGGACCATATGAGTGTACCTGATTCAATTCCCGATTACTAGTAGCCATAAGAACAGTTCCAGTACTTAACAATCTGCTAAAAATACCCGATAACACTATAATAGCAAAAACACGCAGAGTCTGTAACAAAAACACAAGTAAATCAAAGTGAGAAACTAAAAATTCACCCAAGAAATCTCAAAATTGTATAAAACATCACCTGTATTAACAGATATCTTCACGTTTCCTCTCATTTCTGAGCATGAATCTTTCAACCTGAAAGAGGACAAAATGCATTTCCTGTATTTTAACAATTACAAAGGTTCTTCAATATGCAATTCACAAGAAAGTTTTGATAAATTATAAACATATAAACTAGAAAAAAATCATAAAATAGAAAATCTGAAAGTTCAAGCCACATCTACATAAAATAGAAATTACAACTGTTTACACAAAATTATTCGCATATTATCACTTAAATAATCAAGCAAATACCGTTCAGAGATCAATACATCTTAATTCAAATCGAATTACATCAAATTTAAACATAATCAATTAAGAACATCCGAGAATAAAATTCGAGGATTAGCTGCAACTTACAGTGTTTCCAAGAGCCACAACATCTAGAAAAGTAGAAGACCGCTCCGAAGAAGCAGATGACGATGTCGTTTTCTCTCCATCTTTGTCGGCAAGTACAGTACAGATGATGCATAAGATAGCTGTGGCAATTCCTCGATCACATCCATTACTTTCTACTAAGAAGAAACCCTAGATCGAGTGAAGTTAGGGTTTAAAGGAGAATAAGAAGTTCAAGTGTCTTAAATTTTGGAGAAGAAAGAAAAGAAATGGCGGAAGAGAGATGGTGCGGTGGTGGAGGAGGTGATATGACGAGAGAGAAAGAAAGAGATACGCGGTGGAGATAAAACTCCGGTAGGAGGTGGAGATAGAGCACGCGTAGAGAGAGAAAGTAATTTATAAAGTTTGATAAAAAAAATTAATATATAAAAAGTAAGTTATCCAAAAATGAAAAAGAGAATATTTGGATTTATATCCTTTTCTATACTTTTTTCAAAAGTTAAAACAATGCTTTTTTTTTTGTTCAAAGAAAGTTAAAACAATGCTGAGCAGCATAGGTGACATATAGAGGCGACAGTTATGGAAAAAGTGTCACTAAATATGGTGACAGATTACTAAGTGTCACAAAAAGTATTACTGGAGACATTTTCTCAGAAATGTCACTAAATGTCTGTCACCAACTACCTGTTTTTTTTTAGTGTTTCCTGACTACTGAGAAAAAACTAATAAACCTTACGAAAATTATGCCATGATCGAAATTCGTTTGTCCTATTTTAAATTATATATCTGTCAAAAGATTAAAGAACTATCTTATATAAGAAACTTTAGATATTCTTAAGTTTAACTTGGATTTGAAAATCTCAAAAGAATTGTATTATGATCAGAATTCTATCGTGATTACTTTTAGATAAGAAAATTATAGGACTTTCCAAGTTTGACTAGAATTTGATTTTTAAAGTAATATTAAAATTTTCAGGCCTATTATCTGCATTCCGATGAATATTAGTTCAAATCCATAAAGGTTTTATTTTCTTAAATTGCTTTTCACTTTATTTAGATTCTTTTCCTACATTATATGTAAAGGAGAAATATAATATTACTAAGCAACTAATTTCCGATATGTATACATAATTCTGGAAGATTAAATAAGAGAAAAAGAGTAAAATATATTTTTTCGGTTTAATATACACAAACCCATAAATTTAGCAAAAATAAACATTATATAACAAAAATAAAACGTGTTTGATTTATTTGACATGTGCATCATAAATATCTTAATTATTGTGTTTTAAGTTGTATAAACCATTAAAACAGTATAAACAGTAATGCAACCAAATAGAATTACAAAAAACGTAAATAAATAAATAGCTTTACTTGTTGAGACTCGAATTGAATTCGATATTCTTAAGGTATTTAGGCTACGTACCAATATTTTATGTTTATTGTCTTCAACTTTCAAGATACAACTAAAAAATAAACTTAATGATACTTTATACAAATGTTATATCTACAAGGTTATAGGATACTAGAATTAATGATGCTTTTTAATCATGGTACAAGTGTTGCATGGAATGTGGACTTTTCTAATTAGAATCCTCCTTGTGAAGGGAACTATAAACTTAATTGTGATGATGTTTATGATATAAAAACTAATTTAGTTGTTGTTGTGTATTGAGGGATTCAACAGGTATAATGCTAGATGGTTTTGTTATGAAGATTCAAACAAACTTAGTGACAGAAGTAAAAGTAAGAGGAATTGTTTTAACTTGTGAGATGGCTTTAAGATTTTCTTTTAGAACTGTAGAACTCAAGAATGACAACCTTTTAATCATTAATCAAGTCAATTTTAAAAGTGTTAGATTATCTAGTTGTATTCGTATTTTGGTTAACTGTATTTTAATTTATAAAAATAAGTATAAGACCAGGTCCTCTCACGTGAGAAGAACAATCAATTGAGTAGCGAAGTGGATAGCCAAATAAAAGTTAAAAAGATAATTGCTTAATCTTTAAATAAATAACCCAATTAGTTAACCTATTTAAAAGTAACTAAAAAAATACTCGAAATTGGCTAATATTTTATAACAAACTTTGTTTTATATTGATGTTATTTACGACTAAAAAATACACCAAAAGGGAAGTGTTGAATAAGTACAAAAACTTAACATGGAGAACAACATCTTTGTGGTATCTTTCTTTATTTTGGTCTTTGATTATTTTGTTCCGAAAGGTCTTTGATTAATCATTATCCTTACATTATTTACCGTATACTAACAAATTTTCACAAGTGGTATCAAAAGTTAATGGCTTGCCCGCCCTATGATTATGTGGTCCTGCCTCTTAATGCTATGTTAACTAATGATATATGAGATTTCAAGTAAATTGATATTAAAATTTATTGAATTTTGAATAGTGAGCAAATTCATGTATATATAATTATCACAACTACCACGACAACTAATGTAAGTCTAATCAAGATTTTATAATATACAAATTATATGAGGTTTTCCTCGTCCACTCTTAAGATTATACTATCATTGACCGGTAACATTACACAATAGATAAAAAAGAGATAATATAATTTTGTATGCACGAGGGATTTATCTCCAGCTACCGTCAAGGTGGTTGTTAGATATTTTAACAACTATTTCTTAACTTTGCCAACCATTAACTTTCGCGACCACAATAGTAGTCGGCAAAAGTTAACATGATTAGCAACCATCTTTGTGATTCCTAGGTGTCTGAAATCTTTAATGGCATAAGGTGATTGCTAGAGTGTTGAACGTATTACCGACTGTTCAGTGGTTGCTAAGTATTTTAATTTCTAGCGACAACTTTGGTAGTCGCTAAAGGTCTGAAACAAAAAAAACTAATTAAAAATTAATCACAATAAAAGTTTTGGTAAATTAAAAGTCTGATTATTATAAATTAAAGACTAAAATAAAATAAAATTATAAAAATATCGAAGAAAAATTAATTACAAACCAAAATCAAAATCTGAATAAAATAGAATGAAAGTTGGGATATAATAAAGTCAAATAGACGGAGTGCTGTCAGGAGATTATGTCGCGTCAATATCATCCTCATCTCTTAGTCTTGAACGATTCTCAAATATCCTCCCGTGCTAGGATTACGTGGTTGCAGATTACTCAGCTATGTTGGACTGGTTGAGATAATATTCAACCGGGAGTTACCCTAACACAGCAACATAACCTGTAACACACACATTTATAAGTGTGTTACAGTTTAAGTCATTTTATTTGCACTAGAGGTCCTTATATTAAGCAAAAATTGCAGTAAAAAAGAGGCTCTTAAATAAAAAAAAGAGAGGGAGAATACCAGAATCAGTTGATGCGCTCAAATCACTCATATTTATGAGGCAAAGTGTTGCAACATATAACCCATTCACTCGAACAACGTAAACCTATAGCATGTTCAATAATTCATCAGATTAAAATGTAAAAATTGCACTATACGTCCCTATACTATGCAAAAATCAAAAGTAGATATAGTAACAAAGATTGAGATTAAAATCTCACCTGAGATGGCTCAGAGCAGACATTTGATGCAAGCAAGTGAACACCAATATATACAATCCAATAGTGTAAAAGAACACAAAAGTTCAAGCATATCTACAAAAAAAATCTGCAGAAGATCACTAACTTTAGTAATTCACGTTTTTCTTAAATAAGTGGGAGATCAGAGGTTTACTTACCACAAATTACTTTAGGAATTCACTTTTTCATTAAGTAAGGGTGAGATTAGGCTTTTACTTCCCACAAATACACTGTGTAGCAGTTAATGAAAACCAGTTTTCAACATGTTCAGTGTCCGTTACTTCTTCCTTGGTTTCCTAAAGGAGATGAAAGATAAAAAAATTAAAAATAGTTCACAATACAGACATTTTCTTAGAAATGTCACAAAAGAGAATATATTAACAAGTTACCTGATGTAATTCCATGAGCTCCTCAAGACAGATATTAAGTAGATCAAACAACATTCTCTTCATTGTATCAATTCAAGTTCCTTCATGATCAAATATGTTCAAATGCTTACGTGAATTCTACCAAGTTTATCTTGCACACATTTAGCTACAGCTCACCATTACGTTCTGATGATACACGTATGATCTCACCTCTGCAAAATATAACCAATTAACGTATCTGTTCAAGTTAAAGATGAAACAAACTTAAAATAAGTAGAATAGCAAATCTTATTCACTGTCAATTTTGAATCTCATATTAATACAAAGAGAGCCAGTAGAAGATAAAAGAGATGGATAGGGTTAATAAATACCTTATCCCCTTCATCTGCATAAGATTTGATCTCATTTGGTCAGGAGGAATACTCAAAGATAACTCATCAACACTAAACTCCCCAATGGTGGATCAACGCTTCTGCGATATACAAATAATGGTGGATCAACTTCAAATTATATTAAACAATTAACTTAATAATAAATAAGAGTAGTACCTCGTATGGTACCATAGTTAAGGAGAAAACACCCACTTTATTATCCTATGATTGAATACTTCAGGAGCCTGTCATTTTACATAGTACCGATCTATTATCATTCATTTAATAAAATGTAACAAAATAGCATTTGAAACTCATACCTACAAAAACAGAGTTTTTTCACTATAATTTCCTATTTTAAGAAAAAATGGCACTATAGATCCCTATTATACTTTCATAGTTAAAACCCCAGTTGATAGTTGAAAGCATGAGGACTAGAAGTTAAAATCAAACTTGAGAACTCACATTTGTCCCTTGCATATTCGAAGCATCTTATTGACATAATAGACGTGCTCTGGATAATTCTTCCTGTTAAATCTTTGAGCTGAAAATAAAACATTTAACTTTTGTACACTCTCTTGTAAATTCCTGAAACATAAAGTTTATACCTTTTGGATCAGAAACAGGTTCACATAATTTTGGTCTCGTTTGAAGAATCATCCTGCATTTACAAGTGTAAGTTATATTAAACTTTTACTTTCGAAATTATCATACACTCTAGTATACTATCATATACTATCATGCTTGAACGAGGAATTAGAAGTTTTAAGTAAGAAATAAGAGATTACCATAACTTGTTCTGATTAGATCAATTACATGATGTGCTTCCACCTATAAATGAGAACATCATTAACAATAATAAATAAATAAATAAATATATATATATATATATATATATATATATATATATATATATATATATATATATATATATATGTGTGTGTGTGTGTGTATCTATATATGTATGTATTAAAGAAAATAAAAAAACATACCAATTCACCATCAAAATCATCAGAAATACATACACGCTTAACATATAAGCGAAGATTTTTTGTTTTTGGATTAATAACATCTTCATTATTCATAGGTGACATACCAGGTACATAAAGAATACTTCTAAACTCTACTTCACTTTGTAAATTACTCAAATTTTAATAAAAATAAATTAAAAAGGTAAATAAAATAAAATTACCTCAGTAGTGAAATGAGTATGAGTTAAAGGATCCAAAAATTCATTGAAAGTTTTCTTGTAAAATTCACTGTATTGATCCTTTTCAACTTCCTTTGGACTTCTCATCTATATTTTTTAAAAATATTAAGCAAAGAAATTTTTAAAAAAATTATAAATCATCTTTGCCCATAAAGGCTTCGTTTCATTAGCTAATTCTCAATCCCAATATTTCTCTGTTTTAGTGTTTTTCGTCTTTTTCTTCTCTTCCTAAAATCAAAAAGTAATAATTATAAATATAAATATTAATAAAACATTTAAAAGAATAATAAATAATTAATTACCTCAGGCTTTTCTTCACCTTCTTTTACTTCTTCCTCTTCTTCTACCTAAAAAAAAACTCATTAAAAACAGAGTAAAAACTCAAATTTACTTCAGTAAAAAAAAACTACCTCAACAGTCTTTCATTTTTCTTGCCATACATAAATTGGGAAAGAAACAAATTGCGAGTAATTTTTTACTAAATTTTGAATCCTTGATGGCTCTGAAAATTCATACTTATCATTATTCTGCAAACAAAATTAATTACTAAAGATCGTAAAAAAATAGTAAATGTAATTAATTACCCTTAAAAAGAGTGTAATTTGTGTTCCTCGAGGTGCATTTATCTCACCTTATCTACAGATTTTTGTGTTTTAATCGATTTCACTTCCAATAAGAACATTGACAGTGCTTTTCCAATTTGGTTAAGAACTTTTGAAATATTTCCTTTTGCGTCCCATCCTGAACAAACACAAGGACTAAACTGTTACCTTTTCAAAATAAGGACTAAAATGTGAAAATATACAAACATAAGGGACCATATGAGTGTACCTGATTCAATTCCCGATTACTAGTAGCCATAAGAACAGTTCCAGTACTTAACAATCTGCTAAAAATACCCGATAACACTATAATAGCAAAAACACGCAGAGTCTGTAACAAAAACACAAGTAAATCAAAGTGAGAAACTAAAAATTCACCCAAGAAATCTCAAAATTGTATAAAACATCACCTGTATTAACAGATATCTTCACGTTTCCTCTCATTTCTGAGCATGAATCTTTCAACCTGAAAGAGGACAAAATGCATTTCCTGTATTTTAAAAATTACAAAGGTTCTTCAATATGCAATTCACAAGAAAGTTTTGATATATTATAAACATATAAACTAGAAAAAATCATAAAATAGAAAATCTGAAAGTTCAAGCCACATCTACATAAAATAGAAATTACAACTGTTTACACAAAATTATTCGCATATTATCACTTAAATAATCAAGCAAATACCGTTCAGAGATCAATACATCTTAATTCAAATCGAATTACATCAAATTTAAACATAATCAATTAAGAACATCCGAGAATAAAATTCGAGGATTAGCTGCAACTTACAGTGTTTCCAAGAGCCACAACATCTAGAAAAGTAGAAGACCGCTCCGAAGAAGCAGATGACGATGTCGTTTTCTCTCCATCTTTGTCGGCAAGTACAGTACAGATGATGCATAAGATAGCTGTGGCAATTTTTCGATCACATCCATTACTTTCTACTAAGAAGAAACCCTAGATCGAGTGAAGTTAGGGTTTAAAGGAGAATAAGAAGTTCAAGTGTCTTAAATTTTGGAGAAGAAAGAAAAGAAATGGCGGAAGAGAGATGGTGCGGTGGTGGAGGAGGTGATATGACGAGAGAGAAAGAAAGAGATACGCGGTGGAGGTAAAACTCCGGTAGGAGGTGGAGATAGAGCACGCGTAGAGAGAGAAAGTAATTTATAAAGTTTGATAAAAAAATTAATATATAAAAAGTAAGTTATCCAAAAATGAAAAAGAGAATATTTGGATTTATATCCTTTTCTATACTTTTTTCAAAAGTTAAAACAATGCTTTTTTTTTTTTTTTTTGTTCAAAGAAAGTTAAAACAATGCTGAGCAGCATAGGTGACATATAGATGCGACAGTTATGGAAAAAGTGTCACTAAATATGGTGACAGATTACTAAGTGTCACAAAAAGTATTACTGGAGACATTTTCTCAGAAATGTCACTAAATTTCCGGTACCCTTCAAATAGAGCCCTGTAGGTCTGTCACCAACTACCTGTTTTTTTTTAGTGTTTCCTGACTACTGAGAAAAAACTAATAAACCTTACGAAAATTATGCCATGATCGAAATTCGTTTGTCCTATTTTAAATTATATATCTGTCAAAAGATTAAAGAACTATCTTATATAAGAAACTTTAGATATTCTTAAGTTTAACTTGGATTTGAAAATCTCAAAAGAATTGTATTATGATCAGAATTCTATCGTGATTACTTTTAGATAAGAAAATTATAGGACTTTCCAAGTTTGACTAGAATTTGATTTTTAAAGTAATATTAAAATTTTCAGGCCTATTATCTGAATTCCGATGAATATTAGTTCAAATCCATAAAGGTTTTATTTTCTTAAATTGCTTTTCACTTTATTTAGATTCTTTTCCTACATTATATGTAAAGGAGAAATATAATATTACTAAGCAACTAATTTCCGATATGTATACATAATTCTGGAAGATTAAATAAGAGAAAAAGAGTAAAATATATTTTTTCGGTTTAATATACACAAACCCATAAATTTAGCAAAAATAAACATTATATAACAAAAATAAAACGTGTTTGATTTATTTGACATGTGCATCATAAATATCTTAATTATTGTGTTTTAAGTTGTATAAACCATTAAAACAGTATAAACAGTAATGCAACCAAATAGAATTACAAAAAACGTAAATAAATAAATAGCTTTACTTGTTGAGACTCGAATTGAATTCGATATTCTTAAGGTATTTAGGCTACGTACCAATATTTTATGTTTATTGTCTTCAACTTTCAAGATACAACTAAAAAAATAAACTTAATGATACTTTATACAAATGTTATATCTACAAGGTTATAGGATACTAGAATTAATGATGCTTTTAATCATGGTACAAGTGTTGCATGGGATGTGGACTTTTCTAATTAGAATCCTCCTTGTGAAGGGAACTATAAACTTAATTGTGATGATGTTTATGATATAAAAACTAATTTAGTTGTTGTTGTGTATTAAGGGATTCAACAGGTATAATGCTAGATGGTTTTGTTATGAAGGTTCAAACAAACTTAGTGACAGAAGTAAAAGTAAGAGGAATTGTTTTAACTTGTGAGATGGCTTTAAGATTTTCTTTTAGAACTGTAGAACTCAAGAATGACAACCTTTTAATCATTAATCAAGTCAATTTTCAAAATGTTAGATTATCTAGTTGTATTCGTATTTTGGTTAACTGTATTTTAATTTATAAAAATAAGTATAAGATCAGGTCCTCTCACGTGAGAAGAACAATCAATTGAGTAGCGAAGTGGATAGCCAAATAAAAGTTAAAAAGATAATTGCTTAATCTTTAAATAAATAACCCAATTAGTTAACCTATTTAAAAGTAACTAAAAAAATACTCGAAATTGGCTAATATTTTATAACAAACTTTGTTTTATATTGATGTTATTTACGACTAAAAAATACACCAAAAGGGAAGTGTTGAATAAGTACAAAAACTTAACATGGAGAACAACATCTTTGTGGTATCTTTCTTTATTTTGGTCTTTGATTATTTTGTTCCGAAAGGTCTTTGATTAATCATTATCCTTACATTATTTACCGTATACTAACAAATTTTCACAAGTGGTATCAAAAGTTAATGGCTTGCCCGCCCTATGATTATGTGGTCCTGCCTCTTAATGCTATGTTAACTAATGATATATGAGATTTCAAGTAAATTGATATTAAAATTTATTGAATTTTGAATAGTGAGCAAATTCATGTATATATAATTATCACAACTACCACGACAACTAATGTAAGTCTAATCAAGATTTTATAATATACAAATTATATGAGGTTTTCCTCGTCCACTCTTAAGATTATACTATCATTGACCGGTAACATTACACAATAGATAAAAAAGAGATAATATAATTTTGTATGCACGAGGGATTTATCTCCAGCTACCGTAAAGGTGGTTGTTAGATATTTTAACAACTATTTCTTAACTTTGCCAACCATTAACTTTCGCGACCACAATAGTAGTCGGCAAAAGTTAACATGATTAGCAACCATCTTTGTGATTCCTAGGTGTCTGAAATCTTTAATGGCATAAGGTGATTGCTAGAGTGTTGAACGTATTACCGACTGTTCAGTGGTTGCTAAGTATTTTAATTTCTAGCGACCACTTTGGTAGTCGCTAAAGGTCTGAGACAAAAAAAACTAATTAAAAATTAATCACAATAAAAGTTTTGGTAAATTAAAAGTCTGATTATAATAAATTAAAGACTAAAATAAAATAAAATTATAAAAATATCGAAGAAAAATTAATTACAAACCAAAATCAAAATCTGAATAAAATAGAATGAAAGTTGGGATATAATAAAGTCAAATGGACGGAGTGCTGTCAGGAGATTATGTCGCGTCAATATCATCCTCATCTCTTAGTCTTGAACGATTCTCAAATATCCTCCCGTGCTAGGATTACGTGGTTGCAGATTACTCAGCTATGTTGGACTGGTTGAGATAATATTCAACCGGGAGTTACCCTGCACCAGCATCATCTGGTTGATTTGTCTAACAAATTGCAAATAGTTCTCGGGCATACAAAACGGATTAATTGGGGTGGATGTGGTAGTGACAGTTGACTCCTTCTCTTGGGATTCGGCTAGGGCTCCAACGCTGTCAAAATCATTCACAACCTCGACTATCTGCGCGAAGGTTTCGATCATCCATCTCGAAGCCATGCATATATTAAGTTTCTGACTCTACGTCTGCCTATGGCTCTAGGTAGGAACAAATGGTCCAAATCCTAGCTTCCAACCCTTTTGTGCCGGACTCATACGCTCTTATGCCACCTTGAGCACTATTTGGATCTTATCTTCCCGTGTCAATAATTGTGTCGGTGTGGCTGAGGACCTTGAGACATCACCTACACACTCGGAAGCCTGATCGAGTCTCTCCCTCAAGTCAACCTGTTACATGTAAGTTGAAAAAATTGTAAGTCACAAAAATTATAATTATTCAACAACACAAAAAATTGTAACTTACATATCATTGATAGAAGAGCTAATCCCTCCAATATCATGTCTTATTAAGCCCAACTTTGGTGTAAAATTCGGCCATCTTAGGCTTCTCCTTACACCATTGAGGATGTAGGTGTAAGAGCGTCGTCATCGACCCATGTATTCGATTAAAACTCAGGGTTTTCCTCCTGTAATAATACAAATATTTATTCTTGCAAATCAAACGATGAAAAAAATACAACATACACTACCTCCACCAGCCGATGAAGTGTCTTCAAAAGGGATGCCAAGCCATGACCACTACCTGGTCCCTTCTTGTCTATGTTTTTCTTCCGCGTAACAGATCTCGCTTGTTTATATTGATTTTTTTAATGGATAGGTAATATAGAAAAAACTTATCAATAATTGTTTACCTTAAATTCTTTGCTATCCCACATATGCTTTATCAACTCGATCTCGTCCAGACTCATATCCTGCGGAGATTTAACAGATTTGATCAAATTGTTGCATATTGTCCATTTTGATCACTAAATCTACTTAGACACTTTTTGCGGATGCTCGGCTGTATGTTTTACCAGTCTGGATTACTTCTCAATTCCTCCATGGAAAATATTGCTACAAAAAATAATGGAAATTAACCAAAAAATTTAATTTAACAAAAATAAATTAAAAACATAACTTACTTCGAGGTGTGCATATCAAATTCCTTTTTCTCAAGGGGAGGTGACCCTACCCGAGATAGTGTTTTAGAATATGATATGCATGGTGTTCCATATAACCTATGCCACGTGATGTGTTGTTTTCCAAAGGGGTTCCATGTGTCATCCTCTTGGCAAAAGTCAACTAGCACAACACCATCATAATTCTTTTTAGCATTCTACGTTGTCCGGAGAATGCTCATTGGCCTGACCTTAATGACATGTTTCCTTGTTCAATAAAGATATAACCAATTATATATAAAAATATTTATACTCAGTAAATAAAGATATAACCAATTACATCTTACCTTTACTATTACATCCAGAAACTGGACCGCTGGAACCTCGCGGTCGACCGGGCCTAGCGTCTAGGCGATATTATACGGGGTCTAGGCAGAATTAGGCGATTTTGAATTTCACTGTGTAATTATGTATATTTAGTAATATATACGTATTAATTATAAACAAATTAACTAATTAAGTCATAAAATTCGTCTAACAACATTATAATATATATAAGAAATACTAAAATTTGAGTTATAATATCAATTTAATATATCTCGAGAATAAGAAAAATAAAATGAGGGCTTAGGCGACCATTTTTTGCCATTAATAGGAACCTAGGCTGCTATTTTTTGTCATCAATCGGCGCCTAAGATGGCTAGGCGCTTTTTCCACGGCGACTAAGGCGCTAGACAAAAACGTCCAACATTTTTAATAGGCGTAGGCGGCTGAGGAAGGGGAGTTGACGCCTAGGCGTGCCTAGGGGGCGATTTCTACAGTATAGTCGGTGGGTCACTATACTCTCCATCACCATCATATCATGCAGCCATAACATCATCCATAGTAATATGATGCTCACTTGATTAGTTAAAGACTTAATAGATAATATTTCAAACCCCTGGTGACTTAATTTTTAATATTTTAATCCCTATGATTTAATTTATAATAGTTTTAACCCTAAGGACTTATATATTATTTTAATAAATTATACGGATTAATTTTAAATTTTAATAAATATTATGGGGTTAATTGTAGTGTTAATAAATTTAGGGGTTTATATATATTTAAATGAATTATAGGATTTGCTTTTTAATTTTAATTAATATTAGGGGGTTAATTGTAGTTTTAATGAATTTTAGGGACTTATATATTATTTAAGTATATTATAGGGATTAATTTTTTATTTTAATAAATATTAGGGAATTATTTTTAATTTTAATTAATTTTAAGGTCTTATATATTATTTAAATAAATTATTGGGACTTATTTGTAAGGGGTTAATTATAATTTCTCTGAATTTTAGGGACTTACGTAGTATTTAAATAAAGAGATAATTTCTAAAAAAGTCCTAAACCCAACAAATCGTATTCTAACAGGTCCACCTATATAGTTTGTCTTATTAATGTCCATTATAATGTTGTCCATTGTATCCTTATACTCATCATTCATTACCAAAATTAAAAAAAGAGTTAGATAGCTAGATATGATTTTGTTACTTAATAAACGCTTATATTGTAATCAGGTCGTCACGGAAATGGTATTGGATCTAAGGAGAAAATCTATCATTAATTAGGTAGTCTTTTCCATTGCTAATAAACTCTTGTTCTGTTCCAGATAAGAGTCTTGTCCATTGTTAATAAATTTCACTACACCACTTAATAATGATAAGTTTTTTTCGTTTTTCGATCACATAGACTAACCAAATGGCTAACCAACACAATCCATCTTGAATATTCATCCCACCAAGTTGGGTATACATACCACCTACTGATAACACACAACCCACCAAATAATAACGCACACCCCACCAAATAATAACATCGTCAATTTCATTATTGGTTGAATGGTACTAAACATGCTGGCTTGTATGTGCTAAATGGTACTCATATTATTGGTTTAATTTTGTGAATTCTTTTACTAACTCTTCGTCTCAGGCAGTCACTAAAAAGTGGCATTTGAGGCTTGGACACAAACTCAACAAGGACTTAGTGTACTTAGTAAACATGGTATGCTTGGTAAAGACACGGTTGGGAATCTCCCCTTCTGTGAAACATGTGTTATGGGTAAACAACACAGGGTAAATTTCAAGCCTGGAACTCATAAATCCAAGGCTTGTCTTGAATATGTTCATGCAGACCTATGGGGCCCTGAGAGGTATGATGCTCATAAAATAACAAATAATATTATAAAATGTAAGACGAAATAATAAACCAAATAATTAAAAATAAAACTTGCAAAATAAAAGCTTGGATTTTGAACATAGTGAATGTGATTTTTTAAAAAGATTCACTTAATAAAATAACATTTTGATAGTAATTGAATTGAATTGATAATAATGTATGTGATTGTGATCACTTATGTAATTAATTATAATGGAAAAATAACATATATTAAAAAATTATCTAGAAGATTAAGAGAAGAAGATCCCTTGTTTCATATCCTTTTTTGTTTAGTTAATCAAACATTAACAACATTGGTTAAAGATAAATAAAAAGTCTACTTGAAGTTGTGAAAATTAATAGATTTGTATTGTATTTTCATATATTTATTTGTTAATGATAGTCTTTTTTTATTAAAGTAAATGAGAATAAATTTAATATTTTTAATGAGATTTTGAATGAATATGGTAAAGTTTTGGGCAAAGAGTGGATCTTTATAAAAGTGGGGTGTTCTTTAGTGTTAATATACCTTTTGAAGAAGCAAATAAGTTAGCTAAACTTTTAAAAATGAACAAATTGAAACAATTAGGGGATTATCTCCGACTTCCCACAAATTGAGAGATATCTAGGATAAAATACTTAAATTGGGTTGAATAAATAATAAAATTGAACATTGGCACACAAAATTCCTATCATAATATTAATGAATATAGTATGTGCTTTCTTTATTAACCAAATCTTGTGAAAATATATATTCAATTTTGTACACACTATTATAAACTAATCTTTGTATCTTGTACCGAAAATTAAAAAGTTCACTAATATACTAAACATCAAATAACAATTTGTGAGTATACATTTTTATGCAAAAGAAAGACATGTGATTTATTTAAGGCAAAGTAATTATCTTTTTTTTCTTCTAAAACATAGGAGGTCCAGTAAAATAATTATTTGTGTATTAAATACTCTTACCAAATAGTGATGTTAATATAGTTTTTTTTTTAAAAATTTCGTACTTAATTTATAGATTTCTATTGTAAATATTTTTATTATTTATTTCAGGGAACAAATTTATGCCTTTTAATAATATTGTATCAAATCTTATATAAGCCATATACAAAAATTATATGTGTATTTTATACATATATACTCTAATATATCATAATTTATGAACTTTTTTCTATATAGAGCATATAATTATATGTATTTTATGCAAATTTCATATTGCATAATCTATTAAAATAAAAAGTTATATAAGACCGTGAATACTTCTTGATATCGCGTAAATTTTTGTACATAAATCATATATGGCATAATACTTATGTCTCTTACGCGAAATTGTGCGCATAATGTATTGACAAATACATGATTCATATTTATGTATTTTATGCGTATATCCTTTGATACCGTAAAACTTATGAAAAATAAAATAAGATTATATAAGGCATATATACATATTTCATATGTATTTTGTAAATATTTGTTGAAATTGCATAACTTGTCAAATGATAAATTTAGTCAAAATGTAAAATGATTTAACTATTTTTTATAAATATCTTATTGATTTAGAAAAGAGATTTAATTTCCTTAATATATCCTTTAAGATATAAATTGGAATTAAAAAGGCAAGAAAGAAATTATACTTTTGTATTTTGGCCGAAACTTAAAGTTTACTTTTTTGTTTAGTTCGCGTAATAATTTGAACACAATTTTATCCATATTTTTTCTCTCAGGAAGAGATTCGAGTTGATATTATTTAGATGAATAATCATCATATGACCAAGTAGCTCAATCCATCACATAAAGTGAATTGTATATGTAAATTCATTATCATGAATATAAACATAATTACATGATCACTTATTAATGAGTTGGATGCTTTAACCATTAACAACTCAATGTGAATGAGAATACAAATGATGAGCATGGATCGATAGTAAATTTTAATTCTTAAGTCAGTTTTGATATCTTGGTTATATCTTTGAAAAAATATTATTCGAATATCTCTCAATATCCTAAGTCAATTGACAAATTCAGGAGAAGATATGTATGATTTAACAGAATGTGTGTTTCTCATATGTAGCGAATATCTAGATAATCGATTGTGAATTTGTCTTTTATGACATAGACTTGCAATTTTACATAATTGTAACATTATACAAATGATATGTTTTATGAGATATACACATAAAGTCCTTGAACGACTAAAAGCGCTTAAACATAAGTCTCGAGATATATAAATAAGAGTGTCATTATTCGTTAATTATCTTATATGTTGTCATGTAATATGTCATGTATATTTGTGTTATTTTATACGTAGAATGTATGTTTATATGTGATTATGTGCATGAATATTTGTTACTCTTATTTGCACATAATTGATTCTTGATTTTTACGTCTATATTATTTGAGATTTGTATCATTCCATCTGTCTATATATAATTTGAAATGCGATGATGTTCGAGATCATGAAGATCAAGATCAGATTCAAAAATTGAAGATGGATATTGATATGCACACATGAGGGGGAGATAAATACGCGTTGTACTTTTTTTTCTTCATCAAGATTTTCCCCACAGGGTTTTTCTGAGAAGGTTTTTAACAAGGCAGATTTGAAATGTAAGGATATCGTACTCTTTTTCCTTCATTGGATTTTGTCCCAAAGGGTTTTTCCAAGAAGGTTTTAACGAGGCATATTCTTAAGGATTGAATATACAAGGGAGAGTGTTATAAACTATATAATGTGGACATTAATCTTTAGTACATGGACTTATAGTCCATCTATCAAGCCTAAGAAGACAAATCCCTATTAGGGTTTACTCTATATATATTAGACTTTATACACTGTAACTTTAACTCTTATACCATCAACAATACTACGCTCTCTCCTCTCCTTCTTTATCTATTATTTATTTCAACACTTTCATAACACGTTATCAGCACGATAGAGAATGAAAGAGTAGCCTTTGGTTTATTATCAGAGAGTACGAAGATTACATAGTGGGAGTTCCTATTTATAGATAATAGGTAACCCCTAAATCCTAGTATTCATGGGCTTGACTACTAGCCCATGGGCTGGAATGAATATACACTAAATGGGTTTATAACACCCCCTCTTGGATATTCAGTCCCTAAGAATATGCCTCGTTAAACCTTCCTAGAAAAACCTAGTAGAAAAAAAGACTAGTTAAGGAAAAAGAGTACATTTCTTTATACGCTAACTAAAACTACCTCATTAGAAACCTTTATCAGGAAAACCTATTAGGACAAAACCGTGATGAAGGAAAAGAGTGTAACGCGTATTTGTGAACGGTAGAGAAAGAAATAATAGCCTTTGGTTTATTATCAAAGAGTGTGAAGAGTACATAGTGGGATTTCCTATTTATAGGTAATAGGTCACCCTAAACCCTAGTGTTCATGGGCTTGACTACTAGCCCATGAGCTGGAATGAATATCCATTAAATGGGTTTACAACACTCCCCCTTGGATATTCAGTCCATAAGAATATGCCTTGTTATAACTTTCCTAGAAAAAACTAGTAGGAAAAAAACTAGTGAGTGAAAAGGAGTACAATTCTTTATACGCTAACTAAAACTACCTTATTAAAAACCTTTATCAGGAAAACCTATTAGGACAAAACCGTGATGAAGTAAAAGAGTGTAACGCGTATTTGTCTCCCCCTATTGGCAGCATCTCAGGAGAGGTCTTGAAGTCTACGCATTCCAATCCTGTGTATAAGTTTCTTCAATGTTGATGTAGTTAGTGACTTTGTGAATAAATCGGCCAAATTGTCACTTGAGCGAACTTGATGAACATCTATTTCGCATTTCTTTTGTAGTTCATGCGTAAAGTAGAACTTTGGGGAAATGTGCTTGATTCGGTCACCTTTGATGAAGCCTCCTTTGACTTGGGCGATACAAGCAGCATTATCTTCGTATAATATTGTAGGATTTTGTTTGTTTGTAGAAAGATTGCATTCCCCTTGAATATGTTGAGTCAGTGATCTTAACCAAACACATTCTCGGCTTGCCTCATGAAGTGCAAGTATCTCAGCATGATTTGAAGATGTAGCGGCAATGGTTTGTTTTGTAGATAGCCATGAGATAGCAGTGCCCCCAAAAGTGAATACATATCCGGTTTGTGATCTTCCTTTATGCGGGTCAAATTAATATCCAACATCTGCATAACCAACGAATTCAGATTTACGATGTTTTGAATATAGCAATCCCATATCGTGAGTTCCACGAATATAACAAAGTATATGTTTAATGCCATTATTGTGTCTTATTGTTGGTGATGAACTGTATCTTGATAACAAATTTACACTAAAGGAAATGTCTGGACGAGTGTTATTAGAAAGATACATTAATGCACCAATTACACTAAGATATGGTACTTCTGGGCCAAGAATTTCCTCGTTATCTTCACGTGGACGAAAAATGTCCTTTTGTGGATAGAGTGAACGTACAACCATTGGTGAACTCAATGGATGAGATTTATCCATATTCAATCGTTTAAGGATTTTTTTGACATGAGCTGATTGGTGAACAAAAAATCCATCTGTCACATGTTCAATTTGTAAGCCAATGCAAAAGTTTGTTTTACCAAGATCTTTCATCTCAAATTCCTTGCATAAATAAACTGCTGCAATTGTGAGCTCTTTAAGAGTCCCTATTAGGTTTAGATCATCAACGTAGACCGCAATAATAACAAATCCAAAATCAAATTTTTTAATTAAAACACATGGACTTGTGGGATTGTTTATATAACCTTCTTTGACAAGGTATGTACTAAGACGATTATACCACATTCGTCCAGATTGTTTTAACCCATACAAGGATCTTTGTAATTTGATCGAGTAATTTTCCCGTGGGTATGTGCTATATGCTTCAGGAATTTTTAATCCTTATGGGATTTTCATGAAAATGTCACTATCGAGTGATCCATAGAGGTAAGCAGTTACCACATCCATCAAATGCATATGAAGTCCTTCAGCAACTACCAAACTAAGCAAAAATCTTAGTTTAATTGCATCCACCACAGGAGAATATGTTTCTTCATAATCAATCCCAGGTCTTTGTGAGAAACCTTGTGCTACTAGTCGTGCCTTGTATCTTACACTCTCATTGTTTTCATTAGGTTTTCGTATGAATACCCACTTGTAGCCTACAAGGCGTACATTTTCAGGGGTTTGGACTATAGGTCCAAAAACTTTACGTTTCTCAAGTGAATCTAATTCAGCCTGAATTGCTTGTTTCCATTCTTGCCAATCATTTCTACGTTGACATTCTTGAACTGATTTCGGTTCAAGGTCTTCGCTTTCATTCATTAAATCGATAGTAACTTTATATGAGAATATTTTACCAATATGGATTTTATTTGGTTTCATCTTGTTCCTAGAGCGACATAGTTCATCGAGATCTCCTCGTTATCAATATTTAATTTTTCAAGTGTTTGAGTCTCGGCTGAAGTGTCATTTCAGCTATTTCACAAGTCGCTTTATTTACAGGATTGTTAACAATCTCAAAGTTGCCATCTCTCTGATTTTGTTCTTTTTTTCTTTCGCAGATTTATATCTTTAGTACCAATAGGTCTTCCACGCTTTAAGCGTGCACTCGACTCATTTGCTAATCCACTAGTAAACTGCTCTTTTGGAATATCAATTCGACCAAGAGCATTTTCAGCTGGTATATGTGACTCTGTCACTCTCCTTGTATCAGTGAATGCATCTGGAAGTTGATTAGCAACATTCTGCAAATGTATAATTTTTTGAACTTCTTGTTCAGACTACTTTGTGCGAGGATCAAAATGAGATAAGGATGATACATTCCATGAAATTTGAGATTTTTCCAGCTTTTTCTTTTCTCCCCCTAAGATTGGGAATTGAGTTTCATCAAATTGACAGTCAGCAAAACGTGCTGTAAATAGGTCTTCAGTTAATGGTTCGACATATTTTATAATTGATGCAGATTCAAAGCCAATATAAATTCCTAATCTTCTTTGTGGTCCCATATTTGTTCGTTGCAGTGGAGCGATAGGTACATATACCGCGCAACCAATTTTTTTTTAATCGGACAAACTTGGTTCATGCCCAAGCACAAGTTGGGATGGGGAGTATTTATGATAAGATGTTGGTCTAACTCGAACCAGAGCTGCAACATGTAATATGGCATGTCCCCAAGCAGAACTAGGCAACTTAGTTCTCATAAGTAATGGTCTAACAATTAACTGCAGTCTTTTTATAAAAGATTCTGCTAAACAATTTTGTGTATGTACATGTGCCACATGATGCTCAACTGTTATACCCGTAGATTCACAATAGTCATTAAAAGTTTGGGATGTAAATTTACCTACATTATCAAGATTTATTTTCTTGATTGTATAATCCGGAAATTGTGCACGTAATCGAATTATCTGTGCAAGAAGTTTTGATAATGCAATATTACGAGTTGATAACAAAGTCACATGTGACCTACGTGTTGAAGCATCAAGTAGAACCATAAAATATCGAAATGGTCCGCAAGATGGAAAAATAGGTCCACAAATATCCCCTTGAATTCTCTCCAAGAAAGAGGGAGTTTCATTTATGATTTTAGTAGTGGATGGCCTAATAATTAGTTTTACTTGAACACAAGCAAAATATGATAATTCGCTTGGTAAGATAATATTCTGGTTTTTTAAAGGGTGTTCATGAGAATTTTCAATAATTTTTCTCATCATTGTGGCACCCGGATGACCTAGACGATCATGCCATAAAATAAAAATCATTAGGTCAAATAATTTATGAGTGACCACATTATTGGATTCAATTGGATTTATATTTGTGTAATATACTCCGGAAGATAATACTGGTAATTTTTCCAATATTTTCTTTTTGTCAGAAATAAGCGATGTAATATAGAGGTATTCTCTACTATCTTCATTCATGGTTTCAATGTGATAATCATTTTCCCGAATATTCTTAAAACATAGTAGATTTCTGTTTGGTCTACTAGAATATTGGGCATCGTTTATTAAAATATTTGTGCCACCAGAAAGCACAATACAAGCTTTTTCAAACCCTTCTATTAGGTTGGATGTACCAGATATGGTATTGACATTTACTTTAAAAGTTTGAAGATTAGAGAAATATATTTTATTTCTTAATATTGTAAGCGTTGTTGCACTGTCCGCTAGACATATTTCTCCAAAATTGTCAAATTATTCTTTTTCTTTTAAATAAATCATTTGTTGAAAAAGAGAAAAAACTAATAATTATTAAATATCCAGCGTTCGTCCAGAAACAAAAGATATAAAAGATGAGTTATTTGTCAGAATATACCTGACAAGAAAAGGAATGGCAAAACTATACCACGTTGGAAAGTAATTACAAGGGTATACCATATCGGTAACCCAGTTACCGAAAAGAGATTTTCGGTAACCCAGTTACCGAATTTCTCGTTTTTCGGTAACCCAGTTACCGAATCGGTTCCGTGTGCTATGCGCGTGCACCGCCTTCCCACCCCTATAAATACCTCTCCTCCTCACTCTTTCCCTCACTCCAACCCTCTCTATCAATTTCTCTATTCACTCAATCACTCCATCCTTCTCTATCTCTTTTCCTAAGCTCTCCTCTCACGGTAAGTTTTTTCACTTTTCTTTTATTTTCTTTTATTTTGTTTTAATTTATTTTATTGTTTTATTTGTAATGTTTATTTGTTTTATACCTTTTAGATTTACAAATTTGATCCTCCTCTTACATCATCTACGGGAAAAGGTATGTTTTTCTATTTTTTTTTAATTTTAATTATTATTTAATTATTAAAGTTTATTTAATTTATTTTATAATATTTATATTTTATGTAGAATTGTAAAACTTAAATTAGGTTAATATTATTATAATTAGTTGAAATATTAATAATGATAAGATATATTACTATATTATATATTTATTTTAAGGTAAATAAATTATTGTAATATATTTAGATTAATATTAGTTTGAAAAAAAATCGTTAAATTTAGGGTTTTTTATAATATTAGTTTAAATAATTTAATTTTAATTATTTTAGAATTGTTTTATTGAATTTGTTAGTCAATTATTTTAGAATGTAGGAGTTTAGTTTTAAAAAATTACATTATTAGTAATTAGCATTTTAAAAAATTACACGATTTATAACAAATATTTGTGTTATATTAGGAATTTAAAGATGTATACCTCACAAGGTTCACAGGGTGAGAGTAGTATTAGTTTTGAAGCAACTTACGATAAAAATTTTTTATGGCTTCAAGACAACCATAGGAGCTCTAAGATATTTGAGGTAATTTTAGTTGTTGTAAAATATACTGTTTATGTAATTATTATTTATTTTCTACTTATGTTAATATTTATATATCAGGAGAAAGATTATGATTACTCAATGAAGTACTATAGAAATGCGCCATGGGCATTGGAAGACGTTCGAGTGAGGCAAATTGTCACGGATGCGGGTTTCGGGTGTATTCAGTCATATGGGAGTACAATTTTAGACCATGCACTATTAAAGGCATTAGGCGAGAGATGGCGGCGCGAGACACACACATTTCTCATGCGTGGTGGTGAGATTACAGTGACATTGCAAGATGTTGCAATGATTTTAGGAGTGCCTATTGATGGTGAGCCCGTCATCGCTGTCAACACTGGTGAGAATCTTCATGACATGTGTGATCGACTACTAGGTGCCTCTTCAAACTATTCACGTAACAAAAAAGTGAAAAGCGTGAAGTCGAAGTGGCTGGTAACGAATTTTCAAGACCTACCTGAAAACCCTACCCAAGATCAGATAACATTTCAAGCATGTGCATACATATTATATGCACTGGGTATGCTCTTTTTCCCTGATGCTTCAGGTAATACTGTTAATCTGAAGTACCTGCCACTTCTCGAGGATTTGAATGCCATCAGGGGATATAGCTGGGGCTCGGCAATTCTTGCTGGGTTGTACTCAGCATTGTGTGAGTGCACCGTACATGCTGGAATTCATACGTTTAAAGGATGTGTTATCCTACTCCAGGTAAATTATTATTTTATTTATCGGTTTTCAATTCTCATTTTATATCCTTAATTTTTAAATCATTTTATATGATACAGATTTGGTCCTGGGAACACTTTCATGTTGGTCGTCCGGTAATCGAAATGTTTTACCAGGTTCATCAGAAATGTTTTGCCTCATTGTAAGTAGAAACAAATAACACTTTATTTACCCAGTATTTTTTTAGTTACAATGTTTCGTTGTGTATGACTTTGTAGTTGGTACGGAGATAAAAATTTTACTCAAAGTTTGAAAAGTTCTCAATTACAGCTATATAGAGATGAGTTTGATAATCAAGAACATAGTCAGGTATAACGCTAATTCTTAATTTATTTTTATAGTAGATTAATTTGTATATTTACCATAGGTTATTTGGCGGCCATATGACGATGAGCGGGTTGCTCAAGTAGTCCATATATGCACTGAAGGCGCTCACATTTACCGATCCACGGTTCCACTATTTTGGTTTTCCGTCATAGAGTATTATCGACCAGAACGGGTTATGCACCAACATGAGTGAGGTTCGTTTAACTTTGATACAACCCACATCATCGAACTTTTCCGTAACGAACACCGGCAGCTCCATCGACAACCCGTATCTTTCATTTTACATACCAGAGAAACGTGATCAATAGCAGTCCTTTTCACCGAGAATTGGCGGTGTCTAGCTATGTGTCATGCTTTGATGGCGTCTGTAAATGCCTCCTTTGAGTAAAACATCGTCCCATTACTTATATCACCAGCCTCTCCCACTGAATCATTATAACAATTCGCCCAATCACTGCAGACGTTTTGATCAGCCCAAGAAACATCTACAAATCCAGGATGAGGAGGTTCCATGATTTTTGGTGGGGCCTCCTTATCGGTTGACGACCCTTCACTGAAGGTATCCGAATATTCTCCATCGTTGGACACCGTATCATCCTCGGGAATATATTCCTCATCGCTTGACAACCTATCCTCATCAGGGATATAGATCTCATTCATAGTGTTTGGATCCACTTGAAATAATGCTTCAGTAGATGTTGGAGTAGCTGATACAACACGTGATCTACGGATTACCCTTTCAGTGTTAACATAATCTTGTTGTCGTGAAAAATCTACATACAACTCGATATATCCATTACTCGATTCCCGTTGCCGATTAAACAATAACTGAATAATCCCGGAATCGTTTACAGGGAGCAAATCGTACTTTGGAGGATCCTGACTTAATGGCATTCTCCACTGGATCTGGACATCAACCTTTTCAATATCAAAACCGCAACCTTGACATATGATTCTTTTTAGCTGGATTATTGACGTATTATCTTCTACTAGAATGAAGATACTGTTTCCACCATTATAAGAGACACCACCATTAGCTTGGCGGTAAATGCTACCATTAAAATAACACTGAAAATATACTGCCATATGACCTACACAGTTAACAACAAAACGTTAACATTTATTATAAATATAACAACAATAACTTATAAACAGATATAATAACATATTATTTTATATTTATCAAATATTATAAATATAGTTAGCAAAAAAACTTAATTATATTAACAAAACTTACTTAATAGAAAGTAAACCCGATTGAAGTAACCAAAAGAAATAATTAAAAGAGAGGATAAAATTAGAGAGAATAAGTAAAGAGAGGAAGAGAAGATTGGTGTGAGATTGAATGATTTTGGTGGTGTTATTTATAGGGAGGAAAAGGGTAATTTAGGGATAAAATTTGGTAGGTATCGGATAAAATTGACGAGGATCGACAACGTATGCAATCCAAGACGAGGATCGACAATTGTATTAGCGTTTCGGATACCCAGAATCCGAAAAGGGGCTTTGTCTCACAGAACAAAACCATTTCGGTAACTGGGTTACCGAAAAAGCTTTAATAATCAATTCGGTAACTGGGTTACCGAAAAACTCTCTATTTCGGTAACTGGGTTACCGAAATGGTATACCCTTGCAATTACTTTCCAACGTGGTATAGTTTTGCCATTTCTTTTCTTGTCAGGTATATTCTGACAAATAACTCTATAAAAGATACCATTTTATTTTTCAAACGTAAGTGAATTTCTTTTGATTATGTATTGGTCAAAGCTGAGGCTTTGACTTTTGTTTCTTTTTTTTTTGTTCAAATGACTTTTGTTTCACGTGTAATGAAGGTCATCGAAAAAGAAACTTCTTTTGGCCTTTTCCTAAATACTTCACAGCAGTGAAGGTTATTAAATATACATGTAGTGCTTTTTTTTCTCACACTGATAATTTAAAATCCACCCTAGGAGGTGATAAAAGAGTGATGTGATTTGGGGTGATATCCAGCATTACTCTAAGATAAAATGAGATTTAAAAAAATGGATTCTTTATCAATTCATCAAAAAAAATATTCACGGCCAATTTTTTTTGTTCAAAACAGCCAAGGCGACTCGTGAATCTTTGTTTAATTTTTTTCAAGATCGAATTTGACTTTTCAAATCCGACTTTTTCAAGATCGAATTTGATTATAAATGTTTAACTCGCATACACGTAGTAAATTAGTAAAGAAAAACGTGAAATGGATGGAGGTGTAGGCCCGATGTTCGGACCCAATTCGAAACACAACCTGAGGGTATAAAGATCCAACTTGAAGGGATAAAAATGTTATTTTCGGTGTTACCATGTATAAATAGCATCTAAAAATTTTAATATCGGGTCCCATTTTCTTTTTAAACGCACTTTTTTACCCAACTCATGTAAAAATACCCATCCCGGTATAAAACCAACCCGGTTTATACTCTTGGTAAAAGTTATCCAAAAGTTTAACATGACATCTCGGATACTTTATTAATAGTTTACCTAACTTTAAATTCGTGATAAAACAGACCATTACTCACTTCTATATAGTCCATCCTATTCTAAATATTTCAAAAAAGTAATACAATGGCAACCTACACCAAAAAGGCAATGTTGAATAATTACAAAAACTTATATGGGGATGAATGCACATGGAGTACAAAAAGATTCTAATGTTAACAAAAGTCAATGGATTGCCCCCACCCCCAACTCCCATGTATATTACATGTGATTTTGTAGTGGTCTGCTTCTTAATGATTCTTTATACCCTTTAAAAGGAGAAACAATGCTTTTGGTCAATTGAACTTTAAGTTCCTGCCTCTTAATGTTATGCTAACTAATGATACAAGAAATTTCAAGTGAAATAATATTAGAATTTATTGAAATTGAGTAAATAGCAAATTTTTTCTACCGAAAAAAGAAAAAGTAAAGAGCAAATTTATGTATAAATGTGTTTTTATCTACTCTAAGATTATACTAACTACTATATTTTATTACTGACGGGTAACACCAGTTCCGCTTCCAAAGTTTCAGCTTCCTCTCTGAACTTCTTGTAAATATCACTCTTGTAAAATTCTCTAGTTCTCCAAACTAAAATCAACGAAGAAACCGCTCCAAAAAATGTGAGACAAGCCAATATAATAAAAACTAACCTATAACATCTTACACCAATGCAAGTAAGCTCCATTACATCAGACCTTGTTAAACCCTTCTTTCCAAGCTCCTTCAACGCCTCTTTATCATATAGATAACCAGTTATTCTAACGTTTAATATGTATGAACCAAGAGGACTAGCCAATTGTCCACAATTAAATAACGTTGAGTAATACTTTAACCCGAAAAGCTCAGAAATAATCGCGAAAAGTAATGGTAATTGCGCACCGAATGAAAATCCAATGATTATTGACGCCACATAAACTGAACCAGGGAATGGAAAAGCAATCATAAGATGACCAATGCATGACAACAAAAGGACTAGTGTCATCATCAATGGCCTCGGAAATTTGTACTTTGAAAGTAGAGTTTCCGATACAAATCCGGAAAAAATTCTCCCGAAATAATTCCATATACTTAAAAGCGAAACGAAAGATTTTACGGTTTTTGATGGATAGCCTAACGATTCACCGATTTGACCCAAGTTATCTACCGCGGTTAAGCTTGAACCAAGTCCACAAAAAGTTGCAAGAAACAGAATAAGCATATCGGTGCTAAGAAGTGCTTGTAAAATTGTGTAATCTTCGCCCCTTTCCGGTTTTTTAAAGATGTCCTCGTACCATAATGTCGTTTTTTTCACGGGTTCTTGAGTTATTGGCTTAATTTCCACGGGTGATTGAGTTTCGATTATGATCTTGGGTGCATCTATAGCCTCTTTCTTTAGCTTCCACGTGACTAAATCTTCTCTAATCACTATAGAAAGTGGGAAAAAAAGTAAAGCACATACGACAGTCGCGCTTGCAGCATAAGCCGCCTCTGAAAAGTCGACAAGTCTCTGGGCTATAGTCATCGCCATAATGAACAAAGCTAACACAATCGATACATAGAGAAAATGATAAAACACTCTAAGCTCATTCTTATGTTTCACAACCTTCATAGCACGAATCGTATAAACAAACACCACGGATAAAGCAGCCGGAAGCCACGCGATTAATAAAATTAGCGACTTTGAATCGTTACCGTAGACAGCTAAGTAAACTTGTGTTAAAATCGCTCCACTTAACCCAGTGAAACCCTTCAATAACCCTAACATAACGCCTCGGCTTTCAGGGAAGTTGCGAATGGAAGTTACTAAAGCGCCCGTGTTTGCGAAGTTTTGTGAATTTGCTCCAAGGCATATGTAAACACACATATGCCAAACTTTAGGCTTAGGAATCTTGTTTGTTACGGCTAACCATATCATAAAGTAGCCTACGAAATTCATGGCGGAGCCTATTAATAATACGAACCATGTTGGAGTTACCTCGGCTATGAGACCCGATAAGACTCCTACATTTGCACCAAGATCTTTGAAGAAGCTTAAGAGGTTAAGTGTGGTTTGGTCATAACCAAGTGTAGATTTTATATCTTTAGAGTAAACTCCAAAGAGATAAGTTGCTCCTGCTCCAGCCATGATTAGAAACGACGCGAAAAGTGAAAACCATCTACCATGAATTATATGACGGACAAGGCCCATTGCTTCAATCCCACCACCACCGGATATTGTTGCGTCGCCCATTCTTTCACTGGATTTTTAAAAGAAAAATTCTGTTACGAATATTTTAGAATTGTCAGTAAAGAAAGGTGTTTTAGTGTTTTGAGTAGTAGAAGAATTATTTTAATATGAAGTTGAAAAGCAATGAATCTTTACGAGTTTTAGCTGCAAGCAAATATAAGGCAATATCGAGTTCAGGCGTGCGTTTATACTTTATTGTGATGTTACGTTTGCAATAAATTGAGAAAAGTGTTTACTACGACCGACTTAAAAGTTCACTGTAATAAAAAAAGTGTACGGTAAGGTAGCAATTTAAGGAGATGAAGCTTAACAAAGATATGTAATTAGATAAATTATGGAATTTAACAAGTAACATATCATGTGAAGAGATTTTAGTATGATTAAAAATTTATACCTCAGTGGAAAATCCAACTTTTGGATCCTGTTCTTCCACCCTTACAATTTAAACCTTAAAACCTCAAATATATCTGTCAAAAAGATATAAGATATCTTATATAAGAAACTTTAGATATTTTTAAGTTTAACTAGGATTTGAAAATCTCAAAAGAATTGTATTAGGATCAGAATTCTATCGTGATTATTTTTAGATAAGAAAATTATAGGACTTTCCAAGTTTAACTAGAATTTGATTTTTAAAGTAATAAAAAGTTAGAATCATTAAATTTTTCAGGCCTATCGGATTCCGATGAATATTAGTTCCAATCCATAAACTTCTTCTTTAAGGTTGTATTCGTCTCAAGTTGCTTTTCCCTTTATTTAAATTCTTTTCCTATATTATATGTAAAGGAGAAATATAATATTAGTAAGCAACTAATTTCCGATATTATACATAATTCCGAAAGATTAAATAAGAAAGAAAGAGTAAAATATATTTTTTCGGTTTAGTATACACAAACCTATAAATTTAGCAAAAGTAAATTTTATATTGATAAGATTTGAAATGCTTAAGTCATAGAAAACTAAGCTTCCATTGATAGAGAAAGAAAAGCAAAAGAATTGCAGAGAGAAAGAAGAAGAAGATGGAAGAAAAGTAATAGAGAATCGACTGATTTCATTAACTTATTTCAGTTGTGTACAAATGTATATATAGTTCTATATTCTAACTGTTGTAACAAACTATTTCCTTCTATTTACAAAAAGGTCATTCAACTTTTGTTTTATATTAAATCTAGCTCTACATTTATCTAATATTACATCTCAAGAGCCCCCCTCAAGCAGAACATGGATGTTAGAGATGTTCAGCTTGGACAAATTGTTATTAAATGCAATAGAACCAAGAGGTTTAGTAAATATGTCGGCAATTTGTAAATTTGATGGAATGTAGAAGAGTTTAATGATTCCAGCTTGAATTTTCTCACGTGTCAACTTGCAATCAATGTCGACGTGTTTCGTTCGTTCATGATGAACATGATTCGTCGACATGGCGATAGCTGACTTGCTATCTGAATACACTAGCGCAGGATAGAATGAACAATACCATAATCCTTTAATGCGTAAATAATCCACTGAATCTCACAAGTTACGGCAGCTAATGCTCTATACTCTGCTTCAGCTGTTGAACGGCTAATTGTTGTTTGTTTCTTACTCTTCCAAGAAATCAACGAGACACCGAGAAATATACAAAACCCAGTGATACTTCTTCTTGAATCAAGGCATCCAGCCCAATCACTATCACAATATGCTTTTAGTTTGACTTTAGAGGTTGATGAAAGAAATAAACCTTGTCCTAGAGTCATTTTACTGTATCGTAGAACACGTTGTGTATCTTTCCAATGACTATTACATGGTTTTGCTAAGAATTGACTAAGTGAATTAACCGAGTAGGTTAAATCTGGTCTTTTTATGGTCAAGTATAACAATCTTCCAATTAAACATCGATACGATGAAGGATTATCTAGCTCTTGATCATCGTCTTGTCGTAATTTTAATGTAGACTCCACGGGAAAAACCACAGGCTTGGCTGCTATTACTCCAGATTCATTTAGTATGTCGAGAGAAAATTTTCTCTGACATAGAGAAATTCCAGTTGTTTTTCGAGCAACTTCTATACCTAGAAAATATTTAAGTTCACCCAAGTCTTTTATTGTAAACTCTGAATCTAAATGAGCTTTTAGATTCTTTATCTCATCAAGATTGTTACTAGCGAGAATTATGTCATCCACATACACTAGTAGTGCAATGAATGTAGTAGGGGTTCTTTTGATAAAAAGACTGTAATCACTTGAGGAGTGTTCAAATCCATATGAAATTAATGAAGAGGATAACTTTGCAAACCATTGTCGCGAGGCTTGTTTTAAGCCATACAAGCTTTTGTTTAACTTGCAAACTATATCTTTCTGAGCTTGAAGACCTTGTGGAATGGTCATATAAACTTCTTCATCCAATTATCCATGTACAAACGCATAGTTTACATCGAGTTGATGTAGAAACCAATTTTGAATGGAGGCTAAAGCGAGTATGACTCTTATTGATACTAACTTTGCAACAAGAGAGAAAGTATCAAATAAATCTAATCCTTCTTGTTGATTATATCCTTTTGCAACTAAGCGAGCTTTGTGTCTTTCAAGTGAACCATCTGCCTTAAACTTGAATTTAAAAACCCATTTAAACCCAATTGTTTTCATTGTGGATGTTTGTGGAACAATAGTCCATGTATTGTTTTCTTGTAGAGCATTAAGTTCGTTCTGAATTGCAGAAGTCCATTCCTTTAAAGTGGATGCTTGTTCATATGTCTTTGGCTCAGTTTGACTTGATATGTTCTCAATGTAGTTGGCATATTTAGGTGTGAGTTTTGAGGTGCTCAGAAAATCTTGAATTGGATATAAAGGTTGTGTTTTTGTATCACAGTGAGAGGTGGAGGGGTATATGTAGTCTTTGAGATAATTTGGTGGTTGTCTATTTCTTGTTGGTCTTGTGGATTGTGATGTAGAGGGTTGAGTTGTTGAGGTTTGTGTAACATATTGATCAAGTGTAGTGTTTGTATAGTGAGGTTCTATATAGGTATTAGAAGGAAGGAACAAGAAGGTATGAATGTCTTCTACAGGTGAAATTTCTGAGGAAGGGAGAACTGACTCATGAAAAACTACATTTCTTGAGATGATTATTTTGTTATTTGTTATTTCAAGTAGCTTATAACCTTTGGTGGATGGAGGATAACCCAAAAACACGCATTTTATAGCTCTTGAATAAAATTTTGACCTGTTTTGTTGAAGAGTAGAGGCATAGCAAAGTGATCCAAAGACTCTCATATGGTTTAGTATTGGTGGTTTATTGTATAGCTTTTGGTAAGGGGTTAAGTTTTCCAATAATGGAGTAGGTAATCTATTTATGATATAGGGTGCATTTAAGATTGATTCAGACCAAAACTGTATAGGGAGATTTGCTTGGAACATAATAGCTCTAACAGTAGTTAGGAGGTGTTGGTGTTTCCTTTCTACCAATCCATTTTGTTGAGGAGTCTCAACACAGCTTAATTGGTGTATAATTCCATTAGTCGAGTAGAATAAATGTAGATTAAACTCAGGTCCATTATCTGATCTTATCACTTTAATCTTTATACCAAACTGAGTTAAAACCATATGATAAAAATTTGTTAAATGGAAATGCACTTCTGACTTTGTGCTCATTAAGTAAATCCATGTACCTCTTGAAAAATCATCTACTATAGTAAAAAAATATATATGCCCTGTGTGAGAAACTTATTAAAAAGACCCCAAATGTCACAATGTATTAAATCAAAACAAGATTTTGTACAAGAAGTTGAAACTAGAAAAGAAAGTTTGTTTTGCTTAGAAAAGTGACATGGTTCACACACATTATATTGTGAGAAAGAAATTGAGGAATCTATCTTTTTTAATGCAAAAATCTTTGATTTTGAGGGATGTCCTAATCTTGAGTGCCATATATCACTCCTTTCTGTAGTAGCTGCTAAAATCTTGTGTAACTTTAATGAAGATTGCATATAGTATAGTCCATTCTTCTCATAAGCAATCCCAATCATATTCTTGCATTGAGGAACCTGTATTGTGCAATAAGAAGAGAAGAAAGCAACTATAACAGCTGAATCTTGTGTTAACTTTGATATAGAAAGTAAATTGCACTTAAATGTAGGAACACACAACACATTTTGTAGAGTAATCTGATCATTTAAACATATGTTCCCTTTATGTGTTGCAAAAATAACTTCTCCATTAGGAAGTGTAACAGGGATATTCACACTTTGTGGCTTGTTAGTGTATATAGAAGTTGAATATACCAAATGGTCAGTAGCTCCTGTGTCTAAAATCCAAGATGAAGTACAAGAAATACCTTCTTGGATTGTGACTTGATGAACAACAGTGTTACTTGTTTGCTCTGTGTGTGCAAGTGCCATTAGTTTGTTGATCTCTTCAGCTGTAAATTCATAGTTGTTTAGTGGTTTTTGCTCTTGTTTATGCTTGATCTCATCTTGTGCACTTACAAAATATGCAGAATGTTGTTGAGTCTGGTTAAAACGTTTGCCCTTAGGTCCTCCCCATCTAATTGGATAACCATGTAATTGGTAGCATTTGTCAACTGTGTGTCCATTATAACCACAGTGTGTGCATATTACTCTCTTCTTTTCTGAATAATTGTTTGTTTTCTAATTGTTCTTCATATAAAACGCGCGTGTTGGTGCAGAAAAGCTCAAATTGGATGAAAATCTTTGGCTTTCTTCTTGAACTAACATAGCAAAAACAGAATTTATAGGTGGTAAAGGAGTCATCAACATAATTTGACTCCTTACAGGCGCAAAAGAATCGCTTAACCCAATCAAAAACTTTATGACAAAATCATTATTTTGTCGATCAACTAAAGTATCAAGAATCTTGCAGCTGCACTGATTCATACTACCACAAGTACATACCGGCATAGGTCTAAAATGTACATACTCATCCCAAAGAGTTTTAAATTTCGCAAAGTATTCAGATATTGCGCTTGAATTTTGTGAAATCGAACTTAAGGATTTTTCAAGAACAAAAACTCTTGTTCCATCACTTTTACCAAAATGAGTTTTGATCTCGTTATAAAGATCACAAGCTAAATTAACATAGAGTAGACTGCCTCTTATATCTCGAGAAATTGAATTAAGTAACCAAGATAGAACAAGGTTATTGGCTCGATTCCAAACTGAGAAGAGATTTAAATCGGTGAGAGGAGGCTGGGCAATTTCGCCATTGATGAACCCAAGCTTGTTCTTGACAGATAAAGCAATCTCAATTGCTCTCGTCCAATATAAGAAATTATCGCTATTGAGAACTTCTGAAACTAGTGCAACACCTGTGTTCTCGCTAGGATGAATGTAGTAAGAAGAAGAAAAATTCTCTGTAATTGAGTTTGTCGCCATTGAAGGAGCTTATTTGAAGCTTTTGAGTTCTTGATCTAAAGCAAGAAGAGTGTTTAGTGCGGAAAAACTTAGTTTACATCTGATACCATGATAAGATTTGAAATGCTTAAGTCATAGAAACTTAAGCTTCCATTGATAGAGAAAGAAAAGCAAAAGAATTGCAGAGAGAAAGAAGAAGAAGATGGAAGAGAAGTAATAGAGAATTGACTGATTTCATTAGCTTATTTCAGCTGTGTACAAATGTATATATAGTTCTATATTCTAACGGTTGTAACAAACTATTTCCTTCTATTTACAAAAAGGTCCTCCAGCTTTTGTTTTATATTAAATCTAGCTCTACATTTATCTAATATTACATCTCAAGATATATAACAAAATTAAAACGTTTTTGATTTATTCGATGCGTGCATCATAAATATCTTAATTATTGTGTTTTAAGTTGTACAAACCATTAAAATAGTATAAACAGTAATGCAACCAAATGGAATTACAAAAAATGTAAATAAATAAATAACTTTACTTATTGAGACTTGAATTGAATCCGATATATTTAAGGTATTTAGGCGTACGTACCAATATTTTATGTTAATTGTCTTCAACTTCCAAGGTACAACTAGAAAAATAATCTTAATGATACTTTATACAAATGTTATATCTGCAAGGTTATGTGATACTAGAATTAATTATGCTTTTAATCATGGTACAAGTATTGCATGGGATGGGGACTTTTCTAATTAGAATCCTCCTTGTGAAGGAAACTATAAACTTAATTGTGATGATGCTTATGATATAAAAACTAATTTAGTTGTTGTTGTGTATTGAGGGTTATAATGCTAGATGGTTTTGTTATGAAGGTTCAAACAAACTTAGTGTCTGAAATAAAAGTTTAGGGAAATTGTTTTAACTTGTGAGATGGCTTTGAGATTTTCTTTTAGAACCGTAGAACTCAAGAATGCCAACCTTTTAATCATTAATCAAGTCAATTTTAGAAGTGTTAGATTATCTAGTTGTATTCGTATTTTGGTTAACTATATTTTAATTTATAAAAGTAAGTATAAGATCAAGTTCTCGTATGTGAAAAGAACAAGCAATTGAGTAACGAAGTGGGTAACCAAATAAAAGTTAAAAAGATAATTGTTTAATCTTTAAATAAATAATCCAATTAGTTAACCTACTTAAAAGTAACTAAAAAAATACTCGAAATTGGCTAATATATTATAACAAACTTTGTTTTATATTGATGTTATTTACGACTAAAAAATACACCAAAAGGGAAGTGTTGAATAAGTACAAAACCTTAACATGGAAAACAACATCTGTGTAGTATCTTTCTTTATTTTGGTCTTTGATTATTTTGTTCCGAAAGGTCTTTGATTAATCATAATTCTTACCTTATCTGCCGCATACTAGCAAATTTTCACAAGTGGTTACAAAAGTTGATGGCTTGCTCGCCCTATGATTATGTGGTCCTGCCTCTTAATGCTATGTTAACTAATGATATATGAGATTTCAAGTAAAATAATATTAAAATATATATATTGAATTTTGAATAGTGAACAAATTCATGTTTATATAATTATCACAACTACCACAACAACTACTGTAAGTCTAATCAAGATTAAATAACATACAAATTATATGAGGTTTTCCTCATCCACCACAAATAGATAAAAGGAGATAACTTAATTTTGTATGCACGAGGGATTTATCTCCAGCTACCGTCACGGAGGTTGTTAGATATATCTTTTAATGACTATTTCTTAACTCTGCCAGCCATTATCTTTCGCGACCACAACAGTGGTCGGCAAAAGTTAACATGATTAGCAACCATCTTTGTGGTTCCTAGGTGTCTGAAATCTTTAATGACATATGGTGGTCGCTAGAGTGTTGAACGTATTACCGACTGTTTAGTGGTTGCTAAGTATTTTAATTTCTAGCGACCATTTTGGTAGTCGCTAAAGGGTTGAAACATAAAAAACTAATTTACATATTAATTACAATAAAAGTTTTGGTTAACTAAAAGTCTGATAAAAATAAATTAAAGACTAAAATAAAATAAAATTCTAAAAATATCAAAGAAAAATTAATTACAAACCAAAATAAAAATCTGAATAAAATAGAATAGAATCTGAATGAAAGTTGGGATATAATAAAGTTAAATGGACGGATTTCTGTCAGGAGATTATGTCGCGTCAATATCATCCTCATCTTTTAGTCTTGAACGATTCTCAAATATCCTCCCGTGCTAGGATTACGTGGTTGCAGATTACTCAGCTATGTTGGACTGGTTGAGATGATATTCCACCGGGAGTTACCCTGCACCAGCATTATCTAGTTTATTTGTCTAACAAATTGCAAATAGTTCTCGGGGATACAAAACGGATTAATTGGGGTGGATGTGGTAGTGACAGTTGACTCCTACTCCTGGGCTCCGGCTAGGGCTCCAACGCTGTCAAAATCATTCACAACCTCGACTATTTGCGGGAAGGTTTCGATTATCCATCTCAAAGCCATGCACATATTAAGTTTCTGACTCTACGTCTGCCTATGGCTCTAGGTAGGAACAAATGGTCCAACTCCTAGCTTCCAACCCTTTTGTGCGGGACTCATACACTCTTATGCCACCTTGAGCACTATCTGGATCTTATCTACCCGTGTCAAATTGTGTCGGTGTGGCTGAGTACCTTGAGACATCACCTACAAACTCGGAAGCCTGATCGAGTATCTCCCTCAAGTCAACTTGTTACATGTAAGTTGAAAAAATTGTAAGTCACAAAAATTATAATTATTCAACAACACAAAAAATTCTAACTTACATATCATTGATGGAAGCGCTAATCCCTCCAATATCATGTCTTATTAAGCCCAATTTTGGTGTAAAATTCGGCCATTTTAGGCTTCTCCTACGACCTCTGAGGATGTAGGTGTAAGAGCGTCGTCATCTACCCATGTATTCGGTTAAAACTCAGGGTTTTCCTCCTGTAATAATACAAATATTTATTTTTGCAAATCAAACGATGAAAAAATACAACATACCTTACCTCCACCAGCCGATAACGTGTCTTCGAAAGGGATGCCAAGCCATTACCACTACCTGGTCCCTTCTTGTCTCTGTTTTTCTTCCGCGTAACAGATCTTGCTTGTTTATATTAATTTTTTTAATGGATAAGTAATATAGAAAAAACTTAATAATATTTGTTTACCTTAAATTCTTTGCTATCCCACATATTCTTTATCAACTCGATCTCGTCCAGACTCATATCTTGGGGAGATTTAACAGAATAGATCAAATTCTTGCATATTGTCCCTTCTGATCACTAAATCTACTTAGACACTTTTTGTGGATGCTCGGTTGTATGTTTCCCCAGTTTGGATTACTTCTCCATTCCTCCATGGAAAATATTGCTACAAAAAATAATGGAAATTAACCAAAAAATTTAATTTAACAAAAATAAATTAAAAACACAACTTACTTCGAGGTGTGCATATCAAATTCCTTTTTCTCAAAGGGAGGTGACCCCACCCGAGATAATGTTTTACAATATGATATGTATGGTGTTCCATATGACCTGTGCCACGTGATGTGTTGTATTTCCAACAGGGTTCCATGTGCCATCCTTTTGGCAAAAGTCAACTAGCACAACACCAGCATAATTCTTCTTAGCATTCTACGTTGTCCGGAGAATGCTCATTGGCCTACCCTTAATGACATGTTTCCTTGTTCAATAAAGAAATAACCAATTATATATATAAATATTTATACTCAAGTAAATAAAGATATAACCAATTACATCTTACCTTTACTATTACATCCAGAAACTGGACCGCTGGAACCTCGCGGTCGACCGGGCCTACCGTAATCAAGTGTAACAACCATTTTTAACAATAACCTAATGGAGTGGACAATTTGGAACGATTTTGATTCATTAGTCAGTTGTTTGAAGCCCTTAATAGTTAAGTGGTCCAAACAACACCGCTGAGGTAGTTTAGTGTACACTACTAACATGTACCCTATTTGATACAAAAAGAAAACCGATTAATTCTTATTTATTTATTCAAGGAATAACTATTTCCAAGACATTGCTAAAGGAGAAACTATATCCACTTATTACTGGTGCACAAGCGAAAGTTGCAAATGCATTGGCTGAAGTTGCATAAAAACCATTTTTCTGACGGTAAAAATTGCAATTTTCGTACTCAGGATGCTATGTTTAAGCGGAGCATTGGACCCGAAGAAAGTGAATGGAATTTTTTTAGTTTGTCTTCTATTATGCAGAAGTATCACATTTGTCATTTTTTTATTAGTTAACGAATCTTGATTGGTTGTTTTGTCTTGTCAGCCTGTTATTACTGCGCCTGGAGTTGATGTAATAGCTGCTTGGACTGAAGCAAACACGTGATTATAATGGTCAAATTACGCCCTTCCCAATAAAGTGTAGGACATCAATGTCGTGTCCTCATGTTTCTGGTGTGGTTGGTCTACTAAAGAGCCTTCACCCTGATTGGAGTCCAGCGGCTATTCGATCAGCAATTATAACCATTTGATTACGGAGCTGGACATATTCAACCCAATAGTGTTGCGGACCTGGCCTAGTATACGACTTGAACGTCAATGACTACTTGAACTTCTTTTGCACCCTTGCTTATGATCAGACAAAGCTTAATTGTTCACAACAAAACTAGACTTCCTTTTTTTCTTAGTTTATCTTTTTTTAGTGTCATTTCTTTGATTATTTTGTTCTTGATTTATTGTATATTTTTTATATGAAGGAATTTAAGTAGTTTCCATCCAATTATTTTACGAGCCAAATAATATGAAACTAAGCACTAAAAAGAGAACTTTGTAAACTGGAAATTAAGGGGAAAAAAGACCTTAGCTGAGCGAGTCTATTTCTTAATTTCTTTATTGTTTCTTTGTGAAGTGATAGAGAAGGCAAAGGTATAGAGAAACGAAATACAATGTGGACTAATTTGGGTTATAATGCATATCCTAGGTCTATATTGGCACATAAAAATTTAGGTTATTGCCTTTGTGGTCAAAACGTTTCCATGATAAACTTTTATGCTCTAAAAAATAAAGCTCTTCCTTGAACCATGCCGTCTGATTTTTTTTTTTTTTTTTGAGTTAATTTTTTATTTAGAAGATCTTATACTTAATCTTTGATCTGATAAAAGACTAATATTTTGAATTTTTAATATGAGACTTATATCTAGATTGGGGTGGAGGTGAGTGTAAAGGAATGGTCTTATGTTTATTTCACTAAAAAAAATTCTTAATTTTATTTTCCGGATAAATTTTCACTGCACATCGAATTTAGGGAGGTTGCCGCCCTACTCTGACAAATTTACGTATAATGGGACTGAAATGAAGTACATTTTGAAAAGTAAAATGTTCATATATGACATGCTCCTCCTTTTAAAATGTCTTAATATACAAAACATCTTTGCATAAATTATTGGTCTATATATAAAAAGATTTTTTGTTTATTAAAAATTCTTGAAATTAAACCATACACATTAAATTAGAGAGTTACAATTTAATTCATAATATTACAATTTACAATTTTCCTATATGGATTAATAACATAATAATCAGACATTTCAAATATGGATCTGTTAGATAGTAAAACGTTTTAAATAGAAATCCTTGAGTCCTATACATTTACTGAACCAAACACATACCAAAACCGAAAATTATAGCGAACCAGATATATACCGAAACGAAATATGACAAATCCGAACTGATGAAAACCGTTAGTTTCGGTATCAACACCTTTAAAAACTGAACTATTCAATTTCAGTTTTGACAAAAACCGAAGAGAACCGTGCTTAACCTAGCGATGCATGAAGTAATCCCATATCGATAGCTTAAGGTGGGTTTTCAAGATCTTTGTTATAAATATGAACTCTCATTTAAGCATCTTAAGGTGGGTTTTCAAGATCTTTCTTATAAATATGAACTCTCATTTAAGCAAAACGTGTGTCATGCTGACACCGTCCTCCCCTTTAGTCTCTATTAGATAGGTTTTGGATTTATTAGTGAGTGTGGTAGTTATTTTAACTTTTTCATATCCGACTTTTTCAATATCGAATTTGATTATAAATGTTTAACTCGCACACACGTAGTAAATTAGTAAAGAAAACGTGAAATGGATGGAGGTGTAGGCCCAATATTCGGACCCAATTCGAAACACAACCTGAGGGTATAAAGATCCAACTTGAAGGGGTAAAAATGTTACTTTCCGTTTTTTTTTCTAAAATGCACTTTTTTACCCAACTCATGTAAAAATACCTTTCCCGGGATAAAACCAACCCGGTTTTTACTCTTGGTAAAAATTATCCAAAAGTTTACCATAACTATCTGCGGATCCGGATACTTTATAAATAGTATACTTTATTAATAGTTTACCCTACTTTAAATCCGTGATAAAACCAACCATTACTCTCTCCTATATAGGCCATCCCATTCTAAGTATTTCAAAAAGGTAATAGTATGGCAATACCTACACCAAAAAGGCAATGTTGAATAATTACAAAAACTTATATGGGGACGAATGCACATGGAGTAAAGAAAGATTCTAATGGTAACAAAAGTCAATGGTTTGCCCCCACCCCCAACTCCCATGTATAGTGCTAACATGTGATTTTGTAGTGGTTCTGTCTCTTAATGATTTTCTTTTTTTATGTAATACATCAGAAAACCACCTTAAACTCGAAAGAACTTGTACCATTAAAAAAAGACGCAATGTTTTGACCTGTTAAACTAACAGGTTCGTGCCTCTTAATGATATGCTAACCAATGATACAAGAAATTTCATATAAATTAATATTAGAATTTATTGAAATTGAGTGTATAATAAATTTTATCTACCGAAAAAAAGAAGTACAGAGCAAATTTATGTATAAATGTGTTCTGGTCTACTCTAAGATTATACTAACTACTATATTTTATTACTGACTGGTAACGCCAGTTCCGCTTCCATAGTTTCAGCTTCCTCTCTGAACTTCTTGTAAATATCACTCTTGTAAAATTCTCTAGTTCTCCAAACCAAAATCAACGAAGAAACCGCTCCAAAAAATGTAAGACAAGCCAATATAATAAAAACCAACCTATAACATCTTACACCAATGCAAGTAAGCTCCATTACATCAGACCTTGTTAAACCCTTCTTTACAAGCTCCTTCAACGCCTCTTTATCATATAGATAACCAGTTATTCTAACGTTTAATATGTATGAACCAAGAGGACTAGCCAATTGCCCACAATTAAATAACGTTGAGTAATACTTTAACCCGAAAAGCTCAGAAATAATCGCGAAAAGTAATGGTAATTGCGCACCGAATGAAAATCCAATGATTATTGACGCCACATAAACTGAACCAGGGAATGGAAAAGCAATCATAAGATGACCAATGCATGACAACAAAAGGACTAGTGTCATCATCAATGGCCTCGGAAATTTGTACTTTGAAAGTAGAGTTTCCGATACAAATCCGGAAAAAATTCTCCCGAAATAATTCCATATACTTAAAAGCGAAACGAAAGATTTTACGGTTTTTGATGGATAGCCTAACGATTCACCGATTTGACCCAAGTTATCTACCGCGGTTAAGCTTGAACCAAGTCCACAAAAAGTTGCAAGAAACAGAATAAGCATATCGGTGCTAAGAAGTGCTTGTAAAATTGTGTAATCATCGCCCCTTTCCGGTTTTTTAAAGATGTCCTCGTACCATAACGTCGTTTTTTTCACGGGTTCTTGAGATATTGGCTTAATTTCCACTGGTGATTGAGTTTCGATTATGATCTTGGGTGCATCTATAGCCTCTTTCTTTAGCTTCCACGAGACTAAATCTTCTCTAATCACTATAGAAAGTGGGAAAAAAAGTAAAGCACAAACGACAGTCGCGCTTGCAGCATAAGCCGCCTCTGAAAAGTCGACAAGTCTCTGAGCTATAGTCATCGCCATAATGAATAAAGCTAATACAATCGATACATAAAGAAAATGATAAAACACTCTAAGCTCATTCTTATGTTTCACAACCTTCATAGCACGAATCGTATAAACAAACACCACGGATAAAGCAGCCGGAAGCCACGCGATTAATAAAATTAGCGACTTTGAATCGTTACCATAGACAGCTAAGTAAACTTGTGTTAAAATCGCTCCACTTAACCCAGTGAAACCCTTCAATAACCCTAACATAACGCCTCGGCTTTCAGGGAAATTGCGAATAGAAGTTACTAAAGCGCCTGTATTTGCGAAGTTTTGTGAATTTGCTCCAAGGCATATGTAAACACACATATGCCAAACTTTAGGCTTAGGAATCTTGTTTGTGACAGCTAACCATATCATGAAGTAGCCTACGAAATTCATGGCGGAGCCTATTAATAATACGAACCATGTTGGAGTTACCTCGGCTATGAGGCCCGATAAAACTCCTACGTTTGCACCAAGATCTTTGAAGAAGCTTAAGAGGTTAAGTGTGGTTTGGTCATAACCAAGTGTAGATTTTATATCTTTAGAGTAAACTCCAAAGAGATAAGTTGCTCCGGCTCCTGCCATGATAAGAAACGAGGCGAAAAGCGAAAACCATCTACCACGAATTATATGACTAACAAGTTGCATTGATTCACCCATTCTTTCACTGTAACTGAAAAGAAAAATTAGCTTTTATGGGTAAGATTACAATTGTGAGTTAAAGAGAGTTGTTTAGTGTTTAGAATAGTAGAAGATATTCTTTAGTATAAAGGGGAAACTATGAAATTATAGAGTTTTAGCTGCGAGCAAATAAAGAAATATCAATATCAGGTTGTTATGTGATGTGATGAGTTATTTCGAACAAAAAAAAAAAGTGATGTGATGAGTTACGTAACACCAACTCAAAATTTTGTAATGTAAAATAGCAATTTAAGAAGATAAAGCTTTATGTAATTTAACAGCAGCATATCATACGAATAATCTAAACGATTACGATATCATAAGAAGGATTAGATATATACCTTAAAGTACGTAACTTTTTGGAGAGTTTTAATCTGCGAATTTTATAGAGACGAAACCTTTATAATTCTTGCACCTGACTTTTTAACCTTTAAAACTTAAACCAGAAGAAGAACTAATTATTTGAGAAGAACTAATTTCTTTTATAGAGCTTTGCTAGTGTTGGAGAATAATAGTAAAACCTTAAAAGAAAATTGTGTTATGATATAACACTTTTATCTTTAAAAGGAAAAGTTTGAGTTTATCCAAATTCAACTATGATTTGGATTTTATAAATCTATTTTGTTTTTTTATTTTATTCGGTTCCTTAAATTGAGCACGTATGGTACAAAGATTGCTGGCCTGTCATGTTTAATGTGTTTGAGTTGAAGCGCCAAAAAAATAGGTAGAAGTAGTTTTCGAATTTATATTTGTGTAAAGAGTATATAAGCTTGAGCTTGGATATGATTGTTGGCTGAATTTGCCAAATTTTGAGGATCCGGTTCGTGTTACATACTTTTTTTCAAGTAATAGTTTTCATCTTGAAGTGGTAATGTTTTAATACCAGAGATTTTTTTTTTTTTGGAAAAACCCTCCCGATACTCTCTAACTTTCAAGAAAATGCACTAACAGTATACGATCTATAAATTGTAACAAAATAACCTATTATATTAGTATTTTGTGTCACTATTGCCTTTGTTTACCAATTTATGTCTGTTAACCGTTAGTTAACGCCGCGTGGCGCTACATCAACGCCACATCAGTGCCACGTAAGTGTTATTCCTCTTTGTCATCATGGTCCATATTATTATTCTAGAAATAAATAACCTATTACAATGGAAAACCCAAATTAATGTTAAAAGTTAATTACAGGAAGTCGACCACTCGCACAAAAAAATCGCCGCTCCTTCGCCATCACACTCACATTAGAACAAAAAAGTTCATTCTCCACCATCATCAACCGGCTTGGCTACGCCATCAATAATCGAAGAACCCAAGTCATCATTCTTCAAGTTGTAAATTTTTAGTATTATTAACAGCTATGTGTTTGTGAATTTGGTGCAATGGAAATTAAGGAATCAAGTCAAGAATAGGTTGAACTTGGTGATAAGATGATGATTTTTTAAATGAATCAAGTAGTGGTACTTATACCAACGATCTTTCAATCTAGCCAGCCAAAACCCTTCATTCTTTCATTACTTTTTCAGGGATGAAGTTGTTGCTTTGATTAAATATTTTGAAGATCTTTCTTTTTCAGGAATAAAGGAGTATAAATGAAAATTGAATTGGTGAAATAATGTGGTGTTACTTTTTGTATAAGTGTGATGATTTTTGTGTAATTGATGTTACTGGTTTCTGAGAGTCTATTTATCAGCAATATAGAAATTTTTAACCTTAGATGTTCGAGATTGTATGCAAAATGTTACTTGCATTACGTCAAACCCAAAAGTCTTTGTCTACTGCAACTCTGCAAGTATAGTACTCATCCTTACCTACTTAATTTAATGTTCTTGACTCAAAGAATCTTGCTAATTGAGGCTCATGTATCACTTGTTCTTCTGTGAGAATCTTGTAACCTTTTTTGTCACATATTCGCCAGTTGTGGCATGAGGCCAAATGAACTCATCGTTAGTGTTAGAATGTAGAATTCTTTGTGTGATTTCTAGAATTACTGGTTGCGGGAAAATATATATCCAATAATTCGATATCCTATTTGTAAGTATCTTCTTTCCATAATTGAGCGACTCTTTCCAGCAAATAGCCTGATGGCTTTTCCAATTTCCAGTTTGAGTTTAACTATTTGTCATTATATATGTTTATACTTTCTTCATTTCCCATATAACACTTTCCATGTTTTTTCAAAAAAAAAATTCTTCAATTGGATTTGCCCAAAACCACGTGCGAGATTGTCTAAGTTTTACATATATAAAATGAGTGTTTGGAAAATATATACCTTTAAGAAGCCTTGACGCTAAAGTTTCTGGGTTATTTAATATTCTCCAAGCTTGCGTAGATAATAGAGTTGTATTCATCCATTTAAAGTCCATGAAACCTCTTCTTCCAAGTTATTTAAATATTATCAATTTTTTCATGCAAGATAGTGAATCCGGGTTCGTTCTCTTGGGTTCCACCAAAAGATAGATATTTCTAAAATCAATTTTATAACAAAAGAAAAAGGGTAAGAGAAAACTGACATTGTATACACTAGGATTGCCTGTAGTATTTCCTTGATTAGGATTCTTTCCCACCATCTGATAGGAGCCGAGCTTTACATTCGTCTATTTTCTTGAAAATATTTTCTGCTATCCATGAGAACGATTCAACTTTTGATATTTTATAACAAAGTGAGATGCCTAGATATTTTGCAAGATCGTCTGTTTCTCCAATTTTAATTTACATCGTTACAAATTCCCGAATATCATATGGAGTATCGCGGCTAAAACAAATTGCGCTTTTTATAAAATTAATTTTCTGACCTGATCCGGTACAATAGATAGAAATACAATATATTCCTAAAAGCCTAACTCGCATCATATCAATAGTTAAGAAAAAAGAAAAGAGTCGTCTGCAAATAAAAGGTGTGTTACAATGGGACACTTCCTCGTGATTTTTTATTTCATTAGTTTTTTAATACCTTATTGTCTATTAAACTTATTAGTATTTATGTTACAAGAGTGGATAAAAAAGGAGATAAAGAGTCTCCTTGTCGTAAAACTCTTCCAGCTTTTAAACTTTCCATTCTATCGCCATTAATATTAACTTGAAAAGAAGCGGATGTGATGCAATTCTTGATCCATGTTATCTGTTACATAAAAAACAAGTTTTTAGATATAATTAAAATAAAATCCCAACTTACATGGTCACATACTTTTGTCATATCTAAATTGATGGCCTCCATGTGTTTTTTTTTCTTTTTTTTTTCTTCATATAAAATGAGACTTCATGTGCTACAAGCATATTATCTTGGATGGAACATCCTTTAATGAGTTTTTTTTGTGTTGGAGAGACTATAGTGTTCACATAAACGTGTAATCTATTAGATAAAATCTTTGCAATAATCTTATCCAAAATTGACACATGTTATTAGTCTATAATCCCCTACCTTTTCTTAGATTTTGCGTTTCGGTATTAAGGTAATTATTGTGTCGTTTAATTTTTCTAATGAGATATCATTTAATGAAAAGGTCATGTACCATTAGTAATACATCCTATTTAATAATATCCAAAAGTTCATGATAAAATTTACCGTTTAGCCCGTCCGGACCTGGTGTTTTTACTGGTGATAGTTTTTTTACTACTATGTGCACTTCTTCCATAGCCGAGGGTCTCGTCAAATTTAGGTTCATTTGTTATGTGACCCTATTTGGGACATACTATGATACCTTTTCCATTTGTTGGGTGCTTGTTAGTTGTTCTGTACAAAGTTCCTTTTGAGACTTCTTCCTTCCAGTTTCCATTGTTATCTTTAATACGTAATATTTTGTTACCATTTCTTTTCTGAATTATGGATACATGAAAAATTTAGTGTTCTTATCACCACATTTTAACTGAAATTTTCTTGCCTGATCTGACTAGTACTTCTCTTCACATTTGTCTGCTGATTTTATCTAATTTCAAACATTGTATTCTTCTTCCTATAGCGTAGGGTTGATATTGCATATGTAATCTCCGTAAGTCTATTTTGTAGTTTTTCTATTTGTTCTTCATGATTTTTTGAAGTAATTCTACTCGAGTGCACCAATAGTTTCATTGCGTTTTTCAACGAAAACTTCCAATGATTCTTCTTGTACAGGTCCCTAACGCGTATTCAGCTACCTTTGTGCATTCTTCATTATCCAGCCAATAAGATTCAAATCTAAATTCCTTTTGTCCTTGTTTCATTGTGCGATCATATTGTAATATCAGTGGAGAATGGGTTGATCCGATATTGGCGGTGGTGTAACAACCCGAGAGTTTGAAAACCTATTCATCCGTTCATGAGAAGCAAAAACTTGATCAAGTTTAACCTTGACGAGATAATTATTGGACTAAATTTTAATCATTAACCTGATAGAATATTGTGGACTCGAACTAGGAAGGTTAAATAAATATAAAAAATAACAAATATACCACAAGTTGGTATTTCAAATATTCTATTTCGTATGTAAATATAATATTTTTACATTGTTCAAATAATATGATCATCTCACAATATGATTGGACAAATAATGGATAATTTTAAAATTTGACAAATAGTAATTTTAAGATTCAAAATAAGATCATTGGATGTAAATTGAATAACTCTTTTAGATTTCTAATTTCCGAATTATTAAAATTATCCCATAAATGTGAACGATTTCACTAAACTTTATACTATTATCTTAGTAATTTTTGTCATTATGATAATTTCATTTATTAATTTTTTTGTAATGTTTAACAGATATGGGTACAAGAAATATCGTGTGTGTGTGTGTATATATATATATAAAAACTAAATATAGGTGTCAAACCAGTTAGGTTAGTTCAATTGGTCGGAGTCTTACAATTTCATCTGCACTTAAAATGTGTGAAGTGAAGTGAGAGAGACACAATTCGAATCCCCTACCTAAAAATGGATAACCTATTTCTGATTTACCTAGACTATGCATGAGGTGGATTTATATTTCTGTGAAATTAGTCGTGGTACGAGTAAACTGACTTGAACCACCAACATATAAAAAAAATATAAAGGTCAAGGTAAATATTAAATCTCACTATTCATAGTATAATAGAGTAATATATATATAATTTTTGGAGTATATATCCACTTAATGTAGTAGTATAAATCCTCTTTTATATAGTAATATAGATTTCTTTCATCTAATATAGATTACTATTTTCAGTAGTATTATTTCTATTTTTATTAATAGCTATTATAGAAATTGAAATTGAAATTGTTATTGTTAAGAATGATATTTGTTATCTACCAGATGAGTGTTATATATATATAAAAAAGATAAATAGTTAAGAAACAAAAGAAAAAGATAAAACAATGACTACAAAGAGAAAGAAAGAAAATGATAGTAAAAAACAGAAATAAAAAGGTAAAAAAGGAAAATAAATTACGTTAAGTTTTATATAGATTAGATTAGTAGTTGATCAGAAAGGTTAGATATTTCGATGCTAATATTCTTTTCTAAGATTTTTGGAAGATAATTAATCTAAAAATGGATAATTTGTGATACATATCTCTACCGTTATTTGTTAATATAAAAAGTATATAGATTTATCTTTTCATATACTATATACATATATAAAAAAATATACAATAATTAAGAAAAAAAAGAGAAAGAAAAAAAGACTAAGGGAAAAAGAAAGAAAGATATAAGAAAAAGAAAAGGCAAATAAGTTACTTTTAGTTTAATCTATGGATAATTAGTATTTGAAAAAGGTAAGATATTTAACATTGATGTTAATATTTTTCTAGAGGATTTTTTAATGGTAATTGATTTTTTTTTTTTTGACATTAATGGTAATTGATTTGAAAAGGGATACTTTTGTAGTGCTTATCTACAACTATATATTAATATACACAATATATTTATAAATTTCTCTTTTATCTTTTCTTATTTGTTATAGTGAGTATTGGTAATAACTTTTGGTTTCAGATTTTTATTTAATTTATAAGGAAATCCAAATCCTAGTTACACTTGGAAAGTTTGGAATTTTTCTTATTTATAGATTCACAAGATAGAATTTTGATCATTTCTAAAAAAACATTCTTGAGGTTTATTATTTATTTCAAAGGTTAGGAAAATTCGATGAGAAGAAAAGAAATTAGTTTTTCTTGAGGTTAAAGATCTAAGAGTTCAAGGTTTAAATTTCAAGAGCACTAGCTTGAAAATCACGGTTCAAAGATTGGTAAAGAAAATCCAAAAAGTTTTCATCACTTTACCATTAGTGATTTAAAGTTCTTCAAAAAAACATTTCTTAAGGTACAAATCTAATCCTTTTTATAAAATCCAAAAGTATTAAGATTACTAAATTCTATAATACATCGTCAAAGTTGTTAAGCTTCATCTTCTTAAACTGTTATTGTACTACATTACACATATAAGTTGGTGGTGGTCCTAGGGAAAAACACGTTTCTCGATCCACGCCTTAATTTTTGCAAACGTAAGTAATTCATATATCACAATAACGTCTGATCTTGATATTTTCCCTTTTTACTACACCTAACATAAGTATAGAATCATCATTTTACAACTTTGTAATTAGAATAATATTATATACTCCGTTATATAACAAAAACCGATTAGAAATGAAATAAGAAAAATTAATAAATTATTTTCTATCAAATTACGGATTATGGAGGATGGTATATAGCGTTACTCATAAAAATATCTTCTAGGAGAACTACTTTTAACACTAAAACAACTCTCTTAACCTTATAATTGTACACTTTTTTCTAATAATGTGATAGTTCTGGCAATTTGCATATATTTTGACTAATCTGTCAAAAAATATACATGTCTTTTTATATATACGTTAATACCTTAAGTATATCAGACAAATCAAAACTAAGTTTATACAATTGTAAACTTATTCATAAAGACTAATTTTTCTTTTAATCCAGTGAAATCATGGGTGGTAAAACAATATCCGGTGGTGGTGGTGGTCGGAATGAGGCAATGCACCTTGTTATTCATGTAATTCGCGGTAGATGGTTTTCGCTTTTCGCCTCATTTCTAATCATGTCTGGAGCTGGAGCAACTTATCTCTTTGGAGTGTTCTCTAAAGATATAAAATCTTCACTAGGCTATGACCAAACCACACTTAACCTATTAGGCTTCTTCAAAGATCTCGGTGCAAGTGTAGGAGTCTTATCGGGCCTTATAGCCGAGGTAACTCCAACATGGTTCGTATTATTAATAGGCGCAGCCATGAATTTTGTAGGGTACTTCATGATATGGTTAGCCGTCACAAACAAGATTCCTAAGCCTAAAGTTTGGCATATGTGTGTTTACATATGCCTTGGAGCAAATTCACAAAACTTTGCAAATACAGGCGCTTTAGTAACTTCCATTCGTAACTTCCCTGAAAGCCGAGGCGCTATGGTGGGGTTATTGAAGGGTTTCACTGGTTTAAGTGGAGCCATTTTAACACAAGTCTACTTAGCTGTCTACGGTAACGATTCAAAGTCGCTAATTTTATTAATCGCGTGGCTTCCCGCTGCGATTTCTGTGGTGTTTGTGTATACAATTCGTGCTATGAAGGTTGTGAAACATAAGAATGAGCTTAGAGTGTTTTATCATTTTCTTTATGTATCGATTGTATTAGCTTTATTCATTATGGCAATGACTATAGCTCAGAGACTCGTCGACTTTTCAAAGGCGGCTTATGCTGCAAGCGCGACTATCGTTTGTGCTTTACTTTTTAGCCCACTTTCTATAGCGATTAGAGAAGATTTAGTCTCGTGGAAGCTAAAGAAAGAGGCTATACATGCACCGAAGATCACTATCGAAACTCAATCATCCGTGGAAATTAAGCAAATATCTCAAGACCCCGTGAAGAAACCGACGTTATGGTACGAAAACATCTTCAAAAAACCGGAAAGGGGCGAAGATTACACGATTTTACAAGCACTTCTCAGTACTGATATGCTTGTTCTGTTTCTTGCAACGTTTTGTGGACTTGGTTCAAGCTTAACTGCAGTAGATAACTTGGGTCAGATTGGTGAATCGTTAGGATATCCATCAAAAACCGTGAAATCTTTCGTTTCGCTTTTAAGCATATGGAATTATTTTGGGAGAATTTTCGCCGGATTTGTATCGGAAACTCTATATTTAAAGTACAAATTTCCGAGGCCATTGATGATGACACTAGTCCTATTCTTGTCCTGCATCGGTAATCTCATGATTGCTTTTCCATTCTCTGGTTCAGTTTACGTGGCGTCAATTATCATTGGATTTTCATTTGGTGCGCAATTACCATTACTTTTCGCGATTATTTCTGAGCTTTTCGGGTTGAAGTATTACTCAACATTACTAAATTGTGGGCAATTGGCTAGTCCTCTTGGTTCATACATATTAAATGTGAAGGTAACGGGTTATCTTTACGATAAAGAGGCGTTGAAGGAGCTTGGAAAGAAGGGGTTAACAAGATCTGATGTAATTGAGCTTACTTGCATTGGTGCAAGATGTTATAGGTTGGCTTTTACAATGTTGGCTTGTATTACATTTTTTGGAGCAATTTTGTCGTTGATTTTGGTTTGGAGAACTAAAGAATTTTACAAGGGTGATATTTACAAGAAGTTCAAAGAGGAAGCTGAAACTACGGAAGCTTAACTGGTCAGTGATAAAATACATGTCTCAAAGTTAACAAATAAATGTAAAATCTTAGAGTGGACAGAAAAAAAACCTCATATAGTTTGCAGATTAAAAAATCTTGGTTAGACTCGTGAAAGTTAATCATTTATACATAGATCTGCTCACTACTCAAATTCGATAAATGTTAATATTATTTTACATGAAATCTCATATATTAACATGATTTGCTAGTTTGCAGCAGATAAGGATAATGATTAATGACCAAAATAAAGAAATATACAACAAGGATGATGTTCTCAAGCCGTAGAAGTTTTTGTAATTATTCAACAATTCCTTTTTGGTTTGGTTTTGGTATTGTCATGCTATTACTTTTTCGGCATAGTTTCTATTAGGATCATAGGAAATAAAAATGAAGCTACAAAAAATCGAGGTATTTTTAAGGGTCAAGTTTTGGTGACTTCCTCGAAAAAATCGATCAATAATATTGACATGATTGAAAATGTGTTAAATTTAAGAAAACGTGATTCCAGTGAAACTCCAACAATTAACTTATAATCAAAATATAAAAACCCCGATTAATTTCAAGAGTAACTTTATTTTATTATTTTGTAACGAATAAGAATGGAATCTTATCACAAATCTTGTGAGACATGTATGATGCGCATAAAATGATATCTTTGAACAACGGTTCTCCATTTGAATGAATCACAATGGATATTATTTCTCAATCTAGAAACTTACAAAATTGTGTCTATTGGAAATTCAAGAAAAAAATTCAGAACTCGAACTTGTAGTACCATGCATGTAGAGCTTACTTCGGTGTGTAAAGGGACTCATCAAGCACTAACATAAGATGGAAATTTTCAATCCACAAATCTTTGTGATGGTTGAATATACACAATTTTTTTTTTAAATCTTCATGAATGGACGTATTTTTAATTTTTAGTTAGCAAAGAGACCATTTTCTACTGACTGCCAATGAGAGGACAACATAAATGGCGTATGAAAAAACAAATGGATTAAAAGCATCCCCTAAATCACAACCCGATTATTAATTATTTCTCTTGTAAACAAGGAGAGATTTATATCTCCAAAGGACTATTGGCATTTTTTTTTTTTACATGGGTTCCGGGCTAGCTTACGCGCACCCGACTAGTCCCACGGAGATATACATGCCTCCCCATATATATTCTCATGGTAAACTAGTCCCACGGAGATATACATGCCTCCCCATATATATTCTCATGGTAAATCAGAACTAGGTTGCCCATGTTCAGGGAGGGGTTCGAGCCTTGTACCTCTTACTTTACACCCGTTAGGGAGGGGATTCGAACCATGGACCTCTCCCTTAAGTGCTGAAGAAATAGCAAGGCTCTGGCATTTTGTTTACCTTTATAAACCCTTTTGCAACCAATAGTATTCATTTATAAATCTTCAAAATCAAATACTGTGTGTTGATTAATTTCATCAGTTTTAATTAAAAATAAATTATTTATTTATCTTTTCTCATTTTAATTTTATTTATTTTTAATTAAATTATATCACCTCATAATATGAATATCTATAAAATAAAGTACCCTACAACTAATCACCTAATTTTCCTTTAGTCCTTATTTCTCGTATAATCACCCCATTCATTTCAGAACTTTCCCAAAACTCTCAGAAATTCCTTAATTCTCTCAAAGCCTTCAAGTAGCTCGTGTGGCTACTATCTTACACATCACCACTGCACACTAAACCTAAAACATTTTCTCACATCTATGCCACCGCCCTCACTCAAACCTCACCAACCTATCCATCTACCTATCTTAGTCATAGCCACTACCAAATCACTACTACTATACTGTTACTCTTATCCACTCAATCTAATCCCTATATCTTAATCCAATCTATATGTTAAATTTTAATGTATACAAATTTGGAAAGCTGTGATCTCAATTCTACATATATCTATATTTCATCTCAATTCTATGATAACAGAAAAAACTCAATATGTATCTCAATTCATTCCTTCAATCTCATTTTTATGTTTTATACGATGTCGGTATTTCATCCTTTTTAGTGAGATTGCAACACAGTTTTGTGGGAGACGGATACCCTAGAATAGATTCACAACCACCATCATCATTCAACAGGCTTGATCTTTTTCATTCGTGTTCAACTCAAGGTTTGGTATATGTGTGTATTTAGTGATGTAAGGAATAATTTAAATTGGTTTTGCTTTTGTTTTTTTTCTTTAGTTTTGTTTAAAATCTTGATTTGTGTTTTGATTCGGAAATTATCGAGGTTATGCTCGTCCACATTAGTAGTAATCTTTCTATTCCTACTGATTTTTAATTCTTGATTATGATGCAGATATGAACGTCCCATTCATACTTGGGCGTCCAATTCTGGCAACGAGTCGTACCATAATCGATGTAAACGAGGGAACTGTGATCTCCGCATTGAATATGAGACCCAAAGATTCTATGTTTCAGGAAAGATGTACTAGAAGGAGTCACGAGAGGTCCCAACAATCGAAGTTGTGACCAAAGAGTTGAAAGCTAAGAGCCCCCAAGAAACCATGAAGAAGATAGATCAAGATGATTTGGGGTGGGAAACGAAGTAGTGTGAAAAGCTCCCAAACCTGAGACCATGGAGATACAAGAATTATTGGATGGATCCTTCGCCGTCACTCGAGTCGTTTCAGCAAAAGTGATTGAGGTACAAGCAAAAAAGGTTGCAAATTCCGACTGGTAGATTGAATAGTCTAATTCGTCGTTTAGGAGGCTATATCAAGAAGAAGAAACAAGGTAACAAAGTCAGAATCTAAACGACGTCAAATATAAGTGCTAGTGGAAGACAAAACACAATTTTTATAGCTTTTCACATATTCTTATTTTTAGTCTTTGTAGTGTGAATCAGTAAATTATTAGTTGTTTTAGTTGAAAGAGAAAGATATTAGTTGTTTCTTATGTGTATGGATGCAAAGATTTGAGTTTAGGGTGAAAAATAGGAGACCATGGTGACAGGTGCCCATTCATTAGAATTAATGAGGTGCAATTAAAGGGAATTCGTGGTACACCAACCCCTTCTGCAGTGCACCACACGTGAAGACTGTCACCGCAGTGTGAAATTTATAGAGAATACGGGTCCTAGGCAGAGAGAAAGGATTGGTCACGACATACCGCACAACGCTACATGAAGATCAAGGCCGCGGTATTGCTGCGTTGACCTATGTGGTACACCGCACGCATGCTTTGGACATCTAGGAGAAAAAGTTAAACTCATCAATCAAATCCTTAAGACTTCTTCTTCTCCAACACTTAAAACTTATTGAAGCTTCAACAAACCTTTTCCACACATCAAAATAACACCAAATCACCATTGAATCACATCCATAATCATCTTTCCACTCCAAGAAACAACTTTCCACCATCAAAATTCTTCCAAAATACCTAAAAATTCAACATTTTTCAAAAAAAATTCAAAATACTTTTCCCAATTCTTGAATTCCTTTTCATCCAATTGAGGTTCCATCATAACCATTCCACTGAAAATCATCGCAATACCAAATCCAATCAAATAACACCCTATTCATCCAAAATCAAGGGGTACTTCCAAGAGTGGTGCAACTTTGAGTTAGAGGTCAATTGAGATGACGATTAGAACAAAGACATTAGCTAGCTCCCAGGAGATGGCAAAGAATCGAGAGAAAAACCAGGTTGAAGTTAAGTAGAAAAGTAACGAAAATCATGTGATTTCAGGGATGAAGAGAAAGGGTAATTTGAGTCAAGCGTTAAGAGAAGAATCGGTAATGGTGAGAAAGAGTTCTCAAAAGCAAGCAATTGTGATTTCAAAACCAAGAATGCCACAACCACTACAAGTTGAGATTCCAATACCCATGATGAACGAAACTTCTAAGAGCTTGTTAGTTATCTCCAAAGAAAAGATGCCAGAATTGACCTTTCACATGAGAGAGTATTTGAACGAGAAGTTTGAGAAGGTGAGTATAGAAGATTTCTTGAGTTGAGTGATTGATTGGGATAGACCACACTCTTGATAAGGCAATCAAGATCCTGTATTGATATAGTGTCTGATTTCTATCTTGGACTTTTTAGTTGAGATAGAAAGGGTCGAGTTTCGGTTCAAGAGAAGTTAGCTCCAGTCACAGTTGAATAAATTTGAAGCCACTTCAAGTTCAAGAAATTAGTTGGAGCGTGCAAGTATCAAGAAGCGGTGAAGAATATGGATGCTTTTGATTGGTATTTCTTGTACATACATATTTTATGTAAGGAGTAGTTTCATATAAAAAGCGGGAGTTGCTGTGACCTTGGTCTTACAAGTACATTTAACCCGATGCACGAGTATGGGACCACTTCCTTGCCTCAACAGTCTTTGGGAACGTTCGAACGGTGGATATAAGTAAGAAATTTTCCATTTTTTGGAATTGGTTTCATGAGTGGGGGAGATAGATGTAGCGCAGGTGATATTTTATTCAGTAATGCATTTCACGAATGCACCATAGCTGGTGTTTAATCTGAAGTACACAACAATGACCATGTGCCTAGTAAGGAAAGAAAATGTGAGTCATGGGAATGAAGTACTTACGTACAGAAAAGTAACAATATCATTGACGAGTGGATCAAGACAATTCTAGAGAATAAGTAACAAATAATCCTTCAAGTTTAGAGACTTATTGACTGAAGAAGGGTCATATGGATCCTAAGAAAAAAAAACAGAAATGATATTAGTTTGAGTAGATATCAAGTTCGAGAGAGGATGATCTTTCATGGAAAGAAAGGATAAGCGAGCAATTCAAACAAGTAGAGGTGGCTCAAACCTTCTTGCAAGCGATGTGGTGCTGATAAAAGAAAATCATTGCACATTATCACCCCCATGGAGAAAATTTAGCGTACTATCGTGAAGCATCCACCGTACCTACCTTAGGTGACGATCATGCGAGGCAATAAGCCTCGGGAGTATATTTTTTTCTCTACCTTTCATCTCATTAAATGTACATTATGTCTTTAGTTGTGTATTTTTGAATTTTTATTTCTTATCGATTTTGTTTCGACTCGTGGGGGACATTACTCATTTTTGAGTTGAGGGTGTGTGGATTTGTTGTCCCTCATTCCCATTTTATGTAAAAAAAATTAAAATTATTAGTACAGTGTACATTTTAAAGAATTGGGTGTAGAATGTGTAAAATGTCCCCCCAAAAGCATAACTTAGTGAGTCAATGATAGTTAAGTATGTATCTTTGAACTAGTCATTATGTGTGCTTGAAGTATGGACATGAAAACACACCATAAAAGTATAGAAATACTTAGTAAGCAATGCGGTAGAAGTAAGTCTGAATTTAAGGAGAATGAGTAGTGTGTAGAATATGAGATTCGAGCTAGTTGAAGACCCATTTAATGAATATGCTGAAGGTGAAAAAGTAACAAAGTTACGTAGTTAGGAAGATGATTAATACATTTATTTGATAATCCCTTGTTTCATGTTAGCTTTCTAACCAAATATTACTGTTATATCATTCTTAGACCCTTCTAGCCTATAGTTGTAGCCACATTATAAGCCTTACCCTTTATATTATAGGACTTTTTCCTATGACCCGCATTTAAATCACAACGCTAAAACATTCATCTTTAGAACTTGAGTCTGGGGTGGTGGGTACAATTATGGGAAACACTCTTTGGGTGGGTTGAGCTTGTATGTATGCGTTATGTTGATGATGCGCCTTTTATTGTAACCCTTTGCTGGGGTCTATTGGGAAAATGTTAAGAAAAATAAGAAAAATTAAGAAATAAGTAGCATGACATCTCACATAAAAAACAGTGTCATGACTATCTTACAACAAAATGAATGAATAAGAATTGAAAGAAAAGATCCGACAAAGTGGAATTATCATGTAATATTTGGGAAGTGTTATTTGGATTATTACGGATACTTGTTAAGCGAGGGTTGACAGAGAAAATATTTGAGTGTAAACTCAAGCTCTATGGCTATTTTTTTACGACTAGTGAGGAGAGAGCCAAAATATTACTTACATTATCCAAATATACTAGCATACCGTCTCGAAGCCAATATTACAACCTTATTGAGCTTATGATTCATAATTATGTGATCTAGAAACAATTAGATTATAGATAGTATTTGGGTGGACCATCAGTTACTATGTTAGAATCAAGGAACAACCTATAGCCACCATATCAGACTAAGCAAAAAACCTATCCTTCTTGCATTGTGAAGCTAATCTAATCTTGAAATTATATCGTGTTGATTGTTTGTATGATAAGTGTATGTGTGATTTAGTTTGTAGATATTATTTCATGAAATTTGCTAAGTAGTTGTTTTGGGATCATTCTTTAAATTCTTCTTTCCCATGCTTAGTTGATTGAGACTTCCCTAGTTTAGTTCTTATTTTGTCGGGATGACAAAACTTTGAGTTGGGAGTGTTGATGACTTCATTTATGTGATAGATTAATCTATTCAGATGACATATTTTTAGGCTTATTTAGTGCTTATTTGAGTGATTATTCCCTATATTTTGATTTTTTTTCCATTTCTTGTATAGTTTTGGAGAATTGTTACTTTTAGAGCTATTTTAGCGTAATTTGTGTGTTAAGTGTGTAGCTCTTAGGTACTTGGATGATATTATATCCCAGGATGAGGATAAGAAGTTTAGAAAGAAATGTCAAACCCTTGTCAAGGCGTTAAAAGACCAAAAGTTTACTTGTAGAAAGCGAGAGCAGTTGCCGACTAAATTTGGAAATCGACAAGATGAAGTCACCCCATGCAATTGATGAAGATTATGGAGGATTCCTTAAGTTTCTTGGTAGTAATTGAAGTCAGGAGCGAGTGACAGTTCAAGATTCATGATTTGGAGTTAAGATGAATAAGTTGCTTAAGTTGCAGCTGTCATGGTTCGAACCAGTCCACTCCTTCTTGAAAATGTTTTTTGGTGGACTTGGGTCATTTAAAAGGGCCCATATCACCTAAAACGTAATTGGACATTTACATATATAGGTAAAGACCTCCCGTGGCCCTCTAACTTTCAGGAAATTGACTGAACGGATCCAATAAGATGACCTTTTACGTTAATATTTTGTGACACCGTTAGCTTTTTCCCTATTTTCAATGAGTTGACATTTAGTCAATGCCACTTGGCGCCATGTCAGCGCCATGTTAGCTCCACATAAGCATGACGTCATCACCATTACACATCACTACTCTTAATTGTTTTTGTTAGAAACAATATTCTGCCTCTTCTTCAAAAAAATATGAAGTAGAAATAAACTAAGAAATCCGCTGCCAGGTCCATTCTCCACCATCATCAACGGTGTTCTCCTGCACAAGAAAATCGACGCTCTTCCGTGATCAAACGGCTTAGCGAAAACCGCCGACCCTCCATCATCAACCGGCTTGGCTGCTCTCCAGCCAAAAACGCCACCACTCGTGGTCCATTCTCCACCATCATCAACGATCGTCTTTTGCACAAGATCACTTTTGCCACTCATTGTCCATTCTCCACCATCATCAATCGGCTGGTCTACGCCTTCAACAATCAAAGAACCTAAATTAAGGTAATAAACAAAAAAAATCTCTTTACACTCACATCTCCACACCAAGCCGCTCTACTGCACAAGAAAACCACCGCCACTCAATAACCATGCTCCCCCATTGACAACCGGCTTAACGAAGAACCCAAATTAAGGTAAAAAATTTAAATTATTTTTAATCTAATTTCATCACTTTTTACAATTTTTCAGAATTGTCTAATTTAAGTATAATTATTATATTTTTATACAAATCCAACAATAGCCATTATTATGACCATTGAGTGAGCAATCTGGTCTTGTACTAAAAATCCTACTGAGAATTGCCCTTTAATGTTGAAAATCGCAATTTAGTCTTATATTTTTTGAATTCTTTTGTTAAATATCCATCACTAACCCATATAATTAAGAAATTGTATAGTATTATCTTTTTAGTACCAAATAGGCGCTGGGCTTGGACATAGCGAGATACTAGTCCTCAACCCCAAAGTGTATATCAATTTAACATGACACACACCCACATCTGTAACTAGACTCGGTTTGACGATTTCAATTTAAAAAGGAGGTTTTATCTCTCACTGTTGGGCCTCTATGTTCCCAATAATGAAAGGCAACCAACTCAATAATGGGCCATCAGTGCCTGCCAAAAGTTTGTATTATGGATTGAAATGATCAAATGTCTTGATTTTGAAAAAACAAAAACCTCGAATCAAATAATTCTTAAATGTTTTTCTAAAAATAAAAAAACATAGACCAATTTCACACATCACGTAGAAATGAGGTTTATATATTTCTCCAAATAAAATTAGTCATGATAAAAAAACTAATATATATAAAGAAAAAAAGTCCTAACTGTTGAAACAATATGTAAAAAAAACTAGTTGATAAGACATTATATAGAGATAAGAAAAGTATATTATTATATATGGATTTCCTTACTTTGAGGGAATGGACAAGCCTTTATATAAAGACTTATGAGACTATCCAACTACCCTACTAATTACATAATAAATAGGATGTTACAAGGGATAAATGTGAAGGTTACAAAGTCTCTCCACTACTCTAGAATAATACCCACATTATAATATTTCATAACACTCCCTCTTGGGTATTATTTCAAATACGCATATGATGTTGCCTCGTTAAAAATCTCGCTAGTAAAACCCAATGGAAAAAAAATTAGTCAAGGGAAAAAGAGTGCAACGCGTATGAATCTCCCTCTGAATGTGTGGATAAAGTACCTTGATCATTAGCATTATCGACTTGTCTCATGAAATGGAAATATCTTTGCATAAATAATCAAGTGCAGCCATAAATTATATTGACATGATATTCATCTTGAACTTTACATCTTGGGCTTTTCATGTGATCTTAAATTTGACCAAGTCGAGTTGAATATCCACCAATTTTTTTATTGATATGCCTCATTAAAACCTTACTAGGAAAACCCTGTGGGACAAAAACCGAGTGAAGGAAAAAGAGTACATAATCGTTATCAACACGCTTTTAATTTTCCTCGTTAAAAACTTTGTCAGGAAAACCCTGTGGGAAAAAACCTTGACGACGGATAAAGAGTGCAATACGTGTTGTTCTCCCCCTCATGTAAACGTATATGTGATGATCTTCAATTTCGAATATAGTCTCAATATTCAGTATCTTACACATTTGTATAATAGTAACTATATTTCAAATTAAACAATATATGAAGTCATATCGTCATATAACACTGGAATGATCCACAAACACAATCATGTGCAATTTAGAGTAATAAATATTCATGCACATAATCATAAAGAAACACATATTCTACTTATGAAATATAAAACAAATATATGACAGATTACATGACAATATATAAGACAACTAAAGATTGTTAAAGACAACAAAAGTAATACAAATATCATTCTAATATATCCCGGGATTTATGTATACGCGTTTTTAGTCTTCTAAAGACTTTCATGTAATTTTTCGTATCACACGATACATATTGGTAAATTTATTTTATCATAAGACGCACATGAAGTCCTATATGAAACTTTCAGACAAATATTTCCACCAAAAAAGTACTTCATATATTCACATTGTATGTGTGAGTATGATTATGCCTGACTGCGTCTTATTATATTTGGCCAATTGATTTTTCTAGACGACATCATAGAATGGACTTCGATTAAGATCCTTGTTTTCATTTAGTAACTTTTACGTGATTATTTACAAATATTATTCGATCATGATCAAGTTGTTTTTCGATTCCATATATTTCTGTAGTAATATAATTAAATGAGATTCTTTTATCTCAAATTCTCAATACTGAGAAAATATTCAGGTACCTGGTACTCTTTCTAGAGTACTATTCTTTAGTTATATTTTCTACATTATTTCATGATAATTTTAGAAGTGCCAACTTGCTCATATTGCTTAATATTATGATATTTGGAACCGCCAGGTCGACCACGCTTTACGTGTTGCAATGTATTTTTATTTTTTTGCAAAGGAAATTAATTTGAGCATGATCTTTTCAAGCTGAATATGTGACTTAGTCACTTATGAATGCATCGTATTATTACACTGAGCTCATAATTTATTTGTGAGGATGAAGTTGCATCTTATAAAATATTTTTCAGCTCCTCCTCTTATCATGAGAATCTTGCTTTATGCATAGTATTCCAGTATACATATTTTTCATGTGGCAAACTCAAGATACATATCAATCATTGTAGATTGAAATAAATTCTCATATGTGTTCGTGATCTCATCTTTGTGCATAATGGTGGAACATTTATATTTTATGTTGTACAAATAACAATATATAGATAGATACTTTAGGTCTTTGACCAATGAGGGTATTCATGATTTTTAGTTGGACTTTTTTTTTTAATATGACTATATATATGTATAAATTTGTATGTCGATAAGTCATATTAGGCGAATTCATAACCAATTGTCTAGCCATTTTCTATTTTAAGAAAATATATATTCTGCTAGATAATATATTTCTCCATTTGAATTTGACTATTGACTTCAAATAGTACAAATAAAAAGGAGATATCCTACTAATATTTATTTTAGGATTTAAACAACATTGATTTAATATTGGAGTTATCCAAATGACATTCATCATAAAATAATTATGTCAAATAATTTTGTCCAATAATATTGTACAATTATGACATGATGATTGATTGGTCTAAAATAACATATTCAAGTTACTTTATTTGCAAAAGGGTGGTGGTTCAAATCCCATTTCTAACATTTAATTATCTTGTTATTAAAATGTCAATTTTGATCCTATAAGAATTCATTTCAGAATTTATCTTTTTTTTTTGTTTTCATGATTCAATAATCTTGTCAAATAATTTTTCGCAATTTGAAGTTCACGATTTTTTTTTATGATAACGTGTTCTTTTCAGGAATACGCAATTATTTCTCCAACCCCGTATGATTTTCAAAGTCAGTGACTAATATAATGTATAATTGTTTATTATATCAAACGAATTTTTGATTCGTGATAACTATATAAATCATGGGATTAGGCTTTAAGCCTCGTTTGAGATAATGTTGAAGAAATATCATTTTTTTTCTATGCAATCGTTCTTAGATGTGTAACTTTCTTCTCAAATGATTATTTTTCACTATCATTTTTTACATTTATATGGCTTTCAAGGTCATGTCAAACGAATAATTTAACATTCAATATTTCATAAAATTGATAATAGAATGTTTTTTTCATGTCATCAAGATGTATTTAAGAATTAAAGAGAATTCATCTCAATACTTATTTGCATGATTCAATAAATCATTATGATAAATGAATTCCATAATCTTTCATAGATGCTTTTGCAATTTCAATCCACTTTTTTTATTGTGGTGTATTTGGATTACATGTCCAATTTTTTTCATATAATCCTTTTTTCTCACTTGATTTCAAATTCAAGATACATGACAAAAGTATCGTTCAATATATGAACGAAAAATTGTTTTATTAGACTCATTTTCATGAATCATACTTTTGTAAAAAGTGGGATGAAATAATTTCACCCATGAATTATTATCAAGTGGACATTTCATAATGGTTTCATCAATTGTTTCTCAATATTCAAATTTTTTCTTGATAAGTTCATTGAAATATTTTTTTTATAAACAACTCGAGAGTTATTTTTTTCATAAACAATACGAGTTTCACATTGCTTTTAAGCAATCATAATTTATAAATTGAAGCAAATATTCAGTTGCTTATTCTCGTAATTTTTCAATGATTGTAATTCTTTTCTTGAAGCAAACTTGTACAATTTCAAGTTGAATCTTCTCTTTCAAAATCATATATTTGAAGAGGCATATGAATTTCAATTAATATCTACTCTCTATTAGAATATATTTTCAAATAGAGATAAAGTAATCAATTATATTATAATATAACATAAAAATCAAAAAAATATATCTTACCTCTATATAACCAAAAAAAAATTATGAAAAATCTCAAATCATATTAGCTCGGTTGGTTTTTTTTTGTTCCAAATTAGCTCGGTTGGTAAAGTCGTGTTGATAACGTGTTGAAACAATATGTAAAAGAAACTAGTTGATGAGAGATTATATGGAGATAAGAAAAGTATATTATTATATATGGATTTCCATCTTACTTTGAGGGAATGGACAAGCCTTTATATAGAGACTTATGAGACTATCCAACTACCCTACTAATTACATAATAAGTAGGATGTTACAAGGAATAAATGTGAAGGTTACAAAGTCTCTCCACTACTCTAGAATAATACCCACATTATAATATTTCATAACACTAACTTTATTTTATTTTTCAAATATAAAAACTTGGCCTCATGTTTAGCCAATTCCAAAACTAGAATATGGAGTTGATAATTCCAAAACATGTCCATCATAGCCAATTCCAAAATTTACCTGTACTTATTTTGCTATTTGACCATCCAAATATTATATTATAGTTTTTTTCTTAAAACCAATCACCCATTTTCTATAAGCAATTAAATATATCTTCAAGATCCACTAGATCTAGTGACGGACTTAACAACCTGAAGCTGAGGACTTGATATATAAAAGTTTTAAGATGTAACAATCCTACTTTGTAATCAACATAAAATATAGTACAAGAAAAATAAATTTATATACACAATAGATATATACATAATCATTCTGATATAAAAAATGATAAATAAAATTAAAGGACGTAGTATATGTTTAATATATGAAATTGAAAGTTTTAAATTTTATTAAAAATAGTTATTTAGGAATTCACCAAACTATATTATGTCATCTTTTTTTTCTTCTAATTAAAATTTGTGAGGTAGGTTGTATTATTACTAAATTTTGGTGGGGTAAAAATTATGTTAATAAATTGTATATGTGTGACAAATATACTTTAACAACTTCTAAATCCATTGCTGGTTTGAGTTTTAAAATTTTTCACTTGATGAATATGGTTCTTATTGGCAAGCAAGTTTAGAATTTTATTTAAATAAGAAATCTTTAGTTTATTGATTTTTAGGTAAAGCCCTCGTATGGCCCCTTAACTATACCCAAAGTGCACGGGCCGCCCCTGATCTTCAAAATTACCCTTTTACGCCCCGTATCTTCACCTTTTGTGACACCGTTAGCCCTTTTTTCATTTTTCTGTCAGTTGACCGTTAGTCAATGCCACATGGCGCCACGTCAGTGCCACATCAGCGCCAACTCACCGCCTCTGTCTTCGTCAGCATCGTCCCTAACTTTTTTTTTTTTAAAAAAAAAAAAAACCTTTGAAGGTTTGAAGGCTTCAAACCTTCATCAATGGAGGATTCTGAAAAATCAAAAAAACATTCTACTTCTTTATTATTAATCTAAACACTTAAAACTTAGATTAAGAACCCATTAATCAATTAATACACCATGAGATTTAAACCTTCATATTAGCCTCTAAAGTAGTATCCATCATCTTCCCCTTGGATCTCATGATGGATCAAAACCTTCATATTAATACATCCTTCAAGTTAGTGATTTGAAAATTTCACCTGGACCTGTGAAAAGGGAGCTTCGTATTGCTACAAAACAAGCTTTGCAATTACTTAAGGATAATTATCCAGAATTTGTCGCGAAACAGGTATCATTTACACTTATTAATATTAAAACTATATCTTTGCTATTTTAGATTTGTGAGATATATATATTAATTTTACAATAATTTTTGAATTTTGAAGGTGTTCATCAATGTTCCTTGGTGGTATTTGGCTTTCTATTCAATGATCAGTCCATTCTTAACCCAAAGGACAAAGAGCAAATTTGTCTTCGCCGGTCCATCAAAAACTGATGAAACTCTGTTCAAGTGCGTTATACAACAACAAATTAGTCAATAATTTTTTTTAGATCGGATTAATTTAAGTTGAATTTTCGGTAAAACAGGTATATATACCGATTCAATATGGTGTTCTTGCTGCAGATCTATGTGAATGTGATCCAGAATTCACTTTTGAAGATATCGCAACAGAAATAATTGTTAAACCTGGAACTAAGCAAACTGTAGAAATCATTGTACACGAGGTATAATTATATACTTATAATTCTTATTATATTAATGCATTTAATTGTTCATATATTATAATGTGTAGAAATGTCTTTTGGTGTGGGAGTTTCGAGTAGTGGGATGGGAAGTGAGTTATAGTGCTGAATATGTACCTAATGATGAAACTGCATATACGGTGATGATACAGAAGAGAAAGAAGATGTCTCCTAATGATGAACCAGTGGTGACTAATAGTTTTAAGGTTACTGAACTTGGGAAAGTATTGTTGACCGTTAATAATCCTACTGCAAAGAAGAAAATCATGCTTTATAGGTTTAAGGTTAAACCCCTTACTGACTGAGTTAGTGAGTTAGAGAATGTTTAATCGTATAAGTGGCTATTAAGATGAATATGATGGAGTTTAGTAGCTACTGTGTTGAGATCCAAGGGGAAGATGATGGATACTACTTTAGAGGCTAATATGAAGGTTTAGATCTTATGGTGTATTAATTGATTAATGGGTTCTTAATCTAAGTTTTAAGTGTTTAGATTAATAATAAAGAAGTAGAATGTTTTTTTGATTTTTCGGAATCCTCCATTGATGAAGGTTTGAAGCCTTCAAACCTTCAAAGGTTTTTTTTTTTTTTTTTTAAAAAGTTAGGGACGATGCTGACGAAGACAGAGGCGGTGAGTTGGCGCTGATGTGGCACTGACGTGGTGCCATGTGGCGTTGACTAACGGTCAACTGACAGAAAAATGAAAAAAGGGCTAACGGTGTCACAAAAGGTGAAGATACGGGGCGTAAAAGGGTAATTTTGAAGATCAGGGGCGGCCCGTGCACTTTGGGTATAGTTAAGGGGCCATACGAGGGCTTTACCCTTGATTTTTATAAGGCAAATATTTCCCACACAACTCTTTACTTGAAACTAAAGTGGGACATTCTTCTTCTTGAAATTTTCAGAGCTTGATGTTTGTAAGAGCGGTTGATTCTTAATTTGAGTTGGAAATTAGGCAATGAGAAAGATATCACCTATAAAAATATGTGTGGATTCCTAACACTAGGGATATCCATAAACCAAGAGATACCTTACCATGCATAGTTAATCAATTATTTAATTGTGAGAGCAAGACTTGAAACATTAGAATTAATCTTGAACTTATTCAATGGAGGTGGAGTCCAAGTTATTGAACCATTAGATTTAAGATTAGCTTTGTCTTCAACCTGTAACACCTAAAACTTGTTACTTAATGTAATGTTATTAACAATAGTATTATTAGGTTTCTCCAGTCCTCTTTCCCATTCAATTGTAGACCAAGGTAGTTTCCTAGGTTTTTGGTTTTTTTCATATTTAATCTGTTTGCCATTTTAAATAAAACCTGGTGTGTTAAGGCTAAAAATATCCCCACATTTATTAAGATTAAGATATATTCCAATTAAACCATTGAGACTAGCTCAATGGCCAGAACCTTGTCTCTCATCTAGGAGGTACAGGGTTCAGTCTTGTTATTTTATTGAGCCCTTAAAGGGGGTAAGCAAGAGGTGCAAGGTTCGAGTCCCCTCCCTGAACATGGGCAACCTAGTTCTGATTAAGTGGGAGTATGCATGAGGAGGCGTGTATATTTCCTATGGGAATAGTCGTGGTGCGCGTATGCTGGCCTGGACACCCATACATAAAAAAAGACATAATCCAATTAGGTTTTTATATTTTTTCATTATATCATTAAATGCTTCTATCCAAGCTTTTAAGAAGAGTAGTCTATCATCAATATGATGTGTTATTTCTAGGTATTTATTTATCTATTTTTATTTTTTGGAATAATTCTTTTCTTTTATATAATGAATAAGTTTATTTAAGGGATAATGCCCATTTAAATCATGATTTACATTGTCTATGCCCAAATATTGACAGGTGAATATTTATTCCCAAATAAATTAGGTTGTTTCCCATTTAAATCAAATTCACATTGCACAATTACGTTGTTGCCCCTCTAGTCAAAGTCAGTGTTCAAAGTCAGTTTTTATATTATTTATTTATTTCACAACCGACTTCTTCTTCATTCGCAGCCGACGTCCTATTTATAGTTGACCATTCATTTTCATCTGTAAAAAGCTTCACATTACTTGGAAGAGATGCTCGATCTATGAATTTAAGGAAGTCTTTGTAGCAACACATATTACATCCGCTCAATCAGTGAAACAATGGCAACGATCTGCTGATTGTGAAGTGACCGTGCTTTTAGTATGAGTGATGCACAAGAGTGCTTTAGAAACGTACGATTACAGGTACCTTATTTCTTAATCAACACGATTCTTATTTAATTCATGTTTCCAAATCATTCTTTGTTAATTAATGTATCTAGGGTTAGCGTTTTCTTTATACGCCTTAAAATTGAGTTTAATTAACGTCAATTCAACCTCAATACTTCTATATCTTTAGATCTAATCATTATTTCTTCGATTAATTCAGGAGGAATATGATCTAATAAGTATTTCTTCTCTATCTTCAGTTTTCCAGTTTTAAGTTTTTTGCGTTATCCGTTTCTTCAATTTCCTTCGCTATTTCATAAATTTGACGAATTGGTAGGTCCTGTGTTAGTTGTTGATATATTTTGAAAATTTTAATATACTTTGGTGTTTGATTTGACATTTTGTGTGGTTTTGGTTTTGATTGTTTATTCAGGGTCTGCGCTGGAATTTTTTTTGATTTTTTGATTCTTACCTGAGTTTCTAGAGTTAGTTGCGAGTTCCTTCTCTAGGTTTAGTGTTACTTAGCTTCAATCCTTCAATGTTTCTTCAGTTTATAGATGTTTCTTCAGTTTATAGATGGGACGAATTGGTGTTTGGTTTTTGTGGTTTTTGGTGTGGTTTATTCATAGATGGGATTATTCATGTTCTGTGTTTTTTGTTTTCAGGCTTTGTATTATGGCATCAAATCCTATTGTTGAATTTAAATATGGTGATCAACTTGCTCTGTATCCCTTTGACTTTTTCGATTCATTCCAGTAGATCAAGGATTATGTTATTGGTCGGTGGATAGATTTGAGAGTTTGCTTGTTAGAATACAGATACACTTTTGGCAATCAGAAGTCTTGTTTAATGTTTGGTGAAGCTGATTTTGCTACAATTGTATGGTTATTTCATCATAATTTGTCAACTCCATTAAGTAACCTTCTTATTGGGATTAGTGTCACGATGATTTAAAAAAAAATTAACCCTCTTCAAACGATCAATTTGTTGTTGTGCAGAAACTATTCATACTGATTGAAAATAGAGATGGGACAAACCAGATATGGGACAAAATCCATCTTAATTTTTGGGTGAATCACCCAAGGGGTCTTGGGGACCGTCTTAGTGCCATATAGGAACCAAGTGGATTCTCTGTTCTACTTAGAGGCCTCAAAATTGACAAATACCTTTACTACCCTTATAGTGTATATAAGACAAAAAAATAGATTCTTCTCTCTCCCCCATTACAGTTAGTCTCTCTCTCCTCCATTACCATTAATCTCTCTCCTCCTTTATCAGTTTTTCTCTCTCCTCCTTCATTAACTATTAATAAATTCTAGCTCCGACCTCCGGCCACCGACCACCGCCGGCCACCGCCGGAAAAAGTACTGAGCATAAAGTACTGAGCATAAAGTACTGAGAATAAAGTACTGAGCCTAGAAAAAGTACTGAGCATGGAAAAAGTACTGAGCATGGAAAAAGTACTGAGCATAAAGTACTGAGCATGGAAAAAGTACCGAGCATCGAAAAAAGTGCTGAGTATCGGAAAAATTTACTGATTATTCGAATTTTTTTGTTGAGTCGCTTTACTGAGCATGCTCGTTTGCTCAGTAAATTTACTGAGCATGCTCGTATGCTCAGTAATCTTACTAAGTATTTTTTGAAATCATTAAGTTAAATAAAAATTGCATATAAGTAGTTTAAAATACTAATAATTAAAAAAATTATTAAGCTTTTAACAATTTTATGGAGTATCAATGCAAAACGGTTGATTATACTCGAAGAAATAATTAATAGCTTAAATTTACACAAAAAAGAGAAAGAATAAAAAGAAAATAAAGAATCTATGCTGAGTATTAGACCCAAAAACCAAACATTTATCGAGCAATCAAATTTTTACTCTAAACATCTGTATTGATTCATAACCTCAAATGACATTATATCTTATTTAACTTGATTGTGCGATCCTCCTTTATTAACTAATTTAATTGAAATGGAGCAAGAAGTCCTCGTCACACAGCACCACCACCAACATGTTTAATTGTTTTCCTCATTCTTCATTTGTTATCCTATATTATTATAGATTCAATTCATTTATTGTGCTCAATATCAGGTATTACAATGAATATACTTAGTCTTCGTCTTCTGCAGCAAGCAGGCCTGCAACAAGAAAAAAATTAAAAACTACACAAAAAGAAATAGAAAACAGAAATAGAACGGACAAGTTATGAATCTCCTACAAACGCCGACGAGTTGCTAACATGAGGATCTCGCGAGCTTCGTCTTCTCCGACAACTCGAACGGAGTAGATTGCTCCGACGCCAGATCTGAAGCTTCGTCTTCATCCCAACGAATGGCCGGATGCTTCACGACTTTGTCTTCTCCGTTGAAGCCTCCCTTACATGGCTTCACGGTTGCTACTCAGGCCAAGCCTCCCTCCCTTCCATGGCTTCATGGCGGCCGAAGCTCCACCTGCTGTTGTTGATAATGGAGGCCAACCTTCAGATCTGCCATGGCTTGCAGATCTGATGCGAACAGAAAAGAACAGAACGAGAAAAACCTTCAGATGCGGAAGAGAAGACCACCGGCTCCCTGCGAACGCGCCACCATCGCAACACCTTTGCCGCGCGTAACTGTTTCCTGGCTTCTCAAACAAGGTTCACGAACAATTTTCATGGATTTGTCTCCATACTCGAAGCTTCTCGTTCATGATTAATCAACGGAAGCCAGGTTTATGAGATCGGAGTTGCTGAGTTTTAGTTTGCTGCAGATCGGAGGCTCGCCTGAGAAGGAGAAGATCGGAGTGCTGACGGGAAGAGAAAAATAGGAGAGAGAAGGGAGGATAGAGAAATAGTATTTAGGGTTTTAGTTTTTTTTTTACAAAATTAGTATATATAGGAAAAAAATACAAAAGAGGGTATAATAGTAATAGGGTAAATAGCTATATAGTGTTAATTTATGGTTGAGGCCTTTAGTTAGAAGAGTTAATCTAACCGATCTTGTTAGGTCCCGAGGTGGTGTGATCAAGACCCCTTGGGTAATTTTCTCTTAATTTTTTACGTCGCGAAACAGCACATCACCATCTCTAACACATTATATTTTTAATTAGTTTTACAATAGAGATGGGACAAATCCCATCTTAGTTATACAATAGAGATGAGACAAATCCCCTCTCAATATTAGAATGAAGATGAGAAAAAATCATCATAATCTTAAAATTAGAGATAGGACAAAATCGCATTTTAAAAAAATCGAAAAATTAAAATTAAAAAAATTAAAATTAAAAAAAATTAAAAAAATCATGGACGTAGATATTGTTTTGTCTCATCTAAAAATATTTTTTTCTATTTTTTTAGAATTAGTTATGATGATTTTAGAAAAAATTTCCGGACGTGTGCATACGATAAATTAGTAGTAGGTTCACATATATGATAATGTTTGATTTAAATGGGAATATATATCTGGTTAAAGACAACAACTAGAATAAGGGTATTATTGTAATCTTTTCATCTAAATTAAGGTGTAATCTAATTAGGAAATTGGTTTGTTGTTTTGATTTAAGATGGAATTAACTTTTTATTTAATATTGGGTTATAAGGCAAAAAATTAGTAAAAAAGGGAGGTTTCCTTGTCTAATACTTTTTGTAGGATTTTTTTAATTGGTGGGATTCGCCATTAATTAGTACAAAATAAAAAAAAAAAAATATGTGCCATTTTCAAGTTTACTTTTACACTATAAAACTAAGTTTTCGAGAGACGTATTTTGTTGGGTGAAAATCATTAACAACAATTCTCAAACACTAATTTAACAAGGCGTATCTTAGTATTTATATTTTATTATCACTCACAATAATATGAATGATAGAGATCACTATGGTAAGGATATCGTCGTTTTTTGGATGGGATACTAGAAAACAAGACAAGTATTTCTAGTCAATTGATTCAATCCTCAAAGTTGAACAAATAATGCCACTCAGTCTCACAAATCAATCATATATTTAGATAAATCCATAATATATCAATCCATAAGATAAAGTTAAACGATCTTTTTCATGTCTTCTCATATTTTCTCATAAATGTTCGATATTATTATCATTATTATTATCAATACATATCGTATTACAACAGCAAAGTGGGGTATTATAATTCGTCGTTGTTTCTTCAGCACTACGGCAACTCCACTGAAAGCTTAAAATAATTGTTTTTCTGGTACGCGTTACATATCATTACCTAATCATATCATCTATAGTCTATACATACAATCTCTTCCCCTAATTATAAACCAATAATTAATGCTCGTTAGAACGTATAAGTAAAGCAATTTTAGCAAGTTGGAAAAAAAAAAGCAATTTTAGCAAGCATCAATAACGGAAACTAGTAAAGTACCGGTACTTTAAACATAACTTAAATAAATAATGATACATACCACTTAAATATTACCTAATAACGTCTCAGTGACGTGGCATAAATCGGTTAGTTGCAAATTTTTAATTTATTTATTTTTCTAATCTAATTAAATTTATAATCAATCAATTCACGTCACGTTATTGTGTAGTATTTGAATGGTATTTTTTTTATTCTAAACGCTTGTATTAAATAACCACAATTACAAAGTTTTTGTTAGCCTACCCCCACGGGGGGCAAATCAAGGCTTAACAATACAGCTAACTTAGGAGGAAGAGGACTTGCGCAAAAGTCAAAAGACTCACCAAGAGGCAAATTTTTGCAAGTCCAATCCGCTATCAAATTTCCATTTCTTTTCGTGAAAGAAAAGGATGGATTACAAAATTCAGCAACAAAATAAATACTCCTAATTACATTCCCTATACATGGAGAATTAAAGGAAAAATTGCTAACTAATGGCTCCATAAGGGTAAGATTGTCATTTTCCACTATGCAATGGAAATTGTTGAGCTCCTTAGCCCATAGACAGGCCTTCAAAACTCCCAATCCTTCTGCCTCTAAGCTATTGTCAGCATTAATCCTCCATCCTTGACATCTTAGCACTTTTCCTTTATAGTCCCTGGCAATACATGCAATAGTAGAACCATTTTTAGTATATGGGCATCGCAATTAATTTTTATAGAATTTCTTGGGGGTGGAACCCATTTACTAGTTGTTTTATGATCTCGCAATTGAGTGTTTGAAGTAGTAATTACCTCATAGTTGGGGTATATCATTTTTCCCTTCAGTTTACTGTTAACATCATAAGGGTTTCCCTTCAGTTTGCAATTAACATCATAAGGGTTTTCATCTTTTTTACCTTTCTCACCACTATTCTTATTAACCATTTTCGGTTTTAAATCCCACTTTATATCCTTCTGTTCACCTTTTTCAGAATATTCAAACTATTCTTTCCATGTTGCCTCGGCTTTATTTACAGTTTTCACAGGGTCCAAATTTGTATTGTTAAAGATACAAGAATTTCTATCTTTCCATATATGCCACGCTAAAATACAGATTTTTTCAAATGAGTATTTAAAGTCACAACTTGACTTTCTTATTTGATTTAATAAATCAGCCATCCATACATCCAATTTCTTGGAGTGGTTGCTAATTTTTAACGAGAGAGTGGAAGCTAGCCACGTGGCGCGAGCCCAATTACAATCAAATAGCATATGTTCCACATTCTCTATCTCATTATTACATATACTGCATATTTTAGTATCTCTACATTTTCTCAAATATAGGTTTCTAGAGGTAGGAAGAACATTTTTAATCGCTTTCCAAATAAAATTTTTTATCTTTGGGGGGGTTTTCATATTCCAAATCGCTTTCCACACCAAGGGGTCTGTAGAATGCGAAGAGGAGGGTTTTGATAACTTACTAGCTTCAAATATTTTGTTTTTTCAGTTATCAAATGGTGATAACATCTTTTAACTGAAAATAGTCCATAAGGACTGAGGGACCACATAAGATTGTCTCGGATTTTCACTAGTGGTATGAAATTTTTTATAATTTTCTCATAATCTTCTTTATGGAAATTCTTTTTGATTTTTTCCAAGTTCCATTTCCTTTCTCCAGGAAGGAAAAGATCTGTTACCTTATTTATATTACTATCATTTGGTTTAATAACTTTCAAATCATGTGAAAACCATACATCTATTTGGGGATTTATATCTTTTCCATCTCCAATTTTCCATTTCAAGTGATTTTTAATAGCATCTCTTCCAGTTAAAAGACTTTTCCAACCCCAAGAAGATTTATTTCCCAATTTAGCATGAAGAAAGAGCTATTTGGAATATTTCCCCTTTAGTAATTTATATAGTATGGATTCTTTTTTATCAAGTAAATTCTAAGCTTGTTTAGCAAGTAAAGCCACATTCATCATATTAAGGTCTCGGAAACCTAAACCTCCCAATATTTGCTATAAGTAACACTAGGCCAATTAGTCCAATGTATTCCTTTATTAGATTTATTTCCCCACCAAAATTTTGCTATTTTCATAGTGATAGATTCACAAATTTTCGTAGGTAACAAAAAAGAGGACATAAAATAATTTGGTATACTTTGTAATACCGATTTAATAAGAATCTCTTTACCTGCTTCTGATAGGTAAAGATTTTTCCAGTTTTGTGTTTTTTTTATTGACTTTTCAATAAGGCAGTTTAGCTCTTTTACTTTAGATTTACCCCACTCAGTGGGTAGACCTAAATAAGATCCTAGATTCTTTTTAATATTCATGTTTACTCTAGAGGCAAAAATGTGTTGGATATAGTGGGGTGTATTAGCACTAAACCTCACCCCACATTTATTCAGATTTAGAGTAAGTCTAGAAGATAACCCAAATTTGTTAATAATGTCATTAAATCTATTAGTATCTTTGTGATTGGCTTTAAGAAAAAAGACACTATCATCTGCGAATAAGAGGTGGGTCAAAGATGGGCCATTTCTTGATATTTTAATACCCTCAAGTAAATCATTTTCGATTTTGTTTTTAATCAAATCATTTAAGGTTTGAGTAATAAGACAAAAAATTAGTGGGGACAGTGGGTCCCCTTGTCTAAGGCCCCTTTGGGGTTTATTAAGCTTATTGGGCTGCCCATCTATTAAAATTGAATATGAAACTGTGGTTATACAGTTCATAATTTTTTTAATCCATTTTATATCAAATCCAAGTCTTTTCATAAGGTGTTGTAGAAAATCTCATTCTACAAACTCATACGCTTTTTGTAAATCCGCTTTTATCATCATACTATAGTTTTTTGATGTTCTTTTTTCTTTTAAGTAGGTACATACTTCATGAGTTATATAGGTATTTTCTTGGATACTTCTGCCTGGGATAAAGGCACTTTGTATATCATCTACTATAGAACTCATGAAAGGTTGAAGTCTATTGACTAAAAGCCTCGCAATGATTTTGTAAATAACGTTTGATACACTGATGGGCCTGTAATGTTTTATAGTACCGGGCTTTTCAATTTTTGGAATAAGAGAGATATAAGTATGGTTTAAATCTTCAAGGCTACTATTATTATACCAAAAATCATTTATGATTTTTATTACATCCAATTTTATAACCTTCCAGTAGTTCTTATAAAAGAAACCTGGGTAGCCATCTCGCCCAGGTGCCTTGAAGGCCCCTAGCTCAGAGACTGCCTTCTCGATTTCTTTTATGAGAATTGGTTTGAGAAGTGTATCATTCATAAATTTAGTAACTTTGGGTTGTATGATATTTAATATGGGTGTAAAATTCCGAGGACCCACTGAGTTAAAAATATTGTTAAAATAATCAAAGATATTTTGGTTTACTTCAGGTTGAGTATTTAACCAAATACCTTGATCATCCATAATGGATGATATTTTATTAAAATATCTTCTCTCTTTAGTAGCAGCGTGAAAGAAGGCTGTGTTTTTATCACCTTTTTTCAACCAAGTGATTTTAGACCTAGCTGCCCAAAATTCTTCTTCAATTTTCCATAGGGTCTCTATTTCTTTTAATATATAATTATATTCATCTTTATCAGACTCCTTAATTGATCTGTTATTTGTAATAGTTCTCAATTTTTCCAAATATTGATCTATTTTCTTTTTAGTATTTCTAAATTTTCTTTTACTCCAAACTGTAAGAATTCTTTTACACATTCTAAGTTTAGTCAGTAAATTACCTTTAGTAATAGATTTAATAGTGCTTCTAGAGTTCCAAATATTTTCAATAATGTTTAGGCATTCTTTTTCTTCAATCCAAAAATTCTCAAAATAGAATCTTTTATAATTCTTATCATTATTCTCCTCCAAATAGAGGACTAGAGGACTACGGTCAGACCCTACAGCAGGTAGGGCATTTACCCAAGCATTTGGGAATAATTCTGACCATTTTTTATTATTCAGGTTTCTATCAAGAAGCATTTTTATAAGTCGTTCTTTGTTTTTTCTATTAGACCAAGTAAAAGCGCAACCTTTATTGTCTAATTGCATAAGTTCAAGGTTTTTTATAAAGCCATTGAATTTCTTCATATTTCTCTTGTTACTAATATTCCCCCCAATTTTTTCTTCTGAATTTCTAATAAGATTCCTATTAAATTCCAGGCCATATTATTACCGGGGCTACATAATTTAATATTCTCAAGACAAAGGTCTTTGTGATTATCTAAGGGAGTACCATAGACAAAAGTAGAGATAAATTTAGTACCATCAATTTTCTCAAATTCACAGTTAATAAAGTTTTCGGTTTTGCTAAGAATTTTAATATTGTTTTTGTTAATAGCAAAGAGAGCTAATCCCCCACTTAAACCTAAAGGTTCAACAGTAGTAATAAGGGACATTCGTAAGGGTTTTTCTAATTTCTTAAGAACAGAGAAAGAGTTTTTTGTTTCCGAAAGAAAAATTACCTCTGGGTGATATCTATTACGGATATCAAGAAGGGTCTGGACCGTCGAGGGGTGTGCCAATACCCTGAACGTTCCAAGTCAGGTGTATCATTCTAATTGGTGGGACTGATTTCGGTCAATCCCGCAAACCTCACCTTCTTCAGTTTGTTCTTCAGCTAAAAGTGGAATAGAATTACCTTCAGCCTCCTTACTTGTTTCTTCATCGTTGATTGCTTGTATTTTATTAGTTGACCTCTGATTCCATAATTTAATACGCCTATTCTTCTCTGAGAATGCTTCCTTATCTCTTTGTATTCTACTTTTGTTAGAGAGAGACATTCTAGAGTCAAACATCTCTTCATCTTCGCTTTCATATTCAGATGTAATGGTGTGTGGTTTGGGTTTAATGTTTGCTTGTTCTGTATTTTCCGATGTTGGAAGAGGGTTTTTGTGTTGAGGGTTAACATCGGAGATCTGATTTTCATTTTGGTTGAGTGATGGTGGTGTTTGGTTGGTGGTTGTGGTGTACTGAGTTGCAGCGGTGAGGGTAGGGTTAGGGATTGGGATCGGGGTAGACGAGAAGTGATTTGGGATTATGTTTGAGGTTGGAGTTTGGGTAAGGCCAGTATAGGGTGAGTTAGATGTTGGGCTGGTATGTTGGGTGTTTGGTATTTGGGTTGTCCCGTTATGTAGTTGGCTCTTAATAATTGTATTTGGGTTTTTATAATCAGGTGTTGGGCCACCTTGATTTGGACTTGGAAAAGATCCGAAAGATATATCATTTATATCTATGGGCTCTGGGGAGTTTTCTAATTTTTGGGCCATGACTTGGGCCAAGTGAGATAAGTTTATTTTTTTTTCTATAAACTTGTCCTTCTTCTCTATTTTGTCTTCTTCATAGTTGTCCGATAGCTTCGTACCATTCGTGCTCTTCTCTCCACCTTCAATAGTACTATCGTCCTTTTGTCCTTTAAATTCAAAGAGTGGTGGTGGGACGGTGTCCTTCATGTTTGTATCCACTCCAGGTTGTACCTTGTTAACGGCGTTATTGATATTGCCATTAACCCATTTGTTGGTAATTGGTGAGTTCGGTTTACCGAGTTTATGATTCCAACTCGGTTTGAAGGTAATCTTACCTCCATTGTTGATCTTACCTCCATTGTTAAGCTTTTTCGCTTTCGTATTGCTATTTGCATTAAAGTATGATGATGATTTTGATGGACCTTTAGCTGAAATCTTGATCCAATTTCCTAATTTTGGAACGATTTTTGTGTTGTTGCACATTGATTCCTCATGATCAAAGAGGCCACAACCGTAGCAAACTTGCCCTATGTTTTCATATCTGAAAGTAATCCATGATTTTGTATTATCTTCTTCGAAATAGTTAAAGCCCGCTATAAGTGGGTTTTGTAAATTCCAATCCACTCGGACTTTTGTAATTGATTTTTCATCAATTATTTGACTTTCTGGTAAAATAATAGCATGAACATCACCAAAGTTTTCCATGATCTTTCCTAAGCAATTTTCAGATAAGATACTAATTGGTGTACCCGTAAGTTGAATCCAAAGTGTTGTGTGTGTAACCTTGTTGATTGCGTTTTTCTTGAACTCATTAATGGCGAAATATTTACCAATAACAATCCATGGTCTTTGATCCCACACAGTTTGTTGATCTTTAGCATTTTTAAACTTAATAATCACAGAGTTGGAAGCAAGCTTCTCTGTTTCAACTTCTTCAGTAAGATTCCAATGCTTGTTGATGTGATTTCTTATGAAGATGAAATTGACAGGTTCTTTGTTAAGGAGCTTAGCAATAAGCTTAAATTCTTCAGTTATTTTATACTTCGGATTGTTTTCCGGTGTAATGGTGAGTTTACCATTTCCGGCGAGAGGGTGGTTTGTGGAGTAAAAGTTCATCTTAAACAAAAGATTGAGAAAGACGATGAGAATGGGAAGAGAAAGGAGAAAGGAGAGAGAGGGTGAGAGAGTTGAGGGAGGAGAAAGGATGTTTTAATGATTTCCAAACTTATGAAATTAATAGGGAAAGCTTGAGAAATCTATGGATTGTGTTGATTATGGTGGTGTTTGGGTTATTTCGGTGGTGGTGGTAGTGGTGGTGATTTGGAGGGAGAAGAGAGAAGAGAGCATTTCTACATATCGATTTGAATGGTATTTGGATGATATTTAGATAATACATATAATTACTCAACTCAAATACATATATTCATCTAATCAACCTCAGGAGCTGAATATATTCATCCAAGCAAGATATAAAATTTATAATAGTTTAGTGAAAATTAAATACTTCAAAAACCTTGTAATATTTGTTCACTTTTGTGCCAAGAAAAAACTAACTAAAAATTTAACTAGGTGGCAAACAAAAATTATACTACTTTTTATTTATTCATTAAATACTTTACCCAATTTCATTCAGTTAACTTTATAGCTTGTGAGTTTGATTCTGTAAGGGTTGGTTGAATTTTGTAATTCGTGGTCTGATGGTCTTTTTCTATTTAAGTGTTTCCAATAAAGAAAACATCAGAAGAAGATGGGAAGGGTAGATAAAATTTTTGGAAGGATACCCTAATGCGAATTTGTTTATATTCATTTTTTTTAGCTAAAACATGATTAAAGAAATAGATAAGTATCTAGACATTTATAACAACTATCTAAGAGTGAAAAATAAAAATAAACTAAAAAATAAAGGAAAAGCAAGTTTCTTAATACGAGCCTCATGTATTTATCAAAATTAGTTAGGTGCTAAACACATTTATGCTTTTTTTGTTTAATTTCTTGGATCAGAATCCAAAAACTACTACAAGCATGGTTTTTTAGCGATGATATCATTAGCGACAACATAAAATATCGATGCTAATGATCTACCATTAGATAAGATTCAAATTTTTCGCCTCTAATATTTACCATTGGAGACTGATCCAAATTTTTTGTCACTAATGGCTACAATTTTCTTTTACAATGACGACATATTTTGTCGATATCGATAACACATACAAGCGACGAAATCAGGTTATCACTATTGATGTTATTAGCGACGGATTTCCTTATAAATTACGCCAACAAATGGTGTCGCTAATGATCAATGAAAAATAAACACACTGGACCGGCAGTTTCAACATTTAAAACCCACCACAATATTTTCATCCCCAATCCCAAACCCTTGCCCGAAATTCCAACTACCAGACCACCACCCACCACCCACCACCATCGGAGCTCCGCAGTGTCATCATCGCAGGTAGGGGTGAGCATGGTTCGGTTCGTCTCGGTTTTTGGGCAAAACCGGAACCGACCCGAATATTTTGGTTTTTTATAATTTAATAACCAAACCGGGTGGTTCGCATATGGTTCCACATTCGGTTTTTGGTTCCGAATTGGTTCGTTTCGGTTCGGTTTTGGTTCGCTTTGAATTCAAATGCTTGGTCAATAATATTTTCACCCCATTTCTTGAATTACATTGTCCAATAGAGACTAATATTCCAATACAATTATACTACTATTACTTGTTCATGTGGGCTATTAATTTATCAATGAAATATAAACTTATAATCTAACAATAGTTATCTTAATTTACAATACTACAATAAATTTAAATCTATTACTTCCTACTTCATACAATCATGATTTATAAAACCAATCAAGTAACAATACTTATAATTTTAAGTGATATAAAAAAAATTCTCACTAATAACACCATCGAATAGTGTAACTAAAACTTCATGTAGATGATAAATTCTCAACAAAAGTTTCTCCTACATAATTCTTATAAAAAAAGTTCACACATTCCCTATTTTTTCCTTCGTTAGTTCGGTTTTTGCGTAGTAAACCGAACCGAAAAAATCGGTTTTTGAAAAATTTAAAACCGAACCATTTGGTTATTCGGTTTTTGGTTATTTTGGTTCGGTTTTTCCGGGTTTTTTGGTTCGGTTTGGTTTTTTGGTTCTCATTTGCTCACCCCTAATCGCAGGATCCAACCTCAACCCACACACGTGGGACCCAGTACAACATCAAGATACCCACTGATTTTGCAAAAACATAGTATTTTTAATTTTTTTAATTCTATTAAATTTAAATACATATATTTTTATGCTTAGATTATAGGTATATAATGTGTGTGGATGTGGGTATTTTAAGGTTTTAATCTATGATTTTGATTTTATGTAAGGATTGTATAGTTTTTTATTTTACAATTTTGGACCTTAATTGTAATAAATTGTATGGATTTTTTGTAGTTTACGCATTTATACGTTACATGTTTTGAATAAAAATAGTCAATAGGTTTGCTTATTGAGAAGAGGTGGATTAAATAAACAATATGACCACTCGAGAATTTACGATAAGGGTGATGAAATTTATTACGTTTTTCGGAAAACACATGGATAAAGCGGGTTATATTTTTTGTTTGTGTAAATATTGTATGAATAATCGAAGGTTTCATATTGATGATGTTAGAGGGCATGTTCTAAGGTTTGGTTTTTTGTCAACGTATGAGGTTTGGACAAAATACGGTGAAAACAACAAATTCTCGTCAATAACTCTAATCATATTCCAGATGAAGAGATGACGAGTGTGCTAGATGGTTTAAGGGTCACTATTAATGCTGATGTGTTTTTTGGTGTCCTCGAGAAGGATGACGAAAATATCCCTAAAATAAGTCATGGTTGATTTGACGCTTTGTTTGAGAAAAAAAAGTGAGTTGTACCCCGATTCTATGATAACGAGTTCTTTGAATTTCATTACTAATTTGATTCACATAAAAATAAATAACAGGTGGAGAAATACCATTTTCCCCGAACCCTTGCAAATGTTGTGTTGTATTTTACCCAAAGTAAATAATTTTCATCACCATATGAGGAGTGCAACAAAAAGTTGAAAACTTTGGTATGTGATACATTATGATACATGTATGTTTGAATGATTGAGTATTGTATTACAAATATAACAAATAACTCGACTAGTGTCCAGTTTGTGTTGAATTTAGGTGGAATCTGAAGAAGGGTGGAAAGTGCCTCATAAGAAATTGCAATAATTTTCTAGTTTCCCAAGGTTACAATGTTTGTACACTTCTAGGGACACCGCCAAAGACATGATCAGACACTAGTCCAAAAATTATACCGACGATGATGTGTTATGTCATCCACTTGATAGTATTAGCTGGAAAATGTTGGAAGAGCACCCTAATTTTGCACGTTTACTGCTTTATGTATGCTTGGGTTTAGTCATCAATTGGTTTTGTTTGTTCTCTACACATAACAAATCTTATAACATGTGGTCAGGCAAACTTACCACCTACAACTTGTCTTTGTGGTTGTGCATGAAAGAATTCACTTTTATGCTTACTTTATCAATTTTGGGTTCTCGTTGTCCCAGTAATGATATAAATGTCTTTTGCTCTATTATAGATAAGTTGAACATGTTGTGGAATACGGGAATATCTACGTATGATGCATGTACTATGGAAGAATTTTTTATGAATTCCTATGTGTTATCTATGATTAATAATTACTCGTATAGGTCATACACTTCGGGGTGGACGAATAAGGGTTAAAGGGTGTACCCCAAATGCATGGATTCTACATCGCCATTGTGGGTGAGTAAAGGTATAGTGTATTTTAATCACAGATGTTGGTTACTTGTATGACATTGGTTTAGAAGTGAAGTATGGTCTTACATTAATAGTGAGCACGGGGCCCCGCCTAGAAAGCACCATTCTACAGATATTCAGACGCATCTTAATCGCTTGACTCTTGTATATCTCGGTAAACACAGGACTTTGGTAGCAATATGAGAAACCAAGTAGGTCCTCAAGAGTTTAACTGGAATACATAATATTAGCTTGTACAATTTACCATATTGTTTGGAAAACTTGTTGAAACATAACATTGATGTTATGCATGGGTAGAAGAATATGTGTAATAGCTTACTTGGTTATGTGCAAGCTTAAAAATGATATTTCCTCCAGTTTTTTTGACATAATGATCCACCTAGTCATGCACATATATGCGGAAGACAACTTTGGTGGTCTAGTTCAAATACGTTGGATGTATCTGTTTGACAGGTAGTTGAAGAAGCTTACTAAATATATTAGGAATTTGGCTTGTCCAGAAGGTTCAATCGTCGAGGGATAATGTCGTATCCCAAGGTGTGATAAAATAACCTAACTAATTAGCACCTCGAGAGAGAGCTAACTAAGCACAAGTGTATAGATCGTTGATAATTAATAAAAGTAAGCATGTAAAGAGTATCATCTCCACATGGAATATGAAGATTAATTCTTATGATGTTCTCTTAGGAAGTGTACTATAATGCGTTACTCAACTAAAATGTAACGATAAATACTTTGTTTTGTTTTTGTATTAGGGACTACACTGCAAATAAAGAGATGAGATAAGAATATAGCTCGAGAACTCGCAAGTAATCTCATCTAGTATTGAATTTACATTTTATTTTTTAAGGGTGAATTGCTTAATGATGCAATAGTTGGGATTCTAACTTCTTCCTAACTCCTATTAGGAAAGCTTAGGAAGCTACTTAAACAATACTAGAGGAATCGGGCGAGGCAACCCTACGTAATGATCGGTGTTAAAAAGTCGCTAACCCTATTAATTTCTGGCTAGTCAAGCCCGTTAGGATCACTAACGCACACAGGACAATTATGTATCATTTTCAGTAACCGAACCCACCGTCAAGGTGACGGTCCTAATTACTAAGGGATGTCCTATACTTGGACAGAACAAGGGTCGAATATTGAATTCAAGTACATTAACAAAACAATATAATTATAATTTTAATTCAAATAGAATTATCCCAAATTTAACAAAGACATAATCTCAATTCTATGGTTCATACCATAAAGTTGTTCTCTATCTATGATCAAAAGATTACATAATAAAATTTTATAAACTAGCAACTATAATGTAATATTTTGTTCAAAATGAAAAACAAGATAGATTTACACTATTAATTGATGATGAATGATGAAAGATAGAGTTGGAATGGCATAAACTTCTTCCAAGATTCTTCTACTTTGCTCTAGGGGCTTCTAATTGATTACTAATGAATGTGAACTCTTTTATAATACTAAAAATTGATATATAAAGGATCCATCACATTTTTGGTGTTGTGGGACCCATTTAATGGCACAAATCAACCCAAAAATCATTTGGTAAATTATTGGAATAGTTCAAACCACGGCGTCGGCAAATTGCACGACTCTTTCATTTCAGCTTTGTATCACAACTAGCAGTTCCTACGCGCACCTATCCCCATGTACTAACTTGAAACCAAAGGGATCCTCTATAAACTCATCAACTGCACATGGTGACTATAACAAGTTGATTTCCAGTTATAGCCGACAAATGCTTCCTGACTTCTTAGAATCGTATCGAAGTATCATAGAATCCAAGTACTTAAGAGTTGTACACTAAACACACAAATTAGGCACAAAATCTCTAAAAGTAACAAAAAAGTCGAAACTAGACAAGAAATCATAAAACATCAAATAATAGGGAAAAATATCTCAAATAAGTCCTAATACCTACAAAGATGTCTCATGATTTGATTAATATATATCATAAAAGGAGACATCGGATACATTGTAGAAGAGCATTTGCATTTATACCATGTTATCTACAAGAAGAAAAAACCTAGTCCAACAATCCCGATAAAACCAATACAATTATCTACGTTTAAGAGTCAGCGTCAACTAATGGGTAAGAAAAAAATTGCACGTTACCGCATAACAAAAATGAGAAAATTGATTGGTATATCCTCTACAATTATGACGAGATCCAACCATTTACGATGTAAGTAATTTTATTGTTTACTTTAGTTATTATTGCTTACTAAAAATATTTCTTATTGGAAATATGTATTTTACATTGAACACAAGTTTTCACTACGAGTTTCCAATAATATATGTAGATAGAACTCACCATGAGTAGTTTCACCGATGTTTCATAAAGAAGGTATACAATTTTTCAATTCGTAGTACAATTCCGACAATTGTAAAACTAATAATTGTTCCCATTTGCAGGTGTTAGTAATGCAAAAAGCCGGAGATGCATTTGTTAAAAGTAAAATTATTGCATTAACAAACATGTCCGTGGGTACCGAATATAGATTTTATTCGCGTGTTATTAACGGGGTCAAATGGGTTTCACAAGAAAAAGGGTAAAAGTGAGTCACTCTAGATTACAACGTTTGTAGTCTCATTGATGGAATTACTTATTACGGTGATTATTCAAAATCATCAATGTCTAATTTAACGATAGTAACTCAGTTGTGTTGTTTGAGGGCAAGGTATAGCATCAATGATCAAAGGTCAAAGAGTAAGTCTATACATGGAGGTGGAGTGAAGATACTTGCATCTTAGCCACTCAAGTAAGACAAGTCTTTTACATCAATGAAATAAATTCAAAGAAGTCCCAAAATGGATAGAAAGTTGTATAAAAAGTAAATAGCTGGCACAAATTGAGTGTCAAATTATGGGGTGCAGAATCCATATTGACTATAACCAATCCAATAACCATTTCATTAGTTGTGTGATCTAGGACACATACGACCTGCAATTACGTTTGACTAGTGGAGAAGTCAAGATGTTGATAGAAACTCATTAGGGAGTGATCCCTTAATTAAATATTATGATGGAATACACGATGATACATTGAAAGAATACAGAGGTGACCCATTGGAGAAACATATATACATCAGTAGCAATAATGAAGTCTTAAGCACTTATAAGTATGGTTACAAGTTAGACTAGTACTTTTTTTCACTTATCAATGCTTCATTTATTATTATTAGGAGAACATTTGTTAAAATTTATTCGTTTGCTGAAACATGTTCATCTGAGACACACCGGTCAAGACAAGTTTTATTTTTTATTAGTATGATAATGTAGAATTTCATATGTTCAAAATAGTATGGTAGTTTTGATTGATTATTGAATTAGGAAAAAATGGTATTTCATCCTCTAAAAAAATATTTTGATTCAAAATTTTGTCTAGCGACGACATATTTGTTGGTGTTGTTCTGAAAAACTCATCGCTGATGCAAATCATCTTTAGCAACGAATTATTCAACATAGACTAGTCGCTATTGTGGGTCGTATTTAGCTACGATAATTTCATCGTTGATGATAATATTTAGTTATTTAATAAAAATGAATTGGCCGATATAATCCTGTCCATTTCTATTTATTTATCATTCGCAACAAAATTGTGTCGTCGCTAGTATATTATTATCATTAGCAACAGATTATTTCGTCGCGAAAGTAAAATTTCAATTTTTGATAAGAATAAAAGGCAGTCCCACAGTAGTTTTTAAAACATCATTAGTGACGACTTCAAGTCTTTGCTAGTGTATTTAATTAATTAAAACTAATATTTTCAATGTCAGTAACAACGAAATGTAACACATTAGTGACGAATTTAAGTCATCGCTTATGTCAAAGGTTATAAATTAGAGCATAACCTTTATAATCATTTTTCTTCATTCAACCACCCACCAAATCAATCTATGCCGTCAAGAATTGTTTGCCGACGTCAATTAATACCAGCAAATCCATCAAATCTTCACAAGTGAGAATGCATTTTCTCTATTGTTAAATTTATTCAATAAAAACTATGTTGATGTTTATATAATGATTGTGAATGCATATATATTTTTTATTTCATCTATTATTCAAATTATTATTGAAAATATTTTGATGATTATAATGATTGTGAATGCATTTATATTGTTGTTAAAAGGATTAATAGTGGCTTCTATGATAGGTAAAATTTATAAAATTTCATTTTAGTCCTTTCTAATTTATTTAATTGATGTTTAGGCCGCTACAATTTAGATTGCACTTTATCCCCTTACTTTATATAATTGCACTTTATGCCCCTAAACTTTATAAACTTGCATTTTAGTCCCATTTATTTAATTCAAGTGCTCTTTTCACCCCTGAACTTTAAAATTTTCCTTTAGCCTCATACTTCATATAATTACACTTTAGGCCCTAAACTATATAAAATTTCCTTTTAGCCCCTATATATTATTCAAGTTCCCTTTAGGCCCCTGAGCTTTATAAAGTTGCAGTTTATCCCCATACTTTATATAATTGTACTTCAGGCCGCCAAACTTTATAAAATTTCACTTTAGCCCCATATACTTTGTATGATTGATATTTAGGCCTTAAAATTTAGAAAAATATACTTTAGGAAGATTACAAAAATACATATAGGCAATTAATTGATTACTTTAATTATAATAATATTTATTTTTTTATTTTCATTTTTATATTTATTTTAAAAATTCAAACTTTTTTTTTTGATTTTTTTTTTTGAATTTTTTTAAACACACAATTATGAGATTTGTGTGTTGCAGGAACACACATAATTGTAACAACCAAAATCAAGTTTTTTGTATTCCAAGAATACACAAATTTGAGTTTTATGTGTTCACACAAATTTGAGTTTTATGTGTTTCATGAATACACAAATCTGAGATTTGTGTGTTCTAAAAATACACAATTCTACGATTTGTGTGTTCAGGAATACACAGAATTGAAACAAACAAAATTAAGTTTTGTGTATTACCTGAATACACAGATTTGGTTTTTATGTGTTCCATGAATACACAAATTTGAGTTTTATGTGTTCCATGAATACACAAATCTGAGATTTGTGTGTTCCAGGAATGCATAAATCTGAGATTTTGGTATTTCAGGAATACACAGAATTAGAACAAACAAAATCAAGTTTTGTGTATTTTAGGAATACATAAATTCGATTTTTATGTGTTCTATGAATACACAAATTTGAGTTTTGTGTGTTCCATGAATACACAAATCTTATATTTGTGAGTTCTAAGAATACACAATTCTAAGATTTGTGTGTTCCGGAAATACACAAAATTGGAAACCCTCCCTCTCTAGTTTCTCTTTCTAGCTTAACACATTTCTCATTTGAGGAATGAAGTGACTGGTTCTATTCCTAGTCGTGTTAGGTGGGCTTATGTCACCTTTGGTTCACCTTACACTTGTTATTAACTCTAACTTTGATTCTTCCCTATAGAACCAGATTGACAATCTGGATTTTAACAATCAGTTTATGGTTGTGTACAATATTCATCAATTGTCTGAAACTCACTTTATCATTTTGGTAGATGAATAACCCATTTCTCATTTGAAGAGTAACATAGCCACTTATATAACTACTGTTATTAGGTGTTTAGTGATCCTAATTAATTGGGTTGTCTATTCTTATAATTGTTTTATAGAGAGTACTCTCACACATCAGGATTGGTTGAGTGTTTTAATAAAGAAAAATTATGATAAAGAATCAAAGAATTAAAATTTATTTTAATTAAAAACAAATATAAGATAACATACATAAGAGGGAGGGGGTCTTTCTCGATTTACAGATACATGAAAAATTGTCTTAATTTTTTTTCTTAGAGAAACAATATTTGCAACAAATATGAATTATTTTCTTTGAATATAAATATTCATCGACTTTTTCTAAATTTCATAGGATGTTTAATTTTTTGTTTTTTGTATTATAATTTTTTGAAACTGATCTCAATATAAGTGTTTTATCATCAGGTTGTGGATATTATTTGATTTAGAAAGTTGATGCATAGCTATGGAATTGTATGGTTTGAGAAATTTGAAAGTTTGACCATCACTCAGGGGGCGGATATAGGGAGGGGTAGGTTTGGGTAGACCTCCCTCCGATCCCAGGACATAGTAAACAAAAGGCCTGAAATTTTCTTTTCTAGTGAAAAATTATTAAAAAATGTGACTTTCGCCTAAGCCTAAAATTGTTTTTTTTTCAAATGCATACTAATATAGATAATAGGAAGCGGTTACAAAGTTTAGCCCATTCCTATGGGTTCGGCATCATTACATAAAATCGTGGCTAATTGAGGAGGGATACATGTATCCCAATTACTAAACAAAGTGCTAAGAAGCTTTTGTTTGGCAACCCAGCCGGATGCCCCATTTCTACCCCTAGGAATAAACAAAAAGGAAGGGGAAGATAATTCAGCAAAATAATAAATATTACAAATAACATTTCTAATTGAATGACTCGAAACGTGTAGTCCTGAAGAAAGGGGCTTCATGATAGTCTCAGAGTCATTCTCGATAATAACACTCCCAAAAGAAAATTTTGAAGCCAACTCTGTAGCTTTCAAAATCTCTGTGGCTTCTGCCTCTAACACCGAATCTGCTCCAATTTTCCAACTTTTACCTGATACAAATTCACCATCAGTGTTTCTTACTACACAAGCAATTGCAGCTCTTTTATCCGAGAAAGCTGCATCACAATTAATTTTAAATTTATTTGATGGTGGTTTTTTCCACTTGTTTTTAAATTTAATGTTTTGTTTAATAGTGTTTTTTCCAGAGTCGTTAGTAATATTTCCCATAATTTTTTTATCCAAAAAATTAAGGTTATTGGGGTTCAAAATTTTATAATATTCTTTCCAAGTTTCAATTGTTTTATTAATTGTATTCAAAGGGTCACATTTTTTTTCCATTATAGACAAAATTATTCCTATCTTTCTAAATTTGCCACATAACTATACATATAAGTTCTAGTATCCTATCCTCCTTTTTAAAACTATTTTCAATGTCTTGTACTTATTTCAAAATCCATTTATCTAACCTATCCGTAGAGTCGTGGTCAGATTTTATATTAATTGGACTAGTGAACCATACACTTTTAGACCATGGGCATCGGAATATCATATGTTCTACTGTCTCAATATTATTATTACAAATTTTACAAATGTTACTATGACTACATTTTCGGTTAAAAAGATTTTCCTCATTGGATAAAAGATTCCTAACCGCTCTCCAAATGTAGTTCCTAATTTTTGGTGGGGTTTCCATTTCCAAATTAATTTCCAAAGACTTTTATCTCTGGTATTAGATGTTGTTGGTTTGTTTAAGTCCTTAGTAGTTTGATTTTTGGTTTCCTCTTCTTTCAATTTATGATACGCTTATTTGGTCGTATATGTACCATTTTTGCAAAAATCAATACAAATTTGGTCTTCACAATTTAACTTAGGAAATATCATTTTAGATGTTTTTCTTTAATATCCTTAGGATAGAGTTTATTTAAAAACTCAATATCCCATGATTTATCATTTTTAATGAGTTGGTTAACCCGTATTAATTCAGAGGTGTTTGGTTTAATACTTTGATTAATATTAAGTACCCAATTATGTTCGTATATTTTTATGTTAGTTCCATTTCCTAACTTCCATTTTATATTTTTATGGAATGTATCTCTACGTATGAGAATACATTTCCATCCCCATGAGGGGGGAACTTCCAAGTTTAGCTTCAAGAAAATTATTATTATTGAAATATTTTCCTTTTAAGAGTCTATAAAGTAGGGAATCTTTTTTATTTACTAAATTTCAAGCTTGTTTTCCTAAAAGAGCTTTGTTCATTAGGTGTAGATCCTTAAAACCTAATCCACCTTTTTATTTTGATATAGTGAGTAGGTCCCATTTGGCTCAATGAATTTTGTTTTTCCTTTTATCACCCCACTAGAAGTTTGAAATGATAGAGTGGGTTTTATTAATAATGTTTTTTGGAAGTATGAAATTAGACATAATATAGTTAGGTAAACTTTGAATAATTGCCTTAATAAAAATTTCTTTTCCCCCTTCAGAGAGAAAGACTGTTTTCCAATTTTCAATCTTTTTTTAAATCCTACCAATTAAAATTTGAAGGTCTTTAGATTTTGTTCTACTTCATTCAGTTTGGAGTCCTAAATAATTTCCTATGTTGTTAGTTTTTTTTCATATTTAATCTTTTAGCCATTACACTTTGGATAAAAGTTGGTGTATTAGGACTAAAAATGACCCCACATCTATTAAGGTTAAGACATAAGCCAGTGACATTTTTATATTTATTCATAATATCACTGAAGGATTGTATCTCAATATTATCTACATTAAGGGAAAAAAGACGGTCATCAGCAAAAAGAAGGTGAGTGATTTTTGGAAGTTATTTCCAATTTTAAATCCTTGCAGAAGTTGTTTCTCTTTTTTATCTCTAATTAAATCATTTAAAATTTGTGAAATTAGACAAAAGATCAAAGGTGATAGTGGGTCTCCTTATCTAATTCCCTTGGCGTGTTTTTGAATTTGGTGAATTTCACCATTTAATTAAGACTGAGTATGTAACAAAGGTAATGCCTACCATAAGTTTCCTAACCCAATCTTGATTAAAACCTATTTTAATCATGATATCTTGTAAGAAATCTCATTCAATATATCCATATGCTTTTTAAATGTCTGTTTCAACTGTCACCATATATTTTTTGGTTTCTTTCCTTCTCTTAATATGACTTATTAATTCGTGTGTGATCATAGTATTTTCTTGTATCATTCTATTAGGTATGAACAGTTTGGTTTTCTCCAACTAGGAAGGTCATGTAAGGTTGTAATCTATTGGCCAAAATTCTTGTTATAATTTTATAAATAAAATTAGAGAACCTAATAGGTCTATAATGTTTGATATTAGTAGGTTTAATAATTTTGGGTATCAAGGTGATGAAAGTTTCATTAATATCAGCCAGATCACCTTTATTGTTCCAAAAATTATTTATTACTCTCATAAAATCAAGTTTAATAATAGATTAATATCATCTAGAAACACTAGTATCCGAATTCTCCTCTTTTGTTCTATTTATATGCCTCTAGGAGACATCAAATTAGGTGATTATCTGGCTATTTCGATAAACTTTTAGTAATAATATGCAATATTTCATTTTCTCTCCTTAGATTTTAGTATTTTTGATTTATTAAGCTTTTGCGCGTAATATGGTGTGTTTTAGTGAAAAGTTTGTAGGTTTCTAATACAAACAAGGAGAGGAATCGAGAATAGAAGTCAAAGATCGTGTCAAGAAGTCAAAAGCTACAAAGAATATCCCAAGGAGTTGACAAATTTGAGCTAAAAATCTGGAAGGTTGATGCAAAGTGCTGATTTCGAGCTACTTAAAGATTGATTCAGCCTCTGAGTTATGAAGAAGATTCGTACCTTATCGAGTTACGAAAAATTAGCAAGTTGAATGAGTCAATTCGGAGTTATATCGAGAAAGTTACAGCCGTTTTCGTGAGGGGTGTACAACAGTTACGGGATTTTGGGTTTGAAGAGTGGACTTGGGCTTTTAATATTTGCAATTCTTTTAATTAAAAGCCCTAGTCCAAATTTATGAGTATAAAAGGGCTTTTGAACTTCTTTTTCACACACAATTCATTATTCACAAAGTCAGAGCATCAGAGAAGAAGCAGAAGCAAGGAAGAGAAGAAGCCAAGAGCTGGAGAAATTCAACTTCTCCAATTCGCAGCCGAATCAACTCCTCAATTAGGTTTCTTATCTTTATTTCTGTAAAACAATTATGAATTCTGTTACTTTTAAATTCTTAGTTTTTACGATTATGAGCTAAATTGGATTGGTACTTGAGAACGCATTAATGGGTTAAACCCTGATCTATTTCATTATATGTTTTTGGATTTGGGATTATTATAATTGAAATCGAATTAGGTAATTAATATTTTTCTTTAATTTGCTTTTATCAACTATTATTGAAGTAATTAATCAATAGAAGGACTTAGTATTTAGGCTATTCCATTTAGTGGCGAATGGATCACCTTGACGGGGGGTCTAGATACGGAACTAATTAATGAATGTAGGATAGAAATTATTTGACCTTGACAAGCTTAATTAATCCTATGGCCAATTGGGTAATTAGAACTTAATCTTTCGAAGGTGGACTATATTCACCCTGACAGGGTTTGTATCACCTACGAAGAGCTCCTTAGTCCACCCTGATGGGGGTAAGGAGATAATCGAATCCCGACCACTATTATTTACCGAATTCGTCCCTTAAACAATACATGGAATGAATAGATTTAGGTGAAATCCTAACGTTGCTCAAGTACTACCTCTCATACCTTGCGTCTATCTATTTTATTTACTTGCGTCTAGTTTAATATTTACATTAATTTAGTCTTTTAATTATTTGTCTTAGCTATAGAAAAACAAAACAAACATTCTTAAAAACATTTACTTGTTTTTACGTGCAATTATTCACTACTTGATAAGCATTAGAGTCAACCAATCCGTCCCTGAGAACGAATCTGTAATATCACATATATTACTTGGAACAACTGTACACTTGCAGTTGTGGTTCTCTTTTGCTTATTGCATTATTTTTAGAACACACAAGGGGCCACCAAGTTTTTGGCACCGCTGCCCGGGACGGTAGCGTGTGACCCCGGTGTTTATCCTTTAGTGTTAGTTGCATTTTTATTTTTCAGTTTTACGCTTTGTTTGTTCATCTTTTTCAGGTTTCTAGGTTTGGTGTATGCGAAGAAAGTTTAGGGATCTTGAGACACTACCTCCGATCCTCGAAAATCCTGAATCATTAGTCAGACTTGCTAACAAGAAAAAGAGAGAAGAAAAAGAAGCGAAAGAGTTAGAGGAGAGATTAGCTAGAGAAATGGCCGAACTTCCGATTAGTAATAATGGTCAGAACAATTGCCAAATTCCACCTCCTAATCCTCCAGTTCAAGCCCAAGTAGCTGATCCATGGTTCATTAATGGTCCAGAACAAGAACCGTTTCGTGCTCCTCCTCTTGAGATTGGCCCATCCGATATAGATGTTCCGAGATTTCATCCAGATTCGGATATGTTAACTCAATTCTAGAATTTCAGAAATTTTCGTGGCAAGCCCGGAGAAGATCCTATTCGCGCGGTACAAAAGTTTATGCAAATCTGCAACTCTTACATCACTCAAGGAGTAACAAAAGAGCAAATGTATTTTGCTACATTCCGGATTTTCGTAATAGATTGAGCGAGTGATGCTTGTTTCTAATAGGGGATACTATAATTCGAGTGGACAAGGATACCAGCCCAACTAGGGGTGGAAATCGGAAGGAACGGATCGGAAAAAAGGTCTTTCGGAAAATTTTCAATTTTTTTCGTAATAGATTTTTTCCATTCCAATTCCGTTCCTATTTTTCGGAACTGGAAAAAAAAATTCCGAATTCGGAATTTCGGAATTTAGCAGAAATTCGGAAATTTTGGAACTTTTAGTTCGGAAATTTCGGAACTTTTTGTTTGGAATTTCGGAACTTTGTTTCGAAAATTGCAAAACTAAGCATAGTAGTTATCATAGTAGTTATTGCAACCGTTATCATAATAAAATAAAGATATAATAAATCAGAATAATTTTAGAAGATTGTAAAAATGATGATATATATTATGTTAAAAATAATTCAATTTTATAGATTTTCAATAGTAATACTTTAATTTGGTTTAATCAATTTTTTTTTTAGATGTATGGTTTAATCAATTGTTGATGGCATAGTTTGACGGATGGTGGTGGAGAATAGTAGTAATAGTTTTTTTTCCAATGCGAGTGTGAAGAGATGGGTTTTAGGTTTATCACGTTTCATTGGTTTTCTTTTCAGTTTTTTTTTGAACAAAAATCAATTATTTTATTATTTTTTAATGTTTAGTTTTTCTTTTATTTCTTTGTTCTGAAATTTTTCTAATATTTCATGTTGTATACTTTTTTTGTCTTTTATTTTATTTTTAATATTCTATTATTTATTTAATATACGGAATATAAAATCATAAATAAAAATCGGAATGAAAATCGGATCGGAAAACTTGGAAATTTCGAAAATTTATATGTAGTTCCAATTCCGATCCAATTTTCTCTGAAAAATCAGAAATCGGAATTTCGGAACCTTAAAAATCTGTTCCTAAATCGGAATTTTTGGATCGGAAATCGGAAATTTCGGATCCAATTTCCACCCCTAAGCCCAACAGAAACCATCCGGGTTTCCCATACTCAAATTTTAATGGGGCAGCTAATCCTACTTACGCTTATCAACCGCGTCCCCAAGGTAACACTTATCAACCTAGACCACAAAATAACTATCGGGGAGGACAAAATTATTGAAATCATGTTCAAAGGCAGCCTCCTCAAAATAGTTATAATGATACAATGAATCAAAAAGCCTTACATGCTCAACCTCAAGAATAACCGAAGATCTTCGTGCTACGTAGATAGATTAATGGCAATGCAAGCACAATCTATTCAGAGCCAACAAGCTAGTGAAGCCGCACTTAAATTGTTGGGGAATCAAGTATTTCAGATGGCATAGCAGTTAAATCAGCGTCCACAAAGACAGTTACCTAGTGATACTGAAATCCCAAGTAAAACCGAAGATTGTAATGCCATAGCGTTAAAAAGTGGTAAGAAGCTTCATCCACCTCCATTTCCGGTCATGAAAGAAAAAGAAGTGAAAAATAAATAAAAACCAATAGTGGAGGAGGAAGAGAAAGAGAATGAACCTGAAGAGATAGAAGTGGAGAAAATTCAAAAGTTCAGAAAAAAAAAGATATTGTGGAAAACCGTCCTCCTACACCTTTTCCTTCGAGAGTTCAGAAAAAGGGAGATATGGCCGAGTATCAGAGATTTTTGAATAGGGTAAGAGGACTCAACATCAACATTCCGTTGTTAGAAACTATTAAAGATATACCGAAATACGTGAAGTTTTTTAAGAGAGTCCTAACTAACAAGAGGCCGTATTGTGATAATGAGATGATTGGGTTTCCTGAAGAGTGCAGCGCTATTTGCCAAAGTGAGTTGCCTCCTAAGTTGCTTGGCCCTGGGAGTTTTACAATTCCGATATCGGTTGGTAAGGAGTGGCAAGGAAAAGCACTATGCGATTTGGGTGCAAGTATCAATCTTATGCCCAAATCAATTTTCGATAAGTTTAGAATGGGATATCGGAGACCTACCTCTATGGTCTTACAAATGGATGATAGGTCCCTCGTCCATCCGGAGGGACGAATCGAAGATGTCCTCGTTAAGGCAGGTACTTTAGTTTTTCCTGTTGACTGTGTTATTCTTGAATACGACGCGGATAGGAATGTCCCCATCATTTTGGGACGACCATTCCTAGCCACGGGGCGTACTTTAATTGATGTAGAAAACAGAGAATTAACCATGAGAATCCAAGACGAGGAGGTAAATGTATTCAGAGCCATGAAATTTCCAGATGTTCCAGGAGATTGCTTTCGAATGGATGTAGCTGAACATGCCACGCAAGAGATATTTGATTGTTTTAATTATGATGATATCTTGCAGGCTGCTTTGACACTAGACTTACCTGAGATGATGGAAGAGCTTGCAAAAACAGTGGCAGCTCTATATTCGGAAAATCCAAAATATAGGCGTCCTGCCTATGAACCTGTGAGAGAACTGGGGGAGATGGTCATTAAAAGTAAACCATCCATTGAATCTCCTCCGAAGTTAGAAGAAAAACCATTTCCAGCTCACTTGAGGTATGCGTATTTGGGTACTAATGATACTTTACCTGTTATTGTTTCAGCAAATTTAACAGGTCCTCAAGAAGATAAACTGCTACGTGTAGTAAGGGCGAATAAAGAGGCGATATGTTGGACTATTGCTGATATCAAAGGCATTAGTACCTCCTATTGTCAACATAAAATCATTCTTGAATATGATAGTGCACGTTCAGTTGAAGGCCAAAGGAGATTAATGCCAGCTATGAAAGAAGTAGTGAAGAAAGAAGTGATTAAGCTACTAGACGCGGGAATCATCTATCCCATAGCTAGTAGTGAGTGGGTGAGTCCAGTTTAATGCGTACCGAAGAAAGGAGGAATGACAACCATCATCAATGCTCAGAATGAAGCCATCTACACAAGAACCGTTGTTGGTTGTAGGGTTTGTATGGATTACCGTAAGTTGAACAAGGCGACTAGAAATGACCACTTTCCCCTTGCTTTCATTGATCAGATGTTAGACAAATTGGCTGGTAGGGAGTATTATTGCTTTTTGGATGGTTATTCAGGGTACAATCAGATTTATGTAATTCCAGCTGATCAACACAAAACCACATTCACATGTCCTTTTGGTACCTTTTCCTATCGAAGGATGCCTTTTGGATTATGTATGCACCCGCTACCTTTCAGAGATGTATGATGGCGATTTTTTGGGATATGATTGATAATTTCCTTGAGGTATTTATGGATGACTTTTCCTTATTCGGTGATAACTTTGACGAGTGTTTACGAAATTTGGAGAAGGTGTTAATAAGATGCAAGGAAACAGATTTGGTGTTGAATTGGGAAAGTGTCATTCCATGGTTCGAGAAGGTATAGTGTTGGGTCACAAGGTTTCGAGTGCAGGTTTAGAGGTTGATCGCGCAAAGATTGAGGTAATAAAAACTCTTCCCCTAGAGGTTGATCGCACAAATATTGAGGTAATAAAAACTCTTCCCCTCCCATTTATGTAAAAGGGGTAAGAAGTTTTTTAGGCCATGCTGGATTCTATCGTCGTTTTATCAAGGATTTTTCAAAAATTACAAAACCTTTATGTAACTTACTCGAGAAGGACACCAAATTCCTTTTGAATGAAGCTTGCATAAAGGCATTTCAAGAGTTGAAGGAGAAGCTTATTACTGCACCTATTGTGTTACCTCCTGATTGGAAAATTCCTTTTGAAGTTATGTGTGATGCAAGTGATTTAGCTATGGGTGTCGTGTTGGGTCAAAGAAAGAACAAGGTATTTCACTCTATCTTTTATGCAAGTAAGACCTTCACTAGTGCTAAAGTTAATTATACGATGATTGAAAAGGAACTTTTAGCGGTTGTTTATGCTTTTGACAAGTTTCGTTCCTATCTTCTTGGAGCAAAAATATTTGTATTTACCGACCATTCCGCTATAAAGTACCTTATGGAGAAGAAATATGCTAAGCCGAGGTTAATCAGATGGGTTTTATTGCTTCAAAAGTTTGATTTAGAGATTCGAGATCGAAAGGGTTGTGATAATTAGGTTCTAGATCATTTGTCTTGTCTTGAAGGTTCTGAATCAAATACTAGTCCCGAGTTAGTTCGAGAAGAATTCCCAGATGAGAGTCTATTTGCTATCTTTAATGGAGCGCCATGGTATGCTGATATTGCAAATCTTGTGGTAAGTGGTTCTTTTCCTGAAGGGGCTACTTCACAAGACAAGAAGAGGTTAGTTAGCCGTGCTAAACAGTTCTCTTGGGAGGATCCTTTCCTCTACAAAGTGTGTGGTGACCAAATGGTAAGAAGATGCATACATGAGAATGAGATTTATTCAGTTGTTGCAGGTTGTCACGATTCACCCTATGGAGGACATTTCAAAGGTGACCGCACAGCTGCTAAGGTACTTCAATCTGGTTTTTATTGGCCTACATTACATAGGGATTGTCATGAGTACGTAAAGAAGTGTAATAGATGTCAATTTACTGGGAATATATCCAAGAGGGATGAAATGCCACGTAACAACATTCTTGAGGTAGAAATATTTGATGTTTGGGGTATTGATTTCATGGGCCCTTTCGTACCATCCAATGGAAATCGATACATCCTTTTGGCAGTTGATTACGTGTCTAAATGGGTAGAGGCTATAGCTCTACCAACGAATGATTCGCGAGTGGTAATAAAGTTTTTGAAATCTCATATCTTCACTAGACATGGTACACCTCGAGTGATTATAAGTGATGGAGGTTCACACTATGTAAACAAATATTTGAAGACTGTTCTAGAGAAGCATGGGATTAGACATCGTGTATCCACCGCTTATCATCCACAAGCCAATGGTCAGGCTGAAGTTTCAAATCGAGAGGTAAAATCTATCCTTGAAAAGACTGTTGGTCCTACGAAAAAAGACTGGTCACTGAAGTTAGACGATGCTTTGTGGGCTTATCGTACTGCGTTCAAAACTCTTGTTGGTGCATCTACGTATCGAATGGTTTATGTTAAAGCTTGTCACTTACCTCTTGAACTTGAATTGGGTGCATATTGGGCTATAGCGCATTTGAATTTAGACCCTACTTTAGCCGGTGAGAATCTAATGATGAAATTAAACAAACTTGATGAGTTTCGATTACATGCCTATGAGAATGCCAAACTTTACAAAGAAAATACAAAGAGATGGCATGATAATCGAATTAGAGTGAAGAAGTTTGAAGTTGGACAAAAGGTCCTTAAATATAACTCGAAATTCAGCAATTATCCGGGTAAGTTGAGGTCTAAATGGTCTGGCCCTTATGTTGTAACAAAAGTCACGCCTCACGGAGGTATTGAGATTGAGAATCCAATTGAGCACCGCACTTTTTCATGGTAAACGGCCATCGATTGAAATTTTATCACGGAGGTGAAGATATTAACCGCGCGGAGGATTCACATCCCGGGGAGGTCATGTACCTCCTTGAAGCCCCTTAGAAGCGTGAGCTAACCGTCGAGCTTAACGATGTTGAACAAAAGCCAATTCATTGTATATTAGTTTCGTGTTTTCGTTATTTTGTTGTGTAAATCAGTAAATCATTGTTGATTAGTGTTTATTTTTAAGAAATGAGAAGGGTGGTTGTTTTTGATGATTTCATGAGTGCAAAAAGTCATGAGTTTGGGGTTCAAACTGTGAAGAAGTAAGAAAAATTATTTGGGATTCCAGGAGCTAACCGGGAACCCAGTTTTGTGCTAACCAGGAACCCGGTCATGTGAGCTGCTGGTCCCAAAAGTTCTGACCATAGCGTGGCTCGAAACGCAACATGGTGCGTCTGCATTTGCGCCAGCGATAAAACCGGGAACCCGGCGGCCATCTGACCGGGAACCCGGTGAAGGTGATGTACGACATCAAAAGTTCTAACCCCTGCGTAGGCTCAGACGCAAGGGGTCACGTCCAACCATCTCGCACCAGAGCCTCGGACGCAGACCGGGAACCCAGTCACGAGGTCTAATTCTCTGACCCCTGCGTGTCCTCAAACGCAAGGGGGCTAGCGTCTAGGTAAAAAAAATCGAATTTAGCAATTATTTTTGAGTCGACACAACGTAATAACCGGGAACCCGGTCAGCGTTTGTGTTAGGCGGTTTTAGTTTTTTAAACCCTATTTATTTAGCTTCTTTCTCAAGCTAGCCTCCACCTGCGATTCCAGCTTTATCCCACTCCGAAAATCATCATCAAAACAGGTTTTATTCATCAATTCTTACCCTCTTTCTCCCTAAAAACACATAATCAACTCACGATCTTTCCAAAACTTCACCAAAATTCCACTTTTCTTCCAAATTCTTATTTCATCCTAACCTTAAATTGAACCACTACACCTCACCAATCCCTCAAATTAAACTTTACCCATCTCATATCTCACACAAATTCACCTTAATCTTCTCTCAAAACATCAAAGATTGAAACTTTTCTCTAGTTTTCAACTCTTTGAAGTTTTGAGTTTGGGGTGAAAAGCCATGACTAACAGGACAAATTCTTTCAGTTATACAAGAACAAGAAACAATCCTGGTGCTACACAAGAGAGAGCTATTGAGATTCCATATTCGGGTCCTAAACGCAAGATTGAAGAGGTTAAACTGCTATGAAGAGAAAAGAAAACCCAAGTAAGGCTACTCCAGCTAAGCCTACTTTGGTTGATGAAGAAGAGGAAGAGATTGAAGAGGAAATTCCCAAAGAACCCGTTCCAGAACCACGAGCTCCACGAAGAAAAGCTATTGCACACAAACCCAAGAGGGTAGCTATGCATTGGGATGATCAGATTCGTGATCGAATTAATTATTTGAAATTTGGTGTCGAGAGAACATTCCCTTCTGGTATTATGAATAGCGAATTTAAGAGTTATGCAACTACTTGTGATAAGTTTGGGTGGACTGAATTGAGACCGATTAAACTTACTTTTATCCCCACCTTGGTTCGTGATTTTTATGAAGGAGTAGCCTTTTCGAATAAACAAGCAATCATTGTCCGCAAAAAGGTATTACCCTTCTTAGTTGAACTTATTCGCAAAGCCTTAAAATTACCCAACTTTACTGTTCCCTGTCCTTATTTCGAAATGCTTAATGACCCATCTTTTGAGTGGGAATATCTTTGGGACACAGTTTTTGTTGATGGGAAACGCCCTATTCCTATTGGTGAGAGATATGCTGGGCAGGTTTACAGTAGTTGTTTGCTACCTTGTGCTAAGGTATGGTCAAGATTCATAGTACCCACTTTCTTTGGTATTAATCACACTTCCGAATTGAATAAGGAGCATGTTATCTTGATTAAGTGCATTGTTGAGAATCGAGAGATGGATGTTGCGCGTGTAATTTACGAGACTATAATGGAGTTTGAGGAAATCCCTACTAGTCAAAAATACCTCAAGTTCCCTTGTACCATCACTACCTTGTGTCTAGACGCAAAAATGCCGCGAAGGAACGAAGAGGTTGATGCTTCAGAACAGGGAGACGCAATGACATTGAACTCTATTGAAAATGCCCACAATGAAGCAACCCATCCGATTAAGAACCCTAGAGCTCCTCCACCAAAGAAGAAGGTACATACAGATAATGGGTTGGAAGAAGAAATTTGAGTGTTGAAAGAGAATCAAGAAAATATGATTGCTACTTTAGGAAACGTCACCAAAGAGTTAGATCTTCTTCGAAACATGCTACTTGGGGTGAGCACTATCCAACACGCCACCTATGGTTTACTCGCGAAGGATTCTATACCTGGAAACACTGATAACCAGCCTCGCGCTGGTTAAGATACGTTTTCTTTCCTTTCTCATTTAGTGTAAATTAGTTTAATTGTGTTGAGTCTTTTCGAGTCATGGGGACACGACTCATTTTTGAGTTTGGGGTGGGGTTTGTTGCCTCATCCCAGTTTTATGTGTTATGTGTTTTATCGCTTTCAATAAAATTAATTAGGAGTTGCGTTTGACTGTAGAAGCTCTTAAATGTCCCCATTATTATACTTTTGATGAATCAATGATAGTAAATAGTGGACTTTAGGAATTAGCATAAAACGCACTTTAATTGCATGCAAACATAAGTAATGGATAGGAAAAATTAATAAACAATGCAAAAGAAGTAAGCTTGTACTTAAGGAAAATGTTTGGTTTGTAGAACGTGAGATCTAAATTAGTAGAGAACCCACTTAGATATGAACTAGAGACGAACCATGTAACTAGTAAAATGATAGGGGCAGTTCTTTGTTAAGCCATTTGAGACCTTTTTAGCCTTCTATCCCTTGTATTAATATTATCCTTCTTAGCCCAATTTTGAGCCTTAAGCCTTTTCTTTTGTCGCCATGATATAAGCCCATATCCCCTTAGTTTATTAAGCATTTCTAAAATGACCCGCACTTGAATCACGATCCTAAGACATGTCTCGAGCTTGAGTTGGGGGTGGTGAGTCCATCTTTTGGGAAAATTCATTGGGAGGGAATTGTATGTGTTTATATTAAGGCACAAATTCGAATGATGGTATAATTTTGTAACCCTTTGCCGGGATTGAAAAAAAAATTCGAAAAGTCAATACAGTAGCTAACCGGAAACCCGGTTATCGCCTGTACAAAAAAAAAGTTATGAAAAAAGAAAAATAAAGAAAGAATAAAATACCCGATAAAGTAGAAATTTCTGGAAATCATCTTAGTATAGACTGGGTTTACTTGGGGATGATAAATTAGTGCATCAAATGGGATGAGTGAGAACATTTTATGAGTGTAAACTCAAGCTCGTGGACATTTATTGATGGTAAGTGAGGAGAGAGACAAAAGCTCACTTCAAATTTACCAAATATACATACCACACCGTCCCTAAGCCTACGCTAAACCGTAAAGTCCTCGTGATTCCTAGGTACATGGTAAGTTAATAAGGAGTATACTAAGTGGAGCGTTCAAAGCGAGTAAGGATCGAGGAACACCCTATAGCCATCATATTGAGATAAGTACAAGTGTAACCTTCTAGCATTGCGAAGTTAATTTTGTGATTGAATTTATTTGTGTTTGACTTTGCATGATTAGTGTATGTGTATATTAGTTCCTAATGTTTTCTATATGAGATTTGTTTTTAGTAATGCTTTGGGTGTGTTTAGTTGCGTCTGCGTCTCTGCAATCACCTTTCCCCTTTGTTTTTAATCTTACTTTGTCGGGACGACAAAGGTCTGAGTTTGGGGTCTTGGTGTCTCCTCTTTTGTTCTATTTATATGCCTTTAGGAGACATCAAATTAGGTGATTATCTGGCTATTTCGATAGACTTTTAGTAATAATATGCAATATTTCATTTTCTCTCCTTAGATTTTAGTATTTTTGATTTATTAAGCTTTTGCGCGTAATATGGTGTGTTTTAGTGAAAAATTTGTAGGTTTCTAATACTATCAAGGAGAGTAATCGAGAATAGAAGTCAAAGATCGTGTCAAGAATTCAAAAGCTACAAAGAATATCCCAAGGAGTTGACAAATTTGAGCTAAAAATCTGGAAGGCTGATGGAAATTGCTGATTTCAGCTACTTAAAGATGGATTCAGCCTCTTAGTTATGAAGAAGATTCGTACCTTATCGAGTTACGAAGAATTAGCAAGTTGAATGAGTCAATTCGAAGTTATATTGAGAAAGTTATAGTCGTTTTAGTGAGGGGTGTACAACAGTTACGGGATTTTGGGCTTGAAGAGTGGACTTGGGCTTTTAATATTGCTATTCTTTTAATTAAAAGCCCTAGTCCGAATTTATGAGTATAAAAAGGCTTTTGAACTTCTATTTCCACACACAATTCATTATTCACAAAGTCAGAGCATCAGAGAAGAAGCAGAAGTAAGGAAGAGAAGAAGCCAAGAGCTGGAGAAATTCAACTTCTCTAATTCGCAGCCGAATCAACTCCTCAATTAGGTTTTTTATCTTTATTTCTGTAAAATAATTATGAATTCTTTTACTTTTAAATTCTTAGTTTTTACGATTATGTGCTAAATTCAATTGGTACTTGAGAACGCATTAACGGGTTAAACCCCAATCTATTTTATTCTTTGTTTTTGGATTTGGGATTATTATAATTGAAATTGAATTGGGTAATTAATATTTTTCTTTAATTTGCTTTTATCAACTATTATTGAAGTAATTAATCAATAGCAGGACTTAGTATTTAGGTTATTCCATTTAGTGGCGAATGGATCACCTTGACGGGGGGTCTTGATACAGAACTAATTAATGAATGTAGGATACAAATTATTTGACCTTAACATTCTTAATTAATCCTATGGCCAATTGGTTAATTAGAACTTAATCTTTCGAAGGTGGACTATATTCACCCTGACGGGGTTTGTAGCACCTAAGAAGAGCTCCTTAGTCCACCCTGACGGGGTAAGGAGATAATCGAATCCCGACCACTATTATTTACCGAATTCGTCCCTTAAACAATACACAGAATGAATAGATTTAGGTGAAATCCTAGCGTTGCTCAAATACTACCTCTCATACCTTGCGTCTAGCTATTTTATTTACTCGCGTCTAGTTTAATATTTACGTTAATTTAGTCTTTTAATTATTTGTCTTAGCTATAGAAAAACAAAACAAACATTCTTAAAAACATTTACTTGCTTTTACGTGCAATTATTCACTACTTGATAAGCATTAGAGTCAACCAATCCGTCCTAGAGAACGAATCTGTATTATCACATATATTACTTGGGACAACTGTACACTTGCAGTTGTGGTTCTCTTTTCCTTATTGCATTCTTTTTAGAACACACAAGGGACCACCAGTATCATATTAAAACTTTGAGAAATATAGAACTTACAGAGACCCGTATAAAACACGTTAATTTCAGTAAAGTAATCAAAAGTAATTTAAAAGGCAAAGTGGAGATAGAGAATGACTAATTGGACCTTATTAACCAAACTAGGAAAGGCGCTAAGATTTTTTGTAATTCTAAACTATTGGTTAAGAACATTTTAAGGTGTAAATTTTTGTATAACTTAAAAAACTCATTTGTAAGGAGAACAAATAATTTGAGTGCGGATTGGGTGGCTAAACATAAGTTTAGAGGCTCTTTGTTTAACCTTTGGAATTCCCAACCTTCTTCTCAATTAGCAAAATTATTTACTAGGAATTTCAATCCTATAAAAATAGGCTAAGTTGTATTTATTGGGGTTTGGGAGTTTTAATGCAAATTCTTTTCGACTAAAAAAACAAAAATTGAGTTTTAAGGGTTGGCTAACTTGTAATACTTTGAAACTATCTACTTAATATACTATCCTTTTGAAACAAAAAGAAACAAAAGTTTTTTTTTTTTTTGTTCTAATCGCTTATATATTAAAACCAATAGTTACAAATAAAGTTAGCCTATCCCCATAGGGGACAAATCAAGGCTTAACAATTTAACAAGTCTAGTTGGAAAGGGATTTGCACAAAAGTCATAAGACTCACCTAGAGGCAAATTTTTGCAAATCCAATCCGCTACTCTATTTCCATCTCTTTTAACAAACGAAAAGGATGGATTACATAATTCGGAAATAAAATAAATACTTCTAACTAAATTCGCAATACAAGGAGAAGAGAAAGGAAAATTGCTAAATAACGGCTCCATGAGAGTGAGATTATCGTTTTCCACTATACAGTGGAAGTTGTTGAGCTCCTTAGCCCATAGACAGGCTTTTAGAACTCCTAAACCTTCAGCCTCCAAGCTATTATCAGCATGAATTCTCCATCCTTGACATCGAAGCACTTGTCCTTTATAATCCCTGGCAACACACGCAATATTGGAACCATTTTTAGTATACGATGCATCACAATTAATTTTTATAGAGTTCTTAGAGGGAGGTATCCATTTATTAGCTAACCTTTGCTCTCGTAATTGAGAGTTAGTTGTTATATTACACCCCTGCTTGGGATGAATTTGTATTCCCTTCAGTTTATTATTAACATCATAAGGGTTTTTTTTACCTTTCTCAGCCTTGTTCTTATTTTCCGTTTGGTTTTCCCACACATTTTCTTTTCTTATATTATTATCAGCGCATTCAAGCTGTTCTTTCCAAGTGACCTCAGCTTTTCTAATAGTATTCATGGGGTCCAATTTTGTACTATTAAAAATATAAGCATTTCTATCCTTCCAAATATGCCATGCTAGAATACATATTCTTTCAAAAGGATATATAAAGTTACTACTTGATTTTTTCAAGTCCTTTAATACCTCAGCCATCCAGACATCCAATTTCTTGGAGTGGTTGCTGATTTTTAACGAGAGAGGTGAAGCTAGCCACGTGGCTCGTGCCCAATCACAGTCAAACAATATATGCTCCACATTCTCAACGTTTTTATTGCAGATATTACATAAGTTTGTATCTCTGCATTTTCTTAAGAAGAGATTTTCCGAAGTTGGTAACACATTTTTTATTGCTTTCCAGATAAAATTTTTAATTTTGGGGGGCGTTTTCATATTCCAAATAGCTTTCTAAACCATGGGGTCAGTAGTATGTGAGGTAGATGGCTTGGATGGTTTCTTAATTTCATTCTCTTTAATTTTTTTAGAAATTAAATAATGGTAGCATTCCTTAACCGAGAATAGTCCATTAGGGCTAAGGGTCCAAGTTAATCTATCACAACTTTTAACAAGAGGTATAAATGTTTTTCTAATAATTTCATAATCCAAAGAATTAAAATTCTTTTTAACTTTCTCCAAATCCCACCTTCTTTCCCCATGGTAGAATAATTCTTTTAGTTTAGTAATATTGTTATCCTTAGGCTTTGTAACATGTAAATCCGAGGAGAGCCAAGTATCAACTTGGGGATTTATACTTTCACCATCCCCAATTTTCCATTTTAAATGGTTTTTTATTGCATCTCTTCCTACTAAAAGACTTCTCCACCCCCAAGAGGATTTAATACCTAATTTTGCGTGGAGAAAGTGATTATTTGGAAAGTATTTTTCTTTTAATAAATTATAAAGAAGTGAATCTTTTTTATCAAGTAGATTCCAAGCTTGTTTAGCAAGTAAAGCCACATTCATAGTGTTTAGGTCTCTATAACCTAAACCTCCACTATACTTACTATAGGTTAAATTTTGCCATTTAGTCCAATGAATTCCCTTATTAGAATTATTTTCCCACCAGAACTTAGCAATTACCTTAGTAATTATATCACATATTTTCTTTGGCAACAAGAAAGAGGACATAAAATAATTTGGTATACTTTGTAAAACTGATTTTATTAGGATTTCTTTTCCTGCTTCTGAGAGATAAAGATTTTTCCAGTTTTGGGTTTTTTTAATAGCTTTCTCAATAAGGCAGGTTAACTCTCTCACTTTCGATCTTCCCCAATCAGTGGGTAGGCCCAGATATGGGCCAAGATTATTAGTAATATTCATATTTACCCTAGAAGCAAAAATATGTTGAATATAGTGGGGTGTATTAGCACTAAACTTCACCCCACATTTGTTCAAATTTAAAGTGAGTCCCGTTGAGAACCCAAATTTTGTAATTATATCATTAAAGCTATTTGTATCTTTGTGGTTTGCTTTGAGAAAGAAAACACTATCATCAGCAAATAAAAGATGAGTTAAAGAGGGACCATTTCTAGAGATTTTAATACCATCAAGTAGGTCATTTTCAACTTTATTTTGAATTAAATCATTTAAAGTTTGGGTGATAAGACAAAAGATGAGAGGGGACAAGGGGTCCCCTTGTCTTAAACCCCTTTGGGGTTTATTAAGTTTATTAGGCTGCCCATTGATCAAAATTGAATATGAGACAGTGGTTATACAATTCATAATTTTTTTAATCCAATTTGGGTCAAAACCGAGTTTTTCCATGAGTTTTTGTAGAAAGTCCCATTCTACAAACTCATATGCTTTTTGTAAATCAGCCTTAATAATCATACTATAGTTTTTTGAGTTTCTCTTTTCTTTTAAATAGGTGCATACTTCATGGGTAATATAGGTGTTTTCTTGAATGCCTCTACCTGGGATAAAGGCAGTTTGTGTATCACCTACAATTGTATTCATAAAGGGTTGAAGTCTATTGACTAAAAGCCTCGCAATTATTTTGTAAATAAAATTAGAAACACTAATGGGCCTATAATGCTTTATAGTACCAGGTTTTTGTATTTTAGGAATGAGTGAAATTAATGTATGGTTAAGATATTCCAGACTACCATTATTATACCAAAAATCATTAATGATTTTTATAACATCCAACTTAATAATTGTCCAGTAATTCTTATAAAAGAAGCCAGGGTAGCCATCTGGACCTGGAGCCTTAAAGGCTCCTAATTCAGAGACTGCCAACTCAACCTCTTTTATAAGAATAGGCTTAAGAAGAACCTCATTCATAGCTTTAGTAACCTTAGGTTTGATAATTTTTAAAATAGGTTCAAAATTCCAAGGGCCCACTGATTTATATATACTATTAAAGTAATCAAGAATATTTTGATTAACCTCAGTTTGATTGTTAAGCCAAAAGCCCTGGTCATTCATAATGGTTGAAATCTTATTATAGTACCTTCTTTCTTTAGTAGCAGCATGAAAGAAGGATGTATTCCTATCCCCTTTTTTTAACCAAGTTATTCTAGATCTAGCTGCCCAAAATTCTTCTTCTATTTTCCAAAGGGTCTCAATTTCTTTTACAATAAAGTTATATTCATCTTTATCAGTATCATTACAAAATTTACTATTGGTAATCACTTCCAATTTTTCCATATACTGATCAATTTTTTGTTTAGTATTTCTAAATTTTCTTTTACTCCAGACAATCAGGATTCTTTTGCACATATTAAGCTTGGTCAGTAGATTACCTTTAGATATAGTATTAATGGTATTTCTTGATTTCCAAACATTTTCTATAATATTTAAACATTCTTTTTCTTCTACCCAAAAATTCTCAAAGTAGAATCTTTTATATTTCTTATCATTGTTTACCTCAAGGTGAAGTATTAAGGGGCTATGGTCAGAGCCTACAGCTGGAAGAGCATTGACCCAAGCATTTGGGAAAAGGTCTGACCAATTTTTATTGTTCAAACTTCTGTCCAGTAACATTTTAATAAGTTTATCCTTGTTTCTTCTATTAGACCAAGTAAAGGCACAACCTTTATTGTCTAATTGCATAAGTTCAAGGTTTTTAATAAAATTGTTGAATTTCTTCATATTTTTCTTATTACATATGTTACCTCCAATCTTTTCACCCGAATTTCTAATTAGATTGAAATCGCCTATAAGATTCCAAGCCAAGTCATTATTAGGTTTACAAAGTTTAATATTTTCCAGGCAAAGGTCTTTATTATTATCTAAAGGGGAGCCATAGATAAACGTTGAGACAAACTTAGTACCATCCAATTTATCAATTTCACAGTTGATAAAGTTTTCACATTTACTAAGGATTTTAATATTGTCTTTATTAATAGCAAAGATAGCCAAACCCCCACTTAAACCTACGGGTTCCACAGTAGTAATAAGGGACATACGAAGGGGCTTTTCAAGTTTTTTAAGAACAGAGAAGGAATTTTTAGTTTCAGAGAGAAAAATTACCTCTGGGTGATATCTATTACGGATATCTATGAGGGTCTGGACCGTCAGGGGTGTGCCAATCCCCTGAACGTTCCAGTTCAGGTGTATCATTGTACTTGGTGGGATTGATTACGGTCAATCCCGCAAACCTCACCTTCTTCAGTTTGTTGTTCATCCAAGATAGAGGTACCTTCAGGTTCCGTACTAGTATCTACTCCATTTGTTACTTGATTTTTGGTAGTCGATCGTTGATTCCAAATCTTAATACGCCTATTCTTTTCTGAAAAGGCCTTCTTTTCCTTTTGCCTTCTGCTTTTATTAGATAGAGAAATTCTAGAATCAAACATCTCTTCATCCTCACTTTCATATTCAGATGTAATGAGTGATGTTTTAATTTTAGTGTTTGTTTGGTTCGGGTTTTCAGTTAGTGAAAGAGGATTAGCTTGAGAGATGTTGTCATTGGAAGGTTGATGTTCAAATTGGTTGAGTGGTGGAGGTGTTGGGGTGGTGGTTGTGGAGTGAGGAGTGAGGAGGTGTAGCGGGGAGGTTAGGGTTAACGATTGGGATCGGGGTAGAAGAGAAGTGGTTTGGGATTAGGTTAGAGATCGGGGTTTGATTAGGGTCATTAAAGAATAAGGTGGGTGTTGGGTTAAGGACTTGGGTGTTTGTTACTTGGGTGTTTTGTAAATGGGTTGTCCCGTTAGGAGGTGGGCTCTTGTTATTAGAAACTGGGCTTTTATAATCGGGTGTTGGACCCCCTTGGTTTGGGCTTGGGAAAGACCCAAATGAAATATCGTTTATATCAATGGGCTTTGGAGAGTTTTCTAATTTTTGGGCCATGACTTGGGCTAATTGGGATAACTTATTTTCCTTTTCCAAAATGTTGATCCTCTTTTCTATTTTGTCTTCTTCTTCGTAGCTAACCGATGGGATTGTACCTATGCTGTAGATCTCCCCGCCTAGGCGCGTCTAGGCGCCGCCTAGGCGTCAACTCCCCCCTCAGGCGCTTACGCCTAGTTAAAACTCTAGGCTTTTTTGCCTAGCGCCTTTGTCGCCATGGAATAGGCGCCTAGACCGTCTAGGCACCGATTAATGACAAAAAATTGCCGCCTAGGCGCTGATTAATGGCAAAACATGTCCGCATAAGCCTTCTTGTTATTTTTCTTATTCTCGAGAATTTTTTAATTGATATTATAACTCAATTTTTAGTATTTTTATATATACTATAATGTTGTTAGATGAATTTTATGACTTAAATAGTTAAAATTTCTATAATTACTACATATGTATTACTAAATATACAAAATTATACATCACGATTCAAAACCGTATAATTCCGCCTAGGCCCCGTGTAATCCCGCCTTGGCGCTAGGCCCGGGTCGACCGCCTAGGCCTCAAAACCGAGGTCTACAACATAGGATTGTACCATTCGTGCTCTTTCCTCCCACCTCCATAGTACTCTCTTCCTTCTGTCCTTTAAATTCAAAAATTGGTGGTGGGACGGTGTCCTTCATTTTGGTATTCGTTTGTACTTGTACCTTGTTAACGGCGTTATTGATATTGCCGTTAATCCATTTGTTTGAACTCGGTGAGTTCTGTTTACCGAGTTTGTGATTCCAACTCGGTTTGAAGGTAATCTTACCTCCATTGTTGATTTTACTAACATTCATGAACTTTTTTGCTTTTGTATTGTTGATTTCTTTAAAGAAACAAAAGTTGAGTTTGGCAGTAAAAGAAACAAAAAGTAGAGTGCGCTGATCAAAAAATAAATAAAATTCAAAAAAGAAAGAGTTAATGGTATTATTTATTAATAAAGGAAAGTTAATGGTGAAATCATATTGTTTGTGGACTGATCTTTTCCTAATATTTCTTACCCAAAAAGATAATCTTATTTAAAGTAGTAACATGATCTAACTTGCATGATTATCCAATATAATTATATTCAACCAGTTAAAGTTAGTTTTTAACTGGCAAAACCTTGTCTTACATATATGTATTGAATCTTCTTACAAAATATGAGTAACCTAATTCTAACTTGGTGTATGGAGACGTGTCTATCTTTCGTGTAATTAGTCGAGTATTGGTGTGAACCACCCACTTAAAAAAAAATTATATACACATGTAAATTTGAGATTCTTTTAATAAAAACTGGAGAAAAAGTCTATGTCGGTACCTATAGAATTCAAAAAGGAACTTCTAAGTACTAATATTATAAAATAGGACTTTTAGGTACCCAACGGTTTCTTTTTGTCCCACCGTTAGTATTTTCCGTTATCTCACACATTAAGTATGATGTGGAGCCTATGTGGACTTGGTTGATTTTATTTTGAAAGGTATACTTAATGTGTAAGATAACGGAAAACACTAACGGTTGGACAAAAAAAAGTTGGGTACCTAAAAGTCTTATTTTATAGTATGAATACTTAGAAGTTCCTTCTCGAATTCCATAGGTACCCACATAGACTTTTTCTCAAAATAAGATAATAAATCTGACCTGAACAAGTATCGATCTAGACAAAGAAACTAGGCCAACATCGATTATGTTAAGATTTGAAAAGAAAGAGCTAAAAGAAAAAAGTAAATGATATTCGTCACCCTTTTTTTGTTCATCTTATATCACCTCCTATTTGGAGATTTTAAACACTAATTAAAACATTTCTTTTACTTAATTATTTTTTTCTTTTTTCTTGATTTAATGACACATAATGTGACACATAAGGGGTGATACAAAGGTAAACTAAAAATTGGTAAAGATGTACAAGGCTTGAACCCCTTCCTGAACATGGGTAACGTAGTTCTTGTTTACCTGAGAATATACATGAGAAGGTGTGTATATCCCTATGAGATTAGTCGTGGTACGCGCAAACAATTCTGGATCACCCATGTAACAAAAAAAGAAAATGGGCGACAAATATTATACTTAAAAGACAATTCACAAAATTAAATCATAAATTAAAAATAAATAAATGTATTTTTTTTGGGTCGTTCAAAAAATAAATGTATAAAATCTTCTGATATTTTTATTTGGTGTGCAGAAAAAATAAAAGGAAAAAAATCTATATATATAAAAGAGCTCTAGAGTTGTCCAAAAAAAAAAACGCTCTAGAAAGTGAACGATTTTCAAATCACATTTTTTCTTTCAAAAATTTCAAACTTTTGACTTGCTATTTCTAAAATTACCAACTAAAATAAATACATTCGTTTTTTTTCGGTCAAAAATTTAATTGCATTCAGACCGTGAAAAGTACATGGCATTGATGAAAATTGAAGTCTTTTTGGTCATCTACATGTAACAAATTCTGACAAGCCTTGCATAAATAACAAATCCTGAAAAACAGAGTAAATTGATTTTCATTGTGCTCCCCACAACCTCACCTTCTCTGCGACTGCATGGCCTCCATTATCTCTTTCTTTATATCGATAACCAAAACCTCATCTACAATTCCCCACACAATTAGTAGTATTAAATTAATGCGCATTCTGAAGTAGATCAAAGGAGTTCCCCCCCCCCCCCCCCCCCCCCCCCCCCCCATAGAGTATATAATTGTTGAAAAAAAGTGACGATCACCTGTTTAAAACAATAAAAATGAAAATCCAAATAAAAAGTCTTTCGGTTAAAGTAAAACTATCTATTACAATAAAGAAAATACAAAACGAAACTTACACGGACTCAACAAGCAAAACAAACAATTACACGGAAAATATTTGGTGTTAAAAAGATATTTCGGTCTTGTCGGTTATCTCTAACAGAGTTTCTACTACGGAATGCTAGAATAATATTTTAGAGAGAGTAGAGTTTTAATCTTTTCTGATTCAGCTTCGTAGTTAAGACAAATAGGGAGGAGTTGTATCTATAGGAGAGGAGGGAGCTCTTATCAGAATGGTCAAGAATAAATGTCCTTGACAGATGACATTTTGATTGATTAATTGACATATGTTACGTGTTTTCAGTTTCCAGCAATGAATCTGGATACTATTATTGACTTGATTCACTCCCGTACTGACCAAGTTCTGTAACCATTGACTGGTGTGTAATTAATATAACTCTATTCTCTTCTTTGGACAATCTTGATCCCGAAAATATTGAAAAACGCCAGTTTTAGGCGGACACTGGACCACGTGAACCTCACGTCATGGGCAAACCTAGATCAACAATCATCTCCAAGCATGAATAAACTCGCGTAATCTCATAATTCATTGGGTAGTGATTTCTTTGGAGCGTTCTTGGCAAACGCTCAAGGGATTTTGAAGAAAAGTTATGAATCAAATCTACACAGGTGTGCACCGATCATGAGGTGAGGAGCTCCCACGCACCCTCCCCCCCCCCCTCTCCCCCTCCCAATCCCAGGTTAGAATAAAAAAGAAATCAACACTAATTTAGTTCATGTTTTTGGAGAAAAAGTCCAAGAGTTTTCCTTTTTATAAAAAGTACCGCATCGGGAATGAAGAAGTAATTATATTAATCTATATTAGTTTATCTTTATATACATTTCAAAAAAAATTAAGCTCCCAAATGAGTTTCCAAATTTTACAATAAGGGGAGTAAGAGATAAAGGCTTGCTTTACTTTTCTTTTGTTCTTTCAAATGCATATAGGCAAACTTAACTAAGTAATTTCCATAATTTTTTTCTCTGATAACATGTATCACTGCAATCATTGGATGAAATATTCATAAGCTTAATCTTTTTAGTAGTTTTAACATTGAAGTTTTCATCTACAATGGTAATGTTCGAAGCCTTTCTATCACATCTAAATAATTGGTTAACCGTGTGTAAATATGCATTTCTTGGATTTTGTCTCACTTATAGGTTAGTGATCCACTTGTATTTATTAACATAAATACTCCTCCCATTTCCCAACTTCTATTTAAGGATTCTAGCAAAAAATATCTCTTCCAACTAGTAAAATCCTCCATCCCAAGAAGGCAAGTGTCCATATTTGCTTCCAGGAAGGAAATATTAGAAAATTATTCACCTTTCATTAATTAGTGAATTTTAAATTTTGTATTATTCATAATGTTTCATGCCTGTTTAATTGTTATAGCAAGGTTCATAACGTGCATTTTCCTGATCCCAAGACCATCTTTAGTTTTGGTAGTAGTAAGTGTTTTTCTATCACACTAGTGACCTTTTTCTTGTTTTTTGTTCCCCACCAAAAGGTTTCAATGATGGAGAAAATGGTATCACAAATTTTGGTATGAAGTAACAAGTATAACATATTATAATTGGGAATGCATTATAATATATATCTTGTTAAAACCTCTTTTCCCCCGTCAGATAAAGATAGAGTTTTCAAGATGTCTACTTTTTTTAGGACACTGTCAAAAATTAATTTAAGTTCTCTTATATTTGTTCATCCTCATTTAGTGGATAAACCTATGTAGTTGCCTAAATTATTTACTTTTTTCAAATTTATCATTCCATCAATAATATCCTGGATTATACCAATTGGAGCTAGAAAAGGAAGCACACGTATTAAGCTCAAAGTTAAGCCAGTAGAGTGGATATACTTGTTCATTACATAGTTAAAGTCTTTAGTTTATTTATAAGTAACTATCATAAATAATAAGCTATCATTAACAAAAGTATATGTGCAACATTATGACAAATTTTTTCCTATTTTTATGCTATCAAGGTCTCCATGCCTTGTTTTTTCTATCATTAGTATATCAAGGGTTTGTGTTGCAATATTGAATACCAATGGGTATAAAAGACCCCCTGCCTAATACCCTTTTTGGAAGGGTCGATTTCAATTGATTTTTCATATTATGACATAATGTGTTAATGATTAACGCACTCGTATGATTTTACTCACCCAAGATGAGCTAAATCCCACTTTTTACATTAGTTGTTTAAGAAAGTCTTAATTAAGGAATTCATATGTTTTTTATTATCAACTTTGACATCTACATAATTTTTTTGTTTTTCTCTTTCTTTTCATGAATGTTATAATCTCATGAGTTATTATGGCGTCCTTACGTAATTCTTCTGGGTATGAAGGCGGATTTGTTATAAATCTATAATTAGACCCATAATAGGTTGTGATTTGTTAACTAGAATTCTTGAAAATATTTTATAAATAAATTAGAGCAACTTGTAGGCTTGAATTTTTTGATATTGATGGGGTTATCTTGCTTTGGGACTAGAGAGATGTAGGTATGATTAATGTCTAAAGGACTATCTCTTTTATACCAAAAATTGAAGGAAAAAAAATCTCATCACACCCTCTTTTATTATATTCCGATAAATTTTATAGAAATGTCCTAGAAATTCATCTAGCCTTTTTTAAAAAATTTGTTTTTATTAAAAATTTCTTTATTCATATCTATTTGTTCTTTTAATGTATGTGAAACAAACACTAATATATTGGAAAAGTATTTGACACCTATAGTTTTACATATATCACTAAAATAAGATTTACTTTCAATTTATATTTCGCTTGAACTTTCAATCTAATTTTTAGTGCCTGTTTGGAAGTGCTTTTTTGGAGAAGCATTTAAAAGTGCTTTTAGCATTTTAAGAGTTTTTTTGACTTTGAAAAGCACTTTTATGAGAAGCACCAAATAGGTGCTTTTTAAAAAAAGCACTTAAAATAATTTTAGATTTCAAAATTATTTTTAATAATTTTTTTAAATTTTGAATTTTATTCTAAAAGCGCTTTTTTAGTCTAAAATAAGCACTTCCAAACGGGCCCTTATTATCATCAAAAATTATTTTCATATTAATTATTTATTTTTCTTTCTTTGGTGAAAGTATTAAAATATGCAATTCTCTCATTTTATATAACCATAAATTCCTAGACCTATATTTCTAGTAAACTTCTTCTCTTAACCAATCATCTTCAACTTCTTTGACAACAGATTTATAATCATTCCACATATCATTTATCACATTCTTATTAGGGATATTTTCACGTTTTCTCACGAATTTTTCAATGTTGTTATGCAGTTATGAATATTTTTCTACTCCATTTTTTAATATTTTGGCTTCTAATTTTGAGTGTGTGGTTAAATAAGGTGCTTCACGCCCTTTAATTTTCTTGTGTTCAATTACACTTTCTTGATGGTGTTAAGACAATCAATTTCAGTGGTCCAATAAGATTCAATATAGTTTAATTTTCTCCTTATTACGAGAAACATCAAGGTGTAACACCAATAGTGTGTGGTTAGATCCCATATTTGGTAGCAGGGCTAGACAAGCATAAGGGAATAAGAAAACCCACTTATCATTTTGCTATGCTCTATCAAACTTTGATTTTATTAATTTGTGGACCGGTCTTCTATTGGACTAGTAAGAGAATTGACAGCCAACTGTCTAGATCTCATTAAGAGAGTAAGAGTTGATAAAATTGTTAAAGGAACTCATGGACTTTTTCTTACTAATGTTACCCTTGTATATTTCCTTCATCTATCTCATTGTATTAAAGTCTCCATTCAGGTTCTAAGTGTTATCAATAGGGGCACATGAGAAGATTTTTTCAAATATAAAACATATTCTTCTCCCATTATACTTGTAAATCCTTTGTTTATTATTTTCACTTAGGGGTCGATATACATAAGTACGTAGTGTTATATCTATTGTTTTTATCTATCATAACTTTTTGACAAATTTCTCTTTGTTTATTATTGTAGTTCACAATGAACACCAAAGACCCCATACATATATGTTTTTTACGGAGTTTGGTGGCCGTGATTGGTCGATACATTCTTGCATGCTTGGTTGAGGTTAATTTAGTTGGAGTTTCGATTAGGTTTCGTGATATGGATTGGGGATTTTTTTTGTTAGGGTTCATGTATAAGCTCATTTGGTTTTAGGGAAGATCAAAGTGTAGACATGTTATGGGATTAGTTTTGGGGTTGGGATAGGAATTTTATAAGATCCAGATAAAATGTTTATTTCACTCTCGGTGTAAGAGTAGGAGAGCATGCTCCATCAATATTACCAACTATAGTTTTTTAAATTTTACCCTATTCACTTGGGTCCTTATAATACACGATTTCATCGAGACACGTGCCACGTATCTCTTATTAGAAAAGATCATCCCCACTTCACCTTAACAATACGGTGTCAAGCAACTCTTTAACTCAATTTCATCATTAACAGTCAATTCATAGTCCTTCTTCTCTTTGATAAAATTAAACACGTTTGACCTCTAAATTTTGAATTCAAATTCCTATTTTCCACTTTAAACGCTTTATGGGTGGTTGACTTGACTGGGTTGTGCTTGATTGACTCATTAAATCACCATTGCTGAAATCTTGTTTGTGTTTTCCTAAATGTTGTTGGGCTTCTTGTAAATATTCTATCCAATTTTTGAGTTTCGAAACTATTTAATTCTTCTCACTGTATCTTTCTTCTTTGCGACCAAATATACCACAACTACAACAGACAGACTTTGAAGGTTTCTTGTTAAAGATCAGTGTGGCTGGGTTGTACCTTGAGTATTTGTAACTAATAATTTGTAGGAAGCTTACTTCCTAGCCTTCTAGGCCTCATATGCAACGGAAAAAAAAAAGTATAAAAAATCATGAGTCTCTTTAAGGCCGGATGTGGGGTGCGGTAAACTGCATCCCGATTCTAATATATAGTAACATAAAAAAGAAATTCGAAAAAGTTATATATAATAAAACAATAGTCTACTCCGGTCTAAATATATTTAAATATTAGATTTCATTAATATAATTATACATAATTATGTAAGATTTCACGAAATAATCTAACTCTGAATTCATTTCAAAGTACGTTTGACAAAAAAAAACAAAAATTTATTTTAAAGTAAATTTCTGGTTCAGCTCCACGTAATTTCTCTCTAACCCATTAGATGAGTTGATAGAGCTCATTACTCATGTTAAGTATATCAATATGATATACAAAAGAAAAGTATATCAATAAAAATTAAGAAACTAAAATCTTTATACACCACGAATTCTTTAACACCAATAAAAATTCTTGACTATCTATTATGAAAGTAAGTAATATTTTAATTTTGAAGCCAAAAGAACTCACAACAAACCCCAACTTTCTAAATCTCTACTTCCTCCACCAAAACTAGAAAACTCCCTTTCAACTAACCACTCACAAAGCTAAATCTTTTATTTAGATTGATGAAGAAAAAACAACTATGGTGGATTTTAACAGAAACAGAGGATTCTATACAAAGATGAAAACTTCAAAGAATAAAAGTACCTTTTGTTATCGATATTTCAAATGGCTTCTTTGGTTTTCTGTATCTTTTTATTTCTTCTTTTCTTTCCTCATCACTCATAAACCACCCTTCTCCTCCTCCTCCTCCTCCGCCAACTACTTCCCAAAAACCACCTTCCTCCACCACCAATCTAAAGCCTCTCATGCCCTTTTTGAATCTCAAAATATCTCCACCATTGATCAACACTCCATCAAAAATCAAGGTTCATACACACACTTCAATCTATTTTATTCCTTAAATGATCATTAAACTATTGATCAAACTTTCCTTCTGACTATCTTTTCATATTTGCAGGTGTGTTGAACGGATTAAGGATTTACATATACGATTTACCATCAAAATACAACACAGATTGGTTAAAAAATGACCGTTGCAAAACTCATTTGTTTGCATCCGAGGTTGCAATACACAAAGCCTTGTTAAGCAGCGATGTAAGAACGGTCAACGCATCGGAAGCTGACTTTTTCTTCGTTCCCGTTTATGTGACGTGTAATTTCAGTACTGTTAATGGCTTCCCAGCTATTGGTCACGCGCGTCAGTTATTAGCCTCCGCCGTGGAGCTCATCTCCGGTCAGTTTCCGTTTTGGAATCAAAGTAGCGGTGACGACCATGTCTTTGTCGCTTCTCATGACTATGGTGCATGTTTTCACGCTATGGTACGTTATCAAATATCGCTTAAATTGAAAAAAACAAAAAAAAAACTCTTAAATACGTAAGAAGTGAGGTATACGTTACTAAATCTAAAATTACGTAACAATTTAAGTGTTTGAAATTCATACTCTTTTTCATAATCGGGACCAATATAAATCTCCCTTGTTACCATAATCGGACAATTACTTTGCACTATAGAATCCTATGTTATGAATTAATGTCATTAAAGATCCTTATATTTTGTATAAAAACATAGAATAATTGTATTATTAATTTTTATTTCTACCAAATAACTTATCTTTTATACTTTCACAATTCATAATCTACCATCTAAATCATAACATTTTGAGATATTTCAAATTTTTTTAGATGGACGGACCAATCAAAGTTTTAAAAAGTCAAGACATAAAAGTATAAGGTATAAGGTATTTTGAAAAACAAATTTTTGGGTTTAATATTTTATTTTAAATCTCATTACATTTTTAATTATAGTTCCTAACCAACACATAACTTTGTCCTAGTAGGCATACCTAATAAAACAACTAACTTTGCTTGAATTGGATTCCTACAAATCCTATAATTTTGATTTTGGATAAAGGTAACGTGTTATATTATCCATCTTTATTTGTCTTATAATAAAAAGATATATGTGTTTGATAGGAGGATAGGGCTAAAGCTGATGGAATACCCGACTTTTTGAAAAATTCGATCATATTACAAACGTTCGGAGTTAACTATCCTCATCCATGTCAAGACGTAGAGAATGTGGTGATTCCACCATATGTATCACCCGAAAGTGTACGAACAACACTGACCAAGTTACCGTTAGATGGCAAGCGTGATATTTTTGCATTTTTCAGGGGTAAAATGGAGATTCATCCGAAAAATATTAGCGGACACTTTTATAGCAAGTAATGAACTCTTGCTAATTTACTAGCTCAATATATATATATGGAAATGTCACTAACTTTTATTTATATTTATTTTAGACGGGTAAGGACAGTTATTTTGCAAAAATACGGAAATGACCGACGATTTTATTTAAAAAGGCATAGATTTACTGGTTTTCAGTCGGAAATTGTAAGGTCGAAGTTTTGCTTGTGTCCACTTGGTTGGGCCCCGTGGAGTCCAAGACTAGTGGAATCTGTTGTTTTGGGTTGCGTACCCGTAGTTATAGCGGATGGTATTCGTTTACCTTTTGCATATGACGTGCCATGGGACAAAATTTCACTTACTCTTGCGGAGAATGATGTCGCAAAACTGGGATCTATTTTGAAATACGTAGATGCCACCAATCTTACTACCATACAGAGAAAGTTATGGGACCAATCTGTTAGAAAAGCCCTACTTTACAACGATCCGATGGTGCAAGGCGATGCCACGTGGCATGTTCTGGAAGCCTTGTCCGGTAAACTTAACCGGTCCCATCGAAGGTGTCGACATTCGAGCCAATAGGAATATGACACGTTTCAAACAATTTAAGGGTATTTTGGTAATATCAAATCATCAGAAGGCTCAGGTTTTAAGAGATGCATTGTGGGAGACATTTAGCATTTCTTGGGCTGCTCCCTCGGTAGAGAATGGGTTGTACTTATGGATTTTGTTGGGTGTGGTTTGGTCAACCGAAATGTCAGAGTTGTGGAGTTATTTAGTTGAGTTGGCAACAACTGATTGGATGTTTCGATGGTTTGAGTTGATGAAAATGATTTTTTTTGTGGGAGTAGTGGGTCATGTGATTGTCCACAATGTAAATCTGGGATAGTTATTTTATTCTTTGTAATTAGTTCATAGAGTATATAAAAAGGGAAAATACTTGTATCAACTCTCCCCATCCTTCTGCTTATAGTTTTATTATTATTTAATAGAGAAGAAAATATTGATTTATTTAAATATTTAATATTAGATATAATAATTAAAATTTTGTTTTTTAAAAACAAATCTACATTGATTTTTTTTCTAAAAATAAATAAATCAAGAGTGCTTAGTCTAAATATTAACTTTCTTTAATTTTTCTAAAAGAATCTACACTAATTTTTCTTTTAAATTTTTTAAAAGAAACTTAAATCTTAACTTCTTTTTTATTAATTAAGTTCTATATTTGTTAAATGTTTGATCAAAGATAAATAATTTGTAACAAAAAAATTTAGTTTACGGGCTAAAAGCTTGGTCATCCAATCTAGTGGTGTAAGTTTGAATTGAGTCAATCACTCCGTGTCTAAAATGGAGCTCCTATGTAACAAAAAAAGACAAATAATTTGTAGTACTAAAATTATTATTTTAAATATATTAAGTATATTTGAGACTTTTTTTGTTTTGAGTAAAATTTAGTTTAAGATCTTTTTCATAAAAAAATTTACAATCTGATAGACGAGCCAATCAACTTTTAAAAATTAAAAAGTAAAAATATTTAAATATTAATACAAATATTTGCACATCTTCTTTTTTTTTTTATGAAAAACAACCTTATTTATTATTTTTTAAATAAAAATAAACTTTAAATAATATATGACCCAAAGAAATGATACCTTTTTATTTTTATTAATTTATCTTTAGTAGTTCTTTACTAATAAAATAAGATTTCAAAACAAATCCCTTCTTTATTTTTTTCATATGCATAATTAATTTATGTTTTTGTTAAATTTTACCTATAATTTTTTTTCAATCAGTTTTTTGGTGATATAATTTTCTTTTTTTATCAAACAAAGTAATTCAGGAAATGAAGAAAAAGAAAGAAAGAAATCCATTTTTAGGCCATTACTTATGGCCTAAAAATATTTATAGGCTAAACGTTTCAAAAGTCATATTTTTAGGCCAAACGTATTCAAAACGCTCATTTTTAGGCTATTTCATTAATTTTGTGAGATATTTTATAGATTTTAAGGATAATGTGAACACTTTAGATAAAGTTCCTAGTTTGTGATACGGCCAAATAAACATATAATTTAATTTGAAAGGTTTAAATTGTCCTTAGAACGAATGAAACATTTCATAAAATTAGTGAAATAACCTAAAAATAAGTATTTTGAATACATTTAGCCTAAAAATGTAATTTTTAAAATATTTAGCTTAAAAATATTTTTAGATTATAGATAATCACCCAAAAATAAAATTTGCTCATACCTAAAAATAAAATTTGCTTAAAAAAAACAGTTTGAAGCTTTGATTTCTCTCCTCTGTCATGTATAAGAATATTATTATAATACTAAAGTTAGGATCCCACGTGTGATAGTATATCCAAAAATTTCCCTATAACAAGGAAAATAGTCCAAAAAATCTCATCTTTTTACGCATTTTCTTGACCAATCTTTTAAAATAGCCTTGAAGGCTATATAAATTATTCGTTTTAACATTAGTATTTGTTATTTTTTTTCTTAAATTAATACATACATGTTTATATTTTTAGAAAAATGACCCAAAAAATCAAAATATTAATTTTTTAAGCCCAATTAAATCAAGTAAGAAAAATCTGCTCAATAACATCATTAACTTAATTATTTTACAGGTTATTTGACTAAACTATCCCTATTTATTTTATATATTACAAACTACTTAATATATATATCTTAATTATTAAAACAATTTATTTTCTTTATCTCTTTTCCTCTCTCTCCGATCAGATCTACTCTCTATCTCAAAGTCAAAATTCCAACATCATCTCTCCCTCGTCTTTTTTCTTTATCATCTAGTCCGAATTATCGAGTCATCTCTGCTGTAAATATGCTTGATTTTCCGATTCCTGATTTCGATGTTTATTCTTCGGAAACCAAGAAATGGAAACGTTATAGTGCAGATTGTATTTGAGCTTGGAGATGAAACGGTGATAAGAAATGGGTTTTATATCAAATGAATATCGTATTGGTTAACTTCAAATCATGCTTTATTAGCGTTTGATTTAAGTACTGAGCTATGTGGGATTATGTATTTACCTCTTGAAAGTGCAAGCGCCATTGCAAATAATACACATAATCGGGAACTTGTTGAGAATATGGTCAATATATTCAATGTACCGTTACTTAACTCAAACAGGGGCTTCAATTTTACTCTTCATTTTCAGCTGTCTTGTACCTTCTTCCAATTTGTTTCTAATTTCACAAAAGCCTTGGAAAGGTCGTCCTCTTTTGAATAATCAGGTATGTATTTAGCTTGTGTAATTAAGACCTTTTGATGTAAATTGTGTCTTTGATCCATGTATTATGCGAAATAGCCAAATACATCCCCATGTTTTAGAAAGTGCCAATTATACCATGTATTATACATTCTACTTACTGAAACACGGGGTATATGTGACTTTTCCACATATCACAGGGGTTAACTATGCAAATTGGAATACCTAGTATAATAGTAGAACGGCTAATTGTTTTCATTTTCAATACAGTTGATACCTTCGGTTATAAATGGTGGCATAACAGCTCTATACTTTATCTTATGGGTGAAAGGGATTAAATCTTGTGGTCCTGTAAGGTAAGCTTTTCAAATTCCCATACTCTCTCTCTTCCTCTCTCTATCTGCCCAAATGAGAGTTCAGGGCGCTTCGATTATTTTGATTCATTTTCTTTCTTTTGAATTGTCTGGCTCTTGTTGCTTCGTATTATTGGGCCCGTGGTGAAGGCTATCACAGGAATAGTAGTTTCGCTCATTTTGATTTACAAAAGCTATTGTATCCAATTTCAGGTTCTAGCTTGGTTTTTCAAATTAAGGTGGTGAGAATAGTAATTTCGCTTGGTTTTTTCATGAAAAAAATGATTAATTGGAAATGAATATGAAATATTTGTGTAGCAGCTGTTTATGGACTTGAACAAAGGTACTGATTTAACAATTATTTGTCTTTTTCTTTTCTGGTCATCGATTTAACAATGATTGTGTATTTTATTTAGCTTGTGGGAAGGCTATCACAAGAAGAATTAACAGCTCAATTACCATCTTTTTTGCCTGCATTATTTGATGCATTTGGTAACCAAAGTACTGATATTCGCAAGGTATTTAATTTCTTTTCATTAGCAAGGTTTTGAATGTTAATAATAAGTTTAATATGAGTATTGATTGTTTTTTGGGATACAGATTGTAGTCTTCTGTTTAGTGAACATTTACATTATTGGTTAATTATTTACTTTGCATTCTATCTAGATTAAATTTGTATTAAATTAGTTGATGGTCCTAGAGGGGGGGTGAATAGGATTACTAATAAGATTAATGCCTAATTAAAAATCTTTTGGACAATTATAAGTTTAAGAGAAAACTTCTAAGTCAACTAAATATATCAAACACTTATAGGATCATGCAAAGGATAAGTTAAAGGTTCGATATATAAGTTTAACAAGTAAATCGACAATCTAATCTCTTACTACTCAAGAAGACAATATGTTAGATAAACTAGATAATTAATATCACGATATTCATACTAGCATATTATCAAACATATAAAGTGCGGAAAGTAAATAGAGTAGGGATAGAAAGATACACACGATGTATAGTGGTTCGGTTTCCCTACATCCACTACCTAAGGAAGCCTCCTTAGGATTTCAAGCTTTTCACTAAGCTCCCGTGTCTCTCTTAACCGGGTCGAGAACACAAAAACCCTTACAACCTCTTCGATAACACGAAGGACAAACACTTGTGTAATCACAACACAAGGATACCAAGTATACTCCCTATACTTGAATTCTCTCTTAATCTATCTATTACAAGACCTAGACTTAAGAGGATAGAAACAAAGTGTTTAAAGGGTTGCTTATAAAAGCTTGTAACTAAACTCCTAAAAGAGTGGATATGAACTATGAAGCTTGTGAACTCCTCTTGAGTAGATAGAACCTTGTGGCTTATTTGATTAACTCCTTGAAAGGACTTATAAGCTCACTAAGATTGATTTTGACTATGTATAGCTCTTGACACCTTCTTGAATGATAACAATTAAGCCCCTTAATGTTTTTAATTAGTTGGTGTAGTTGTAGCCTTCAAAGAGCTTCAATTTATAGTAGAAAATGGCTTCCAACGGTCATAAGGCTTGGGTCCAACGGGTCTATTAATCTCCCAACGGATATATTCTTTATGACTTAAACTTTGTGCAGAAAAACCTTCCTTGCGGTGTACCGCAAGTTTTCGTGCGGTGTACCGCACCTCAACGGTTTGATTTTCTAACTCTCTGACGGGCTAGCCTATGCACCGCGCCCTGGTCCGCATTCTTGGTCCGGTGTACCGCGCCTTTCGTCCGGTGTACCGCGCCAAGTAACTTTGAAAGAAAATGACTTATGCAATGATGCTAGGATCAATAAATCTTCTTCACGAAAGTTGTTGGAAATACCATTCTAAGAAACTTTGAAGATGATCACTAAAGCTAATTCTCAATGTACACAAAGATAAGGTTAAAAGTATTTATGAGAATTAGTTTCATAACATATAACAATAAAGCTTTGATCTAAAAGATAAAGATGTGCTTTTTGATGAAATAGAGTGCAAGAAGGAATATGAATAACAAGAGTAATTAGCACACTAAACACAAGAGGATTTGTCACATTAAAACAACCTATTAAGGGAGGCTATATGCCAACAATCTCCCCCTTTTTGATGATGACAAATCCTTCACTAAAACACCTTAGGAATGATATGAAAGTATAAGCACTAATGAAATTAAGCTCCCCCTCACAATAAGCATATAAGATTTGAGATGCATTTGTGAGTTTTTAAAACATGCAAGTTTTGAAAGTTTTAGTGCACATATTTCTCCCCTTTTGTCTTCATCAAAAAGACGGGGTTAAATAAAACCAACTAAGGATAGAAGAGCAAAAACTCAAGTGAATAGATTTTAAACAACAATATTTAGAGAGATAATTTAAGAGCAAGAGTTTAAGAGATAGAGACTTATTACCAACTCCTTGATCGATAGATTTTCATTTCATATGCTTTCTAATGACACAAACGATTAGTTGCAAAGTATGAGAGAAAAAGATTAGCCAAAGCATTTAGAGTTTCTAACAAAAACTCCCCCTTACAAAATGCATAGAGTTTGTTTCAATTTGTAAAAAGTTTTGATCTACAATTTTACCCTACTAAGAATATTTGAAATCATTTTGAAAAACTTTAGGGGGTAAAATGTATTTTTGAAAAGCATGGGTGATGAAAAATATTTTTCAAAAATTTTAAGGACTCAAAAGCAATTTGAAAAATCTTTTAGGGACCTAAATGCAATTTTCAATCATTTTGAGAACTAAGACAAATGGAACAATCTATAGGGACTAAAAAGCAATATTATAAGAGATCAAGGATAGAGATGCAATAGTACCTATATCATCTAGGAAAGTGTTAGCAACATTAATATCCAAAGCATATAATTTAAGCACAAAGCATTTAAGATAAAAACATAGCAAAACAAAAAACAATTATCCAAGATAAAACACAAAGCATCCTAATATCCAAATAAAACCAAGTAGTAATAAAATCCTAAGTGTCCAAAACACGGACCCATAAACAAATAAAGCATAAAACACCACAAACTTAGTTCAAGACAATAAAAAACACATAAAAAAAACACCAAATAAGATCAAATGAAGATTTAAAAACCAAACACCAAACACCACAACCATTTAACGCAATTCCCGGGGAGAGCGGCTTCTAGAACGGCTTCGAGGATGTGAAACATCATCTTTGATGCATGAGACATCATTCTTAACACACGATAATTCACTAGCAAGATTTCCTATTTTCTCTTCCAACACACCAAATTTCCTTTCTATCTTTTCCTCTAAAACCTCAAATTTTCTACCAATGTAATCCATAAACCGTGACAAAGCACCTTCGAAACTAGAAGGATTAGGAGGATTCTCATGAGTGGGGTTTTGAGGAGGCTCATTTGGGATAGGATTTTGTTGACCCGGAATATCTAATAGCTCAAGTGTGTTAATCTCCGGACCAAAGGTTCCTCCCTTAGCTTGTAGGATACGATTACGAATAGCAATATCCGAAATACGATTAATAACCGAAAGCGAAACATATGAGTTATTATAAATAGCAAATTTCATCCTCTTGATTGTGCTATAATCGAAACACCACGCTTTATCAATTGATTTCACATTAGTTCCTCCTAACGAGATTTCACTTCCCTCAAAGATCTTAGTAAGAAATATACCATATGGGACTTTATCTCTTGCGGTTCGAGCATGGTTCATCCATTTGAACATAATAGCAATAATATTAATCGGACGCTTAGCATAGATCAAAAATAGGAGATAAGCTTCATACGGAATTAACTTTGCATCATGTTTGTCCTTCAGAATTATGGCCGAAATAAGAAACTTATGAGCCACAATAAATTCCGGATCAAAACTACGCAAATTCCAATTACCATCGGGAACAAGCATCCTACTATTAACGAAATCTATAACCTCATTTTGACCGACTATATCAAGAGTGGAGCCATCCCAACCACTTGACCAAAAACCACTAAAACCATCGAACGGGATATGATAACGAGCACATAACACATGTAATTTTAACCTTAAAGCGGTACCCGAAACTAATGATTTTACTAAGTTATTTGCACTATCATATTCAAAATTTTTGTAAAATTCTTCAATTAATCCACTTGCTAATTGAGTACCCGAATATGCAAATACATTATCACAACCTTGAAATTTAAATAGTTCAAGAAGAGAATTTTCACCCGTTGGAAAAGCCGAATCACTAAAAGTTCTACCCGGGAGAGGCTCGAATGGCCGGAGTGGAGGAGGTGTTGGTGACCTCGCCGGAGAAGGAGCACGGCGGCGGCTGGAGGAGGCTCCGGTGGTGGTTTTCTTCTTTGGAGCAGCTTTCTTTTCTCTCATGGTGAAGAAGGGAAGTGGGTAATGAAGGAGAGAGAGAGAGAGAAGTGATTTAAGAGGTGAAGATGGGTTTTTAGGTGGTGGAAACGGAGCTATGGTGGCCGGAAATCGCCTAGGAGGAGGAGAGGTTATGTTAAAATGGTGGAATGAGGAGAATAGAAGAGAAAACGGCCTAATAATGCTGTCAAAAACCTAACCTGCGGTGTACCGCGGGAATCTTGCGGTGTACCGCACTGCTAAAATAAACTGGGCGAAAAAATAAAAGAAAAATAAAAACTGCTGAAACCCTGAGACGCGGTGTACCGCGGAATGGTCCGGTGCACCGCAAAAGTGTTCGGTTTGGACACAAAAAATGAATTTTTTGATTCTTTTAAAAACACCCGAAACACAATCGAAACTTCCCCAAAAGATTCGGAAAGGTATAAAACAATTTTGAGCATCTTTGTTTTGAAAAGAAATACCAAGGAAAACCCGAAAACTCATAAAACAGTTTATTTCACAAATACCCCTATGTTTTCTAAAAGTACAAAAAGACCCAATGTAAGAACAAAGCAACATTTAAGCATGAAAAGGTCAAGATACACAATATAATAGCACATAGAGGATAATTCACATAAAACATATAATAACACATAAAAATAAAAAAGAAGGAAGGAATTCACCGTATTTTCCTTTTATGAGGTTTGAACGTCCTTTTGCATAAAATTCCGTTTTCTTGACGCTCAACACCTTCAATGAATATTACTATGGTAACCGAGGTGGAATGGATCCGGAAATGTTGTTAGCATTTGTCACGATCCATATTGGTTTTTCCCATTAGGGTATCAAAGATCCACTTTCAAGTTGTTCATGGTAATGACACGTAGAAGCATGATGACCGGGTTTACCACAATAATTGCAAGAACTTCTTTTTTGAAAAGAGCTACCATGTGAGGGTTTTGAACATGAAGTTCCCACATTCTTTCCAATATCCAAATTATCACTTAAATATAATTTTTCTTTAAAAAAGCCATTTGGATCAAAAGGAGTGACATTTGAAAAAGGATGATTTTTTAAAGTATCAAGAGCGAGGGAAAAAGCTTCATCCAAATTTTTAAAACCTTCTATATTTTTCTTCATAGGATGTTGCCATTTATTTGAGGAAAAAATGTTTTCAAAACAAGGGTTTTTAGTATTGCCAAGAATATCATCCAAGGTGATACAACATTTAAAGCAATTCTTTAGCTCAATTTTACCCTTTTTTAACATAAGATTATTCAAATGGATTTGAGAATCAAGAATTTTGAGAAGGGATGAAATTTGCCTAATATCACCATAATTATAAGGAAGAGATAAAGAGTTAGGATAGAGTGCTACCTCATGATTTGGTTTAGAATTGTCATGAGATTCATCATGGATTAAGACTTCTTCTTCTTCGTCATTTTCGACAATTCCATATAGAAACTCCAAACGATTCCAAAGCTCTTTTGCGGATTTACAATCTAACATTTGTGAGAATTTTTTTTCGAAAATTCCACGAATGAGAGTGTACATCGGTTTTGCATTTTGAGTGAGCTTAGCCTTTTCCTCAATGGTGAGTTCATCAAAATCTTTTTCTTCTTGATTTAGCTTAAGAACTCCCGCTTCATTTAGCTCCTCTTTATAAGGAACGAATGGACCTTCCATAACGATTCTCCATTGATCGGGATCTTCGGCTTTGATAAATTCCTCCATTTTTGTTCTCCAAGCAAAATAGTAAGTTCCTACAAAAAGTGGAGGTCGAGTAGAAGACGAACTTTCCAAAAGATTAAATTCCATATCGTTTACTCTACTAACGATTAAGCTATTCACGTAGAGTTAGGCTCTGATACCAATTGATGGTCCTAGAGGGGGGGTGAATAGGATTACTAATAAGATTAATGCCTAATTAAAAATCTTTTGGACAATTATAAGTTTAAGAGAAAACTTCTAAGTCAACTAAATATATCAAACACTTATAGGATCATGCAAAGGATAAGTTAAAGGTTCGATATATAAGTTTAACAAGTAAATCGACAATCTAATCTCTTACTACTCAAGAAGACAATATGTTAGATAAACTAGATAATTAATATCACGATATTCATACTAGCATATTATCAAACATATAAAGTGCGGAAAGTAAATAGAGTAGGGATAGAAAGATACACACGATGTATAGTGGTTCGGTTTCCCTACATCCACTACCTAAGGAAGCCTCCTTAGGATTTCAAGCTTTTCACTAAGCTCCCGTGTCTCTCTTAACCGGGTCGAGAACACAAAAACCCTTACAACCTCTTCGATAACACGAAGGACAAACACTTGTGTAATCACAACACAAGGATACCAAGTATACTCCCTATACTTGAATTCTCTCTTAATATATCTATTACAAGACCTAGACTTAAGAGGATAGAAACAAAGTGTTTAAAGGGTTGCTTATAAAAGCTTGTAACTAAACTCCTAAAAGAGTGGATATGAACTATGAAGCTTGTGAACTCCTCTTGAGTAGATAGAACCTTGTGGCTTATTTGATTAACTCCTTGAAAGGACTTATAAGCTCACTAAGATTGATTTTGACTATGTATAGCTCTTGACACCTTCTTGAATGATAACAATTAAGCCCCTTAATGTTTTTAATTAGTTGGTGTAGTTTTAGCCTTCAAAGAGCTTCAATTTATAGTAGAAAATGGCTTCCAACGGTCATAAGGCTTGGGTCCAACGGGTCTATTAATCTCCCAACGGATATATTCTTTATGACTTAAACTTTGTGCAGAAAAACCTTCCTTGCGGTGTACCGCAAGTTTTCGTGCGGTGTACCGCACCTCAACGGTTTGATTTTCTAACTCTCTGACGGGCTAGCCTATGCACCGCGCCCTGGTCCGCATTCTTGGTCCGGTGTACCGCGCCTTTCGTCCGGTGTACCGCGCCAAGTAACTTTGAAAGAAAATGACTTATGCAATGATGCTAGGATCAATAAATCTTCTTCACGAAAGTTGTTGGAAATATCATTCTAAGAAACTTTGAAGATGATCACTAAAGCTAATTCTCAATGTACACAAAGATAAGGTTAAAAGTATTTATGAGAATTAGTTTCATAACATATAACAATAAAGCTTTGATCTAAAAGATAAAGATGTGCTTTTTGATGAAATAGAGTGCAAGAAGGAATATGAATAACAAGAGTAATTAGCACACTAAACACAAGAGGATTTGTCACATTAAAACAACCTATTAAGGGAGGCTATATGCCAACAATCTCCCCCTTTTTGATGATGACAAATCCTTCACTAAAACACCTTAGGAATGATATGAAAGTATAAGCACTAATGAAATTAAGCTCCCCCTCACAATAAGCATATAAGATTTGAGATGCATTTGTGAGTTTTTAAAACATGCAAGTTTTGAAAGTTTTAGTGCACATATTTCTCCCCCTTTGTCTTCATCAAAAAGACGGGGTTAAATAAAACCAACTAAGGATAGAAGAGCAAAAACTCAAGTGAATAGATTTTAAACAACAATATTTAGAGAGATAATTTAAGAGCAAGAGTTTAAGAGATAGAGACTTATTACCAACTCCTTGATCGATAGATTTTCATTTCATATGCTTTCTAATGACACAAACGATTAGTTGCAAAGTATGAGAGAAAAAGATTAGCCAAAGCATTTAGAGTTTCTAACAAAAACTCCCCCTTACAAAATGCATAGAGTTTGTTTCAATTTGTAAAAAGTTTTGATCTACAATTTTACCCTACTAAGAATATTTGAAATCATTTTGAAAAACTTTAGGGGGTAAAATGTATTTTTGAAAAGCATGGGTGATGAAAAATATTTTTCAAAAATTTTAAGGACTCAAAAGCAATTTGAAAAATCTTTTAGGGACCTAAATGCAATTTTCAATCATTTTGAGAACTAAGACAAATGGAACAATCTATAGGGACTAAAAAGCAATATTATAAGAGATCAAGGATAGAGATGCAATAGTACCTATATCATCTAGGAAAGTGTTAGCAACATTAATATCCAAAGCATATAATTTAAGCACAAAGCATTTAAGATAAAAACATAGCAAAACAAAAAACAATTATCCAAGATAAAACACAAAGCATCCTAATATCCAAATAAAACCAAGTAGTAATAAAATCCTAAGTGTCCAAAACACGGACCCATAAACAAATAAAGCATAAAACACCACAAACTTAGTTCAAGACAATAAAAAACACATAAAAAAAACACCAAATAAGATCAAATGAAGATTTAAAAACCAAACACCAAACACCACAACCATTTAACGCAATTCCCGGGGAGAGCGGCTTCTAGAACGGCTTCGAGGATGTGAAACATCATCTTTGATGCATGAGACATCATTCTTAACACACGATAATTCACTAGCAAGATTTCCTATTTTCTCTTCCAACACACCAAATTTCCTTTCTATCTTTTCCTCTAAAACCTCAAATTTTCTACCAATGTAATCCATAAACCGTGACAAAGCACCTTCGAAACTAGAAGGATTAGGAGGATTCTCATGAGTGGGGTTTTGAGGAGGCTCATTTGGGATAGGATTTTGTTGACCCGGAATATCTAATAGCTCAAGTGTGTTAATCTCCGGACCAAAGGTTCCTCCCTTAGCTTGTAGGATACGATTACGAATAGCAATATCCGAAATACGATTAATAACCGAAAGCGAAACATATGAGTTATTATAAATAGCAAATTTCATCCTCTTGATTGTGCTATAATCGAAACACCACGCTTTATCAATTGATTTCACATTAGTTCCTCCTAACGAGATTTCACTTCCCTCAAAGATCTTAGTAAGAAATATACCATATGGGACTTTATCTCTTGCGGTTCGAGCATGGTTCATCCATTTGAACATAATAGCAATAATATTAATCGGACGCTTAGCATAGATCAAAAATAGGAGATAAGCTTCATACGGAATTAACTTTGCATCATGTTTGTCCTTCAGAATTATGGCCGAAATAAGAAACTTATGAGCCACAATAAATTCCGGATCAAAACTACGCAAATTCCAATTACCATCGGGAACAAGCATCCTACTATTAACGAAATCTATAACCTCATTTTGACCGACTATATCAAGAGTGGAGCCATCCCAACCACTTGACCAAAAACCACTAAAACCATCGAACGGGATATGATAACGAGCACATAACACATGTAATTTTAACCTTAAAGCGGTACCCGAAACTAATGATTTTACTAAGTTATTTGCACTATCATATTCAAAATTTTTGTAAAATTCTTCAATTAATCCACTTGCTAATTGAGTACCCGAATATGCAAATACATTATCACAACCTTGAAATTTAAATAGTTCAAGAAGAGAATTTTCACCCGTTGGAAAAGCCGAATCACTAAAAGTTCTACCCGGGAGAGGCTCGAATGGCCGGAGTGGAGGAGGTGTTGGTGACCTCGCCGGAGAAGGAGCACGGCGGCGGCTGGAGGAGGCTCCGGTGGTGGTTTTCTTCTTTGGAGCAGCTTTCTTTTCTCTCATGGTGAAGAAGGGAAGTGGGTAATGAAGGAGAGAGAGAGAGAGAAGTGATTTAAGAGGTGAAGATGGGTTTTTAGGTGGTGGAAACGGAGCTATGGTGGCCGGAAATCGCCTAGGAGGAGGAGAGGTTATGTTAAAATGGTGGAATGAGGAGAATAGAAGAGAAAACGGCCTAATAATGCTGTCAAAAACCTAACCTGCGGTGTACCGCGGGAATCTTGCGGTGTACCGCACTGCTAAAATAAACTGGGCGAAAAAATAAAAGAAAAATAAAAACTGCTGAAACCCTGAGACGCGGTGTACCGCGGAATGGTCCGGTGCACCGCAAAAGTGTTCGGTTTGGACACAAAAAATGAATTTTTTGATTCTTTTAAAAACACCCGAAACACAATCGAAACTTCCCCAAAAGATTCGGAAAGGTATAAAACAATTTTGAGCATCTTTGTTTTGAAAAGAAATACCAAGGAAAACCCGAAAACTCATAAAACAGTTTATTTCACAAATACCCCTATGTTTTCTAAAAGTACAAAAAGACCCAATGTAAGAACAAAGCAACATTTAAGCATGAAAAGGTCAAGATACACAATATAATAGCACATAGAGGATAATTCACATAAAACATATAATAACACATAAAAATAAAAAAGAAGGAAGGAATTCACAGTATTTTCCTTTTATGAGGTTTGAACGTCCTTTTGCATAAAATTCCGTTTTCTTGACGCTCAACACCTTCAATGAATATTACTATGGTAACCGAGGTGGAATGGATCCGGAAATGTTGTTAGCATTTGTCACGATCCATATTGGTTTTTCCCATTAGGGTATCAAAGATCCACTTTCAAGTTGTTCATGGTAATGACACGTAGAAGCATGATGACCGGGTTTACCACAATAATTGCAAGAACTTCTTTTTTGAAAAGAGCTACCATGTGAGGGTTTTGAACATGAAGTTCCCACATTCTTTCCAATATCCAAATTATCACTTAAATATAATTTTTCTTTAAAAAATCCATTTGGATCAAAAGGAGTGACATTTGAAAAAGGATGATTTTTTAAAGTATCAAGAGCGAGGGAAAAAGCTTCATCCAAATTTTTAAAACCTTCTATATTTTTCTTCATAGGATGTTGCCATTTATTTGAGGAAAAAATGTTTTCAAAACAAGGGTTTTTAGTATTGCCAAGAATATCATCCAAGGTGATACAACATTTAAAACAATTCTTTAGCTCAATTTTACCCTTTTTTAACATAAGATTATTCAAATGGATTTGAGAATCAAGAATTTTGAGAAGGGATGAAATTTGCCTAATATCACCATAATTATAAGGAAGAGATAAAGAGTTAGGATAGAGTGCTACCTCATGATTTGGTTTAGAATTGTCATGAGATTCATCATGGATTAAGACTTCTTCTTCTTCGTCATTTTCGACAATTCCATATAGAAACTCCAAACGATTCCAAAGCTCTTTTGCGGATTTACAATCTAACATTTGTGAGAATTTTTTTTCGAAAATTCCACGAATGAGAGTGTACATCGGTTTTGCATTTTGAGTGAGCTTAGCCTTTTCCTCAATGGTGAGTTCATCAAAATCTTTTTCTTCTTGATTTAGCTTAAGAACTCCCGCTTCATTTAGCTCCTCTTTATAAGGAACGAATGGACCTTCCATAACGATTCTCCATTGATCGGGATCTTCGGCTTTGATAAATTCCTCCATTTTTGTTCTCCAAGCAAAATAGTAAGTTCCTACAAAAAGTGGAGGTCGAGTAGAAGACGAACTTTCCAAAAGATTAAATTCCATATCGTTTACTCTACTAACGATTAAGCTATTCACGTAGAGTTAGGCTCTGATACCAATTGATGGTCCTAGAGGGGGGGTGAATAGGATTACTAATAAGATTAATGCCTAATTAAAAATCTTTTGGACAATTATAAGTTTAAGAGAAAACTTCTAAGTCAACTAAATATATCAAACACTTATAGGATCATGCAAAGGATAAGTTAAAGGTTCGATATATAAGTTTAACAAGTAAATCGACAATCTAATCTCTTACTACTCAAGAAGACAATATGTTAGATAAACTAGATAATTAATATCACGATATTCATACTAGCATATTATCAAACATATAAAGTGCGGAAAGTAAATAGAGTAGGGATAGAAAGATACACACGATGTATAGTGGTTCGGTTTCCCTACATCCACTACCTAAGGAAGCCTCCTTAGGATTTCAAGCTTTTCACTAAGCTCCCGTGTCTCTCTTAACCGGGTCGAGAACACAAAAACCCTTACAACCTCTTCGATAACACGAAGGACAAACACTTGTGTAATCACAACACAAGGATACCAAGTATACTCCCTATACTTGAATTCTCTCTTAATCTATCTATTACAAGACCTAGACTTAAGAGGATAGAAACAAAGTGTTTAAAGGGTTGCTTATAAAAGCTTGTAACTAAACTCCTAAAAGAGTGGATATGAACTATGAAGCTTGTGAACTCCTCTTGAGTAGATAGAACCTTGTGGCTTATTTGATTAACTCCTTGAAAGGACTTATAAGCTCACTAAGATTGATTTTGACTATGTATAGCTCTTGACACCTTCTTGAATGATAACAATTAAGCCCCTTAATGTTTTTAATTAGTTGGTGTAGTTGTAGCCTTCAAAGAGCTTCAATTTATAGTAGAAAATGGCTTCCAACGGTCATAAGGCTTGGGTCCAACGGGTCTATTAATCTCCCAACGGATATATTCTTTATGACTTAAACTTTGTGCAGAAAAACCTTCCTTGCGGTGTACCGCAAGTTTTCGTGCGGTGTACCGCACCTCAACGGTTTGATTTTCTAACTCTCTGACGGGCTAGCCTATGCACCGCGCCCTGGTCCGCATTCTTGGTCCGGTGTACCGCGCCTTTCGTCCGGTGTACCGCGCCAAGTAACTTTGAAAGAAAATGACTTATGCAATGATGCTAGGATCAATAAATCTTCTTCACGAAAGTTGTTGGAAATATCATTCTAAGAAACTTTGAAGATGATCACTAAAGCTAATTCTCAATGTACACAAAGATAAGGTTAAAAGTATTTATGAGAATTAGTTTCATAACATATAACAATAAAGCTTTGATCTAAAAGATAAAGATGTGCTTTTTGATGAAATAGAGTGCAAGAAGGAATATGAATAACAAGAGTAATTAGCACACTAAACACAAGAGGATTTGTCACATTAAAACAACCTATTAAGGGAGGCTATATGCCAACAATCTCCCCCTTTTTGATGATGACAAATCCTTCACTAAAACACCTTAGGAATGATATGAAAGTATAAGCACTAATGAAATTAAGCTCCCCCTCACAATAAGCATATAAGATTTGAGATGCATTTGTGAGTTTTTAAAACATGCAAGTTTTGAAAGTTTTAGTGCACATATTTCTCCCCCTTTGTCTTCATCAAAAAGACGGGGTTAAATAAAACCAACTAAGGATAGAAGAGCAAAAACTCAAGTGAATAGATTTTAAACAACAATATTTAGAGAGATAATTTAAGAGCAAGAGTTTAAGAGATAGAGACTTATTACCAACTCCTTGATCGATAGATTTTCATTTCATATGCTTTCTAATGACACAAACGATTAGTTGCAAAGTATGAGAGAAAAAGATTAGCCAAAGCATTTAGAGTTTCTAACAAAAACTCCCCCTTACAAAATGCATAGAGTTTGTTTCAATTTGTAAAAAGTTTTGATCTACAATTTTACCCTACTAAGAATATTTGAAATCATTTTGAAAAACTTTAGGGGGTAAAATGTATTTTTGAAAAGCATGGGTGATGAAAAATATTTTTCAAAAATTTTAAGGACTCAAAAGCAATTTGAAAAATCTTTTAGGGACCTAAATGCAATTTTCAATCATTTTGAGAACTAAGACAAATGGAACAATCTATAGGGACTAAAAAGCAATATTATAAGAGATCAAGGATAGAGATGCAATAGTACCTATATCATCTAGGAAAGTGTTAGCAACATTAATATCCAAAGCATATAATTTAAGCACAAAGCATTTAAGATAAAAACATAGCAAAACAAAAAACAATTATCCAAGATAAAACACAAAGCATCCTAATATCCAAATAAAACCAAGTAGTAATAAAATCCTAAGTGTCCAAAACACGGACCCATAAACAAATAAAGCATAAAACACCACAAACTTAGTTCAAGACAATAAAAAACACATAAAAAAAACACCAAATAAGATCAAATGAAGATTTAAAAACCAAACACCAAACACCACAACCATTTAACGCAATTCCCGGGGAGAGCGGCTTCTAGAACGGCTTCGAGGATGTGAAACATCATCTTTGATGCATGAGACATCATTCTTAACACACGATAATTCACTAGCAAGATTTCCTATTTTCTCTTCCAACACACCAAATTTCCTTTCTATCTTTTCCTCTAAAACCTCAAATTTTCTACCAATGTAATCCATAAACCGTGACAAAGCACCTTCGAAACTAGAAGGATTAGGAGGATTCTCATGAGTGGGGTTTTGAGGAGGCTCATTTGGGATAGGATTTTGTTGACCCGGAATATCTAATAGCTCAAGTGTGTTAATCTCCGGACCAAAGGTTCCTCCCTTAGCTTGTAGGATACGATTACGAATAGCAATATCCGAAATACGATTAATAACCGAAAGCGAAACATATGAGTTATTATAAATAGCAAATTTCATCCTCTTGATTGTGCTATAATCGAAACACCACGCTTTATCAATTGATTTCACATTAGTTCCTCCTAACGAGATTTCACTTCCCTCAAAGATCTTAGTAAGAAATATACCATATGGGACTTTATCTCTTGCGGTTCGAGCATGGTTCATCCATTTGAACATAATAGCAATAATATTAATCGGACGCTTAGCATAGATCAAAAATAGGAGATAAGCTTCATACGGAATTAACTTTGCATCATGTTTGTCCTTCAGAATTATGGCCGAAATAAGAAACTTATGAGCCACAATAAATTCCGGATCAAAACTACGCAAATTCCAATTACCATCGGGAACAAGCATCCTACTATTAACGAAATCTATAACCTCATTTTGACCGACTATATCAAGAGTGGAGCCATCCCAACCACTTGACCAAAAACCACTAAAACCATCGAACGGGATATGATAACGAGCACATAACACATGTAATTTTAACCTTAAAGCGGTACCCGAAACTAATGATTTTACTAAGTTATTTGCACTATCATATTCAAAATTTTTGTAAAATTCTTCAATTAATCCACTTGCTAATTGAGTACCCGAATATGCAAATACATTATCACAACCTTGAAATTTAAATAGTTCAAGAAGAGAATTTTCACCCGTTGGAAAAGCCGAATCACTAAAAGTTCTACCCGGGAGAGGCTCGAATGGCCGGAGTGGAGGAGGTGTTGGTGACCTCGCCGGAGAAGGAGCACGGCGGCGGCTGGAGGAGGCTCCGGTGGTGGTTTTCTTCTTTGGAGCAGCTTTCTTTTCTCTCATGGTGAAGAAGGGAAGTGGGTAATGAAGGAGAGAGAGAGAGAGAAGTGATTTAAGAGGTGAAGATGGGTTTTTAGGTGGTGGAAACGGAGCTATGGTGGCCGGAAATCGCCTAGGAGGAGGAGAGGTTATGTTAAAATGGTGGAATGAGGAGAATAGAAGAGAAAACGGCCTAATAATGCTGTCAAAAACCTAACCTGCGGTGTACCGCGGGAATCTTGCGGTGTACCGCACTGCTAAAATAAACTGGGCGAAAAAATAAAAGAAAAATAAAAACTGCTGAAACCCTGAGACGCGGTGTACCGCGGAATGGTCCGGTGCACCGCAAAAGTGTTCGGTTTGGACACAAAAAATGAATTTTTTGATTCTTTTAAAAACACCCGAAACACAATCGAAACTTCCCCAAAAGATTCGGAAAGGTATAAAACAATTTTGAGCATCTTTGTTTTGAAAAGAAATACCAAGGAAAACCCGAAAACTCATAAAACAGTTTATTTCACAAATACCCCTATGTTTTCTAAAAGTACAAAAAGACCCAATGTAAGAACAAAGCAACATTTAAGCATGAAAAGGTCAAGATACACAATATAATAGCACATAGAGGATAATTCACATAAAACATATAATAACACATAAAAATAAAAAAGAAGGAAGGAATTCACCGTATTTTCCTTTTATGAGGTTTGAACGTCCTTTTGCATAAAATTCCGTTTTCTTGACGCTCAACACCTTCAATGAATATTACTATGGTAACCGAGGTGGAATGGATCCGGAAATGTTGTTAGCATTTGTCACGATCCATATTGGTTTTTCCCATTAGGGTATCAAAGATCCACTTTCAAGTTGTTCATGGTAATGACACGTAGAAGCATGATGACCGGGTTTACCACAATAATTGCAAGAACTTCTTTTTTGAAAAGAGCTACCATGTGAGGGTTTTGAACATGAAGTTCCCACATTCTTTCCAATATCCAAATTATCACTTAAATATAATTTTTCTTTAAAAAAGCCATTTGGATCAAAAGGAGTGACATTTGAAAAAGGATGATTTTTTAAAGTATCAAGAGCGAGGGAAAAAGCTTCATCCAAATTTTTAAAACCTTCTATATTTTTCTTCATAGGATGTTGCCATTTATTTGAGGAAAAAATGTTTTCAAAACAAGGGTTTTTAGTATTGCCAAGAATATCATCCAAGGTGATACAACATTTAAAACAATTCTTTAGCTCAATTTTACCCTTTTTTAACATAAGATTATTCAAATGGATTTGAGAATCAAGAATTTTGAGAAGGGATGAAATTTGCCTAATATCACCATAATTATAAGGAAGAGATAAAGAGTTAGGATAGAGTGCTACCTCATGATTTGGTTTAGAATTGTCATGAGATTCATCATGGATTAAGACTTCTTCTTCTTCGTCATTTTCGACAATTCCATATAGAAACTCCAAACGATTCCAAAGCTCTTTTGCGGATTTACAATCTAACATTTGTGAGAATTTTTTTTCGAAAATTCCACGAATGAGAGTGTACATCGGTTTTGCATTTTGAGTGAGCTTAGCCTTTTCCTCAATGGTGAGTTCATCAAAATCTTTTTCTTCTTGATTTAGCTTAAGAACTCCCGCTTCATTTAGCTCCTCTTTATAAGGAACGAATGGACCTTCCATAACGATTCTCCATTGATCGGGATCTTCGGCTTTGATAAATTCCTCCATTTTTGTTCTCCAAGCAAAATAGTAAGTTCCTACAAAAAGTGGAGGTCGAGTAGAAGACGAACTTTCCAAAAGATTAAATTCCATATCGTTTACTCTACTAACGATTAAGCTATTCACGTAGAGTTAGGCTCTGATACCAATTGATGGTCCTAGAGGGGGGGTGAATAGGATTACTAATAAGATTAATGCCTAATTAAAAATCTTTTGGACAATTATAAGTTTAAGAGAAAACTTCTAAGTCAACTAAATATATCAAACACTTATAGGATCATGCAAAGGATAAGTTAAAGGTTCGATATATAAGTTTAACAAGTAAATCGACAATCTAATCTCTTACTACTCAAGAAGACAATATGTTAGATAAACTAGATAATTAATATCACGATATTCATACTAGCATATTATCAAACATATAAAGTGCGGAAAGTAAATAGAGTAGGGATAGAAAGATACACACGATGTATAGTGGTTCGGTTTCCCTACATCCACTACCTAAGGAAGCCTCCTTAGGATTTCAAGCTTTTCACTAAGCTCCCGTGTCTCTCTTAACCGGGTCGAGAACACAAAAACCCTTACAACCTCTTCGATAACACGAAGGACAAACACTTGTGTAATCACAACACAAGGATACCAAGTATACTCCCTATACTTGAATTCTCTCTTAATCTATCTATTACAAGACCTAGACTTAAGAGGATAGAAACAAAGTGTTTAAAGGGTTGCTTATAAAAGCTTGTAACTAAACTCCTAAAAGAGTGGATATGAACTATGAAGCTTGTGAACTCCTCTTGAGTAGATAGAACCTTGTGGCTTATTTGATTAACTCCTTGAAAGGACTTATAAGCTCACTAAGATTGATTTTGACTATGTATAGCTCTTGACACCTTCTTGAATGATAACAATTAAGCCCCTTAATGTTTTTAATTAGTTGGTGTAGTTGTAGCCTTCAAAGAGCTTCAATTTATAGTAGAAAATGGCTTCCAACGGTCATAAGGCTTGGGTCCAACGGGTCTATTAATCTCCCAACGGATATATTCTTTATGACTTAAACTTTGTGCAGAAAAACCTTCCTTGCGGTGTACCGCAAGTTTTCGTGCGGTGTACCGCACCTCAACGGTTTGATTTTCTAACTCTCTGACGGGCTAGCCTATGCACCGCGCCCTGGTCCGCATTCTTGGTCCGGTGTACCGCGCCTTTCGTCCGGTGTACCGCGCCAAGTAACTTTGAAAGAAAATGACTTATGCAATGATGCTAGGATCAATAAATCTTCTTCACGAAAGTTGTTGGAAATATCATTCTAAGAAACTTTGAAGATGATCACTAAAGCTAATTCTCAATGTACACAAAGATAAGGTTAAAAGTATTTATGAGAATTAGTTTCATAACATATAACAATAAAGCTTTGATCTAAAAGATAAAGATGTGCTTTTTGATGAAATAGAGTGCAAGAAGGAATATGAATAACAAGAGTAATTAGCACACTAAACACAAGAGGATTTGTCACATTAAAACAACCTATTAAGGGAGGCTATATGCCAACATTAGTTAATTCCTTTAAATGAAGAAAATGAAGTAGATGAATATAATGATGGTGATGTAAGAGTAATATTAGGTGAAATGCAAAAGAGGATTTTAGTTGGTTGTCATATATTATATAGTAGGGTTATTCCTTTAAATGAAGATCCTCTTTCTTGATCTACGTCTTTTTAGCTTATATTATTGAAAGGTAATAATGGATTTTGTTTTTGGCTATGTTATAGGAATGTATGTGATGGTTGTTGGAGGATACTTGCTGCTTGAAGAAAATGATGTGGCAATGATTAAGGTAAGAAACTAGAATATGATTTATATTTATTTAAAATGTTGGTTACTTAAGATATAGTGTAGGCATGGTGTTTGACTGAATGAATGAATGGGGAATTTGTAGGTTCACCTACATTTAATTCCAAGAATTTGTTAACAGGTCAACAAAATGGGATGTGCACTATTTGAAGTCCAAGAATTTGTTAACAAGTCAACAAAATGTGTTTTTTTAGTTGATGGGATTTATTTTTGTTATGGGATTATATACGTTAGTTGATGGGATATAGTTTGTATTGGTGGGATTTTTTTTTTTGTCAAAATATTGGTGGAATTCAATACAACTTTGATGGGATTTATATGCGTCATGGGATTTTATACGTTAGTTGATGAGATATAGTTGTATTGGTGGGATTTTTTTTTCTCAAAATATTGGTGGAATTCAATACAACTAGTGATGGGATTTATATGCGTAATGACGGGATTCGTCGGTGACGGAAATCGTCGGTGACGGGAATCGTCCTTGACGGGAATCGTCCGTGACAGGAATCGTGCTTGACGGGAATCGTCCTTGACGGGAATCGTCCTTGACGGGAATCGTCGGTGACGGGAATCGTCCTTGACGGGAATCGTCCTTGACGGGAATAGTTCTTATGGTGTAAGGGTAAACATGTAATCTTATAATAGTAAGTTAATGGATGATTCTTTGGGGCAAGTATAATATTATTTTGATTTTTTGGGTCATTGACCTTATATTTTTTATATTATATATTTATTTATTTTTAAAAAATAATATAAAAACTCCAAACATCATACCAAGATAAAAATAACATTTCTTTCTTTATAAGTTGTGAAATTTTTAAATTTTTTGTACGTTTGTCCTTTTTAATCCCATATTATTAGATTTTTGGATGTTCAACCCAAAACCCCGAACACTTTGCAAATCTTTTCAAACAATCTATACAAACTTTAACGGACTTGAGATCACATCTCGATAGTAACATAAGATTGTCAACGAAAGGCAAACGTGTTATGTTAAGGTTACCACACTCCAGTGATAATTAATTCAACTTTTCATTGCTTTCTTAAAAATTTAGCGAAATATTCAAGGTATAAGATGAAAAGGTAAGGTGAAAGGGGATCACTTTATCTTAAACCATTACCTCTTTTAAAGAATTCGTGAATCTCGCCGTTAATTGGTCATCGACTAAGGTGTGGTCAAACAAACCATTATATGATTTATATATCGAGTCAAAAAGTTAAACTCATGAGTACTTCTTGAAGAAAACCCCACGAAAGACCTAGTTATATGCTTTACACAAGTCACATCTGATTATACATCTTGGCGAACTACTTTTGTTGTTATATCCCTTCAATAATTCTTGCATGCCATAAATGATATCAAGCATTACCCTTTTGGATACAAATGCACTATGCGTTTTGTCTACAAGTTCAACCAATATTGACTTCATTTTATCCACAACCATTATTGTGTTTCTTTTATTGATAACGTTGCAACATGAAATTGGTCGGTAATTTTCTATTTCAAGGGTTGTCTTTTTCCGGAATAAGAGCGATGCTCATGCTAATAAGTTGTTTGAGCAAAAAAAACTGAAGTAAAGAATTCCGGAACCACTTCAATAATTTTACCACCTGCCACATCTCAAAATTTCTTGAAAAAAGAAAAAATACCCACCAGGTCTGAAATTTTATCAGTTGATATACCAAAAATAACCTCTTTGGTTTATTCATCAGTAACTTCGATACAAAGCTCTACCCATTGCTCTCTAATCAGTACTTTACCCCAATTAAATGTCCACGTATTAACTCTTTTTGTCTCCTCACTAGTACCCAGAAAAGTAATGTAGTAATCAACATCGAAACAAAGTATTTGATGTTGTTTTATATCCATTTGGTAGTTGAAATTTTGCAATAAACCTCCTCTTCTCTTTACCCTTAATAATACCATGGTAAAAATTTTAAACACCAGACACTCTAAAGCACCTACCCAATTTAGCCTTTTGTTTGAAAAAACTAAATTACACCTTAACGAGTCTTGTACCATTTTTTTAATACTCCACAATTTCCTCAAGTATACTAGTATTTCCTGTATCTTGTTGAAGCTTAATCTCGGCCTATTCTGAATCCCTATTTCTCGCCTAGCTCTCTCGGATATATGGGGGTATTGATGTCTACCTTTTTGTGATGACTTAATCTCATCAAGAGACATCTTTTTAGGTTTCTTTTGTGCTCATCTGAGGAATGATTCCCTATTATTTTATATATTTTTGTTTCTTGCCTTGTTGTATGTTAAATGTGAATCTCTTGGGTACAAGGATGATATAAGATGCCAAAGAATGGATAAGTAGTACAGGGAATGCGACCAAATAAGGAAATCAAGAGTTAAGGGACAAAGAATTTGTTTCGAGTTGTCAGCTACCAGACACGCCTTGTTCTTTGTCAAGAAGGGAGTAACCGTTGAAGGATTGGTAGCATGGCTTGGAGAGAAAGTGGAAAGTCCCACAGACCCCCTTAGCTCATTAACAAACGCTAGTTCTCCGCTCAGGTCGGCCATCGTAAAATTAGGAGGGTGGGTGCTAGCCTTTGAACTCGTGGATTGACCGTCTTGAGGAGTATAAGGCAGACTGTCCCATGAAACGAGAAATTTATTCAATGCGACCATCATCCCATTTAATTGTTCATCATTCTCATGTGTCGAAGCAGCTCTTGTAGTGCATCTAGTCATGGGAGGTGGTCCTACTTTGGGTGTCCAACTCCTAAACACCGAACCCATCCCTTTGTTGGCAGTTTCCTTCACATAATCTACCTGCTCATTCAGCGTCAAAGCAGGAGCGGACGATAAAGATGCAGATGACCCAGACCGTGACTGGGAGTGGGTGACTTTCTCTTTCATCATTGACCGGAACTCAGTCTGTTACATTACATAAATACATTTCAAATTTTTATAACATCAAAAGTTTTTGAAGAAACACTTACGTCAGACTTCTCATATTTTGGGGTCCTCCATTCTTTTTCTTTTTGTCATAGCCGACATGCTCGAAGAATCCTCCCAAATATGGAATTGGGATCTGTTGCTGGGTGTTATCACCGGTGACCACCAATGATGACGAGAGTTTCTTCAACTTTCCCTGTTGCAATCCAATTTCTAATCGCTAATCTAAAGAATTTTAATAATCAATAAAAATTTATTGTAGTAAAACAACATGTACCTCATAAATAAATATCGAGTCCGGGAATAATTACTCGACCCCGCTTCACTAGTGCGTGATTGTTTGCCCTGTTTGTCGTGTTAGCGGTCACCTAGACCTGGTTCATTTAAATAAAAAATTAATATTGCATAGTTAAATCATATATTACAAGTTTAATTCCATATTACCTAGATCTCCTCATCGTTCCGTTGGTATATCTCTTCCCTTAGTTCTCATCATTCACGTTCTCGGGCTTCACCCTTTTATTGGTACTAGTTTTTCTTTACGTAATACTTGTAGTCCTTGTACCTCTGGGCTCAGCTTTTATCGAGGCTTTGATGTACTTTGTCCCGGTCATCCCTCCTCTGCCAATATGCTATATTGAATAATTCTTGTAACCAACAACAACAAGTCAACCATCATCTAATAAACATTAATGCATGATTTAAAAATGAATTTAAATAAAATTACTGCCAAGTGATTAAGGAGCTGCTGCTTGAGCTTATCTGAGACTTCATTCCAAACTTGTAGCATGGACCCTAACCGTAATCCCCATAATCTGAGTGACCTGTTTTCCATACACGCAAGTCGGATGCCATGTATCATCTAAGATACAGAAGTCCACTGGTGAGTTAAGTACCCTAATCACCCCAAGCTTTAAGCTTAGATGCCAGGGTTGACTTGCTCTTGGGTTTTCTCTTCTTGGTTGTATTTAAACATAATTAATGAACATGGAATTGATAAAAAAACAAGTAATTTAGCTACAAATAGCGTAAACCTGGGGGACATTACAATATGCGAGCGATCGATTAGTGTTATCGGTAGGATCTCTACCGTCACCGTCCCCACCATGTGAAGTAGGAAACACAACAACCATCTGTACATTATATTAGTAATCCACTAGCAATCTGAAAAATTAGTTCGAATAATAAAACATATCTCAAATATATTTGAATTAAAAACACCCAGTAAGTTTGAATTTCAGAAAAACACTAAATTTGGGATAATGTGTAGAGAAAACGAAATAGAAGTAGGCCCTACTCGTGTAAGATGGTCCCAGGAAAAACGAGTAATGACGTGACATATTATGGATTCTGGGTAGGGTGTAATGATAAAACAAATAAGGTTTAAGGTTTGAGGAAAAAGGGGGAGACGTTTTTGGTATTTTTATGATATTTACATTATGCCCAACTGCTACAATAAATACGCTGACATCAATCGCGACGACATTTTGGTCGTCGCCAATGACGTTAATGTCGTCGCTAGTAGTGGTTATCAACGACGACTTAGTTTCGTCGCCATCAACCGCGATCATTAGTGACTACAATGTTTGACAAAAAAATATATTTTTATTTTGAATCTCTAGCGACGGCTCTAACATTATCAACGATAACTTATTTTTGTCGCTAATAATTATTGAAATAGGCGACGAACTATGTTGTCGCGGATAACAATTCGTCGTTAATGGCAACTCACTAGTGACGACTCATGTGTCTTCTTTAATGGCCTATCTTTGGAACTACGCGTTCTAGTAGTGAATTGGTTTAACAAGGATTTAAAGCACATGATTGTGGTACTGCAGGTGGATCGGATATTTGACTACGATTCTGTGCACCCTATTATCTCAATACTATCATATTTGGCACGACCTAATAACAATTATATTATAATTTTTTTTATAATTAGAGAAAATATATTTTGAAACATAAATCATATAACTAGGACTTTAAGATAATTTTATTATAACGAGAACTTTTACATCAGTAAGAGTAGGAAGTGTGGCCTTCACAATAAAAATACCTTATGGAAATAACAATCTCAAACCTTAAAAAAGAAAAAGAAAAAAGTTTAATTATCATACTAGAGTCCATCCAGATAAGCAATCAGATCGAACCTAAAATAATTATTGACCACTTCAATACGAATATAATTTTCACAAATTCTTTTCAACATTCAGGTACAAGCGAATGATCTTTATTTGGATCAAGGCAATAATCATACACCTTGTTGTTCGTCTCCACCCATGCCATAGCCGTATACTGCTGGCTGCTCAGCCCACCAGTGACTAAAGGTGGGCTGCATGAGGCGGTGGTGCAACCACTTAGTTTGAAATCCTTGTATCTTCCGACAAACGGTTGGTATTTATAATCAGCTTTGTATTTTCCACCTTCAGTTGCCCAAGATGAAGCATCCCAAATTGAACCGTACACCCACATAGGCCTTTGTGGAAACGTTGCATCACTTTTTTTAGGATACCTCCTAATTGGCACATCGTCCACAAAAAATCTGCATATCAGAACATAATTAATTAGCCAAACGATGGAGTTTATAAAGGCATAAGTTTGATATCAAAATTATCTGATTCATTGATAGGTTCATATCGTATTTTTCTAATAGTAGCACATATCACTAGACTTATATAGAAACCTATAGTGTAATTAACTCAAAAAATTAAGGGCATTGCCCCGTATCCCCTTGCTCCTCCAACATTTTAGCCTCGCTCATGACTAGCGCCCAAGCTAGAAAACGTAGTTTCTATTAAAAAAGATAATTTTACACAAAATCAATATTTTAATCTTGTTATGTATATTCTTTTCGTTGAAAAAACCTTACAGAAAATACCGTTTTTCTCCTAGAACTTAATTTTTGCCCTCAAACTCTTCTGAACTAGGAATTGACATAATTTTTTAGTTTTGAATTTTTGCCTAAATTCCATTAGTTTTTTAATTTTTGGACCCCTCCCCCGGTTTAATCTTGGTCTGCCGAAGCTTCTAGGCTTAAATTTTAGACTTTTAGCCCTCCCCAAATAAGAAATTATTCCCGAAATAGACCTAGCCTGAACCCGACTTATTTTGTAACAATTAACTCATGAGTAATGATATATACCACCTAAAATCATACCATCCAAATACCACCCAATAACATGGCGTGAATTGGTAGGTAATAGACCGTTAATTAAATCAAAAAAAATACATAAGTTAATGATTTATAGCCAACCAATTCACACTACGTCATTAGATGATATTTGAGCGGTATATATTTTTACTCTTTTAACTCATACCCGGACCAAAATCCTTGATAAGCTCCTGTATATGTATATATATATATATATATATTAGTTTCATGCATAAATTATTTCTCAACTAGAATAAGTAACGTCATATCAATGCAACATGCATGCAAACGAAAACTATATGTATGAAACTCGAAAGACACACATATGTAATTCATCAATGAGTTTATAGTGTGAAAATATAAAAAGTGCTGACATGATCTCACTAGGGTTCCATAAAATAGCATAGTTGTGATAATCCTGGGTCGGATCGAACCAAAGATGAAATCTCATCTCCCTGCCGATGAAATTGTTTCCATCTCCACTTCCATTTATGTATACATTAGTTTGCAAGGTGTACGGCTCATCCAACGTTGTACCAAGAAACTCTATGTCTATTTCATCATGCTTTCCTGGATAATCTTCGCTATTTGAAAGCTGCATGCATGCCATTTTTACACACTTAATTCCATATTAAAATCTAATATAGAACTCCTACAATTTTTTAGCAAAGGAGAAAAATAATATTTGATGATTTCCCATTATAAATGAAAGGACGAGTTCATTAATTTTTACTAGGGTGGTTATTTTTGCATAATATAGGGATTAATAGTGTAACTAATTCAATTATATATATTGCACAATACATGGGAAATCTATAGTGCAATTTCGTGCATAAGATAGGAATTTATCGATATTGCAATTACTTAAAAAAAAATTGGGACGTTGCCCATAACATCTTTTATCCCCACCCCCATATACTAGTCTGTCAATAAAGTGTTTATGATATATATATATATATATATATATATATTACTTAATTTTGTATTTGAATTTTATTAACGTTAAATATATAGTTCTATACTCACGTATAAACATGTTATGACTCCAGCAGTGTAACCGGGTTGAAGCTTGATGGAAGAACCAAAATAACCAGATTGATAATTAGTAAGCGACTTGAAACCACTTCCTGTAAATAATCATAATTAATTAAGTAAAATAAGAGTAACACATTGAATAATATGAGCTAAATTATTATTAGCTGAAGTAAGCAGATATACGAGGGTCATGAAGTAATTAACTGTATGACCTGAGCTTTGATCAAGCAAGATTGTCAATGAAGCATCTTGATTAAGCGTTTGATGCTGAGGACCCCAAAGGTTTCTAAAGACTTGATCAAATCCTACTGAAATAACTCCCTTACTAGGGAAGTATCCAGGTGAAGGTGGGCCCTGATCACCATAATTTGAAGCCGGGAACATCAAAATTAGCACAAGATACAGCACAATTAGAGCCATTACAAAAAACAAACGGAGTAGAATATTGGATGTAAAGGAAGTGAAGAAAAATGGAATATATATTAAAGGGAAGTTAAGAGGTCCAACAAGAGAAGTTGATGGGAGTTAGATAAAAGACAAACATATCATACCTATTTATAAATAAATCAAATAATAATGATTTTTTGTAAGCCAATAATCCAAAAAATTTATGATGTCTCTTCATTTGTGATATAATAATTTAGGTTGGAAATATCATTTTAGGTGTATTTGAATAATTAATTATAAATTGTTATTCATATTTTGATATTTTCTTATCTTGTCTTGATTTGATGATTTATTATTTTTAGAGCATATCTGGTTTAAATTGTGCGTGAATGTAAAGTTTTAAAGATATATAGAATATAATTAGATACCAAATCAATTCTAAAGAGATAAGGAAAGACGATATGAAAGAAATTAAGAGGTAAAAGGAAGTAGAGATAAAATAGAAAAGGAATAGATATCCAGTAAATTTGAAATGCTGCAGCCACGTAAAGATAACTTCAAATCGGCTAGGAATTTGGATTAGCAAACAAAAGAGAAAGTGTAGATATTTTCGGTGCGGTCGTTCCTATATAAAGTAGGCGAAAATAGGATCAATAACGAAGGAGATACGATCAAACAAGACAACAACGTTTTATCCCTTCTCCTATATTTTAGGAAACGAATTTGAGTTGGATTTTGACTCAAATTACTTGTCTTCTACTCCAAGATTTCAACCTAGGGTCTTCCAAACCCTATAAATACACCCTCTTGTTAGGGGAGAGCATGGGTCGGTTTTACCCGGTTTTAAGGTTAGGGTAAACCAAGGGTAATATATTTCGGTTTAAGGAATTGATAGGGTAACCCAAGGGTAGGGTAAAAAAAAGTTTACCTTCGGGTTAATTCGGTTTACCCTTCGGTTACTCTCGGTTTACCCTCGTTAGTCAACATTAGTCAAACTCTTTTTTAACGCATGAAAAATTAAATAAATGAGAGAATTTAAAAACACTTATATCATTGTACTTCGAAAGATCAAAGATACAATCTTGACATTAGAAACCAAGAAATTGTGAATCGAATACTTCAAAATAAATTATGCATGTTTGGAATATTCGAGAAGACAAATGAAATGACTTTTCAAATATACATGTTTTGTATTTTTTTTTATTTACACGGTTTTTCGGTTTGGGTAACCCCAACCCAATAGCTTGGGTAATATATAGGTAAAATACATGGACCCGAAAAATCATAAGGTAACCCGATGGGTAAAGTTGGCCAAGGTAAAATTAACATATATTTTGAATCCGTTTGGTTAAAATTAACACGGTTTTTCGGTTTTGTTAAAATTTTGCTCACTCCTACCTCTTGTCATTAGAAACAAATCGTTGGTCAACCTTTAAACCAAGAGGAAGCTTACAATAAGAGAAGAGAAGACTAGATGGAGTTGGACAAAAAATCATGCCTTCCCAATCCTTTAAATTTGTAGTTGTTTTCTTTTCTTTCCCTAGGATGAACTAATTCTATTTTTGCTTGAGATTAGCATATGTGTATGAACCCTAGACTTGTTTTATATCTATTATAATTTGGGATATTAGCATTAATTGAAATTAGTGTTTTATTCTCTGCTTTTATGTGTTTTGATTTATTCTCTGTAGTTCTTACGGAGGCCTACGTATAGGATTACCATAGTAGTTAGATGGTCACCCAAAATGGGTGTCTAACTATTGAAATGCCACATAAACGTCTAGTGTGTGGTAGTGATCTGGAAGAGCTGCCTAACTAGATAATCATCATGGTTTAATATTTAATCACCGATCATTGCGCATGGTCCCCTTACCCAAGTCCCCTGGTAATTGTTAGGTCGCCACCTAAGTCCACCTGGAAGGGGGTCAGGAGGAATATAGAAACTTGGCTATTGCATATCACACAATTCTCCCTTACATGATTAGAATAAATAAGGGTAGTGGATATTACTTACTAGATCTCGAGCTAAACTCTCATACTATCTTCTTCTCGTTATTTATTTTCCTGTCTTTATTTTATATAGTTAATTGTTTAAAGTCTTAAAACCGAAAAAATATTTCAGTAGTATTTTATTTTCAGCGTAATATTCTCCTAACGTTCTTAATTGCACTTTATATAGCATAAGTTCTTCCTAACTTTCGTAGTCTCTGAGGAACGAATTCTACTTATCATTAAAACTTGCGTACGCCCTGTGATACTTGCAGTGAGTACCGTGATTAGGCTAAGGTGTTAGTTGCATCTTTTATTATCATATTTTTATCACACCCTAGTTGACACCAAGTTATATGAAAGGGTGGGAAGAAAAATACCTTAACATATGGGACTCTTCCCGGGTTATAGGAATTGAGAAACTCATAAAACCCTATATTATTAAGATGTGGATTGTAAAATATCTCTTTACTAGAAATTCCAATGGCTTGGAATTCTTATCCCATTTTCAATAGCTACAAGAAAAATTAATATTAATACCCCTTATCTCTCTTGATTCTTGAACAATTAGTCTTTTTAGGATTTTTCTAAATATGGAAACTATCCACTAGTAGAGTGTATAACATAATTAAGAGTAATGAAGAGATAGAGTAGAACTATTTGGAGTATGAACACCCCTCCAAAAGTTAAAAGAATTACTTCTAGGAGCTTGTAAAGAAGCTCTGGCTACATATGACAATAAATTTAAAAGACATTGTGCCTTAAATAATATCTATAAAATTTACAATATAGAAACTGGAACTACTGAATATTTTCGATTTACACGTAGCTGTCTTATGGTTACTTTAACTATAAATGAGTGTGGAAAGAGATTTTCTAAACGATTGTTGATTATTCTTGATATTGAGAAAGTTAGAGTGATAAAGATACCCCAATAGTGGATAAGTTTTCCATATTGGTTTGGTATTAAAGCACAAATTGACCTCATGCATATTGCTATTAAAGAAAAGATTGCATGTGAAGAATTTATTGAAATTATTACTCTTAAACCTTAGGCAATATTGGACGAGTATACCCTCAATAACCTATCCTTTAAAAGATACATCAAATTGTCCCTAACTCTTTTAAACCAAAAATTTATATTCAATGTGGATGTTGTTTTGAAAATACTAAACAACCTAGTGTTGGATGTGCATTTACATACTTGCAGGGTACATTATAATAGTGTAGGAGCCTGGATTGCAGTTTTTTTTACGAATACATTCCCAAACACTAATTGTAGCATTGTGAATTATTATAAGAATATCATTAGAACACTATTTTAGAAAACTACCCATCGGGATAAAATGCTTGTTATTTTGATTGATGAAAATTTGTCACTTGCTCATAATAGGGACATTAGCTTCATGTAATCTCCTAGAAAGAAGATTATATTATATTTCTAGGTTGCTAAACAACGATTATTTAGTGGTGGGGGAGAATGTGTGATAAAATAATAGATAAATAAAGATAATAATAAAGAGCACACACCCTTGAGAACCACGGAACTCACTGCAAGTATCACAGATCGTTTGCAAGTTTTAATGATAAGTCAAGTTCGTTCGCAGGGATTTAATCCGTTAGATCTACTTATATTTAACAAGCGTAGATGAATTTATATGTTTAGAATAAAATGTAATAATAGGAATAATTATCTAACGCGAATAAATAAATAAATAAGAATGCAGATAAATAAATATGAATGTAAGTCTAGATAAATTAAGGTTACCAATATGAGTCTATTTTACTAAGTTATTCTAACCTGTCACACATTGAGCATTATATATTAACCAGGATTCTAAATTCTACCTAACCTTTATTAGGCTTAGGAGCAACCTATCCACTACCAAGGATCTTGGGTACAGAAACCTTGAGTAATGATTGGTGGTTAAACCAAACCTGTATGGCTATCTAGTTAGGCAAAGGATCAAAACTATACGATTATGTGGTGTTGTCAATAACTAAGAATAGTCCTAAGATTGGCCAAATCTAGGGCTTAAAGCAATAAGTCAAAACACATAATAACAATATACGCCAAACTCAAATCAATTAAAATAACAAATAGTATTAATGAAATTAAAGACAAAATAATAACCCAACAATTAAAAGTAAAACTTACAGAATAAAAGCTTGGAAATATGGTGAAGCCACAAATCTATAGCTAATTACCCTAAATATAGAGAAGGTGAGATGTAGAAGAGGAGTTTGTCACTCTCCAACTTCTTGCTTCTTGTCTTCCTCTATAGGTCAGCTTGCTTCTTGGATGAATAGCTTGATACTAAGGATGAATAATAAATATAAGGACTAAGCTATTATTTAAAACTGAGAAAAACAAGCAAGGACTAAGCCTAAGCTTGGAACTGAGCAAGGACATGTTTACAATGGTATAAGGGTGTATTTATATGTGTTTTGGAAGACCTAATTCGTTTTCTTGAAGGAGAAGGTAAGTAATGGACTCCTAGCCCAACTCAAATTCGTAAGTAGATATGGATAATTACTGCTGACTTGTTTTTACCATATCTTCTTTGTTACTGGACCGTTTTTTACCCATAAGATATCAAAAGAATCCTCACGGAATTATCTATATCCATATGAAAGGGATCTTCTAGAATCGGCTCGGTTTTGGAGTTATCATCACTTATTTAGACGCAGCTGCTGAATTTGACAGCTTTTCCATTTCCTAATTGAACTCTATTTCCTTCTATATCCAGATTTCTTCAAGATCTTCTTTCCTTATCTTTAGACTTGACTTGGCATCTAATTTATTTCCATATTATCTTTAAAGCTTCACACTAAATAAATAGTTAAACCCAATATGCTCTAAAAATAATAATTCATCAAATCAAGACTAGAAATAGGAAAGTGCAATAGTTCATGAGAAAATCGACTCAAAGACTTCCTAATTCACTAAAAATGATGTCTCCAACTAATATTAAAACATCACAAATGAGGAGACATCATTTAGTAATTAGTAGTTTAACCCACTTCCTAGTTAGCAATATTATCGCAAATGTAACACCACGGGCATAGGATGATGTGAATACACTCTCTTTTGATTTTAAATATATATTATGCTTATGACTTAAAGGAGATCATTTACTTCTATATGGGATAATTTCTAATTAGTCATAAAAGATTGTAACTGAACATTACACAAATTACTTGAGCACGATCGAGCTTTAGGATATCACCCAAGTGAGGATTTAGGTGACATATAAGAGAGTCAAATCACTCAATGTACTCTTGCATTTTTAAATGACTAATTTTTTGCTTGTATTACTATTCATGACCTTAAACAAGAGTTAATAATAATTGATGTATTTGGATGACAATATATTCATAAGTTTGATTTATAGAATTTGTCATAGGTACTCTTGATTGAACCAATACATGTTTAAGATTTTCCAAATTATGGATGGTTTATGTCATTTCATGATTATTTAAATGATCCGTAAATTAGGTTCCTACATTAACCAAGAAAAAAGTATTACACCTCATCATTATATTTGCGAGTTTACTAAGAAGTGAATGGATTCCATCAACTAAAATTTCTATGTCATTAAAAGATGGAACAGATATATACTTTCTTTTCTTAAATTCATCTAAATTGACTACCACATTATTGTGGAATTCATATACATAGGTATGGTGTCTTGATGGCTATCCGGTGGAGTGGGAGATCGGGGAAAAGATAGTTAATGGGACGAGACAAAAAATAGGAAATATGTTACCTGCTAACATTCCTATCTGGCATCTTATTGGGAACATAAGCATTAAGCACAACCCTCCTCAATCATATCGACAAGTTACATAAGATTTGAGCATAATTTTCCTTGTTATAACTGATAGATCACATAAGTCTCGAACAATTGGAGAAATTATTTGGTTTGCAAGAAGTAACTTTTGTGTCCCAACTACCTCCAACAGAATTTCATAATCCTATCATCTCAACCATATAAGGCCAAGTTGTTGGCAAAACCCTCTTTTATTGTTTTTTAATATAACAAATCGTTATGTATTTAATATATCAATTTGCTATCAAATGAACATTTGTGTAATATCATGTTTTCAACATATATCATGAAGAAATCATTTGCAATCAGATAATTTAATACTTGCAAAAACATGCATCTAGATTTTTGTATATCTTGTACATGTTTTATACCATAACTCTTTATTTGCTTAGAATCTTGAATTTCCATGATTTTCAAACTTTCTTAAAATTTGACAAAAATTTCTTATGTATAAATCTTTTTTTGTTTGGGTAATATTGAAAAATTATTAAGTGTCACATACAGTTCACATCGAGTACCCAAAACCAGCAAAACTGGAATCCAGATCTAAACGGGGCAGCTGCAATTTGACAATAACTGGGTTACCGATACAGAAATATATATTTTAATATTCAATACACTGTACCATTAAATAATATATTGGGTTTCTGAGAAGTAGGTGATCAAACTGGAATGCCGTTTCAGTTGAGTTTCAGCATCGAATAAGGGACAAAAGTTATGTATGTTGGATCCTCACAAAGCCTATGAATTGAAGATATTTTGTAACATTTATCACACATCCAACCACCATCTTTACTCCTATGTTCAAGGCATTAATCAAGATCATCTATGCAATCAATCTTTAATTTATTATCTTCAAATCATAAGTTTGATAAATACTCATTGTTATTTCCACTCTATAGAGAATTTAGTTTTCTTTGTAATAAATCTTAAACACTTATATTCTTACTTTAGTTAGGAACTATGATTCCGAGATAAGAGTAAAAGGTTTTATAGCTCTTTGAAGAAGCGAATGCTTCCTTTGTGAATTAGGTTGATTCTTGTATTGGTAATTACACAAGAAGAAGGTTTGTGTTGATACAAACTCATGTTGTGATTTAGCCAGGTAAAAATCTCATTATATCGGTTGTTTTTCACCACTATAAAAACAAGACACTTAGTGGAGAAGTTTGAAAATCCTAAGGTCTAATCTTAGGTAATGGACTAGGCTTTCAGTAGTTCAAACCACTTCAAATACTCGTGTATTATCTATCATTATCTCTTCAAATATAATCATATAGCATAATTGCATAATCTTTATCAAACATATACTATGTACATTGTGTTTGATAGATTGACTCAAAGAATTTTTTGAACTAATTTAATCTCATACAAGATTTAATTAGTCATTATTTGATTAATGTCAAATTTAAACCCTTTACAAGATTTACATAAGTTTAAAAGCGTTGCTCACGGCCTAGGTAAGTCACTACTTAAGTTGATATGCAAGCTAACTACCTTGACCTTCGCTCAAACATGCATAAGTGTTGTAAAACACCAAACAGTTATCTAATATTTATTTTATTATATAAGAGCTTTCTAAAGACGGTTAAGAAATCTTATTTTATTTAATCTTTTAACCTATAATATTTTTATACGGTTTATCTTCACCAAATTGTTTTGTAAGGGATGATCAAAACAAGTATTTACGTGAAAGTCGGAGTATTATCAGGATTCTTTCTCATAGGGTTACTTATGCATTTATACGGTTGCATATGTTTCAACTCTACTTCCTAATTAATCAATTTTGTTTTATCCAACCGTGGTATGGCTTCATCTTAATAGTATAGTTAGATGAAACTCTTTTTGTCCTATCACTCGCAAACTCCCCTACCGCACGTGAATATAACAGAGTAGGACATGTATTACCTTAAAAATATCATATCAATATCTCTTCCTTCATGATGCTATATATTTGTGACCGATACACCTCATCATATTCAGGATGCTACACACAAACATTATAAGATCTAAAATGAAGAAGGGGTAAAGATCCTCTACAAACCAATTTCAATCATCAAGGAGGAATGATTAGGTATATGAGAGGTAATATTTCCTCAAAGACTTCGCAAAATATAAGTCAATCTTGCTTGTTCTAACTTGAGTTCCACTATTTTTGTTAGTCCATGCCAAGATGCTCATAAAGTTAAATTTGACAAAGACAATATTGAATGTCTTTTTTTGCTGGGCAAGTAGCAATTTTTATATATAATCAAACGTATCCAAGTATATGGGCCTATTGGGCTATTACAAAGTCAAAACATTTTAGGCTAAAAAACTACTACAACCCAAAAATATACCGATATAATAAAACAAAAGAAAATTTAATAACTCTGTCAAAGTACAAAACAAGTACATTGACCAATTTTCATCTACTCCATCGATACCTAGCTAAGTCCACCTGCTTCTCCTCTTTCTTCTTGGTGAACCTTGCAAAATTCTCTCGAAATGCTCTTGATATACACTCGAAGATCTCTTCCTCCGACTTATATACTTTGCTGAAAACTCTATTATTTCATTCAATCCATATGGTGTATGAAGCAATCGATAATAGTGTCTTCAATATATTACCAAGGGTGGATTTGCAGCTGTAAAGCTTGGCGAACCAGTCCATTAATGAGCTCCAAGCCATGATTCCGGTCTGGACCCCTATGTATTTAAACATTGCAGCCAGATACATTTGGTGAATGAGCAATCCCAGAAGAGATGGTCTCTATCTTCACTTGCTTGGTTACATAATTCACACATAGGGTTCGATATAATACTCCATGTTATCAATCTCTGTTTTGTGGCTAACCTATCAAGATTTATTAGCCAAAGAATAAATTTATATCTCGGAAAGCTTCTGGAGTTCCATATAACCTTGAATTGATTCATCTCAGGTTTTTTCTTTTTAAGATGATCATATGTTTCTCTAAATGTAAATTTACCTTTCTTTGTATATTTCCATTTCATTACATCTTCTTTCTAAGCTTCAAATCAGATATCTTTGGTAATTGACTCCATAAATTTAAACTTTGCAGGCCATTTCCATTTAGATCCACGTATGAAATTCAAAAGCTTGCTATCTGTGAAATAACCCGATGCTAAATTACTTCTCTAAGTATTAGTGAGCCTTTTATGATCTGGTAGCCAGTAATCCCACCACAGTGAGATGTTCTTACCATTACCAATATTATACTCAATGAAATTCTTAGCAACACATCTCGGTTTCAAGATTTTTCTCCATCCCCATGAAGCATCTTGAGTTATTTTCACTTGCCAGAAAGATTTTCCTTTGAGAAGTGTTTGATGCACCCAATTAGAACACAAAGTTCTCCTAGGGGTACAATAGTTCCACAACAGTATTAAAATACCTGTTTGATTTTGGATGTAAGGATCCTTGATCTCTAAACCACCCTCCTTTACTGGTAAACATATTGGGTCCCAAGATACCTTGGACCCACCTTTAGCTTCACTAATCCCTTTCCATAAGTAAGACATGATCTTGCTCTGTATACCTTTAATGATTTTCTATGGTATAGCAAAGATGCTGAACCAGTAAGTTGCTATATTACTTATTACCAGCTTGATCAATTGTAGCCTTCCTGCAAATGACAGACACTTAGCACTCCAATGATCAATATATATAGCCATCTTGGTAATGAGGGGTTTACAATCCTCTATACTTAATCTTCCTAAAATAAGAGGTCCTCCTAAATACTTCATAGGTAAATGCCCTTCAGGTATATGTAAAATCTCCCATACTTCATTTTTAATACTATCATTACAACCACCAAATAAGGCATCACTCTTACTATCACTTATCTGTAGGCTTGAAAGTTTATGAAATAGATCCAGTCCTTGTTTCACAAAGATAGCTGATCTTCTGGTAGATTTGAAAAATACCATTAGGTCATTTGAAAACATAAGGTTGTTGAGTTTTAAACCCTTACATTTGGGATGCCAATCAAAGTTTTTCTTTTCTCCAACTCTTTTCAAAGTTTAAGTACATCCATACATAGTACAAAGAGGTAAGGGGAGATGGGGCCCCCCTGCCTCAGTCCTCTAGCACCTGTAAAGAAGCCTTTTGGTGAACCATTAATCATTATACTATAAAAGGTTGAAGTAAGGCACATTTGATACCATTTTATGAATTTCTCAGGATAGCCAAAAGCTATGAGTGTCTTAATAACAAAGTCCTAATCAATGGAATCATAGGCCTTCATAAGGTCTAGCTTAAGGGCACATCTCTCTGAGATATTTGTTCTAGAATAGCCCCTAACCAACTCTTGAGCAATGAGAATATTCTCCCCAATGTTTCTATCTTGTACAAAAGCTGATTTATTGTTTGATATGAGTCCTGGTAGTGTATAATTGAGCCTATTGGCAATTTTTTTGGATATACATTTGTAGATGACATTACAAAAAGCTATGGGTCTGTAATTCTTGACTGACACTGGGTTCTAAATTTTGGGAATAAGTGTAATAGCAGTTGAGTTAACCTCTTTAAGCAGTTGACAATCATTCATAGTACTAATAATTACTTTACAAACATCTGAACCTGTTATATGCCAGGTTCTCTTGAAAAAAGCAACTGTATACCCATCTGGACCTGGACTTTTTGAACTATCAATTGAGAACATAGCCTTTTTAATCTCCTTCTCATTCACAGGTTTGATTCAGCTCCTCTATTTGACTTTGATCAATCTGCTTTTTACATATATCTTTTATAGTACTAACTCCATACTCTGCCACTTGTTCCCTTTTTGTTCCCAATAGGTCTTTAAAATAATTGAGGATTTCAGAGGTAATCTCACTCTCCTCTGTTGTTGTGGTTCCATCCTATTTGGTAATATTGTGAATACTATTCAGCTTTCCTTCCATTGACACATTTCATGAAGTTAGATGTGTTAAGCTCACCATCTTATATCTAAGTGGCTCTAGATTTTTGTCTTACAATTGATTCCTCCTTGAGTTTTTCATCTTGTAATTCACCCAGGATCCTAGTCTCCTCAGCTATCACATCACTATTAATGTTGCCATGAAGTCTCATATTTTGAACATCCATTAAGTTACTCTGGAGATGGTTTATTTTATTAGATATAGTCATAAAATGATCCTTGTTTAACTTTTTCAGCTTTCCTTTCAAGTACTTAAGTTTCCTGGTCAGGATGTACATGGGAGTACCAGTGTACTAGGTTTTCCATGCTTCAACCACCAGTGGAATAAAAGATTCATGGTCCATCCAAGCATTATAGAATCTGAATGGTGTTGGGCCCCTTTTCTTGGGTTGTATTACGTGTAAATGTTGACTACAGTGATCTGAAACACCTGGAGGCTTTAATATTAAATCTGATTGTTGAAATTTAGTGAGCCGAGTATTATTGACAAGGGTTCTGTCAATTCTACTTGCCCTCATTTCACTCCCAGCTGCTCTATTAGTTCAAGTAAACGTTGGGCCATTGTATATGAGATCAGTTAATTCAAGGTAATATATACAGTTGACCATTTCCTCAGATCCTTTAGCTAATGTATTACAGTTTAGACTTTCCTCAATACAGATGATCTCATTGAAATCACCCTGTATGACATGCTTCATCTTGTACAATCTTTTCCTAACCCCTTAATGTATTCCACAGATGATGCCTAAGGTTTTCATCATTCATGGCATACACAGGGGAAAAATATAATTTAGTGTTTGATTGAATGTGTTGTATTGTACACAACATAGCTTGACTTGTCATTTCAATCACTGTAACATTGACAACTGTGGGGTCCCAACAGGTCCAAATTCTTTCATGAATATCATGATTATAATTTTTTGCTACTTGCCATTTATTAAAGACTGAATTTAAAACATTGAAAGATTTATGATGTTTAATATTTGTTTCCAGGAAGGTGAAGATCCAAACATCTTTATTAACTTCTTGATGGCCCTTACATTCCAGGTCACTATCATTTAAACAGGTGAGGGGGCAGGAGGCTTTTTAGCAGCCACCTCTTCATCAATATTAAGTAAGTTCTCAACTGCTCCACTTATAGTCTAATTATTTAGAATATTAAAGCTGTTATTGGTTCTTGCTACCTCTTGATTCTGTTGTTTGTCAGGTGAATTGGTTTTCCTAGAAACAACAGTTGCCCGTTGTTCTTTTTGAGCTGCTACTGCACCATCAACCTGTTTGATACCACCCTCAGGATTTACTTGTTTCTTGGGAACCGAAACCTCTTTAGTATTTCTGCAAGTATTCTCTGAAAGGCCCATAACTTACATTTTTGGCATAATATTAGTTTCCATGTATATTCAACCAACACTGTATCCATATTACCATTACCCATATCCAAATCAAAGTCTTCCACTAACTCCTTGTTTAGATCCATCTCAACACACACTCTAGCATAACTTAGTCTAGTGTGTGTAGTTGTAATCTCATCCATCTGAATAGGGATACCTAGTGCACTAGCTACAACACTCAACCTGCCATAGACCAAACTCTCCTGGAACCTTTCTTAATCTGACCCACACGGGTATCTTATCAAGCTTAAACTTCTAAAAGTGTGTATTAGGTCTCTATTTCCTGAGGAGCAAAGGTATGTTGTTTACATGCCAAAGCTCTCCCAGGACTTTTGAACAAGCTTCTTCTGGTTCAAACTTAAACATGAAAAGGCCTTGATTTGTGGTGTTGATGGTGATTTTCCCTAGATCTTTCCATTATGTATTCACCATATTCTTAACCATATGAAATGGCTGAGGGTTTTCAAGGAATTGGCCAACTACACAGGTTTTCCAAGCTTTACAACCATCTTAAATGATTTCCTGAGATGGTGTAACTCTGATTCTTCCATTAACTATGGTTGGGGTAACATATTCAAGTTTAACAACCTCCTTTATCTCACCATAAAACATAGAACTCCAGACCTTAGCTGGTGAAACTCTTTAAGCATTTGCCTTAATTTCTGGGGTTCTAATTGGACTCAACATTTTTGGGGGAGAATGATGAGCTTGTTCTGACTCCTCACTTAATAACTCTGTAGCCTTACCCACATGAGAAGGAAGTGGTAGGAATTTCTCCTTACTTGTGATGTTACTACTCTGTGCTTGTGAAACCTTACTACTCGAGGCTTGAAAAGCTAGAGAAGTAGTAGATCTCACTCCTACAGCAGGTACAACTTGTTTATTGTGGTTTATTGCACTCATACAAGGTGGGCTTTGATTAACTGTCCCAGATCTAGTACTAACAACCTGTTTTGATTCAGTTGCAGGTTTTAGATCTATCTGTTGAACTTTATTCGCTCTTCCCCTTGCCATGGATTTAGCTACTCAGAAGGATATAGCTAACGATTGGAGTAAGAAGAGGTGAAAAGAAGAAACGAAAAAAGATGACCAAAAAAAAAGAGGAGATTCAAAAATTTAAAGCAAAAAGTAATGTAATTGGATATTTTTAGCTAGTAAATTTACTTGATGTAATGTTAAAACTGACTTGGTACACGTTAGCAAAGCTAACGTGCACTTTTAGTTGTAACAAACTTGAGAGAACTTTCTATTATGAGAGAGAAACTTTTTTTCACATCAATGTTGAATATCTACATAACTCTGAGGTAGAATCGTGCAACCGTTAAAGAGATGACCTTTTCATTCATACGAGTTAACTTATATTTTTTCTTGTATGAAAATCTATCTATGTCGATAATAACATTTATAGTTAAAGTAAATTGTAATGACAGTAAAAAATATATATAATTTTAATTAATAATTTAAATATATTCAAAAAGCAAATTTATAGAGGGATGAAGTATATTTGATATATTAGTTAGAAAAAGAACTTACACTTTTGTCCAATAGAATTTTATGATTGGTAAACCTAAAACCAATACTACTAGTGTTTATGTCATGACATAATTGACTTATAATTACGATAATGTTCTTTAGTTCTCCATCCTCATCTTTCTTTTTCTTTCAAATTATTTATTTTGATGTCAATTCTCACAATAATGTCTAATACCATAAGGTAGTATATCTTTAAGATATACGGCATGAATAAACGAGAATATATATTATGTTTTTGTTCTAAACTAGCGACAAGTTTAGCATAATAAATTGTTCATATCTATGCATTAAATGTGGAAACTGTAGTAGTCGGAGACAATTTGATTTGAAAGCAATAGATGATCGAAAACAAGGAAACTTGCATTTAGACGATAGTATTCAACTATATACGCATATAGCCGATATCATTCAACTATATTCGCATATAGATATTTTTTTTCTATTACTATTAGCAATGTCAACGGTTTGATTTTTTGAAAAAATATCAAAAACTATAAATATAACCAATTATTTTATTAAAAATCATATCCTAACCATTTTAATCATCGGTTACATATTTCAAAACCATAACTGTATTATTTGATTTCAGGTTTTTTAAACAGTCTCACGGTTTTTAACCATAAACAAATTATAATTCAATAAAATATATTTATTTTATAAAATCAAACTACACTTAAAAATAAATCGAGATATATAAAATATTGAGTTAGTCTTTATTTAAATTGCATATTTATTATTTAGTTGGTTAAATCTAATATTTAAATTTTGGTTTTAGAAGTTTAATATATCTAATTTAACCTAGATTATTATAGAATATGAAAATATAGATGATAATAAACGGTTTTCGATTATTCGGTTTTATTTTTTTCTAAAACCATAATCTAACGGTTTTAACCATCAGTTACACTTTTCAAAACCATAATCTAATGGTTTTAACCACGGTTACATAATTCGGTTTTTAATCGGTTAAGTTATCATCGATTTTGGTTTTTAACCGTAACCATTGCCAACCCTAGTTGTTATTATTATTATTATTATTATTATTATTGAGGTTATAAGTCTTCTCGTAGTTTTGCAAGTAATCACTATTACGGTTCACATTACCTTTTAGCGACGATCTAAAAATGACCGCTAGAACATTTACATTAGCAACTACAAATGACCTCTAGTTTTGATTTAAAAATATAAATTCGCTAACTTCTTTTAACGACCACGAATTTTATTTAAAGATTAAATTATTGATCACTTGAGATCTAAAATATTAATATGTCCAATTTTAATAATAATTTTTAACGACCAATTACTTAATCACTAGCGACAACTAATTAGTCGCTAAAGGTTTCAACCTTTACCAATTATTTGTATGGCTAGTGAAATACCCACCGAATCTTTTGGCATGCCAAGTTTTCCTACTCATTTAAAATGTGTGTTTTTACCGACCATTTGATTTCTAGGGACCACTTGTGATCGCTAGAGGTATTGAACATTATAAAACCCATACAAGTGTTTGATCTTCGTTCTAGTTGTCCCCAAACCCCTTCCTTTTGGCCGCCACCGATGTTCGGCCACCATCTAATTCTGTTGCCGTGACTCCAATCACGTTTACTCCATCTTCTTTTCTGTTTTTTAATCAAGTAACTTGTTAGCCTTATATATATATGGAGTTATTGTGTTATTTTTTATCCAATTTTTAACCCAATCAAATTTTTATATATGCTAGTTTTAAGGTAATAGGATTTTCGAATGTTTTGGGGCAAAAGTTGTGAATTTTAGTGCAATTATTGTATCAAGATGTAGTTATTGTGAATTTTTGAAACTAGTGGGGGGTTTAAATAAAAATCGAATTAGTTAGGGACTTGTAATGGCATATTCAAAACTTTTAAGGGGTTAAACACAAATTTTGTAACAATTAGGGACTTGTAATGGAATTTTCAAAACTAGCACGGGTTTAAATGCAAAATCTAAAATAGTTATGGACTTGTAATGCTAATCTTGAAACTAACAAGGGTTTAAATGCAAAATTCTCACTTATTAGGGTCTTTAAATGCAACCATTGAAATTAGTAGGCCATTTTTAATGCATTTTTTGCTAACTTTGAAAGTATTAGAGACTTGAAATGCAATCCTGTAATTTTCTAAAATATAAGGGACTTTTTGTGCAATATTTTTTATCTATTTTTGAAAGTATTAAGGACTTTGATGCAATTGTTGTAAGTTTCAAAAATATTAGGGACTTATAATGCAATTTTTGTAATTTTCAAAAATATTAGGGGATTTGGTGCAATTTGTAATTATTTAGCTTATTAAATGGATGTAAAAGACATTTTTATCAAATTATACTGAATAAAAATGAAATTTTCAATGGTTTTAGTGGCCTTTAGTGCAAATGTTATTTATAAAAAGAGTTTTTTGCAATTTTCAGTAATATATGGATATAGAGGAAATTTTGAAACTTTTAGGGACTAATTGTGCATTTCTTAAGAATTATAGGGACGTTATTGTACACTATCCGAACATATGGACTCATAGAGCCTTTTTTGTTTTTTTGTAATTTAAAATAGATTAATGGTGGATATCACCTCAAATCACATCACCCTTTTATCGCCTCCTAGGTGGATTTTTAATGAACCAATCATATGATTTCTCTATCCTGATTTATTATTTTCTATCTCTTTTGTGATTGGTCCACATCAGAGGCGATAAAAAGGTGATGTGATTTGGGGTGATATCCAGCATTACTCTTTAAAATATTAACAATTTGAAATTTTAATACGGGGTAATGCCCAATTAATTACACGGAAAGTGTAAAAATTCTCAATTAATTACAACTTCAACTAATTACAAAAAAATGGAAGATTACAAAAATACCTGTAGACAATCAATTAATTACTTTGATTATAATAATATTTATTTATTTATTTTTATATTTTTATCTTTTTTTTTTAAATTTTATGTTTCGATTTTTTTTTTTCTAAATTTTTTTTTTTGATTTTTTTTTGAAATTTTTTTTCCGATTTTTTTTAAATGTGTTCCATAAACACACAATTGTAAGATTTTTGTGTTGCAGGAACACACAAAATTGGAACAACCAAAATCAAGTTTTTTGTATTCCAAGAATACACAAATTTGAGTTTTATGTGTTCCATGAATACACAAATCTAAGATTTGTGTGTTCCAGGAATACACAGTTTCGCGATTTATGTGTTCAGGAATACACATAATTGAAACAAACAAAATCAAGTTTTTTGTATTCCAAGAATACACAAATTTGAGTTTTATGTGTTCCATGAATACACAAATCTAAGATTTGTGTGTTCCAGGAATACACAGTTTCGCGATTTATGTGTTCAGGAATACACATAATTGAAACAAACAAAATCAAGTTTTGTGTATTACATGAATACACAAATCTGAGATTTGTGTGTTCTATGAATGCACAAATCTGAGATTTGTGTGTTCCATGAATGCACAAACCTGAGATTTGTGTGTTCCTGGAATACACAGAATTGGAACAAACAAAATCAAGTTTTGTGTATTCTAGGAATACGTAAATTCGATTTTTATGTGTTCTATGAATACACAAATTTGAGATTTGTGTGTTCCATGAATACACAAATTTGAGATTTGTGTGTTCCATGAATACACAAATCTTATATTTGTGCGTTCTAAGAATACACAATTCCGAGATTTGTGTGTTCCAAGAATACACAGAATTGATATAAACAAAATCAAGTTTTGTGCAAAATCCTAAAACATAAACACACAAAAATAACAAAAAAGTGTTGGACAAAAAGATAATATATCAAAGATAGTTAAAGACAAATAAAAATAGGGTATATGCCATTAATAAATAGAAAAAACAATTTTGTTAAAGAAGAGAATCATTTAGATTGATTTTATGACTTTGTGTGTTACAAGAACACATAAATCTATATTTTTGTGTTACAGCAACACATAACCCGTAATTACGATTTAAAAAAAATCGGGAAAAAAATTTAAAAATATTTCGAAAAAAATTTTGGAAAATTTTTTAAAAAAAAATCGAAAAAAAAATTGAAAAATAATTCGGAAAAAAATAAAAAAAAATTACGAAAAAAAGATTTAGAAAAAATTGAAAAAAATAATCTGAAAAAGAATTATAAAAAATTTAAAAAAATCTTAAAAAAATCACATAAGAGCAACATTAAAAGGTAAATATGACAATGTATTTAATTGAGAATTAAGTTGAAAATTTATAAGTAAGTAGGAAGTAATTTTCTCCTTCTTTTTTTTTGGGAAGAAAAAGTAAGGAATTGTAACTAATTAAGAATTATCCCTTTTAATATTTTGGTCCCCAATTTTTAAATTATTAATATTTAAGTCACCGTGGTTTTAAAATATACAATTAAGTCCCTAGGATTTAAAATATTTATATTTGACTTCCCAAGGCTTAAAATATATCTAATTTAGTCTCTAGGTTTTAAAATATGTACAATAAAATTTCTACATTATAATAAAATTCCAATTTAGTCTATGAAATTAAATGAAATTCTAATTAGATCTCTAAAATTTTAATAAAACTATAAGGTAGTTCCAATAATTTAATAAATTTTATAGGTCCTTACTTTTTCTTTACTATATTTAACACCCCAACCAGCCTATTTTTTTCGGATTTGGATCCTCTCCTAACTAGCTTCTATACTAACCATCCTAACAACCAATTATATCATTGCTGTTAAGATTATAAACAATAAGATTTGAGAATATATTATAAATGGTTGGTAAATCAATTAAAAGATTATAATATGAGTCTTATAATAGATGTAAATTGTGTAGTATTTTAGGAATTAAAAAATTAATTATAAATAAATATAATAATATATAATTTTCTTAATTATGATTGGTTGTTAGGATAGTTAGTATAGAAACTAGTTAGGAGAGGATCCAAATCCATTACCTTTAAAGAGTTCCAATTTTTTACGATATACCTAATTACTTTTAATTACAAAAAAATATATTTAGTTATTATATCTATTTCTTAATCAAAACAAATCTTGTATCAGATATGTATATAAGATATTATACATGTATTATATAAGATAGGAAAATTAAATAAGATAAATTTCCATATTATCGCCTACAATGATGTTCATTCTATAAGGATGCTCAAAATCAAATTAAAGCTTCAACGTTAGCTTTCTTCTCCATTCCATAAATAAGACATGAACTAATAAGAGCTTCACAACATTCACATAAAAACATATGTCTACATGGTAGAACAATAATACACGAGCACCTAGAATCACAACCTTCGCATACCATTTTTCTTGTTTCGTGTTCTACTTCATATCCGATTTGATCTTCTTTTTGCATTATTTCCCCTGTTTTTGATATAGTCACAACAAGATTATGCATTTCATACTGATTGTTCGATAAACAACACTATGCATCAAAGTATATAATGTTTCCAACGAAGATCGATATTGTATAATTGTCATATTCATCGGATTGTTACTTAGAGATAATGTGGGAGGCTAGTTCATTTAGACCATCTCCAGCAGATGCGCTATTTTTATACTCTATATTTCATTATACCGTATCAAAATATAGCTACTTCATAAATTTACCGTATCAATTTCCAGTTTTACTATTTCAGTTACTCTATAATTATATTTCATATCTACTATTTATTTATAATTTTATTTTTTTTAATTATTTTTTATAATAATATAAATAAAAGTACTACTTATAATAGTAATAATAATAATATTTAACTTTATTATTATTTAATTTAAATAAAAAAATTACTTTTACTTAAATATATATATATTTATGTACATAAATAATATTTATTTAATATTTAAATTTTAAATTTAATAATGTATTAAAAAATAGATTTGATTATAAATATAATATAAAATTTACCAATGAAACTTAAAAAAAAAAAACTTGATTAATCTCAATTTTCTTTTCCTTAATTTATATAATTTTTTTAAAAATATTAGATTTATATATATATATTTGATATTTTTATTGTGTATTATTTATTTATATTGGTAAATAAAAAAGTGTTTTTATTTATAAAGAATCTTATAATTGATTAAAATATTATATACCGTATGAAAAAAATGCAATGAGAATAGCGTATATCCAAATGAATATAGCGTATATTTTTGTGGGTCCCAATATTTACCGCATCTCCTGGAGTGAGCAATTTGAGCATTTACTGTATTTTCATTCAAAATTTGCAGTATTTATCCATTTGACGCATCTGCTGGAGATGGTCTTATAACGGGTTGCTAATTTACTATCGTTGGGTTGTAATGGGTTATTTCAGATATCGGGGGGTTGATAGTACAAGACATATGGTTTGTCTTCTCTGAACAGTATAACATCTACGGGTTGTCTTCTCTGATCCCAAAAATTCTCACTCGTTCATAGGGTTAATAGTATACTCGCTTGGATCTATGGGTTGTTTTCTTCGATTCCAAAAAAACTCACCCTATCACTGGCTTGGCTTAACAGTAATTTCATTTGCTCGTGGTTTGCTGCCATCGTCGGTCTATTTCCCTGTCTTTGAATGCTAAATGAATTCTGATGGTTTATGTTAGGTATTTGATTTAATATATTTTTTGATTCTAGTGAGATTTTTGGAGGAAAAAAACCCGAGATGGCACACAACTTTTGTTCGATTGCATATGTAATGATGGGTTAATACTTAATAGATTTTTTTAAAATGACTTTCCTTATGAGTCTAGTGCATGAAGTACAAGCAGAGATGCTTTGCTCTATAATGTGATTTGGACCTCCATGGCTATAATATATGGATCGTGTACTTTTTAAGTAACTCACCTCTTGAAAAAAATTCACTTTTGTCCCTAAATTTTAAAAAAAAACTAATCAAGTCCCTAAATTTTAATAAAATTATAAATAAGTCTCCAACTTTTAATAAAATTATAAATATGTACCTAAAATTTTATAAAATCTTAATTAGGTCCCTAATTTTAAAAAAAATCGATCTAAGTCCCTACATTAAAAAAATATAATTAACTCCCTAATTTTTTAATAGAATTCTAATTAGGTCCATATTATTTATTAAATTTCTAGTTTTGTCGCTAACATTTTGTAAAATTCTAATTAGGTCCCTAAATTTTTATTAAAATTCTAATTTTGTACCTAATTTTTATCTAAACCTATTAAGTCCCTAGATTTTAAAAAATAGAATTAAGTCCCTTATTTTAGTAAAATTTTAATAAGATCCCCGATTCAAATAAATCTAGCCAGTATCCTAAATCTTAATACACATAGCTCCCCTTAAATATTTTCTTGAATACTTTCTTGAGCGGTTGAATATTATGGCCGACATGATGTCTAGAGGACATGACAAAGATGAAAGGAACCCAACCCGGGGTTCCACTGATCCGGTATCAGGTTTAATATCAAAGGTGAAAGATACTTGGTTACTTATTTATTTAATGGGAAAGTATATTTGTTTGTTTATCGAGAATATATTTCAAGTAATTAGACCAGGAAAGTACAGGGTAAGATCATTCTCCGATATCCGGAGAAGGCAAAAGAAAAATTTGGAGGGTGTTTTGTTGGTTTCTTTTTGTGCCGAAGACGGCTCGTGGATCTCTATTAGCGAAATGGGGCATCATGTGGCACATGTGGTAGGAAACACCATTCGGAATCATATTCTAAAAAATTATCTTAAGTGGAGACAAATCCCGTAGTGTCACATGGATCTCATCTGGATTAACTCAGAGTAAGTGACTTGTTTGTATATTTTTTTGATAAAATAAATATCCTGGTTAATATCAATTTTTTGCAGCGTTACTTTCCCATTAAGGAACGAAGACAGAGGCCAACATAGACTAATGTAGAGAAACGTGTCCACAAAAAACGTATGGCCAGATATAGTTATAAAAAGGCAACCATCTACAAGAAGTGGATATTGGACGACGTAATTCATGATAATATGTCACCGAAGATTGCGAGTTGATGTTGGATATGTGTGTTAGGCCTCAATTTTAGGTAAATAAATAAGTTATTGTTATTCTACATAGATGTTAATATTTTATTTATTTTATACAGGCTAGATCGGTTGCACATGAAGAAAAACATGGAGAAGCAATGCCTAGGGAGTGGTCATGGCTCGGCCACCCTATCACACACATGCCACCAGATGGTGGAGGTTACTTTCTTGTGAGTTGTTTGATTTAAAAAAAGGTATTATCTTTTTATATCGTGATTTGTTATTTTATAGGACATCGTAGAGGATCTAGACACGTTTGTTCCAGAGACATGGTCAGATAATGCTCTTACACCTACACTCTTAGCTGGGAAGAAGAAGAATTCCAAGATAGTTAAATTTTACAGCAAAGTAGGGTTGAGGAAGTCGGGAGATTGGGAGGATGAGCGCTTCCGACAATGTTATGTAAGTTTAAATTCAATTATAACTTAACAACAATTATTTTGGACTTATATTTATATTGACTTTTTGTAACAGATTGATTTGAGGACAAGGTTTAATTCGTCAGAAGCGACTTAGATTAATGCATTAGGGACTTCATTCACACTTCCAAAAATACTCAGGAACATTTCGGGGGTAATTGGTATACAAAGGGACCTTCGCACGATCAGGTTACTACTATTTCAGGACCCAGGGTATTGGATCTCGATGTTAACACCACTCTGGCGTACACCTGCGATGCTTCATTTACACAAGCACACCTCCCCACTGGAATAGGAGTGATCCAGTTCAATAAAAACGATGGATCACATATACAACACTTGAGTACAACCAACTGTAATAATAGCGTGACGGGGGAAGCTCAAGCCCTCACCAAGACACTTGAAATAGGGAAACAATGACCAGACAAGGAGAAGACTTTTTTCTCCGATAACCTTGACCTTATTCAAGGTATTCAGCAAGTGTCGACAGCTAGATGGGAGCTCAGAAGGTGGATCTGGCGTATCCATACACTGGCCAGGGAGGCTGCCTAGTTTTTTTCAGGCATATTCCACGAAGATTCAATGTCGGGGCTGACTTGCTAGCAAAAACTGCCAGACACAGGACAATTGACGATCAAATCTCTACAGGCGCTCTACTACACCGGTTCTCCAAACTAGGGATAGGTTAAGTGCTTTTGTCTTTCCGCTTTAGTTTGTTTTTGTTTTTATTTTGCTGTCTGTAATCGTCCAAAAAAAATATAGAATTATAGTATATTCTTTTGATGTTACTAGAATGAAAATAGTAAGTGGTCAACCTTTAATTTTAGTGTTTTATCATAATTGGGGTTTGTTAGACTCATTTTAACTCTTTAAAAAAAATCAATAATATATAATTTTGATAAAAAAATTAAAAATCACTTAGAAAACTTTCAGTATTGTCCAGTTTTCTAAACGTTCGAATATGACTAACCGCCACTTTACACTTAACATTTTTTAAACATTAATTTTTAGAGGTTATGATTGATAACATCCTTATTAAGCTCTTTAATTATTTTTTTATGCCTTCAATAATTTATTTTATAAAAAAATGCCTAATAAAATAATTATTTATAGAAAACATCCCTTTTATATTTTTCATACATTTACTATCCTTATTATTAAATATATTATTTTATTTTAATACAATATTAATTTTTAAATATTAAACAAATAATAGGGTACTTCCACCACCACCACCACCACCACCATATATTTAACCACTATAACCACCACCACAACAACCACAACCACCACCACCTACTACTAATTCCATCACACACGCGTGCGTCCGTGATTTTTTTTTAAAATCATCATAACTAATTCAAAAAAAATCAGATAAATAAAAAATTTGCATTTTTGGATAAAGCAAATTAATATTTACGTCTATAATTTTCCTTATTTTTTTTTGTTTTTTTTTTTTGTTTTTTGTTTTGTTTTTTTTTTGTTTTTTTTTTCGCATAAATGAAATTCCATGTTCAAAACATGAAATTCACTGTATGAAATAGTGATTTTTTACGCAGATGTTCAAAACATGGAATTCCATGTTTCCTGTGAATTTTTTTAAAAAAAATTTCAAAAAAATTCATAGACGTAAATATTAATTTGATTTATCCAAATATATAACTTTTTTTTTAGAATTAGTTATGACGATTTTAAAAAAATTCCACGAACGCGCGCGTGTGTTTATTAGTTTTGGTTTTGTTTTTTTTCTAATTTTTTTAATTATTAATTATAAGGGTAGTTTGGGATGAGGTTGTTTTTTATAAAGTATCTTATTGTAGGTACCTTTTTCTAAATAAGTTTTTAATAGGCATTAATCTATAATTGACTCATAATTTTATACACGTTTTACCAATTATGACTACATCTTTCAATTCTGTTGAATTTTGGCCAATCGTTCATTTTAACCACATCTTTTATAATTTTATCATAAAATTGATAAAATTAAAAAGAGAAATTAATCATTTAATGTGTTATATATATGTATTATTTGCGATTTGGTTTACATTATCAATCGGTTATTACAAATATAACACATTAAATTGACTCATTTACCTTTTAATTTAGTTAAAATTAAAAGATAAAAGATATAATTTAGTCATGATGAACGTTACTATGTGCCCGTTTGGAAGTGCTTATTTTAGAGTTAAAAAACGCTTTTAGAATAAAATCAAAAAATTTAAAAAATTATTAAAAATAATTTTAAAATCTAAAATTATTTTAAGTGCTTTTTTTAAGAAGCACCTATTTGGTGTTTCTTCTCATAAAAGTGCTTTTCGAAATCAAAAAAACTTTTAAAATACTAAAAACACTTTTAAGTGTTTTTCCAAAAAAACACTTCCAAACAGGCACATAGTAACGTTCATCATGACTTTACTCTATCTCTATTTTTAAAGTGCATTGTTTGAAAAATGCAAAAGAAATTTATGGATATATCTTCATTTTATACATGAATATATATATATATATATATATATATATATATATATATATATATATATATATATATATATATATATATATATATATATATTTTAAGTAATCTCATTAACTATTAAAAGATATACTCCTTTTTTTTCCATTGACATGGATAATAAATATGGGATAGGTGACCTCAAATATAAAAGTATACTATACAATTTATCATATTTTTTTTTTAATAAGAGTCATTTTGACTCCAATAAGATTTGATTCCAAAATTTCTTGGTCTCTGCGGAGTAACCTAACCACTAGACCAACTATCGATCTCAATTAATCACGTTTTCATTAATTAAGTATTTCTATATTTCACGAATTTGATATATGATGCTTGAAAGTCTAGAAATCCAACCCAACATTTAATTGCCCCATTCCTCCCATATTTTCCTCATCAACTAAGCAATAATAAATCAAATTATCAACTTCTATAAATATAAACCAACAATCCCTCAAAGTTTTTCACTTGTATCACAAATAGTGTGAGTCATGGCTACAACTTTTCTATATCTTTTTCTTCTTTTCCTCGTCATCTCGCCAACCCTTTCTTTAGCTAATAATGTGAATGACGATCTTTTCTTGTCTTCAAAAACTCTAAAGTTTCAAGCTAAGAGTTTCATAAGAGGGCTCAATTTATCTCCTAAACATGATGTGAATATTGGTGTAGGACCTGAAGGTTATGGTATGAGCTATGTTTCTGAATCTCAAATAGTCGAAAAGCGTATTGATCTCATGGCCTCTGGTGATTCTGGGATTAGTGTTCAAGATTTGGGTCACCATGCTGGCTATTATCGACTTCCACATTCCAAAGATGCAAGGTACAATTTAAGTCATTACTAAAATGATTGTTCCTATAGTATAAAAATCATTTATTAATTCCTTATAATGAGAAAATATATTTAGTTATGAAATTATTTGTTATAGCTCTAAGTTAGAAAATTTTGACATCTCTGTACAATTGTGGATACGATGTTTCATATTAAGGAGTGACACATGGTCCCGATAAATGAACTTTTCCTTATTTATAATAGGTAGAAACGAATTATCGGATGTATTCGATTTCAATTTATAGACAAAATTGTTTTCTTTAAAATTTAACCGACTGTTATATTAGATTTTTAATGGGTTTTCAATGATAATCTTTCGTTCCTTGCAAAATCAATCAAGTATTGTTGAATCTCAATTCTTTTGACAGATCGAATATTATATCTTGGGAGAGATCAAAGGGTGTCATGTCATGCCCCTGTTTATATATATATATGTCCTAGCCAACTTTCGTGCACCACGACTATTCTCATAGGAGATATACACGCCTCCTCATCCCGTTTCTTTAGTTATTTGTTTTGTAGGTTCCTATATTACTTTGAGTTAATTCTGTTATAAATCTAATAGTATCCCAATTTTTTGAAAATAATGTTTTGACCTTTAAAAAAAGGTTTAATAAACAAACTGCTTTTCCAAAATTTTCATAATTTTTTTAACTTTTAAAAAAAATTAATTTTATTAGAATTGTAACTATTTTTTTTATAAATATTTAATTTTTATATAATAAAATATAGGTTTATAATGAGATGTATAGTATAATAATAAAATAAATAATCAAAACCTATAATGCATTTTCTTATATAGTATAGGGACACAAAATTTGCACAATAACACGAGATAAATGTAATCAAGTCTTAAAAAAAACAGTCTCCAAATTAAATATCCTGATTTGTTCCCTGGAAGTTATCATAACATTACAAATATAAAAATTAAGTTCAATCTAAGTTAATCATATATTTTTTTTTGTCAAGGAAATAAATTATGAACGTTTATACAATGACTTAAGATAAGCGTAATAGTCACTAAGAGTTCCGTCCCTCCATTTAGATGTATCCAGGTTCCGTCTGGCTGATTTTGCTGCAGGATCTGTTACGCTATTAAGTTTCCGATTGACAAAGTTGATTTTCCAATTGGGAAATCTCTTCAACCAGCTCTTCATTTCGGCAATGAATGGTGATAATTGCCATCGAAGACCTGCATCTTTATCAATACCTTGAACAAGTTCGAGGTTATCGGAGTAAAAAGCAACACTCCGGAAATTACAACTGGCAGCCCTTCTCATAGCGAGAAGAACCGCCCATCCTTCACCTTCGATAGGGCTTCTAACTAGCTGTCTAGTAGTAATCTTCTGAACAACTATGCCTTCTTTGTTAATCGCCGTAGCCGCCAGACCTGATGGTTCGTAGTCCTTTTTGAATGACGCATCACTCATGAAGATAATTTCTGTATCGTCTTTAAGAATTGGGTTGCTTTCAATGATATCTTCATTATTATTCTCACCAGTAGTGGTCCTTTCTTTATTATTATCTTTATCTTTGGTCACTCTGCTTTTAAAAAGATCATTCATCGCTGAATTAATTATAATAAGGATATCCTTGATTACCCATGGAGTTTTTTCATGAAAGCTTCTCATCTTTGCCTTCTAGATATTCCATAGTGTCAGAAGAAAGTATGCCGTAAATTCACTTTGATCCCATCCATTTTTGCTGTACTTTTTCCTAAGATCAATGAACCATTCTCCAATATCATACTTTTTATCTTTTTCTATCATAACTTGTAATCTTGAATTCGTCCAAACTGCCATGCTAAGAGGACATTTTATGAATAGGTGTTCAATATCTTCTTTGTCTAATTCGCACCATTCACAAGTCGCATCTTTAACAATTTTTCTAGATTTCAAGTTTCGTTTAGTAGGAATAGCTCCATTGCATACTTTCCATCCAAAAGATCTGACTTTGTTCATTACATTTGATTTCCATATAATATCCCAGAGATCGCTATTTTCTTTCATGCCTTGAGAAGATGTTTGAGCTTCATTTTGAATTTCTAATTCAACCAATTTATGATATCCCGATTTAGTGCTGTATTCACCATCTTTTGAATGTGGCCAAATAATTTTATCCTCCTCTTTGTCAATGATTACTGGTATCTTGCATATATCATTTATTTGATTTGGAGGAAATAATTGTCTGAGAAGATCCATATTCCAGCTGGACATATCTTGATTAAAGAGTTGTGCTACATATTCTATTGTACATCCCACAGGTCGCTCCAAATTATCTTGCTATTTACCCATTTTTGATCCCAAATGTTGATATTAATTCCATTCCCAATCCTCCATATTGCGTGTTGTTTAATAAATTGCACTCCTTTATATATACTTTTCCAACTCCATGATCTTCTATTTGCTAATTTTGTACTAGTAATGTTATCCCATGGGAAGTATATACCTTTCAAGACTTTAGCAACAAGAGAGTTCAGGTTACTCATAATTCTCCAGGCTTGTTTAGCTAATAATGCTAAATTCATTTTTTGAAAATCCCTAAATCCAATACCTCCAATATTTTTTGCTCTAGCAATCCTCTTCCATTTAACCCAATGAATTCTTTTTTTGTTGTTTGAATCCCACCAGAAATTAGCTACGATTCCGGATAATTTCTTGCATAATGTTTTAGGAAATTCAAAAATGGACATGGCATAATTGGGTATCGCTTGCAATACAGCTTTAATCAGAACTTCTTTGCCTCCATCTGATAAAAGATTCGCGAAATAACTTGACGATTTGTTGAGAAGTTTATCCTTGATATAATTTAAATTTTCAGATTTTGACCTCTTGAGTGAAAAAGGAATCCCTAGATATTTACCGAACGAGGATGTTCTTTTGACATTAAGTGTTTTAGCAACCTCTTCACATAGATCTTCCGGAGTTCCTTTGCTGAAAATAATAGATGATTTCTGAAAATTAATTCGTTGACCCGAAGCTTGACAAAAGATATCAATGGTATCCTTGAAACATTCTATTTCATTCTTATCAATATTAATGAAGAAAAAAGCATCATCAGCAAAGAGGAGATGGGTGAGTGCTGGGCAGTTTCTGGTTATTTTAATCCCTTTAATATTTCTTTCCCGGCATTGAAAATTGATGAGACTTATAAGACTTTCTGTAAGAATAGAAAAGAGAAGTGGTGATAGTGGGTCTCCTTGCCTTATTCCTCTGGATGGTGAGAATTTTTTTAATCTCTGTCCGTTAACTTTCACTTGAAGTGTCACCGATGATATACAGTTATAGATCCATTTAGTCCACTTTTCACAAAAACCGATAGCTTTGAGTGTTTGAATTAGAAAATTCCAATTGACTTGATCGTACGCTTTAGCCATGTCAATTTTCACTGCTGCATAATTCTTTTTAGATTTTCTTTTATTCTTAAGAAAAAAAGCCACCTCTTGCGCGATTAAAATGTTATCTTGTATACTCCTTCCTTTGATAAATGCAGATTGAGTAGGGGATATGAGATCTTCCATCATCGGTTGCAATCTATTGGCTAAAATCTTAGATATAATTTCATAGCAAAAGTTGAGGCATGCTATTGGTCTATAATCCGCTACCGATTCTTGGTAATCACCCTTCGGTATAAGAGTTATCACTGTATCATTAATCCCATTTAGAGGAGTATTGAGTTCAAAAAAATTCTTAACAATGGTAAAAATGTCCTCTTTGAGAATTTCCCAATTTTCTTGATAGAAAATTCCAGGTAGGCCATCCGGTCCCGGTGCTTTAGATCCAGACATATCAAAAACTGCCTTTTTAACTTCCTCTAAGTCTGGTATCTTCGTAATATCCTCATTCATTTTATCTGAGATCTTATGAGGTATATGTTGTAAGATATCTGGATCTTGATTAATCGCTTGATTAGAAAATAAATTAATGTAATAATCTTGAATAATACCTTTAATTTCCGACTCATTATCTGTCCATAATCCTTCTTTATTTTTAATAGTCGTAATTCTATTAACTTTCCTCCTAAAGATCGTTTTAGCATGAAAATATCTTGTATTTTTATCTCCTTTTTTTATCCATTCGTCTCTTGCCTTATCCGCCCAAAATAATTCCTCTTGCTTCCACGCCTCTTCTAATTTTGTATATAACTCTTTTTCTTTAAGCCAATTATCATCCGTACTTTCCATATTTTGTAATTTGATTAATTCATTTTGATATCTCTCTATGATTATTACGAAAATTTTGTTTACTCCAACCAGTGAGAGCAAGACAAAGCGTATCTCTTTTCTCACAAAAATCTTTAATAGACTGAATATTACCTTGTTCTTTCCACACATCATTGATAAACACTTTGCACTTTTCATTTTCAAGCCATCTCGACTCAAACATAAAATATTTCTCATATATAGATTTGATAGAATTCATAGATAAAATGAGAGCTGAATGGTCGGAACCAATTGCTAGAGGTACTTGAATAGATGCATTAGGAAATTTTTCGCACCATGATAGTGAAGCTAATCCCCTATCAAGTTTTTCCTTAACGTTTTCCTCCCCTTTTCTTTTATTTGTCCATGTGTAAAAACATCCCTTACTTGGCAAATCAATAAGATTATTTTGATTAATGAAGTTATTAAAATATAAAATTCTATCAAAATTAGTACCTCTTTTACCCACTTTCTCATTCGTTCTTGAGATGTCATTAAAATCGCCAATGAATAGAGTAGGAGCATTAACTTTAGAATACCATTTCATAAAAGATTCCCATAACATATTTCTTTCTTTCTCACATGTTGGAGCATATACACACACCAAGTACCAAACATCTTTATTAGATTCCTTAATTTCCGCGATTACAAAAGAAGGACCCGAGCTAACAACTCTAAGATCCACAGAATTTTTCCACATCAATAGAATCCCCCCAGACATATAAGATCTTCCCCTGGGTTCGACTATGTGTGAATTTTCAAAATATTTAAAATGACTACAAGATGCAAACTTATTCGATCTTAACTTAGCTTCTAATAAGCATGAAATGGAGAAACGATACTTCGAAGTAAGGGACTTAAACATACTTTTAGTCGAGGGTGCCCTCGCTCCTCGACAGTTCCAGACAAGTACGTTATCCATCGAACCCGGCCCTCTTAAGGGATAGGCCGTCATCCACTTGAGCGAAAAGAGGACCACTTTCCATCACGGGCACTCCCTGTGTACTTGCAGCCTCCTCAGACGAAGAACCTTCACTAGAAACATCCCCATGGTGTCCAAAGCAATCAACACCTTTACAAAAGTTAAGATTGCCATTAGCTTGAAATTCTCCAATATGCAAATTATCCTCCTTCTCTTGATTATACATAAATTGATCTCTGACTTCATAAAAGCTAGAATAAAGTTCATCCACAAAAATTTGCATGTCGCTAATTCTCTTCTCCATTGAATTAAAGTCATCTAGGTTAACTTTTTGAATTTTTTTCTTGGGCTCCTGCTGAATCGGAGCTGGAGTAGACTTTCTTTTAGTTTCCATTGGCCATGTGAATTTTTTATAAGGACTAAAAACCCTCATCCTAGGTTTAGTACGCCAGTTGATTACTTCATCATTCTCACTTCTTGGGAAGTTACTGAAGTGAACTGATTGTGAATTTGGTGTTGCTTCCTGAGGCTCATAACTAAATTCCTTCTCTATATCATTAACCATTATTGCCTTGCCCTTATTATTGTCTCGAACTATTGCTGGTGGATTGGTGATGTTGATCTCTTCTTGATTAAAACCCCTATTCATGTTGTGAGTCTCTGTATTGTCGAAGTTTTGATCACCTTGTATAGTGCTAAGTGCAGCAGTGTCACTAAACAAGTTGAGCGCAGAGTTGTTATCACCATAGTTGGTGTTCGTATCTTGAGTAAACTTCTTATACATTCCATCAATGTCCACTTCTCTATTATCAAGAACTTCTTTAATAGCCTGACTCGATACTATAATACTCATTCCAACTTCTCCAAATTCTTCCCTAAAGATTTTGAATATCTCAGGATAATTCCTCTCCGACAATTCTACTGGCCCTTCAAATTGAGCAATGTTATTATAAATAACTTCAAGCATCTCTGTGTTCTCACGTTTTCTCTTTTGAGATTCAGTTTCATTCTTCTTATCATCCTTACTAGTTTCTCTGTTGCGAATTTGAGATGGAATATATATTGAACCAAATTGTATGTTAGATATAAGAGCATTATTACCAGCATTTTGTCCTTCATCGTCATCTTCTCCATCAGCATCGTGTCTTCTAAAAGGGTAGAATCTTATGATCTCGTCAAAGTTTCCCCAGTTATCTCTTTTCCTTAGCACATGAAAAACAACATCTTCATTTCGAATAACCATATCTTTGCTCCAGTTGCTATATCTCGCTGCATCATCGTTCCACCGAGGTCGTACCATAGCTGCATAGCATGAAAGTTTATTGTGGCCTAGCCTACCACAATTGAAACAGAACAATCCCAGGCTCTCATAAGTGAATCCAACCCATGCAAGGCCATCCAGTTGATTAATAAATACTCCCGTCTTGATTGGTTCTTGAGTGTCAAAATTGACTCTGAATCGTATGAAGTTGAGATCATCTCTATCAGCAATAGGTTAGTTGATTTCACAGACCTCTCCAATGTAGCTTCCAAAAGCTTCAATAGAATTTATGTTGTTCTGAATTCCTGCTAATCCGTAGATCCTGACCCATACTGAAGAAGTATTGAGATCAGCCTCGTTCCATTTTTCATTGCCTTCACATTGATAGATGAGTACATGCATGCCACTTACTAGTCCATGCCTGTTGAAAAATAATCTGTTTGCTTCTTCTTCTCTGTCAAGGGTTAACTTGAAGATGTTTGGTTGAATTTCCTCAAAGATGATTCTGCATCTGATTCCCCAAGTTTCAAGCACAACCTTTCGAAAGGTAGTGAAAGTAATAATTCTGTCTGAGATAATTTTAGTGTAAAAGGTATATTCAGAAATGATAGGTTTGATGGATGAAGTTTTTGTAGTGAGGGTAAGGGATTCAAGCTTCAATAAATCATCAGTGCGTGATTTAGCGAGCGGAAGGAAATGGTTTGATTTAGTAGCTGAGTTTTGCTGCATTGTGAGAGTGATGGTTGATATAATTTTTTTAGTTTTGCTGAGAAATGTAAAGCGAGAGACCTGCAGCTTATATATAGCCTCTTGAGTGACTCTGTTCTTATCACTAAAGTAGCCGATAACTCTTCCAAAATCTACACAGTAATGCATGTTTGACAAGTGTAACTCGCGTGTAATTTTATTGTCGGAATTTTTGTAATTAACCAAGCGTTTTATAATAGAAAAAGACTTAAACCAAGCGTGCAAGGCTAATAATCCCCACAGAGTAGGAGGCACACTAACCCAGATAATAAAATATTCAAGATTGAATCTTATATCTGAAGTAAACTCTTGACTCAGATAAACCACCCAATAGATGAAGAGGAATTTGCATGGTTTGATATAGTAAGATTCGTACGCCGTATAAGCTCCATTCTCCATGTTAAACGTGCTGTTATACTTGTTTTGATTGGCTTGTTTGTAAAGTGACTTTCTGGATTTATTAGTAATATAAGTAACATAGCTGATGCAGCGAACCTTATAACCCCTGCAAACATCAGAAAAACCTTTCACATATATATGATTATAAGAAGGGATATTACCCGAATTTTGGTAGTCTATTTTATAGCTTTGGTATCTTCCATTAAAACCTTCTTCATACTTCTTTTTGTGCACCACGAAGTATTTAATTACAATTATAGAGTGATAGAATATATTCGAACTGATGATGATTTTATAATAATTGCCTATCATCTCCATTAATAGAATTTCAATAATAAAAGCTGTGAATAGAACAAGATCCTTATACATTATCAAATGTCTGTGTCTGGTACCATTAATCACAGCAATTAGATCTTGAACAACATTAATGTCTATTGTTGGGATAAAGAAACACTTATAAATTCTAAGCTGCATGGTCTTAGATCTCATAGAAACAGCAAAACACCAAGCATAGAACTTCCCCAAACTTAATTTCATTATATAATTAAAACTTAGAATAATCTGCATGTGTGATAATCGAACACTATAGCTTAGATCAAGACCCAAACAGTAGGATATAATGAAAATTTGAGTAAGATCATAGAAGGAACTTGAATGCATGTCAAAAATTCGGATAATTTGATTCCAAAACATCTTTCTAATCCACCAGAGAGTTAAATAAGTAATTGGGCCTCGATCATAGTCCATGGCCATGAAAGGAATTAAAAATAATTGCATAGATACAATTTTAGGAGCTTGATCATAATAATAAGATAATAAGGAAACTAATGCATACTAATAATGAAAGCTGAACACAAATAAAGTGATTACTAAAGCCGAGAATATGTTTAATTAGGCCATGTTTACAGAAAACAAAGGGAATTGGGATTAAAAGAGAAAGAGGGCAGGGATGAAAAAAGAAATATTTTGGAGTTAAATTTGAACAGTAAATGTTTTTGTTGAGAGCATATTTTTTAGAGAGAGAGCGTGAGCGAGGAAAAAGCAGTTGTACACTACAGATAAGATCAACTAATCATATATATTAGATACTCATTCCTTCAAAGTTAAATTATATATATATATTTTTTTATTTTTTATTTTTGCAGGATGTTTTACTTTTTCTTTGAGTCAAGAAATAGCAAAGCTGACCCAGTTGTGATATGGCTAAGTGGTGGACCTGGGTGTAGTAGTGAACTCGCTTTATTTTATGAAAATGGGCCTTTCCATATTGCAAATAACATGTCTCTTACTTGGAATGATTACGGTTGGGATAAGGTAATATGACCGGGACTCGCTTTTAAGACAAGCAAAGACGGCCAATTTAGGTCCTATTTTATTTTTTATAAAAAAAACTCACTTTATTAAATAATTTTTGTATAGTTAAAGAAACACAAAAAAAAATCGCTTTAGTAACTAAATTTATTTAATTTTTTGGGTTTGCTCTAAATATGATATTTGATCTATAACTGTAATAATACTTTTTGTTTGTCTTAAATTTGACAGGTATCAAACCTTATATATGTTGACCAACCTACTGGAACTGGTTTTAGTTACTCTTCTAACAAGGATGATCTTCGTCACAATGGCGATGGTGTAAGCCAAGATTTGTACGACTTTTTACAGGTCATATACGCTCATTAACAATTATTAATTATGAAAAAATTGAGATATCTTTAGATTTAACTAATGCTTGCTTGATAGTATAATAACATAGGCCTTTTTCAAGGAGCATCCTCAATATGTAAACAATGATTTCTACATTACTGGACAATCATATGCTGGCCATTATATTCCTGCCCTTGCATCTCGTATTCATAAAGGAAACAAAAACAAAGAAGGAAAACATATAAACCTCAAGGTCTTAATCTTATTTTGTTTTCACTAATGACCTTGACTAAACTTGATTTTGATAATTTAACAGGGGCTTGCAATCGGTAATGGACTCACTAATCCAGAAATTCAGTACAAAGCGTACGTTGATTTCGCTTTACGTACGAAATTAATCAATAAATCTAATTACACTAGGATAAACCAATTAGTTTCAGGATGTCAAAAATCAGCTAAACTTTGCGGTAATTTCTTAAATAAATAACGATGCAACTTGTAGAAAAACGCTAAACCTCACTTTCTTGATCAGTTGCAGACGATAAAGAGTCTTGCATGGATGCTTTCAATGCTTGCAATGTGATATTCGATGAAATTATGAATGTTGTTGGACATACAAATGTAAGAACCGTTCATTTTCTAAGACTACAACCCTTAATTAATGTGAAAAATTGTTTATTGATTGCAGTACTATGATATCCGAAAGGAATGTAAAGGCGATTTGTGCTATGATTTTTCAAACGCGGAGAAATTCTTGAATAAAAAATCGGTTAAGAAGGCTCTTGGTGTAGGAGATATAGAGTTTGTTTCGTGTAGTAGTGAAGTTCATGATAATATGATGGTGGATTGGATGAGGAATTATGCACTTAGTATTCCTAAACTTTTGGAAGATGGAATTAAGTTACTTGTTTATGCCGGGGAATATGATCTCATATGCAACTGGCTTGGTAAGTTTAAAAATCCTTCTTATAATTATCGAAGTATTTAGGGTTTTTGTTTGTGGAGGCTAAAATTTAAATAAATACAATAAAAATCAGGGACTAAAAATCTCAAAAAAATAAAATTGTAAAGGGGTTGTTGTATTTTTCTACTAAGATTTTTATTGTGGGAAAAAATTTGTGTAAATTTGCACTGCCCATTTAAATACTGTGTATGTTTGATTTTGTTTTGAATAGGGAATGCAAGATGGGTTCGTGTAATGAAATGGTCAGGTTGGAAACAATTTGAATCAGCTACTTTTCGTCCGTTTTCTGTAGATAATAAGAAGGCAGGAAAGCAAAAGAGTTATGGTCCGTTAAGCTTTTTAAAAGTTCACGATGCTGGACATATGGTTCCAATGGATCAACCGAAAGTAGCTCTTGAAATGTTAAGGCGATGGGTGAATGCAAAAGTTCATACGACTGAGCTGCTGAGAGATCAGATTAGTCCTATATGATTACCCCAAACATAATTGATAATAACTTTTTACTTCATGTGTACATTTATTTTGGTTAATAATTAATATTAATTGTTTAACTATTTAAGTTTTTACCTTTGTTTGGGTATTTGATGATTACTTGAATCTTCTCATCTTGGAACAAAAAAAAAGAATCTTCTCATGTGTCATTTGAGCAATTTTGGGGGTCTAATGTTCAATAGGGATGAGAACTTTGCAATTAATTATCAGCCGTGACCGATTTAGGAAGCATTGAAAGCATCCATGCAAGACTCTTTATAAAGATTTATAAAGATTGTTTTCGTTTCTAGGCTAAACATATATATCAGAACTTTTGTCTAAACAATTTCCAAACCTAGAAATTAAGTAAGTAAAGAAAATGCAGAAAAATAATGAACACAAACAATTTATCGTGGTTCATCACTAATGCCTACATTCATGTTAAAACAGTCCACGGGAGATGCCTCTAGCATTATACGAACAGGGTTACAACGTCAGAAAAGAATCCTTCAGCAATTACAAGAATAGAACACCAATAAGGTTTAATCGGAAACCCTAATCTAAGTATCGAGAAATACTACTCAATATACAAGTTGGGTTCTTGCAAATATATTTTAATCAAGATTCTTTATATCATAGAATTCGATGTATACAAAACCCTAGGTTTAATCTCCTGAAGAAACGAGAGAGAAGAAGAGGCGAAGTCAAAGAAGCAAAAGAGAAGTCTAACCAAGTTGTGAAGATGAGCTGCTTTTATATGAGAAAGAGAGAAAGGGATTTAATCACAGCCGTTCATGACTTATACGATCAACGCCCATTAGCTCGCCACGCGTGGTGTCGCCTAGGGTGTGATAAAAATAAGATAAATATAAGCCAGAAACCAATGCAATTTCACCCTAGACAAGCACAGTACTGCAAGTATTACAGGACGTATGCAAGTTTTAATGATAAGTTGAATACGTTCTCAAGGACTCAGTGTGTTAAACGAATGAGCAGAATAACGAGTAAGAAGTAATTAATTAAAAGACAGAAATAAATACGAGTGATTGAGAGATTAATGATTAAACTAAAAATAGAAGACAATAAAATAAATACGAAGAAATATGAGATGAAAAGTATAGCTTAGGTTTTGCTAGTATGCACTAATCCTTCTAATTCTTTCTATCAAACTCTAGTTAATAAGGGAGATAGTTAGCTCTTAGATACTTAGTCAGGATTCTAAATTCTCATACCTTAGACCTTGAGAGCGACTAAGGGGGCTACGGACACATCATGAGGCAGCCTAAACTTAGGGTTATCCTACGCCACTCGGTTCCTAAGCAATTCAATTCCAAACATGTTGGTAGTGGTTAAATTATACCCTAATGACTATCTAGCTAGAATTAGTGTTGTCAAGACCAATATCGACACTAGACGTTATGTGGTGTTTCAATAATTAGACACCCAGTTAAGGTGAACATCTAACTACTATTAAGAAAGCCTAAAGTGATCTGTTCTAGGACAGACAATAATTCAAAGCACATAAACAAATATATAGGTAAGAAGCTAATATCAAATTAAAACATATAATTCCCAAAGAAAATTAGATAGAAAGAAAATAGAATTCATAGATTATACATGATGCAAAACCCAAGCTATGGGAAAATTAGTTCATACCTGAAGGAAATAAACTAAAAGAAATAATAAAAGACTTCATCTTGCTCTCTAGAATAATTCTGATGATAATAAACCTAAAGACTAATTACTATGAGGCAAGGATGATTTACAAGTGATATAAGGTTGTATTTATAGGTGTTTAGAAGACCTAATTCGTTTTCTTGAAGGAGAAGGTAAGTAGCGGACTCCAAGCCCAACTCAAATTCGTAACCCTAAAATATGAAATCAGGCCCGTTTTTGTTTTGGTCCTAACAGCTTCAATTCTTATCCGTTTGACGCGTATGAGTAGTCGAAATTCATCATCTCGGAAGGATCTCCAACTTTTCTCTTTACCGTTTCTCCAAATTCCACACCGAGTTTGAGATATAAGTTTATTTATGGTCGTGGGTGGTGAAATTCAGATTTATGACAGCTTTTCCTTTCCATATTTTTAGCTTTTCTTTCCTTATCTCCAATTTCCATGCTAATCTTCTTTCCATATCTCTTAGTCTTTGACTTGGACTCTAATTAATCTCCATAATTATCTTTAAAGCTTCACACTAAATAAATAATTAAACCCAATATGCTCTAAAAATAATAATTTACTAAATCAAGACTAGAAATAGGAAAGTGTAACATTTCTCATGAAAATCGACTAGAAAGACTTCTAAATCACTAAAAATGATGTCTCATCCTAATATTAATTCATCACAAATAATGAGACATCAAGACCCCCAACTCAAAGTTGTATCGTCCCGATACAATAAAGATAAAAACAAAAGGGAAGTCTCTAAATACACACCTAGGTAATTTTAACACAATGGGAAGAACATAGCAGAATACATAGAATAGACATAAAGCAACTAATCAGAAAATTTCATGCAGTAATAATCATAAACTCCATACCTGTACACTTCTCGTATCCATAGTCAACACGGTTCGAATTCAAGATCAGATTAGCTTCGCAATGTAAGAAGGATTGGGACTTTACTCAGTTTACCAAGGAAGATATAGATTGTTCATCGAACTTTACTAGTATCAAAAGATCCATTTAACTACTCTCTATTGGCTCAATCACTTCTCGATTACATGGCAAAGAATCAAAAGGTCTTTAAGGTTGTAATGTAGGCTTAGGGACGGTATGATAGTATCATAGTATATTTGGATAATTTAGAGTGAGCTTTTGGCTCTCTCCTCATTAGCCATCAACGAATCGCCCTAGAGCTTGAGTTACTCTCATAAAACGTTTCTCACTCAACCCAATGAATTCCTTGATGCACAATTTAGCATGCCCAATAACCCAATTAAAGCATAAGATGTTCACATAAAAATTCCTCTTTGCCGGTCCGAATATATATTCTTTTCAAATCATTTTTTCTTTTGTATAGTTTCTTTTTAATGTTCGAGATATCACGCTATTTTTTTCATATATATAATTTTTCGTTTCAATTCTAGCTCGTAGCTTCTTTTCCATTCACTATTACCCCGGCAAAGGGTTACAATAAAAATCTGTGAAGCATCATCAATATAAAGAACAGAGTACAATTAATAAGCTCAAAAAAATCCCATCCTAACAACAATTCCCATAATGGTGGATCCACTACCCCAAACTCAAGCTCTAAAACAACTGTCTATGCATCGCGATTCGAGTGCAGGTCATATGGAAAAGTCATATAATCTAAAGGGATATGGCTTATAATGTGGCTAAAAAAGGCTTTATAAAGGCTAGAAGGGGCTGAGAAGGATATAAAATATTAAATCAAATAACAGGGTGAGAAGGTATAAAAAGGCTTCAAATGGCTTCGATATGAAAGAACTGCCTTAATCATTTTCTACATATGCAATTTCGTTATTCTCTTACCTCTATCACGTTCATCAAATGGGTTTGTCAACTAGCTTGGATCTCACGGCCTACAAACCACTCATGGCTCCCTAAGATCGAACATACTTTCTATCGCATTGCTTACTAATCTTTTCTTTACTATCAATGTGTGTTTTCCTGCAAATACTCAAAGCATACAAAATAAAATAGCCCATAAACATACTACTTACTATCATTAACTCACTGAGCTTATGCTTTCAAGCTATTTAAACACACTCTACATACATCTAATCCTTCAAAAAAATTAATTTTACCTAAAAAACACAAAAATGGAGATGAGGGACAACGAATCTCCACACCCCCAACTCAAAAATGAGCCGTGTCCCCACGACTCGAAAAGACTCAAAAATAAAATAAAATAAAATTAAAATTTTACAGACATTGCACATAAAGAAAAGGTAAGGGAGAAAGAAAACATAAAACTCTTCGAGGCTATTTACCTCGCCTGATCAATACCCGGAATAGGGTGCAGTGCTTTCATGTATGAAAACTTCTAGTATCACCAATTTCGATTTCCCTTACATCTTCTTATGTTCCATCCCAATCAATCGCACTCTAGAAATCTCTTGTTTATCTTCTTCCAACTTTGCTCTTGAATACTCTCTCATGTGACGGTGTTCATCCAGGAATATGTTTAGAACACAGCTACTAGCGTCCCAGAAGATTTTATTCACCTTGGGTAAATGGATCTTGATAGGAAGAGGCTATGGTGTCTTCTCTATGAAAGTTGAAACCTTTTTTCTCTTTGAATTCACCACTGCATGCTTTCCTCTACTTACTTGACCCAATTTTACCTTGTAATTTATTCCCAAACTAGTACCCATCTCAATTGATTTATTCTTGATCTTACCCAATACCTTGCTTTGATTCCTCATATCCCACAACACTTGATAATATCTCTATTCTCTTCATCATCTCTTTTGACCCCCAACTCAAAGCTTTGAACACTCTTGAAATTTGTAACTCTTGATCATAGGTGGAACAAGCTTTAATTGGGTTAGGAAATGTGTTAGGATGACAATTTTCTATGTGGGTGTGATTGAATCAAGTTTTAATGATGTCGGTATAAGGAATTTTAGAAGAAGATTTTGAAATTCATGGTTTTGATTCTTGGTTTCTATGTGTTTTGATATGATTTGGGTGCTTGAATCTTCTTTGTAATGATGTAGGGAAGGATTTGGATGTGAATTCATGGTGATTTGGTAGTGTTTTGATGTTGGGTGAAGGTTTGTTGAAGTTTTAACGGAGTTGGGAGAGTTTTGGAGAAGAAAGTGAGGCTTAAGGATTGAAAAATTCGGACTAGAACTCACCTCTTTCTTCTTTATAACCTTTAAAACGTGAATTTTTTTTCTCCAGCATCATCGGGCGGTATACCGGAGCTACTGTTCTTCCAGACCCATGTTACGTCAAAATACCCGAGACTAGAACACGTGGGCACGGGTTTTGCTCTGGCCGGCATACCGGGAAATCCGCCGGCATACTGATGCTGAATTGGTATACCGGTGGCAGGTCAGAAAACTCCCAAAAAATTTCGTTTTTGCTTCCCAAACTCGATTTCTTTAATACCTAACATCCAAAAACACTAATACCTTCCTCAAATACGCAATATCAACTAAAAACAACTAAACTAAACTAAAACTAAAAACATAAAAACATAAAAATTACTATGGGATGTCTCCCAAAGGACACTTTTGTTTAACGTCTTTCAAAGTTAGACGAGTTACCTCGGTTATTTCTTTTTATAGCCTCTCCAGCAGTGAGTGAGATGATTAACACTTACCAATCTGAGCTTGCAACCATCGATAGCTTTTATTTTGACCACTCCTTCTGAGATTATTTGCGTGATAATATATGGCCCCTTCCAATAACTGCTATGTTTGGGATTGGGAGGTTTCCATGCCACCTCGTCTCCTACCCCAAACTCAATCTTTTTCTCCATGGTTTCTTGGGGGCTTACAAGTTCTGTCTTCTTAGTTACAACTCTGATTGGATATAGTTCTTTTGACTCATTTTTCTTTTTCTTCTTCCCCAAAACATAGAATGTTCCAGAGTTATCTTCAATACGGAGAGTCACGGTTCCTTCATTCACATTCACAATAGTATCGCTGGTGGCTAGGAATGGACGCCCAAGAATGAATGGGACGTTCTTATCTGCTTTATAGTCAAGAATAATAAAGTCCGTTGGAATAACAAGTTTACCTACTTGAACGAGTACATCCTCTATTACTCCCCACGGATTTGCTGTTAATTGATCCGCAAGTTGTAAGGTTACGGATGTCGGTTTCGCATCACTAATACCAATCTTCTTGAATATATTTTTGGGCATGATATTCACACTTTCCCCTAAATCACACATGTATTTTCCATGAAATATACCACCTATTTTGATTGGGAGATTGAAACCTCCAGTATCTTTAAGCTTTGGTGGTAATCTTTGCTGAACTTGTGCTGATATCCCTTCATTAAGTGTCACAGATTTGGATCTTGTGAACCTTTCTTTATTGGAGAGTGCCTCCATAAAGAATCGATCATAGTTTCACCTTCCTTCCATAGCTTCGAGTAAAGGGACGTTAATTTTCACTTGTTTTAACGCCTCTATACACTTCCGTTGTTGCTCCTTTGGATAAGTGGGATAGTAGCAATGTATGTGTGGTTGTCTTGCTCTATGTCTCTCTTCAATTCTTGGCTCATCGACCACTCTTGGCTTCTTAATCTCACCTTGTTCAACTTCTTCAACCCAATCTTCAACAATTATCTCATCTAAGTTCACCCGTTTTACGTTTGACTTGTTTGGTAGAACATCCCCTTTTGAGGGAGATGGTAGCGCTTCGGTGGTTATCTCACCGTGTTCTTTAATCTTTTGAGCTTGAAGACTAATAGTCTTAACCTTTTCGTCAACATATTGGATCTTCTTCATGTTAGTAGTTGTATCTTGGGTCAATTGTAGGAGTTGACTTTGCATTTGTTCTATGATGGTAGTGAGTCGCATTACATTCTTCTCTAAAAGTTGATTATGTTGTTTAAGATCTTGATTTTGTTGTTGCAGGTTTTGCACTACTGGTGCATCGATCTTTGACTCAATTCTGCTCATATTTTCCTTCGAGAAGTTGATGAATTGACTAATAGTCTCTTTTAACTCGGTGATTTCTTCTTGAGGACGTGATTGATCTTGACTTACATTATGTATATTGCAGCCCGGTGGATGATTAGCGTGATTTTCATAGGCTTGTTCTTGCAGGTATAACTGTTGAGGTAGATTTGGGATGCTTTCCTTAACTGTTATAGCTAGTTGTTGTATTTGATCTTGCAAGCTTGAAATCCTCGCTTCTTCTTCTTCGTTAGTGGTAGGAGTTTGTTCTTGTGGCCAACTTATGTTGTTCTCAATGATTGTTTCCATACCACTCTTTGCTTCTTTTGGATCCATAGAGACAAAATTACCACGACCCATATTATCTGCTCTCAACCTTGACTTTCTATTGAGTCCATTATAGAACATGGATAATTGTAATTGTGTCGTGTATCCATGTAGTGGACATCTTGCCAACATCTTTTGAAATCTCGTCCATGCTTCGCCAACACTCTCTCCGGCTTCTTGTAAGAAATTCATAGGCTCCAATAGTTCCTTCACGCGCATACTTGTAGGATAAAATTTATCAAGGAATCTTTCTTGAAGGTTGTCCCAATTGGTTATTAGCTCAGGAGGTTGATCATCGAACCAATCGCTTGCTTTCCTGGTCAAGAAAATTGAAACATTAAATAATACATCTGTTCTTGCTTAACACCTTCATTAATGTAGGCATCACAAAATTGTATGAATTTCTGAACAGATCTGACCGGATCTTGATTTGTATCACCATTAAATTTCCCATAGCTCGCGAATTGATTAATTAAATTAGGATCAGGCTTGAATCTAACGGCTTGAATGGTTGGGACGCGAATCCTAATGCGTTGAACTCGAAATTGGCTAGGTAAACCTAGCTCTAACCGTTGACTAGGCATCTAAAATCCTGAGAAAGACTAAAACAAAAAGAAAGCGTAAAACTGAAAACAAATAAAAACTTCTACACTAAATAAACACAAAATAGATTTAACTTAAAGATAAATCCCCGACAGCGGCGCTAAAAACTTGGTGGGGGCAAAGGTGTGATAAAATAATAGATAAATAAAGACAATAATAAAGAGCACAGACCCTTGAGAACCACAGAACTCACTGCAAGTATCACAGATCGTTTGCAAGTTTTAATGATAAGTCAAGTTCGTTCGCAGGGATTTAATCCGTTAGATCTACTTATATTTAACAAGCGTAGATGAATTTAAATGTTTAGAATAAAATATAAAAAGATAAAATAATATGAATAACTATCTGATGAGAAATAATAAATAAGAATGCAGATAAATAAATATGGATGTAAGTCTAATAGATTAGGATTAATATTATGAGTCTATTACTAACTTGATATTCTAACCTATCACAGATTAAGCATTATATATTAACCAGGATTCTAAATTCTACCTGGCCTTTTCTAGGCTTAAGAGCAACCTCTCCACTACCAAGGAACTTGAGTAATGATTGGTGATTAAATCAAACCTTTATGGCTATCTAGTTAGGCGAAAGATCAAATCTAGACGGTTATGTGGTGTTGTCAATAACTAAGAATAATCCTAAGATTGGCCAAATTTAGGGTTGTAACAATAAGCCAAAACACATAATAACAATATACGCCAAGCTCAATCAATTAAAATAACAAATAGTATTATGAAAGTAGACAAAATAATAACCTAACAATTAAAAGTAAAACTTACAGAATAAAAGTTTAGAAATATGGTTGAAGCATAAATCTATAGCTAAATACCCTAAATATAGAGAAGGTAGATGTAGAAGAGGAGTTTGTAACTCTCCAACTCTTGCTTCTTGTCTTCCTCTATAGGTCAGCTTGCTTCTTGGATGAATAGCTTGATACTAAGGATGAATAATAAATATAAAGACTAAGCTATTATTTAAAACTGAGAAAATATAAGTAAAGACTAAGCCTAAGCTTGAAACTGAGCAAATACATGTTTACAATGGTATAAAGGTGTATTTATAGGTGTTTAGGAACCCTAATTCGTTTTCTTGAAGGAGATGGTAAGTAGTGGACTCCAAGCCCAACTCAAATTCGTAACCCTAAAAACATGTAATCAGACCCGTTTTACTTTCGGTCCTAGAAGATTTAATTTTCATCCGTTTGATGCGTATGAGTATACCAAATTCATCATATCAGAAAGATCTTCAACTTTGCTCTTGACCGTTTCTCCAAATTCCACACCGGTTTTGAGATATAAGCTGATTTGTGGTCGTAGGTACAGAAATTCAGGATTAAGACAGCTTTTCCTTTTCCATGATTTTAGCTTTTCTTTCCTTATCTCCAATTACCATGCATATCTCTTTCCATATCTTGTAGTCTTTGACTTGGACTCTAATTAATCTCCATAATTATCTTTAAAGCTTCACACTAAACAAATAATTAAACCCAATATGCTCTAAAAATAATAATTTACTAAATCAAGACTCAAAATAGGTGAAGCGTGTGGTTTTTTTGAGGGGAAGAGAGGGTTGAGACAGGGAGACCCTCTCTCACCCTATCTCTTTGCTTTATGTATGGAAGTTTTTACGGGGTTATTTACTCACTTGGCTAATAAAAGAGAGTTTAAATTCCATCATAAATGTGACATAATGAAACTAAATCACATGATTTTTGCGGATGATTTACTTGTATTCTTCAAGGCTAATTTAGAATCAGCAAAAATTATCAATGATGGTTTAAATCTATTCTCAAGGCTCTCAGGTCTACAAATTAATCATCAGAAGAGTGAAATTTATGTAAGTGGAGGCAATGTTAATATGGAAAAAGAGATTTCAAGGATCCTGAATATCAAGATTGGCAAATTGCCAGTTAGATATTTAGGGGTCCCACTACATTCAAAAAAACTCAGTGTTGATGAGGGTAATAAGTTGATTGATAAAATAGTAAATACTATAAACCAATGGACTTCAAAGCTATTATCATATTCTGGCAGGTTAGAACTTATTAAAAGTATAATTGTGAGCAAAGTCCTTTACTGGTGCAGAGTATTTTTACTCCCAAAGCAAGTTATTTATAAACTGAACAAACTTATAAGTAGCTTTCTTTGGAAGGGTAATATGAATGGAGCACAAGGAGCTTACATATCATGGGAGAGAGTATGTTGCAGTAAAGATAGAGGAGGCCTTGGTATACCTAACTTGGAGAGGCTAAATCTTGTTTGCCTTCTATCCACCTTCTGGAGGATGTACTCACAAGAACAAAACTTGTGGAGTATGTGGGTTAAACATAACATTTTAAAAGGGAAGTGTGTATGGAGTTTTGAAGAGAAACAGAGTCACACGTGGATTTGGAAGAAATTAATGAAAGTAAGAGGCATAGCATATGAGTTCATTACGCATAAAGTGTTTAATGGTAAGGCTACCTACCTTATCTGGGATAGGTGGATTGGAGGACAGAGTATGCAACAAATCTTGGGTATAGAGCTATCAAAAGACAACTTGAATAGTAATAAAACAGTTGACAATTGCTATGGCAAAGAAAGGTGGAGGTTACCTCCATGTGTGGGTAAAATTCTCCCATATCTCGCTGATATTACACTTACTAGCAGAGAAGATAAGAAGATATGGAGTGAATCAAATAAGCGAGGTTTTTCTTTCAAAAAAACCCTTAACAAACTCACAAATGACTCAGATGAAGCAATAGTTAAGTGGTATGAGCTCATTTGGTCAAAAGCTAATATTCCTAGGTGTGTGTTTATATCTTGGCTTGCTATCCAAAACAGACTAAGTACTAAGCTGAGAATGATCGAGTGGGGAGCTCAAGTTGATCCCCTATGCAGCTTGTGTAAGGCTACTGGTGAAGATAATGTGCACATCTTCTTCGCGTGTACTTTCTCTAAAAGGATATTGCAGAAAATACTAAAAATTTGCGATATAGTATGGTTACCAAGTGATTTTGATGATCTTGTAGAAAAATTCATTGGGTTAACTAGTAAGGAACAGAAAATGTTAGTGAGTTTAATGATTACTTCATACATTTATATCTTATGGAAGCAAAGGAATGAAATTGATCATGGTGGGGTGATATTGAATGAAGATCAAATATTGGGGCGTATTTGCGAAATGGCAAAGATGAAGGTTAGTACAAGAAGTTTAAGAAATGAGAAGGTTATAAAGATAGTGGAGAAGTTAGTTAGTTAAAATTAATTGTAATAGTCTATTGGGCTCTTTTCCTTTCTTTTAAGTTGTAATGTTTAAATGGGCCTACAAGGTATATTACCCATGCTTGGGTAAATGCTTGTTACCATTAATTTTGTAAGGATTTTGAAGTTGAGTATTAAATGAAAAGTTTGATTTGATGATCAAAAAAAAAAAAAAAGACTCAAAATAGGAAAGTATAGTATTTCTCAAGAAAATCGACTCAAATGACTTCCTAAATCACTAAAAATGATGTCTAATCCTAACATAAATCTATCACAAATGAGGAGACATCAACAACCTATAACCATTAGCATGAACTAAGTTATCAACCTCTCCTTCTAGCATTGCAAAATTAATCTTGACTTGAATTTATAGATTGTTGATTATGAGTATATTAAGCATATTTGTACATTATTTCCTGAACATTACTACATGAGACTTTTTAGGTACTATGCTCTAGGATCATTCATTATGCTCTGTTCTTATTTTCCTCCGACTTCTTCTTCTTGTTTATTTGACTACCCTTCTGTTCTTTACTTTTATTGTATCGGGACGATACAACTTTGAGTTGGGGGTCTTGATGTCTCCTCATTTGTGATAATAAAATTTATTTCTGAGACATCATTTTAGGCGTATTTATTAGTTTATAGGTCGAATTTCTCATGATTTAGTACACTTTCCTATTTTGGGTCTTGAATTAATTAATTGTTATTTTTAGAGCATATTGGGTTTAATTATTTATTTTGTGTGAAGCTTTAAAGATATATGAAAATTAATTAGAGTCCAAGTTGGTAAAAAGAGCTAAGGAAAGAAGATAAACATGGAAATTGAAGATAAGGAAGTAAAAGCTAAAAACATGGAAAAGGAAAACCTGCCTTAAATCTGAATTTCTGCACCTACGACCACAAATCAGATTATATCTTAAAAACGGTGAGTAATTTGGAGAAACGGTCAAGAGCAAAGTTGAAGATCTTTCCGAGACGATGAATTTGGTATACTCATACGCATCAATCAGATAAATATTGAAGCTGTTAGGACCAAAACAAGTACGGGGCTGATTGCATGTTTTTGGGCTACGAATTTGAGTTGAGCTAGGAGCCCATATTTACCTCAACGAATTAGGTCAACCTATACACTATAAATACAGCCTCTTAACATTAGAAAATCATCCTTGACCAAACCTTAAGGTCAGGAAGAAACTACAACACAAGAAGAGAAGTCTGGAAGGAGCTGTGCATCAATCATGTCTTCTTTAACCTTTAATTCTGTAATTCTTTTCTTTTCTTTTCTTAGTATGAACTAAATTATATTTAGCTTGAGTTTTAGCATATATGTATGAACCCTAGGTTTGATTGACATCTATCTAATTTGGGAATCCTATGTTTTAAATTGAATTATTGTTTTTATTCTCTGTTTATGTGTTTGGAATTATATTTTGTGTTCTTGTGGACTGCAGCCATATAGAATTAACATCTAGTAGTTAGGTCACCATTGACAACGGTGTTTAATTACAAGTTTAGCACATAACGTCTAGAATAAGGTTTAGATCTGACAAATCAACCTAACTAGATAATCACCATGGTTTAGTGTATTGCAATTTTACCAATTGCAGGAACAGTTTGCTTAGGACTCCTTATTGACACAGGTAAACCCTATTTAAAACTACCTAGCGCAATTGGAACCGATTATTGAAATACTACATAATTCACTCTTACATGTTTAGAACGGCAAAACTAGTGGGGATTACATGTTATTTACTCAAGCTAAACTCTCATACTATCTTCTCTTCTCTTTTATTTATTTTCTGTTTTTTAGTTTAGTAGTTTAGTTTTCTTATTTAAAAAAACCAAATAAATATATATCTCTTCTTTCTACTTGCGTATTATCTGTTCTAACTCTCATATTTGCACTTGAATAATTTGCATAAGTTCTTCTTAACCTTCGTAGTCCCTGAGGAACGAATTTTACTTATTCATTAAAACTTGCATACGATCTATATACTTGCAGAACCGTGCTCAGCCTAGGGTGTTTATTTGCACTTATTTATTACATTATTTTATCACACCTTATGCGACACCAATAAGTAAAAAATGCAATATGGTCCCTTGGTGGAGATAAATCATCAGGACCAGATGGATTTAGAGGATTTTTCTTTAAAAAGTTTTGGAAAATTATTAAACTTGATTTAGTTGAACTGGTTCAGACTTTATCTTGAATAATGCTTCTTTGGAAACTATTAATTGCACTATAATTTCTCTTATTCCTAAGTGCACTAATCTTGACTTAGTGGCTTCTTTCAGACCTATCAGTTGCGCAAACTTTGTGTATAAAATCATCTCAAAAATTTTAACTCTTAGATTACAAGAATGGATTGGAAGTTTTGTTTCTGAAACACAAACAACTTTTATTCCTAATAGGTCAATCTTTGAGAATATTCTTATAGCCCAAGAGGTTACTCATTATCTCAATAATAATAGAAGCTCTAAAAAATACAGTTTGGCTATTAAGGCTGACATGAGCAAGGCTTATGAGTAGGGCTGTAAATGAACCAAGCCGCTCGCGAGCAGCTCGAGCTCGGCTCGGAGAAAAGCTTGTTCGAGATCGGCTCAAATATAAACAAGCTCAAGATCAAGCTCCATTTTAAGCTCCATAAATAAATGAGACTGCTCGAGCTCGGCTCGTGAGCTCGTTTAAAATCAAAAAAATTATAAATTAATATATTATATACTTATAAATATATTATTAAAGCTTCAATATCAAATTGGATATTTTTAATTTCTTTAGACATTTATTTTCATACATTCATACCACACACTAATTGTTCATAAGAAAATGGTGCTCGACTCTAAAAATGATTGTTCAATAAGTTAAACAACAAGTTCTAATATTTCTGATTTGGATCATTGGAAACTCGAGCTCGGGTCGTTAAAATTTTTGCTCGGCTCGTTTAAATTTGAGCTCGACTCGGCTCGAGAAATTTAATAAACAAGCCTGTACATCTAGTATTCGGCTCGGCTCAGCTCGTTTACAGCCCTGCTTATGAGAATATTGAGTGGGATTTCCTTTTGGATTTGCTTCTTGTGATGGGATTTCATCCAAAGTCGGTAGGATGGATTAAAAATTGTATCTCAACAGTTACTTATAAAGTTCAAGCTAATGGTGAACTTTATGATCTTGAAAATCCATAAAAGGGTTTAAGACAAGGAGACCCCTTGTCTCCTTACTTATTCTGTTTAGTGACTCAAGCATTATCTCACCTAATTGATTATTATGTAGAGATGGGATTATTAAAAGGAATTAGAGTTGCCAGAGCAGCTCATATGATTACTCATGTTCTTTTTGCCGATGATAGTTTGTTCATTCTTGAAGCTTTTGAATATAATATTGATACTTTCAATAACATTATTAACTAGTGTACCTTTGCTACAGCCAACAGGTCAAAAGATAAATCTTAATAAGAGTGGTATTTTATTTAGAAAGAATACTCCAAATAAAGTAAAGAATGATATTTCATCCCAACTAAGAATGAGAAAATTGGAACATCTTGGTAAGTACCTTGGTATTCCATCTTCATGGGGTAAATCAAAGGTCAAATCTTTGGAATGGCTTATAGAGATGATTATGAACAAATGGATAGCTGGGATACTAAAATGCTATCTAAAAGTGGAAAAGAAATCCTTGTTAAAGCAGTTATTAGAGCAATTCCAAACTTTATTATGTCGCTTTTTCTGATTCCAAAAAAAAGTTACTACACATCTTACTTCATTGATTTCAAATTTCTATTGGAACAATCAAGGGGAGGATATGTGTCACAATATTAAATGGAAAACTCTTATGAATTCAAAAGAGGATGAGGACTTGGTTTCAAAGATTTTCACTGTCAGAATTTAGCTTTGTTAGCTTCTAATGCTTGGAAAATTTTTAACAACAAAGAATCCTTACTTTATAAAGTCTTGAAAGGAAAATATTTTCCTAAGGAGGAATTTTGAATGCAACACTTAATAGCAATTGCTCATGGGGCTGGAAAAGCCTTATAGAGGGGAGAAATTGCTTTGCTAATTCAATAAAATGGAGTGTGGGTAATGGAAAGGTTATTAATATTTGGAATGATTTATGGATTCAAGCTAATCAGGTTCTTCTTAAACCAACGGGGTGTGATTTGTTTTGTGTCTCATAACTAATTGATTCTGAAAAGGGAGAATGGAAAATGGATTTATTGAACTCTCTATTCTCTCATGATGTTGTAGCAACCATCTCTTGCATATATATTCCTTCACGCTTCTATTGTGACAAACCATTTTGGATTCATTCTATTAATGGAGTTGTAACAGTGAGGAATATGTACAAAAGACTTTGGGGGGCTCAACAAGGAGTAGAAAAACTTATGAACAAAAAAAAGGGGGACTCTTCTTTCAAATTACAGTCTAAAGACTGGAAGTTTATTTGTAATATGAAAACATTACCAAAAGTTAAAATTTTCATTTGTAAATGCTGTGAAAATAGATTGGCTACAATATTTATGGGACTTGTGTTAAAAATGTTGAACACCTGGTTTTTCACTGTTCTTGGGCTAAAGCAGTTTGGATAGCTAGTCCAATTTGTTTTAACTCAATGTCAGAACCTTCTTTTAACATCAAAAAATGGATCAATTTTATCAGGTTAAGCCTGAATGATAGTGAGTTCAAAGTTAAAGGATTTGGTGAACTGGCCTTCTTTATTGCTTGGTTTATTTGAAAATGAAGAAATGAAAGTGTTTTCAGATGGGCTACTCCTAACCCTCTAAAACACTACAAGATGCAAAATTAGCCTATGATGAGTTTATTCTTGCTTTTAGATGAACTACCGAGGCTAAAGATAGAGATAAAGATAAAGATATAAATAGTAATACACCTTGTTTTCCTCTCGAAAGGGGTGTATAGCTAATTTAATTTAGGTTAATCACCTTAGTGATGATAGTAATATGGGTTGTACACCTCCTCTACCTGGTTTTTACAAAGTTAATTGTGATGCTTCATTTGACTATGCAACTAACCAAGCTACTTTTGCTTGTATTGTTAGGGACTCAACAGGTAGCATGGTAGATGGTTTTGCGCGAAAAATGGTGGTCAACTCTGTTATTGAAGCTGAAGCTAGAGGCTTTCTTGGAGCTTGTGATATAGCCTCTGAGTACGCGAAAGGCAAAATAGAAATAGAGAATGATTGCCTCAACCTTATTGACCAAACTAGAAAAAGAGTGAAGACTTTTTGTAATATTAAGCTCTTGGTTAAAAATATTATAAGATGTAAATTTTTGTATAATTTGAAAATCTCTTTTGCTAGGAGATCAAACAATTTGAGTGTCGATTAGATGGCTAATTTGCTTAAGCCTTTAAAGTTATCATTCTTCTTCCCCATTAGCAAACTTATTTGTTAGAGATTTTTTTTTTTTTTGAATACATGAGAGAGCCACTTTGGACTCGGAGTCATTTTGACTCCAATGAGATTCGATCCCAGGACCTCTTGGTCTCTGCGGATATTTGTTAGAGATTTCAATCCATAGAGATTGGCTAATTTGTTATTTGAAGTTTTTTAATACATTCTTTCGATTAAAAAAAAAAAGAGTTTTGAATTCCGGTGCATCGTCCTAATTGTAATTGTGCAGGTTGTTATTTAGGGCCTAGACGTTGGTCCATTTTTGTAATTCTTTTTTATTTTTTATTATTTTTGGATTTGGTTATTCTTTGGGTTTTAATTGTAATTTGAAAGTGGGTTCGTTAAGGTGTCTTTGTATTATTTCCTTGAATACTAACTTTGTGCCTTTCCGAACAAAAAAAGGAAAAGAAAATTGTGACTGAAAAAAAAAAAAAAAAATTCCTAAGCCCGGACCCGAATTTATCTCCTAAGCCCGAACCCGAATTTATCTCAAATATTCCTTCAAATTTCCAAATTACAATTACTTATATATTTAGGGGTTTTAGAAAAAACAAATTAAACCGAAAAAGAAACAATGGAAAAAGTCAAGAATATATTGAAGCCAAAACCAAATCCTCAACAATTGATGCGTGATTGGCAGCGTCGTCTCCGTCAAGATTGCCGTAACATTGAACGTCAAATCCGAGGTTAAAGATTATTATTCCTTACTGTTTTTTAATTATCATTCATTTTGATCTATTCTTTCTTCAATTTCATTAGATATTCAAAGAGAAGAAAAAAATGTTCAAAAAGCCATTAAAGAAGCTGCTAAACGCAATGATATGGGTTCTGCTAAGGCACTTCTCAATTTCTTATTTTCTTTTTTTTTCAATTAAATCTTCGATTTTCTTATAATTTGTTAATTAATTTCAGTCACTTGCTATGGAACTTGTTAGATCTAGAAAAACTGTGAATCGTCTTTATGAAAATAAAGCACAGTTGAATTCAATTTCAATGCATTTAGGAGAAAGCGTTGGTATGATCTTGTTAAAGTTCTTTTAACAATTTAATTAAATTAATAAAATTATAATTAATTTCACAGCGATAGCACGAACAGTTGGACATTTATCAAAAAGTGCAGAAGTGATGAAACTAGTGAATGATTTAATGAAAGCTCCACAAATGGCTATAACAATGATGGAATTTAGTAAAGAAATGACAAAAGCTGGTGTAATAGAAGAGATAGTTAATGAATCATTAGATACAGCTTTAGATTCAGAAGATATTGAAGATGAAATTGATGAAGAAGTTGATAAAGTATTAAGTGAAATTGCTGGTGAAACTGTTGCACAGCTTCCTCAAGCTATAAGGAAAGAGAAAATGAAACAAGTTGTTGAAGAAGATATTGATGATGAAGAAGAGCTTGAAGAAATTAGAGCTAGACTTGCTAAAGTCAGATCTTAATTTCTGTGTTTTTATTTTATTTTTTTAATGAAGTAATTTGTAATATAGAATGAAATACTTGAGAATATTTGCTTGTGTTTATGTAATATTTGTACTAATGAATTGCTATTAAGTTTTTAATATGTAATGTTTATTTACATTTACTAATCATAAACATTATGAAACCCCACTTTTGAAGCATAGTTAACTTTGCTTTGCTTTGCTTTTAAGTTTGTTATACATCATAGGAGGTATACTTATTAACTTGGGCATGGTAGGTTCATTTTGTTTGTAATAACAGGGTTGGGAATGGCTCTAGTGTATTTACACTAATGATGGCAGCTAATTTAGTGATAACATTTAAGCGATGTGATCATGAGAAACAATAAAGACGTAGATATTGATGATGAATATTTAGAATCTCAATAGGAAGGATAATGATGATGTGGTTAATAAGACACACCATTGTGATTGCTGGAGATCACATCTTTCAAGAATGCCCTAATCTGAAATGGAACAAGGTGAGTAGATTCATTGTGTAAGAAAAATCAAGCAAAGGAAGGATGGACTGAAAAATCTTATCTTAATTTTACAATAAAGATATAACAAATACCTAAGACCTTAATTGGACAGAGTCTTACTATTTTTTCATCACTTAAAGAAGAGGTCCATGGTTCGAATCCCTTCTCTAACGGGTGTAATGTGAGAGGTACAAGGCTCGAATCCCTCCCTGAACATGGATAACCTAGTTTTGATAACAGTTTTGTACAAGACATATATTTGTTCTAAACTAAAGTATTGAGAGTTTAGTCTTAGGCCCATAATATTTATAATTTTTAGGGCCCCTAATGTATATAATATATATAGCATAAGACCCTGAAATCCAAATAAAAAAAATAAAAAACAGGCCAAACCATTCAAAACTAAAAAACCAGACATTTACAAGCGTTATGTACTTTTGTCAGAAAATCTAGAAAGATGATAAGTCAAGACTTTAGAGGAACAAATTAGAGCCCGTTTGGGATTGATTATTTTGGAGCTAAAATCGCTTTTTGATTCAAATTTAAATATTTGTAAAAAATATTAAAAAATATTTTGACATCTAAAATCACTTTAAGTGATTATTTTAATAATCACTAATCTAGTGCTTTTCATAAAAGTGATTTTTAGAGTCTAAAATATTACTATGAATCTAAAATCACTTTAAGTGATTATTTTAAAAAACAATCCCAAACGGGCACTTAATGTTTTTGGTTATAGATTATTACTTTACAAGAAATGGAAAAAAATAACAGTAAATCTCTATCATTCACAAGAATCACTTAATCACAACTAGTTATTATGTTAATTTTTACAGTTATGAATTATAATGATTTATTAGATAGATGGCCGTTTGGTTTAATAATCTTTACTGTTATCATCGGTGGCTGGTTTGGTTTGAAATTCTTACTGTTTATTAGATCAATAACTGGTTTGGTTTAATACTCCTTACTACTATCATCATTTATTAGATAATCGAGACTAATAATTCAATTTATCATTTTTCTAATAATTGTTTAATATTAGATCGATGGTGTTCAAATTTTTAATGTTTTTTTTTTCTCATGTGTTTTAACATAGTGAACACATGTTTTTTTTGTCAATGAACACATGGCTTCAATCCTAACCTTAAAACTCATTTAATTTCTATGCTTGTATTATAAAATGAAATAGTGAAAAAGGTATAAGATAGTGGACCAGATATTCGTCCACCTATTAACCGCTTATGAAGGTATGCCTTTGTTCATTCAACACAAATTAAGTATACTTACCATTTTCAGATATTGTTGAATGAGCTGAATTGCAAAGTGAATGAGATAGTGAGTATAAAGTTAAACGTATTTTTATACACGAATTCAGAAAATATTTATACACAAATTTTCTAAAAAATAATTTTATACAGAGGACTTATTTTAAAATTTCTTCTTAGGCCCGCAAAATCTTAGGATCGGCCTTGTAAATACTATCTCAGTATTAGAATGTAGATGAGATAAATTTATCTTGATCTTGAAATTGAAGAGGGGACAAATCCCATTTCAAAAAAAAATCAAAAAGGAAAAAAAATCATAGATGTAAATATTAATTTGTCTCGTCCAAAAATACAATTTTTTTAGGATTATTTTAGAATTAGTTATGACGATTTTAAAAAAGATTCTCGAACACGCACGTGTGATGGAATTAGTAGTAGATGGTGGTGGTTGTGGTGGTCAATTTTTTTTTGGATAATGGTGGTGGTAGTGGTGGTAGTGATGGAGGTGGTGGAGGTGGTGGTGATCATGGTGGTGGTCGTGGTCGTGGTGGTAGTTTTTAATTAATGATTCTTATTATTTAATAATTAAAAATATAAGTGAAATTTCATATTTATAATTTATGATAATGTTTGATTTAAATGAGAATATATATTTGATCAAAGTCAAGAACTATAATAAAGTTATTTTTAACTTTGAAGTCAAAATATTTGTAAAATCATTTAAAGAGACAAATTATCTTCCTTAACTAATCTATTTTATAAATAAAGGTCAATTTTTATTTCAATTAAAATAATTTACTAACTTTTTATTTAATTTAATGGTCATTGATCTTTATTTATTAAGTCTCAATTTGAATAAAAATAATAAAGATATTTTTAAACTTTGAAGTTAAAATATTTAAATGAAGATAATTTATCTTTTTAGACGATTTTCATACCACCCAAATTCATACCACCCAAATGTCACCCAATGACGTGGCGTGAATTGGTTGGTTACAAATCGATAATGTATTTATTTTCTTGATTTGATTAAAGATTTGTAACCAACCAATTCACGCCACGTCATTGGGTGACATTTGGGTGGTATAAATTTGGGTGGTGTATATCATTACTCTTTCAATTTTGACTATATCTTATAATTTTGAAATTGATAAACTTAAAAAGACAGATTAGTTATTCAATGCATTATATATGTATTGTTTACAATTTAGTTCATATTTTCAATTGATTATTACAAGGGGTTATTGTTGAAAACATCCTCTTTAAACTCTCTAATTGTTTTTTTATGCCTTCAATAATCTTATTTATAAAAAAATGCCTAATGAAATAATTATTTATAGAAAACATCCCCTTTATATTTTCTATACCTTTATTAATTCCATCACATGCGCGCGTCCGTGAAATTTTTTTAAAATCGTCATAACTAATTCAAAAAAAATCAGAAAATTAAAAAAAAAATATTTTTGAATAAATCTAATTAATATTTACGTCTATGAATTTTTTTTGATTTTTTTTTGATTTTTTTTGATTTTTTTAATTTTTTCGAATTTTTTTAATTTTTTTTTCGCAGACACGGAATTCCATGTTTTAAACATGGAATTCCATGTTTTAAACCGTGAAATAAACATGAAATTCCATGTTTCAAACATGAAATTCCATGTTTTAAACATGGAATTTCGTGTCTGCGAAAAAAAAAATTAAAAAAATCAAAAAAATCAAAAAATTCAGAAAATTCCGAAAAAAATCATAGACGTAAATATTAATTTGATTTATCCAAATATAATTTTTTTTGATTTTTTTGATTTTTTTTGAATTAGTTATGACGATTTTAAAAAATTCACGGACGCGCGCGTGTTTATTAGTTTTTTTCTTATTTTTTAATTGTTAATTATAAAGGGGCTGTTTTCAATAAATATTTTTTTCTAGGCACCTTTTTCTAAATAAGTTTTTTAATAGTTATCAATCAACAATTGGCTCTTATTACAAATATAACCCATTAAAGTAACTAATTTACTCTTCAATAAAAAATACGAACAAAATCGATGGAATGTGTAGAAAATAGTAAAGTTCATCATGACTTTACTCTATCTATATTTTTAAAATGCATTGTTTGAAAATTGCAAAAGAGATTTATGGATATATCTTCATTTTATACATGAATAATTTTATTTTTGTTTAATAATCCCATTAACTATTGAAAGATTTACTCCTTTTTTCCGTTGACGTGGATAGTAGATATGGAATGTTTGACCAAAAAAAAGGATAATAAATATGATACGTGACCTCAAATGTAAAAATATACTATACAATTAATCACGTTTTCATTAATTAAATATTTCTATATTTCACGAATTTGATATATGATGCTTGAAAGTCTAGAAATCCGACCAACATTTAATTGCCCCACTTCTCCCACATTTTCCTCACCAACTAAGCAATAATAAATCAAATTATCAACTGCTATAAATATAAACCAACAATCTCTCAAGTTTTTCACTTTTATATTACTCACAATACTGTGAGTCATGGCTACAACTTTTCTATATCTTTTTCTTCTTTCCCTCGTCATCTCGCCAACCCTTTCTTTAGCTAATGATGTGAATGACGATCTTTTTTTGTCTTCAAAAACTCTAAAACTTCAAGCTGAGAGTTTCATAAGAGGGCTTAATTTATCTCCTAAACATGATGTGAATATTGGTGTAGGACGTGAAGATTATGGTATGAGCTATATTTCTGAATCTGGAATAGTCGAAAAGCGTATTGATCTCATGGCCTCTGGTGATTCTGGAACTAGTGTTCAAGATTTGGGTCACCATGCTGGCTATTATCGACTTCCACATTCCAAAGATGCAAGGTACGATTTAAATTATACTAAAATGATTGTTCCTATAATACAAAAATCATTCAATTAATTCTCCATAATAAAAAATATATATAGTTATGAAATTATTCGTTATAGCTCTAAGTTAGAAAAATTTGAAATATCTGTACAATTATGGATACGATGTAAATGAACTTTTCCTAATTTATAATAGGTAGAAACGAATTATCGGATGTATTCGATTTCAATTTATAGATAAAATTGTTTTTTTTTTCTAAAATTTAACGGGCTGTTATATTATATTTTTAATGGATTTTCAATGATAATCTCATTTCCTTGCAAAATCAATCAAGTATCGTTGAATCTCAATTCTTTTAACAGATCGAATATTATATTTTGAAAGACATCAAAGGGTGTGAAGGTCATGCCCCCGTTTCTTTAGTTATTTGTTTTGTAGGTTCCTATATTAATTATGTAAAAATTGCATTATATATTTTTAGGTTCATTACTTTGAGTTAATTCCGTTATAAATCTAATAGTATCTCAATTTTTTGAAAATAATGTTTTGACCCTTAAAAAAAAGTTTAATAAACCTATAGCTTTTCCAAAATTTTCATAATTTTTTCTTGATCTTTTCAACTTTTTAAAAAATTTATCTTATTAGAATTGTAACTATTTTTTATTATAAATATTTAATTTTCATATAATAAATATAAGTTTATATTCAAATTTATAGTATAATAACAAAATAAATAATCAAAACCTATAATGCATTTTCTTATATAGTATAGGGACATCTAATGCAAAATTTGCATGAGATAAATGTAACAAGTCTTAAAAAATAGTCTCCAAATTAAATATCTTGATTTGTTCCCGGGAAGTTATCATAACATTTCAAAATATAAAAATTAAGTTCAATCTAAGTTAAATACTCATTCCTTCAAAAGTTAAATTATATATACATATTGATTTTTGCAGGATGTTTTACTTTTTCTTTGAGTCAAGAAATAGCAAAGCTGATCCAGTTGTTATATGGCTAACTGGTGGACCTGGGTGCAGTAGTGAACTTGCTTTATTTTATGAAAATGGACCTTTCCATATTGCAAATAACATGTCTCTCACTTGGAATGATTATGGTTGGGATAAGGTAATATGATCGGGACTTTTAAAGACAAGCAAAGACGGTCAATCTAGGTCCTATTTTATTTTTGATAAAAATAATCTCACTTAACATAATTTTTGTATAGTTAAAGAAACGCAAAAAAGTGAAAAAAAAAAAAGAAACGCAAAAAAATCGCTTTAGTAACTAAATTTATTCAATTTTTTTGGGTTGGCTCTAAATATGATATTTGATCTACAAAGTAATAATACTTTTTGTATGTCCTAAATTTGATAGGTATCAAACCTTATATATGTTGATCAACCTACTGGAACTGGTTTTAGTTACTCTTCTAACGAGGATGATCTTCGTCACAATGGAGATGGTGTAAGCCAAGATTTATACGACTTTTTACAGGTGCTCTTTCACAATTATTAATTATGACTTGTGATATATTTAAATTTAATAACTAATGATTGTTCACCGTATAATAACATTAGGCCTTTTTCAAGGAGCATCCTCAGTATGTAAACAATGATTTCTACATTACTGGTGAATCATACGCTGGCCATTATATTCCTGCCTTTGCATCTCGTATACATAAAGGAAACAAAAACAAAGAAGGAAAACATATAAACCTCAAGGTCTTAATCTCATTTTGTTTTGTAATAATTTCACTAACTAGCTTAACTAAACTTGATTATTGGTGATTTAACAGGGGCTTGCAATCGGTAATGGACTCACTAATCCAGAAATTCAGTATAAAGCATACCTTGATTTCGCTTTACGTACGAAATTAATCGATAGATCTAATTACACTAGGATAAACCAATTAGTTTCAAGATGTCAACGATCAGCTAAACTTTGCGGTAATTTCTTAACTAAATAAAAATGAAACTTGTAGAAAAATGCTAAACCTCACTTTCTTGATCAGTTGCGGACGATGAAGTCTCTTGCATGAGTGCTTTCAATGCTTGCAATGTGATATTTGAAGAAATTATGAATGTTGCTGGACCTACAAATGTAAGAAACACTCATTTCCTAAGACTACAACCTTAATAATGTAAAACATTGTTTATTGATTGCAGTACTATGATATTCGAAAAGAATGTAAAGGCAATTTGTGCTATGATTTTTCAAACGCGGAGATCTTCTTGAATAAAAAATCGGTTAAGAATGCTCTTGGTGTAGGAGATATAGAGTTTGTTTCGTGTAGTAGTGAAGTTCATCATGATATGATGGTGGATTGGATGAGAAATTATGAAGTTGGTATTCCTGAACTCTTGGAAGATGGAATTAAGTTACTTGTTTATGCCGGGGAATATGATCTCATATGCAACTGGCTTGGTAAGTTTGAAAATCCTTTTTATAATCATCGAAGTATTTAGGGTTTTTCGTCCGTGGAGGCTAAAATTTAAATAAATACAATAAAAATCGGGGACCAAAAATCTCAAAAAAAAATCGTAAAGGGGTTGTTGTATTTTTCTACTAAGATCTTTATTGTGGGAAAAAAATTGTGCAAATTTGCACTACTTACTTAAATGAATACTATGTTAATAATATGTGTGTATTGTTGATTTTGTTTTGAACAGGGAATGCAAGATGGGTTCGTGTGATGAAATGGTCGGGCCAAAAACAATTTGTATCATCTACTTTTGGTCCGTTTTTTGTAGATAATAAGGAGGCGGGAAGGCAAAAGAGTTATGGCCCGTTAAGCTTTTTAAAAGTTTACGATGCTGGACATATGGTTCCAATGGATCAACCAAAAGTAGCTCTTGAAATGTTAAAACGATGGATGAATGCAAAAGTTTATACTGCTGAGCCGCCGAGAGATCAGATTAGTCCTATATGATTAGGCCAAACATAACTGATAGTAACTTTTTACTTCATGTGTACATTTATTTTGATTAAGAATTAATATTAATTGCTTAACTATTTAAGTATTTACCTTTGTTTAGATACTTGATGATTACTTGAATTTTCTCATGTTGGAACCAAAAAAAAAAACTTCACATGTTGGAACAAAAAAAAAGAATCTTCTCATGTTTCATTTGAGCAATTTTGGGGGTCTAATGTTCAATAGAGATGGGATCTTTGCAAATAATTATCGGCGACAAATTTAGGAAGCATAAATGAATGAGGTGTAGTAAAAATTTATAAAGATTGTTTTCTTTTCTAGGCTAAACATATATATAAGAACTTTTGTTTAAACAATTTCCAAACCAAGAAATTAAGTAAGTAAAGAAAATGCAGAAAAATAACGAACACAAGCAATTTATCGTGGTTCATCACCAGTGTTCTAAATCAAGGTCGCCTTGCCGACTAGGCGTTCCAAGGTGCGATCCGCCTAGAATTTTTCTCGAAGGTGGCTCGAAAGTTCGTCTACATATAATCTAATTAATAAACTACCCAATCCGATTAATGGGTTGCCCAACCCGGATATAACCTAGCATGCTAGCCCATAAATAACTAATTTAATCTACTCCAACCCAAAACATAAGCAAAATATAAAGAAAAAATTACTTAGCTTAGAGTTTGAACGCGCGAGAAAAAGGAGAAGGTGAGAATTTTTAAATTTCAAGTCTAAATTTCTTGAATTGGTCATTTTTTAGGTTAATAATAATGAATTGTTATTACTTTATAGTAAAACTAGGTATAACCCGTGTCTGAAGACACTACGAAAAATAAAAATCCTGCTAATAAGCATAGACATCAACAAAATTATAAGCACCGAAGGAAACACGTTATTATAAGCATGAACATCAACAAAATTAAGGTTATTATACATATTGGTTTGAAAGCAACACGAATAATAGACATGGTCTACATAAATCTAATGAAGTTCCCAAGTTATCAAACACAAACTAATCATAAAATCAGTGTATAATATAGAAATACCCTGTATTTGAAGATACGACAAAATAAACACATATTTTTATTTTTATGTGAGTCTAATAATTACAAATAATACTCACACAAATTGATTATTTTGCCTAATAACAATCAAATTTTAGTATGAAAATACAACCATATAATCTTCATTTTTAGCTACATATGCTCCAAAATACTTCTTGTATGTATAACACCTATAACGCCAAGATAAAAGTTCTAGGACTTGTTGGAATCTTTTCAAAATTTGTAACTATTTGATGTTTCGAAATTTCAACTTCTCATTGATGATATAATCAGTACTTGAAACAAAAATAATAAATCAAAATTTGATTGTTATTTAGGCAAAATAGTACACAAAATTAACAAATTTAAAAGTTGATTGTTATTAGGCAATGTAGTTCCATTTTTTACGCTTCTGTTTAGTAAAATACCAATAGGATAAAGAATACCTATAAGTGATAGCAATTAACACACCATAATCATCAAAAAGAAATTTGATAGGTGTCTACACGGAATCAAAATGTAAACTCTGTTCCACCAGTCATAGCTAGCACAATGAGTATTACGAGTGGAAATTGATTCGAAATTCCTGACTTCCGATTTTTGCGATCCGAAAATTTAGATTTCGGAACGGATTTTTAATGTTCCGAAATTCCTATTCCGATTTTTCCGGAAAAGTTTGAATCGAAATTGGCATTACATATATATTTCCAAAATTTCCGGTCTTCCGATCCGGTTTTCATTTCTGGTTTCTTTTTCAGATTTTACATTTTGAATATTAAATAAATAATAAATTTTAATATACCTAACACAAATACAATACTTTGAGAAATCTCAAAGCTTATTAAATTTTATTTTATTGTTATAACAAATGCATAGGAAAATGTAAAACTAAACTCCAATAAAAAGTATGTTGTTGTGCGAGTTTCATGATCAAAGAAGTGCATCGCATGTAGATTTGTTATGATAATCATACTCTTTGCAACGACCGCAAAGCCTCTTAGACCGAGAAAACACGACTTCAGAAGAATACCTATTCGTTTTCGGCCTACCGGGCAAACGCTTCACAACAGGTGGCTGAATTACAAGATCATCGACTGGTGGAGATGGACAGAGATAGGTAGATAGTGCCGGAATGCTTTGAGAGAATGTACTTTAAATAATAAAAGTAAGGATCGACATATCTGTAATAGTCTGAGGGTCGAAATGCATGAAGGGCGGCTATAGCGTGTGGACAAGGAAACCCATCAATCTGCCAATGACCACATGAACAAGTTTACTTGATAATATCCACTGTCATAACATGATATGACATAACTTCAAACACGTGGTCGCTTGGTGGTTTAACCGTCCATGGACGACATTTATCGTAATTGATCCAGTACCTCAGATGAGGATCTTTTGCAAGAAAATTTTCAAATGATTTTGCTTCAATTAAACGATCGTGCATTTGAACCATCAAGAGGTTACGAAGACTGTCTATAAGCTCGGTTATGGGTAGCTCGCGCCTTTCTTTAATCTGACCGTTATACGACTCTGCCGCGTTTGAGGTAATCTCACCGCATCGCTTCCCTTGAAAGAACGCATCTGCGTATTTTTCCCTCGGAAAGTTTTCCATGAATTCAGAAGCTCTTTGGGTACATGTGAGCAAAAACACTTCGAGACAACACTCATACTCCTCTTCGTTAACAGCTTTGGCACAGTTATCGAGTAGACTGAACATGACTTTGGTAGTGCCGGCACAGCCCCAGAATTTCTTCTCCAGGTTTTGTTTAAGATGGAACATACAGAAAATGTGAAATGCATTGGAGAACGCTGACTTCAATGCTAAGGAATTACAGAATGACGGTCCAACATAAAAGTCAACACATGGTCAAACACGAGAGTAGCAAAAAACTTCAGGAAAGATGTCCAACTGTTTGCATCTTCAGAGCGTGCGATAGAAAACGCTACTAGGAAAAGACCTGAAAAAAATAATCGTTACAAACAAAAAGATGAAAATAAGACAAAACCACAAAAACTAAACATCTGGGCCAGGAAAAAACAGAAAAAAAACTGTTTGGTGGGAAATTTCCCACCAAAACAAACTGGAAATAAAACAACAACATTTGCTTACCCCTGTTTGTGTCTTTTGCAATGGCTGTGAGAAGCGTTACTTTGAACTCTGACTTGAGAAAAGTAGCGTCGATGAATAAAAGTGGGCGACAAGCACAAAAACCAGAAATACAAGCACCAAAAGCTACGTGACAGCTCTCGAATGAACGTGTGATTGGATAGACTTGTAGAGAGGTGTGTGTAGAGGGATCTGCGGTTTTAAGTTTCACCAAGTAGGCCTCGATAATATTGTATGAAAGCCCGAAATCGCTAAAAATTTCATCTTGGGATTTGTGTAAAGCCGTTCATGTGACTTTATAGGTTATATTGTATCCGTAATGGTGTTTCGGAAGAAGGACTATATCCTTCAGAGTATTAGATTGTCAGGTTTGGACTTCGTCGAGAATAACATCTTTAACCAAATTCGGAGATAAATGAACGCTTTTCATCGACATGCCTGGTTCACCGCATGTGTGGTTGTTCACGAACGTTTCGACGTAAAGACGATGATTTGTTCTCTCAATTGAAGCGTAAATGTACCAAAAACAACCTTTATTTTTCTTCTTTTTACAATAAACACTGACTTTGGAAACATTATCGTGACCAAAGTTGAAAAAATAACCTGATTCGCAAGTGACGTCTCCTCATTTCTGATAGATTTATTTTAAGATGAGACATCATTTTTAGTGATTTAGAAGTCTTTCTAATTGATTTTCTTGAGAAATAGTGCACTTTCCTATTTTGAGTCTTGATTTAGTAAAATAATATTTTGGGAATTCTGATTTCTTTCTATCCAAGTTTCTTTGGGAATTTAATGTTTTAATCTGATATTAGTTGCTTACCTTTATATTTGTTTATGTGTTTTGATTTAATGACTGTTTTCCTTGCTAGTGCACGAGTATAGGATTACCTTAATAGTAGTTAGATGATCACCTTAGTTGGGTGTCTAATTATTGAAACACCACATAACGTCTAGTGTCGATATTGGTCTTGACAACACTAATTCTAACTAGATAGTCATCAGGGTATAATTTAATCACTATCACCATGTATGAAAATTGATTGCTTAGGGCCCTAGTGGCGTAGGATAACCCTATTTGAACCAGCCTCGTGGTGTGTTCGTAGCCCCCTTAGTCGCTCTCAAGGTCTAAGGTATGGGAATTTAGAATCCTGACTAAATATCTAAGAGCTAATTATCTCCCTTATTAACTAGATTTGATAGAAAGAATTAGAAGGATTGGTGCATACTAGCAAAACCTAAGCTATACTTCTCATCTCATATTTCTTCGTATTTAAATTACTGTCTTTATTTTCCTTAGTTTAATTTCATAACTTCGAATTATTCTCTATTTATTTTCTGTCTTTTAATTAATTACTCTTACTCGTTATTTCTACCCATTAGATTAACACACTAAGTCCCTTAGAACGAACTCAACTTATCATTAAAACTTGCATACGTCCTGTAATACTTGCACTACTGTGCCTGTCTAGGGTGAGAGTGCGTTGTTTTCTGACTTATTATTTATCTTATTTTTATCACACCCTAGGCGACACCAACAAGCATATTTTGCGAGACAAATTCTAAATTCCTTCACCCCATCGCGATAAAACTCACCGACTGACTTTAATAGTTTGTCCCAATTGTGGCTTCTAAGTTTCTTAGGTTTATGAAGCAAAGATAAAGATTCTTCTGCTGACCGAATAAGACTAACAGGAGATTCAACCGAAACTGAATTATCAATCATACTTGATGAACACATTGTTGAAGTTGATGATAAACTGTAAGAAGATGATGTACTAACTGAAACACTACCATCATTAACAGTGATCTGCAAGTCAATACTAGAATGCTCAACTAACCAAGTAATAGCTGCAAAATCGGCTTCCGAAACCAGTTACTTCTTCGGGTACTGATGTCTCCCCATTTGTGATGATTTAATATTAGTTGGAGACATCATTTTTAGTGTTTTAGAAGTCTAAATACTCGATTTTCATATGTATTAGTGCACTTTCCTATTTCGTGTCTTGATTAAATGATTTATTATTTTTAGAGCATATTGAGTTTAATTGTTTGTTAATTGTGAAGCTTTAATAATATATAAGGTGATTAATTAGATGCCAAATCAATTCTAAGAGATAAAGGAAAGAAGATATGCATGGAAATTGGATATAAGGAAGGAAAAGCTAAGATATGGAAAGATAAAGTTGCCAAATAAATCTGAATTCCAGCACCTACAACCATAGAAGTGATCATAACTCAAGATTGGCTAGGAATTTGGAAGAATGGTCTGAATCAAGGTTATATAGCTTTCCGATATGATCAGTTTCGACTATTGGAACGCGTCAAACAGATAAGTATTTAAGGAGTGACGGCCAAAACAAAACAGCGGCAGATTATTACCTTTTCAATATTTTAGGGTTACGAATTTGAGTTGGGCTTGGAGTTCAAGTTACTTGTCTTCCTCTCCAAGAAAACGAATTAGGTCTTCTAAACACCTATAAATACTCCCTTAAACCTTTGTAAAGTAATCCTTGCCTCCCATTAATTAGTCCTTAACTTTTTATATCATTAGAGTTATTGAAGAGAGCAAGATGACATCTTTGTATCATCCTTTTAGTTTATTTAATTCAGGTATGAACTAATTTTCCCATAGCTTGGGTTTTGTATTATGTATAATCTATGAATTCTATTTTCTTTCCATCTAAGTTTCTTTGAAAATTATATGTTTTAATCTAATATTAGCTACTTAACCATATATTTGTTTATGTGTTTTTATTTATTGTCTGTCTTAAACCTGATCAATTTAGGGTTGTGCTAATAGTAGTTAGATGGTCGCCCGGAAGGGAAGTCTAATTATTGAAATACCACATAAACGTCTAGAATAAGGAATTGGTCCTAACAACACCAGCCTAACTAGATAGTCATTATGGTTTGTTTTAAGGAAAAGTTTGCCTAGGAACCTAGTAGCGTAGGATAACCCTATTTTAAACTACCTCGTGGTTGTGCCATACCTACCTATACGCTCTCCGGGTATATGTAGGAATTTAGAATCCTGACTAAGTATCTAAGAGCTATTATCTCCCTTATTAACTGAAATTGATAGAAAGAATCTGAAGGATTAGTGCATACTAGCAAAACCTAAGCTATACTCTCTCATCTCATATTTTCTCATATTTATTTTATTGTCTTTTATTTTACTTAGTTTAATTAATAATCTTTCAATCAATCATCTTTATTTCCTGTTTCTTTTAATTAATTATTACTACTCTAATTATTTGCTCATTCGTATAACACACTAAGTCCTGAGAACGAATTCTTCTTATCATTAAAACTTGCGTACGTCCTGTAATACTTGCAGTACTGTTCTTGTCTAGGGTGATTAGTGCATTGTTTTCTGGCTTATTTTATCTTATTTTTATCACACCCTAGGCGACACCAAGTTTTTGGCGCCGCTGTCGGGGACTTGTGTCTCTTTAGCGTGTGAGTTATCTATTTCGAGTAGTAGTTTTTAGTTAATTTTTATTTTTCAGTTTTTATTTTTAGTTTTTTCTAGATTTACGCTTGGTGGTTTGCTTTAGTCTTTTTCAGGTTTTAACAGTACATCAGGTACCATATGAATAATGATACTGCACAAGTTGATGACTAAAAGAAGGCCACCTTTCACTAACAAATGCCTTAATATCACCAAATGAGTGTAACAATTGAAGAGGATAAAAAGGATTATCATCCCTCAGTTTGAACTCTACCAAAACTGAAGAAGATATAGAAAATCTACAAAAAAACAGAAAGGAGAGACAAAAAAAATCAAAACTGAAAACACACAACTACTAAAAAGACAATAAACAGGAAATAAACAACAACATAAGGTATAAGAAGAAGAAAAACAATGGAAAAAAAAGTAAGACGTATGTTTGGTGGGATATTTCCCACCAAAAACAAACTGCAAAAAACAACAATAATCATTGCAAAAACTCAGATAGAATAAGTAATAAACATCAGGAATGATTGAATTAAACTAAATAAAGATAAATAAACAACAACATAAGACATAAAAAGAGGAGAAATAATTTAAAAAAAAAAGTAAGACAATTGTTTGGTGGGAAATTTCCCACAAAAAACAATCTGGAAACAACAATAATCAATGCAAAAACTCAGCTAGAACAAGTAACAAACATCATGAATGGATGAATTAAGCTAAAGAAAGATATAAAAACAAAAAAATTATTGCACACATAGCATGAAAAACAAATTTTTAAATTGACACAGTTGATATAGTTAAAACAGAGAAAATACATAAACATATGAAAACAGATAAGAAATGATACTTGAAATGATGAATGTAGACATAAAACAAAACAATAAAGTAATATTAAACAAAATTAGTAAATTGAAAACATATAAACAGTGAAAAACAATCATACACAAATAAAATGAAAAGTTATGATAAACACAAAAAAAATACAACTGAAAACGAAATCAAAACGCATAATGGAAAGAATAAACACATTATACAACACTATCCGAGCTAAAATATATCATAAAATAATAACAAAGCAATAAAACAAAATGAGAAGAATAAGAACACGAATTGCCTAATTGAAGGTAATGTAACAAAGGAAAATCACAACAATTGATGTAAAATGAATTACGAGTAGAAGATATAAACAACAACTGCAACAAATAACAAAATCAGAGAAATTTGGAGATAATCCAGGCTTCGAAATTGAATGATCAAAAAGCAAAAAATGAAAACAAAAAAAGATAAAAAAGAAGATTAGACATCACCAGGCTGAGGAGATGATCAAACGAGTCTGAATTGCAGCAAAAAGAAATTCAACGATTAGAAAGAAGAGAAGAAGAAGAAAATCGCATAGAAGAGAGAGTAGGAAGCATCAGTGTGTAAGAGAGAGAAATAGATATAAAAAAAGGAAGGGGAAATAAATAAGGGGTAAAAAAGGAAAATAAAAAAATTAAGGGGATTTTTAAAAGGAATATTAAATTAAAGGATAAAAAAAGTAGGTTAATGTTGAATTTGAGATTTAAATGGTAATAAATCCATTTTAAAAATTAAGAGTATGAAAATATAACAGAGTGCCTGTTATTTAATATTTATTCCTATATAGTCAATTTTCTATATTGCAAAAGGTAAATATTATTACAGACCATTAAACTATTTCACCAGTTTTGTTTATACTATTTAACCATTATTGGTTTCAAATCACCCATTAATCAATTACAAGCCTTCCAAATCACCACTCTGGACTCTTATACTACTTACACGTGAATGGGAAAGGTTATAATAGTTTATTTATAAAACAAATCCACAGTAAATATTTAATCTATTACTATTAAAATCTTTAAATACAAATTCACTAACGTACGTACATATATTTTCCATTTTCCCAAAATCATCAGATTATTCTTATCAACCAAATATTCAAGAACAACCCAACAATAACAATGGCGCGTGAAGATGGTCCTATTTTTACTTTGTATACGGTAGGTTATTTTGATATTTAAATAAGGTTTTATTCATTTTTGATACGTAAAATTTAATGTTTTATTCATATGAATTTGGGGATTAACTTTTGATTTTTTTTAACATAATTTTTGTCGATTAAAACATACTTCATACAAAAAATAAGATTAAAAACATATAAGATTTTTCAGGCTTTGTTTTTTTAATGACGAATTATGAATTAATATAGTTTAAATGGCTTTTATTCTTATTATTTAAGTAAAATGATGACATCTTTTATCATGAAAAAAAAAAGAAATAATAATATTATTATGATTATGTATTTTTTTAATGATTTAACATAGTCTTTTTAATTAAAATTTATGTGGTAAATATGAATTTATAATATTCTACAATAATTAAAAATTACAGTTGACAAATATACCTTACTCATGTATGTGTAAATCAAGAGAATGGGTGATTTGGAATACTTTTAATAGATTAATGAGTGATTTGGAACCTATAATAGTTCCAAACATGATTATTGAGATAGATTAATGGCTCCTAGAAACATTTACCCCTATTGCAAACTGCTTAACATGTGGCTATGTCGCTGTATGGACATATATTTCATACCTACAATAGAGGCTTAATGACTCTAAATTTAAAGATAAAGCTAATATCCAGATGTTGAATCATTTTCAGGTATGTATAAATTTCACGATCCTTGGAATTTTCTATACACATTTTGATTTGTTTTCTTGCTTATTATTTAAGAGTAATGCTGGATATCACCCCAAATCGTATCACCTTTTTATCACCTTCTAGGTGGAATTTAAATAGACTAATCTATAGTTTCTCTTACCTGATTTATCATTTTCTCTATCTTTCATGATTGGTCCACGTATAATAGAGAACTCTTATATGGAGAGACATTCAATCCATTTAACATGGTATTAGAGCTTTTCATCTAAAATAGAGTTTTTTTTTTCTTTGAGTGTCAAAAAAGTGTTGTTTTAGTTTTCAAAGACCAGTGAGGTCATTCGTGTGGTGTAATTTTTACATCAAATTCAAATTTCGGAGGAGTATTTTTTCCTTTTTCCCCCACAATGTCTTTTGGTGATTCTTTTGGGGTGCTTTTTATTGGAAAAAATTATTCTATTTGGGAATTTTAGTTTTGTTTATTTGTTACGAGAAAAGAATTATGGGGTCAAATTGATGGCAATTCTCCTGAACCTAAGGATTCAACAGAATTAGCCAAATGGAAGGTTAAGGATGCTCGTGTTATGTCGTGGATTTTAGGTTCTGCCGACCCTCTTATTGTGCTTAATTTAAGGGCTTATAAAACTGCAGAAACCATGTGAACACACTTGAAGAAGGTTTATAACCTGAATAATTTCGCACGCCGATTTCAGTTGGAGTACGAGATTGCTAACTTTACTCAAGGTAATCTTTCAATTCAAGAATATTAATTTTACATTTGATTTGATAAGATTGATGCAATTGGCGTTTCTTTTATATATGTGTCTTATGATTAAGTTGGGTGTCAATGTGAACTAGACACATAAGTGAAGGTTCAACTTCACCATCAAAACGGGACACGTGCCGGTGGTCTGAGTTCAACAAGCAAATTAGATTAGTTGAGAAGGAATTAAGATTTGATCCACAAATCACTAAAAATGCCAAAAAAGTATATCTTTCACGGTGCAAATCATACGTAGTTAAAGGTCTTGCGAAAAATTTGTGGACATTTAAATAAAATGTGGACGAAAAAGTTAATCCGCGTACGTATTTTTCCATTTGACCACATCAAATGTACGAGTTAAATTTAGTTAAGATTATCCATAATTTATAAGGTAAACTTTCATAACAAATAACAATATGATATTTTTCATTTTGAAGCTTGAATTGTAATTTTTTTTCCAAATGATCTGTAAACTAATAATGTTTTGTTCGCTGTCAGTTTATTTTATAAAATCAGTCCAATTATACTTAAATAAATTTTGTAATGAAACTAATCTCAATGAAACACTATTTATTAATGACGAATTTTTAATAATTTTTAAATTTAAGTATTAAATAAGAAATAACATATAATTTAGGGTAACATTTAAGGATTTTTGACTCTCCAATATATTAAAAATATTTTAGGATTTTCTATATTTAAATGCAGAATTGTAGCATAAATAAGAAAAATCACAACAATTTACCACTCAATTAGAAATCAAAGACAGAAAAGTGCTATAAGCGTTTAGAACAAAAAAAAGTCAGAAAAGTGCTAAAAAGTGAAATAGAAAGTACCGTTAAAAAAGTATTTTTTTTAAATATTTCTATCTATCTCTTTAAGCCTCACACGATGTGCTCTCTGGCACGTCTTCCAAAAACTCCAAATAGCCTCACCTTCAACGATGGGGTCTCAGATCGACCACCCCTTCTCCTCACCGTACCGCTCCACATCCACCCCTTTCTTCAGCAGCCCAACCCAACACCCCTCCTACACCCAGGCCCATCATTCTGCACCCCATCTCTCCTCCCTTCATCTCCCACCACCGGATCTACACAACCTCCCTTCCTCTTTCTCTTTTCAACACGGTTGTCAGGCCCTTTTGCAAGGCAGGCCCATCAAGCCTTGGATCTGGATCTGGAACTGATTCGGTCTTGCAATTTAAACAGCCCATTAACGAAATCCAGGCTTCTTCAGCCTTTGGTAAGATTTCATATATCACTCTTTTAAAATTTGCTAGTTTAGTAGATTATTTATTAAATCTCATTAATAAGGATAAATCTTTAATTAATAAGATATGTAAGTGGATACTGTCGCTTGATGTTTGTTTGCATCAACTCACGGTAATGCTTAGACTGCTGAATCAAAACATTATTCACGGACAGGTACATCCCAGTGTCTTGTTCTTGTCAATTATTGTGGTTGTTAAAAAGCAATTGAGTTTTGTTTTTAAAAACTCAGCAGTCTTTTCTAATCACAAGAAAATCTTTTTTAAAGTTAATAATATGGTGTACTATGACATAATTATTAACTTAGTTAATTTGGTTTCTAGCATCACTTGGTTAGAATCCAAAAACAGTTTTTTTGAAGAAATCTTAATATTATTAATAAAGGTGTTAATCTATCTCATAGTTTCAGTTTTACTGGGCTAAATTTCTGCCGGATTTTGAAAACACTTATGTTAGTTGAACATTCTGATTCTAAGAAACAAATGCTATTTTGTGAGCCTTTGAATTGGATTTTGTTCACTTCTATCTTTATGGTTGCATTAATTCATTTTGTTGGTGCGGGACGTTGTTATATTGGTGAACCAGGATTTAGCTTTAATTTCTTGTATGAATACTGTATTGTATTTACAGATTATGTGGGTTGGTTTATTGCATTGATAAATACTGTCTTTCTTCATCAAATTTCCTTTCAAAATTGTTCTGTTAGGATTTCAGCAGGAAGAAAGGTAGAAGGATTTGCAAGGATTATGACAGCTTACCCTGAAATTGAAGCAAAGATGGCTATGGCTTCAAACTTTCGGATTAGCAGTGGAGTAATTGATAAAGATTGCAACATTTTAAGTTACTATTCTAGTGCTAGTTGTAATTTGTTTTGTACTATCATAGAGTTGGTTAAGTTTTTTAGAATTTGTAAGGTTCCGGTTTGCTTGAAAATCTCTCATCGTAAGAGATCCAAAATGTTGAATGCTAATGGAGTTTCTAAACAAAAGCCAAGAGCCTCTCTGTTTAGTATTTGGAGATGTACTCTTCTTCACCTATTAGCAAAACGTTTCTCTAGTGACTTCCGTCCAATAGGGATTGACTAATATGTAAGGATATTTTAATTAATGAATTTTCATTCTCGACAAAAATAAAATAAAATAGAAAGTACCGTTAATTTGAAATTCAAAATAATATCACCCCAAATTACATCGCCTTTATATTGCCTCTTAGGTGGACCAATCACAAAGGAGAGAGAAAATGATAAATCAGGAAAGAGAAATCATATGATTGGTTAATTTGAAATCCACCGATATAAAAGCGATGCGATTTGGGGTGATATCAAGCATTACTCTAAAAATAAAGATAAATATTATTATGGTGTCAGAAGCGATTCGCGTCAAGTTAAAGCTATCTCTAATCTCTAAGTATAAATAGAGGGCTTCTTCCGCATCTTGTAATAAACCCTCATCTCCACTCTTCTCTTCAGTCTTCGCCGCTCTATAAAATATAAAACCACTCTCTATTAAACGCACAAGAAAGAAAGATGGTAAATCTCACAAAACTTCAATTCCTTTTCAATCTCAGCGATGAGATAGTGCATCTCGATCCACATCGGTGAAGCAGGTATCCAAGTCGGAAATGCCTTACTGCCTGTAACATGGCATTCAGGTAATTTATTATGCTTTTTCGTTTGTTTGTTACGATATTTCAGCTTAGATCTGTAGTTTTCACGTTATGAAATGTAGATTTTGGATTATAGAATAACTCTTAAAATGTAGATTGATTTATTGTTTTTTTGAAATTTCTTCATGTCTTCGATCTATAATTTTAGCATCGCGAATGTAGATCTAGCTCTGAAATCTCTGATGTTTATAATCAACTTTAGATCTAAACAATTTGTATTTTAATGTAGCCTGATGGTCAAATACCCGGAGGCAGAGATGACGCATTCAACACCTTCTTCTCCGATCTGGAACCAACTGTCATCAATGAGGTCAGAACCGGTACTTACCGTCAGTCAACTTTTCCACCCTGAACAACTAATCAGTACGTTAAACTTAAACTCAACCTTTTAATCGTTTCATAACATAACTATAGTTAATAATAACCATGATTAATAAATTTATTTTCCTTTGGTTAGACAGGATTCGTAAGCTAGCTGATAACTGTACTGGTCTACAAGGCTTCCTAGTCTTCCACGCTGGATCTGGTCTCGGTTCTCTTCTCTCTATTAAACGCTGATTTCACTCGATCTAATGTCCAATCGGTTTTCTCTGAGTGTTCAACTTCATTTATGGTAGATCTACCTTATTTGATATGTTTTAGAAAACTCTACTTGAATCCATTTGATTTTTTTTACTAACTTTGACCTAATTATTAACCCGGCCAATCTAAACACACATACATAAACTCTGTAATATCAAAGTCTATGTACCTCATATTTGTACTATATTAATATTTCCTTCAATTGATAACTCTGCAAGAAATGAGAGTCTTTCAAGGGATACAATTTTAAGTCTTAACTTTTTATTCCTTTTAATTGATAACTTTGTAAGAGAATTGAGTCCTTGAAGCGGTGGAATTTCAGTCAACTGTTCATTTCCTTTAATTGATAACTTTGCAAGAGATGTGAAGCCTTCAAGTGATACTATTTTAGTCAACGTCTCATTTTCTATAATCAATAACTTCTTAAGAGAGGTGAGTCCTTGAAGCAATGGACTCACTTCTTTTACAAAGTTATCAATTGGACGGAATGAGAAGTTGACTATAATTGTACCATTTGAAGGCCTATCATCTTTTAAAGAGTTATTTATTGAAGAAAATAGGCAGTTTACTGAAATTCCATGGCTTCAAGGCCTACTTCTCTTACAATGTTATCAAATAGATGGAATGAGAAGTAGACAGAAATTTTATCACTTCAAGGTCTTTCATCTCTTGCTGAGTTTTCAATTGAAGGAAAATAGCAAACGATTTCTTTGCTTGAAGATCTTTAATTTTTTTTTTGTAGTAAAATAGATATTATGAGTATTAAAATTAAAGATTTTGGTTGATAGACAAATTTGTTAAGAGCTAGTTTTGCACAGTTGGATGTTAAAGAAAGGGTAAGATAGTAATTTAAGGTTATAATTGTTTAGTATATATAGATACAGAATCTGAGGAAAAGATACGAGTGAGTTTGCTGAATTGCAAGAACAAGTTATGCCGGTTATCAAGTATAGAGGAGGACATAGTAGTAGTGGTAATGTGGGTATTAGTGTATATGAAAAAACTTTGGGGTACTTGTAGTTGAGTTGTTGTATCATGTATGTATAAATATGCAACTTACCCATCTTGGGTAAGCATTCTGTATTGTATTTTGGTCTTGCTACATCAATTAATAAACTAAATTTGAGTTTTGTAATAATTTTGGTTTTCATTTTTTGTATTAATATTAATCAAAACATTATCCTAATGATGGCTAGACAAATGCATGCAAAGGAAAAATACTTAAAGAATGCATACATTATGAATGATGACATTCTTAAAGTATGTATACGACAGAATACTCCTCTTAACAGGGAATAGAGAGTATTATAAACTATCTATAAGGATCTTAATCTTTAGTTGATGGTCTTACACTCCAAATATGTAAAACACTATTCAGGAGGTACTTTAAGAATAATTTATCCTTTCTTTTATTCTATTGTAATACAGTGTGATGATCCACAAAATTATTTTCTCTTCTGATTCTTATCTCTCATATGGTTCTTACTTTCATAACAAAATCTCTTAAACTATTTTTGTAAAAATTAATTATAAAAATCATTTTCTTTAAAAAAATTAAAGAATAATCTATAAACTGTGATAGATATGAACACCAGGAGTTTAAATTCACAAAAAAAGAAGACTAATCTTTTATAAATTATTTTCTGGATTAATTATATATATTAAAAACAAAAAATAATGTAAAATTAAAACAAGGCTTATTCCCTCATTTCCATTTTAATTGTTTCTTTTAGTAGTTTTTCAGTCTGTTGTGTAAAAATAATTAATTTTATTAGAGTAAATGACACTTTTGCCCCTGGGTTTATACGCGATTGACAGGTTGCCCCCTAACTCTTAAAATGCGCCTCGATGCCCCTAAGATTTACTTTTGTGACCCGTTACCCCCTACTGCGTGTTCCGTCCATTTTCTCCGTTAAAAGTGACGTGGCATTTCCACGTCACATTTTTTATTTTTAATCCAGATGTTAATTGCGTTTTTAATTAACTTAACCCTTATTTTTAACAAGGGCAAGATGGGGAATTCACTAATGGCTATCCTATATATACCCCAAAATCAACAAAGCAAATTAACTTAACAAAAACGAAAATCAAAAGGAGAAAACCAAAGAGCGCGGGTTTTGTGAAGAACTCGACGAACACCAAATCCAAACCCAGAAACGCAAAGTTCGTGTGCTTTGAAGAAGATCAATGGCGCAGGCAAATCAATGGAGTAAGTGGTTTATTTATTAACCCTAAATCCTTGCTCGTTGGCTAAGATTCTTTAACCCGAAAATATAGGGTTTTGTACTAAATTTATTACATACATAGATATCACGCGTGGATTGAGGGATTTTCTTAGTAATAATAGCAGATTTTACGGGATTCGGTTACCATACCCGTAGTGTGATTATTGTTTTTCCATTTTGTGATTCTTAATGTATTTGGTAACTAATCTATTCAATTCAATTTTGCTTGTTTAACAGATAAATTCGCACTAAAGATTCACTTCGGTGGGTTCTTTAATGAAGATAAGAGTTGCTATCATGAAGTGAGCATTGAGTACGTAGATGGTTGTCATTATGACAAGTTTAGTATACCAGTTCTTAGGAAAATTCTTTCGAAATTGGGTGTAATTTGTTACTCTGATGTTTATTATTTGAAAGTGGGTTCAAATCTACCTGATGGTTTAGTATGTTTAGATAGCGAGGACAAAGGCATGGAGATGTGTAGAATCGCAGACAACAACGTAACTGTGGACCTTTACGTTGTTAATAATCCCATAGGCCATGATGACCAAGTTCTTCAATCTCCCATCTTCATGCCTTTGTTACTAACGTGGAAAAAGGATGAAGAAACAGTTAACCAGCGAGAAGAAGTTAATGTTAATGAAGTAGAAGTAGATGAAACAAGAATTAGTTCAAAACTGTAATGAAGTGAAAAGCTTAGAGGAAAACAAGCTTGTAGAAGAAGGTTTAAAGGTAGAAACTCATTTGACAGTTTACCCCTTTCAGTTCTTTAACTTTATATTTCATTCAATGTTTCAGGTTGTTTCTGAAGAAGGAGGTCAGACTCGTGATAATAATGAAGGTGAGAAGGAGGAAGTAGTTAATGGTGAAGAAGTAGCTCAGACTACTGATGAAGTCCATACTAAAGTGGATGATAGAAATGTTGAAGAAGAAGTCCAGAATTGCAAAGACGGGACAAAGGTCGTGTGTCAGTTTACCCCCTTACTATTTCATATGACTGACAAATTACCCCCTAAATATTTCGTGTTATTGTTTCAGGTTGTTTCTGAGGAAGGAGGTCAGACTCGTGATAATAATGAAGGTGAAAAGGAGGAAGTAGTTAATGGTGAAGAAGTAGCTCAGACTACTGATGAAGTCCATAATAAAGTGGATGATAGAAATGTTGAAGAAGAAGTCCAGAATTGCAAAGACGGGACAAAGGCCGTGTGTCAGTTTACCCCCTTACTATTTCATATGACTGACAAATTACCCCCTAAATATTTCGTGTTATTGTTTCAGGTTGTTTCTGAGGAACAAAGCACACATGTTAATGACAAGGAAGGGGATGACAGTTTGGAAGAACAACTCTCTGATATAGGAGAGAAGGAGAAGTCTGTTAATGATATGTTGGATAAAGTGTTGAAAGCTTTGAACACTGAAGATAATGTGACTACGAGGAGTTCCAAACATAAATCACCATTGAGGCCTTTCAGGCTTATAGACGAAGACCTAACAGATGACTCGGATAATGTCATTAAGAAAGCCGATGGTGAAGAAGATGTGGATGGTGACATCAGTGACATTGAGGTCTCAGATAGGGATAATGAGGATGTGGATGAGGAGTTCAGTGATAATGAGTTACTTGCTAATGTCATAAAGAAGAAGAAGTTGGTTATACAACAACAGAAGAAACAAACCAGTTCACAAGTAAAGAAAACAGAAACAGTAGGTAACAAGAAAAGGACTAGGGCTAGTATAAAAAGAACAAAAGTAGATGGAGTGGGCCCTAGTGGTACCAAACGAGAGAGTTACAATAAAGGTTGTAGGAAAGATAGTTCACAAAAGAAAAAGAAGGTGTCTGAACCTGATGAAGATGTGGATGAAGAATCAACAACTGATGACGATTATATAATAGATAGCGACATCGATTTGAGTGAGGGTGATGACGACCAGGATTATAATATATTCATTGACTCGGATGTGGAAGTGGATAGAATGAATGTGGAAAATGATGATGCAGATGCTTCTGAAGGCGATAGTGATGATGTTGGTGGTGGGACAGATTCGGATGAATATATACATGATTCCGAAGATCTGAGTACAGCTAGTTCTTCTTCTGGTACAGATGAAGAAGGAAAAAATAAAAAGATGCGCAAGAAAAAGATGAAATACCCCCTATTTAAGCCGAGTATAGATATGCAGAAGCCTAGATTTGTTTTAGGATTGACATTTGCGAATGCCTCTGATCTTAGACAAGCAGTAAGAACACATGCTATAAGAAAGGTGGTCAACATTAAGTTTGTGAAGAACGATTGGAATCAGATTAGAGTTGTTTGCAAAGGAGCAGGATGTGGGTGGTTTTTATATGCATCTCATAAAGAAAAGGTTGGTGGGCTGGTGATAATGAGTTTATGTAATAAACATAGTTGTGGTAAAAACCTTAACCATAAGCATGTTACTGCAAAGTTCTTGGCAAATACTTTTAAAGATATGATAAGATTGAACCTCTACAGTAATGTGAGTGACTTTCAACAGTTAGTGCATCGGGATTATTCAGTTAATGTTAGTACCAGAACATGCTACAGGGCATACAAGTCTGCAAAAAGCATGATTGAGGCTGAATACAAGGATCAATACAAAAAGCTTTTTGATTATGCAGCAGAAATAAGAAGAAGTAACCCTGGAAGTACTGTAGCAATTGAAACAACTACTGATGAGGTAACTGGAGTAGAAAGATTTCAAAGAATTTATGTTTGCTTAGAGGGTTGCAGAAGGGGATTTTTAGAGGGTTGTAGAAAGGTTGTTGTGGTTGATGGATGTCACTTGAAAGGTCCACATCCTGGTGTAATTTTGACAGCAGTTGGTATTGATGGGAACAATTGTATATTCCCAATTTTGTATTGTGTAGCTGAGAAAGAAGATAGCAATTCTTGGAGATGGTTTTTTAACTTGTTGATACAAGATCTTGGTATTAGTAATCAAGAAGAATGGACTTTCATATCAGATAGACAAAAGGTTGGTTATCCTTCACTGGCTTAATTAAATTGTTTGATTTAGATCACTGACTTTATTGCTAATTGTATGTGTGTATAGGGTTTGCTTCAAGTGATGAGTGACATGCTTCCAGATATTGAACATAGACATTGTGTAAGGCATCTCTACAATAATTTCAAAATCAAACATCCTGGAATGGCCTTAAAAGACAAAGTTTGGGAAGCTGCTAGGGCCCCCACACAATACATATTTAATGAAGTCATGGCTGAGATTAAAAACATGAATGAGGACGCATTCAATTGGCTATCTAATTTAGATCCCAAGACATGGACAAGGTCTCACTTTAGCACTGTTACAAAATGTGATCTTCTACTTAACAACATCTGTGAAAGCTATAACAATGCCATAAAAAAAGTCAGGTATTATGACTACTTACCCCCTATAAAGTGCTACTTTATGTCTACTTACCCCCTATAAAGTTATGATTCATGTCTACTTACCCCTTATAAAAATGCTTAAATGACTACTTACCCCCTAATTAGTTTTAGTTAATGACGACTTCCCCCCTACTTAGTTTTAGATAATTACTACTTCCTCCCCCCTACACAACTAACATTAAATGTTTTTTTTGGTCAGGGACAAGTCTATCATCCTCATACTAGAGGGTCTTAGGATGTATAGTTTGAAAAGGCTTCAATCTAAAAGATCATGGATGACAAAATACGAAGGAGATCTATGTCCTAAGGTTAGGAAGTTGGTGAATAAAGGTAAAACAAACAGTGGAAAGTGGCATGCAGTGTTTTGCGGTGAAATGAAATTTGAAGTAAGGAACCTTGGAACAGATTCGTATGCGGTAGATTTAGATACAAATAGTTGTCCCTGCAGGAGGTGGGAGCTATCTGGGATACCTTGCTTTCATGCGATAGGGAGTATTCAATACATAGGTAAAGACCCAGAAAACTATGTCCACGAATGCTACTCAAAGGTGACGTATATGAAGGCTTATACACCAATGATATACCCTATAAATGGACCAAAGATGTGGCCTAGTACAAGGCCTGTAAGTGTAGAACCTCCAGTAGCTTTTAAGTTGGTTGGCAGACCTAAAAGGGCAAGAACTAAGGAGGCAGATGAGGACCAAGTTAAAAAGTGGAGGAAAGAAAGAACATCTGATGGTGTTCAAAAGATGTTAGTAAAAGGTACTTCACATAAATGTGAAATTTGCAAGGGAGAAGGCCATAACAAAAGGTCATGTAAGGCAAATGTAAGTACTACAGAACAGGAAACAGCAGGATTAGAGGATATTCAAGTTGATAATGAAGTTATGGAAGATGGTGTAGCTGAGGGTAGGGGTGTTGGTGATAATGAAGTTATGGAAGATGGTGTAGCTGAGGGTAGGGGTGTTGGTGTTAATGCAGTTGTGGATGAGACCCCAGATGAGATGATTAACAAAATGTTTGATGAGTTAGAAGTGCAACCATCTGCTCCTTCTAACCCCCAATCTACTCCAACTGAGCCTGAAAATTTTACTGTGACAAAAAAAGATACAGTTGGTAAGAAAGACAAAGAGAAAAAGCCAATTGCTAAGACAACCAAAGGTTCAAAACCAAAGATGCGCTTACCTCAGGAAAAAGGATAAAGTTGTTAACTCACCCCCTAGATCCAGACCAAGGATGCGCTTACCAGGACAAACATCACAGGATTCAGGTGTTAACTCACCCCTAGATCCAGACCAAGGATGCGCTTACCAGGACAAACATCACAGGAGTCAGGTGTTAATTCATCACACAGATCCAGACCAAAGATGCGCTTTCCAGTACACAGATCAGATGAGCCCGTAGTTAATAGTCCACCTAAGTCCAGACCAAAGATGCGCATACCAGACCAAGCAGTGGAAAAACCAATACGCCAAAGCAGTAGAATTAAGGATCAAGGAATGAAGACAATTCAGGAGGTTCAAGCACAATGCCTATATCTTTAGAGGAGGATGAACCAGGGACACAAAAGGTAAATACTTCTGTTGCTCCTATATCACCATTAGAGGTCATTATTATTAAAATAGAAACTATTTTTTGCATTAGTTTATGTTTATAAGTTTGTATTATGAGAATAATGATTACAGGTTGATGAATCTGGGAAACAAAAACAGCAGACTACTACTAATCCTCCTAAATCAATTTTGAAGGTTAGTACTAATACCCCCTTTAAAGTTATGGTTTATGACTACTTACCCCCTATAACTTATTATGTTTTGTCAACTTACCCCCTATAAATGTTTATTTTGTGACTACTTACCCCCTATAACTTATTTTGTTTACGCAGAAGGTAAAGATGGAAAAGTTGACAGAACTATTGGACAAAGCAAAGAATAAAAATGCTGGGGATGCACAAACAAACGAAAATGAGAAAACAAGTGAGCAGATTAGCATAGACAAACCAAAGGAGAAAGCCCCCCCTAAGCAAAAAAAGAAGATTTCGTTAAGGAACATCCCAGGGGTAAGTATATAAAGTTTTGACTAACTACCCTTTAGACTTTTATTTCAGTGACTAAATGCCCCCTGGATCTACAAAATTTTGCTAAAAATACCTTCTGCGTATACCTTTATTGAATGCGTTTATTTGTTTACCATTTAGGTGAGGTTCAAACATGATAAACCACCATCAGAATCAGGTTCAAAAAGGAGTTTACCTGAGGTTAGCCATGTGTTGATTTTTTTAACACCATTACATACTACAGAATGCTTAACTTCTTCTTTATCATTCTACCAGGAAGGAGACAAAAGACAACAAGAGAAAAAGCGGCGCGTAATCCAGCATAAACATGGCGTGGTAATGAGGGAGGGTGATCCAAAGTATGTAACTGTTGCAGAAGCACTTCGACTGAGGAAAGCAGCCACCAGTTCTTCAGTAAAAACTGGGAAAGAAGCTAAAGATTGAAGAATTCTGCAGATTTGAGTGTTTTATGTTTCTGTGTTTTGTGACAACTGTTTTGTGTAAAAGTAGATGTTCACACAGCAAGGTTGTGGTTGTTAAGGGTTTCTAGTATGTGGTGTAGGTGGTATTTAAATACTGTTTTTTTGTTGGTAAGACCTTTATTGCAGGTCTGTGGTGTTTTGTATGCTAGTGCACAAGTGGATGCTTTGAATATTTTTTTGCTATGGTCTATGTAATGCCAACACTTTATTGTTATCTTTATCTACCTTTTTTAGATTGCATTAGATTCTATTGTCCATTCATTGTTTCTTTCTATACTATATTCATTGCACAGTAAAACACAACTTAAACAAACCGCAATAACTTCATAATCCAATTCAACTAAAACCAAACTTTAGTTAAACACAGTCAATTACAAACAAAGCTTAAAACTAACACATTACACCAAATTTAGAACTTCAACAAACTGATAAAACAAACACAAAACACCAACAACTGCAAACTTCAACAAACTGATCAATCAAACACAAAACACCATCAGTTGCAACCACCTGCTACATCTCTCAGGCTACACCAAAATACACCTCCAACAACATTCTAATTCTTTGATAAACTAATACAAGACAAAATGGAGAGGAAGAGGAATATGATCATGAAGCAGGTCCATTTCAGAAACTTGTTTTCCCGAGTTACAGTGTCCATCGATATGTTAAGACGTTGCACCTCATTCTCCAAGACAGTTACTTTCACACGCTCAAATTTCAAATCTTTTGAGGCAACTTGTTCTTTTTCTTGCAATTCAACCAACTGTGTGTTCAGTTCATTGACTTTCGCGTGTTCGAGCTTCCAATCTGCAAAAGCTTTTTTCTCTAACAGCATCATATCTCCGTAATCAGAGACCAACAAGTTCATCTTCGTCTCCATTGCATCTTTCTCAAGACAGTGATTGGAATCTTTAAAAAGAAGCCCTCGAATTATCGAACTAGTAGCCTCCGGCAATGGCTCATCCAACCACATGAAGAACTTGCAATCCATTGAACACCCCCAATACATGCACCTGTAAAACCTCCTGCAAGGATTCGTATCTGTCCAAGAGGTATGAAGCCTTGCTAATTTCTTGCATCTGCAATACGGGACTTGAGAAGTGTAGTGCGAAGAAGAACCAGCGCTATCGGCTTGAAGGGGCGACATCGGCATCAACGTTGAAGGTATTGGGAGGTTTCGACGCGAATTACTGTAGAAGGCTAGGGTTTTGGTGTTCTTCGAGTTCTTCCCCAAACCGAACCCTCTTTCTCCTTTTGATTTTCGTTTTTCTTAAGTTAAGTTGTTAAAGTGTTTTTGGGGTATATATAGGATAGCCATTAGTGAATTCCCCATCTTGCCCTTGTTAAAAATAAGGGTTAAGTTAATTAAAAACGCAATTAACATCTGGATTTAAAACAAAAAAATGTGACGTGGAAATGCCACGTCACTTTTAACGGAGAAAAATGGACGGAACACGCAGTAGGGGGTAACGGGTCACAAAAGTAAATCTTAGGGGGCATCGAGGCGCATTTTAAGAGTTAGGGGGCAACCTGTCAATCGCGTATAAACCCAGGGGGCAAAAGTGTTATTTACTCATTTTATTAATATGTGTGTCTAGGTAAAAATAAAAAGGAGAGAGTATATAATAAGTGTTTGTCATTATGACTGTACTCGTGGTTTTTGTAAATTGAATTATGTTTAAGTGGGTTAAAATATGTGTTTGTCTATTGAATATTTCATAATCCAGGAGAGACTCGCGACAAGAGGTAACCTTCTTCGAAAAGGAGTGGTGGATTCAGCCGTGTGTCCGGGGTGCGAAAGGGTAGAAGATAGTGCTTTTCACTTATGTAAGGAGTGCGCTAAACCAAAAGAAATTTGGAGAATTGTTAGATAGGAGATTTCAAGGAGTAATATTATGGATTGGCATGGGAGAACTACTGGTATTTCAATGTTGTTGGCTCTAGGGACCTCCTATGCATTTTCACAAAATAATGTACCTCAACTTCTGCATTCTAGTTTTGTTTCCAGGAACTTCACTCAAGCGCTACGCATCAGACCAGTGATTCGTGCCAGCTGGAGGGAGCGCACCCGATTCCGCGCCAGCTGGAGGGAGCGCACCCAATTCCGAGGTCAGATCGCCGGTCTGATGACAGGTTTGCTATAGCCGGAGACTCTTCTAGCTCAGCAGTGCGCACAACAGTTCAGTCGTCCTTTTCAGTTGCAGCAACCGTGCCCATCCAGTCTTCAGGGGAGGTAGTTGATTTCATTTGGTGGAACCTGAATCTCTCTAATAAAGGAATTTTTTCTGGTGTGCCTTGTAGCGTGTTTTTTGGGACTATCAGCGAACTTATCTAGAAAGAAATAAATGGTGTGGTTTTTAATGATCTGTTTCTAAGGAGATGGTTCGAAAAGCTAAGTTTGTGGCATCCAACTATGTTAGAGTTTGGGTTCGAGTTCCGGGACAGGTACCGTCTAGACAGCCTTCTATCAATCTTATGGGATGGAATAAACCGAGTTGTGGATTCAAGTTGAACACCGACGGTAGCTGTAACTCATGGCGACGTATAGGGGGGTACGTGTTGTACGTGATAAGGAGGGTGTTTGGATTAGTGGTTCTTTGATGAAAATATACCATGGTATACCTGTGATAATTGAAATTATAGCATTTGTGAAGGGTTAAAGTTAGTTTAGGAACTCGGGTTGGAAGAAGTGGTGGTTGAGGTAGACTCGTGGGAGGTGATTGACATCATTGGAAAGGTGGATAGTGGATGAGGGTCAGCGGCCTATTGGGTACAGCGGATTCGGGAGATTCTCTCAGGGAACAAGAGTTTTTCTCTTAATGGAATATTTAGGGAGGGAACACTTGTGCGGATTGGCTAGCTCGTAAGGGGGTTATGCAAGATATTGGTATTGCAGACTTAACGACCCTCCTAAGGGGGTTTGGAGTTTCCTCACGCGTGATAGAATGGGATGGAAAACACCTAGGCTCATTCATAGCCCGGGTTTAGTTGATGATGTTTTGAGTTAATTGTATTCCACGATCCGATTTGGATCTCCCTTTTAGTAATACAAAAAATATGTGTAAGTAAAAATGAAAATGAGAGAGTATATATTAAGTGTTTGCCATTTTTTATTATGACTTATACTCGTGGTTTTTGTCAATTTAATTATGTTTAAGTGGCTTAAAACAATCATTACAACTAGTTATGCTCTCGTTGAGAGTTGAACTCAAGACCTCCCGCTTACTAAACGGGTGCTCTAACCAACTGAGCTACGAGAGCTAATGTTTACATAATATTTGAATGCATAATAATTTTGAATGTAATATTTTTATATAAGATTGATTGTTATAAAAGATACTTGCTAAATTTAAGAATTTATTTTAGAGTAGCTATTTTTTTATAGTGATCAAAATTAAGTTTTTTTTTATATATGTGTTTTGCATATTTTAACTGTATGGATACCTATAGAGGAGGTGGAATCTACCTTACGGGGGAACCTATCTAAGGCTCCATCATAATTGATTCAAGAATATGCTGAAGAGTTGCAAGTTACCATTACATATTTATTATGTATTATTATCGTGTAAAGTTTAAAATTAAATGGATAAAGTGATAATATTTATTACTTATTATAGTCATGTGCACCTCTATTAAGTATTATTGATTGGGAATTCAATCAACACATAAAGGCCTCCATTTTTACCTGCTTGAAAAGGTAATTAACATAAGAGCTCATATACCTTGTACAATCTCAAGAGAGGTCAATATAGTGAGAATTTTTTATTTGAGTAGTACATGAAATAAGTATATTATGTGAAAAAATATTGTAAAAACTCGTTAAAACTTACTATAATTGGCATGCTAGCTAATACATATAGGGCATCTTATATACATAGCGCATTTTATTGGATTTGTTAGAAAATTTTAATAATTATGGGCTCACATATGTTAATATTAAATGTGTATTGTTATCGTAAAAGTTTTATCCAATTGATTATGGTCTAATAAAGCTAATAATTGGATTAGGGGAATAAAAGTGTCATGGAATTAAAGTGTAGATACTATTATATTATTTCTAGTTTATTGAGGGGTCAAACTGGATATAATAGAAGTTATTAATTATTAACTTCTAATAACTTCTTATTCTTAACTGAACGCACGTTCAGAGAATTATAAGAAGGGGGTTATGGTCCTCAGATCATACACGCTCTGTTCTTTCTCTCATCCCCATCTAAAGAGAAAAACTAAACACAGAAGGTATAGATCTGGAAGACTCATTACCTACTCCAACAAATCAACCAAAGCAATCGTGGCTTTAGGTACGCTTCCGCTATTCTCCTCTTTTATTCTTAATATTATTCAGTATAGATTATTTAGTATTTATGGGTTTTGATTAAACACCAAATCCCTACAGTGGTATCAGAGCCTCCTATATTGAAATTATTATTGAATAAATTGGGATAATTTTTGTTTTCATTATTTATACGGCTTCTATATGAAAACTTCTGGTAATGATATATTTTTTTTTTGTTTACGGTAATTCGATAATCATGGCTGTTGTAATGATGTACACTCATAGTGCATCATAATTTACTTTTTATACGGCCTGCCTTACATGAATTGGTGATGTCGAATTTATCATCAATGATATCATATGTATTCGTTTGTATTATCATACTGTATAAGTTAGAAAAAGTTTGTTACTTCTGATTTTCTCATGCATGATGGCCGCTGTCACTGCTTTTATATTTTTTATTATTATTTTATGGCTTGCATGATTGGTGTCGCCTAGGGTGTGATAAAAATAAGATCAATTTAAGTATGGAAAACTATGCACTCTCACCCTAGACAGGCACAGTACTGCAAGTATTACAGGACGTATGCAAGTTTTAATGATAAGTAGAGTTCGTTCTCAGGGACTTAAGTGTGTTAAACGCGTAGGAACAGATAACGAGTAAAAGTAAATAACCAGAAGACAGTAAATAAAAGGTTTGGATTTTCGAATTTATAAATTAAAACTAAATTAAAGCTAGGAAAATAAAGACAATAAAGTAAAAGATTAAGAATATGAGATGAGAAGTATAGCTTAGGTTTTGCTAGTATGCACTAATCCTTCTAATTCTATCTATAGATCTAGTTCATAAGGGAGAATATTAGCTCTTGGTAATACTTAGTCAGGATTCTAAATTCCACTACCTTAGACCTTGAGAGCGACTAAGGGGGCTACGTCACAACCAAGAAGTGATTTAAAATAGGGTTATCAAACGCCACTAAGGCCCTAAGCAAATACTGCAAGTCTTGGTGATACGGTGGTTAAAACAAACCTTAATGACTATCTAGTTAGAAGTATGTTTTGTCAGAACTGCTATCGACACTAGACATTATGTGGTGGTTCAATAGTTAAACACCCTTACAAGGAGACCATCTAACTACTCTTAAAACAATCCTAAAGTGATCAATTCTAGGAAAGACAATAAATCAAAACACATAAGCAAATATAAAGTAAGAAGCTAATATCAGATTAAAACATATAATTCCCAAAGAAACTTAGATAGAAGAATTAGAATTCATAGATTATACATATGCAAAACCCAAGCTATGGGGAGTTTAGTTCATACCTGAAGGAAATAAACTAAAAGAAATAATAAAAGACATCATCTTGCTCTCTACAATAAACTGGAAGAATAAAACCTTAAGAACTAATTACTATGAGGCAAGGATGATTTACAAGTGATATAAGGGTGTATTTATAGGTGTTTAGAAGACCTAATTCGTTTTCTTGAGGAAGAGTTAAGGTAATGGACTTCTAGCCCAACTCAAATTCGTATGGAAATAAAGATAAACACTGCTGCGTTGTTTTGGTCATAACTTCTTTATTATTGGTCCGATTTTGCTCCACAAGATACCAAAAGAATCGCAACAGAATTATCTAGGCCCTTTAGGAGTAATTTACCAAATTCGGCCTCTTTATTAGGTAAAAACGCCTATCTTTGCAGAATCCCAGATTTAGGCAGCTTTTCCTTTTCCATCTTTTTAGCAATTCCTTCCTTATCTCCAATTACCATGCATATCTCTTTCCATAAGTTGTTGTCTTTGACTTGGACTCTAATTAATCTCCATAATTATCTTTAAAGCTACACACTAAATAAACAATTAAACCCAATATGCTCTAAAAACATTAATTCTACAAATCAAGACACAAAATAGGAAAGTGCACTAAAACTCAAGAAAATCGACATTATTGACTTCTAAAACACTAAAAATGATGTCTCATCTTAACATAAATCTATCACAAATGAGGAGACATCAAGACCCCCAACTCAAAGTTGTATCGTCCCGATACAATAAAAGATAAAACATAGGGAAGTCTAGAAATACACACTTATAAAATTCTCAACACAAGGGTAAAAGCATAGCAGAATATATAGAATAAACCTAAAGCACATAACTCAGAAAATTTCATGCAATAATATTCATAAACTACATACCTGTATACTTCTCATATCCACAGTCAACACGGCTTGAATTCAAGATCAGATTAGTTTCGCAATGTAAGAAGGATTGGGACTTTACTCAGTTCCCCTTGAGAGCTATAGATTGTTCATCGAACCTCGCTAGTATCCAATGATCCACTTAACTAATCTCTAATGGCTCAATCACTTCTCAATTACATAGCAAAGAATCACAAGGTCTTTAAGGTTGTAATGTAGGCTTAGGGACGGTATGATAGTATATTTGGATAATTTGGAGTGAGCTTTTGGCTCTCTCCTCACTAGCCATCAACGAATCGCCCTAGAGCTTGAGTTACTCTCATAAAACGTTTCTCACTCACCCCAATGAATTCCTTGATGCACAATTTAGCATCCCCAATAACCCAATTAAAGCTTAAGATGTTCACATAAAAATCCACTTTGCCGGTCCGAATATATATATTTTCTTTTCTTTTCAAATCAATTCTCTTTTCTATAGCTATGACTCTCTTTTAATGTTGAGATATCACGCTAATTTTCTCATATATATATTTTTTCTTTTAATGCCCTTGTTGGCAAAATTAGCTCGAAGCTTCTTTTTCATTCACTATTACCCCGGCAAAGGGTTACAATACAATGCTGTGAAACATCCTCAATATAAAGCACAAAGCACAATTCATAAGCTCAAAAATCCCAACATAATAACTCCCATAATGGTGGACCCACCACCCCAAACTCAAGCTCTAAAACAACTGTCTAAGCATCGCGATTCGAGTGCGGGTCATATGGAAAAGTCCTAAAAATCTAAAGGATATGGCTTATAATGTGTTTCAATAAAAAGGCTTTAGAAAGGCTAGAAGGGGCTAAGAAGGATATAACTTTTAAACTCAAAAATCACAAGGTGAGAAGGTATAAAAAGGCTTCAAAGGCTTAAAAATATGAAAGAACCGCCTTGATCACTTTCTACACTATGTAATTCAGAAAATTTCTTACCTTTAGCACTTTCATCAAATGGTTTTTCAACTAGCTTGGATCTCACGGCCTACACACTTCTCAAGGTTCCCTGAGATCGAACATACTTTCTATCGCATTGCTTACTAATCTTCTTTTTACTATCAACGTGTGTTTTCCTGCAAATACTCAAAGCATACACATACATAGCTCATAAACATATCACTTACTATCATTAATCTACTGAGCTCATGCTTTCAAGCTATTAAACACACTCTACATCTAATTCCCATGCATCAAAAATTTTAATTTCACCCAAAAACAGAAAAATGGAGATGAGAGACAACGAATCCCCACACCCCCAACTCAAAAATGAGCCGTGTCCCCACGACTCGAAAAAGACTCGAAAACAGAAATTAAAATTAGCAGATAGACATATTTACAGAAATGGTAAGGAAGAAAGAGAACATACTCTCGAGGCTATTGCCTCGCATCATTGATATCCAAGGTTGGAATTGCTGGACCTTTCGTTAATTGCTCAAGGAGTTTCATGATGTGCACTTGATTCGCGTTGATTTGTGCCACATCATTGACCAAGGAAGTTTGAGCTGCTTCAAATTTCGTTAAACGCTCCTCCATCTTCTCTTGCCAAGATTGCTCCTTTTCTTCCTTCGAGACTTGAGTAGAACCCGCTCTTCGAAGGCTTTCCTTGATCCATGCATTATCAATATAACTTGTTTTAAATTCGAGTTTCTCTTCTTCACCCAATACTACATTCGCTTTTCGCACAAGACACGTGATCATAGTTGGAAATTTAACGTTATAAACCGATTTAGGAGAGACCGAGAATCGTATCACCTCCTCATAGATCAACTGTGCCACATCAACTTCTTCTCCTCTCAAAATACAGTTCAACAGTAGCGCGTTCTTCATGGTCACCTCCAAAGTTCGTGTGTTTCCAAAACATTAGGGATAAGGAAATTGTGCCAAATTCTAGCATCTGCTTGAAGATATTTGTAAGGCCAAGGTGCCTTCAATTCTCCCTTTTGTAATTGCACTTTCTCCTTGTCTAAAACATGCTCAAAAAGTAATTCCTTATCAAAGATTTTTCGTTTAGCAACTGCTTCCTCAAATTTGCAAAAACCTTTCAGATTCTGAAACTTGAAGTGGTTCCTAATCTCCTCAACTGTGAAAGGAACTAACTTTCCTCTAATCGGAACACAATCACTATCTCGGCTAAAGAGGCCTAGATAGAACTCCAAAACTAATTCAGGACATAATTCAGAACGGCTTACCATGAACGTAGACCAACCCAACTTCTCACCAAGCTCGAAGAATCTCTTGTATTCTCCATCTCTAATTTCTTCCTGGAATACTTTCTCATAGGCAAAAGGTAGTTCTTTTAATTGTTTCTCTGCAGAAATCTTCAAGGCCTTTGAAGTATCCACTCTCTCTATAGGTATAGGATCTGTTTGAGGTAGTGTTCTTTCCTTTGCATAAAAATAAAGCTTTTTACCATTACTATCATACGAAGGTTTCCCACTTTTCAATCTATCTTTACCCTTTGATTTAGAACTATCTCCTTTGTCAATTGATTTCTTCTTGTTTAAATCCACTCCCTTATTACTCTTCACCTCCCTCTTGCTAGATAAGATTGTTGTTCTATTAGTCATCCTCAATTAACCCCCAACTCAAAGCTTTAGCAACCCTTGAAATTTTAACTTTTGAAGTAATGGATGAACAAGCTTGATTTGTCCTAGGATGGGTGAATTGGTGATGAATCTCTATGTGGGTGAGGATGATTTGTAATGGGTAGGCTTGGATTTTAGAAATTGTGTGATGAATTTGTGAAATTTGGCTCTTTGATTCTTCAATTTGAATGAATTTGGTGATGATTGGTAGCTTGATTCTCTCTTGTAATGATGTGAAGAAAAGGTTTGATGTGTTTTACTTGATGATTGGGTAGTGTTTTGGTGATTGGTGAAGGTTTTGATGAGCTTCAATGGAGTTAGGAGAGTTGTGGAGAAGAAAGAGAGGGTTGAGGTTTAATAAATTCGGAATAATAGGCTCAATACCTCCTTTATAACTCAATCCCGTAACTTTCTCTCTCCTCTGGCGGCGCTGCGGACTACCCCTGCGGACCATGGGGTGCACCGCAGGGTAGTCCGTGACATCTGATGCTCGAAAATTTTTGCTCACTGACCTAAACCCGTGGTAGGACCCCGTGGTACGGGTTTTTGGCTCGCGGACTAGGGTCCGGTGTACCGGAGGGTACACCGCGGCTTCTGCTGTTAACTCCGTCAAAATACCCGTGGTACTCACCCCGTGGTACGGGTTTTTGGGGCGCGGACCATGGCGCGGTGCACCGCGGGGTAGTCCGTGGAATTTTTTCGTGTTTCTGGATCAAACCCGCGGTAGCAACCCGTGGTACGGGTTTTGACCTCGCGGACCATTCCTGCGGACCATGGGGTAGTCCGTGAGGGTAGTCCGCGGGGTGCTTTCTTGCGCTTCAAAAATTTTCCTCGCGTTCCCTAACTTGATTTCTCCGATTCCTACACACCAAAAACACTAATACCTTTCTCAAATATGCATTATCAACTAAAAACAACTAAAATAAACTTAAACTAAGAATGTAAAAGACATGAAAACATACAAAAAACTTCGGGTTGTCTCCCGAACAGCACTTTTGTTTAACGTCTTTCAAAGTTAGACGTGTTACCTCTGTCAAGATTTGCGAATATAGCCTCCCCAACAACGAGTAAGGCTATGAACGTCAACTAATCTGCGTTTGACCCCAGTTTTGGGGCGAATTTCTATCACCTTGGCTGAAACAACCTTGGTGACAATGAATGGTCCCATCCACGAGTCTTTGAAACTTCGTGGCCTGTTCTCGCGTTTGTGGGCTTTCCATAGGACTTCATGGCCAACCCCAAACTCAATGTTTGGCTCAGTATCCACAGGTTTTAAGTGGATCTCCTCAGGAGGGACTTTGTGATGTGAAAGGCTGTGGATGATAGGCACGGTGGGATCCAACTTCCTTGGTTTTTTACCCAAGACATAGAAGGTCTCGGATACATTCTTTGCATGAAGGGTGATGGTCCCATCTTGGAAGTTGATCACACTTTGACTTGTGGCCATGAAGGGCCGTCCAAGTATGATCGGAACCTGCTTATCTGCATCAAACTCAAGAATAACAAAGTCAGTAGGGATGGCGATATTACCTGCACGGACTAAGACGTCCTCCACTGTTCCCCATGTCCTCTTCACTGAGTTGTCAGCAAACTGCAACTTCACTGGAGTTTTCTCTGATTTTTGAAGTCCAAGCCTCTCGAACACGGACTTAGGCATAAGATTCACACCAGAACCCACATCGTACATCGCTTTCACCTTGAGCCTACCATGTAATTGAATAGGAAGGTTGAAACTTCCCGGATCTTTAAGCTTAGTAGGTAGCTCTTTCTCACTTATTCTCGAAACCCTCAGGTTCTCTCTTGGGATCTCTACACTCGCCTCTTTTTCAGGAATAACTTGCGTAAAAACTTGTTGCGGTGTAAGTCCTCTCTTCGCAATCTCAAGCATTTGGGCGTTGATATTTTCAGGTTGGTACGCCTCTACAAATGTCTTGAGAATAGTGTTATCTTTAGGATTTGTATCAGGAATATTTGATGACACTAGTTGAACACTAGGTGGCGATTCCACATTCTCTTCTTCTTTCTCCTCTAGCACAGCAGGTGCCACTTCATCTTCTTTCGATTCTTCTTTTGAGGCTTCTTCCTCTTTCTCTCTCGCTAACTCCGTTGCATACTCTACCATCGATCGCATCTCCTCTTGCACCTTTTTCAGTAGCTCTATGAACTCGTCTCTCTCTTCATCGCTTTCCAGATGATAAACTTCTAGACAGTCGGACTCCTCGGGGTTAGACTCGGTTGGTTCTTCTTCAATACTGGGAACTTCCACGGCACTAATGGCAGCATGTGGTGCTTCCTCCTTTTCTTTTTCGATTTCAAGGCATATAGCCTTGCAAGCTTCGAACCCAACATTGTTTTCACCTCCTTCGATTGCCTTTACTTCCTTTTGTTCTATTAGATGCTTGTTTATTTGGGCTAATTGAGTACTTAGCATCTGAAGTATGGCATCGTGTCCTCGGACTTTTTCCTCTTGAGCGTTTACAGTTGTGTTCAAACGTTCTAGAGCTTGTACTATCTGTGTATTGTCCATAGATCCTTCTTGCGGATACTGAGGTAAAGCTTTTTGATCTAAAGCATCGGTATAGGCGTCTTGAGCAGGTTGTTGTGGAGGAGCAGGTCGATTCTGATATTGGTTTTGGTACTGACCTCTCTGTTGGTAAGAGTTGTTCTGGGGTCGCGATTGATATTGACCAGGATTAGCGGCCCCTTGTGAATTTGAATACTGCATACCCGGATGGTTGCGGTTGCCCCATCGGTTGGATATGAAGTAAACAGATTGCGGATTTGATTCGCACTCTTCCCATGAATGATCGTTAACTCCACATTGTTGACAACCTTGTGTCTCTTGAATTACCTTTGTAGCAGCTAAATTCTTATCCATCGCGATTTTCAGCTCCTTGATTTGATTTTCTAACGAGGATATTTGAGCTGAGTTCGCAGTTTCTGCATCTAAACGAAGCGTTCCTCGGGTCTTTGTTGCAGAAGCTCGCGTTGAAGGCCAACTTCTTTCTTGTTCCATAATATTTTCTAACACCTCGGAAGCTTCATTGTGATTCATGGACACAAAATTTCCCTTTCCAATGTTATCCACCTTGTCTCTACCCTTGTCATCAAGACCTTCATAGAATATAGCAAGTTGTAGAGCAGGTGTATAACCATGGAGCGGGCATCTAGCTAATTTTTGTTGAAACCTTGTCCATGCTTCTCCCACTGTTTCTCCATCTTCTTGAGAAAATCTTGCAAGCTCGGTTTGATCTTTAAGTCTCATGCTCTTTGGATAAAATCGGTTAAAGAACGCGGCTTGAAGCTCTCTCCAAGAGTGAATGGTTCCATGTGGTTGTCTTTCTAGCCAATCGCTAGCTCTTCCGGTCAAGAAAAACGAAAACATATGACAATACAGTTGCTCGCGTGTAATGCCAGGAGTAATGTAGGCATCACAAATCTGCATAAACTTCTGAATCGCTTTTACCGGATCTTGAATTGCAGTACCAGTATAGAGTCCGAAACTTTGAAATTGAGTAAGCATACCCGGATCGGGTTTAAATTTGATATTCGGAATCTCAGGAGGGCGGTAACCGATGGGTTGAACATGGAATGGTATGTTAAGGCCAGGTAGATCTTGTTCAACTCGGTTCTGTTGATTATTGAGATTATTCTGCCCATTACCTTCTCCTACTGGTAATTGTACACCAGGTGGAATGTATGCTGGAGGTCCTCCCGGTGCAAAGTAAACTAACTCCGGATCGTTATCATGTATGTCTGCCATAGCTCTCCTCAAGGTTCTTTCCTCACGAATTCGTTTGTTATAAGCTCTGAAGCTCCTCTCAGGCTCAGGTAAGGGAGGCCAAGAATTAAACACTGTGAAAACCTGAAAAAGACTAAAGCAAACCACAAGCGTAAATCTGGAAAAATAAAACTTAACACTAAATTAAAAACTGACAAGTAAAAACTAATTAAAAACTAAAACTCGAAATAGATAACCCACACGCTAACGAGACACAAGTCCCCGGCAGCGGCACCAAAAACTTGGTGTCGCCTAGGGTGTGATAAAAATAAGATCAATTTAAGTATGGAAAACTATGCACTCTCACCCTAGACAGGCACAGTACTGCAAGTATTACAGGACGTATGCAAGTTTTAATGATAAGTAGAGTTCGTTCTCAGGGACTTAAGTGTGTTAAACGCGTAGGAACAGATAACGAGTAAAAGTAAATAACCAGAAGACAGTAAATAAAAGATTTGGATTTTCGAATTTATAAATTAAAACTAAATTAAAGCTAGGAAAATAAAGACAATAAAGTAAAAGATTAAGAATATGAGATGAGAAGTATAGCTTAGGTTTTGCTAGTATGCACTAATCCTTCTAATTCTATCTATAGATCTAGTTCATAAGGGAGAATATTAGCTCTTGGTAATACTTAGTCAGGATTCTAAATTCCACTACCTTAGACCTTGAGAGCGACTAAGGGGGCTACGTCACAACCAAGAAGTGATTTAAAATAGGGTTATCAAACGCCACTAAGGCCCTAAGCAAATACTGCAAGTCTTGGTGATACGGTGGTTAAAACAAACCTTAATGACTATCTAGTTAGAAGTATGTTTTGTCAGAACTGCTATCGACACTAGACATTATGTGGTGGTTCAATAGTTAAACACCCTTACAAGGAGACCATCTAACTACTCTTAAAACAATCCTAAAGTGATCAATTCTAGGAAAGACAATAAATCAAAACACATAAGCAAATATAAAGTAAGAAGCTAATATCAGATTAAAACATATAATTCCCAAAGAAACTTAGATAGAAGAATTAGAATTCATAGATTATACATATGCAAAACCCAAGCTATGGGGAGTTTAGTTCATACCTGAAGGAAATAAACTAAAAGAAATAATAAAAGACATCATCTTGCTCTCTACAATAAACTGGAAGAATAAAACCTTAAGAACTAATTACTATGAGGCAAGGATGATTTACAAGTGATATAAGGGTGTATTTATAGGTGTTTAGAAGACCTAATTCGTTTTCTTGAGGAAGAGTTAAGGTAATGGACTTCTAGCCCAACTCAAATTCGTATGGAAATAAAGATAAACACTGCTGCGTTGTTTTGGTCATAACTTCTTTATTATTGGTCCGATTTTGCTCCACAAGATACCAAAAGAATCGCAACAGAATTATCTAGGCCCTTTAGGAGTAATTTACCAAATTCGGCCTCTTTATTAGGTAAAAACGCCTATCTTTGCAGAATCCCAGATTTAGGCAGCTTTTCCTTTTCCATCTTTTTAGCAATTCCTTCCTTATCTCCAATTACCATGCATATCTCTTTCCATAAGTTGTTGTCTTTGACTTGGACTCTAATTAATCTCCATAATTATCTTTAAAGCTACACACTAAATAAACAATTAAACCCAATATGCTCTAAAAACATTAATTCTACAAATCAAGACACAAAATAGGAAAGTGCACTAAAACTCAAGAAAATCGACATTATTGACTTCTAAAACACTAAAAATGATGTCTCATCTTAACATAAATCTATCACAAATGAGGAGACATCAATGATGTCGTTTCTTTAGTTTATACATATGGTAGCAGTTTAATTCATAACCCATATGGATGGGTTATTAAAATAATGCAAAGAAAAGTTCAGTTATGTTTTGATTTGTGCGTCACTTAAGAACTTGACTTTTTGTGTTTAAACCTCATGAACCCCACTTGATGACACATTTAGTAATGGCCTTGTAAAGATTTCGAATTAATACTATTCAGAAAGAAATGTTATGTGATTGTTTCTTCCAATCATGAGTGAAGTACGGCCGTCATTCATTTTTTTTTATCATTTGATGCTTCTGATATAAAGTTATGAAGATAAGAAATTATCATAGCTTGAACAATATATTACTGCGCAAAGTATACTTTGGTTTCATAACAACTGTATTTTTTCTAGAAAGACTGAATTATATTATTATTTTAGAATCTGGATTATATTTAATAAATTATTAGTATGCTGATTTATTTATTTTTTCCATCAATTATCATTACTTTGGTTAAATTTTTTGTTAAGTCCTTGGAATACATTTTTTTTATTAAGATGTAATGATTTTTTATTTTCATTTAATATGAATTTGGTTAAATTTTATTTTTTAATCTAATCGGATAGTGGATTGATTAAAGAATTTAATTATACCTTGGTTGTTATAAGGTTTAATTCAAATATAAATGATTCAGATCTATCATTTTGAATGAAATAGTTTAGATAAGATGTCACCAAAGTGACCGCTCTTGTGTAAATTATTCAAGAAAAATGTTTGATATTTGTGAATGTGTTATTAATGTGAGTATTAGTCGGCCTAAAGGAAGATGACCACTTATATTGATTACACATATACATGTGATAATAACTACGTGACGATTATTTAGTTTATTTGTAAATAATGACTTGATCTAAAGATAAACTCATTATTTGACATGTGTTATTGTCAGTATTTGATTATTACAACAAGAATACTAATTGCAGTTAATATTATTGTCCAAAGACTTGATATTAATGTTGTGTTCAGTATCTTGAGATGGAATTAATCATTATTTGAATTTACAGATATAGAATAAGGATATTAATGTGAGCATTGTTGTTTATTTTTTAATTCAGCTAGTTCATCTGCTACTAGAATATCTGCTAATGTCAACTCAATTCCCATACTTAATGGGAATAATTTCAAGGATTGGAAAGAGAACATTCTCATTGTTCTCGGCTGTATGGATCTGGACTTTGCACTAAGGGTTGAACAACCCCAACCTCTCACTCAGGAAAGTTCTCTTGAAGAGAAAAAGGAACATGAGAGGTGGGACCGTTCAAATCGGATGAGTCTAATGATCATCAAGCAAGGCATTCCAGAAGCCTTTAGAGGTGTAGATTCCAAAGGAATTACTAATGCTAAGGAGTTTATTGCTGAAATTGAGAAACGTTTTGCTAAAAAACGATAAGACTGAAACAAGCACGCTTTTGGCAAGCTTGATTTCAATGAAATATAAGGGAAAAGGCAATATAAGGGAGTACATCATGGAGATGTCACATATTGCTTCAAAACTTAAGGTTCTAAAACTCGACATGTCCGATGACTTGCTCGTGCATTTAGTACTTATATCACTTCCTCTACAATTTAACCAATTCAAGGTCAGTTATAACTGTCAAAAGGAGAAATGGACTCTTAATGAGCTCATTTCATATTGTGTGCAAGAGGAAGAAAGGTTGAAGCAAGAAAGAACTGAAAGTGCTCACTTAGCAAGCACCTCTAAAGATAAAAGCAAGAAAAGAAAATCAGAGTATAAGGCTGCTAAGGGTCCAACACAAAAGAAACAAAATCAGGAACCAGGTGTTTGTTACTTTTGTCAGAAGCCTGGACATATGAAGAAAGAATGTACAAAATATCACGCTTGGCGTGCTAAGAAAGGTACAATTCTTACTTTGGTCTGTTCTGAGGTAAATTTAGCTTCAGTACCTAGAAATACTTGGTGGATAGATTCTGGTGCTACTACTCACATAAGTATTTCTATGCAGGGTTGCCTGAGCTACCGAAAGCCAAGTGATGGTGAAAGACACATCTTTGTGGGCGACGGAAAGTCGGTAGAGGTGGAGGCGATTGGTCATTTTAGATTGTTATTAGGAACTGGTTGTTATTTGGATTTAAAAGATACTTTTGTTGTATCCTCGTTTAGGCGTAATTTGATTTCAGTTTCTTTATTGGACAAATTAGGATATTGTTGTTCATTTGGAAACAATCATTTTAATTTATCTTTAAATTATAATATTGTGGGAACCGGCTCAGTAAGTGAATATGACAATTTATATTTACTTGATACAATCGCATCATATAATGAAACCTTGAACGTGGAATCACGTGGTACTAAACGCAAGATAAATCAGGTAAATTCAGCATCATTATGGCATAAACGCTTAGGTCATATTTTAAAGAATAGAATTGAGCGACTTGTGTCTGATGAAATTTTAAATTCCCTTGACTTTTTGGATTTCAATATTTGTATTGAATGCATTAAGGGAAAACAGACCAAAACAAAGAGATTAGGTGCCAATAGAGCTTCAGATGTCTTAGAATTGATTCACACAGATATTTGTGGACCATTTCCTATGTCTTCTTGGAATGGTCAACAATATTTTATATCATTCATAGACGATTACTCTCGTTATGGGTACTTATATCTAATTCATGAGAAATCCCAGTCTCTGGACGTGTTCAAGGCTTTTAAGTCTGAAGTTGAGAATCAACTTAACAAAACAATAAAAGCCGTAAGGTCTGACCGTGGTGGTGAATATTACGGCAGAAATGACGGATCAGGTGAACAACGTTCAGGACCTTTTGCTAAATTCCTAGAGGAATACGGTATCGTTCCACAATACACTATGCCAGGATCACCTTGCATGAATGGTGTTGCTGAGAGACGAAATAGGACTCTTAAGGATATGGTAAGGAGTATGATTAGTCATTCAACCTTACCAGAGTCACTCTGGGGAGAAGCATTAAAGACAGCAGCTTATATTCTTAACAGAGTACCAACTAAAGCAGTTACTAAAACACCTTATGAGCTTTGGACAGGTAGGAAACCTAGTCTAAAGCATTTCCATATTTGGGGATGTCCAGCCGAGGCAAGGCCTTATAGGCCAAATGAAAGAAAACTGGACCCCAAAACAGTAAGTAGCTACTTTATTGGTTATTCTGAGCGATCAAAAGAGTACAAATTTTATGATCCTACAATGAAGAACATATTTGAGACGGGAAATGCAATATTTTTTGAGGATGTTGAGTTTGGGAGGAGAAATAAGGTTAGAGACGTTGCTTTTGAGGAGGAATCGGTTTCGAATCCTATTTCTATTATCACTTTTGACAATGTACAAGTTCCTACACTAGTCATTGATCAAGAAGTGGATCCGGGACCTCAACAAGTCAACGTTGAACAACTTCCTATTCAAGATGAAATAATTATTCAAGAAGAACAAACTCAACAACCTCAACAACCTGTGCCAATAAGGCGATCCACTAGAGAAAGGAGAAACGCAGTTCCAGATGATTATATTGTGTATCTCCTAGAACATGAGGAAGAAAATTGCACGATGGAAGATGATCCAATCAACTTTCATCATGCCATGAAAAGTTCTAACTCTCAAAGGTGGATTGAAGCAATGCATGATGAGTATAAGTCTATGCAAGACAATAAGGTTTGGGAACTTGTTCCGTTACCAGAAGGTGCAAAACCAATTGGTTGTAAGTGGATATTTAAAACCAAAAGGGATGCGAATGGTAATGTGGAAAGGTATAAGGCTCGACTTGTAGCTAAAGGCTTTACTCAAAAGGAAGGCATTGACTTCAAAGAGACTTTTTCTCCAGTATCATCAAAAGACTCTTTTCGGACAATTATGGCACTTGTTACTCATTTTGATCTTGAGTTACATCAGATGGATGTTAAAACAGCGTTCTTAAATGGAGACATTGATGAGACGATTTATATGGTACAACCAGAAAACTTTGTTTCGGGAGATCCAAAGAATATGGTTTGCAAGTTAACTAAATCCATCTATGGACTCAAGCAAGCTTCTCGTCAATGGTACCACAAGTTTCATCAAGTCATTATCTCATTTGGTTTTGAGATAAATGCAGTAGATGATTGTGTGTATCACAAGTTCAGTGGGAGTAAAATCATATTCCTGGTTTTGTATGTCGGTGACATACTACTTGCATCTAATGATATAAGCATTTTGCACGAAACTAAGAAATTTCTTTCAATGAATTTTGAGATGAAAGATCTTGGAGACGCCTCTTTTGTATTGGGAATCCAAATATACCGTGATCGTTCTCGAGGTATTCTTGGATTATCACAAAAGAGTTATATCGATAAAGTACTTAAAAGATTTGGCATGCAAGACAGTAGACCAGGTGACACCCCTGTCGCTAAAGGAGACAAATTCAGTTTAAGTCAATGCCCTAAAGGAAACCTTGAAATTCAAGAAATGCAGAATATTCCCTATGCATCAGCAGTTGGGAGTCTAATGTATGCTCAAGTGTGTACACGTCCGGATATTGCGTACATTGTTGGCATGTTAGGCAGATATCTCAGCAACCCTGGTATGGAACATTGGAAAGCAGCCAAGCGGGTAATGAGATACTTGAAGAGAACAAAAGATTTTATGCTCACATATAAGAAATCGGATCAGTTGGAGATTATTGGGTATTCAGACTCCGATTTTGCGGGATGCCAAGATAGTAGAAAATCTACATCAGGCTATATATATCTCTTAGCTGGAGGTGCTATATCGTGGAAGAGTGTCAAACAAACACTTGTAGCTTCTTCCACTATGGCAGCAGAATTTGTAGCATGTTATGAGGCATCTAATCAAGGAATATGGCTTCGAAATTTTGTCACTAGGCTGCGTATTTTAGAAAATGTAGAAAGACCACTAAAGTTATATTGTGACAATAAATCAGCAGTACTATATTCAAACAACAATAGGAGCTCATCTAAGTCAAAACATATTGACATAAAGTTCCTTGTTGTGAAAGAACGGGTACAGAGTGGAGAAATATATATAGAGCACATTGGAACAAACTCTATGATTGCGGATCCGCTTACTAAAGGATTACCACCCAAAGTCTTTCATGAGCATACCGCTCATATGGGTGTTATATTACATGAAGATGTGATGTTTTAGTGGGAGTTTAAGTTTTTTTTATTGCTCTATGTTTTTAATTTAGAAACATTATGTATTTGGATATTTTATGTAGAAGTAAAAGCATTTAGTTCTTTTACACTCTGCCAGTTCGGTTTTGGTTAATCGTTTAAAGTTGGACCAGTTGGAAATAGGCATGTTCAGACCATATTACATGTAATTTCCATGCTACGCATCCATGATTGATCTATGTCATTTGATTATATTGGTATATGTGATTATTGATGGATTTAGTTGCGCTAAATGTGACGAAAGTCCCTTTTAGTCCTGTATCGTTATGGTTGATGGACAAGATTGTTTGAAATACCTCTATATATGATAACATTTTGGAGCGCTCATAAGGTTATACACATTCATAAAGTAACATATGTGGCCCAAGTGGGAGATTGTTAGAAAATTTTAATAATTATGGGCTCACATATGTTAATATTAAATGTGTATTGTTATCGTAAAAGTTTTATCCAATTGATTATGGTCTAATAAAGCTAATAATTGGATTAGGGGAATAAAAGTGTCATGAAATTAAAGTGTAGATACTATTATATTATTTCTAGTTTATTGAGGGGTCAAACTGGATATAATAGAAGTTATTAATTATTAACTTCTAATAACTTTTTATTCTTAACTGAACGCACGTTCAGAGAATTATAAGAAGGGGGTTATGGTCCCCAGATCATACACGCTCTGTTCTTTCTCTCATCCCCATCTAAAGAGAAAAACTAAACACAGAAGGTATAGATCTAGAAGACTCATTACCTAATCCAACAAATCAACCAAAGCAATCATGGCTTTAGGTACGCTTCCGCTATTCTCCACTTTTATTCTTAATATTATTCAGTATAAATTATTTAGTATTTATGGGTTTTGATTAAACACCAAATCCCTACAGGATTGCCTTGGAGAAATTATCGGTTGATAATTCTTTCACCGTCTGGTAGTAGAATTCATGTAGGGATGTAGTTCTTCTAAACCTCAAGGTTTCATTGCTTTCTTATCCTAATTCTTTTAACCGTCAGATGAAACATTCATTGAGTTTGACTTTTTGTTGTGGACAATTGGTAGGAACTCGATTGATTGTTGTACCGTTGGAAAGGTCTTGAAGTTTAGTTTACGTGTGCGTAAACAGAATAAAATTTTGAGTATAGTTGTTTTGGTACAATGATGCAGACTGGACAAATTGTTGCAAAAATATTACGGACTAAGTGTTGAATCATTTTAATCTATTTTCTTCAAGTATACCGCTGCTCTCCTAATTGTCTCTTAATGTTTGTGATCGTCTCCTCTAGTACGTGATAATATATTGTATGAAAAAAGTAGACTCGTAATCACTTCGTTTAATATTCTGGAGAAAAACAGAAGAACATAACTAAAAAAATATGGTTGAAGAAGAACGAGGTTTTACTTTTTCTTGTTGTGATTTGTGAGTGTAGGGAAGGGAAGTGGAGTTTTGGTTAATAGAAGTTGTATTTCATCAACTTCCATTATTTATTAACTCTTTTTTTTATACAATAGAAGAGTTTTAATGCAACTAAAAATCTTTTCCTAAAAACCTCCAAAGTTAAAAAGACGCTCTGCAAGACTTTTTCAAAGTAGCTCCTGTAAACACGCTAACGTTAACAAAACCAGCGGATGTCTTCGCTTCCGCCACTCCAGACGGTGGGCGAACCACCGGCGCCGGCGCCTCTTCCTCCGGAGAGCCAACAAAGACCAACGACCGAGCCTCCACATCCTTCTGTTCACCCAATGCAACACAACATGGAAGGCAATAACAATGACATTTCCATGGAAGAATTTCCTGAGCTTTCAGCTGCTGCACTAGAAGGACGAGCGGGGAAGAGACTCCGAGCTACGCCAACACCTGGACCTGAAGCCGCCATCAACAGACCTGCCATGGCAGAGAATTCTGAGGTTCAGGCCCCTGCCTTAGGCGCAAGACAGAATATACAGGCCAATAAAACAGGTAATGAATCCGGCACCTCTAATAGACCTAAATTATTCAATTGGAAAGGAACATTAACGGGTAATAACCAAATTATACCGATAATTGAGGATAGTGATGAAGTGAGAATTAATCGGGTAATGGGGGAGGATGATTTTTTAGAGCTAGAGGATCTAGTTGAAGATGATGATGAGGGTAGTATAACGGATTCTATTCCTACGGTCATTAGAACTAGAGATGAGATTCAAGAAGGGATCAGATTGTGGCGTAACACAGCGGTTATTAGACTACTGGGTAGGGATGTTGGTTTTACGTATCTATCATCGAAACTTAGACAGATATGGGCACCTAAAGGTTTGTTTGAAATCGTGGATGTTGGTCACGGATATTACATGGTTAAATTTGAAAAAAGAGAAGACTTTGATTTCGCTATTTCAGGAGGACCTTGGATGGTGCTTGACCATTACCTAGTCGTTAGAGAGTGGACACCTAATTTCAACGCTATATCAAACTCTATAACAACAACAACCGCATGGGTTAGAATATCGAATGTAGGAATGCAAAATTATACCGCGCGAATCCTTAGGAAAATAGGTAACAAGCTAGGCCGTACCGTGAGAATTGACCCGATGACAAAAGCTAGATTAAGAGGGAATTATGCAAGATTAGCTATCGAACTTGATCTAAAGAAACCATTAGAACCCGAAGTTAGGATTGGTTCCGATATATGCAAGGTCGAATACGAAGGATTACATTTAATCTGTTTCGAATGTGGGAAGTTTGGTCATCGAAAAGAAAGTTGCCCTCCTAATATAGGCACTAGGATGGATGAAGATGTGATTAGTAATAAGGGTAAAGAGGTTATGGTTGAACGGGAAGAAGAAACCTCCGTTAATAAGGCTAAATATGGGGAATGGATGACGGTGAGACGAGGAAATAGGGGACAAGGAAGAGGGGCTGTTAATAACATGGGAAAATCACAAAATAAAAATGCTCTAGGTTCCCGTTTTGAAGCGTTAAGAATGGAAGAAAATATTTTGGAAAAAAGTAATACGGTGCAAAGTGTATTTAATAGAGGGCAAAGTTCGGGAACTAAGTCGAATAACAATAAAGGTAAGGGTGTTTCGGGGTCAATAAATAATAACAAGAAGAATGGGGGTGCAAAGGGACACAATATAATTGCAACTCCTTCTTTTGAGCAAAGAAGAGTATTAATTGACGAAGTTGAGGTGCAAGAGGTGGAGATCATGGAGGCTAGTAATGAAGTGAATGTGGTTGGAAAGAACACAGGTAAAAAGGGTGCGAAAGGAATGAAAAAGAATGAGAGCACAAATGGGCTTAATGTGATAATTAATAAAAGTGGGAATAATGGGACTAAGGCTAATGTAGAGCCTGTGATAGAATATGACATGAGTGGCTTTATTGATATAAATGTGGAAGGTGGAGAAAACTTCCACAGGGACCATAGTGCAATTTTTCCTGTTTTGCAGGTGGAGGCCGAAGCTGTTACCCCCAGTCATGCAGCTGCCGAGCCTGGAGCTGCTGGAACAGGTGGCGCGCTGGTTTCCTTCTCCGGACCTGCTGCTGCCGAGTCTCCAAAGCCTGGATCAGGTGAGGCGCTGGACAGCAATTCTGGAGCTGCAGCAATTCAGTTCATGTTGCCGAAACCTCCTGAAAATTTGGAGATGCCATGGGACACGGTAGATGGTAGCGATAATGAAGAGGACATGTGGCATGCAAGTCAAGTTCAGGATACTCCCGAAGTGACGCACCAGCATACCATAAATAGAAGTGAGAGCCGTGATGATGATACGGAAATGGTTGCTCGCGCCTAAGCGCCTTGAGGTACCCCATCTATTTTAATTTAATTTAATGAATTGTGTAGATGTTTCAGGAATAAATTGGGAGAATTCCAAGCAACCCATTAATATATTAGTGTGGAATTGCTATGGTGCGGCTAAGCCAAGGTTTAGACGCGTTTTACGAGACATGATGACTAGTAATAATGTTTGGTTAACGGTGATAGTTGAGCCTCGTGTTAGTGGGATAACTGCAAATAATATCATTAATTCTCTTCAAAAAGATAACTCAGTAAGGGTGGATTCGGAAGGTTATAGTGGAGGAATTTGGTTGATATGGAACGATTCGAACATAAATGTTAAGGTTCTTTCGGCAGGGCGCCAGGTAATAAATGTAGAGATATCACAACCAGGGTGTACATCTTGGACATTTTCGGCTATTTACGCAAGCCCAGACTATAAGAAAAGGGATATGTTATGGGATGCTCTTCATCAAGCATTTCACAATATAAAAACTCCTTGGATTGTAGCTGGAGATTTTAATCAAGTTGGACTTGAAATCGATAAGAAAGGTGGTGTCCCTGGGGTTTCGAGAAGAATGGAAAAATTCGAGGAGTGGAGACATAGCTGCAAGTTGATTGATTTAGGATTCGAAGGACCTCGCTACACGTGGTGTGATTCTTGGAATTCGGGTCAATGTATTCTAGAAAGGCTTGATAGGGCATATGGTAACGTGGAATGGTTAGATTTATTCCCGAATACGCGGGTTATCCATTTGGCTAGGGTACACTCGGATCACATGCCTATTCTAATTCAGATATGTCCGAGTCAAAGACCAAAGCCAAATTCTAGGCGCTTCAGATTTGAGACTGCTTGGTGCCTTCATAAGGGTTTCCAAGATTTTGTGAATAGTAATTGGCAAGGGAATAGTATTGGTATTGGAGATGGGATAGTGGCGATTCAGGAACAAATTAATAAGTGGAAGATGGAAGAGTTTGGGGACTTAAACCGTAGGAAAAGAAAATTAAATGCGAGAATAAGAGGCATTCAGAAATCCTTACAAGTGTCTTATAATTCTTCACTTAGACAGATGGGTGTTCAATTATCGAAAGAATATGAAGATGTCCTTGAGCAAGAAGAGGTTATGCGATTTCAAAACTCGAGAGAAAAGTGGATAGAATCGGGTGATAGGAATACGAGATACTACCATTTAGCGGCAACAATTAAGAAGAAGAAAGATATATGTACGAGACTTCTAAATGATTTAGATAATTGGGTAGAAGGAGAGGATGAGATAAAGCAATTGGTAAGGGATTATTTTGAAGGCCTCTATGAAGAACCGGGTGAAGTAGTGGATGGCTTCCATCTGCCGCGAGTAGGTCCTATCGAGAGGGTAGAGATTAATAGTCTTGGTCAACCATTCACGGACGAAGAGATTCGGAAAGTCGTTTTTCAATCAGATTCATCCAAAGCTCCAGGCCCAGATGGTATGTCAGTTGCGTTCTATCAGAAATGTTGGTCCACTGTGGGACCTTCGGTTTGTAAGATGATTCGAGAAGCAGTACAGGATGGTCATTTACCTTCGGGTCTGAATGGTACACTTATTCACTTAATTCCGAAAGTACCAGACCCGAACCGGGTACGCTTATTCCGTCCTATTAGTCTTATAAATTGTCCAGTTAAATTTGTTACGAAGGCTATGGTCAATCGACTGAGGCCTATTTTGTCTAACATGATTGGCCCTTGCCAAAGTAGTTTTTTGCCAGGTCGGTCTACGATTGATAATGTGGTATTGATTCGGGAGGTGGATCATAAGATGCGGCACCAAAGCGGAAAGAGAGGAATCATGGCTATTAAAATAGATCTCGCTAAGGCTTATGACAAAATTAGATGGGATTTCATTGAAGATACGATCAAGCATTTTGGATTTCCAAAAAAATGGATCAAAATCGTCATGTCAAGCATGAAGGAGAATGAGATGCGCGTACTTTGGAATGGGGAACCTTTGCCTCCATTTACACCCCACCGTGGTATTCGTCAAGGGACCCTCTATCTCCTTATATTTTTGTTATGTGTATGGAAAGATTGTCCCTTTTAATACAGGAATTTTGCACCGAAGGAAAGTGGAAAGAAATTCAAGTTGGACGGAACGGCCCCAAATTATCTCATTTATTTTTCGCTGATGATTTAATACTTTTTGGTGAAGCATCTTTATTGCAGGTACAGGTGATACAAGAAGCCATGGATAGATTTTGTAAGGAGGCTGGACAGACTATTAGCGCGGAAAAATCCTTGATTTATTTCTCAAAGAATGTCCCTCCTCAAACGCAAATAGACCTAGCTGAGGCTAGTGGATTTTGTCATAGTGATTCGTTTGGAAATTATCTTGGGGTGCCTATTCTCTCGGGAAGACTACCAAAGGGTTTTTATAAAGGCATAGTTGAAAAAATGAGAAGTAAATTATCTATGTGGAAGACAAGTACCCTCTCTTTCGCTGGTAGAGTTACACTAGCCCAATCGGTGTTAAATGCGATACCTGTTTATCAAATGCAAGTATTAAAATTGCCAAAGTATGTTTGTAATGATATTGATAAAGTTATTCGAGACTTTATTTGGGGTTCTTCGGTATTGGAAAGGAAAGTCCACTGGGTAGCGTGGGGTCAAGTGTGTAAGCCAAAGGCTAATGGGGGTCTTGGTATAAGGAGTGCGGAAAAGTACAACTTGGCTTTGCTAGCGAAACTCGGATGGAAAATGATACAAAGTGATCAACCGGTAGCATGGATAGAAGTGCTTAAGAATAAATATTTCAAGGATGGGCCGCTAAATAATGTTTGGAATGGAAACGAATCTAGTGTTTGTAAAGCTATTTTAATCGGAATTGAGGCCATACGGGAAGATATTGAGGAGTTGAATGAAGATGAGGGGACAAAAGTCTTGTGGAAGCTTGATAAATCGGGGTGCTTTACCGTGAAATCGGCATTCATGAAATTGAACGAAAGTGAAGTTGAGTCATCATTTAATTGGGAATTGATTTGGAAGCTAAAGTGCTCCCAAAAAATCAAATTATTCCTTTGGAAAGTCGTGTTAAACCGGGTTGGAACATCGGATAATCTATATGCTAGGAACATAGTTGATTCGAGGAGATGTGGCGTATGTGGAGCGGAAAGGGAGGACCTCTTGCACTTATTCTTACATTGTAAAATTTCTGTGATTGTTTGGGACTTACTAGGTTTTCATGTAGGGTCCAGACACTCAAATTCAGCTATGGCGAGGAGGAGGCTTGCGCGCGAGGAATCTGCTGCTGGAATGGAACTTGGAAGTGCTGCGCCTGGAATGGATGACCTGCTGCAGCAACCGGAAGTGGACCTGCTGCATCTGGACGCTGGTGCGCTGCTGGAACAGGACCGTGATGACCTGTTGTTGCTGAATTATCAATGGGAAAAATCCAGGGACCAAACTGCAAACTTTGGGCAGTCCAGGGTCCGAGCTGCAACTTGTGATCAGTCCAGGGACCGATTTATATCTAGTGCACAGGCCAGGGGCCAAAACGCAAATAATGAATACTCCAGGGGTCAAATGCTATCTATCAATCATGAATACTCCAGGGACCAAACTGTTGTTCACTCAAACTTGCTAGACTATACTAATGAAGCTCCTGGAATAGACTCTCGAACCATGACAGCAAGGGAAAAATGGATCGAAGCTCATTTAAATTCCAAGGCACAAATTGGAGGTCTTGATTGGCCACTTATTTTCGCGGCATCTCTTTGGGTCATATGAGTAAAGCGTAACTCATTTCTTTATAAAGATTCGTTTAATATCCCGCATATCTTGGAACTAAAGCGAGAGATTTTCTCCTTAGCTAAGAATTTTGTTTTAGCTTGGGGGAAAAGTTTTGACGGCGGTATAATTAAAATGGCAAAGAATATAATGGTAAAGTGGGTTAAGCCTCCCTTCGGGTTTAAATTGAACGTTGATGGTAGCTTTTTCCCCGCAAATGATACTGCTGGTATTGGTGGTATATTGAGGGACAGACATGGTTCATGCATTGCTGGTTTTCTAGGTAATTGTATAGCAGGTTCATCCTTCTTCTCGGAATTATTTGCGCTATACTATGGGCTTAAATGGGCTATCAATAAGGGCTTTACCACATTAAGTATTGAAACAGATTCGGAGGAGCTCCACGCGCTAGTGAAGGGCGGTGGGAGCTCAACTCACTATGAGATGGGCTCGGGGAAGTTTCATGCGCTAGTGAAGGGCGGTGGAAACTTAGGTAGTCGCACTGTTTCAATAGTTAATGAATGTTGTGTATTATTGAAGCGCTATCCATACATTGAGGTGCACCATATATTTAGAGAAGCGAACTTTTGTGCGGACAGGCTAGCTAAAGTAGGTGCATCTATGAATATACAGTCGATGGACTTTGAAGAACCACCTGGCTACTTAACGAAATTGATTATGAGAGATAGATGTGAGCGAGCAACCGCGAGAGTTGTTTTAGTTCCTAAATAAGAACAGTAGCTCTTTATGTAATAAGTTTTTCTTAACGGCTTTAAAGCCTCCTATGTATGCAAAAAAAAAAAAATCTTTTCCTAGTACAACACTAATTTCTATTAATTAATAAACGTATGAGCTTTGGATAATTGTATTATTATTTATTTATTTGTTTTATATCAAAAGATAACACATATTCTAATAAGATAAATAATAAAATTATCTTGTATTAATTAATTATTTAGTAATTTAGCAAAAATCATAATAATTAAATTTTCTTGTCTTTAATAAACAATAATTTTATCCCATTTAATTCAATCTCTATACCATATAATTTATATCTGGTAAACTTGCTAAAATCAGTTTAACAACATATAATTATTTGACATTTAGAGGAGGGATCACACGAAATATTTACCTCTAACTTATTAGTGTATTAAGATGTGACTTATTTTTATACTAAGAATCGTGTAACTTCTCCACTATGGAAACTCAACTTAACTCCATTGGATAAATATTATTTATATAGAGGGTTGGTGGCGTATGATCCTTGTCCTCGACCTACCAAGATGAAACAACCAAATTACCCTTCTAGTATCCCACTAGTAGTCTCATGATTCTACGACATGTATACTTATCAGAACCATACTCATACCAACTTTACATGTATTATTCACTTGATATCAAGCAACGTCTTGAAATAAATAATAGAAATATATGCTACACCACATATTACCCGACCATGGGTTGGTTAATCATTACAACCCTATTCTGAAGTGGATATATCCTGGATTCTTTCTTACGTGCAAACGTAATGACTAGTCAAGTAGCAATACCCAACATACATGAGATATAAGGTCGTGATTGGCCCGCACACATGGCATTTCAAAGCATACGTACTTAAATTAATTACTGCATCCGTACACACTCAAGATTGGGAGTATTTGATCCTCATAAGCTACAAGATACTTTCTATCTAGTAAAGTAATTCTTGTAGGCTCTTTAATACATATCCATATGTACCGGTGAGTTTGATCACGTAAAGGACGAGTCCGATGACCGTATTCATACCACCTACTATTATGGTCAACCTCCACCTTGACCTCCACACAATCAAAGTGCCAAACAATGGTTACATAGTCAAGAAGCTTTATGATGTGCATCTCTTTAGGTACCGACCTACGACATGCGTACGGTCATCTAGACAGTCGGTCGTGTCCTTGCATTCAAAAGATCAACTAGCCTAATATATATCATTATCTATGATGAGACAAAAATGAAGTTAGATTACCATTTATGTACCTTTTGAATTCGAGGATCAAACTGGTGAAAATGGCATAGTTTAGGGGTTGTTTGGGAATTTTATTCTTCTAAAGATTCTAAAAAGAACTTGTAATAGATTTGAACACAAAGTTCAAATTCATTAAAAAAATTCACTTATGTTAAAAAGATAGATATTAAAATATTGATATTTATACCTATATGATAAATCACCCCACATTAAATAAAGTAAAATCAAACTATAAAATCAAGACAATATAGTTATAACTAGTCAGGTTAGCTCAACTAGCGAGAACATTGTTATTTTTAACATATCATTTAGCATCAATGTAATTAAATTGTGTCATACGGTAAAAAATTGAATTTCAATGGTTTGTTATTTTTAACATATCATTTAGCATCAATGTAATTAAATTGTGTCATACGGTAAAAAATTGAATTGCAATGGTTTGTGCTCTCGTTGAGAGTTGAACTCAAGACCTCCCGCTTACTAAACGGGTGCTCTAACCAACTGAGCTACGAGAGCTAATGAAATCAAACACTTTTGAAATAGAATATATTATGAAATGGAAGGAAACATATATGCATTCACAACCACTATTAGTCGGTAAACATAAATATACTAAACCACTAAATCACAACGATTTGTGTCACTCACAACATTATCATTATAACTTGTAGTTGTGTACTTGTGTACAATGTACTTTTCCAATTCAAATGTGTCATGTGGGTAGAAAACTAAATTGCAACAATTCATGCTTGTAGTTGCTTTTACTAACTGAACTACTAGAGCTAGCCATTTAAAATAATATTTGAAATTATAATTAGTATGAATTTATTAATATTATTTGAGACAAATTATTTTGAAATATACTTTTAAAGTTATCAATTTTTGTAATAGTGGTTAAGATTGAAGTTTCTTAAATTTAAGTCTTTTTTCTATATATGTGGCTAAATTCATATTGTTCTTTCATAATAACGTCGTGTTAGTTTTAACACGACATCCCTTCTTCTCAGGTTCCTTAAAGAGAAATATTATGATCCTACTTCTATTGAAACTTCCTTTGGCTCCCCTTCTTGGGTGGGTAAGCCTCATTGCGGGGAGAAATACTATTCTGAAATAACTTAATTTACAAATTAATAATAGCGGCGGTTTTGATATCTAGAAGCATGCCCGGTTATTAATATCCCTCAACTCTCCATATCGCTTGGTGTAAATCCTTCCCAGGTTAGGGACGTGATGAGTGAGAAAGGTTCTAGATGGAACCTTAAACGGTTAAGTGTTTCCCCCTCTTATTCTTGTTATTATCTCATGATTTATTATTCCTTTTCTATTGTATTGACACTCCCTTGTGGAATATCTATTCGAATGATAATGTTACTATTACAAAAATATACTCCATCCGTCCAACTTACTAAAAGATGGTGTTCAATATTATTTGTCTTGTACAATATCCAGACACTTTTCCCCTAATTTTTCCAATATCACCCGTATCTAATTAATTAAAAGTAATGATGCAATAAATGACCTTATACTTAATGAATGAAGGTAATATAGTAAAGAGGAGGTTTATTAATGTTTCTTTAATCCTTGTGCCACAAAAAGTAGGACAAATAAAAATGGACATAGGGAGTATCATATTTTACTAAGAGCCAACAATACTAGTTTATCCTTGCTAAACGCGAAAAATATTGCCTCTTAGGGTAACTCCAAAAACTTGTGGAAAACTTTAGTCTCTAAAAGCTACACCTAAACTACGTAATTTCTAGCAAAAACTTATAAAAATGCACTACCTATGCAAGATAAAAAAAACATAAGATAAATGCATGTATCAGAGCTTGAGTTTCGGTTATTACTTTTGAACCACACTCCTAATCAACTAGACTATATTTACGGCAACCTTCCTCTCAAATGTGTATACGTTCAATTGATATGTATCCAAGATTTCCTTAAAAGACAAAGTTGTGGGTGTTTGTGTTGTTGTCTCGAATGTTAATGTAAATCTGACTAATGGTGCAGATGTTGCCTTTAAGGTTGTATCTGTGGAGGAAGCTGAGATTCGAGTAACATGTATGATAGCGCTGAGCTCTCCCATGGCAAGTGTAATTATTGAGAACAATCATGTTAAGATCACGAATTATCTATACAAAAACAATTGCACTTTTTCTATTTTTCAATACGTTTTTTTGAAACATTTAGATCTATTTCCTTATTATTCATGTGAGTAGAATTCTCATGTAGTTAGAAAACTAGTAAACAGGAACTGATTGGATATATAAATAGAATCTCTGTGATATTTTCTTTTATCTATGGCAATATCTTTTTGCCACTCTTATCACCAAGTCTCTTGTGATGGAATCACTAATACGTCTGATTGAAGACAAGGTACATAACAACGTATGAAGGGAACTTTTACGAGGAGTAATTATCTAGTTATTTCTTACTTATTATTTGCGGATGATTCGTTATTTTTTATAACAATAGAAGGCAATGAAATTGAAGAGTTCCAAAATTGTACTTCTACTTATTATGCAGGATCATGTCAGAGAATAAATTTTAGTAAGTCATCGATATGTTTTAGTCAGGTTACATCGAAAGATTGCAGAAGTCAAATTACAGAAATGTTGCATATTCAGGAGAAAGAGGATCTTGAGAAATTTCTGGGAACCCCTTTGTGTCATAAACGGTCAAAGGTAAAGTCATCAAACTGAATAGCAGTAAAATTGTTCAAGAAAACGAAAGGAGTGATAACACATCTATTATCATAATGAGGAAATGAAGTCCTTATCAAGGCAGTTTTGCAAGCATTTCCGAACTATTAAATGTTTATTTCTCCTTTCCTGTTACATTTTGTAATAAGCTTATATGCAATTTCTTTTTTGTGGAACTCGGGTGAAAAGTCTCGAATTCATTGGATGGCCTGGGAAAATTTTTCCATCGGTAAGATTCTTGGGGGCATGAGATTTAAAGATTTCAAGTGAATGAACACGTCACTTTTGGCGGAAGAAGCAGAGAATATATTGAATAATCCAAACACACAAGCATCTCGACTGTTAAAAGGTATATATTTCCCCAAAAGTAACTTTCTCGATGTTAAACCGAGACAATGTGAAACATGGCCGTGGGTGAGTTTATTGGAAGGACGTGATCTAATAAAGAAATATGAGAGATGTAAATAAAGAATGGTGAGCTTAATTTGAAACGATAATTGGCTGGATACACAGTGGACACTTGAAAACCCCAAAAATTATGAACTTGAAAAAGTTAAAAAGTTGTGGAAAGAAAACACGACCATGTGGAATATGGATTTATTAAACGAGGTATTCCCAGAGCCAATTATACCGATAAACACAAGAGAAAGATCATGTTGACGGATGTTGAATACGAGTTTATTTGGTTGTAAACGAGAAATAGAAAGTATGCAACAAAGAGTATATATAAACTTCTTATAGATCAGCTTATGTTCGAAGAACCACGTCAATCTACGACTGAAACATCTGGGGGTAGTAGCCTCTGGAAGACAATATGGAAGTCTAATGTTCCGACCAAGGTTCAACTTTTTAATTGGGAGGGTTGCAATAATTCAATTTCTACTAGAAAGAATCTAGAGAAAAGAAAGTGTTATGTGATAGCAGAATGTATGTGGTGTCATATGGAGGAAGAGATAGTAGAACATCTGCTTCTCAAGTATGGAGTGACTCAAGTAGTTTGGGCAGGTTCAGCTCTGCAGATTAGTATACAACATGATGTGAAAGAAGATTCAGGTTAACAAATGCTTATGATCGTTGATCTTTACATCTGTGGTGGATGGTTGAAGGAGGACATAACATTTTATCTATTACTTATGATTTAAAACATTTGGAAGGCCAAGATGAAGAGTGGACATGATCAAGTTGAGATAGATACGGGTGATATTTATTAGAATTACAAATAAAAATATGAAAACACATTTTGTAAGTGAGTGGTTCAGACTTGAAACCAACAGACAAAGAGAACCATATGGAGTAGAAACGGTGGGAGAATGTATGAATTTTCAGACGAACGTCGCTTTCTCTTGTGATGCAACGTTTGACAGCTATTTAATCCAACCGGAATAGATATTTTTCAAATTCATAAAAATGGCGGGTCTCGAATATGACATTGTAATGATTTTGACTGTAACTCAATTGCTGAAGGAGAAGCCCAATCAATAATCACTGCTTTGGAGTTGGGAAGACAATTTCCAGATGAAGAGAAAACTATCTTCTCGGATAATATTGAAGTGATAACAAGGGAAACTGGCGGCAACTAGTTGGAGGGTCAGACCGTTGTTGAGACACATAAGGAAACTGGCGAAGGAAACGGGTCTGATCAGTTTCAGAAACATTCCACGACACCTCGACACTTGAGCAGACAAGCTAACAAAGAAGACCAAACACAGAGCAACAGCACGAAGGTTAATAGCGAAAGGACTCATGGTAGAGTTTCATATACTAGGTATAGGTTAAGGAGTTTCAATGTTTGTAACTTCCTTATCGTCCAGAAAAATTAACAAGTCTCGTGTATAACAAAGTCAATCGGTAAGGGTTAGATGTTTTATTTTAGATATATTAGCTATTTAATTAAAAAAAATTAGCCCTTTTCATAATTTGATTTTTAAGAGTTGTTTGTGTATTTTTTTTATCTTTCTCAATCATTTTTAATTTGATGTCTGGATAGCAAAATTGCAATTGGTTTGATTTGATTGACTTTAAAAATTAATGTATCAAATTATAAATTAAATATGACTAAAAGTAAAATAAAAAAAATTCCAAGTTAGGTTGTATGATTAGTTTAGTAAAACAAAATTCAATTTTTTTCTTTTGCTTTCAAACACATACAATCCTGAAATTGCTATTAATATTAACACATTATATATTTCCTCGCAGCTATAATAAAGCTAAAAACAAGGGCGAATCTAGAAAATAAAATAAGGATAGGACTTGGTATATATGGGTTTGGGGGTTATCGTTCTCAATTTTTTTAAAGCAAATATAAACAATATTAATGTGCAATTACCAATATCAAAATACAAACATGGACATGAAACACTATTGCGTTCTCGTCTATTCAATGAATTTATGCTTCTATTAACAATGTATATTCGACTTGTACCAGACATCTATGTTAGAAAACTTTATTGACAAAAAAAATTTCAATGAATTGGATTTATAAGTTAGCATTTGCCTAAAAAATGATGTAAATAACACCATTAAAGCTACAATATGAAGAAAAAAATACCATCACACCTATTTTACATAGTTTAAGTAAAATTATATTAGTATTTTATAATGTTATGTTAATATTCTAATTATTTACTAAAATAAATACTATAATTTTATTAAGTAATGTATTAAAGCATTGTTAGTCTCAAATTCGAAACAGAGACTGGTATAATGAATTACGATATTTTTATAAGTCGTTGAAATTTGACAAAGTTATGACTTAGATTCTGTATATTAAACAAAGATTTTTTGAAAATATCAAAATATAAGAATAACGGCAAGTCATAATAACATATTTTTAAAATTATTTTTTAAGTATAAATGATTGTATATGCTATGTGCATTTAAGAAAATAAATAAATCAATTGCTATGTTTCGAACACACAACCTCTATTCTAAATCCAACTTCAACTAAGCTACAATGTCTTATGTGCATTTTAAAGCAAAAATTTATAATATCAACATTCATACGGGGGATAATTATTTTTCAAGCGAAAACTACATTTGCATATCATAAAATTTACGGGTTCAAGAGGGTTTGAGACCCCCCCCCCCCCCCCCCCAGGCCTTCAATAAATTCTCCCCTGGCTAAGAAGGTCCAAAATAAAGAATAAAATTCGGTAAGTTAGGATGGGTTTTGTGTTTCGGTAATGCTAAATTGTTGTATTTTTTTAGCGTCTCATATTGTCTTCATTACGACAAGTGTGTTAACTTTCCTTTCAGCTAACAGGCTGACCATCTTGTTTATGTTAAGAAACTTGTTATTCAAACGGAACGTGGATAGTTATGTGAAAGAAAATTTTGAGCACTTGAGTTACTTTTTGGGATACTCATTTTTTAAATAATTGACGATGGTATTTTCCAAGTGCGCAATCTTTCTCTTAAATTTCTGAAAGACCTTGAACCATGTTCTTTAGATGTAACAACCTTAGATCATTGAATTCAAATAGCCTAATCTTTTGTGATAAAGCTATGAATTATTTATAATCCCAACCTTCATTGTAGTGTCACTACGTAGTTCATTGTAAATGGAACAGTTTTTTCTCCATGATTACTTTTGCAATGACTTGTTTTGGATTCTCAAATATTAGCGTCTTATGTCCTTTGCTGAGAAATTATGCAACCACCATGTCCAAAGTAAAGACCATATACATATTCCACCATTTGAGCAACAATTAATAAATTATGTTTTAGAGCAGGAACATAAAGCACATATCTCATTAACCTCGTTCTTGTCTTGGTTTGTACTCCAATGATTCATTTTTATATTGGAAGGAACTACATTACCATTTTCATTCTTGCTGAGAATTTATTGCAATATCTAAGTCAAGAAAAATATATTTTTCTCCTGACATATGATTACTATAACCACTGTACAAATATCATATATCAACACTTTTTGTATTTGCAACTTGACAAGCGTATAATAAATTGCCTTGATATTCTTTTTCTTCAATGAAACTTGTATTTTCCTTAATGTTTAATCGACAATATTTTTGGATATGCCAAAACGTTTTGTTAGTGATGACATTGTGGTTTTCTTTTAAACCAACAATCATTTTGAGAATGACTTTTTCTCTTACAACTATTGCATTCTAAAGATGATCCATCAAAGTCATTCTTTCAAACTGTTGTCTTTATCGACCTCCTAAACGTCTATTACGTCCACGACCGCAACCATTCTTCCTCCTTTTGAAGATTAACCTCTGTCATAATTTGACTGTTTAATTTTTTTTATCAAATAACTACTGAGTTTGGTCCGAAATGCACCCTTAGTTGGTTTTTCGAAGTAACGTTTCAACATTTGCTCAAATAATTTTAAATAACTCATCAACTCTTGATTAATCATTGAAGATATGTGGTTTTGTATCCTCAATGACTGTAATTTTTGAATCAAATTTATTAAGTAGTTTGATGGATCTAACTTTTTCATCTTCTTAATATTTCAGATTTAGAATATCCCAAACTTCTTTTACTCTTGTTGCTCTCATGATTTTTGGAAAAGTGAGACTGAAATTTCTTCTTGAATGTAATGAAGTATAGTAACATCATTTTTTATTGTTGACCTCAATATGTTGAATTGATTTTCATAGAGATCTGTTGTATTCTCAGATTGCTCATATCCACTCCCAACCAAATCACACAAACCTTAAAATACGAAAATTGTTTCTATTTTGATACTCTAAAAATTGAGATGATCACCATCGAAAACTTGAATACCATTTTTTTGTAAATGAAGAGTTATTTGTCATGAGTAATTTTGCAACCAAGCTCTGATAACACTTTATGTTGGGTGTTGGACATTTGTGTATATAGAAAGGATAAGATAATATATAGATGGATAAGAAAATAGTTTTGTTTACTATTACTTGTTGTTTATTGTTTTGTAAATTATCCCAAATGATGCAAACTACTCAACTGTCTATACTAGTGGATGACCATTCTAGACTCTTTATGTTAATTGCTAATACATGAACTTAATAATAAATATAGATACATGAATCACCTACCAAGAGACTAATGCATTATATTCTAAGATAATTTTTACTCTTCTCAAGAGATAATTGGAAGGACATGTTCATCCACTTGTTGCATCCAATGAACATTACTCAACATATGACTTTGTGCAAGTGAGTCTGGAAAAAACAAGAAGGAATCTGGATATGGTGGAACAACTCGGAAATCAGTGTTGAATTTCTCAATATTAGGTAACAAGTCATCAACGTGGAAGTTTACTTTCCGATGAGTTAATAAATTCTCTCAGCAGTGTATGCACATACATGTCCTCAACAACGGGAATGATTATGAATTTTTTATTAGATATGGCTAACTCGTTAACAGTACCGTAGTTTCGGCAGGTGACTTTAACCAAATTGGTAGATTGAGGATAAGCTTGGTAGTATATGAGGTTTGCTTTAAGAAATGGTGACATGCATGTAAACGTATGGATATGGTTTTTAAAATGCAATTCTTGGGAGACAACTACGGGTCAACAAATTATAGTATGCGAATATGGACTGACTTGTATATTTCGGGATTTGAGATGGCAAGGCCATGTTTTTTTTTTTTGGCGTAATTCTTGTTAGACAAGGATTAATATTTTATAAAATAACACCTTTATATAAGCAAAATTCATCATTTACTAGAAGAATTGTGATAACTAAATTGTCTGATAAGCATGAAGTCCATTCTGATATTTTAAGATAACTATTAAAGATAACTGATAATATTTTCACAAGAAAATCCTAGGAGAATTAATTTCATAAATACGTCCAGTTAGATTAATTTAACTGGATAAAAGTCTTGTTATGCATGAGTAGATTTGCATATTTCACATATAAAATTAGTCGTGGTGCGTATAAATTGTTGTAAACATTTGAATGAATAGAAGAGTTTCCCACATCGGTGGGTGGTGGAAAAGTTTGACTACTTTTATAACTTGTGGTATTAACAAAGCTCAAAGATCCAATACCCATGCACATGGCAAGGCAATGATTAAGCCCACACGCGCGCACCACCACCACCACCACCCCCCTGCCCGGCCCGGCCCGGCACCGGCACCGGCGACGGCGTGGGTCGTGGGTCGTGGGGAGTTTGGGGAGTCAAAAAATGAAAAATGAATTGTATTTTTCTACCAGCTCTTATAATGGTCGTGGGCAACTCAAACGAAAACGTACAGGCACGCGGTAAAAGAAAAGAATAATCAGCAGCTGTTACACGTGGGAATATCAAAGGTCAAAGATGTTACAAGATGTCAAAACGTGGGGGTTACACAAATCAAAACAGTCAACCCAATTAAATCAATTCCGGGAGGGAATCATGGGATTTAATGGGGACGTTTTGGCTTGGGTCTTCAGCTCCTCACCACTATATAAAGGCCTCACTCCCCACTTGTATTCTCCACGAATTACAAAGCAAAGCAGCAACAAAAGCCTTACGCATAAAAAAGCTCTCTACGTTTTTCTCTTTTTTATTTCTGTTAAGAGATACCGGTACTACGCCGGAATATCTTTTTAACACCGGAATTTTATTCCTTTACCGTGTAAGTTTGGCTTTTAATTTTCCGTGTAATAGCATAGCTTTGTAATTCTCGTTGGTTTTGCAATTTCCGTGTAATAGTGAGATTATTCGTTAATTGAAACTTTTGGTTTATTTCTTTTTCTCAAATATTTTCTTTACGGTGATATTTTTTCGCAACATAAATTGTCCTAAACTACCTACGTACCAAAAAGAAAATTTGATAAGTACCAAAATTTACCATTTCTTATAGAACTTTTCTAATTCTCAAACTTGGAAATTGTGACAAGACTTTCCTTATGTTCGAAGGACTTGATTGTGGACATATGGCCATGGCCAGGATCAAAAATATAATTGATATCTTGTGTTGTAGTAATATCATGGAAAATCACTTCCTTGCGCTCATCATTATGAAAAATAAGTAGACCATTTCCATAAAATCCGGAGAGAAATTGGTACCAGTCAAATTTCACATCCTTGGGATCTAGAACATCTAAGCGTATAGATAGTGATTTAGTCCAGGTGTTATTAACTGATTGAGTAGATAAATCTTCACATACCAACAACTCATATAAATTAATCTTTTTGTCGTACGAGATAAGAGCTACGGAGGAGTCTCTGAACGGGAAGATCATCGCATGTACATGTACATGTGGTTTTGAAATATCCTGAGGCAATTCTATGTTATCAAATGTCTCATCATTCAAATCAAACAAAACTATTTTCCACGTATTACTAGTTATATGATAATTACAAACAACCCGACAAAGAAAGTTTTTATTTTTAATTGAAAGACAAGTGGTTCCTCCCACATAAGAGACACCTACTCGATCACCGGGGTGTTGTAAATTTTTCCATGAATTGCTACGTAAACTGTACAATTCATATCTATCACAAGTATTAAAACCGTCAGCATAAGGCACTGTGAGTAATATCTTATAATCATTAGTTTTAGAATCGAGACCAAATCCTATGTCTCCGTCACGACAACATAAGCTATACTTCTCCCAAAAATTATGAGAAGGTGGGAGTTCTTTAAAATCTCTGGTTGATGGGTTCCATAAAGCAATATAGAGTGACACGTTATCAAATAATAATATTATACCATTACATGAACTTTGAACTTGGTAAAGCAAATATTTATAACGGATATCATCTTTAATTAGTGGTGGTACTTTCAAGTCCACAGCAGATGAAGACCAATTTGTTACATTCATCTTAGGTGGTGTGAATAAAGAGATGTGACCTCCACGCCAATAGCTAACAACGAGGTTTGTTGATGTGTAATTTTTAAGGTGCATGGGTACTAAGCTTGGGCTATTAATGAGGGTGCGCCATAACTTGTTGACGCACTTGAAACGCATCAAGGATTTCACTGGAAGACGGGAAAGAACTTCCACCAATATAAGTTCAGGGAGGTGAAAGTTTGTAGAAAGGATGAATGATCCCATTCTCTATTTTTATGATATCATCATCGAAATTGTGTATAAATAGCCGATCCGAAGAGGCAAAGAGAATAAGATTACAAAGAGAAAATGGAGAAAAGTAGTTTGTATTATTATAGAATACTGATTTTTAGAGGAGGATGATTACAAATAAAATTTATTCCTATCTCTTATATATAAAGAGGTTTTAATCCAAATTTTAATAAATTATATCGTATTAGATTTACTAAAGTTCTAAATTTTGAATTAACAATTTTTATTGAGTAAATGGTTCAATTTTCACATCACTATCACTGATTATTATAACAAAACACATGTCATTAGATTTCTATACGTGATTATAAAAAATTATTTATAAATATATAATAAATAATTATATTATATGGATCAATAAAAAAATTAAATCATTATAATTTTTTCCCTTGCCCTTTATATCACATCTATAATATTTTAAAATATTATTTTACCGAAAAAAAGGATAAAAAAATCTAATCTTAGATGAATTAACCAAATAAAAAATTTATTTACGTTTATATCGACCAAATAAAAATAAAAAGTAAAGCACTGCTTTATAGAAAAAAAGTTACACATTATATTCTAGAATAAAAAAAAGTAATGTATATTCATGTTCAAGGGAAAATTAAAAAAAAAAGTCGAATAATATTCTAAAATATAAAAAATATGTCAAAATAATTTTTATTTATTTAATATGTATTAGTTAAAAGAACTCTATCTAAATGTTTACTTAAAATAAAGTATTCTAAAATAAAAGTTTTATTCAATAGAATCTTATAGAATTCTATAAAATTCAACAATTAAAAAGATTAAAAAAATCATAATTTTCTAAGTACCTTAAGATTTTAAATAAATTTTGTAAAATATTGACAAAATTAAGATTTTTTAAAATTTAAATTAAATATCTATAGATTTTAAAAAAAATATAACCGACTTTATATTAAATACATAGATATAGGTTCTATTATATAGGTTCTATTATATTTGTACTGATTAATGCTCGGTGTATGTGTGTTAACAGTTTGTTTTCTGATTTATGGTTTGTCCCGGAAAAGACTACCAACTTGTTAATTAATGGTGTTAAACCATTTCAAAACCTGAGTTTTTTTGGGATTAATTGCATTCACCTGGCTTTGGCTTGTTGGGTCAAATCTGTTAGGATTTCAGCAGGAAGAAGAGTAGAAGGATGTGCAAGGATTATGACAGCTTACCCCGAAGTTGAAGCAAAGACAGCTATGGCCTCAAGCTTTCGGATTAGCAGTGGAGTTAATGATAAAGATTGCAACGTTTTTAGTTTCTATTCTAGTGACTGTTGTAATTTGTTTAGTACTATCAAAGTGTTGATTAAGTTTCTTAGAAAGTGTAAGGTTCAGGTTTACTCAAAAATCTCTCTTAGTAAGAGATCCAAAATGTTGAATGTTAATGGAGTTTCTAAACAAAAGCCAAGAGCCTCTTTGTTTAGTCTTTGGAGATGTCCTCTCCTTCTCCTATTAGCAAAACGTTTCTCTAGAGATTGTCATCCAATAGGGATTGGCTAAGATGTAAGAATATTTTAATTAATGAATTTTCATTCTCGACTAAAAAAAAAAAATACAGGGATAATTCTTTGTTGGGTACTGAGGTTTTTTACTTCTGGGTGTCTAAGGGTTTAAAAATGATAAATTAGTACCCAAGTTTCATTTTTGTGACGTTGTTGGTACCTACCGTCAGTTTCTCCGATAAATATCACGTGGTGCCTACGTGGCAGATAGAAGATTTGCCACGCAAGCGTCACGTAGGTACCCACCTAAACTATGTCCCGTAACCACAAACTTAGCGCTCTCGTGCTTTTTAAGTAACACCTTGAGTTTATTTTTCACGGCGTAATAAGCGGACATCTCGCCCATGAAAGTCGAGTCTAGGGTATTTTTGTCATTTTGTGTTTGGAGAAGAAGTTGTGTGAATGTGGAAGTGTTGATTCTGTTACCTAGTCCTAAAGCTTGAAGGAAACCCATGTGGAGTTTTCCGACATTGGGAATTTCGTACCATGAATAGTCGAAATCTGCGCTCCAATCAAAAGCGTCGAATGGTTCGGTTCCTCAGAAACTAATGGGTATGAGATTTGCGTCGTTTGGTTTATCTAACATGATGAATACTTGAGTCGATTTTTGTTTTTGATAATCTGTCAAGAAATTCATTATAAATAACAATCAGCTAATTGCATTATAGGTCCTTTTATATACTCAAATTCAGTGCTTACCGTTCAAGCAGTTAAAGAAGTCCACAAAGTGTATCTTGTTAAAGAGAAGCTTCGAAACTCACGAGAAAAAAACTAAAAAAGTTATACCTTCCAATGGACATGTACAACATTTCGAACAACTTTTTCATTCTCGTAGGCTAGTTTAGATGCCATTATGCAAAGGTCCATGAGAATTCGGACTTTCAGTTCTGGCCCACCATCTCCAAGATCAGATGGGCCGGGCCTCTCAATCTTGAATAGGTCCATTTTCCCATCTAAATGCCCAATTGCACTTATGAAAGAGTTCGAACCTCTTTGTGGCAACACTACCTTTCCTGTTTTTCACAACATTGTTAAGAAAAATCGCACAATAGGTCCCTAATTCCCTATACTAATTTTTCCTGAATTATTTACATGATTAGTCTCTATATAGGAGTATAAAATTTAGTTTCTATACTAGCTTGAAGAGTGGGCCCATTTGGATCATTAAATGCATTGTTAAGCGAAATATATTACTATTGGAACATGGAATTAACTACCAAGCACTTCTTTGTGTATATTTCGATAGTTTAGTCCTTTATCTTGCAAAAAGTAACATTCGTAGTCCTTTTCTTTTGTGACCATATCAACATTCTATCTTGCAAACTAACACTTGGATACACGTAGATACAATATCTATAATGTAACAGATATACCGAAAATGAGAAACTTTTATAGGGACTAATATGTTACGTTTATAACTAAATCATCGAAAAATGTACAAACAGAGGGACAAAAGTGTACAAAATTAAAGATAAAGGACTTAATATCTAATTTACGCAAGAATTGAGATTTACCCCGAAGAATGTTGATGATTAGACCAAAAAGATTGCCATTATGAGATAGAAGGTTCAAAATGTACTCAATGAGATAACCACTCCATTCCATAGGTTTCCCAAAAAAGCTTATTAATTTTCTAGAATGGGTTTATGTTATCTATACTTCTTGTTAATGTTATCTGATCTTTGAAGTTTGATTACTAAAGGGTTTGTTATATTTATATGTTTAATGTTACTGAAGTTGAATTTGGGAATCAATTTTATTAGATTTTACAGTTGCCTAAGAGCTTTAGTGGCATGTTTGTTTATTAAATATAGTGGGATTTGTGTGGGTAAATAGTGATGGGAGATCACTGAAGCAATTCAAAGGCATAATTTCTTATTACTATGTTATTTTTCCAGTGCTGCTTGTGTTTAATGTGTTCTACAAAGCAATTTAACATATTAATTATTGTTTATTAAACTTCACATCTTTGTTTTTCGATATATTCTTGAAAAAATGTCTCATCTTGAGAATCTGTCATATAGACTATGTGCATGAGCATGAGATGGAAATCGAAGCACTAGAAGCTATACTTATGGAAGATTTCAAAGGTTTGTGAACAATATCTTACTTTTTTACTTTCACCTTTCTCATGAAATTTCTAATTACCAGAAAATCACTCTACTGAAAGTGGGTTAAGCACATCAAACAAAGATGTGATACTTGATATTTAGAAGCTAACCTACCTTCCACATTAAAATATATGCACTTTCAGTGATTTTGGTTACACTTAGAGCTTTGTGTTTGTAACGACTTGATTCAAATTGTTAAAAGTACAATATACATTAATGCACTTAGTGCCCGTTTGGAAGTGCTTTTTTGGAGAAGTACTTAAAAGTGCTTTTAGCATTTTAAGAGTTTTTTTGACTTTGAAAAGCACTTTTTTGAGAAGCACCAAATAGGTGCTTCTTAAAAAAAGCACTTAAAATAATTTTAGATTTCAAGATTATTTTTAATAATTTTTTTAAAATTTGAATTTTATTCTAAAAGCGTTTTTTTACTCTAAAATAAGCACTTCCAAACGGGCCCTTAGTGTGCTTAATAGGATAAGAAATTAAATTTTCTTCTACGAACATTCCTATTTCTGGTGTTGTATATATGATTTGCAGTTCTATTAAAGAGGGTAACAATTAACCACAGTTTTTACTCCATTGATATATAAAGTCGTAAGAAAGTAAAAAGATTACAGACATCGTGTGATGTCCGTTATTGACCGACAAGCTTGACTAATCACATAGTAAAAAAGGTAAGAACTTCACATCCATAAGTAAATAGACTACTTGAGAGGGGTTTATCTGACTGTAGCATAGCTCATAGGTCCACCCGACAGGGGGCTAGTAGATATTAGAGTCCCGACTAATATACAAATACCGACTTAGCCATTAAACGAGAACGTTCGTTATATGAACTTAGTAGATCCTTTGCAAGACTCAAGTACATCTCTCATATTTGCGTCCACATTTATTTACTTTAAGTAATTCTTTTTAAGTTAATCTTTTCATTCAATAATTTATTTTGTTGCATCTTTAGTATTACTTCAAAACCGAAACAAATATATCTTCATCTTTTATTTTTTTGTTTTAGCAATTACTTCTACTAATCTGATAAACACCAAAGTTGTAACTATCCGTCCTTGAGAACAAAACCCGATTATCAGATTATTACTTGAACGACCCGTATACTTGCGGTCTATGGATCCTTTATTTATTGCTTAATTTTATCACACCCCAAGAACCACCAGCCATGAAGTTGTATGGAAAACCCGCAAACTAGAGAATAGGCCACGCAATCACAAAGATTCGTGGATGGGACGCAATCAAACTTGGTTTCAAAAACAATCACCCTTTGACATAAGCCAAAATATATATATATACATAAGTATTATAATGAGAATATCTATGATAAATTATAATATAGGTAATACTAAAACCCAAAACCAAAATTAGGCATAGACGCATGGCGGGTGGAGGGGTTGCCTTTCCCTTTTCCAAATTCATGGTGTAGTGAACAATTCACCCAAAAAATATTAGGTAATTTTTTCAAATAAATATTGACTCCAATCCCCCCCTTCCCCCAAACCTAAATATTAGCCCATCACACTATGTTGTAGAAATCACCGTCTAGGCGCGTCAAGGTGTCCACTACCCCGTCAGCTACCTACGTCTTGTAAAATTCTAGGTGTTTTTGTATAGCGTTTTAGTCGCTATGAAAAAGGCGCATAGCCTGCCTAGGCGCCGATTAATGACGAAAAGGCCGCGTAGGCCCTCCTTTTATTTTGCTTACTCTTAATAATTCTTTAATTGATATTATAACTCTAATTTTATTATTTTAAAATTTATTATAGCGTTGTTCGAGGATTTTTATGTATTAAATAGTTAAAATTTATAATTATTGCTAAATATATAAAATTAATACCGAGATTCAAAACCGTATAATCTCGCCTAAACCCCGCGTAATCCTTACTTAAAATGCTAGTCTCCGGTTGACCGCCTGGGCCGCAAAACCAAGTTCTACAACATACACTCCATGTCTAAATATTACCCCCTATACTAAATATTAGTCTTTTAGCCCTTCCCAAATTAGAAAATGACCAAAAATAAAATTGAGAATACAACTGCAAATCCCGCATATTGTGTAAATTTTTAGCCACCTCCCCCTCCCACATCATAAATTCCTGAATTTACCCATGCATAAACGTGTCAAAAATAAATAGTTGGACGTAGCCAACATCAGAATTTAATATTTATCAAACAAAGGAAAAAACAAAAATCACCCCAAACTTGATAAGAAAGTATTTTAACACTGACAAAACTGTTGTATCTTGAACAAACTTGCAAAAACTAGGTGACATCACTTTTTGTTGATGACTCTAAGTAAAGTATATATATAATCTTTATCGGTGATATTTGTTTATAGAGTATGATTTGAATTTTAAATAGTTCATTTATACTTTTTATCTTGCAAGGTTAATTTTTTCTTGCTTGCATTATTGAACCATTTAAAATATAGTATATCATGCATATAATTAGATAATATCTTTTCAGATAATGCCAGTAACCCTTAAAAAATATAAGGGTGAATTATTTACCAAGGCCAATGGCCAACCCTATTTATAAACAAAAGTCAAACATAACCTAGTCCATTAAAAACTAAATAAATAACCCAAAAATACCAAAACTATCATTCCAACACCTTTTTTTTTTTTTGGTCAAATCCATTCCAACACTTTTACCCACAATGAAAAGCTGAAAATCCAAAACCCATACCCTCCCCTCCCCTCAACGAGACCCATTCCAAAAAATCCTTCTCAACGACCTCTTCACCCTCCCCTCTCCTCCCCTCTCTCCTTCTCTGTTGCCTCAACTCAACTACCACTCTCCACCTTCCACCTTGCTCCTCCTTCCACCCTCTCCTTCTCACCATCGCCTTCCCTCTGCTCCTACCTCCCCCTCTGTCTTCTTTCTCAAGAACAGCTGTGGGTCATCATCAAAAAAGCTTTTCCGACCACCACCACCATGGTCACCTTACTTCAAGAGTTGCAGTTGCACCACCACATCAACGACTTCCCTCTTCTTCTTCAGATCTGTCGCCACCATGCATGGTCAACTTGTTCGTGGCTGTGTAGACCTTAATGGCTCGTTAGAGGCTGAGAAAATCTTTGGCAAACAAACTATGTTGGCTCATCAATAGCTCCGATCTCGTGGTTGAGAAGAACTTAATGGTTAGTTAATGACGAAGAACAGCTAAGACCTTGATCTCTGAAGAACTCTGTTGTCAATGACCTCCCATAGGCGAAGCAAATGACGGCAAATCCCTGAACAGCTTAGATCTGTGGAGAAACCTTCCACCACGAAACAGATCTAAAACTTTCAAAGCAGATCCACTTTAAGTATTGATCTGCAAAACATTTTTAATATTTATGCATTATATACCTGTGAAACTTAGTCTATAAGTATTGATCATTGGTTTGTGTATATTGTGATTTGCAGGTTTTCAAGAGTGCTCCACTTTTCACTTTTCATATCTTCAAAAGGTCGGTACAGTTTCCATTTTTGTTTCCTATCTTAGTTTTCATATCTTCACGATAGATTTCATATCTTCTCATGTTTCTCTCTCTTTTACCGGGTCCCACATAGCTTGTTCAATTCTTTCATCTACAGTGTTGTTGTAAGAGAAGATAAAACAACTATTACCTGTACTGTTTTCCTAATGGATGTAATGTAAGGTTTTAATCTTTTATTTTTTATTTTTAATTCTTTTAAGTTAGGCATTGTTTGGAAAGAATTTTTACTATGGTTTTGCTACTCAGGAATGGAAAACAACACTTGAACATGCTCTATAGTAATGGGTCATAATGGGATATTCAGAAATGACACAAGTGATGCAATCGAAGGATCTTTTCATCAATGTATGTCTATTTTTTTATACCAATTACAAACACACAGAATCACACACAATCTTTGTAATTTTGTTAGTCTATTCTAATGACTTACTTTTGTATTTAGGGAGAGATAAACGTACTGTTAAATCTTTGGTGGCTAGCACTTGAAGATATAGATGGTGGCCCATCTTTTCTTGAAAAGGCACTGAGGTTTCTTGAAAAGTTTGGTAAGTTTTACTGTTAAAAGTATCACCATATGGTTTTAGCTTCGTGTGTGTGTTTTTAGTACTTAAATTCACATTAAAGATTTTGGTTGATAGACAAATTCGTTTTAAAAAGGTATTTAAATCCCTATTATTATAAAATTATATGGAAATTTCTTACTTGGACTCTTACTAACATTTGGAAAAAAAAATGACTCTTACTAACAAAGAGACACAAATAAAAAATTAGGCCAAGGTAATGTAATGTCTTTGTGAACATTTAATTAGACTTGTGATCCCTTTTCTATTTAGAGTAATGATATGAGGATGAACTAATAAAGGGTGACAAATATCATTACTCTTCTTCTATTTAAAGATGGTTGGCTGTAGAGTTTGTAATTTCAATATTGGGCTAGAAACACTTTATTCAACTAATAAGATTACGTTCACATGGCCATACTTGCTGGGCCATTCAATAATTAGATGCTTTTGTTAGAAATATGATGTATGTTTTAGGCTAACAATCTTTTCTCGTACAAAGATAAATTTTCCTTCTCATTTCTCTCTTACATTCCTCACGAAAACTCAAGATGGCGGTTGAATTTTTAATTGTTGTTGCGGAAATCTCGCCAATAAGGCACTTTACATTGCAAATGAAGAAATCAGTATTTTAATCGGCTGCAAAGAATCTCTTGCAAAACTCAAGGCTGGAGAAGTTAGGATCATTCAAGGTTTCCTTGCTGATGCTCACAACAAAGATATCAAGTCTATCGTTGTGCAAAGCTGGTTTAAAGAACTCAAAGTTGTATTGTTTGATGTTGAGAACGTGTTGAAGAAATACAACTACAAACTTATTCATCATAATATCCTAAGGGACATCAAGGTACACAACTAGGGATGACAACAAATCGGTTTTTTGCAAAAAATCCAAAAACCATAACCATAACCGTTTTTATACTTAAAAACCATATCCTAACGGTTTTAACCATCGGTTACACTTTTCAAAATCATAACCGTATTATTAGGTTTCGGTTTTTTAAACGGTTTTGCGGTTTTTAACCATATTCAAATGATAAAATAAAACCACACATATAAAAGGTTTTATAAAAAAACATGTTGGTATTAGATTAAATTGCATATTTATGATTTAATTGGTTAAATCTACTGTTTTGATTTTGCTTTTAGAATTTCAATATATCTCATTTAATCTAAATTATTATAAATTTAAAAATATATATGATAATAAACGGTTTTTGGTTTTTTAGTTTTATTTTTATCAAAAACCATAACCTAACGGTTTTAACCATCGGTTACACTTTTCAAATCCATAACCTAATGGTTTTAACCATGGTTAGATAATTCGGTTTTAAATCGGTTCGGTTTTTATCCGTAACCATTGCCATTCCTATACATAACATCTTTTCTCCGGTACAAAACTTAGCATTCAACCTTAAGATAACTCATAAGGTTAGGGCTATCAATTATGAATTAAAACGTTTGAACACAAGGAGGGAAGTATGGGTTGATTAATGTTCTAAATTCAAATTTGGAAATTAAAATGGATCAAGTCAGGACTAGTCTTGTTGTCCAAGAGTCAGAGATAGTGGGAAGCGATGAAAATGTGGTAAATGTAGTAGATATACTTGTAAGTGTAAACAATGAAGAGAATATTGCACTCACTGCCATAGTTGGTATGGGTGGGCAAGGGAAAACGAGCCTTGCTCAATTAGTCTACAAATATGATAAAGTGGTGAATCATTTTCATGAAAAAGTATGGGTGTGTGTGTTAGAGATGATTTTAAAATCAAGAGGATCTTAGGTGATATGGTGCAGTCTTTAACCAAACAAAATCCTAATTTGACAACTAGGGAATCATTAATCAGAAAACTTCAAGAGACGCTAAAGGGAAAAAGATATCTTGTTGTTCTTTATGATAATATGGAATGAGGATTATAAAAAATGGGAACTATTGAACAATGATTTGCTAGAGATAAAGTGGTTCTAAAGGAACCAAAATTCTGGTAACAACACGTAGCCAAAAAATTGTTTAAAATTGTTTCAATCATGCGTGCATTTAAAACTCATGATTTAAACAAGTTGTAGTTGGTCTTTATTTTAAAAAAGAGCATTTGCAGTGGTAAAGGCTCCAGATTTTTTGGTAAGGGCTCCAGATTTTTTGGCTATAGGACGAAAGATGGTAAACAAATGTGGTGTGGCACTGACGATTAAGGTATTAGGAGGTTTGCTCTATTTCAAAAAAGAAATAAGGGAATGGTCGAGTATAGAAAAAAGTGATACAATTGTAGTCAACTTCTCATTATATTCCAAACCGCGGGATTGAGAATGAGAAGTTGACTACAATTGTATCACTTTTTTCTATACTCAACCATTCACTTGTTTCTTTTTTGGAATAGAACAAACCTCCCAATACCTTAATTGCCAGTGACACACCACAACATTTGTTTACCATCATTTTCCCTATAGCCACGAAATTTGGAGACTCAACCACTCCGTAAATGCTTTTTTCCTAAATAAAGACCAACTATCCTCATATGACAACTTGTTTAAATTATGAGTTTGAGATGCACGCATGATTGAAACAACGTTTTTGCTACGTGTTGTTACCAGGATTTTGGTTCCTTTGGAACCTCTTATCTCTAGCAAACCAGTTTTCAGTAGCTCCCATTTTTGTTGATCCTCATTCCATACATCATAAAAAATTACAAGATACCTTTTTCCTTAAGAGTATCTTGAAGTATTTTGATTAATGCTTTCCTAGTCAAATTAGGATTACTTTTGGTTAAAGACTGCACCATATCACCTAAGAGCCTCTCGATTTTGAAATCATCAAAAATCACACCCATATTGTTTCCTCAAAATGAGTCACCACTTTGTTATGTTTGTAGACTAATTGAGCAAGGGTCGTTTTCCCTTGTCCACCCATACCAAATATGGCCGTGAGTGCTATGCTTTGTTCATTGTTTGCACTTACAAGCATGTCTACTACTTTCGCGATATCATCTCTTCCGACTATATCCGATTCTTGGATAGAAGGACTAGTCCTTCGATCCATTTTAGTTTCTGAATTTGAATTTAGATTATTAATCAACTCATATTTCCCTCCTTGTTCACTCACACGTTTTAATTTAGTATTGATATCACTAACCTTACAAGCAATTTTACGATGTATTATGGAATACAAAGTCTGTTATCGGAAAACAGAAATCGTATACAGAATTCCTTTTATTGTATCATTTGGTGAAAAAGTTGATAGTTGTACTCTTCCAACACGTTCTCAACATCAGAAAATACAACTTTAAGTTCTTTGAACCAACTTTTCACGGCGACCAAGTTGATGTCCTTGTTGTGAATATCAGCAAGGAGAGCTTGAATGATTTTAACTTCTCCAGCCTTGAGTTGTGCAAGAGATTCTTCGTCATCGGAAAAAAAGACCGATTTTTTCGGTCGTAGAGGAAACTGCCTGGTTGACGAGATTTTTCGTGAAAGCCCCAATCAAAAATTCAACAACCATCTCAAGTTTTGCAAGAATTGTAAGAAAGAAATGAAAAGGAAAATGAGTTTTAGCTTTGTGAAAGAAATGATTGTAGCCTTAAAACATATGTACAAATAATTCTAGGAAAAACATTATATTATTGAATGTACCAGCAAGTATTGTATGTCCATGTGAACAGTCTTGTTAGTTGAATAAAGTTGTTCTAGCCCAATATTCGAAATTACAAACTCTACATACAGCAATCTTTAAATAGAAAAGGGAGCACGGGTCATTATCACCTTGGCCTAATTAAGAGTCCAAGTACGAAGCTTCCATATAATTTTATAATAATAGGAATTTTAATACCTTTTTAAAACAAATTTGTATAACAAATTCTTTATTGTTTTATCAGAATTTATATTATATTTATTCCAGCATATTCTTATTATAACTAATTCATTATAATTATTATATATTTATTTTATGTAGGATTTTTTTATCGTGTCGTACTTGTATAATATACGAGGAGACTTTTGGAAGTCCCCAACATTTTAAAATTTTGCTAATGCTAACACCGTTATAAAAAATCGACGTTAAGTAACATGTGTAAACACGTGATCAGTTTTCCCTTTAAAGTAAAATAAGGGGTATAATGACGTTTTCAAATTACATTCCATCAAATAGAAATTATCTGTGGATTATAGCGAACGAATGTGTTTAAGTGGTAATTGATATCGTGATAAGGAATTAATAATACAGAAGATAAGTTGTAGAAGAGAAATATGATTTCTATTAATATAAGTTGGTGTTGATTAGCCTTGGATTATTATAGGTTTCTCAAAGGATTTTCGTACAAGCTCTTTTTATTAAGGCGTCTATTGTAGATTACCTCGACAGTGTTTATCTGCCTTGAGATTGTTCCACATCTTAATACTGATACGACTTAGTGGAAAATAGTAAAGTATTATACATTTTTTCTTTTCCTTTATAACACGCATATGTGTGGTGATTTTATATCCGAGTTTAGTCATAATGCCATTGGTCTAAAGTACTTGAAACGTCTCATCTTGATTACTGATGTTCCATCTTTCCTGAGGTGTTCCCTGAGGTTTGATTAATAATGAACACTCGACGAGGATTCTTTGCAAGTGTACGAGTTGTCACAAATAATAAAGTAAAATAATATAAAAAGTAACTGCATTAAATTTAAAATGAATTGAAATCTTTAATATATATATATATATATACTAGGTATGGTCCGTGTCTGAAGACACTACGAAATATAAATTTTTTGCAAATAATTCATAAATTATGCTTAATATGCAATAAACTTACATTTGAGCCAATTGAACAAAAAATTCAGTGTCTGCTATTTTATGTTACTTGTAATTCATCTACCTATAGCTAATTCATTAAAATATGAGCATGAACTTTGAATTTATGAAATATCGATATACTATTAAAAATATACAATATAGAGAAAAAAGGAATCGAATAAATAGACAAGTAACTTTATTAATACTGAGATAGCGTTAAATGTGGTGGGTTGAAGATAATTGTTGGCCAACGTTCTCTGCAGATAAATAGCCTTCCAGAACCAAACAACTGCAGATTTTGCATCCTTTTCTACCGGTTGTAACGAACAACAGGTGAAATTTTATCAATATATATATATATATATATATATATATATATATATATATATATATATATATGTAATAAATAGATTTAATCTTATTATCATGGATGGTTATGCACATCTCAAACTGAGGTGGTCTCATAACAGTTTTACGCCTATCTCTAGCTAATTATGGGTTATTCTCACAAAGTATACTGAAAACACGACCTAAGCTGCATCAAAAATTGAAATAACTGTTTTAAAATGTTGATGAAATGATAATATAATGTACCTCTTCATACTCGTAATCACGATCAGATCATACCCATGGATATTAGGGGTGTGTGCGGGTCGGTTTTGGATGAAAAATGTCCAACCCATAAACCGTCCGTTCTTGTGCGGGTTTTTAAAAATGAGACCCGCACCCGCCCAATAAATTATATAAACCATTAAGTTTCGGGTTGAACGGGTTGCGAGTGTATTGGGGGTGATTTAGTTTGATAAATAAGCCAAATTTGTATCCATATTCCTCCAGCGAGTCAAATTTACATTACAAACAAAAGCTATAACAAAAAACATTGTTTAGGATATTAATATGCATTTCAAATCATCTCTGACTAAAAAATATAAAAGGAGATTTTAGGAAAATAAATTTATGAATAAACAAATAATAGTGATAATATCAGGATTGAAATGAAAAATATATTCATTAGATAAAATATTATTGAAATGTTGAGTGACTTCAAAAATTTAAAAGGGATGGAATAAAAAATGAAATATAGAGTGATAGGCACATGACCCTTACTATTTTATTTAAACAAAATGAGCAATCCGATTTTTTCGGGTTAGCACATCCGATTACACTAACCCGAAATTATACGGGTTAGCTTTTTATTGGGTGGGTTGCGATTTACATCCGATTTAAACAAAATGTAAATCCGATTTTTTCGGGATGGAATAAAAAATGAAATATAGAGTGATAGGCACATGACCCGCAAAAGTGTATATTTTTTCAAGTTAAAGATCGGATTTACGGGTTTCAACCCTTACTATTTTATTTAAACAAAATGAGCAATCCGATTTATTTAATCGGATTTACGGGTTTCAAGTTAAAGATCCACAACCCGCAAAAAGTGTATATTTTTTCAAAAATGTAAATCGCAACCCACCCAATAAAAAGCTAACCCGTATAATTTCGGGTTAGTGTAATTGGGTTGGTCGGGTTATGCGGGTTTCCTAACCCGATGCACACCCCTAATGGATATTATGTAGTAATATCTTCAGTTTCTTCAATATCATCGAGGTGGTCAAGAAATTAAGAGAAGATTAATTACAAATTGTAACTAAAAAACTGTAAATTAGTTAAAATTGTTGAAAAGCTTACCATCTAATTCATCCTAAGAGTTTTCTTTTTCTTCAATTGAGAGATTTGCACATAACTCAAAAGTATTTAAGCGCTTCAGATTAACATGGATTATATAATTGTTAATAAATATAAATGGTGTCTTGTACGCTAATGCTTCACTAATTGTACCTATCCAATTTCATACATAATATTTAAGAAAATGATTTTTAAATATTATGTATGAATATAGTTCAAACTATAGTACCTGATATGTTGTGGAGTTTGGACCCGTTCTTGATTAAATAACCAAATGTGTTTAAGTTGTCAACAAATATATTTATATCTGGCACGTTGAAACCAATTTTATTCGTCAAATTGTAATAATTGCACTATAAGTAGATTAAGTCATTCCTGAGAAAAGAATGATTAAGCCAAACTCCTTTTTCAAGTTAATTGCACTATAAGTAGATTAAGAGTCTTGTAGATATTGAAAAGTGGTCTTTTTTTGAGTTAATTGCTGTTATTTAACACATACCCTCAACTATTGAACTCAACTATTTTCCATATTCTTGATTCCTCTTCATCTTGTGCATATGCTTCAGGTGATGAATTGAATAAGCAAAGTAGCCACCAAGTCTGATCAATCTATCTAATTCGAAAAGTAAAATTCCATCTCTTTGTAACCAATTATTCAATGCTGAATTTCGTTATATCTGTTTCAATCACTCAAAAAGTAATGGCTTACTGGTGATGGTCGGAGTGTGATAAGATAAAAGATAAATAAATAAGAACAAAACACTTTAACTCCCACGTTACTCATTGCAAGTATCGCAGTCGTAATCAAGTTTTAATGATAATTTCTGATTCGTTCTCATAGTACAAATGTATTACAAGAAAGCGTAGTAATAATTATATTCAATGAATTAAAATACAAGAAAAGTAAATATGAATAATGATTGAGAAGAATAGTGATTAAACTAAAGACAAAATAATAAATAAAAGATGTGAGAATAAGATAGGAGAGATATAACTCAGGTTTTGCTAGTATGCACTTATCCTTCTATTTCTTCTACTAGTTAATAAGGGTGATTGGAGCTCTTAGATTAGTAGCCAGGATTCTGTATTCCTCCTAACCTTTTTACGGGTGGACTTAGGTGGCGACCTAACAATTACCATGGGACTTGGATAAGGGGACCCTGCCAATGATCAGTGGTTAAATCTCAAACCCTAATGATTATCTAGTGAGCCAAGCCCTTTCGGATCACTACCGCACACTAGACTCTTATGTGATGATTCAATAATTAGACACCCCTTTCAGGTGAACATCTTACTACTATTAAGTCTGTCCTAACGTGATCAAGATTAAGGCAGACAATAAGTCAAAACACACAAAACAAATATATGGTTAAGAAGCTAGAATCAATTTAAAAAGGTTTTTTCCAAACAAACTTATATAGAAGGAAATATAATTCAAAGATTATCCATATGCAAAACCCAAGTTATGGGAAAATTAGTTCATGCTAACAAGAAATCAACTAAAATAAAGATACATAATGTCAACTTTCTTCTTTTCAATGACTTCTATGATGAATAATACTAAGGACTAGGTAAGGAGAGGCAATGACATGTTTACAATGATAAGAGGGTGTATTTATAGATATTAGGAAGACCCTAGGTCAAAATTGGGGAGTAAAAGGTAAGTAATTTGAGTCCAAGTATACTGTATTGACTTTTTGATTTTTTTTTCAACCCCGGCAAAGGGTTACAAATCAATATCATCTGAATTTTCTTTTTATGCCTTAATACAAACACATACTTTTCCCTCCTAATGTAATTTCCCAAAAGATGGACCCACCACCCCAAACTCAAGCTCGACACATGTCTCAGGATCGTGATTCAAGTGCGGGTCATTTTGGAAATGCCTAATAAACTAAAGGGATAAGGGCTTATATCATGGCAACAAAAGAAAAGGCTTTAAGGCTCAAAATTGGGCTAAGGCGGATAATATTAATATAAGGGATAGAAGGCTAAAATGCTTCAAATGGCTAACAAAGAACTGCCCCTATCATTTTCCTAGTTACATGGTTCATCTCTAGTTCATATCTAAGTGTGTTTTCTACTAATTTAGATATCACGTTCTACAAACCAAACATTTTCCTTAAGTACACGCTTATTTCTTTTGCATTGTTTGTTAATTTTTCCTATCCATTATATATGTTTGCATGCAATTAAAGCGCGTTTTATACTAATTCCTAAAGTTCACTATTTACTATCATTGATTCATCAAAAGTATGCTTAATGGGGACATTTAAGAGTTTCTACAGTCAAACGCAACTCCTAATTAATTTTATTGAAAGCGATAAAACATATAACACATAAAACTGGGATGAGGCAACGAACCCCACACCAAACTCAAAAATGAGCCGTGTCCCCACGACTCGAAAAGACTCGACGCAAATAAACTAATTTACACTAAATGAGAAAGGTAAGAAAACGTATCTTAACCAGCGCGAGGCTGGTTATCAATGTTGCGTCCAGGTATAGAATCCTTCGCGAGTAAACCATATGTGGCGTGTTGGATGGTGCTCACCCCAAGTAGCATGTTGCGAAGAAGATCTAACTCTTTGGTGACGTTTCCTAAAGTAGCAATCATCTTTTCTTGATTCTCTTTCAACACTCGAATCTCTTTCCAACCCATTATCAGTATGTACCTTCTTCTTTGGTGGAGGAGCTCTAGGGTTCTTAATTGGTTGGGTTGCTTCATTGTGGGCGCTGTCAATGGAATTCAATGTCATCGCGTCTCCCTCTTCTGAAGCGTCAACCTCTTCGTTCCTTCACGGTATTTTTTGTTGGAATATTTGAAAGTAAACAAAATGTTTACTTCCCACATCGGTGGGTGGAGGGAGTATAAAACAATTTATTTACTTGGTACTCTCAACAATGTCCAAAAGCCAACACCCATGCACATGGCAAAGCAATAATCTAACCCACACGCGCGCACCACCACCACCACCACCCACCCGCCCGGCCCGGCCCGGCACCGGCACCGGCGACGGCGTGGGAGCGTGGGGACGTGGGGTCGTGGGTCGTGGCTCGTGGGGAGTTTGGGGAGTCAAAAAATGAAAAATGAAACAAGTTTTGGGTGGAGCTCTTATAGTGCCCTTGACAATCTATCAGAAGATAAAACGCTGGACAAGGCTCCTCTAATCACGCTCCCATTAAGCTGGTCAACTTGTCAATCAAAAAACGTGGAAGAAAATCAAATCAGCCAGCGGTTACAAACGTGGGGAATTGGAAGTCAACAGAAACGTGTGGAATAAAATCAAATCAATAGAAAAACTGTCAATCAATTACGAGGAGGTAATCACAGACTTAATTGGTCCGTTACAAGTGACAAAGCTTTTTCAGAACTTCCCCTCCCCTATAAATAGTGCTCACTCCCCACTTGTAACCTTAACGAAAATCACAACAAAGCTACAGCAAAAAAACACTCTCTCCCTACTTCACTTCTCTCTCAAAGTTATTGTAGTAGGCTACTAGTCTTTTCCGTTTAAAGATACCGGCACACCACCGGAATATCTTTTAAACGCTAGGCTTTTCCGTGTAATTGTTTTTTGCTACGTATTCCGTGTAAGTTTTGGATTTTCGTTTGTAATAGCTAGTTGACATTTTAAATCAATATTTCTATTTTCTGTTTTGAATTGCTTTCCATTTCTTTTCATTACGAACGGTGAATTTTTCACCTACAATTTTAAAAGATACTCCGGCGCTTTTGCTTTTCACCGTTCTCCTTTTTTCTGAAATGGCTTTTCAAAACACAGCAGTTGCTTCATCATTGAACGCAAAGGCTTTTCCCAACGTGAATCAGGTGGAATCTCTTAATGGTTCCAACTACAAACGTTGGGCACAAAAGATCCTTATCTGTCTTGAACAGTACGAACTGGACTTCGTTTTATACGAGGATCCTCCACAATTAGTGGACAATGGGGTTCCCACTGAAGAAGAACAGACTAGGCATCTTGCTCTGGAAGCCAAGTATAAACGAGCTAATACCATGGCTCGAGGGTGGATGTTGAACAATGTCTCAAACCTCATTTTTGATCTTCTTGCCAAAGAAAAATCGGCAAAGATGGGAGACACTTGAGAAAAAATATGGGGCTGAGGATTCTGGTAAAAAGAAATATGTGACTGGGGCCTGGTACAACTTTCGTCTCACCGATCAAAAACCCATGACCGAACAACTCCACGTCTATGAGAACCTTTGCGCAGATGTGATTGCTGAAGGTATGAAAATGTGTGAAATTCTCCAAGCCAATATCCTGCTAGAAAAATTCCCACCTTCCTGGAGCGAATACCGTAATCAACTAAAGGCGAGGCGGAAAACGCGTTTTTAAAATACAAAGCTGAAGTAGAAAATCAACTAGACTGTAAAATTAAAAGACTTAGGTCAGATAGAGGAGGCGAATATAGTTCTAATTCACTTAAAGAGTTTTGTGAAATGAATGGGATAATCCACGAACTTAGTGCCCCCTACACACCCCAACAAAATGGCATAGCTGAGAGGAAAAATAGATCCCTTAAAGAGACTATGAATGCTATGTTAATAAGTTCAGGTTTACCAACCAACATGTGGGGGGAAGCTGCTCTATCAGCATGTTATGTCCTTAATAGGGTACCCCATAAATCCCTAGATAAGACCCCATATGAGATGTGGAAAGGGTTCCCACCTAACCTGAAATTCTTAAAAGTGTGGGGGTGTCTAGCTAAAGTCAAATTACCCAATTTTAAAACAGTCACTGTTGGACCTAAAACAATAGACTCTGCATTCATAGGGTACGCTCAGAATAGTGCAGCCTATAGATTCCTATCATTAGACGATAACTCCGTTTTTGAATCTAGAGATGCTGAATTCTTTGAAAACATCTTCCCTTTGAAATCTGTGCATACTATTGATGCTTCTTTGTCTTCTAGTAACTTATCTGATGAGGTTAATGTTCCTTTATGTGATAGTGCCCCTGGCCCCTCTACCTCCTATGTGCCTAGTAGTATTCCTGAGGAAGAACTTAGGAGGAGTAAGAGGCATATGACCGAGACCAGCTTCGGACCTGATTTTATCACAGCCTTCTTAACCGAAGGTTTTCACATTGACCTGATAAGTGAACAGGTTGTCACCTGTCTCCTCATGGAGGAAGACCCAAAAACTTATACCGATGCTTTGAGATCGGTAGATGCTAGTTTTTGGAAAGAAGCCATCAATAGCGAACTTGAGTCTATTAGAAGTAATCATACGTGGGAATTAACTGACCTACCCAAAGGCAGCAAACCCATAAACAGCAAATGGATTTTTAAGAAAAAGTTGAGACCTGATGGCTCAATAGAAAAATTCAAAGCTAGGCTTGTCATTAAGGGTTTCACCCAAAAGAAAGGCCTTGATTACTTCGACACTTATTCCCCTGTGACCAAAATCGCCACCATTAGGACCCTCATCGCTCTTGCGGTCATTCACAAACTTGTCATACATCAGATGGATGTTAAGACTGCGTTTCTGAATGGGGACCTAGATGAAGAGATCTATATGGCTCAGCCTGAAGGGTGTGTGGTTCCTGGTCAATGGGATAATGTGTGCAAGTTAAAGAAGTCTCTGTATGGCTTAAAACAGGCACCCAAAAAATGGTATGAAAAACTCGATAGTACCCTTATCTCCAATGGGTTTGTGGTCAACACTTCTGATTCATGTGTTTACTCCAAAGTAAGAGGATCAGAGTGTACTATCATCTGCCTGTATGTAGATGACATGCTTATCTTCGGCACTTCTCTTCATACCATAAATGAGACCAAACGCTTCTTGTCTTCTAAGTTTGACATGAAAGACATGGGAGAAGCAGATGTAATTCTTGGGGTAAAAATCATTAGGAGCAGTAATGGTATTTCCCTAAGTCAGTCTCATTACGTAGAAAGGATGTTGAAGAAATTCGACTCCTTTGAGGTGACACCTGTAAATACTCCCTATGACTCTAGTATTCATTTGTCTAAAAACTCTGGAGATGCTGTATCCCAAAATGAATATGCCAAAATCATAGGTAGTGTGATGTTCTTAATGAACTACACTCGACCCGATATTGCCTACGCCGTTAGTAGACTTAGTCGCTATACTCATAACCCGAGTAATGACCACTGGGTTGCACTTCGTCGTCTTCTAAAGTATCTGCGAGGTACTATGGATCTAGGTCTGCATTTCAGCTCATTCCCTGCAGTTCTCGAGGGATTCTGTGATGCAAACTGGATCTCTGACAATGACGAAGTTAACTCCACCAGTGGTTATGTTTTCTCCTTAGGAGGAGGTGCTATATCGTGGAAGTCCTCCAAACAGACTTGTATAGCACGCTCCACCATGGAGTCTGAGTTTATAGCACTAGAAATGGCTGGACAAGAAGCTGAGTGGTTGAGAAGTCTCTTATCAGATGTGCCCCTTTGGGAAGGTAAGGCCACACCTGTGTGTATTCATTGTGATTCACAAGCAGCCATTGCAGTCGCTCATCAAAGTGCCTACAATGGAAAGAAGAGACATATACGCATCAGACATGGCTCAGTAAAACAGTTACTGAAGAATGGTGTGATAGCCTTAGAGTATGTACGATCAGAGGAGAATCTCGCTGATCCTTTTACCAAAGGCCTACCCAGGAGAGTAGTCCTGGAAACGTCGAGGGGGATGGGGTTGAGACCCATTAATGGGGAACATGTGACTCTTGAGTCAAGATGATCTCCATCCATCCCTATGGCATAAAACTAAAGTAATATGGATTCATAGCCACTTGTGGTGGTCCTTTTGAGAAGGACTTGATGAATCAGAATTCATAGCCTTAATGGTGGTCCTTTCGAGAAGGACTTGATGAATTCAAGGGTAGTAGCAAAACCCAAACCTTTATAGACAAAATGTTAAGGAGACGTCCTTGAACAAATGTAAATAAAGGTATCCACAAAGTTCATAGCCCACAAGGGTGGTTCTTAGAGAAGGACTTGATGAACTAAACTGAAAGGTGAGGTTCGAGGGGACCATAACTTTCAGCAGGGTAGAGTATGTGTTGTGAGGGCCTCTATCGGAAACCGTTAAAGTTCAAGACTAGGTTCACTTTAAACGGAATTCGGTGGTTGCCTCATTTCACTACGTGACAATTCAAATCGAAAGATATTGGCACTTAAGTACAATTCACCCAAACGCTGAAAGTCGTGGAAACCTGATCACCTTCTATTCAAACCTTTTGTTGACCTTCAAATATGTGGGGGATTGTTGAAATATTTGAAAGTAAACAAAATGTTTACTTCCCACATCGGTGGGTGGAGGGAGTATAAAACAATTTATTTACTTGGTACTCTCAACAATGTCCAAAAGCCAACACCCATGCACATGGCAAAGCAATAATCTAACCCACACGCGCGCACCACCACCACCACCCACCCGCCCGGCCCGGCCCGGCACCGGCACCGGCGACGGCGGCGGCGGCGGCGTGGGGACGTGGGGTCGTGGGTCGTGGCTCGTGGGGAGTTTGGGGAGTCAAAAAATGAAAAATGAAACAAGTTTTGGGTGGAGCTCTTATAGTGCCCTTGACAATCTATCAGAAGATAAAACGCTGGACAAGGCTCCTCTAATCACGCTCCCATTAAGCTGGTCAACTTGTCAATCAAAAAACGTGGAAGAAAATCAAATCAGCCAGCGGTTACAAACGTGGGGAATTGGAAGTCAACAGAAACGTGTGGAATAAAATCAAATCAATAGAAAAACTGTCAATCAATTACGAGGAGGTAATCACGGACTTAATTGGTCCGTTACAAGTGACAAAGCTTTTTCAGAACTTCCCCTCCCCTATAAATAGTGCTCACTCCCCACTTGTAACCTTAACGAAAATCACAACAAAGCTACAGCAAAAAAACACTCTCTCCCTACTTCACTTCTCTCTCAAAGTTATTGTAGTAGGCTACTAGTCTTTTTCGTTTGAAGATACCGGCACACCACCGGAATATCTTTTAAACGCTAGGCTTTTCCGTGTAATTGTTTTTTGCTACGTATTCCGTGTAAGTTTTGGATTTTCGTTTGTAATAGCTAGTTGACATTTTAAATCAATATTTCTATTTTCTGTTTTGAATTGCTTTCCATTTCTTTTCATTACGAACGGTGAATTTTTCACCTACATTTTTGCGTCTAGACACAAGGTAGTGATGGTACAAGGAAACTTTAGGTTTTGTTGACTAGTAGGGATTTTCTCAAACTCCATTATAGTCTCGTAAATTACACGCGCAACATCCATCTATCGATTCTCAACAATGCACTTAATAAATATAACATGCTTCTTCTTCAATTCAGAAGTGTGAGTAATACCAAAGAAAGTGGGTACTACGAGTCTTGACCATACCTTAGCACAAGGTAGCAAACAACTACTATAAACCTGCCCAACATATCTCTCACCATTCAGAATAGGGCGTTTCCCATGAACTAAAACTGTGTCCCAAAGAGATTCCCACTCAAAAGATGGGTCATTAAGCATTTCGAAATAAGGTCAAGGACCAGTAAAGTTGGGTAGTTTCAAGGCTTTGCGAATAAGTTCAACTGAGAAGGGTAATACCTTCTTGCGGACGATAATTGATTGTTTATTCGAAAAGGCTATTCCTTCATAAAAATCACGGACCAAGGTGGGGATAAAGGTAAGCTCCCTCTGTCTCAATTCAGTCCACCCAAACTTATCACAAGTAGTTGCATAACTCTTAAATTCGCTATTCATAATACCAGAAGGGAATGTTCTCTTAGCACCAAACTTCAAATAATTAATTCGGTCACGAACCTGATCATCCCAACGCATAGCTACCCGCTTGGGTTTGTGTGCAATAGCTTTTCTTCGTGGAGCTCGCGGTTTTGGAACAGGTTCTTTGGGAATTTCCTCTTCAATCTCTTCCTCTTCTTCTTCATCAACCAAAGTAGGCTTAGCAAGATTAGCCTTACTTGGGTTTTCTTTTCTCTTCATAGTAGTCTTAACCTCTTCAATCTTTCGCTTAGGATCCGAATCTGGAATCTCAATAGCTCTCTCTTGTGTAGCACCTGGATTGTTTCTTGTTCTTGGGTTGTTTCTTCTTGTGTAACTGAAAGAATCTGTCCTGTTAGTCATGGCTTTTCACCCCCTCTCTATAGTTAGCTATATTTTATGAAGGTATCTACGAAGCAAGTAGACTGAAGGTGGATAACATTGGGAAAGGGAATTTCGTGTCCATGGATCCTGCTGAAGCTACCGAGGTTTTGGAAAATGTTATTGAACAAGAAAGGAGTTGGCCATCTTCGCGAGCTCCTGTTACAAAAACCCGAGGTACGCTTCGTTTAGACGCAGAAACTGCAAACTCAGCTCAAATATCCGCATTAGAAAATCAAATCAAAGAACTTAAGCTTGAGACGCAGAGAAATTTAGCCGCAGCAAATGTAGTGCAAGAAGCAAAAGGTTGTCAACAATGTGGGGTTAATAATCATACTTGGGAAGAGTGCGAAGGAAATCCACAATCTGTTTATTTCATATCCAACCGAGAAGTTTATCAATTTGGTAACCGAAACCATCCAGGTATGCAATATTCAAATCCTCAAGGGGCCGCTAATCCTGGTCATTATCAACCGCTCCCCCAGAACAACTTTTTCCAACCAAGAGGTCAGTATCAAAATCAATATCAGAATAGACCTACTCCCATACAACAACCTATTCAAGATGCCTATGCCGATTCATTAGATCAGAAAGCCTTACCACAGTATCCTCAAGAGGGAACTATGGATAATCAACAATTAGCAAAAGTTTTGGACCGTTTGACCACGAATATGAACTCTCAAGGCGGAAAGTTACGAGGACAAGAAGCCGCAATTCAGATTTTGGGTACTCAAGTAGAACAAATGAACAAAGTTCTAACAAATATAACGAAACAAAAAGAATTGAAGGCTATCGAAGGAGGTGATGACAATGTTGGGTTCGAAGCTTGTAAGGCTATTTGCCTTAAAATTGAAGAAGAAAAGAAGGAAGTACCACATGCTGTCGTTAGTGCCGTGGAGGTTCCGACAACCGAAGAAGAACCAATCAAGTATAGCCCCGTGGAATCTAATTGTTCTGAGAGTGATGTGGAGGACGATTCAAAAAAATCCGAATTTATACAGCTTCTGAGGGATATGCAAGAGGAGATTAGATCGGTTATGGATTTTTAAGATGAGCTGGCTAAAGAGAAAGAGGAAGAAGCCTCAAAGGAGGAACCAAGAGTTGAAGTTGAAGTTGCAACTGCTGTGCAAGAAGAGAAAGAAGAAGAGAAGGTGGAACCGCCACCTGTTGTTCAAACAATGTCTTCAACTATTCATGATACAAATCCAAGTGATGAAATTGAACTCAAGACATTTGTAGAGGCGTACACTCCTGAAAATATCAACGCCCAAATGCTTGAGATTGCGAAGAAAGGGCTTACACCGCAACAAGTTTTTACGCAAGTTATTCCTGAGAAAGAAGCGAGTGTAGAAGCCAAGAGAGAAAACTTGAGAGTCTCAAGAAGAAGTGAAAGAGAGCTACCATTGAAACTCAAAGATCAGGGAAGTTTTAACCTTCCTATTCAAATAAATGGTATGCTCAAGGTGAAAGCTATGTACGATGTGGGTTCTGGTGTGAATCTTATGCCTAAGTCCGTGTTCGAGAGACTTGGACTTCAGAAATCAGAGAAGGCTCCAGTAAAGTTGCAGTTCGCTGACAACTCAGTTACCAAGACATGGGGAACAGTGGAGGGCGTTCTTGTCCGAGCAGGTAGTATCGCCATCCTTACTGACTTTGTTATTCTTGAGTTTGATGCTGATAAACAGTTTCCAATCATACTTGGACGACCCTTCATGGCCACAAGTAAAAGTGTCATCAACTTCCAAGAAGGGACCATTACCCTTCATGCTAAGAACGTATCCGAGACCTTCTATGTCTTGGGCAAGAAACCAAGGAAGTTAGATCCCATCGTTCCTGTCATCCACAGCCTTTCACATCACAAAGTCCATACAGAGAAAATCCACTTAAAACCTGTGGATACTGAGCCAAACATTGAGTTTGGGGTTGGCCATAAAGTACTATGGAAAGCTCAACGCGAGAATAGGCCACGCAGTTTCAAAGACTCGTGGATGGGACCATTCATTGTCACTAAGGTTGTTTCAGCCAAGGTGATAGAAATTCGCCCCAATACTGGGGTCAAGCGCAGATTAGTTGACGTTCATAGCCTGACTCGTTGTTGGGGAGGCTATATTCGCAAATCTTGACAGAGGTAACACGTCTAACTTTGAAAGACGTTAAACAAAAGTGCTGTACGGGAGACAACCCGTAGTTTTTTAATTTTCATGTCTTTTATGTTTTTTTAGTTTAAGTTTATTTTAGTTGTTTTTAGTTGATAATGCATATTTGAGAAAGGTATTAGTGTTTTGGTGTGTAGGAATTGGAGAAATCGAGTTAGGGACGCAAGAAAAAAATTTCGGAGCGAAGGAATGACCTGCGCGGACTACCCCTAGTCCGCAGGTATGCACCGCAGGGTAAAAACCCGTACCACGGGTGGAGCCACGGGTCCTATCCAGAACCGAGAAAAAATTGACCCGCGGACTACCCCCCCTGCACCGTGCCCTGTTCCGCAGGTCACAAACGCGTGGCACGGGATAGGTCCACGGGTATTTTGACGAAGGAGGCGCGGAGTACCCCCGCGGTGTACCCCATGGTCCGCACCATGGTCCGCGAGGTCAAAAACGCGTGCCACGGGTCCTACCACGGGTATTATCCAGTGGGTAAAAATTTTCGAGCAACAGATGCTGCGGTGTACCCCGCGGTACACCCCATGGTCCGCACGAGCCGCCAGAGAGAGAAAAGAAAGGGATTTGAGGTTATAAGGAGATATAATGCTCATTATTCCGAATTTATTAAACCTAAGCCTCTTTCTCTTCTCCAAAACTCTCCTAACTCCATTGAAACTCATCAAAACCTTCACCAATCACCATAACACTACCCAATCATCAAGAAAAACACATCAAATCGTCTCTCCACATCATTACAAGAGAGAATCAAACACCCAATCTTCACCAAATCCATTCAAATTGAAGAATCAAAGGGCCAAATTTTCAAAATTCATCCTACAATTCCTTAAATCCAAGCCAACCCATTACAAATCCACCTCACCCACATAGAGATTCATCATCAATTCACCTATCCTAAGCCAAATCAAGCTTGTTCAACCATTATTTCACAAGTTCAAATTTCAAGGGTTGCTAAAGCTTTGAGTTGGGGGTTAATTGAAGATGACTAATAGAACAACAATTTTAGCTAACAAGAGGGAAGGGAAGAGCAACAAGGGATTGGATTTAATCAAGAAGAAATCAATTGACAAAGGTGCTAGTTCTAAATCAAAGGGTAAAGATAAAGTTGAGAAGAGTGGAATACATTTGTTTGATCGTAATGGTAAAAAGCTTTACTTTTATGCAAAGGAGAAAACACAACCCCCATTTTTTTAAAATGTTTTTATGCTTTAAAAGATGTTAAATAAAAGTGCTGTACGGGAGACAACCCGCATTTTTTTAAATGTTTTTATGCTTTTTACGGTTTTAGTTTGTGTTAGTCTAGTTGTTTTTAGTTAATATTGCATATTTGAGAAAGGTGTTAGTGTTTTTGATGCTTAGGTGTTGAAGAAATCGAGTCCGGGAGAAGAAACAAAAGTTTACGGAATATTCGGACTAGCTCTCCGGTACACCGGAGAGCAGGAAACCAGTGCCCACGGGGTAAGACTCGGGTTCTTGGCCGAGAGGAAAAAAAATCAGAGCTTCAGCTCCGGTACACCGGGCCATGGCTCCGGTATACCGTGGCCACGGGGTAAGGATTCGGGTTTTTTGCCGTAACTAAAAATTTCAAAAGCTTTAGCTCCGGTACACCGGGCCATACCTCCGGTACACCGCACCGCGCCGCTGGAGAGAAAAATAAGCTTCGTTTTTAGGTTATAAAAGAAGGAGGATTGGTATTATTCCGAAATTATTAATCCTTAAGCCTCTCTTTCTTCTCCAAACCTCTCCCAACTCCATTAAAGCTCATTCAAACCTTCCCCAAACATCATAATACTACCCAATCATCATAAAAACACATCAAATCTTCTCTCCACATCATTACGAAGGAGATTTAAACACCAAATTCTCACCAAACACATTAGATTGAAGAATCAAAAGCTTAAATTTTCAAAATTCATCCTACAATTTCTTAAATTCATACCAATCCATCAAGAATTCATCTTACCCACTTAGAGATTCATCATAAATTCACCCTTCCTATCAACCAATAATTCAAAAGTTCAAATTTCAAGAGTTGTTAAAGCTTTGAGTTGGGGGTCAATTGAGATGACTAAAAGAACAGAAACATTATCTAACAAAATGAAGATGAAGAAAAGCAAGGTATTGGGTTCAATTGAGAAGAAATCAAATAACAAGGTTCTAGTTCCAAAGCTAAGGGTAAAATCGATGTTCAAGATGGAGGTAAGCTAGCTATGTTTGATTTAATGGGAAAAAGGCTTTACTTTTACTCAAAGGAGAAAACACAACCTCTTCCCTTCAAAGATCCTACACACATGGATAAAGAGAAAGCTTCAAAGGCCTTGATAGCTTCTGCAGAAAAACAATTAAAGGAACTACCTTTTGCTTATGAGAAAGTGTTCGCTGAAGAAGTTGGAACAGGAGAGTATAAGATATTCTTGGAGCTTGGTGAAAAATTGGGTTGGTCTACGTTCATGGTAAAACGTTCTGAATTATGTCATGAGTTAGTTTTAGAATTCTATTTAGGCCTCGTTAGCCAAGATAGTAAAGGTTGTGTTCCGATTAGAGGAAAGTTAGTTCCTTTCACAGTTAATGAGATTAGAAACCACTTCCAGTTTAAGAAATTAATTGGACACTGCAAGTGTAGTGAAGCGGTTGCTAAATGAAAAATCTTTGATGAGGAATTACTTTTTGAGCATGTTTTGGACAAGGAAAAAGTGTAATCACATAAGGGAGAATTGAAGGCACCTTGGCCTTACAAATATCTTCAACCGGATGCGAGAGTTTGACACAATTTCCTTATTCCTAATGTCTTTGGAAACACACGAACTTTGGATGTGATTAAGAAGAACGCTCTACTTTTGGATTGTATTTTGAGAGGAGAAGAAGTGGATATGGCACAATTGATCTTTGAGGAGGTGATGCGATTTTCAGTCTCTCTTAAATCAGTCTATAATGTTAAATTTCCTACTATGATCACGTGTCTTGTGCTAAAAGCGAATGTTATATTGGGTGAAGAAGAGAAACTCAAATTTAAGAAGATTTATATTGATAAAGCTTGGATCGTGAAAGTTTTGAGAGGAGCGGTTTCTACGCAAGTTCTCAAAAGAAGAAAAGGAGCAAAGTTGGCAAGAGAAGATGGAGGAGCGTTTAAACAATTTCGAAGCAGCTCTAACTTCCTTAGCCAATGATGTGGCACAAATCAAAGACAATCATGTGCACATCATGACACTCCTTGATAAATTAACGAAAGATCAAGCAAATCCTACCTTGGATGTCAATAATGCGAGGCAATAAGCCTCGAGAGTATGTTCTCTTTCTTCCGTACCATTTCTGTAAATGTTTTATCTGCTAATTTTAATTTCTTTTTCGAGTCTTTTTCGAGTCGTGGGGACACGGCTCATTTTTGAGTTGGGGGTGTGGGGATTCGTTGTCTCTCATCTCCATTTTTCTGTTTTTAGGTAGAAATTAAATTTTTGATACATGGGAATTAGATGTAGAGTGTGTTTAATAGCTTGAAAGCATAAGCTCTATTTATTTTGTATGCTTTGAGTATTTGCAGGAAAACACGCATTGATAGTAAAGAAAAGATTAGTGAGCAATGCGATAGAAAGTATGTTCGATCTCAGGGAGCATTGAGAAGTATGTAGGCCGTGAGATCCAGGCTAGTTGACAAACCCGTTTGATGAAAGTGCTAAAGGTAAGAAAATAACGAAATTACATGGTGTAGAAAGTGATTAAGGCAGTTCTTTCATATTGAAGCCACTTGAAGCCTTTTTATACCTTCTCACCTTGTTATTTGATTTTATATTTTATATCCTTCTCAGCCCCTTCTAGCCTTTCTAAAGCTTTTTATTGAAACACATTATAAGCCATATCCCTTTAGATTATAAGACCTTTCCATATGACCCGCACTCAAATCGCGATGCATAGACAGTTGTTTTAGAGCTTGAGTTTGGGGTGGTGGGTCCACCATTATGGGAATTGTTATAAGGATGGGATTGTTGAGCTTATTAATTGTGCTCCGTTAGTATATTGATGATGATTCACAGATTTATATTGTAACCCTTTGCCGGGGTAATAGTGAATGAAAAAGAAGCTACGAGCTAAATTTGCCAACAAGGGCATTAAAAGAAAAGTAATATATATATATATATATATATATATATGAAAAACATTGCGTGATATTTCAACATTAAAAAGAGAGTCATAGCTTAAGAAATTGATTTGAAAAGAAAATATATATATATTCGGACCGGCAAAGTGGAATTTTAAGTGAACATCTTATGCTTTAATTGGGTTATTGGGATGCTAAATTGTGTATCAAAGAATTCATTGGGTTGAGTGAGAAACGTTTTATGAGAGTAACTCAAGCTCTAGGGCGATTCGTTGATGGCTAGTGAGGAGAGAGCCAAAAGCTCACTCTAAATTATCCAAATATACTATCATACCGTCCCTAAGCCTAAATTACGACCTTAAAGACCTTTTGATTCTTTGCTATGTAATCAAGAAGTGATTGAACCATTAGAGAGTAGTTAAGTGGATCTTTGAATACTAGTGAAGTTCGATGAACAATCTATAGCTTCCATGGTAAACTGAGTAAAGTCCCAATCCTTCTTACATTGCGAAACTAATCTGATCTTAAATTCTAAGCCGTGTTAACTATGGATATGAGAAGTGTACATGTATGTAGTTTATGAATATTATTACGTGAAATTTTCTGAGTAGTTGCTTTATGCCTATTCTAGATATTCTGCTATGTTCTTCCCTTGTGTTAAAATTACCTAGGTGTGCATTTATAGACTTCCCTTTGTTTTTATCTTTATTGTATCGGGACGATACAACTTTGAGTTGAGGGTCTTGATGTCTCCTCATTTGTGATAGATTTATATTAGGATGAGACATCATTTTTAGTGATTTAGAAGTCTTTCTAATCGATTTTCTTGAGAAATAGTACACTTTCCTATTTTGAGGCTTGATTTAGTAAATAGTATTTTTAGAGCATATTGGGTTTAATTATTTATTTAGTGTGAAACTTTAATGATAATTATGGAGATTAATTAGAGTCCAATTCAAAGACTAAGAGATATGGAAAGAGATAAGCATGATAATTGAAGATAAGGAAAGAAAAGTTAAAAACATGGAAAATGAAAAACTGCCTTAAATCTGAATTTCTGCACCTACGACCACAAATCAGCTTATATCTCAAAATCAGTGTGGAATTTGGAGAAACTGTCAAGAGAAAAGTTGAATATCTTTCTGAGATGATGAATTTCGACTACTCATAAGTGTCAAACGGATGAGTATTGAAGCTTCTAGGACCAAAACAAAAATGGGTCTGATTTCATGTTTTAGGGTTACGAATTTGAGTTGGGCTTGGAGTCCACTACTTACCTTCTCCTTCAAGAAAAATAATTAGGTCTTCTAAACACCTATAAATACACCCTTATATCACTTGTAAATCATCCTTGCCTCATAGTAATTAATCCTTAAGGTTTTATTCATCAGAGTTATTGTAGAGAGCAAGATGATGTCTTTATTTATTCCTTTTAGTTTATTTCCTTCAGGTATGAACTAAAATTCCCATAGCTTGGGTTTTGCATCATTTATAAACTATGAATTCTAATTTCTTTCTATCTAAGTTTCTTTGGGAATTACATGTTTTAATCTGATATTAGCTGTTTACCTTTATATTTGTTTATGTGTTTTGATTTAATGACTGTTTTCCTTGCTAGTGCACGAGTATATGATTACCTTAATAGTAGTTAGATGATAGCCTTAGCTGGGTGTCTAATTATTGAAACACCACATAACGTCTAGTGTCGATATTGGTCTTGACAACACTAATTCTAACTAGATAGTCATTAGGGTATAATTAAATCACTATCACCATGTATGGAAATTGATTGCTTAGGGCCCTAGTGGCATAGGATAACCCTATTTGAACCAGCCTCGTGGTGTGTCCGTAGACCCCTTAGTCGCTCTCAAGGTCTAAGGTATGGGAATCTAGAATCTTGACTAAATATCTAAGAGCTAATTATCTCCCTTATTAACTAGATTTGATAGAAAGAATCAGAAGGATTAGTTCATACTAGCAAAACCTAAGCTATACTTCTCATCTCATATTTCTTCGTATTTAATTTACTGTCTTTAATTTCCTTAGTTTAATTTAGTAATCTCGAATTTATTCGCTTTTTATTTCATGTCTTTTAATTAATTACTTCTTACTCGTTATTTCTACCCATTCGATTAACACACTAAGTCCCTGAGAACGAACTCAACTTATCATTAAAACTTGCATTCGTCCTGTAATACTTGCAGTATTGTGCCTGTCTAGGGTGAGAGTGCGTTGTTTTCTGACCTATTATTTATCTTATTTTATCACACCCTAGGCGACACCAGTGGAGATTACATTCTAAGTTCTCAAGCTAAACTCTCATACTATCTTCTTCTCTTTGCATTTAATTTTCTATCTTTACTTTATTTAGTTTAATTTTCTCTTATTAAAAACCAAACAAAAATCTATTTAGCTTTTATTTTCTTGCGTATTATCTAATCTAGCTTTCATATCCGCACTTGATAATTTGCATAAGTTCTCTCTAACCTTCGTAGTCTCTGAGGAACGAATCTTATTTATCATTAAAACTTGCATACATCCTGTAATACTTGCAGAACCGTGCTAGCCTAGGGTGTTTATTTTCACTTATTTAATCTATTATTTTATCACACCTTAGGCGACACCAGCTAGTCTAATCTCGATGATTTAACAGAATTTTGCAATAGGTAATGGACTCATCAATACAGAAAACCAGTACAATGCATACCTTGATTTTTCTTTACAAATGAAATTAACCGATAAATCTAATTACACTAGCATAAGACCATTAGTTTCAAGATGTGAAGAATCAGCTAAACTTTGCGGTAATTCCTTAAACAAACACCGATGCAAAACTTGGAGAAAAATGCTAATCAACAATTTCTTGATCAGTTACGGACAATGAAAACTCTTGCATGATTGCTCACCATGCTTGCAGTGCGATATTAGAAGAAATTATGAGTGTTGTTGGACCTACAAATGTAAGAAACACTCATTATTTAAGAATACAACCTAAATTAATGTAAATATTTTTTTTAATTAATTGCAGTACTATGATATCTGAAAGGAATGTAAATGTGATTTGTGCTATGATTTTTCAAATGCGGAGAAATTCTTGAATCAAAAATCGGTTAAGAAGGCTCTTGGTGTAGGAGGCATAGAATTTGTTTCGTGTACTAGTGAAGTTCAAGAAGCAATGATGGTGGATTGGATGAGGAATTATGAAGTTGATATTCCTACACTCTTGGAAGATGGAATTAAGTTACTTGTTTATGTCGGGGAATATGATCTCATATGTATCTGGCTTGGTAAGATTGAAAATCCTTCTTATAATCATCGAAGGATTTAGCGAGTGTTTCAATATAATTGAAATTAAACCTATAAACATCTAAACCTATTTATTCATGATTTCTTTCTTCTTTTTATCCCATGATTTATTTACTTTTCAAAAAGAATACACTTTATTATATATGTGTTTTAAAAAAATTCAGGAGTTGGGTGGGGATAATTTTTGAAATGGTTAATGCCTAATAAACCCTTGGAGCCTTGTCTACTATTTCATAAAAGACACAGTCTTTTTTAAAGAACGGTGAGTTATGGGAAACTTCCCAAAACTCAAAATCTGAGTTCTGGTATTTTTCCCATAGCTCAATGAGTTTTGGGAAGCTTTCCATAACTCAAACGGTTCTTTTTATGGGAAAAAAAAGGAAAAAAAAACAAAATGTATGGTGCCTTTTATGGATAAAAAATGATGGTTGAGGTGAGAGAGAATTAATTCTAACTTGAGGTGTTCTTGGGCATTAATCCTTTTTGAAATTATAATGATTAATTGGTCATTTTTATAATACGAAACAAATTTTTTGCATATTCTATTCGGATATCGTACCCTCAAGCACGAGTTATACCTAGTACAATTATTTCGTAAAGGCTATATCCAGGACTTGTGGGGTTGTAGTACTTTTTAACTAGGAAAAATAAATAGTACAAATTTGCACTGCCTTCCTAAATAATGTGTTATTGTTATTAAATGTGTATTGTTTGATTTTGATTTGAAAAGGGAATGCACGATGGGTTCGTGAGATGAAATGGTCAGGTCAGAAAAAATTTGTATCGGCTACTTTTGGTCTGTTTTCTATAGATGGTAAGGAGGCGGGAAAGCAAATGAGTTACTGTCCATTATGATTTTTAAGGGTTCACGATGCTGGACATATGGTCACCCGGAAGGGGTGTCTAATTACTGAAACACCACATAAATATCTAGTGTGTGGTAGTGATCTGGAAAGGCTTGCTGATGTCTCCTTAAATGTTCTTATTTTCGACCCTTAGGAGACATCATTTTTGGTGTTTATTTAATCATTTCGATAGACTTTTGGACTAAATATGCAATAATATGATTTTCCTCTTTTAATTCTAGCATTTTTGATTTATTAAGCTTTTGCGCGTAATATTGGTATTTTTAGTGAATATTTTACAGGTTTTAGATGTTAGCTAGAAGAGAAATCCAAGGAGAAAGTCAAAGATCAAAAGATAGAGTCAAGACTTGAAAAGAAATCCCGAAGATATTATTTTTAGAGCTGAAAATCCATTTTCCAGGCCATAGATTGCTGATTTCGAGGTGCTTAAGCGAGGATCTAGCTGTTGACCTTTGAAGAGAAATCATTCCTTATCGAGTTACGGAACTTTAGCAACTGGAATGAGGTCAATCGGAGTTGTAACGCATCGGGAAAAGCAGTTTTAGTGAAGGCATATCAGCAGTTACGGGATTTTGGGCTAAGTTAGTGGACTTGGGCCTTTTATATTTCATTTAATTAAAAGCCTAGGTCCGAGTCCGAATTTCCACCTATAAAATCAGCCCTTGACTTCTATTTTACACACAATTCACATTCTGCAAGATTAAAAACACCAGAGAGAAGCAACTGAAGGAAGGAGAAGAAGCTACAAGAGCTGGAGAGGGTCTATATCTCCGTTCGTAGTCATTCCGATTCCGGAAATTAGGTTCTTTTACCTTTTTAATTCTGTAAACAATATGAATTCCTTTAATTTTAATTTCGTATTTCATTTTAATATGAGCTAAGTTTTATTTAGTGCTTGAGAACAAACAATGGGTGAATCCCAATTCTTATTAATTAACGAATGTTGAATTTGGGTTTTTATTGAATTAAACTAAATTAGGGCTTTTACTCTTTTCGATAAATCATGAATATTTACTGTTTTTAGCGTCATGAACTAGGAACAGGTAATAGTATTTAGGCTATTCCAATTAGTGGCAATTGGATCATCCTGACGGAGGGTTTAAATACGGAACCATTGATTCAATCTAGGATAGAAGTTAATGATTCTGACGAGCTTAGCTAATCCTAGGGCCAATGAGGTAATAAAACTTAATCATCCAACGGTGGATCATATTTACCCTGACGGGACTAGTGACACTTTAGGATCGCCTTATAGTCCACCCTGACGGGGGTGTAAGGAAATTAGAATCCCGACCATTGTAATTGACTAATTTAGCCCTTAAACAACATAAGTTAAGAAATAGGATAGGGAGGATCCTTGCGTTCTCAAGTGCTACTTCTCATATTGCGTTTTACATCATTCTACTTGCGTCTTAGCTTTTACTTGCAATTTAATATTTGTCTTTCATTCATTAGTCTTATAACAAAAACCAAACAAATATATTATTGTCTTTTATTTTCATAAGTGCATCAATCACTATTTGCTAGACATTGTGATCAACCATCCCGTCCTTGGAACGAATCTGATTTATCAGAAATACTACTTGGGACAACCGTACACTTGCGGTTGTGGTTCGATTAATTATTGCATTTCTTTAGAACACACAAAGGACCACCAAGTTTTTGGCGCCGCTGCCGGGGACGGTAGCGTGTGACCACGGTGTTTATCCTTTAGTGATAAGTGCATTTTATTTTATTTTATCAGTTTTACGCTTTTTGTTTAGTTTCTTTTCAGGTTTTTAGGTTTGGTGTATGCGAAGAAGGCTATTCAAGGATCTAGAGCCAACACCTCCGATCCTTAGTAATCCAGAATCGTTGATTAGACTTGCGAACAAGAGAAGAAGAGAACGAGAAGCTTTAGAGGTAGAAGAGTTAAGTAACAGAATGGCAGACATCAATCTTCAAAATAATCAACAGAATAATGGACAAGGCCAGCTAGATGCAAATGGCCAACCTTTAGCTCCGGGCGTTATTCCTCCAGTTCAACCACTAAATCTCAATCCTCCAGTCCAGATAGTGATGAATCATGATCCGTGGTTTACTAATGGTCCTCCAGAAGTTCCATTCCGTGCTCCAGCTATAGGAGTAGGTGCTCCAGATATTAATGTTCCGCGTTTTCGTCCAGATTCGGGTATGTTAGCTCAGTTTCAGAATTTTGGTAATTTTCGTGGTAGACCAGCAGAAGATCCTCTCAGGGCAGTACAGAAATTCAAACAGATATGTGATTCTTACATCACACAAGGGGTTTCAAGAGAACAGATGTATTTTGCTGCTTTTAAGTTCTTTGTTACTGAGGGAGCAAGTGAATGGCACGATACGCAAGATCCTACGAAGATCACCAATTGGGACCAATTAGAGATTGCGTTCTTTGACAGGTATTATCCAAGTAACATGAGGTTAGATGCTGAATTAGAATTGACGCATTTCCGTCAAGAATATGAGGAAACTGTGGGTAGGAGTTGGACAAGATTTCAGATGTGTTTGCGTAAAGTTCCTAATCATGGCTTTTCAGAACAACAACAGTTAAAGATCTTTTATAGAGGCCTTGATGGAATTTCAAGAGAGAAATTGGATACGCTATGTGGTGCAGGTTTTCTTCAAGTTCAACCCGCTCATGCTAAAATTATCTTAGAGAGAACAGTCAAGAATGAAGTTGGGTGGAATTCAGTAAGAGCACCGGTTAAGGGAGTGAATAATGTTGATATGGAAGAGAAATTTGCTACGTTTGAGAACAAGATTCAGAGTACTATTGAGCAACAATTAAAACAGCTTACTTTAGCTGTGAAAGAAGGATTTTCGGGTAAGAAGGTAGCTGTGCATGCTGCACAAGAGGTTTATATGTGTTCGATTTGTCAGGTAGATGATCATGATGAGGAAAGTTGTCCAAATAACCAAGAATCTGTGATGTTCATGTCCAACAGAGGTAACTTCAATTCAAGTGGTAATGGATATCAGCCTAGCAGAAACCATCCTGGGTTTCAATATTCAAATCCTAATGGGGCAGCCAATCCTACCTACGCATATCAGCCGCGTCCCCAAGGTAATAACTATAATCCAAGACCACACAACAATTATCAAGGAGGACAGAATCAGGGAAATTATGTACAAAGGCAAGCTCCTCAGAATACTCCTCAGAATACATACGATGAAACTTTAAACCAAAAAGCCTTACCTGCCCATCCACAAGAAGGAGTAGTTACCCTCCAGAAAACCGTTGAAAATTTGATTGCTCTTCAAACACAAGCCTTAGAACGTCAGAACGCAGCTGAAGCGAATATGAAGATTTTCCAGAATCAGCTAAGCCAAATTAATAAACAACTGAATCAGCGCCCACAAGGGCAACTTCCTAGCGATACTGAGAATCCGAAGCAACGCGAAGATTGTAATGCTGTTACATTGAGAAGTGGTAAGAACCCTCCTCCCCCTCCTTTTCCCATTATGAAAGAGAAAGAAGTACCAAGGAAAGAAAAGGAAGTGGTGGAGAAGGAGAAAGAAAATGAGAAAAATAGTGTGGTTGAAGAAATAGTGAGACCAAGAGAAGTTCCGAAAAAGAAAGATGATATGGTGATTAATCGCCCTCCACCACCGTTTCCATCGCGAGTTCAGAAAAAGGGTGATTTGGGTGATTTTCAGAAATTCTTTAATAGAGTGAAGGGTCTAAGTATTAATATTCCGTTACTTGAGGCAATTCGAGATATTCCGAAGTATACGAAGTTTTTGAAGAGGGCCCTCACTAACAAAAGGCCCTATTGTGATAACGAGATGATTGGTCTTCCAGAAGAGTGTAGCGCGATTTGTCAAAGTAAATTACCTCCGAAGTTAGTAGATCCAGGGAGTTTCACGATTCCTATATCAATTGGAGAGGAATGGAAAGGAAAGGCGCTATGTGACTTGGGAGCTAGCATCAATTTGATGCCCAAGTCGATCTTTGACAAGCTAAAAATTGGAAACGCAAGACCCACTTCTATGGTCTTGCAAATGGCGGACAGATCTCTTGCTCATCCTGAAGGCCGCATTGAGGATGTCCTTGTTAAGGCAGGTAAACTTATATTTCCTGTTGATTTTGTAATCCTTGAATACAATGCAGATAGAAATGTCCCCATTATTTTGGGTAGACCATTCCTAGCTACAGGGAGAACATTGATCGATGTAGAGAATGGCGAATTAACAATGAGGATACAAGATGAGGAAGTGAAATTCAACGTATTTCGAGCTATGAAATTCCCAGATTCTCAGGAAGATTGCTTCAGAATGGATGTAGTAGAGCAAGCATCGCAAGAGGTATTTAATTGTTTAAATTTTGATGATATCTTGCAGGCTGCTTTAACATTAGATTCACCTGAGATGTTGGAAGAGCTTACTGAAACAATAGCAGCTCTAAATTCTGAAAATCCGAAGTATAGGCGCCCGGCCTATGAACCTGTGAGAGAACCGGGGGAGATTGTTCCTAAAAAGAAGCCTTCAATTGAATCTCCTCCGGAATTGGAAGAAAAACCATTGCCAGCACACTTGAGGTATGCGTATTTAGGTACTAATGAAACTCTACCTGTTATTGTTTCAGCTAATTTAACAGGTCCTCAAGAAGATAAACTGTTGCGTGTGTTAAGAGCAAACAAAGAAGCAATAGGTTGGACAATTGCTGATATCAAAGGCATTAGTCCATCCTATTGTCAACACAAAATCATACTTGAAGATGTTAACGCACGCTCAGTTGAAGGTCAAAGAAGATTAATGCCCGCTATGAAGGATGTGGTGAAGAAAGAGGTGATCAAGCTTTTGGATGCGGGGATTATTTATCCCATTTCGAGTAGCGAATGGGTGAGTCCGGTTCAGTGTGTACCGAAGAAGGGAGGAATGACAACAGTTCTTAATGATAAAAATGAAGCGATTCCTTCAAGAACGGTAGTTGGATGGAGAGTTTGTATGGATTATAGGAAGTTGAACAAGGCCACCAGAAAAGATCATTTCCCTTTGCCTTTCATAGATCAGATGTTAGACAAATTAGCCGGAAGAGAGTACTATTGCTTCTTGGATGGTTATTCTGGGTATAATCAAATTTACGTGGCTCCAGAAGATCAACATAAAACAACATTTACATGCCCCTTTGGTACTTTTGCATATCGTAGGATTCCATTTGGGTTGTGTAATGCTCCTGCTACCTTTCAAAGATGCATGATGGCCATCTTCTGGGATATGATCGATAACTTTCTTGAAGTGTTTATGGATGATTTCTCTGTATTTGGTGATGATTTTGATAAGTGCTTAGACAATTTGGAGAAAGTGTTAATCAGATGCAAGGAAACAGATTTGGTTCCAAACTGGGAGAAATGTCATTTCATGGTTCGCGAAGGTATTGTTCTGGGTCACAAAGTTTCGAGTGTTGGATTGGAAGTCGATAGAGCAAAGATTGAGGTAATTAAAACTCTTCCCCCTCCTGTTTCTGTTAAAGGGGTAAGAAGTTTTCTAGGCCACGCTGGCTTTTATAGGCGATTTATCAAAGATTTTTCTAAGAGAAACCGTTATGCAACTTACTTGAAAAGGATTCCAAATTCCTTTTTGATGAAGCTTGTTTAGCGGCTTTCAAAGCAATCAAAGAAAAGCTTATTTCTGCTCCTATAGTAGTGCCTCCAGATTGGAATTTACCGTTTGAGGTTATGTGTGATGCGAGTGATTTATGTATGGGAGCTGTATTAGGACAAAGAAAAGAGAAAGTTTTTCATTCGATTTATTATGCTAGTAAAACTTTTAATGGTGCTCAGATTAATTATACAGTTACAGAAAAGGAGTTACTAGCGGTTGTGTATTCATTCGATAAATTTCGCTCTTATCTTCTTGGAGCAAAAGTTATTGTCTATACAGATCATTCAGCGATTCGATATCTTATGGAGAAGAAGGATGCTAAACCAAGGTTAATCAGATGGGTTTTATTGCTTCAAGAGTTTGATTTAGAGATCAAGGATAGAAAAGGGTGCGAGAATCAGGTTGCAGATCATCTATCGAGATTAGAAGGTTCAGAGTTGAATAGTGGTACTGAAGCGGTTAGAGAAGAATTTCCTGACGAGAATCTATTCGAAGTTCGTGGCTATGAAGCCCCTTGGTACGCGGATATTGCAAACTTAGTGGTAAGTGGTTCCTTTCCCGAAGGTTCAACTTATCAAGAGCGAAAAAGATTAGCTCACCGCGCAAGACAGTTCTTTTGGGAGGATCCGTTCCTCTATAAAGTGTGTGCTGATCAGATGGTAAGAAGATGTGTAGCCAAGGAAGAAATTGAGGCGATTATAGCTGGGTGTCATGATTCACCTTACGGTGGACATTTCAAGGGAGATCGAACTGCTGCTAAGGTATTACAATCTGGTTTCTATTGGCCTTCTATTATAAAAGATTGTCATGAATATACTAAAAGATGTAATAGATGCCAATTTACCGGAAACATATCCAAGAGGGATGAGATGCCACGTAATAATGTATTAGAAGTTGAAATATTTGATGTTTGGGGTATAGATTTTATGGGTCCGTTCGTTCCTTCAAATGGTAACCTCTACATCTTATTAGCTGTTGATTACGTGTCTAAGTGGGTAGAAGCGGTGGCTTTACCTACCAATGATTCTAGAGTGGTGATTAAGTTCTTAAAATCACATATTTTCACTAGACATGGAACTCCAAGGGTGATTATTAGCGATGGAGGTACTCATTTCGTTAATAAGTATTTGAAGACTGTTCTAGAGAAATATGGAGTCAGACATCGTGTGTCTACCGCTTATCATCCACAAGCCAATGGTCAAGCCGAAGTATCAAATCGTGAGGTAAAATCTATTTTAGAGAAAACCGTTGGTCCTACAAGAAAAGATTGGTCTATGAAATTAGATGATGCACTTTGGGCATATCGAACTGCTTTCAAAACCCCAGTAGGTGCTTCTCCGTATCGAATGGTTTATGGTAAGGCTTGTCACTTACCTCTTGAACTTGAAATGGGTGCCTATTGGGCTATTGCAAAGTTAAATTTAGATCCTACGCTAGCGGGTGAGAATCGAATGATGAAACTTAATGAGCTTGATGAATTTAGATTACATGCGTATGAAAATGCTAAGCTTTATAAAGAAAATACTAAAAGATGGCATGATAATCGAATTCGAGAGAAGAACTTTGTAGTGGGACAAAGAGTGTTGAAATATAATTCGAAGTTTAGTAATTATCCGGGGAAATTAAGATCGAAGTGGTCGGGTCCTTACATTGTAACCAAGGTTACACCTCATGGAGCTATAGAGATAGAACATCCACTTGAGAACCGTACATTCATGGTGAACGGTCATCGTTTAAAAATTTATCATGGAGGTGAAGACACCGATCGTGCAAAAGACCCACATCCCGGAGAGGTCATGTACCTCCTCGAAGCTCCTTAGAAGCACGAGGTAACCCGTCGAGCTTAACGACGTTAAACAAAAGCCAATTTCTTGTATATTAGTTTACGTATTTCAATTTCCGTAGTATAAATTAGTTAAAGTTTTCGTTTATTTTAGTTTTATTTTTAAGAAATGAGGAAGGGTGTTTGTTTTTGATGATTTCAGGGGTATAATGGTCATGAGTTTGGGGTCAAACGATGGGAAAAACGAAAAAAAAATTGAAGTCCACAGCAGGTTTGACCGGCTAGCCGGCGAGCTAGCCGGCATACTGGCCAAACGAGCAGATAGACCCCAACTCCCTGACCACTGCGTCAGCGACAACGCAGCAATGCTGCGTCTTCATTCGCGCCAGCGAGAAAGCACCGGCATGCCGGTCAACTGACCGGCTAGCCGGCCAACGAGGAAGAATGTTCTGGTCCTTGCGTCAGCGACGACGCAAGGTTGCTGCGTCATCAAATGCGCCATCGAGATTTCACAGGCATACCGGCGAATCCGCCGGCTAGCCGGTCAAGGATTTCAAATTCCCTGACCATTGCGTCAGCGACGACGCAATATACTTGCGTTTTGAGGTAAAAAAAAAAAAGAGTCAAATTTAGTAATTTTTTCCGCCGCCCTCTCGCCCGGCATGCCGGCGAATCCGCCGGCTAGCCGGCCAGCTGTTGCGAGAGGCGGTTTTACCTTCATTAAACCTAGTTTTTTTGCCTCTTTTCCAAGCCAAACCTTATAATCCGAATTCTTGCCTCCACCTACTCCGAAAATCATCAACAAACAGCTATAAAATCATCAAATCAAGCCTTCTATCATCACAAAAAAACACAAAATCAACTCATAGCTTCTCCAAAACATCATCAAATTTCACCTTTTCTCCAAGAATTTCCTCTTCACAACCTTGAAATTAAACCAAATTCTTTCAAAATCTCTCTCTAATAACCTTAACCCATCTCATATAACACCTAGTTCTTCAAGTTTTAAGCCTCAAAACATCAAATTTCAAAGCTTTCTCTATTTGAAGTTTTGAGTTTGGGGTGAAAAGAGATGACTAACAGAACCGATTCCATGTGTAACTATCGTAGAAACATACCAAGAAACAGGAACACTGTTAGAGCTAGCCCAGACCAAGCAATTGAGATTCCGGATTCACGATCCAAAAAGACTGTCCAAAACCCAATTGCTCCGAAACGAAAAGAAAATCCAAGTAAGGCTAATCCGAAAAAGAGCAGGTTAATTGATGAGAGTGATGAAGAAAGTGAGGAAGAAGTTGAAGAAGAGGTTAAAGAAACTGAACTAGTAATTCCCGAAGAACCAGTGCAACAACCGAAAGCTCCGCGTAGGAAAGCTTGGAGAGGAGATGAATCTTCCTAAAGGTATTATGACTAGTGCTTATAAAGATTATGGTGTTACTTGTGATAAATTGGGTTGGAAGGAATTGAGAGAAAGGAAGCTTGAGTATATTCCTACCTTGGTGCGAGATTTTTATGAAGGAATCGCCTTCTCAAAGGAAGCTGTTATTATTCGCAAAAAGGTAGTTCCTTTCTCCGTTGAGCTTATTCGTAAATCATTAAAATTACCCAAGTTTTCCGGAATATGTCCGTTTCAAGAATCTCTTAAAGAGCCTTCGTTTGACTATGAATCCCTTTGGGGGAAAGTGACTATTGATGGGGCCCGCCCAATTCCCGAAGGAGAGAGATATCCTGGACAGATGTATAGTAGTAACTTGCTACCATGTGCTAAGATTTGGTCACGTTTCATAATACCTACCTTCTTCGGAGTTAAACACATATCGGAAGTGAAGAAGGAGCATCTTTTGTTCATTAAATGTATTATTGAGGAGAAACCCATGGATGTTGCTCGTGTGATATATGATACCATCATGGAATTTGCTAAAATTCCTACTTCACAACAAAATCTCAAATTTCCTTGTACCGTCACTACTTTGTGTTTAGACGCAAAGGTTCCGCGTAAAGACGCAGAGATTGATCGTGTTGTAGTGTGTGAGAGCATGGGTTTAACTTTGATCAAGAATATTCATGATGAGGTGGTTAAAGCAACAAGGAATCCTAGAGCTCCTCCAAAGAAGAAGATGCATACAACTGATGAGTTGGAAGCTAAAGTGAAGGTGTTAGAAGAGAACCAAGTGAAGATGATTGCGTCTTTAGGAAACGTTACAAAAGAGTTAGAACTTCTCCGAAACATGTTAATGGGGGTGAGCACAATTCAACACGCCACCTATGGTATTCTTACACAGGAGAAAGTTCGTGGACGCAACACCGATAACCAGCCTCGTGCTGGTTAAGATACGTTTTCTATCCCTTTCGCGTTTTAGTTAGTTTAGTTTATTTTTATTGCGTTGAGTCTTTTCGAGTCGTGGGGACACGACTCATTTTTGAGTTTGGGGTGGGGTTCGCGCCTCATCCCAATTTTTATGTGTTATATGTTTTATTTGCTTTCAATAAAAATAATTTTCGGAGTTGCGTTTGACTATAGAAGATTTTAAATGTCCCTTTAAGCATACTTTTGATGAATCTATGATAGTAAATAGTGGACTTTAGGGACTGATATAGAACGCACTTACAATTGCATGCGAACATAGGTAATTGATAGGAAAAATTAATGAACAATGCAAGTGAAGTAAGCTTGTACTTAAGGAATATGTTTGGTGTGTAGAACGTGAAATCTTAATTAGTAGAGAACCCACCTAGATATGAACTAAAGACAAGCTATGTACTTAAGAAAATGATAGGGGCAGTTCTTTGTTAGCCATTTGAAACCTTTAGCTTGCTATCCCTAATATTATAATTTTATCCGTCTTAGCCCAATTTTGAGCCTTAAGCCTTTCTTTTGTAGCCACGATATAAGCCCATTATCCTTTAGATTATTAGGCATGACCAAATGACCCGCACTTGAATCACAACCCTGAGACTTGTCTCGAGCTTGAGTTTGGGGTGGAGGGTCCACATTTTGGGAATTTACATTGGGAAGGGATGATATGTGTTTATATTGAGGCACAGAAATGAAGATGATATATTATTGTAACCCTTTGCCAAAAGTTGAAAAAAAAAAATAATAATATATATATATATATAAGAGACATGACTTTTCACATCAAAATGATGGTCATGGGTATCTTGTACAAAAAAGAAATGAAAAAGAAAATAAAAAGAAAGAAAAAATTGAATAAATCGGCAAAGTGGAATATTTTTGGGAATCGTCTTAGATTTATTTGGGTTGACATTGGGGACGCAACTTTAGCGCGTCAAATGGGTGAGTGAGAACATTTTTGAGCGTAACTCAAGCTCGAGGACATGTGGATGGTAAGTGAGGAGAGAGCCAAAAGCTCACTTCAAATTTACCAAATATATATCCATACCGTCCTTAAGCCAATATTAAAACCATAAAGACCTCTTGATTCTTAAATACATAGTGAATTTATACTTCTGTTGATAGGAAATATTTAGGTGGAACATTCAAAGCGATTTATGATTAATGACCATCCTATAGCCATCATACAGATATGAGTACAAGTGTAACCTTCAAGCATTGCAACTTTAATTTTATGATTGAGATTATTTATGTTTGATTTTGCATGATTAGTGTATGTATATGTAGTTCTTAAAGTTTTGCTATATGAGATTTATCTTAAGAATTGCTTTAGGTTTATTTGCTAAGCTTCTATTTGTTCGTGCGTTTACTTCCACCCCTTGTTTTGTTTTGTTTTGCTTTGTCGGGACGACAAAGGTTTGAGTTGGGGGTCTTGATGTCTCCTTAAATGTTCTTATTTTCGACCCTTAGGAGACATCATTTTTGGTGTTTATTTAATCATTTCGATAGACTTTTGGACTAAATATGCAATAATATGATTTTCCTCTTTTAATTCTAGCATTTTTGATTTATTAAGCTTTTGCGCGTAATATTGGTATTTTTAGTGAATATTTTACAGGTTTTAGATGTTAGCTAGAAGAGAAATCCAAGGAGAAAGTCAAAGATCAAAAGATAGAGTCAAGACTTGAAAAGAAATCCCGAAGATATTATTTTTAGAGCTGAAAATCCATTTTCCAGGCCATAGATTGCTGATTTCGAGGTGCTTAAGCGAGGATCTAGCTGTTGACCTTTGAAGAGAAATCATTCCTTATCGAGTTACGGAACTTTAGCAACTGGAATGAGGTCAATCGGAGTTGTAACGCATCGGGAAAAGTAGTTTTAGTGAAGGCATATCAGCAGTTACGGGATTTTGGGCTAAGTTAGTGGACTTGGGCCTTTTATATTTCATTTAATTAAAAGCCTAGGTCCAAGTCCGAATTTCCACCTATAAAATCAGCCCTTGACTTCTATTTTACACACAATTCACATTCTGCAAGATTAAAAACACCAGAGAGAAGCAACTGAAGGAAGGAGAAGAAGCTACAAGAGCTGGAGAGGGTCTATATCTCCGTTCGTAGTCATTCCGATTCCGGAAATTAGGTTCTTTTACCTTTTTAAATCTGTAAACAATATGAATTCCTTTAATTTTAATTTCGTATTTCATTTTAATATGAGCTAAGTTTTATTTAGTGCTTGAGAACAAACAATGGGTGAATCCCAATTCTTATTAATTAACGAATGTTGAATTTGGGTTTTTATTGAATTAAACTAAATTAGGGCTTTTACTCTTTTCGATAAATCATGAATATTTACTGTTTTTAGCGTCATGAACTAGGAACAGGTAATAGTATTTAGGCTATTCCAATTAGTGGCAATTGGATCATCCTGACGGAGGGTTTAAATACGGAACCATTTATTCAATCTAGGATAGAAGTTAATGATTCTGACGAGCTTAGCTAATCCTAGGGCCAATGAGGTAATAAAACTTAATCATCCAACGGTGGATCATATTTACCCTGACGGGACTAGTGACACTTTAGGATCGCCTTATAGTCCACCCTGACGGGGGTATAAGGAAATTAGAATCCCGACCATTGTAATTGACTAATTTAGCCCTTAAACAACATAAGTTAAGAAATAGGATAGGGAGGATCCTTGCGTTCTCAAGTGCTACTTCTCATATTGCGTTTTACATCATTCTACTTGCGTCTTAGCTTTTACTTGCAATTTAATATTTGTCTTTCATTCATTAGTCTTATAACAAAAACCAAACAAATATATTATTGTCTTTTATTTTCATAAGTGCATCAATCACTATTTGCTAGACATTGTGATCAACCATCCCGTCCTTGGAACGAATCTGATTTATCAGAAATACTACTTGGGACAACCGTACACTTGCGGTTGTGGTTCGATTAATTATTGCATTTCTTTAGAACACACAAAGGACCACCACTTGCCTAACTAGATAGTCATTAGGGTTTGAGATTTAACCACCGATCAATTGCGCAGGGTCCCCTTATCCAAGTCCCCTGGTAATTGTTAGGTCGTTACCTAAGTCCACCCAGAATGGGGTTAGGAGGAATATAGAATCCTGGCTACTTGTCTAAGAGCTTTAATCACCCTTATTAACTAGTAAAAGAAATAGAAGGATAAGTGCATACAAGCAAACCTAAGCTATACTTGTCATCTTATTCTTACATCTTTTATTTATTGCTTTAGTCTTTAGTTTAATCATTATTTCCTCAATCATTCCTATTTAATTTTATTTTCTTTTAATTCATTGAGCTAATTATTGGTATGCTTTCTTGTAAACCATTCGTATAACACACTAAGTCCCTGAAAACAAATCTGACTTATCATTAAAACTTGCGTACGACCTGTGATACTTTTAGTGAGTAACGTGGAAGTATGAGTGTTTTTTCTTACTTATTTCAATCTTATTTTTATCACACTCTTTCCTCCACCAATATTTCAGGAAAATGTCCCAATGGACCCTGATTTTTAAATTTTCATGAGATGGCATTTACGTTAGTATTTTGTGTTACCGTTAGCCTTTTTCCACTTTATGTATGCTGACCATTACAACGCCACGTGCCTCCATGTCTGCGCCACGTCATCACTATTCCTCTTCATCATCATCATAATCATTATCCTTATCCTTATTATTATCTTGATAAAAAAATTATCATCAACCTTCTTGAATTCCATCAACAATGGAAGAACCCAAATTAAAGTAAAAAATTAATTTTAACCAGTGAAACTCCTCCAAGCGCTCTCTAGCACAAGAAAACTGCCGCTCCTACATCATCAACCAGGTTGTCTACTTTGAGAATAAAATCAACAAATCATTTCATGACACTCGCATTGGAACAAAAAGAAAAAAGATATCTCTTCACACCAAGCCGCTCTCCTGCACAAGAAAACTGTCGCCACTAGGAAACCATACTCTATCATCATCAACCGACTTGGCGAGAAACCCAAATTTAGGTAAAAATTGAATTACTTTTAACCCAATCTCATCACTTGTACAATTTTTCAGAATTATCTGCTTTAAGTATGTTTATTATATTTTTATACGGGTCCTACAATGGACAATATTATTACCGTTGAGTGAGCAATATGGTCTTAATATTGGAGTGAACAATTTGGTCTTATATTGCATTTTTTGAATTGTTTTGCAGTAAATATCCATTTGCAGTAACTAGGAGTGAGCATTTGGTCTTATACTGTATTTTTTGAATTGTTAATGGGACTGATCAATTTGGTGTCATATTGTATTTTTGAATTGTTTCGTTGTAAATATCCATTTACGACTACTAGAAGTTAGCAATTTGGTGTTATACTACATTTTTTTGAATTGTTACTGGAGTGAACAATTTGGTGTTATACTACATTTTTTGAATTGTTTTGTAGTAAATATCTATTTAGGGCAACGAGACATGAGCAATTTGGTGTTATACTATTAATTTGGTTAAAAATAATGATTAAAAATAATTTTTTACCTTAATTTGGGTTCTCCATTGTTGATGGCTACATGTAGATGTTGGTGGAGAATGGACCTTTGTGCAGGAGAATGGCTTGGTGAGTTTTTCAATATTTAAAATTAATTTGTTATTTTAATTTGGATTCTTACATTGTTGATGGCGTTCAAGAAGGTTGAAGAGATTTTTTTAATCAGAATAATAATAAGAGCGATGATGACGAAGATGAATAATGTTGATGTGGAGTTAACATGGGGCCATGTGGCAATGACTAACGGTCAATTGACAAAAATAGGAAAAAAGCTAACAGTGACATAAAACACTAATGTAAATGGTCATCTCGTGACATTTCGTTGATCATGGCCCGTTCAGGCACAAAACGTAAAGATAGAGGGTCGTCCATAGTCTTTATTCTTTTTAAATTACATTGTTTGAAAAATGAAAAAAAGATTTATGGGAATATCTTTATTTTATATACATATGCATAAATAACCTTTTTTTTTATCAAAAGTATAATCCCATTTAACATTGACTATTGAAAGATATATCTTTTGACCTCAAATGTAAAAATAAACCACCTTCCCATTAATTTAATATTTCTTTCTTTTTTCTTTGTCAAATTTTAACCTTTTTCTTTGGACAGTAAATTTTAACCTTTCTATATTTCATGAATTTAATCTTTAGATGATGCTTGAAAATTTAAAAATCCAACCAACATTTAATTACCCACTTTTTCCACATTTCCTCACCAACTAAGTAATAATGGGTAACACTATCATCTTATATTTATATTGGATAATCCAATTTATACATTATAACTATTAATTATATTTATAAAATAAACATAATCATATTAATTAAGTATTTACTATAATTAATTTTTGCATGATAAAAACATAAGATAGGTATTATAATATGATTGGTATTGAACCATCCTATATTGGAATGGAAGTATTTTCCAATCAAATTTTCAACTGCTATATATACAGACCAACAATCCTTCAAATTTTTAACTTGTATACTCACAATAAGGTGTGATTCATGGCTATAACTTTTCTATATTGGTTTCTTTTTCTTCTTTCCCTCGTCGTCTCTCCAAACCTTTCGTTAGCTACGACATTAGATGATGTCAATGACAATGTTTTCCTCTCTTCGAAAACTCTAAAGCTTCAAGCTGAGAGTTTGATAAGAGGTATGAATTTATCTCCTAAACATGATGTGAATCATATGAGCAAGGTTTCTGAATCTCGAATCGTCGAAAAGCATATTGATCTCATGGGCCATGGTTCTGATCGAATGGTTCAGAGGTTAGGTCACTATGCTGGCTATTATCACCTTCCGAATTCCAGAGATGCACGGTACGATTTAGCTCATACTAAAATGATTATATTGATTTTCATAACATTTCATAAGGTTCATAACATAAATTATATATTAATTTTTGTAGGATGTTTTACTTCTTCTTTGAGTCAAGAAATAACAAAGCTCATGACCCAGTTGTGATATGGTTATCTGGAGGACCAGGGTGCAGTAGTCAATTCGCTTTATTTTATGAAAATGGACCTTTCCATATTACAAATAACATGTCTCTCACTTGGAATGATTATGGCTGGGATACGGTATTTACATTGTTTCTTTATACTACCTCCATTTCATAATAATAGTCTTTTTAGCCAAAAAAAAAGTGTATTCCTTAACAAAATAAATGATCATATTACAATTCTATCATTATTTTAAACTATCATATCAACTAAATATTTAATTTTCTCTCTCTTATAATTAAGGACATGTTGATCATTTTAAACTAAATTTTATCTATTTTTTAGATTCTTTAATATGTATGAAATTTTTTAAAGAGTCAATTACTATAAAATAGAGGTAGTATATAATATATTTTGATCTATAAATAAAGTAATAATACTTTTTTTGTGTCTTAAATTTGAAAGGTATCAAACATTATATTTGTTGACCAACCTACTGGAACTGGTTTTAGTTACTCTTCTGACCATAATGATCTTCGTAACAATGGAGATGATGTAAGCGAGGACTTATACTACTTTATACAGGTCATATATGCTCTCCTTAACAAATTATGAAAAACTTGAGATATCTTTAGATTTAACTAATGCTTGCTTGATAGTATAATAACATAGGCCTTTTTCCACGAGCATCCTCATTATGCATACAATGATTTTTACATTACTGGTGAATCATACGCTGGACATTATATTCCTGCCTTTGCATCTCGTATTCGTAAAGGAAACAAATACAATCAAGGAATACATATAAACCTCAAGGTCTTATAATCTCGTTTTATTTTGTAATAATTTCACTAACCGTCTTGGCTTGGCTAAACTCAAGAAATCATGATTTAACAGGGTCTTGCAATAGGTAATGGATTCACTAATCCAGTAGTCCAGTACAGAGCATCCCTTGAATTCGCTTTACAACGGGGAATTATCAGGGGATCTCATTACAATAAAATAAGCCCATACGTTTCAACATGCGAATATAAAGCTCAACATTGCAGTAATTTCTTAAATAAATACCTATGCAACTTGTAGAGAAACGCTAATATTAATCTGCACTTTCTTGATCAGATCCTCACAATATAACATCTTGCTTGGATGCTTACAAAGCTTGCGAAGTGATACACAAAAAAATTATTAAAGCTTCTGGACTTAAAAATGTAAGAATCACTCACTATCTAAGACTACGACCTTAATTAATGTAAATATTTTTTTATTAATTGCAGTACTATGATATCCGAATGAATACGGGCTATGATTTTTCAAAGTTGGAGATATTCTTGAACGAAGAATCGGTTAAGGAGGCTCTTGGTGTAGGAAATATAAAGTTTGTTATGTGTAATAATGAAGTTCATACAGAAATGAGGCCGGATTGGATAAGGAATTATGCAGTTGGTATTCCTAAACTCTTGAAAGATGGAATTAAGTTACTTGTTTATGCCGGGGAACATGATCTCATATGCAACTGGCTTGGTAGGTTTAAAAATCCTTCTTAGATCAATTGACTTATATATATATATCTATATAATAAAACCATAGACGAAACACAGTTAAAATGTATTTAGAGAAAAAATAAAAATAGCCTAAATTTAGCCAAATATTTCAATTTATTTGAATTTAAACCTCTAAACCTCTTTATTCATGATTTCTTTCTCCTCTTTATCCCATAATTTATTTTTTAAGAATGGAATATACTTTATTATTATCTGTGTGTTTGAAAAAAATTCAGGGGTTGGTTTGGGATAAATTTCTAAATTATAGTAATTAATTGATCAATTTTTATAATATTAAACTAACTTTTTGCATATATATACCCTTAAGCACGAGTTACACCTAGTATAATTTTTTCGTAAAGGCTAAATCCAGGTTTTGTGGGGTGGTAGTATTTTTCTACTAGGAAAATATTAGTGGGAAAGAAAATTTGCAAATTTGCACTGCCCACCTAAATATTGTGTTATTAATATGTGTTTATTGTTTGATTTGAACAGGGAATGAAAGATGGGTTCTTCAGATGGAATGGCCGGGTCAGAATGACTTTCAACGTGCTTTAGCTGTTCGTCCGTTTACTGTAGATGGTCAAGATGTGGGAATGGAAAGGAGACATGATCCATTAAGATTTATAAAGGTTAGGAATGCTGGACATATGGTTCCAATGGATCAACCGAAAGTAGCTCTTGAAATGTTAAGACAATGGATGCACACAGATTAGTCCTATATGATTACCCTAAAAATGATTGATAGTAACTTTTTACTTCATGTGTTGATCTATTTTGATTAATAATAAAAATTTAACTAGTTTTACTTTTTGAGTATTTTACCTTCGTTTGGATATTCGATGATTACTTGAATCTTCCATGTTCCATTTGAGCAATTCCGGGGGCTTTAATGTTCAATACGAGAACTTTGCAATTAATTATCAATAGTGACAGACTTAGGAAGTATAGATGAATGAGGTTTAAGGTAGGATTTTCTTTTTTTTTTTAATTGCAGGTGAATTTATAGTAATCTAATTAAGTAAACTTTTATTTTATTTTTAATTTTTAGGTGAACTCACTTTGATTAGCCTTTCACCCGACACGATTAACAACAACTAAGACCGACAAAATATGATTTTGAATCCACCTAAAAACAAAAACAAGAAGAAAAAATACTTTTAATTTAGCTTAATATGATTATAACTTGTAATAAATTTGAGTACAAAAACTCGTTTTTACCTTAAGCCCCTCCTTTGTCTAAACTTTTGAGTCCGCGCCACTACCATTACAAAATAGTTTGTCAGGATGGCCTCTGTTAATACCGTTAACATATTCATAACAACATAAAATATGTCATTAGTTGCTAACCAAACATGATGCGATGCTGCAATCTCTAGTTGTAACTCCACAACTACCAGAGTTGTACCGCAAAGAGTGCCAAAACAGTGTTGTAGTGGAAGAAATAAATTCTGCAACAAGGAGAAATTCAAGCTAGGAAAACAACTTTCGAATAACTTTTATAGCCGATGACAGTGTGAGAAACATGGTACTAGATGAGGCCAAGAATGTGAGGAGTAAAAAGGAATTATACGGGTCCGAGAGAATTCTTATGATAAACGGTAGATTTGTAAAAAGGCTGGGGTAAAGAGGATATGATCGAGAATCCGGGAATTTTCAGGCTTTCCTAAGTGTGTTTGGGTATCAATGGTTTGGTATTGGCAAACGCTAAAGAGACCGAGATTTCATTTGTTTTGGTGGTTAGTAGAAGAACAAAAAAGAAAGAGGCAGGTGAGAGACGGCTAAAGCTAGCAAAACAAGAAAGAACTCGCCTAAAGTGAAAATTTTGGAGGACTAAAAACACAATTATTGAGAGTGAAAATAAGGGTAAACTTTTGACGAAGCTTCAATGATTATCACAACTTGGAATACAAGAAGGTTCGCCTCACCCCATAAGAGGCGAGATGTAAGTAGTTTTATCTGCAAAAAGATTATACGAATATTGGAAACAAAAGAGTACTAGACTTGGTGTAAATAATTTCATAATAACTATGCTGCAAGGGTGGAAATGCATATATAATTTCAATAAAATTGAGCATGGGAGAAGTTTATTAATGTGGAATCCTGATAAAGTTGAAGTTGATATCTTTGGAATTATTCCTCAAGCCATCTATAGTAAAGTTGTATGTAAGGTAACCTCCATTAGCTTTTATACCTCTTTGATCTATGGCCTAAATGATAAGATCGAGAGGAGAGTTTTGTGGAAAGAGTTAGAGGGCCATGCTTCTACTTTTGATGCACGTTGGCTTTTACATGGACACTTTAACAATATATTAAGCCATGATAAGAGGAAGAATGGAAAATTTATAACCGTTGGAGACATTAATGATTTGTGGATTGTTGTAATACTATTGAATTAGAAGATCTACAATATTTGGGTTAGTTGTTTACGTGGGATAACAATCACACTCTTAGTCGGATAGATTGTACGATGGGTAATAGGAAACTTGATACTTCATAATCATTATGTGCATGTGGGGTTTCTTCCTAAGTCAAGTGTTTCAGATCACTCACCTTGTATTTTATTTTTCGTAATACCAAAAGTCACGAAGAATCACCTCATATTGTTTATTTAATATGTTGGTGGTATATAAAGATTATATGGAGAAGTTGTTAGTAAAGGTTGGAATAAAGATCATGGTAGAGGTACGAAATAATTTTTGGTTTGTAGAAAGCTTCGTAACTTGAACCCAGAGTTGAGGAAATTAAATAAGGAGAGCTTTTCTCACAATTCTAGAAGAGTAAAAAGAGCACGAGAAACCAAGTAGGAAGCCGAAGCTCAATGCCAACTTAACCTTGCAAATGATGTGGATCTTAAACAGTTAGTAGAGATTTGGAAATTGGGCATAGACTTGAGAAGGACGCGATTAATTTTCTATAATAGAAATAAAAACTTGTCAATAACTTGAAGAGTGATCTACGCACTAACTTTTCCACGGTATCATGAAAAGTAAACAACAGAAAAAAAATTGCAAATATTTACCTCGCAAATGAAAAAGTTACTACTTCTAACACTCAAGTCAAAAATGCGTTTTAGGAGTACTATAAGAGGTTATTTGGGTTGAGAGTTGAGAAAGAAGATGTTAAGCATAGTGTGTTTGATTGTGATAATGTTTTGATGGATATTCAAGGGGTAGATTTGAGTAAGACGTTACTAATGAAGAGGTAAAAGACGTGATTTTCCAAATTGCTAATGGTAAAGCACCAGGATCCTACGGTTATTCTTCTCTCTTATTGGAGATGAAGTTATACAATCCGTACGTGAATTCTTTTCTTCTAGTTTTTTACTTAAGCAATTAAATGTTACTATTATTGCTTTCATTATAAACAAATAAAATCCAGACTTTGATGAGGATTATAGACCCATCTCTTGTTGTAATGTTATCTATAAAGCAATTACAATGATTCTTACGGATCACATGAAGCCGGTTCTAAAAAAGATTATATATAAAACACAAAATTCCTTTGTGTCAGAAAGATCGATGACCGAGAATATACACTTAATGCAAAATCACTTGAGAGGATACAATAATAGTAGTTTACCGAGATGTACGATCAAGATTGATTTGTGTAAAACTTATGGTTGTGTTTCTTGGGATTTCCTTCGTGAGGTGCTAAAAGGCTTGAGGTTTTGACTTTGTATGTTAATTGGGTTATGGAATATGTTATTACACCTTCATATTTGATTGCGCTTATTGGAAAAGTTCATGGTTTCTTCAAATATGGAAAAGGTTTAATACAAGGTGGGCCTCTCTCTGCACACATTTTCATTTTGTGTTTTGAATATTTCTCGAGATTAGTAAATAAGAACACAAGTGTTAGGTTCAACTATCATCTGAAATACGGGAAAAACAAGACTACCCACCCCGTGTTTGTCGATGACCTCATGCTTCTTGCTAAAGGCGATCATAGCTCGCTAAAAATTCTTATGGATTGCTTGGAAAAGTATAGTAAGTGTTTGGGTTTTTACTTAAATTCATGCTTGAAGCAATACTCAGTGAAATGTATGTTTATTGGTAGAAAAAAAAAACACTAAGTATGAGTCATACTCAGAGAAATTTAACAATCCTAGATGTAATATGAGTTTCTATACAAATTTCCAAGATACACTCAGAGAAAATCGAGAACAGATTATCATTGAGTATCACGATCAAAACACTGAGTATGAGATATACTTAAACAAATTAACAAATAAAACATGCAATAATAGTTATTATACTAACCACTGAGTGCTAGCTACAGTCAGAGAGATTCATGTCTTAACATAAACACCAAAACAGCGCGTCTTAGCAACAAAGTCACTAAGTACCACACTTACTCAGACAAATCAAACATTACTGAGTACAACTACATTTAAAATATTTGAGTACAACACAATCACTTTACAATGAGTTATACTCAAACAATTGTGATATCACTAAGTCTAGCTAAAAAGCATTAAGTAATGGGTATCTTTCATACTAAATAACAACAAAAATCATTGATTTTGGAAGTTTATCGCTATGTATTACTTAGTGAAATGCCATATCATAGAATCATTAAGTCTTGATAACGTAATCACCGAGTATCATTGAAAATCTAGAATTTTACCAAAACCAGAAATAAAGGTTTTAGAGAAATTAGTCGATAAAAATGTTTCTAACCTCTCTTTTATATTGCTCCTGCCTTGATCTTAGCTTGATGCGTTTTCTCTGAGTATAACCCTTTCATAAGTCCATTAAAGACGGAGAGTCGAGACGATAGAATGTCGGAAAAAAAGAGTAATGAGGGATACAATATTAAATTTTAGGGTTTATTGGGTATATATATATACCAGAGGTATAATAAACCATTATTATTTCATTGTATTCTTTCGAGAAGGAGTTTTCCACAACCATTCATATAGATTACAAATTTAGTCTCCAAACCACCATAAAACAATAACTATTTATTCTACACTTTTTCTGTTGGGTCGATCACTTAATATATTGTGTAGTAGAGTTACAGTAGGTATATTATAATAACTTCATAATATTTCGGACCTTATTAATATAAATTATTTAAATAAATTGTTAGGGAATAATTTACCGTGCATAGAATTTTTTTAGCAGATTTATTTTTTAAAATTATCTTGGGGCAAAGCACCCGCCTTGATTTTTTTTAGTCGAAGGAAGCATATATTAAAAACTTCAAAGTACCAATTATAAATTACACTATCCCAATAGAGTTAAAGTCTCTCGCTAACAAGGAAGCTAATTGGGGAGGAGGAAAACAATTCCAAAGGCTAAACAAAGAGCCTTTAAGCTCTTGTTTAGCCACTCAATCAGCACAAAGGTTTTTGGATCTCCTAGCATAGGAGATCTTAATATTACACAAAAATTTGCATCTCAGAATATTTTTAACCAACACTGAAATATTACAAAAAAGCTTTTCACCCTTTATGGTTTGGTTAATCAAATTTAAACAATCATTCTCTATCTCTACCAAGCCTTTTGGGTAATTTAAGCCAGTACACAAGCTCCAAAAAGTCCTCTAGCCTCGGCTTCAATAACTGAATGCACAACCACCGTTTGCGCAAAACCATCTATCATGTTTCCTGCTGAGTCCCTAACAATACAAGCAAAAACAGCTAGATTAGTTTTTGAGTCAAATGATGCATCACAATTGACTTTGGAATCTATAGTGGTGCAACAATTCAAGATCTGGTATGAGCGATTCAGAAGTTTATGTAGATTTGTGATGCCTATATTACTCCTGGCATTACACGCGAGCAATTGTATTGTCTTATATGTTTTCGTTCTTCTTGACCGGAAGAGCTGGTGATTGGCTAGATAGACAACCACCAGGTACACTTAACACTTGGACATAACTTCAAGCCGCGTTCTTTAACCATTTTTATCCAAAGTGTATGAGATTAAAGATCAAATGGAGCTTGCTAGTTTTCGCCAAGAGAATGAAGAAGAAGTAGGAGGCGCATGGACATGGTTTCAACAAAAGTTATCAAGATGTCCCTTCCATGGTTATACCCCTCTTTATAGTTAGCTATCTTTTATCAAGGTATTAATGCAGAAAGTAGATTGAGGGTAGATAATCTTGGAAGAGGAGGATTTGGGTCCATGAATCCTGCAGAAGCTGCGGAAGGTATGGAACGTATTATAGAAACAGAACTAAGTTGGCCAATTACGCGAGCTCCTATTACAAATACAAAAGGCACGAGATACAGAAACTGCTCAATCAGCTGAATTAACAGAGTTAGAGAATCAAGTAAAAGAGATAAAGCTTGAGATGCAACAAAAACGTCAAAATTTAGCTGCAACAAACGTAGTACAAGAAGCACAAGGTTGTCCACAATGTGGTGGAAAATCATACATGGGAAGAGTGTGAAGGAAATTCGGCATCTGTATACTTCATATCTAATCGAGGGAATTCCCAATTCGGTAATAGAAATCACCCAGGTATGCAGTATTCACATCTGCAAGGGGCCGCAAATCAAGGTAACTATCAACCTCGTCCACACAACAACACTTATCTATCGAGAGGTCAAGTTCCTTATCAAGGAAATCAGAATTTTAATAGACCAGCTCCTCCACCGCAACCATCCAATGATGCTTATACCGACACTCTAGCTCGGAAAGCTTTACCACAACATCTTCAAGAAGAAGAAGTGTCAGAAAAGAGATTATAAAATTTCATGGATCTAATTAGCATAATATCCAATCGCATAATGAGAAATTCAGAGAGCAAGAGGCCACGGTTCAGATCTTGGGCACACAAGTAGACCAATTGAAGAAAGTTTTAACTAATATTGTGGAAGCAAAGGATTTGAAGGCCATTGAAGGAGGTGATTCCAGTGTTGGGTTCGAAACTTGTAAGGCAATTTGCCTTGAAATAGAAAAAAAGAGGAAGTACCGCATGCTGCAGAAATTGTCGTGGAAGTTCCAGAAACTGAAGAAGAACCAACCAAGTCTAGCCCCGAAGACTTTGACTCTCCCAAGGAACTTGATTCTTCCAAAGAATCTGAGTTTGTAGATCTTCTCAAGGACATGCAAGAAGATATTATATCGGTTATTGAGCTTCAATCTAGTAGATTAAAAGAGAAAGAGGAAGAAGCCTCAAAAGAGCAGAAAGAAGAAGTTGCACCTACTATGCAAGAAGAGAAGGAAAAATAAAAGGTGGGCTCGCCACCTATTGATCAAGAAATGTCACCATCTATTCCTAAGACAATTACTGAGGTTGACATTGAACTCAAGACATTTGTAGAGGCGTACAGTCCATAGAAAATTGAAGCCCAAATGCTTGAGATTGCAAAAAAAGGGCTTACATTGCAACAAGTTTTCACGTAAGTCATTCCGTAAAAAGAAGCGAGTGTAGAAGCTTAGAAAAGAGACAGTGGCTCATACTGAGATAGTCTCGAGAAGATGAAAAATAGTTACTACTCAAGCTCAAATATCCAGGAAGCTTAATCTTCCTATTCAAATTAGTGGTATGCTCAAAGTGAAAGCCATGTGTGATGTGGTTTCGAGTGTGAATATCATGCCCAAGTTCGTGTTTGATAGTATTGGACTCAAGAAGGTGGAAAAAGCGTCCATGAACTTACAATTTGCAGATAGCTTAGTGACAAAGACATGGGGAACAGTGGAGGGCGTTCATGTCCAAACAGGTAATATCATCATCCCTACTCGCTTTGTTATTCTTGATTATGATGAAAATAAGCAGGTTCCAATCATACTTGGAAGGCCGTTCTTGGCCACAAGGCAAAGCAATATCAACTTCCAGTAGGGAACACTTACCCCCATGCTAAATATTTATCCGAGACAATCTATGTCTGGGGTAAGAAGCCAAGGAAGTTAGATCCCACAGTTCCTATTATCCACACTCTTTCACGTTACAGAGTCCTAGAAGAAATCCACACAAATCATTTGGATATTAGACCAATGAGTGAGTTTGGGTCGGCCATGGAGTTGTATGGAAAGCCCGCAAACCTGAGAATAGGCCACGAAGTCACAAAGATTTGTGGATAGAACCATTCATAGTCACGGAGGTTGTTACAACTAAAGTGATAGAGATTAGGCCCAAGAGGGGTATAAAACAAAGATTAGTAGACGTTCATAGCCTTGCTCGTTGCTGGGGAGGATATATACGGAAATCTTGATAGAGATAACACGTCTAACTTTGAAAGACGTTAAGCAAAAGTGTTGTTCGGAAGACAACCCACAATTTTTATGTTTTTAGGTTTTTGTTTTATGTTTAGATTAGTTTTTTTTAGTAGATATTGCAGTATTGAGGAAGGTATTAGTGTTCTTGATGTGTGGTGGATCCTTATGTGTTATAAAATAATGCAGATAAAGAAGAGAAACCACAAACTGCAAGTGTACAGTTGTCCCCGGTAATATATGTGATAAACAAACTCGTTCTCAGGGACGGATTGGTTGACTCTAATGTTATCGATTAGTGAAATAATTGCAAATACCAGAAAAATAAAAAATATAATGTTTGTTGGGGTTTTTTGATTAACAATCTAAAATGCAAAAGTAAAGTAAATACTAAATTAATTATACTAGAATGAAAATACGCAAGTAAAATGAGGTAGACGCGAGAGAAAAAGTAGTACTTGAGTCACGCTAGGGTTTCACCACAAACTTTCCTAATTAATGTTTCCTTTTAAGGGTTGAGTTATTATTCTTACGCTAGTCGGGATTCTAAAGTCTCTTAGCCCCCGTCAAGGTGGTCCTAAAAGCTCTCCTCTACGGTCTTCTAAACCCCGTCAGGGTGATTAAAATCACTTTCGGATGATTAATTCTTACCTCATTGGCTAACGGCTAGTCAAGCCTGTCAAGGACATTGGCGGATACCATCGGCAAATACTTAGTTCTATACCCAAACCCCCGTCAAGGTGATCCATATGCCAATATATGGAATATCCTAGGTACTATTACTTATTCCTAGTTCATGACGCTAAGAATAATAAATAAGCATAAAGTAAAAGCCAACGTAGTAATATAAACTCAAATTAAATTATTTCAATCCCAAATTGGAAAACACTAATTAATCAAAATTGGGTTCAACCCATGTTCTGATTCTCAAGTACAATAAAAATTTAGCTCATAATTGAAATTAAAACGAAAGAAGAAATTAAAATAATGGAATTCATGTTTAACAGAAAGAGAATAAAATTAAAAGACCTAATTAGGATGTTGGAATGGCTGTTGATTTGGATATGTTGAAGTCTCCAGCTCTAGCTTTTTCCTTCTTCTTTGCTTCTGCCTTTTTCTATGACGCTCTGACTCTTGTAAAAATGAATTATGTGTAAAAATAAAGTCTAAAAGCCTATATATACTATTAAATTCAGACTTGGGCTGAATTAAAAGGTTAATCAAATATTAAATGGCCCAAGTCCACTATTCAAGCCTAAAATCCCGTAATTGTTGTACACCTTCACGAAAACGGATGTAACTTTCTCAATATAACTCCGAATTGACTCATTCAACTTGCGAATTCTTCGTAACTCGATAAGGCACGATTCTTCTTTATAACTCAGAGGCTTAATACATATTTAAGTGGCTCTAAATCAGCAATTACCATCAGCCTTCCAAATTTTTAGCTCAAATTTGTCAACTCCTCGGGATATTTCTTGTAGCTTTTGACTTCTTTACACGATCTAAGACTTCTATTCTTTATTCCTCTCCTTGCTAGTATTATAAACCTAAAAAAATTTCACTAAAAACAAACCGCGCAAAAGTTTAATAAATAAAAAATACTAAAATCTAAGGAGAGAAAATAAAATATCGCATATTATTACTAAAAGTCCATCGAATTAGTCACGTGATCACCTAATTTGATGTCTCCTAAGGTCATATAAATAGAACAAAAGAGGAGACATCAATGTGCAAGTATTTAAGAAATTGAGTTAGGGAGAAGAAAACGTGAACAATTGGCGAAATGCAGATGTACCATGCGGTACACTGCACCATCACTACGATGCACCGCATCCCCAAAAACCGTCACAACGGTCAGAGAAATCGTGTCAAATGCTGAAGCTAAGGTGTCAACCAAAGCTTTCGTGCGGTATACCGTACGAGTGCTCTGGTGCACCGCGTGAAGAAAACCGTGACACAGTGCAGCAAAAACGGTCAAGCACAGAAGCCTGTAACGTCATTCACGTCGGACCTTGACGACAATCCGGAACAGAGTATGCGTGCGTGATGTCTCCCCATTTTTGATGAATTAATCTTAGTTGGAGACATCATTTTTAGTGTTTTAGAAGTCTAAATACTCATTTTTTATATATATTAGTGCAATTTCCTATTTCTTGTCTTGATTTAATGACTTATTATTTCTAGAGCATATCGGGTTTAATTTATTTATTTGGTGTGAAGCTTTAAAGATATATACAAATTACTTAGAGATAAATATGACAAATCAAGTCTAAAGAGATAAAGGAAAGAAGATATACATGTAAATTGGAGATAAAGGAAGGAAAAGATAAGATATGGAAAGAAAAAGTTGCTAAATAAATCTGAATTCCAGTACCTACGACCATAAAAGTGATCATAATTCAAGATTGGCTAGGAATTTGGAAGCATTGACTGTAATGTTATAGAGCTTTCCGAGACGATCAGTTTCGACATATGGAACGCGTCAAACGGAATTGAAACGAATAAGTTACGGCCAAAACAAAACAGCGGCAGATTATTACCTTTTCTATATTTTAGGGTTAGAATTTGAGTTGGGCTTGGAGTCCAAGTTACTTGTCTTCCACTCCAAGAAAACGAATTAGGTCTTCTAAACACCTATAAATACACCCTTTAAACCTTGTAAAGTCACCCTTTCTCAGTTCTAAACCTTATATTAAATCTTAGTCATTGAAGAGAGCAAGATGACATCTATGTATCATTCTTTTAGTTTATTTCCTTCAGCTATGAACTAATTTTCCCATAGCTTGGGTTTTGCATTATGTATAATCTATGAATTCTATTTTCTTTCTATCTAAGTTTCTTTGGGAATTATATGTTTTTATCTGATTATAGCTACTTAACCATATATTTGTTTTATGTGCTCTTGCTTATTGTCTGTCTTAAAACTGATCAATTTAGGACTTTGCTAATAGTAGTTAGATAGTCGCCCGGAAGGGGTGTTTAACTATTGAAACACCACATAAACGTCTAGAATAAGTAATTGGTCCTGACAACACCAGCCTAACTAAATAGTCGTTAAGGTTTGTTTTAATCACCATATCACCAATTGAAAGAAAGAATTGCTTAGGAACCTAGTGGCGTAGGTCGTAGGATAACCCTATTTGAGGTCACCTCGTGGTTGTGTCGTAGCCTACCTATTTTCTCTCCGGGTGTAGGTAGGAATTTAGAATCCTGACTAAATATCTAAGAGCTATTGTCTCCCTTATAAACTAAATTTGATAGAAAGAATTAAAAAGATTAGTGCATACTAGAAAATACCTAAGCTATACTCTCGTATCTTATTTCTTCCATATTTACTTACTTGTCTTTTTAATTTATTTAGTTATTAATTTAATTTTTCAATCATTCATATTTATTTTCTGTCTTTTGATTAATTATTGCTACTCTGATTATTTGCTCATTCGTCTAACACATTTAAGTCCCTGAGGAATGAATCTTCTTAGCATTAAAACTTGCATACGTCCTGTAATACTTGCAGAACCGTGCTAGTCTAGGGTGTTTTGCGCATCGTTTATCTATCTTTTATTATATTATTTTGTTAGAGCTTAGGCAACACCAGTGCAGTACACCGCAGGCCTAGTCCGGTGCACCACGTGACAAGAAGACTGTCACAACGATATGCTAAATCAGAGTCCTTGCCGAGACCCACTACCCTACACCGTTTCGTCAAGACCGTGACCTGGGGTCCAATAGAACTTTCGTGTGGTACACCATAGGTCAAGTCTGGTGCACCGCATGGCGCCACCAGATGAAGAAATAGAAGGGTAAGGTTAACCATTGGGGCTAGCTCAATGGACAGGACCTTGTCTCTCATGTAGGAGGTACAGGGTTCGAATCCCCTTAGCCTTGTTATTTATTGAGCCCTTAAAGGGGGTAAGCAAGAGGTGCAAGGTTCGAGTCCCCTCCCTGAACATGGGTAACCTAGTTCTGATTAAGTGGGAGTATGGATGAGGAGGCATGTATATTTCCTATGGGAATAGTCGTGGTGCGCGTAAGCCAGCTCGGACACCCATACATCAAAAAGAAGGGTAAGGTTAGCAATATTTACGAAAATCCAAACCTTAAGCCTCTCTTTATTACCCAAAGCTTCCCTACTCCATTAAAACTTCTACAAACCTACACTACACATCAAAACACTACCCAATCACCATAAATTTACATCTAATCCCTTCCTAACACCATTACAAAGAATATTCAACCACCCAAAACATATCAAAACACCTAGAATCCAAGAATCAAAACCCCAAATTCCAAATCTTATCCAACAATTTCTTAGATCCATACCAATCAAGCAAATGTTCATCTTACCCACATAGAGAATCATCATCCTTACACCTTTCCTAACCTAAAATAACACTTGTTCAACCCAAAATCAAGGGGTACAAATTTTCAAGAGTGTTCAAAACTTTGATTTCGAGGTAAATTGTGATGACGAAAAGAACAGAAACATTATCTACTGTGAGGGAGATGAAGAAGAATCAAAGTAAGGAATTGGGTTCTATTGAGAAGAAGACAATTGAGAAAAGTTCAGGTTCGAGTGTAAAGAAAAAGGGTAAAATAGTTCAAGAGAATAGAGTAAAGCATGTTGTGGTAAATTCAAAGAGTAAAAGGATTAAAACTTTCAAGGAGAAAACACCACAACCTCTATAGATCGATATTCTTGTACCCGAGATTAATGAAGCTTCAAAAGCCTTGTTAGCTTCTGCAAAAAATATTTACCGGAACTACCTTTTGCTCATGAGAGAGTATTTGAATAAAAAGTTGGAGAAGGTGATTACAAGAGATTTTTAAAGATAGGAGATAGAGTGGGTTGGTCTACATTCATGATGAGACGTTCGAGTTTATGTATAGAGTTAGTTTCCGAGTTCTATTTAGGCCTCTTTAGCCGAGATAGTGGAGGGCGTTTTCGAAATCCCTTCCCGTTCAAGAAATTGGTTGGAATATGTAGGTTTAGAGAAGCAGTGGAAAATATCAAGACTTTCAATTGGAATCAACCTTTTGAGAATGTAATAGATGAAGAGAAAGTGCAGTCACATAAGGGAGAGTTGAAGACACCTTGGCCTTACAAATATGTTTAAGCATATACAAGATTTTGGCACAATTTTCTCACACCAAACGCCTTTGGAAACAAGCGAACTTTAGATGTAACTAAGAGAAACACCATCTTTTTGAATTGTATTTTAAGAGGGTAATAAGTAGATGTGGCGCAGTTGATATTTAAGGAGGTGATGCGATTTTCGGTCTCTCCACTTACACTATTTAATGTGAAATATCCTACTATGATCACGTGCCTTGTACGGAAAACAAATGTGATTCCGGGTGAAGATGAGAAACTAATGTATAAAGTGATCAATAATATCGACAATACCTGGATCAAGACAATTTTGAGAGGGGCAGGAGTTAAGAAACCTCCACAAGAAAAATCAAAAGAAGAGGATCTTATTTGGAAAGAAAGGGTAGATGACTGAATAAAGTTAGAGCATCTCAAACCTTCTTGGCCAATTATGTGGCACAAATCAAAGCTAATCAAGTTCACATCATGACACTCCTTGAGCAATTAAAGCGCGATTTAGTGAGAGATCCAGTGAATCCTATCTTGGATGTTGATAAAGCAAGGCAATAGCCTCGGGAGTATGTTCTATTTCTTCCTTACCGTTTTTGTATATGCTTTATTTTTTTGTTTTTAAATTCTTTATTGAGTCTTTTTCGAGTCATGGGACACGCCTCATTTTTTAGTTGGGGGTGTGGGGATTCGTTGTCTCTCATCTCCATCTTATGTGATTTACTGTTTTTATGAAGAAATTAAATTTTTTGATACATGGGATTTAGATTTAGAGTTTTTTAATAGATTGAAAGCATAAGCTTAGTAAGTTAATGATAGAAAGTAATATGCTTATGAGTTGTCTTATATTGTATTCTTTGAGTATGAACAAGATACACATATCGATACTAAATAAAAGATTAGTGAGCAATGCGGTAGAAGTATGTTTGATCTTAGGGCGCCTTGAGGGGTGTGTAGGCCATGAGATCCAAGCTAGTTGATAAACCCATTTGATGAACGTGTTAAAGGTAAGAGAATAACAAAATTGCATAGTTTAGAAAGTGATTAAGGCGGTTCTTTGTAAGCCCCTTGTTGCCTTTTAACTTGATGTCCATTTATTATATCCTTCTCAACCCCTTCTAGCCTTCTAAAGCCTTTTTATTTAGCCATGTTATAAGCAATATAGTACTTTTTCATATGACCCGCACTCAAATCACAGATGCATAGACAATTATTTTAGAGCTTGGGTTTGGGGTGGTGGGTCTAATATTATGGGAATTATTATTGGGTTGCGATTTTTTGAGCTTCTTAATTATGCTCTGTTCTTATTATTGATGATGATTCATTGTTTTATGATTGTAACCCTTTTCCAGGGTAAGAGTAAATGAAAAAAGGAATAGAAAAGAAAAAAATATATGTGAAAAAAAGAGCATGATATCTCACATAAAAAAGAGAGTCATAGCTATACAAAAGAAAAATTGTTATGAAAAAGAATATATATATTTGTACCGGTAAAGTGAAATTTTTATGTGATCATCTTTATGCTTTAATTGGGTTATTGGGGATGCTAATTAGTGCATCAAATCATTGGGTTGAGTGAGAACGTTTTATGAGAGTAACTCAAGCTCTAGGGCGATTCGTTGATGGCTAGTGAGGAGAGAGCCAAAAGCTCACTCTAAATTATCCAAATACACTATCATATACCGTCCATAAGCCAACATTACAACCTAAAAGACCTTATGATTCTTTGCTATGTAATCTAGAAATGATTGAACCGTTAGAGAGTAGTTAAATGGATCTTTGAATACTAGTGAAGCTCGATGAACAATCTATAACCTCCTTGTTAAGATAAGCGAAGAATTTCTCCTTCGTGCATTGTAAAGTTAATCCGATCTTGAATTTGAACTGTGTTGATTGTGAGTATGACAAGTGTACATGTAATGTAGTTTCTAAATATTATTACATGAAATATTCTGAGTAGTTGCTTTGATTTTATTTTATATATTCTGCTATCCTCTCCCCATTGTGCTTAACTGACTTAGGTGTGTATTTAGAGATTTCCCTTTGTTTTTATCTTTATTGTATCGGGACAGTACAACTTTGAGTCGGGGGTCTTGATGTCTCCCTATTTGTGATATAACAATCAAGGTCGGAGACATCATTTTAGGTGTATTTGATTACTTAATTATAGATTTTTATTCGTTATTTACTAATTTCTTATTTCTTGTCTTGATTTGATGGATTATTACTTTCAGAGCATATTTGGTTTAATTTGTGTGTTAATGTGAAACTCTTGAGACTTATGGAATATAGTTAGATTCCAAATCAATTCTAAGAATATAGGATATGGAAGGAATCAAGAGATAAAATAAGAAAAATAAAAGTTGTCATGTAAATCTTAAATTCTGCAGCTACGTCCACTAAAGTGAAGATAACTTCAAATCGGATGGAAATTCGGGTGATTTTTCCAAATATTAAAGATATATCTTTTTGCTGCGGTTGTTTCGATATAAAGTAGGCAAATATCGGCTCAATAACGAAGGAGATATGACCAAAACACTGAACAATCATTATCCTGTACAATATTTTAGGAAACGAATTTGAGTTGGAATTTGACTCAAATTGCTTGCATTCCACTCAAGATTTCGAACTAGAGTCTTCTGAGCACCTATAAATACACCCTCTTATCATTGTAAAAATGTCCTTACCCATCCTTGCTCAGTTCTAAACCTTAGATCAATCCTTAGTCATTCAAGAGAAGCAAGTTAACAATATGTATTTTTATTTTTTGTTTTATTCTTTCCAGCATGAGCTAAATTTCCCATTGCTTGGGTTTTGCATATGTATAATCTTTGAATTATATTTTCTTCTATTTGAGTTTATTTGGGAAAACCTTTTTAAACTGATTATATCTTCTTAACCTTTATATTTGTTTTATGTGCTTTGTTTTATTAATTGTAGTTCTTGCTAGTGCACGAGTATACACTACCCCCAATAATAGTAGTTAGATGGTCACCCGGAAGGGGTGTCTAATTATTGAAACACCACATAAACATCTAGTCTGCGGTTGTGATCCAGAAGGGTTTGTCTAACTAGATAGTCATTAGGGTTTGAGATTTAACCACCGCTTGTTATGCAGGGTCCCCTTACCAAAGTCCCCTGGTAATTGTTAGGTCGTCACCTAAGTCCACCCGAAAGGGAGTTAGGAGGAATATAGAATCCTGACTACTTATCTAAGAGTTTTAATCACCCTTATTAAGTAGTAGAAGAAATAGAAGGATAAATGCATACACGCAAACCTAAGCTATACTTCTCATCTTATTCTTACATCTTCTATTTATTGCTTTAGTCTTTAGTTTAATTATTATTATTTCCTCAATCATTCCTATTTACTTTTATTGTCTGCATTGAGATAATTATTGCTACGATTTCTTGTAATCCATTCGTATAACACACTAAGCCCTTAAAAACAAATCAAACTTATATTTAAAACTTGCGTACGACATGTGATACTTGTAGTAAGTAACGAGGAAGTGAGATGGTTTGTTCTTACTTATTTTAATCTTATTTTTATTACACTCTTTCCCCCACCAATCTTTCACAAAAATGTCTGAACGGAACATGATCTACAAATTGTCATGAGATGGCATTTACATTAGTATTTTGTGTCACTGTTAGCCCTTTTTCCACTTTATGTAAGTTGACCGTTACAATGCCACGTGGCTCCATGTCTGCGTCATATCATCATTATTCCTCTTCTTCATCACCATCCTTATTATTATCTAGATAAAAAATTATCTTCAATCTTCTTGAATGCCATCAACAATAGAAGAACCCAAATTATAGTAAAAAAATTAATTTTAACCAATGAAACTCCTCCAAGTGCTCTCCTGCACAAGAAAATTGACGTATTTACATCATAAACCGGGTTGTCTACTTTGAGAATAAAATCAACAGATCATTTCTTCACACTCGCATTGGAACAAAAAACAAAAAGAAATCTCTTCACACCAAGCCGCTCTCCTGCACAAGAAAACCGCCACCACTAGGAACCCATGCTCCATCATCATCAATCGACTTGGCGAGAAAGCCAAATTAAGGTAAAAATTGAATTATTTTTAGGGTAAAGCCCTCCCGTGGCCCTCTAACTATACCCAAAGTGCACAGGCCGCCCCTGATCTTCAAAATTACCCTTTTACGCCCCTTATCTTCACCTTTTGTGACACCGTTAGCCCTTTTTTCATTTTTCTGTTAATTGACCGTTAGTCAGCGCCACTTGGCGCCACGTCAGTGCCACATCAGCGCCACCTCACCGCCTCTGTCTTCGTCAGCATCGTCCCTAACTTAAAAAAAAAAACTTTGAAGGTTTGAAGGCTTCAAACCTTCATCAATGGAGGATTCCGAGAAATCAAAAAAGCATTCTACTTGTCCACAATCATTCTTTAATCAATTTTAAACCTCTAAAACTACCAAAAACTTGTTTGACACCTCAAACCTTCAAAAAAAATCCCTAACTTTTTAAAAAAAAACCTTTAAAAGTTTGAAGGTTTGAATGCTTCAAACCTTCAACAATGGAGGAAAAATCAAAAAACTAATGGTATGATAGACTATTTCTAGTTACACATAGCACTCAGCTGATTCTTGAGCAACCCATTAATCTCCTTGCTATCTTCACACCCAAATCAATTAAGCTTCATCATCGACAAAACGTAGACTCCATCACCATCTTCAAACCTTGAGCTTTCTAAATCAGGGAATAAATCACGCTTTTGTGATAAACCTGCTTTAATATCTTCTATTATTTCATCAACACTTCTTTGTGTTATAAAACATTGTTCCGAAACCACTTTTAATACATCATCAAGCCAAGAGTGATGATTTATTATCGTAGTTCCTGAATTAAATTCCGATAAGTCTCTTCCAACTTTGGTTTCTAAGGTACTTTTAGATTCCACGGCTAATTTTTCCATTTCAAGAAAATCATCCATTAAATCAATATCTGAAATACCAAAAGATTTTCGTGCTGGTGTTACTATTTCTTTACCATTTTTTAAATGCTCTAACTCAGATAACATAATAGAAATCAATGACTCAGCATAACTAGCTTTATCCTCACTACCCATATCAGACATTGATGTCATAGAAACTTCTTGATTACTTTGCAAATATTCGGGTTTTACTTTCTTGTGAGCTTCTTTAAGACTTTTATTTTCTTCATCCATTATAAATAATTTCTGAGTTTTGCCTACACGCCGTCTTCTTTAAAAAAAAAATTCAAAAATCAACTCCAAATCATTGAATACAGGAGCTTGAAACTTGACTGAAAACTCAGATTTGTAGTTTATTTTTTAATGAACAGCTTCAAACTCGAAAGACCCTTTTGTGTTTCTGAGAATAAGATTTGGGATGCCCCACATTCAAAACTAGGATTCTTACACGACCGGCCTCTAAATCCGTCGCTTTGGATAACGAAATTAGATTGGGCCCTCGATTGTAAACCCCTCGCATTCCTCTCCTAATTTGTAATTAAATTGGATGAATTTGATTAAGAAAAAAAAAGTCATGGAATTTATGAGCGTTAAGGAATTGAATATGGCCAAGAATGCATTAGAATATGTGATTTGGTAACCGGATCTTGATTTTTGGGGTCAAAATCTGCGTTCTGGAATTCGAGATCGTCGGCTACGGCGATGAAAGACATAATCAAAAAACTCCTTCTCCTGAAAGGTTTGTTGCTTTGATGGAGTACTTGGCTATGGCGGTTTTGCAGAGAGAGGATGGGGGTTGTTAGGAAGAAGGAGACGTGTCATAAAGGTTTTTGGGCCAGGTCTTTTGAATTTAATTGGAATGAGACGATGAGGCAAGGAAGATAATTGATTTAAGTTTTTTTGATTTTTCCTCCATTGTTAAAGGTTTGAAACATTCAAACCTTCAAGGGTTTTTTTTTTTTTTTTAAGTTAGGGACGATGCTGACGAAGAGGTGGCGCTGATGTGGCACTGACGTGGTGCCAAGTGGCGTCGACTAACGGTCAACTAACATAAAAAAAAAGGGCTAACGGTGTCACAAAAGGTGAAGATAAGTAGCGTAAAAGGGAAATTTTGAAGATCAGGGGCGGCCCGTGCACTTTGGGCATAGTTAGAGGACCACACGAAGGCTTTACCCTTATTTTTAACCTAATCTCATTACTTTTACAAATACTTTAAGTATGTTTTTTTATACAAATCCTACAATGGCCAATATTATTACCGTTGAGTGAGCTATTTGGTTTTAATATCGGAGTGAGCAATTTGGTCTTATATTGCATTTTTTTGAATTGTTTTGTATTAAATATCCATTTGCGGTAACTATGAGGGAGCATTTGGTCTTATAATGCACTTTTTGAATTGTTACTGTGACTAATCAATTTGGTGTTATACTGTATTTTTGAATTGTTTCACTGTAAATATCCATTTGCGGCTATTAGAAGTCGACAATTTGGTGTTATACTATATTTTTTTGAATTGTTACTGGGAATGAACAATTTGGTGTTATACTACATTTTTTGAATTGTTTTGTAGTAAATATCTATTTGTGACAATGAGAAGTGAGCAGTTTGGTGTTATACTACATCAATTTGGGTTAAAATAATTACTAAAAATAATTTTTTACCACAATTTGGGTTCTCCATGGTTGATGGCTACATGTAGATGTTGGTGGAGAATGGACCATTGTGTAGGAGAATGACTTGGTGAGTTTTTCAATATTTAAAATTAATTTGTTATTTTAATTTGGATTCTCACATTGTTGATGGCGTTCAAGAAGGTTGAAGAGATTTTTTTATCAGAATAATAATAAGGACGATGTTGACGAAGAGGAATAATGTTGATGTGGAGCTAACGTGGCTCTATGTGGCATTAACTAACGATCAATTAACAGAAATAGGAAAAAAAAGCTAACAGTAACATAAACCACTAATGTAAATGTTCATCTCGTGACATTTCGTTGATCATGACCCGTTCAGCACAAAGCATAAAGATAGAGATCGCACGTAATCTTTACTCTTTTTGAATTACATTGTTTAGAAAATGCAAAAGAGAGATTTTTTTATATACATATGCATAAATAGCCTTTTTTTATCAAAAGTATAATCCCATTTAGCATTAATTATTGAAAGATATATCTTTTGACCTGTAAACATAAACCACCTTCCCATTAATTAAATATTTCTTTCTTTTTTATTTGTCAAATTTTAACCTTTCTATATTTCATGAATTTAATCTTTAGATGATGCTTGAAAGTCTAAAAATCCAACCAACATTTAATTGCCCCCCTTTTCCGGCATTTTACTCACCAACTAAGCAATAATATGTAGCACATCCATCTTATATTGGATAATCTAATATTTATATCTTAACTATTAATTATATCTATAAAATAAATGTAATTAGATTAATTACATAATTACTATAATTAATTTTTGCATGATAAAAATATAAGGTAGGTATTATGATTGGTATTGGACCATCCTCCTATATTGGATGGAAGTATTTTCCAATCAAATTATCAACTGCTATATATACAGATCAACAATCCCTCAATTTTTTTCACTTGTATACTCACAATACTGTGAGTCATGGCTACAACTTTTCTATATTGTTTTCTTTTTCTTCTTTCCCTCGCCGTCTTTTCAACCCTTTCGTTAGCTACGACATTCAATGATGTCAATGACAATCTTTTCCTGTCTTCAGAAACTCTAAAGCTTCAAGCTGAGAGTTTTATAAGAGGTATGAATTTATCTCCTAAACATGATGTGAATATTGGTGTAGGACATGCAGATTATCATATGAGCAAGGTTTCTGAATCTCGAATCGTCGAAAAGCATATTGATCTCATGGGCTTTGGATTTGGCCGTGGACGTTCTGATCAAATGGTTCAAAATTTTAGTCACCATGCTGGCTATTATCGACTTCCAAATTCCAGAGATGCACGGTACGATTTAGCTCATACTAAAATGATTATATTAATTTTCATAACATTTCATATGGTTCAAAATATAAATTATATATTAATTTTTGCAGGATGTTTTACTTCTTCTTTGAGTCAAGAAATAACAAAGTTGATGACCCAGTTGTGATATGGCTATCTGGAGGACCTGGGTGCAGTAGTCAACTCGCTTTATTTTATGAAAATGGACCTTTCCATATAGCAAATAACATGTCTCTTACTCGGAATAATTATGGTTGGGATACGGTATTTACATTGTTTCTTTATATATAATATATTTTGATCTATAAATAAAGTAATAATACTTTTTGCGTGTCTTAAATTTGACAGGTATCAAACATTATATTTGTTGACCAACCTACTGGAACTGGTTTTAGTTACTCTTCTAACCATAATGATCTTCGTCACAATGGAGATGATGTAAGCGAGGATTTATACCACTTTATACAGGTCATATATGCTCTCCTTAACAAATTATGAAAAACTTGAGATATCTTTAAATTTAATAACTAATACTTGTTGGTCGTATAATAACATTAGGAATTTTTCAAAGAGCATCCTCAGTATGTAAACAATGATTTCTACATTACTGGAGAATCATACGCTGGTCATTATATTCCTGCCTTTGCATCTCGTATTCGTAAAGGAAACATATACAATCAAGGAAAACATATAAACCTCAAGGTCTTATAATCTCGTTTTATTTTGTAATAATTTCATTAACTGTTTTGGTTTGGCTAAAATAAAAAACTCATGATTTAGCAGGGTCTTGCAATAGGTAATGGATTCACTAATCCAGAAATCCAGTACAAAGCATCCCTTGATTTCGCTTTACAAACGAATTTGATCAATAAATCTAATTACGATAGGATAAGCTCATTAGTTTCAAGATGTGAACAATTAGCTAAACTTTACGGTAATTTCTTAAATAAATACCGATGCAGCTTGTAGAGAAACGCTAATATTAATCTGCACTTTCTTGATCAGTTAAGGACAATATAAACTCTTCCATGAATGCTTACGATGCTTGCGATGTGATACACAAAGATATTATGAATGTTATTGCACCTAGAAATGTAAGAATCACTCATTATCTAAGACTACAATCTTAATTAATGTAAATGTTTTTTTTATTAATTGCAGTACTATGATATCCGAAAGGAATGTAAAGGCAAAATGTGCTATGATTTTTCAAAGGTTGAGAAATTCTTGAACAAAAAATCGGTTAAGAAGGCTCTTCATGTAGGAGATATAGAGTTCGTTTTGTGTAGTAGTAAAGTTCATCATAATTTGAGGGTGGATTGGATGAGGAATTATGCAGTTGGTATTCCTAAACTCTTGAAAGATGGAATTAAGTTACTTGTTTATGCTGGGGAATTTGATCTCATAGGCAACTGGCTTGGTAGGTTTAAAAATCCTTCTTATATCCATTGACTTATATATCTATATAATAAAACGATAGACAAAAAACAGTTATAATTTATTTAGAGAAAAAAATTAAAAATAGCCTAAATTTAGCCAAATGTTTCAATTTATTTGAATTTACACCTCTAAACCACTTTATTCATGATTTCTTTCTCCTTTTTATCCCATGATTTATTTTAAGAAAATGGAATACACTTTATTATATCTGTGTTTTGAAAAAAAACTAAGGGGTTGGTTTGGGATAATTTTTTAAATTATAGTAATTAAATGATCAATTTTTATAATATTAAACCAATTTTTTGCATAGTCTAGTCTATATATACCCTTAAGCACGAGTTATACCTAGTATAATTTTTTCGTAAAGGCTAAATCCAGGTTTTGTGCGGTGGTAGTATTTTTCTACTACGAAAATATTAGTGGGAAAAAATTGTGCAAATTTGCACTGCCCACCTAAATATTGTGTTATTAATATGTGTGTATTGATTGATTTTGATTTGAACAGGGAATGAAAGATGGGTTCGTGAGATGGAATGGGAAGGATTTAATTCAGCTAATTCGAGTTGGTTTTTTGTAGATGGTAAGACTGCGGGAGAGAAAACGAGTTATGGTCCATTAAGCTTTTTAAAGGTTCACGAAGCTGGACATATGGTTCCAATGGATCAACCGGAAGTAGCTCTTGAAATGTTAAGCCAATGGATGAACACATAAGTTCATACTACTAAGCCGATGAAAGATCAGATTAGTCCTATATGATTACCCCAAACATGATTGATAGTAAATTTTTACTTCATGTGTTGATTTATTTTGATTAATAATAAAAATTTAACTAGTCTTACTATTTGAGTATTTTACCTTCGTTTGGATATTAGATGATTACTTGAATCTCCCATGTTCCATTTGACTGTTTGAGCAACTCTGGGGGCTTTAATGTTCAATACGGATGAAAACTTTGCAATTAATTATCAATAGTGACAGAATTAGGAAGTATAGATGAATGAGGTTTAAGGTAGGACTTTTCTTTTAATTTCAGGTGAATTCATAGTAGGGTTATTGACTTGGATAGTCCACGAAGAATGGTTGATTGTCCATCAGGTCCAACCCATCTCAAATGACCGTCCTGCCCTTAGTAACCCATTAATTAGAATTTAGTTACCAAAACAAACTTTTCTGATTCCATGCAATTAGTCAAAAATTGGAATAGTGTAATTTGAAGCGCCAAATTTTTTTAGAAACTGCGACCCATCGTCTTCTTTACATCCCACTTTGGAGAAACTCTACGCTAGAGACAAGGAAATAGTGCAGAGAGATTGGTAAACAGCAACCCGGCGACGAGTAGGCATAACTTTCAAGACAAGGACAGTATGAGTGGTGTGAAGACGACAAAGACGACGCAAACCGCCGATGATGGCGGGAAAAATAAGTTTCAGAAGAAGAAGAAGACGAACCATCAAATAAAGCAATGATAACTTTGTTGGAGAAGTTTCGACTAACACAAAAAACAAGAAAGCAACGGGTGGCGATGAGCAAGGTGTTTCGAAAACGAAGAAGAAAGGCAAAATAGTAAATGAATAGTTGCACAAATATTTTGTATTGGGTAGTAAAAACGGGGGTGGGTAATTTTTGTTTTTGTGATGGGTTGTCTTTAAAAAATGGTTGTACACAGAATGCTACAAAGGCTAATTTTTAGTTGGTGGATAATGTTTATTATTTCGATGGTGTGTTCGAGCAATTTGATGGGTTACGCTTTTTGTCGAGTTAAAAGGAGGTGGGTTACCTTTGTTATTTTGATGGTTTGTGCGTTAAAAGTGATGGTGTATATAATATACCTATGTAAAAACTCATCAAGTTTGAACAACTAAAATATACATTGAGAAAAACAAACTTTTATTGTTAACTGGAAAATCAAATGAGATTGTCCCTCGTAATACAAGATAATTGAGGTGTGTGACTAGCATACACTTATTAATGTATGAAAAAAATAAAATTAAAAGCAGGAATAACGATATATTAACGAAGTTTAGGACAGGTGGAGTGGTTGTGGTAGGTATATGAGTGACAGTTTCTACAATCAGCTCTGTGATGAATCTGCACGCTCTCCTTCGGATGGGAACCTTTTCTGATCTGCTATATTAATTTTCATCATATATAGAACAAAAGTTATGTAATCAAGCTGCAATAAAAAAAAGATAAGATTTGGTACATAACTTGCTATCGATTGTGGATGACTGATGTGGTGTGTAATGCTAAAGCTGGGAGACGGTGGTGTTTCTGCTAGAATGGAGTTGTTAAAACGTTGAACAAATTTACCATGTTAAAGTGCAACAATTAAGGGATTTAATAGATATGCTAATAAAATGGAATTAGTTACAAGCGCTAATCGTGGAAAAATTTGATATCATCTGATCACGTTAAAGGATATAGGTGGTATATCATGTAAACCGTTGGACCTGTTAGGGAAAAAATCAAGCGCTGGACCTGTTGGGGTGGGTAATTAGGTTGTTGATCTCACTTTGATTAGCTTTTCACCCCACACGATTAACAACAACTAAGACCGACAAAATATGATTTTGAATCCACCTAAAAACAAAAACAAGAAGAAAAAATACTTGTAATTTAGCTTAACATGATTATAACTTGTAATAAATTGTTAGTACAAAAACTCGTTTTTACCTTAAGCCGCTCCTTTGTCTATACTTTTGAGTCCACGCCACTACCATTACAAATAATTTATTAGGATGGCCTCCGTTAATACCATTAACAGATTCATAACAACATAAAATATGCCACTAGTTGCTAACCAAACACGATGCAATGCTGCAATATCAAGTTGTAACTCCACAACTACTAGAGTTGTACCGCAAGAGTGCCAAAAAAGTGTTGTAGTGGAAGAAATAAATGCTGCAACAAGAAGAAACGTTCTAGCTGGGAAAACAACTTTCGAGTAACTTTTATAGCCAATGAGAGTGTGAGAAACGTGGCACTAGATGAGGCCAAGAATGTGAGGAGTAAAAAGGAATTACACGGGACTGAGAGAATTCTTATGGTAAACAGTAGATTTGTAAAAAGGCTGGTAAAGAGCATATGATTGAGAATCCGGGAATTTTTGGGTTTTCCGAATTGTGTTTGGGTATCAATGGTTTGGTTTTGGGAAACGCTAAAGAGACCGAAAACTCGTTTTTTTGTTGGTTAGTAAAAGAACAAAAAAGAATTAGGCTGGTGGAAGACGGCTAAAGCTAGCAAAACAAGAAAGAACTCGCTTAAAGTGAAAATTTTGGAGGACTAAAACACAATTTTTGAAAGCACAGATAAGGATAAACTTTTGACGAACCTTCGAAAATTATCACAACTTGGAATACAAAAGGGTTCGCCTCACCCTATAAGAGGCGAGATGTAAGTAGTCTTATCTGCAAAAAGAATATTGACATTATGCGAATATTGGAAACAAAGAGTACTAGACTTGGTGTAAATAATTTCACAAGAACTATGCTACAAATGTAAATATAATTTCAATAAAATTGAGCATGGGAAAAGTTTATTAATATGGAATCCAGATAAAGTTGAAGTTGGCATCCTTGGAATTACACCTCAAGCCATCTATAATAAAGTTGTATATAAGGTAACCTCTATTAGCTTTTATACATCTTTCATCTATAGCCTAAATGATAAGATCGAGAGGAGAGTTTTGTGGAAAGAGTTAGACGGTCATGCTTCTCCTTTTGATGCAAGTTGGCTTTTACAAGGACACTTTAACAATATATTAAGCCATGAAGAGAGTAAAATGGAAATGTTTTAACCATGGGGGACTTTAATGAGTTTTTGGATTGTTGTAATATTGTTGGGTTTGGAGATCTACAATATTTGGGTCAGTTATTTACGTGGGATAACAATCACACTATTAGTCGGATAGATTGTACGATGGGTAATAGGAAACTTGATGCTTCATAATCATTATGTGCATGTAGGGTCTCTTCCTAAGTCAGGCGTTTCAGATCACTCACCTTGTATTCTATTGTCACAAAAAGTAACGAGAATCACCCCAGATTGTTTCTTTGATATGTAGGTGGTATATAAATATTATGGAGAAGTTGTTAGAAATGGTAGGAATAAAGATCATGGTAGAGGTACGAAATAATTTTTGATTTGTAAAAAGCTTCGTAACTTGAATCAAGAGTTGAGGAAATTAAATAAGGAGAACTTTTCTCACATTTCTGGAAGAGTAAAAAGAGCACGAGAAACCATGGAGGAAGCCGAAACTCTATTCCAAATTAACATTGCAAATAATGCGGATCTTAAAGAGTTAGTAGAGATTCGAAAATTGCGGCTAGACTTGAGAAGGACACGATTAATTTTCTATGACAGAAAAAAAAACTTGTCAATAACTTGAATAGTGATCGATGCACTAAACTTTTCCACGGTCTCATGAAAATTAAACAAATAGAAAAAGTTTTTTGCAAATATTCACCTCCAAAATGAAAAAGTTACTACTTCTATCGCTCAAGTCAAGAATGCATTATCGGAGTATTATAAGAGGTTATTGGGGTCGTGGTGTCGTCTAAGGTGTGATAAAATAATATATAAATAAGTGCAAATAAACACCCTAGGCTGAGCACGTAGCTGGCAAGTATTACAGGACGTATGCAAGTATTAATGATAAATAAGATTCGTTCCTCAGAGACTACGAAAGTTAGAGATAATTTATGCAATTTATCTAGTGCAAATACGGAAGCTAGAATAATAATACGCAAGAGTAAAGGGAAGAAAGATAGATTTTTATTTGGTTTTTAAATAAGAGAATTAAACTAATAAATTAAAGACAGAAATTAAATATAAGAAAAGAAGATAGTATGATATTTTAGTCTGGGAAATTAGCAAGTAATCCCCACTAGTTTTGGTTATTCTATCGTTTAAGGGTGAATCAAGTAATATAAAATAATCAGGATTCTAAATTCCCATACCTTAGACCTTGAGAGCGACTAAGGGGGCTACAGACACACCATGAGGCAGCCTAAACTTAGGGTTATCAAACGCTACTAAGGCCTTAAGCAATTCAATTTCAAACATGGTGATAGTGGTTAAAACATACTGGTGGGGGCAAAGGTGTGATAAAATAATAGATAAATAAAGATAATAATAAAGAGCACACACCCTTGAGAACCACGGAACTCACTGCAAGTATCACAGATCGTTTGCAAGTTTTAATGATAAGTTAAGTTCGTTCGCAGGGATTGTATCCGTTAGATCTATTTATATTTAACAAGTGTAGATGAATTTATATGTTTTAGATAAAAATATAAAAAGAGGAATAATTATCTAACGCGAATGAATAAATAATGTAAATAAATAAATATGAATGTAAGTCGAATAAATTAGGATCAATATTATGAGTCTATTTTACTAAGTTGTTATTCTAACCTGTCACAGATTAAGCATTATATATTAACCAGGATTCTAAATTCTACCTAGCCTTTTCTAGGCTTAGGAGCAACCTCTCCACTACCAAGGATTCTTGAGTAATTATTGGTGGTTAAATCAAACCTTTATGGCTATCTAGTTAGGCAAGGGATCAAAACTAGACGATTATGTGGTGTTGTCAATAACTAAGAATAATCCTAAGATTGGCCAAATCCAGGGATGTACCAATAAGTCAAAACACATAATAACAATATACGCCAAGCTCAATCAATTAAAATAACAAATAGTATTATAGAATTTAAAGACAAAATAATAACCCAACAATCAAAAGTAAAACTTACAGAATAAAAGCTTAGAAATATGGTTGAGCATAGATCTATAGCTAATTACCCTAAATATAGAGAAGGTGAGATGTAGAAGATGAGTTTGTCACTCTCCAACTTCGTGCTTCTTGTCTTCCTCTATAGGTCAGCTTACTCCTTGGATGAATATCTTGATTTTAAGGATGAATAATAAATATAAAGACTAAGCTATTTATTTAAAAGTGAGAAAATACAAGTAAGGACTAAGTCTAAGCTTGAAACTGAGCAAGGACATGTTTACAATGGTATAAGGGTGTATTTATATGTTTTTAGGAACCCTAATTCGTTTTTTTGAAGGAGAATGTAAGTACTGGACTCCAAGCCCAACTCAAATTCGTAACCCTAAAACATGGAATCAGGCATGTTATTGTTTTGGTCCTAACAGCTTCAATTCTTATCCGTTTGACGCGTATGAGTAGTCGAAATTCATCGTCTCGGAAAGATATTTAACTTTGTCTTGACCGTTTCTCCAAATTCCTCACCGATTTTGAGATATAAGCTAATTTGTGGTCGTGGGTGGTGAAATTCAGGATTATGGCAGCTTTTCCTTTTCCATGATTTTAGCTTTTCTTTCCTTATCTCCAATTACCATGCTAATATCTTTTTTTTGCATACATATGCTAATATCTTTCCATATCTCTTAGTCTTTGACTTGGACTCTAATTAATCTCCATAATTATCTTTAAAGCTTCACACTAAATAAATATTAAACCCAATATGCTCTAAAAATATTATTTTACTAAATCAAGACTCAAAATAGGAAAGTGTAACATTTCTCAAGAAAATCGATTAGAAAGACTTCTAAATAACTAAAAATGATGTCTCCAACCAGTATTAATTCATCACAGATAGGGAGACATCACATACCCTAATGATTATCTAGTTAGGCCGATTTGTTAGGTCTAAACCTTATTCTATATGTTATGTGGTGTTTCAATAATTAGACACCCAGTTAAGGTGATCATCTAACTACTATTAAGGTAATCCTATATGTTTGCAACTGCAAGAAAAACAGACAATAAATCAAAACACATAAACTAAACATAAAACATGAATTCCAATTAAATATCTTAGTATCCCAAATTAGATAGAAAAACTAGGGTTCATACATATATGCTAAATCTCAAGCTAAAATTAGTTAATTCATACTATAGAAATAAAAAGAAGAAATTACAGATTTGAAGGTTGAAGAAGACATGAATGATGCACAGCTCCTTCCAGATTTCTCTTCTTGTGTTGTAGCTTCTTCCTGGCCTAAGGAATGGCCAAGGATGATTTTCTAATGATAAGAGGTTTTATTTATAGGGTGTAGGAAGACCTAATTCGTTTTCTTGGAGGAGAAGGTAAGTATTGGACTCCAAGCGCAACTCAAATTCATAACCCTAAAATATGGAATCAGCCTCGTTTTTGTTTTGGTCCTAATAACTTCAATACTTATCCGTTTGACGCGTATGAGTAGTCGAAATTCATCGTCTCGAAAATATATTTAACTTTTCTCTTGACCGTTCTTCCAAATTCCTCACTGATTCTGAGATATAAGCCAATTTGTGGTCGTGGGTGGTGAAATTCAGATTTATTTGGCAACTTTATCTTTTCCATACTTTAGCTTTTGTTTCCTTGTCTCCAATTTCCATGTTTATCCTCTTTCCTTTAGCTCTTAGAATTAAATTGGACTCTAATTAATTACCATATATCTTTAAAGATTTACACTAAATAAACAATTAAACCCAATATCCTCTAAAAATAATAAATAATTAATTCAAGACACAAAATAGGAAAGTGTACTAAATCATGATTAAATTGACATATACTCTAATAAATACACCTAAAATGATGTCTCCAACTAGGATTAATTCATGACAAATAGGGAGACATCAAGACCCCCAACTCAAAGTTGTATCGTCCCGATACAATAAAAATAAAGAATAGTAGGGAAGTCAAGAAGAAGAAGTAGGAGGAGAATAAGAACAGAACACAATGAATGATCCTAGAGCATAGTATCTAAAAAGTCTCATGTAGTGATGCTCAAGAAATAATGCACAAGTATGCTCAATATACACATAATCAACCATCCATAGATTCAAGTCATGATTAATTTCGCAATGCCAGAAGGAGAGGTCTCAACTTAGTTCGTGCTAATGGCTATAGGTTGTTCATAGGTCCTAATATAGCATTCAATGGTCCACTTACCTACTACCTAATAGCTCAATTGTTTCTCCATCAAGCAGATAGAAATCCTAAGGTCTTTACGGTTATAACGGGACTCAGGGACGGTGTGGTATATTTGGATAATGAAAAGTGAGCTTTGGGCTCTCTCCTCACATTCCATCAACGAATCGCCCTAGAGCTTAAGTTTTCACTCGAAGATGTTTCACTCAACCCAATTTTTGATGCTTTTGATGTGCATCCCCAATAATCCAAAATAAACCTTTTATGATGATATACAAATTCCACTTTGCCGGTCCGAATATATATTCTTTTCATATCAATTTTTTTTTGTATAGCTATGACTCTTTTTTTGGATGTTCGAGATATCACACTATTTTTTTTCATATATATATTTTTTCTTTTCAATTCATGTTTTTCAGCTTTTTTCATTCACTATTACCCCGAAAAAAGGTTACAATAATAACTTTTTTATCATCAATAAAATCACAATTACAATTTCCAAACCCAATGTTCCCAAATGATGAAACCCACCACCCCAAACTCAAGCTCTAGAAACGTCTTGTCTCAGGTTTTGTGATTCGAGAGCGGGTCATATAGATAAGTCCTACAAACTAAGGGTATGGATTATAATGTGGCTAAATAAAAGGCTTTAGAAAGGCTCAGAGGGGCTAAGATGGATAAATAATAACAATAATCAAATAAAAGGGTGAGAAGGTCAAAAGGCTTCAAGTGGCTTCAATATGAAAGAACTGCCTTATTCATTTTTCTAACTACCGGATTTTGTTACCTTTTCACTACTAGTTCATAGATTAGCGGGTTTTCAACTAATTTCAAACCTCACGTTTTACACACCAAATAACTCTCCCTAAGTTTCAACGTGGCTTCTTAGCATTGCTTATTAACTTTTAAATCTTTTATTTCCTATTTTCATACATGCATGCTAAACATATTTGTGACATCTTTCACAAACATACTACTTACTATCATTAACTTAATTAAATCATGCTCAATAGGTAGATTCAACATATTCTATACCTATCCAAACCTAAAAAATTTAAATTTTATGAAAAAAAACAAAACGGAAGATAAGGACAACGAATCCCTACCCCCAACTCAAAAATGAGTCATGTCCCCACGGCTCGAAAAAGACTCAAGAAAGAACTAAAATTTAAAATTAGCACACATATTGCACATAGATAAATGGTAGGAAAGAAATAAAACATACTCTTCGAGGGTATTACCTCGCCTTATCGACCAAGTGTTTCTCCTTCACCCAACTTCTTAATTGCTTTTCGATCAAGACACGTGATCCTTTTAGGATATTGCATATTAAATAACGACATGGGAGAGACCGAAAATCGTATCACCTTCTCATAGACCAACTGTGCCACATCTTCTTCTTTTCCTCTCAAAAGACAATTCACAAAAAGAACGTTTTTTAGAATGTCTTACCATTAACGTAGACCAACCCAATCTTTTGAAATCTCCAAGAATCTTCTTGTATTCTCCGTTGCCAACTTCTTCTTCAAATACTTTCTTATAAGAAAAAGGTAGTTCACGTAATTGTTTATTCGGAGAAGTTATCATGGCCATTGAAGCTTTCTCTTTTTCTTCGGGTGTAGGGTCTTCGATTTGTAGAGGTTGTGTTGGTTTCTTCACTAAAGAAGGAAACTTTTTGACCATTGAATCAAACACAGCTAGCTGGCCTCTCTTTTCGTGACCTGTTTTACCCTTTGTGTTGGAACTAGAACTTTTCTCACTTGATTTTTTTTCTCAATAGAACCCAATACCTTGCTTTTCTTCATCTCCCATACAGTAGATACTGTTTATGTTCTCTTAATCATCTCAATTGACCCCCAACCCAAAGCTTTAACCACTCTTGAAATTTGAAACTCTTGATTATTGGTTGAACAAGCTTTATTTGGGTTAGGATAGGTATTTTGATTATGATATTCTATATGGGTAAGATGGATTTATTATGGATTGGTATGGATCTAAGAAATTGTAGGATGAATTTTTTTCAATTTAAGCTTTTGATTCTTGGATTCAATGTGTTTTGGTGTGATATGGGTGGTTGAATCTTCCTTGTGATGATGTGGAGAAAGGATTTGATGTGTTTTTATGGTGATTGGGTAGTGTTTTGATGTTTAGGGAAGGTTTGATGAAGCTTTAATGGAGTTGGGAGAGGTTTGGAGAAGAAAGAGAGGCTTAAGGATTGTAAAATTCGTGATTGACCAACCTCTTCTTCCTTATAACCTGAAAAACACAATTTTTTTTCTCTCCAACGGCACTAGGCGGTATACCGGCCATAGGGCCCGGTATACCGGTGCTGGAGCTCCTTGAAAACCATGTTACGGCAAAATATACGTGTTGCGAACACGTGGGATCGGGTTTTGGTCTGTCCGGTATACCGGAGGAATGGCCTGGTATACCGGTGCGGTCAATTTTCGAAACTCTCCTCTTGGAATTGAACACGTGATGCGCACCCGTGGGCTCGTGTTTCTGACCCGCGGTATACCGCCGGTAAGGCCCGGTATATTTGCTCCCAAAAAATCTATTTTTCAACCTGAACATCAAAAACAGTAATACCTTTCTCAAATATGCAATATCAACTAAAAATAACTAAACTAAACATGAATTAAAAACCTAAAAATGAAAATATTTGCGGGTTGTCTCCCGTATAGCACTTTTATTTAACGTCTTTTAAAGTTAGACGTGTTACCTCGGTCATGGTTTGCGAAATTTAAATCCATTTACTCTAACTCCCACGAACTTCTCAGCTCTATTCTTCGTAATCATGGATGGTGCCATCCAAGAGTTCGTCGGTAAATGTGTGTCTGGTGGTAACTCTATTTCATATGTAGTCTTGCACTCCTTTGTCAATCCATTCATCTCTTCGGTTTCTAAGCTTCGTTTGTTAGAAAGAATGTCCTTCATGTATTTAAGATATTTCGGCATTCTCATAAGAGCTTCTATAAATGGGATATTGAGATTTAACTTGTTCACCATGTCAAGGAACTTCTTGAATTCATTCTCATTGTTTAGATTTTTGACACGTGACGGGAACGGTGGAGGAGGACGTGTGTTGGTTACCACTGGGCTTTCTTTCCTTTCTGGTGTCTTCTTTGGGACACTCGTTTGTTTAATTACCTCTTCCACCTTATCTTCAATTATTTCTTCAACCACTTTTTCAGGAATAGAGGTTGGTTCTGGTTCTACTCTAGGCGGAGGTAATTGTTTCCACTTCTTAATTCAACTGCATGACAAGCATCATCTTCTAGACTAATAGTACCACTTGGGAGTTGCCCTGTTGGCATTTTTTGAAGTTTACTCGCCATTTGTGATATGGTATCAAGATTCTTAATCACCTTGGATTGGGTTTGGATTCTTTGCTGGCTCATCTTCATGTTTTCTTCAACTAGTTTCATCATCTTAGCCATGCTTGAATTCAAACTCGAAGGTTGATTTTGTGTAGCTTGTTGCATTGAATATTGAGGTGGTTCTTGATAATCTTTGGTATAAATAGGCGCTTCTTGATAGATAGGTTGTGGAGGATAATAAGATTGTGGTCGAGGTTGATAATATATATGTTGATTTCCGACCCAATTATGATTCTGTAGGGGCTGATAATTAGCATAATTTCCTTGAGATTGATAATAACCATTATAATAATGGTTTCTTTGATGGTATATGAAGGAAATTGAGGCTGGATTATTCATGCAAGTCTCCCACGAGTGATTTCTTGCTCCACAACTAGGACATGAAGGTAAAGTATGTACTAGATTTACCTGCGCTAGTTTTAGCGCTTGTTTCGTAATTCCTCAAGTTGTTGGTTTAACTCTTTGAGCTTTAGAGATTCTAAAGTCTCTTTTTGTTTTTCTGATTTAATCGGCCAACTTCTCTTGGTTTCAAGAACGTACTCCATAATTATATTAGCTTCTGCAGGATCTAATAATACGAAACTTCCCTTTCCTAATAAATCTGCTCACGCCTGGAACTAACAATCTGTAAAACAAAAACTAAAAGAAAAAGCATAAAATAAAACTAACTAAAATAAAAGCACTAAATAATTGCACAAGGACTAACGATGTAGTCCCCGGCAGCGGCGCCAAAAACTTGGTGTCGACTAGGGTGTGATAAAAAGATGATATAAATAAGTGCAAAAATAGACACCCTAGCCTATCACGGTTCTGCAAGTATTACATGACGTATGCAAGTTTTAATGATAAATAAGATTCATTCCTCAAAGACTACGAAAGTTAGAGAGAATTTATGCAATTTATCTAGTGCAAATACGGAAGCTAGTAATACACAAGAGTAAAGGGAATAAAGATAGATTTTAATTTGGTTTTTAAATAAGAGAATTAAACTAATAAATTAAAGACATAAATTAAATAAAAGAAAAGAAGATAGTATGATAGTTTAGCCTGAGAAATTAACAAGTAATCCCCATGAGTTTTGGTTATTCTATCGTTTAAGGGTGAATCAAGTAATATGAAATAATCAGGATTCTAAATTCCCATACATTAGACCTTGAGAGCGACTAAGGGGGATACAGACACACCATGAGGCAGCCTAAACTTAGGGTTACGCTACTAAGGCCCTAATCAAATTAATTCCAAACATGGTGATAGTGGTTAAAACATACCCTAATGATTATCTAGTTAGGCCGATTTGTCAGGTCTAAACCTTATTCTAGACGTTATGTGGTGTTTCAATAATTAGACACCCAGTTAAGGTGATCATCTAACTACTATTAAGGTAATCCTATACGTTTGCAACCGCAAGAAAAACAGACAATAAATCAAAACACATAAACAGAACATAAAACATGAATTCCAATTAAATACCTTAGTATCCCAAATTAGATAGAAAAACTAGGGTTCATACATATACGCTAAATCTCAAACTAAAATTATTTAATTTATACTATAGAAAGAAAAAGAAGAAATTACAGATTTGAAGGTTGAATAAGACATGATTGATGCACGGCTCCTTCCAAACTTCTCTTCTTGTGTTGTAGCTTTTTCCTGGCCTAAGGAATGACCAAGGATGATTTTCTCATGATAAGAGGTTGTATTTATAGGGTGTAGCATGACCTAATTCGTTTTCTTGGAGGAGAAGGTAAGTATTGGACTCCAAGCCCAACTCAAATTCGTAACCCTAAAATATGGAATCAGCCCCGTTTTTGTTTTGGTCCTAACAGCTTCAATATTTATCAGTTTGACGCGTATGAGTAGTCGAAATTCACCCTCTCGGAAAGATCTTTATCTTTTCTCTTGACCGTTCTTCTAAAATCCTCACCGATTCTGAGATATAAGCCCATTTAAGGTCGTGGGTGGTGAAATTCAGATTTATTTGACAGCTTTATCTTTTCCATACTTTAGCTTTTGCTTCCTTATCTCCAATTTCCATGTTTATCCTCTTCCCTTTAGCTCTTAGAATTAACTTGGACTGTAATTAATTACCATATATCTTTAAAGCTTCACACTAAATAAACAATTAAACCCAATATGCTCTAAAAATAATAAATAATTAATTCAAGACACAAAATAGGAAAGTGTACTAAATCATGATAAAATTGACCTATACTCTAATAAATACACCTAAAATGATGTCTCCAACTAGGATTAATTCATGACAAATAGGGCGACATCAGGTCGAGAGTTGAGAAATAAGATGTTAAGCATAGTATGTTTGATTGTGATAATATTTTGATGGATATTCAAGGGGTAGATTTGAGTCAGACGTTACTAATGAAGAGGTAAAAGACACGATTTTCCAAGTTTCTAATGGTAAAGCACCCGGATCCTAGGGTTATTCTTCGCTCTGCTTTAAAACATCTTGGGATCTTATTGGAGATGAAGTTATACAATTCATACGTGAATTCCTTTCTTCTAGTTTTTTACATCCTATGTTACTATTATTTCTCTCATTCTAAACAGGTAAAGTCTGGACTTTGTTGAGGATTATAGACCCATCTCTTGTTGTAATGTTATCTTTAAAGCAATTACAATGATTCTTATGGATCACATGAACCCGGTTCTAAAAGTGATTATAGATAAAACACAAAATTCCTTTGTGTCAGAAAGATCGATGGCCAAAAATATTCTCTTAATACAAAAGCACTTGAGAGGATACAATAATACTAGTTTGCCGAGAGGTACGATCAAGATTGATTTGTGTAAAACTTATGATTCTGTTTCTTGGGATTTCCTTCGTGAGGTGCTAAAAGGCTTGAGTTTTGTACTTTGTATGTTAATTGGGTTACGAAATATGTTACTACACCTTCATATTCGATTGCGCTTATTGGAAAAGTTCATGGTTTCGTCAAATATGGAAAAGATTTAATACAAGGGTATCCTCTCTCTCCACACATTTCCATTTTGTGTTTTTAATAATTCTCGAGATTAGTAAATATGAACACAAGTTTTAGGTTCAACTATCATATGAAATACAAGAAAAAAAAGACTACCCACCTCGTGTTTGTCAATGACCTCGTGCTTCTTGCTAAAGGCGATCGTAGCTCGGTAAAAATTCTTTTGGATTGCTTAGAAAAGTATAGTGAGTGTTTGGGTTTTTACTTAAATGCATGCCTGGAGCAATCCTCAGTGAAATGTTTGTTTATTGGTAGAAAAAATACTGAGTATGAGTCATACTTAGAGAAATTTAACAATCCTAGATGTAATATGAGTTTCTACACAGATTTCCAGTATAAACTCAGAGAAAATCAAGAATACATATATTGAGTATCATGAGCAAAAACACTGAGTATCAGATATACTCAAACAAATTAACAAATAAAACATGCGGTAACAGTTATTATTCGCAAAAACACCAAACTAGCGCGTCTTAGCAACAAAGTCACTGAGTACCACATGTACTCAGACAAATCAAACATTACTTAGTACAACTACATTTAAAATCTTTGAGTACAACACAATCACTTTACAGTGAGTTATACTCAAACAACTATGATATCACTAAGTCTAGCTAAAAAAACACTAAGTAATGGGTATCGTTCATACTAAATAACAACAAAAATCACTGATTTTGGAAGTTTATCGCTTTGTATTGCTTAGTGAAATGCCAAATCATAGAATCACTGAGTATGTTAGCGTAAATCACCGAGTATCACTAAAAATCTAGGATTTTGCCAAAACTAGAAACAAAGGATTTAGAGAAATTAGTCGGTAAAACCGTTTCTAACCTCCCTCCTATATTGTTTCCGTCTTGATTTTAGCTTGATTTTCTCTTTGTAGACGCGTTTTCTCTAAGTATCTCCCTTTCATAATTTAACTGAAAGGGGAGAGTCGAGATGATAGAATATCGGTAAGAGAGAGAAATGAGGGATTGAATATTGGGTTTCAGGGTTTATTGAGTATATATAACTAGACGTATTATATACCAGTATTATTTCAGTTTTTCCTTTGGAGAAAGAATTTTCCACAATCATTCATTGAGAAAGAATTTTCCACAATCATTCATTTAGAATAAAGTTAGTCTCCAATACCTCATAGATTAATTACCATTTGTTCTATTTTTTTTCTTTTAGGTCGATCAACTTGATAATATTTTAAACCTTATTAGTATAAATTATTTAGATAAAGAGTAATGCGGGATATCACTCCAAATTGCATCGCCTTTATATCGCTCCTTATGTGGATTTTAAATAGACCAATCATGTGATTTCTCTTTCCTAATTTATCTTTTTTTTTTATGATTGGTCCATATAAGGGACGATATAAATGCGATGCAATTCAGCATTACTCTCAGATAAATTGTAAGGAAATTATTTATCAGACTCAAAATTTTCTTAGCAATATTATTTTTGTAAATTATCTTGGAGCCTTTTTATTTGGGGCAAAGCACCCGCCTTAACTGGCCCAGCCCAAATTTGCTAGACTAATATTAGCATTCATTAGTATCTGGTATTTGCTAATCAACCCCCTAATTTATTTCGCATCATATATAAACCCCCCAATTTGTCTTCTCACACTCTCCACTTGCACTTGCACTTGCACTTGCACTTGAACACAACTGCGCTGAAGCCGTTAAGTTTTTACCAGGTCAGTTACATCATCTCTAGCTTCTTTTCATTGATCAATTTCACCTCACACATGAATCTTTGTATTAATTTTCACTTTCCAACAAATACCCATTTCAATTGAAGCAAATTTTTAGCATTTTGATTTAGCAAGATTGTATCTTTACCAGTTTCTGAGATCCCCATGTGTAAAATTTAATCGCAACTATTTGAATAAAAATTATTGAATGTATACTGTTCTTTGTATTGTCTTTAGGTAGAATATATGTAATTAATAATTTAAATATGTTTGAACTCAATTCTGACTGATTTTCACGTTAATTTGATACATTTTTTTTTTAAATTTCCGTAATTAAATACAGCTGGTTCGCGAAGATTCTTAAAACTATGGAGCCTTACAGGTATTTTGTTTATCTAATTTAATAAAATATTTACCTAATTATTTAATTTTTAATACAGATTAAATTCTCCAAGTACTTCTGCAATTATATTTGAGGTCCTAGGAAGTCAACTTCAATTTTCTCAGGTACTCTTTCATTATAAATATTTAATTTACTTTCTTAAATTTATTAATTTGTTATTTAATTACTGTAATAGGATCCAAATTCAAAGCATTTAGGTACTACAGTTTGGGATGCTTCAATGGTGCTTATTAAATTTCTGGTACTCATCTTTCTCCATATTCAATTCTCTATATTAAAATTTAATTTATAACCCATAAATAAATACATGGTAGGAGAGAAATTGCAGAAAAGGACGATTTTCTCCTTCAAAATTAAAAGGAAAACGTGTAATTGAACTCGGAGCAGGTTGTGGAGTAGCAGGATTTGGTAAGTTTTTTTATAAAAAAAAATTCATACACGAAGGGTATTTTAGTAATTTGTAATGATAGGTATGGCTATGCTTGGATGTGACGTTATTTCAACTGATCAAATCGAGGTTTTACCGTTATTAATTCGAAATACTGAGCGTAACACTTCAAGAATTACGCAAACAAATCCTGATTCTTTTGGTTCAATTCAAGTTGCTGAATTAAGTTGGGGTAATAAAGATCATATCAAAGCTGTTGAACCACCTTTTGATTACATTATTGGCACTGATGTTGTAAGTTAATAATTAATAAAAAATTTAATAAAATGTAAATTACTAAAATAACCCTATACATTTTGATTTTCCCTAATATTCTACAAGGTATATGCGGAGCATCTATTGGAACCACTTTTACAGACACTATTTGCATTATCTGGACCCAAAACCACAATTTTGGTAAAAAAAAAATCTTTCGTAACGCCTCTATATAAATTCACTCAACTTATTAATGTAATTTTGATTTTTTTTTTCAGATAGGATATGAGATTCGTTCCACAAATGTGCATGAAAAAATGATGGAAATGTGGAATACACATTTTAAGGTGAAAACCGTTTCGAAAACAAAGGTAATTTATTTTGTATTCTGAATTTTCATTTTTTTAAATATAATGGGATTAATTTATTTTTTCTTATATATGTAGATGGATAAGAAGTATCAACATCCAAGTATACAACTCTACATTATGACCCCAAAAGTTATCGAAGGAAAAACAGAAAACTTAAGACAAGAGATTGATTCACTCAAACAAGTTGAGAATGAATCGAATGAATCTGATGAAGATTTTGAAGTTGAAGATGTGAAAAACTCGGAAAATGTGAAGGAAAATGAAGAGTTAAATCGAGAACTTAATGAATGGGAAGCTAGAAGATACGGTGCTATGGCAGCTCGTCTTCTTAAAGATGTTAAGATAACTTAAGATAAAAATAAATCATATTTATTAAACCCAAGATATTTGTTAAGTGTTTAACTTTAAATTACATGAGTATGATTCGACCATGTTCTATGAATTATATTTTGGGTGATCGAAAATGGATCTACATAAATTCCTAAATACGAAATCAAAGGCTCCGCACGAGATTTCTCGATAATTAACCTTAATTTACGCGATGTAACTTTAACAAACTTCAACAACCTCTTATAACCCACTGTAGTACCACTTATTACTCTTTCCCATTTCCCTTGCGCATTTGAGATGTCTAAATGAAACTCCATAATTCGTTGCCCCATTTGTATCGGTTCTTGAACTTCTAAAACGTTAAAAGTTATGTTTTCTTGAAAATCTAGATACAAAGTCCAATTCATAACCTTGTTCTTAGGATTTATAAGATTCCCGGAGGCCCAATATGTGTAGATACCTTGTTTGATAACGTTAGATGGACTAAACCGAGAATCGTTTACACCTCCTCGTGTACTACTAGCTGAAATAGACGCTTTTTTTGCTAAATTATTTGAAAATATAGTATTTCGAAGAGTGGAAAATTCTTTGAGAACTTTTATATCTTCGTCCGAGATGAGTCCTGAAGAATTTGGAGGAACATTCAATAGAAACAAACAGTTTCTCCCGACAGAGTTGTAATATAACTCAAGAAGCGTCATTGCGGGTTTTGGAGATTGGGATGCATGCCAAAACCAACCCGGTCTAATCGACACATCACATTCGGGTGGGACCCAGTCATGTCCAAACGGGTCACCCTTTTCTGAATATCTAAAACACGATCACATTAAATGATTGAAATTGCGTACATAAACAAAAAACACTTACTCAATCGGGGTACCACCGATTTTAGCATCGCTACAATTGAAAAGCGACCAACAAGTGGTTTGAGCAACACCTTCTTCGTTACCGATCCATCTAGTATCGGGTCCCGCATCTGAGAATATTATAGCTTTAGGTTGATATTGATGAATGAGATTAAACCAGGCATCAAAAAAATACTCCATATACTTTTCTCCTTCTCCTTTTGCACCATCTAACCAAATCTCTCTTATTTCACCATACCTGTTTTGAAATAATTAATTGCGTAATTAATTATGATATAGATTATAAGATAAACTTACTTAGTTAGTAACTCAGTCATTTGACCTAAGAAATACTCGTTATATTCCAATGTTTTTCCGTAAACAGGTTCGTGTCTATCCCAAGGAGATAGATAAAGACCCAATTGAACATCACCTATTTTAGCTACGGATTTAGCTAATTCACTAACAATATCTCCTTTACCGTTTTTCCAAGGACTACTTTTGACTGAATAATCGGTGTATTCTGAAGGCCATAGACAAAAACCATCATGGTGTTTAGCTGTGAGAATGACTCGTGAGAAACCAGCTTCTTTAGCAACATTGACCCATTGAGTAGTGTTGAGTGAAGTTGGGTTGAAGATTGATGGGTGGACATGACCTGTTCCCCATTCTGAATCTGTAAAAGTGTTGGGTCCAAAGTGAAAGAACATGGCCATTTCTGAAAGTTGCCATGAGAGTTGATGAGCTGTTGGGATTGGTAAGATCGGGATTGGTGGGAGTGTTTGGTATGAAAGGGAAGGGAAAGCTTGGTTGAGGTGGAGAAGAACAACAATGGAGATTATTGTTTTCTTCATATTTGTGGTGTTATTGACTTATTGTGTATGTATTTGTTTAATTAAATACATATTTGTTTTCATCAGACCCGTCTAATTTATCTTAGATTATACGGAGTATATAGTAGTACAAAAGAGGATTGCAATAAATAATTTTATATAATTAATTAAGAGTAATGCTACTATTATTCCAAATTGTATCACTTTTAGGTGGACTAATCATAAAAGAGAGTAAATAATAAATCAGGAAAAAAATCACATAATTGGTCCATTTAAAATCTATCTAAAAGACTAAATAAAGACCATGCAATTTGAAGGAATATCTATCATTACTCATTAATTAAAGGTAGTTAGTTGTATATAAAGAAAAAGTAAGAATATTACTCCCTACGTCCATCAATGTTTGTCACAAATTCACAAAAGATTGTCTATTTAAAATATCAATAAAATTTTTTTGAGCCAATCATAGATTAATGTCTATTAAAAAACGTATTTAAAAAAAGGTGCCTAGAATAAGATAATTTATAAAAAACAGCCTCATCCCAAACTATCTCTATAATTAACAATTAAAAAAAATTAGAAAAAGACAAAATAAAAACTAATAAACACACGTGCGCGTCCGTGAATTTTTTTTAAAATCATCATAACTAATTCTAAAAAAATCAAAAAAATAAAAAATTTATATATTTGGATTAAAAAAATTAATATTTACGTCTATGATTTTTTACGGGATTTTTTGAATTTTTTGAATTTTTTTTAAATTTTTTTTGAATTTTTTAATTCGCTGACACAGAATTTCATGTTTTAAACATGAAATTCCATGTTTTGAAATAAGGAATTTGTTTTCCGCAGACATGAAATTCACTATTTAAAACATGGAATTTCATGTTTTAAACATAGAATTTCGTGTCTGTGGAAAAAAAGTTAAAAAAATTTAAAAAATTTAAAAAAAATCATAGACGTAAATATTAATTTGCTTTATCAAAAAATACAAATTTTTTAATTTTCTGATTTTTTTTGAATTGGTTATGACGATTTTAAAAAAAATTCACGGACGCGCGCGTGATGAAATTAATAGTAGGTGGTGGTGGTGGTGGTGGTGGTGGTGGTTGTGGTGGCTGTAATGGTGGTGGTGGTGGTTGTGATGGTGGAGGTGGTGATGGTTGTGGTGGTGGTGGTGGTGGTGGTGGTGGTAGAAGTATCATATTATTTGTTTAATATTTAAAAATAAATATTGTATTAAAAATAAAATAATATATTTAATAATAAGGATAGTATATGTATAAAAAATATAAAATGGATGTTTTTTATAAATAATTATTCTATTAGGTATTAAATAAAACAATTAGAGATTTAATTAAGAAGACATCTATCCCTAATTACCTTATTTTTTTTAATCTTTTCTATTAATTGTATTTTTATTTAATGTTTAAAAATTTATTATTATTAAATTTATTTATTTAGTTGGTTGAAAGTAATTTAGTAAAATTAGAAAAAATTAATTGTTTTTTTAATAAGGTATAATGAATGGAAGGAGTAATTTTTTTTTTTTGTCCACTTAGAAGATGTGGATAAGAGAGTATGACTATTATGTAAGTAAGAGAAAGTAGAAAAATTATGAAAAGTATGTCAATGAAATTATGGAGATGAATTATCGATTAAAAAATAAAGAAAATATGGAGATGATTAGTCAGGCAACTATCAAGTGGAAGACTTTGAAGCAATGAAAATGAAAGAGTGGTTGGTTATGATCATGATACGAACTACGAAGAGGGAAGGTCCTTCTCTTTAAAGATTTTTAATTTATTTTTGAAAAAAGATTTTATGGATATCGAGTTTTTTTTGTGTTTAACTTTATTTTTATAAGTAATTAGCAATTTAGCATAGTTGGGAAAAGTATTGCAACCTTAACACCTGGGCGGTAGCCCAATTACCGTCCTTACTTAATTCTTTGATCAGGGAAAGGGCGGTCCTTTGTTGACCGCCCTCAGTACATCTTTTAAAATAGTAGCAGCAGGTACTTAGTTTTTCTTCTCCAATATCGTGCCCTCTGTGGGCCCACTGAAATTTTCGGAGACGCAACATTCATCTTTCATCTTTGAATCAAATGTGATTTGGGTTATAAACCCGGCTCCGAATTACCAGGACGATTTTTTATACTCACTCGGGGGAAAGTTTTAGCAAATTTTGCAGATCAGTCCCTGTGATAGAATAGTTCCCTTGTGTGACCAAATATCTTATGAATTTAATTCATGATTATTTGTGTGTTGGGTCCTTGAATTCTTAACCACCAAAGTAACAGCATTTGAGTAGCAGAAGCTTTAGTTTTGCTAATTGCACGGGTAGTCCCTACCTGATTGAAGTTTGCAATTTTAGGCACATTGGTATGATTTGGATTAAGCATTTGAGTAACAGCATAGCAGAACGTTTTCATTGTAATTCCTACATCTCCTTAAATCAATTTTGAAGCCGCAATTAATTTAAATTTCACTCCAGAAGCCTGAGATTCAGTTTTTTGATAAGCACCCCAAATGTACTAAGGACGGTCAACGAATGACCGCCCTCGCCCTAATTAAAAAATTAAGTAAGGGCGGAGCCCAGAAAACAGCCCAACTTGAGGGGCGGTAATCGGGCTACCGCCCGGGTGTTAAAGTTGCAAAACTTTTGCAACTTTTCTCAGGTATGTCAAATTGCCAATTTCTTATAAAATTAGGGTTAAACCCAAAAAAAACTCATGGATATCTATAAAATTTGAAAAAGTCTTTCTAAGTAATTATACTATAAAATAGGATTCTTAGGTATTTAATTTTTTTTATCCAACTGTTAGTATTTTTTGTTATCTTACACATTAAGTATTCATACTATGTGACTTGGTTTTATTTAATTTTGAAAGGTATACTTAATATGTGAGATAACGGAAACAACTAACGGTTGGACAAAAAGAAAACGTTGGATACCTAAAAGTCCTATTTTATAGTATGGGTACTCGGAAGTTTCTTTTCGAATTTCATGGATACCCACAAAGTCTTTTTCTCTTTATTTACAATTAGAAAAAGAAAAAAATGTAAAAAAGAAAAAAAAAATACTTCCCATATTTTCTTGCAATTTATGAGTATTTTTTATTTTTCTTAATATTTTACTAGTTATATATTTTGTTACTTACCTCCTTGAAAGCTTTAAGTTGATTTGTGGAGTTTCTTTTTGGATTTTTGCCTTTCACTTTTGCCACCATAAGGGTAGCATGTGTTAATCTGAGTGACTTAAGAAAATTTGGTTTCTTTTCTTAAAAAGAGGGCAGGGAAGGGGAGAGGGGGTTGCATTTTGTGAGTATTACAATTATGTTTTTTTTATATTTGATTTTTAATTTACTAATCGTATAAGGATTAATTGTATGTCTTATGAATGTTTTAGGCTTAGAGCTAGTAAGAGAAAATTTAGGATTTCTTACAATTTTCATTTTTTTTATTGGCAAATCAAATTTTATTATAATAAGGTTAGCAACTATTATCTTTTACACTTAACACTTAATTATACCCGGGGAGGATATAAACTATTATTAGGCTATTACAATATGCTAAGTAATAAGCCTAAACAATTGGGCTAACAATCAAACAAATGGGCTAATTGACAACTTTTAGGCCCAATTCACAAGCTTTCTTTAATTTAAGGGTGAACACCCCGTGAAACTCTTTATGTTTGCCTAAAGTGCAGAAACCGTCCTTTATCCTTTTTTTTTTTACACAAAACGCCCTTTAGGAAACTTTTTTTGTCACCGTTAGCTCTTTTTTCCATTTTCTGTTAGTTGACCGTTAGTCAAGCCTACTTGGCGCCATGTCACCGACACGTAAGCTCCACGTAGACGTTAGAGAATCAGAAATTACATGTCATATTTCTTTAAAAAAAATTAGATTTCTTTTTAAACCTTCATCTTCTTCTTCTTACACTACACCACCAACCATCGAAGAACCCAAATTAAAATTCAATAAAAACTCACTCCAACCTGCTGATGGGGATCTTTGCTGCGTACTAATATGACATTAGAGAAACCGATAGGTGGATTATGGTGTTCTTTTACACACGATCGATGTAGGTGGAGGACTTCGAGAGTCATCTATATAGCCTTCAAATGGGTTTAGTAGTTTGTGTTATACTTCATGTCCTTAGTGATACCCTTGTAATAATAATAAGAAATGTATCTTATTTTTTTTTGAATACCTGATGCTCAAGTCAAACTGAGCGAAGCACGAGTAAGAAAATGTTGAACTAATTAGTCAAGAATATAAAGACAAAGAAATTTTTTAATCATATCATTCATCAACAGACATCATCTTACCATAAACTTTCAATATATTCTATAAATATATAAATCTTGTAAAGATTATGAGACCAACTTTTTCTAGTTAATATTCGTGCACTGAATTAGGTATGTTTTATTATTTTCAGTTATTTAGAAGAAACTATTATATCAAAATGGTGTTGTATGTGGGAAACGGAAAGTTCTTCCGCCCATCGAGATACCACAATGGAAAAAACAAGAATCAATAGAAATACGGTAAATAGAGAAAGAACTACGGTCTTCGTATACGGTGCAACGACCTCTGTTTCAATGTAATTTTGCAGATACCGCAAATGGCATTTTCCCTATATTTTATATTGTCTATAAAATTTGAAAATTTTAATATTCAAATATATATATTAAGATAATGATTGGAGTTGTTACGACCCCCATTTATAATTTAATAATAATTTGAGCAAAAAGCGATTTACTCAAACTAACAAACAAACAACCTATTTAACGTATCTTGAATGCATTTAAATTACTTTTTTCAAGAAATTTTACACCTTTCAAAGTAATAGAATTTTTACGGATGGAGGAGATGTAAGACTTATATGTAAAAATGTGAAATTATTTTTACCTTTAGAAAATTTACAAGGAAGATGGAATAATCCCTAGTGTTTAAGATAAAACATTTGCACCCAAAAACACGAAAATAAGCAATAGTTGGTGGTCTACCATTCCAAAGCTCATAAGGGGTTTTCTTAATAAGGGGTCTAATTAGAACTCTATTTAACACATAACAAGCCGTATGAACGGCTTCACCCCAAAAGTATGTAGGCAAGCTATGTTCTTTTAGCATTGTTCTAGCCATTTCTTGTAGAGTTCGATTTTTCCTTTCCACTACCCCATTTTGTTGGGGAGTTCTAGGAGCCGAAAAGTTATGCTCAATGCCAAATTCATCACAAAAATGCACAAAAGGATAATTCACATATTCACTACCATTATCACTACGAATGCATGTAATAGAGTAGCCTTTCTCATTTTGCACCTTTCTACAAAGTTTTGCAAATTCATTGAAGGATTGATTTTTTTAGAGCAAGGAACATCACCCATGTATATCTAGTGTAATCATCAACAATAACAAAGACATATCTAGATCCTCCTAGACTAGGACTAGTGACATCAACGGGACAAAAAAGATCCATATGCAATAATTGAAGTGGCCTAACGGTGATGACCTTATTTATGGGTTTAAAAGATGAACGATGTTGTTTACCAAGTTGACATGCATCACAAAGTTTATCTTTATCAAACTTATAAATAGGCAAACCAACAACAAGATTTTTCCTAAACAATTTTGAAATTAAATCCATGCTAGCATGTCCTAAACGTCTATGCCAAAGCCAACTATCATTCACAACGGACAAACATTTTATACGTTGACACATAAGACTCTCAAGATCAACTAAAAAAACATTATCCGATCTTTTAGCAATAAAGATAGTATCTAACTCATCATTTTTAAAAACAATACATCTAGATGCTTCAAATTTAACACTATAACCAACATCACAAAGTTGACTTATACTAAGCAAGTTAAAAGATAGACCCTCAACAAGCAAAACATTTGAAATAAGTAAAGAATTCAAATTACCAATATTACCTTTACCCAAAACGCGTTTTTTAGTATTGTCGGCAAAAGTAACTCTATCACCTTTTGTTTTATAGAGATGTGTAAATAATGATGGGTTCCCTGTCATATGTCTTGAGCATCCACTATAAAGGAGCCATATATTTTGCTTCTTGATACTCAATCCCTACACACAAAAAGAATTTAGGCTTTAGGTACCCAATTTGGTTTGGGTCCATGAGGGGTAGTGAATTTTCTTTTTATAGCCCATATAGGCCTTTTCCATAGTGGCACAAGAGATCCCAAATCCAATAATTTTCGATAGTAACAATGAGATGCATTATGACCAAGTTTTTCACAATAAGTGCAAGTGATAGAAGATTTTGAAGAAGATGAAATTTCATTTGAAATTTTTGATTTTACAAAAACATTTTTCAAAAGTTTTTGTTTAGTAGATGGATCATATCCAACACCACTTTTTTCAAAAACCATTTTTTGAGAACCTAAAATCAAATCCAAGTTTTCTTGCCCATTTGTAAATTTTAAAATAATAGCATTTTGATCAACAATCTTTTTCTCTAACAAAGCTTTTTCTTCCAAGAGACTTTTCTCAATAAGATGAAGTTTCTCATTTTCTTCTATACATTCATCACAAAGATTTTGACAATCTTCCAAAGCTTTTAAAACCTCTTTAGTTCTATTTCTCTCAATTTCTAAATCTTTTGTTAAAACTTTGTTTGTTTCAATAGAGTTTAAAAAATCATTGTAAAGAGAATCAAATGCCTCATGAATATCTTGCTCACTAGCATCATCATTAGATAAAGATAGTTTAGAGTTAGGAGTTACCTCATCATGATTTGCCATAAAGGCAAAGTGAGTTGAACCGGCATCATCGTCCCAAGAAGTATCTTCATCATTTTCAAGTTCTCCCATAAAAGCAACAAGATTAACATTCTCATTATCACTTTCTTTTTCATCCGAATTTTGAGTATCCCAAGTGATATTAACATGCATTGCTCTCTTTGGTTTCTCCTTTTGAAGAAGAGGACAATAGGTTTTGATGTGACCAACTTTCTTGCAATGATAGCAAGTGGGTTCATCTTGTTTGATAGCTCTAACATTCTTCTTGTAGGGTGTGGAAGAACTTCCTTTCTTGGCAAAGCGTTTGTATCTCATAAATTTTTTCATATCTCTTGCCAACATAGCTACTCCTTCATCTTCACTAGTTTCTTCTTCATGTGAATTTTCTTCTTCTTCACTTTCCTTCCTTTCTTTTCGTTCTTTCAACTTGCTACTCAAAGCATGGAAGGCAATTGATTTCTTAATCTTCTTCTCCTCATCATCTCTTACCTTTTCTTCATCAAGCACGAGCTCTTCCGTCATGAGGTTGCAAATGAGTTCATGAACCGTCATTTTTGAAAGATCTTTAGTATCTCTTATAGAGTTGATTTTTGATTTGTATTTCTTTGGAAAAGCAAATAAGATTTTCCGGCATTGTTCTTTGTTGGTGTACTCTTGACCAAGAGTCTTCAAGGAGTTGACAATGTTAGAAAATCTTTGATGCATAGCATTTAAGGCTTCATCGGGCTCCATACGAAATAGCTCATACTTAGTGATAAAAAGACCAATCTTAGTTTCCTTGACATCTTCCGTTCCTTGATATGATAGCTCCAAGAGTTGCCACATTTCATGAGCCGAATTGCATTCACTTACTCTAGCATATTCCGTGACACTTAAACCATTGATGAGTATGTTCATAGCTTTGTTGTTTTTGGTGAGTTTAGTTATGTCTTTAGCATTGTAATTTTCTTCATCTTTCTCAACGGTTTGACTACCATCAACATAAGGAATGTAAGGACCCTTCTCGATAGCAAGCCACAAAAAGTAATCGATTCCTTTGACATGAATCTCCATTTTCTTTTTCCATCCAAAGTAATATTTTCCTACAAAAAGCGGAGGTCTAGTAGAACATGAACCTTCCGGTTGATTAGAGTCCATATCGTATTAACTCTAGAAACGATTAAGTACAATAGAGCTAGGCTCTGATACCAATTGATATTCTATATGCGTCCTAGAAGGGGGGTTGAATAGGACAATTGAAATTAATCGGCTAATTTTATTTCAAGTAAATAAAATTAAAAGCTAATTTGAATCCTATTGTTTTAGCAAACTAAATAGTTAAAAACTAGATAATCCTAGAAGACAATATTATCAAACTATTCATGTAAGCATTTTATCAAGCATATAGAGTGCGAAAAAGTAAAGAGTGTAGGGATAGAAAGATACACAACGATGTATAGTGGTTCGGTTTCCCTACATCCACTACCTAAGGAAGCCTCCTTAGGATTTGCAAGATTCTCAACTAATCTTCGTAACTCTTTAACCCGGGTGAGTTTACAAACCCATTACAACCACTTCAAAAACCTTGAAGGAAATACACTTGTGTTTTCACCAACACAAGGAACCAAGTATAGAACCTATACTCACATTACTCTCTTAATCTATTACAAGAACTAAGAGGAAAGGAAAAGTGTTTAGGGGTGTTATAATAGCTTGAACTAAACTCCTAAATGAGTGGATATAAACTATGTAGCTTGAGGAATGAATATGACTTGAATGCTCCTTTGAAACCTTCTTGAATGATAATATTAATTGCTCTTAAGATTGGTAGATGGAAGGGATGAGTTGTGTCTTGAATGAGCTTCATTTTATAGCTGAAATAAGCTTCCAACGGTCAAAAGGCTTCTCTCTAACAGATAGATTTAAACTCCAACGGATATAAGCTTTGTCCTCTTCTAATAGTGCAGAAACCCTTTCTTGCGGTGTACCGCGGATATGGTCCGGTGTACCGCACGACTCAACGTCTTGAATTCATAGCATACTGACGGGCTACCCTATGCACCGTGCTCCTGGTCCGCAGCCTTGGTCCGGTGTACCGCGCCTCAGTCCGGTGTACCTCACATTTTCTAGCTTACTGTTCGGACTAGCTTATGCACCGCGCCTTTGGTCCGTGGTACTGCGGTGTACCGCAGGTCTTGTCCGGTGTACCGCGACGCTGTTCTAATGAAGCTCAAGCTTAAGATCAAAGATTTAAAGATAACTAATCTAATGAGGGGTTTTGGAAAACCTTTAAAGGAGATACCAAATGAATTTTAGTTGAAAGAATGATTTGTCGAATATTAAAACGGGAATAAAAACAAGGTAAGGCTAACAATCTCCCCCTTTTTGATGTTTGACAAATCATAAACTTTTGAAGATGCCTTAGATAAAGTTTTAATCAAAAACTCCCCCTCAACCTAATCACTAGAGTTTTTAGAAAAACTCCCCCTCACAAAATGCATTTGAAAAAGTTTAACTAAAATTTCTCCCCCTTTGTCAACAACAAAAAGAAACAATGATATGATTTTTGAAAATTTTAAGAGGTCAAAATACATTTGAGTAAAAACAAAGGCTAAAGGAATAAAGGGATAACAATTAGAAGCTTCAAGGACCCTATAACATCAAGAAAATATTAGCAACAAGATAATATACATGAAAAGCACTAACATTAATGGCAAGATAAGAAGGTTAGAGAATTTGCATGCCAATCTCACAACGAATTTTCTCAAAAAGATCTTGGGGTAGAGGTTTGGTAAAAATATCGGCTAGTTGATTTTCCGAAGTGACAAATTCAAGTACAATATCCCCTTTTTGAGTGTGATCACGGATAAAGTGATGACGGTTTTCTATGTGTTTCGTTCTAGAGTGTTGAATAGGATTTTTGGTAAGATTGATAGCACTAGTGTTATCACAACGAATGGGAACACAATCATACTCTAGGCCAAAATCAAGTAAGTTTTGTTTCATCCAAAGAATTTGAGTCACACAATTTCCAGCCGCAACATATTCGGCTTCGGCCGTGGATAAAGCAACACTATTTTGTTTTCTACTAGACCAAGAAACAAGGGATTGACCTACAAATTGGCAACTTCCACTAGTACTCTTCCTATCAAGTCTACAACCGGCATAATCGGCATCCGAATAACCTATTAGTTCAAAAGAGGTAAATCTTGGGTACCAAAGTCCTAGACTAAGGGTTCCTTTCAAATACCTAAAAATACACTTAACGACACTAAGATGAGATTCTTTAGGAGAGGATTGAAATCTAGCACAAAAACACACGGAGAACATAATATCGGGCCTAGAAGCGGTTAAATAAAGTAAGCTACCAATCATACCTCGATATGTTTTCTCATCAACATCCTTACCATCTTCATCTTTGTCTAATTTTGTGGATGTGCTCATTGGAGTCCCGATTTCCTTTGCATCTTCAAGTCCAAATTTTTGGATCAATTCTTTTGTGTATTTGGCTTGATTTACAAAGATGCCATCCTTCATTTGATTGATTTGAAGTCCAAGAAAGTAATTCAATTCTCCCATCATGCTCATCTCAAATTCCTTATGCATTCTTTTAGAAAAATTCTCACAAAGATTTTCATAAGTAGCACCAAATATTATATCATCCACATAAATTTGAACAAGAAGGATATATTTTGAAGACCTTTTTATAAATAAAGTGGAGTCAATATTTCCTCGTTTAAAACCATCTTCTAACAAAAATTTGCTTAAACGTTCATACCAAGCACGAGGTGCTTGTTTTAAACCATATAAAGCTTTTGAAAGTTTAAAAACATGATTTGGAAATTTTGGATCTTCAAAACCCGGTGGTTGTTTAACAAAGACTTCCTCATCTATAAAACCATTTAAAAAAGCACTTTTGACATCCATTTGGTAAAGTTTAAAATTCATATAACAAGCAAAAGCAAGCAACATACAAATAGATTCAAGTCTAGCTACCGGAGCAAAAGTTTCATCGAAATCAATACCTTCCTCTTGATTGTATCCTTGAGCAACTAACCTTGCTTTATTTCTAGTGATAATACCGGTGTCATTTAGCTTGTTGCGAAACACCCACTTTGTGCCAATAATAGTAGGGCCAATTGGTTTCTCAACTAACGTCCAAACTTTACTACGCTCAAATTGATTTAACTCCTCATGCATAGCGTTTATCCAATGATCATCTAGCAAGGCTTCTTTAATATTCTTGGGCTCAATTTGAGATAAGAATGCTTGATGAGCACATAGAGCAATTATACGAGAACGAGTGGTAACACCTTCATTTGGATCACCTAGAATTAATTCACTTGGGTGATCTTTGATGTTTTTCCAACACTTTGGTAAATCCGTACTAGCTTCATTTGAGAGTTGACCATTTTCCTTAAGAGATTCATCATGAGATTTTAATTCTTGAGTAGGAGATTCTAAGGGTTGATCTTGTGAAGTATCATCATGTAAATTAACATCTACTACTTTCTTGACACAAAAAGGATTAGTCTCATCAAAGTCAACATGCATAGATTCTTCAATGGTACGAGTACGTTTATTGAAAATGCGATAGGCTTTTCCCTTAGTGGAATAACCAAGAAAAATACCTTCATCCGATTTTCCATCAAATTTGCCCAAATAATACCTAGTGTTTAAGATAAAACATTTGCACCCAAAAACACGAAAATAAGCAATAGTTGGTGGTCTACCATTCCAAAGCTCATAAGGGGTTTTCTTAATAAGGGGTCTAATTAGAACTCTATTTAACACATAACAAGCCGTATGAACGGCTTCACCCCAAAAGTATGTAGGCAAGCTATGTTCTTTTAGCATTGTTCTAGCCATTTCTTGTAGAGTTCGGTTTTTCCTTTCCACTACCCCATTTTGTTGGGGAGTTCTAGGAGCCGAAAAGTTATGCTCAATGCCAAATTCATCACAAAAATGCACAAAAGGAGAATTCACATATTCACAACCATTATCACTACGAATGCATGTAATAGAGTAGCCTTTATCATTTTGCACCTTTCTACAAAGTTTTGCAAATTCATTGAAGGCTTGATTTTTTTAGAGCAAGGAACATCACCCATGTATATCTAGTGTAATCATCAACAATAACAAAGACATATCTAGATCCTCCTAGACTAGTGACATCAACGGGACCAAAAAGATCCATATGCAATAATTGAAGTGGCCTAACGGTGATGACCTTATTTATGGGTTTAAAAGATGAACGATGTTGTTTACCAAGTTGACATGCATCACAAAGTTTATCTTTATCAAACTTATAAATAGGCAAACCAACAACAAGATTTTTCCTAGACAATTTTGAAATTAAATCCATGCTAGCATGTTCTAAACGTCTATGCCAAAGCCAACTATCATTCACAACGGACACACATTTTATACGTTGACACATAAGACTCTCAAGATCAACTACAAAAACATTATCCGATCTTTTAGCAATAAAGATAGTATCTAACTCATCATTTTTAAAAACAATACATCTAGATGCTTCAAATTTAACATTATAACCAACATCACAAAGTTGACTTATACTAAGCAAGTTAAAAGATAGACCCTCAACAAGCAAAACATTTGAAATAAGTAAAGAATTCAAATTACCAATATTACCTTTACCCAAAACGCGTTTTTTAGTATTGTCGGCAAAAGTAACTCTATCACCTTTTGTTTTATAGAGATGTGTAAATAATGATGGGTTCCCGGTCATATGTCTTGAGCATCCACTATCAAGGAGCCATATATTTTGCTTCTTGATGCTCAATCCCTACACACAAAAAGAATTTAGGCTTTAGGTACCCAATTTGGTTTGGGTCCATGAGGGTTAGTGGATTTTCTTTTTATAGCCCATATAGGCCTTTTCCATAGTGGCACAAGAGATCCCAAATCCAATAATTTTCGATAGTAACAATGAGATGCATTATGACCAAATTTTTCACAATAAGTGCAAGTGATAGAAGATTTTGAAGAAGATGAAATTTCATTTGAAATTTTTGATTTTACAAAAACATTTTTCAAGAGTTTTTGTTTAGTAGATGGATCATATCCAACACCACTTTTTTCAAAAGCCATTTTTTGAGAACCTAAAATCAAATCCAAGTTTTCTTGCCCATTTGTAAATTTTAAAATAATAGCATTTTGATCAACAATCTTTTTCTCTAACAAAGCTTTTTCTTCCAAGAGACTTTTCTCAATAAGATGAAGTTTCTCATTTTCATCTATACATTCATCACAAAGATTTTGACAATCTTCCAAAGCTTTTAAAACCTCTTTAGTTCTATTTCTCTCAATTTCTAAATATTTTGTTAAAACTTTGTTTGCTTCAATAGAGTTTAAAAAATTATTGTAAAGAGAATCAAATGCCTCATGAATATCTTGCTCACTAGCATCATCATTAGATAAAGATAGTTTAGAGTTAGGAGTTACCTCATCATGATTTGCCATAAAGGCAAAGTGAGTTGAACCGGCATCATCGTCCCAAGAAGTATCTTCATCATTTTCAAGTTCTCCCATAAAAGCATCAAGATTAACATTCTCATTATCACTTTCTTCTTCATCCGAATTTTGAGTATCCCAAGTGATATTAGCATGCATTGCTTTCTTTGGTTTCTCCTTTTGAAGAAGAGGACAATAGATTTTGATGTGACCAACTTTCTTGCAATGATAGCAAGTGGGTTCATCTTGTTTGATAGCTCTAACATTCTTCTTGTAGGGTGTGGAAGAACTTCCTTTCTTGGCAAAGCGTTTGTATCTCATAAATTTTTTCATATCTCTTGCCAACATAGCTACTCCTTCATCTTCACTAGTTTCTTCTTCATGTGAATTTTCTTCTTCTTCACTTTCCTTCCTTTCTTTTCGTTCTTTCAACTTGCTACTCAAAGCATGGAAGGCAATTGATTTCTTAATCTTCTTCTCCTCATCATCTCTTACCTTTTCTTCTTCAAGCACGAGCTCTTCCGTCATGAGGTTGCAAATGAGTTCATGAACCGTCATTTTTGAAAGATCTTTAGTATCTCTTATAGAGTTGATTTTTGATTTGTATTTCTTTGGAAGAGCAAATAAGATTTTTCGGCATTGTTCTTTGTTGGTGTACTCTTGACCAAGAGTCTTCAAGGTGTTGACAATGTTAGAAAATCTTTGATGCATAGCATTTAAGACTTCATCGGGCTCCATACGAAATAGCTCATACTTAGTGATAAAAAGACCAATCTTAGTTTCCTTGACATCTTCCGTTCCTTGATATGATAGCTCCAAGAGTTGCCACATTTCATGAGCCGAATTGCATTCACTTACTCTAGCATATTCCGTGACACTTAAACCATTTATGAGTATGTTCATAGCTTTGTTGTTTTTGGTGAGTTTAGCTATGTCTTGAGCATTGTAATTTTCTTCATCTTTCTCAACGGTTTGACTACCATCAACATAAGGAATGTAAGGACCCTTCTCGATAGCAAGCCACAAAAAGTAATCGATTCCTTTGACATGAATCTCCATTTTCTTTTTCCATCCAAAGTAATATTTTCCTACAAAAAGCGGAGGTCTAGTAGAACATGAACCTTCCGGTTGATTAGAGTCCATATCGTATTAACTCTAGAAACGATTAAGTACAATAGAGCTAGGCTCTGATACCAATTGATATTCTATATGCGTCCTAGAAGGGGGGTTGAATAGGACAATTGAAATTAATCGGCTAATTTTATTTCAAGTAAATAAAATTAAAAGCTAATTTGAATCCTATTGTTTTAGCAAACTAAATAGTTAAAAACTAGATAATCCTAGAAGACAATATTATCAAACTATTCATGTAAGCATTTTATCAAGCATATAGAGTGCGGAAAAGTAAAGAGTGTAGGGATAGAAAGATACACAACGATGTATAGTGGTTCGGTTTCCCTACATCCACTACCTAAGGAAGCCTCCTTAGGATTTGCAAGATTCTCAACTAATCTTCGTAACTCTTTAACCCGGGTGAGTTTACAAACCCATTACAACCACTTCAAAAACCTTGAAGGAAATACACTTGTGTTTTCACCAACACAAGGAACCAAGTATAGAACCTATACTCACATTACTCTCTTAATCTATTACAAGAACTAAGAGGAAAGGAAAAGTGTTTAGGGGTGTTATAATAGCTTGAACTAAACTCCTAAATGAGTGGATATAAACTATGTAGCTTGAGGAATGAATATGACTTGAATGCTCCTTTGAAACCTTCTTGAATGATAATATTAATTGCTCTTAAGATTGGTAGATGGAAGGGATGAGTTGTGTCTTGAATGAGCTTCATTTTATAGCTAAAATAAGCTTCCAACGGTCAAAAGGCTTCTCTCTAACAGATAGATTTAAACTCCAACGGATATAAGCTTTGTCCTCTTCTAATAGTGCAGAAACCCTTTCTTGCGGTGTACCGCGGATATGGTCCGGTGTACCGCACGACTCAACGTCTTGAATTCATAGCATACTGACGGGCTACCCTATGCACCGTGCTCCTGGTCCGCAGCCTTGGTCCGGTGTACCGCGCCTCAGTCCGGTGTACCTCACATTTTCTAGCTTACTGTTCGGACTAGCTTATGCACCGCGCCTTTGGTCCGTGGTACTGCGGTGTACCGCAGGTCTTGTCCGGTGTACCGCGACGCTGTTCTAATGAAGCTCAAGCTTAAGATCAAAGATTTAAAGATAACTAATCTAATGAGGGGTTTTGGAAAACCTTTAAAGGAGATACCAAATGAATTTTAGTTTAAAGAATGATTTGTCGAATATTAAAACGGGAATAAAAACAAGGTAAGGCTAACAAGCTAAAAGCAACATAAGGAGAAAAGAGAAAGTAGGAGGAGGAGAGAGGAGATAGTACAGAAAAGGTATTTTAGGGTTAAAAAAATTAAATGAATAAAATAATATATATATATATATATATATATATATATATATATATATATATATATATATATATATATATATATATATATATATATATATATATGTATATGTATATATAAAAGAGAAAACAAAAGGGATTATAATGAGTGGAAATTTTTTTAGAAAATTTTGCATATAATGTTAAAATTTGTTTGTGGCATTTAGTAAGAAAAGTAGATTGGGTCGAGATGCTTGGGTCTTGAGGAGGGGTCTTCAATACCATATATATTGTATTAAATAATAATAATAATAATAATAATAATAATAATAGGTAATTTAATAATATTGTAATTCAATGATATTTTAGAAATTAAAAATATCCTAAATAATTGGATTAAGAAAGTGCGGGTTTCATTTTTCTTTAACAATGACGGAATTTTGGATAAACAACTTGGGTGCATTTGTTACCAAACCATCAGAAAATTAGGTGCACTCTCCAGGAGAGCTTGAATTCTATTGTACAAAGCCCAATAGAGATAAAACATTAAAAACCCTATTATTATAAAAAGCCGCCTCCTCCCCTCTTTACAACCTCGTCGAAGAAATCACATTATATTCTCATACCTAAATGTCACATTATTTGCTAAAATTCTCAAAAGAGGAGATTTTTATTTGTTAAATATTTCGCCTTTTTATTTATATCCACAGATCTCTCATAAAAATATCGCAATTTGTTATTTTGTTTATTTTGGAGTTCTTTCTATGCAAGATTTAGCTCGAGGTTAGTTTTTTTATTAGTTAAAGCATCGTATTTTTCTCTCTTTTATTCTTTTATTCTATTATACTTATTTTGTGGTGTTCTTAATGGATATGATTTAACGATTGTGTGTTATTGATAAGTATAATTCAGGGCTTTAGTTCAGATGTTTGATAATCTACAACCATTGCCTATCGATCGTCTCCATGTAATATTCTCGTCTTCAATAACTAGGCAAGCCTTTTTACTTTTTTTATCCCTAACTGAATTTTGATTTTAATGTTTTGATTAATTTTGATCTATTGAGTTAACTTTTTTTAGGTAATACATTTTTCATCAATGAATTTTGAGTTTCTCTTTAGAAACTTAATTGATTATGTTTTTCATTTTAATTGTTTTTCAAAATAATTGAATATTCATATGATTTAGCCATCCAATGATATATAAATTTAATCTTGGATTCTCAAAATATAAACAATTAAGATGTACACTAGAAAAAAATTAAATTAGCAATTTTAATTTATTAATTGGTTAAAGGAATTTGAGATGTGTAATTAACTACTTCATCTACTAAAAAGTTAGTGATAGGTGATTTTAATATTACCATGAGACTTTTGATTTTTACTTACCGATTCCCCTAAACCTTCATTTTGCTATACAAAAATTTATCAATTAAATTAGACAATGATTGTTTTCTCAAAATCAATTAACGTATACATAATAAAATATTTTATAAATTAATTTTTATTATATATCTAACATGGAATAATAGTCATATACTACTTTAAAAAACAATAACATATCTACAATAATTTTCTCTATACTAAAGTAAGGTTCTTTAATATTCTTCTCTATTTTATGCTTTACTTTTTTTAAGGAAGAAAAAAATTAATTAACACATTACCGACAATAATAAATGTATCTATAATTTGTTATTAAATATAAATATATATGTTATATACACACATGCATACAAAAACTTAGTGATATACCAAAAATAGAGTGTCGTTTATTTATAAATTTATTCAACAAATTATTTATAAATATGTCAAATTAATTCATAATATGTATCTATTTTATGTTTTATTTATTCAGAGCATAAGTAAAATATATTGGAAATGTAGTCTTACAAGAAATTCCAAAACCCTATCGTCCTATCTTTACTAGTTATTAATACTAAGTTAAGATGTCTTATACAGGGGAATGAGGACTGCCCAAAACAATAAATCCAACAATTTATGTTTTAGCAATCATGTCAGTTGTTTGATGTCCTTTCTGTTATTAAAAAAAAGTTATAGAACTTTTACAACATAAGCATTGTGTTTACAATATATAATTAACAAAAAAGAAAAACTGGTTATAATTTATAAATTACTGTGTTTATAATACATTATAAACATTAAAAAAGTAAGCCTTAACACTTAATATTGTACTCTTTCGATTACAAAAAATTTCTTATTTTTCAGGTAGGACGAAGATCGATGGTCATGACATTTCAAATAACTACTCATCTATTTTACAAGGTTAGAAGAAAGATCTCTAATTTACTCATCAATATCTCGCATTTTTTCTCATATTAATTACTTGTATGACTCTTTTTCATGGGATTGTTTTACTATTTTTCCATAAAATCTTAGGCCAAGTTGTCATATATGTTCCTACTAAATCCCACTCCGAGTTTTCAATCCTAGGAATTGACAAACCACTCATATATGTAGTGATACGACTCCATAAACCATCAATGGGTATATATACTGAATTAAGATCACCCAATGTCTATTTTTGTAAGTTGATCCACACACATATCGTCTTTCAAAAATATGACTGGTTTCGAAGCTCTTATTATGACATTTGTATGTGCAATTTAAAGAAAAATAAAAGAATGTGCAATTTATTGAAAAGTAATGATATATACCACCCAAATACCACTCAATGACGTGGCGTGAATTGATTCGTAATAAATCGTTAGTTAGATAAAATAATAAATATACTTTTTTTATTAATAGTCCAATTTCAACAAAAAGATAATAATTATTCCTATAATTTCTTTTTCTTTAATCTAAATCCATTAACCCTTTTATCGTCAGTCATACTTTATTAATTTATAAGCGTGCGGTCAAATTAAGCAACACATACGTACACATAAACAAAAGTATGCCTTTTATCAACTACTACGAAATTTTAATTTTTGTTTACAAGCATCTTAGGTTCCGTGTAGGCTTAAATTTTTCAAATCATTGTTAACTAATTACTTATTTTTGGTCAATAACTAATAACTAGTCTATAGATAACCATTTCCTAATGAAACTCCTTTTTTTAGTTTACTTATCAATACTAATTCCTAATAAAACTTCATTTTTAATTTCCTTAATCGATATTAAACCATAACACCTTATACATAGACATGTGTTGATAAAAATCTTTAATAGACCAACACAAAACTAAACTGATTTCTTCTCTTTACTAATTATGTGCAGTACTCTTTCTGCTGTTCATTAAAGAAGATTGTTTTACATGGATGATTGTGTAAAGGAAATTCTATCCAAGCTTCCCGTAAAATCTGTGTTGCATTTTAAGTGTGTTGAAAAATTATGGTGCAATATCATCTCTAGTTCGAATTTCGTATCAATGCACTTTCATAATGCATCAACCTTTACTGGCCACCTTGTAGACTGTTTTAATATTGATAACTATTGGGGGTCTTTGCTTTCGCCTACTACAACCAGTCAACCACGGATATCTTGGAATTATCATCACTAATTTCAGAGTATATATGCACAATTGCAGATTCATGTAATGGTATAATTTGTAGAGAAAATCGTAGAGGTGCAGGTGACATGGAGATAATTTTAAGGAATCCGGCTACCAGAAATTTCAGGTTACTTCCACCATCTAATTTTAGTTATACGAAGACTTTCATCACAAATCTAGAATTTGGTTTTGATTTCAAAACTAATGATTATAAGATTTTTCAAGACCAATTCATCTTATATAGTTTGCGTAGAAATTCCTAAAAAATTTTGGAACGCTCTGATTATATGGCAGTGAGGATTCCAAATCAAGAATGGGGCACATCCTACAACCTTTCGTTTAGTAATAGAACCGTTATTTGTTGGTTTGGTCAAGTTGTGGAAAATTGGCTTGGTTGTTATGAATGGGAGATAGTCTCTTTTGATTTCAGTTCTGAGAAATTCGAAATCATACCGTTGCCTTCAAATTTTGTAGCATTAGTACAACGCAATAAATATTAGCTCTTCCAACTCATAAGTCTATAGCTATTATGACTTATCCTTTCTTACCGTTTCATCGGCCTCTTAGTTTCTTTGATGTATGGGTGAGTGAAAAAATCTGTCTAATAGTTGTTGCGCGTGGATAAAATCTATTAGATGTAATGATATTTTATCAAGCCCATTGAAGAGTTTTCCTCATGGATTCTTTTGGAACGGAGAGGTTGTTTCTGAAGACGAGGATCAAAATATAATTTTGTACAATATTCTTACGAATCAACAAATCAAATATCATGTACATGGAAAAGTATATGGTAATGTCTTCCAATTAATAGGAAAGCTTAGTTGCAATCTCATAAGATGTGGCAAGCTGTGTTTGTCTGAAGGGGGTGTAAGTGGAGACTCTTAGACAGGATGGTCATGGTGAGGTGTCATGGTGAGATGGTACTTTAGAGAAGGTTTCTAAGGGATTTTTGGTTATTCAAAAGATGCTGGTGGGGACTGTCTTATGAAATATGGGAGTTAATTAATAATTGTTGTAAGGGCTTATTTATAATTTTAATTATGCTTGATGTGTAACATGAGGGGATACCCTCATATATTTCAGATAGTTAGACTTATATTAGATTTTCATGCAACTGAATTTGTTTTTAATGGAAACTCCAATTGTTATGTGAGACTATTCTACGTTGCTTGTTTTTTTTTTTCCTAAGAGTTTGTGTTTGTCTTGTACTTTTCATCCTCTTTGTCTTGGGACACATTGAAATTTAGCTTTAATTCTTTTGAAATAGCTTTAGTTCTTGTATGACCTTGGATTTTTTTTTTCCTAGTTCTCTATAGGCTTTACTATATGCAAAATAACATACATTTAAAACGGCTATTTTTCTATATTTAAATTAGCTTTTTCAACCCTTAAAAACGTCATCTTTTTGGGCCACATTGACATTTAATATGTGATCAATATAAAGTAGTCATTGAAGATATCCTCGTTTTACCGTGACATGTATTAAGTCAAACGGTTGCTTTTTTTTTCTTGTCCTTTAAATAACACTCCTAACCCAAAAGAAAAAACTATCAAGAGTTACTTTTTGTCATTTAGAAATTCAAATTTGTTTTTTTATTTTGAACGAGTTAAACTATTTCCAAATTTCAAGTTTGTTTCATCAAAGGTAAATCTTTTTAGTTGTAAAATAAATTTATATGCATTTCACTTTCTTTTATATGTGATCTTTTCAATAGAAAATTATATACATATATTAAGTATCTGGTTGGAAATGCTCTTTTTAAAAGTACTTAAATTGTTAAAGGGTTTCTAGAATTTCAAAAGTGTTTTAGATCGTGATCTAAAACACTTTTAGGAGAAACATCTTTTATTCAAAAAGTGTAAAGTATTTTCAAACATGCTCTAAGTTAAAATAAATAAATCAGAAGGTGCAAAATATCTTTTAGTGCTTTTGAAAAAAGTTAGAATTTTTTGTTTTGAAAGATAAATGAATTTAATAGCTGCATTCCTATTTTGTTTTATTTTATTTTTGAGTTAGGGGCCCAAATTCTTGAATTTTGGAATATTGGTTGTTGAAGTGGAAATTATGAGAAGTGGGGGTGTTAAGTTCGGAAGGGGAGCAACATAAATTTGAAAATAAGGGGATGGAGAGAAATTCTGGAAACTTAGAAATACAATAAAGAAATAAAGAAACACTATACCGCGTCCCATCTTTCGCGACTACATAAGTAGTCGCGATTAGTGGAAAAAATTGTCGCGAAAGTCAAATTTTCACATTAGCGACTACTTGTAGTAGCTAGAACTTAGACGCTAAAAAGTGGTCGTTAAAGAGACTCTTTAGCGACTAATGTACTAATGTAGTCGTTAATAAGCAAGTAACATTAACGACTACAAACATAGTCGCTATTGATGACTCATTAACGACTACATTATGTAGTCATGAGTTATTGTCTACAGTGTAGTTGTTAAATGTAACTCATTGGCGAGTACATTGTAGTGCTAATGAGTCATCAATAGAGACTATATTTGTAGTTGTTAGAGATGAAAACTAGCGACTACTTAAACTTAAAAATTGGCAACTACATGTAGTCGCAAATGATTTTTTTTAAAATTAAAATTCTATTTTTGAATTAAATTCAATTGCATTAATATAAAGAATTAATAAATTAAAATACCAATACAATATTAAACCATACAAATAATAAATTAAAATACCAATAATATATTAAAATTCATCGATCGTTAAAAGTCAAACCAAATCCAATAAAAGTCATCCAAAAGTCAAACATAGTCAAAATACGATAAACAAACAAAATGACAATCAAATAACCAAAAGAGCCCAAACTAACGGCTATATAAACGAGTTACTTCATCTCCTTCATCATCCTCATCAGATTCTTCATCTCGGCTCCCAAATGTACCAGCTGATGTAGATTGATTAGTAGGGTTCCGTGGCATAGGAGTGGAAGGGGTCAAACCCGACTATGCCCTCAACTGATTAACCCACTCCATCGTGTCGGTCACAACGGCCTGAGAGAAAACTAGAGAAACAGTGCCAGCAGAGGCCTAAGTAGGAGGTACATATGGTGAAAGGTCATGGGCTACGCGAATCTTGTTCACGACTGTCATCATATTTTTATTGTGCTCGTCTTGGGTTAGGGTAGTCGAAGGACCCGAGACATGCCTCTTCTATCTTGGTTGGCCCAAACCTGTCGCCCAACTCCTTTTTGGCGAGCCTATACCCTCATTGACCGCCTCCTTCACCACATCTACTTGCTCCTTGAGTGTCAAGTCACGACCGGTGGATGGACCTTTAGATGATCCAGATTGAGTCTGGGTCACTTTCATCTTTCTCTTTAGAGTTTTATGTTTCATTAAAGACATATAATTTAAAAAAAATTAATATTAAAGTCATAGAATTGAAAAAATTATATTTAAATACTAATTTTTAAGATATACTTACAGCCGCATTCTTGTACTTATCTGTCCTCCACTCCTTAAGTCTTCTTATTCCGGCCTAATACATCAAAGAAGTCACCCATTTGCGGAATAGGGATTTGTTCCTGAGTAGACTCACCGGTTACCACCAACGTGCCATCCAGGGCCGTCTCTAACTTACCCTGTTCCATTCAATAATTCAATTACTGTTCTAAATAATTCTAATACTTAAAAAAAATTATCTACCTCGTAAACAATATCCCTAGTTCGGGAATATATTCGAGATCCTTCCCAACTTGGGTTCTGGAGCTTCTTTCGGTTTTCTCTATTCGCCTTGGTTGGGTGCTGGTTCATTTTTTATGATAATATTTATAACATAAAGTAATATAGTCAAATAAAAAAAGTATATTTTATTACACTCGCGGCAGCCGATCCCCAATATTTGTAACTTTTTGCCTAATTCTCATCAATCATTTCACTCGGTTTCTTCCCCTTCAAGTAATAGTGATTCTTCACTTGATGTTTGTAGTCCTTATATCTATATCGTATGTTAGTATCGAGATTACCGGCAATCTCTCCCCTATCTGTTCGTTTCCTCCAGTTCTCTATGTCAAAAAAACCCTATATTCAACATAATAAAGTTACAAAATGTAAATAAATTATCCTATATATTATAATATAAAATCATTTAAATTCTATGGATAATCGTTCATCAGCTGCATTCTTCAAATTTGTGGGCACATTTTCCCAGGATTTGTAATAGGGTGGTATTCTCTCCCGAGTCGTTATCCCAATCATTTGACTTACGTGTTCCCCATATTCGCCTGAAGGATTCCACGTGTCGTCGATTATGCAAAAATCGACATGTAAAGGATAACTAATGGCCTTTAAGGCTAAAGGGAGGTTTTTAGGGATGCGGGCCCCATCGGTTTTCTCTTTATATTTTTTTGTTTTAAATCACATGTAATTAATATACATTTTTGAATAAATAATTATGGAATAAAAATTGTATACATTGTTGGGTGTTACAGTTTTCCAAGTTGAGGTTTGGTTGGCTATATACTTCCTCAATTTGAAGGGTTTGGAACCACGATCCAATCCATTTACGGGGTTGTTGTCTCGATCCACTTGGCCCATGGTTCATACCTGGTTTGGCTCCAACATGCCTACAACGTCTTTACAAAGTCAATTCACCAAATTTGAGACATGTCCGCTTTTTTATGTGCATTTTTGCTTAATATAGGGATCTATAGTGCAATTAACTTAGAAAAAACCATAAGTATCCACTGAACCCCCTTTTCCCCACAACAAAAATGCTTGGCTTCGCCCCTCTCAGGAATCTATATTGTAACTATATGCAATTATGTTTCATCAGCTTTGATTAATGAATGTTACAATATAGTGATTTACTTTGTATATCAAATTTCTATATATTTTCCATTTATTTATCTACATAATATCTAGTCTCATTGTGTTGAACATCAAGTCAAGCTAGTGAAGTCCATTCGTGTGCAAATGCATGGACATATCATTTGACCAATGTCTGGCCTCATCTTTATTTAGTTATTGGAAAAGATCAATTTCCAATTATTTCTAATTACATTAGTTCAAAAACATAATAAAAATCTCTTTCAAATACTTGATAAATTGTTAGTGCAATTTCTTAGATGCATGTTGCTAAGTCGTGGAATTTGCGCACTTGCAGAGACATCAGAAGTGGTAGCAGAAATGCAGACATGATGTCACCGATGTGTAGGGTGGGAGTGGAGGAGAACAAATGGATCTGTTGAGAGGCATAGTCATTATAGTATCAAAGTATCATGACCAGTTATCGCTTACTTCAGTGAATTTGGCCTATAGTGGATCTTTCCATATAAGCACCTTTGTCCAAAACTAAGCTATATGGCTTTAGCTAACATATCACTTCATGTTGAACCAAACCGAGCTTTATTTCACTATTCAGTTTTGCTATACAGATCTAACAATGAAACCAGACAGTTGGCAAGATGATACTTACTAATGCCTGCCATTGATTCAGGGTAATGTAATAATGAGAATTAAGTAACCAATGTAAGTAATGATCAGTTTAATAGTATAACAACAAACAACACAAATCAGGATAGCTGGCCGCAACTTTTCTGGCCGCCGTGGTGGTTCTCTACCGGTGATGGCGGCCTACCCACCCTCTATCCCTTCTTCTTTCTTTTTTTCTTTCCTTTCCATCTCCTTTTTTTTTCGTTTTTTGCTTTCCCTTCGTTCCTCCTACGCCACATCCTAGGCCTGGTCCGGCTTGATTTTTTCGCCCCAGATCTTCGTCGCAGTGATTTCCTTTTCCAGCGAAGCTTGGCTCTATCCAGCTGTCCAATGGCTGACTCGGTTTTTCTGGGCCTAAATGGGTTTGTGGCCTGTTGGTACAAGAAGAATAGTGGTGGGCGAGACGGGGGCTTTCTCAAATCCATCAGTGCTGGAAAAGTGAAAAACAAGGAAACAGCGATTACAGAGAAGACAGTGGTAGGCCCTGTCCGGTGTTGTTGTTTTCAGAAGGCCTTGTCCAGACTGTTTCCTATTTCGTTGCGATGTCCAAGCTTTTTTCTTCCTTTGGGCTGATTTGAGCGTGGGTTTTGAAGGGCAGGTGAGGCGTGTAGAGGTCAGTGGCGAATATTTCTGTTGTTTTGTTGGTAGCCTGCTTGTGTATTGGTATTGGTCTACCTTTCCTTTTGTTGTCTTTTACTTGTGCTTTATGGTCATTCACTTAGAGTCAGATTTACTAGATTGGAACTTTCGACATTTAGAGGTCGGATATTTGTCGTTCACTCGACCTTCTATATTTTCGTAATTTATTTGGTTTAGGATTTTGACTTAAGGCTTATGTGGGGGTGCTTTAGGGCTGGGTGTTGTTGTTGTTTTAGCTTTTCTTGCACGATTTCTTATAATCGCTGGTTTTGATTCACCTTTGGCCACGGTTTATCCTTTAATTGGGTCCGGCATTAAGAGTTTCGGGTGTTTGTCGTTTGGAGTATCTGGTGCTCGGACTACTCTAGCTTGATTCCCTGGCTAGCGATTATGGGTTTTTGCTTTAAGAAGCATTGTGTGTGGTTTTCAGTGTGTTTTTAATAGGAGCATGTGATGGTGGTTTGGTGTTTGTGGGCTTGATCGGCCCCTTCCATTTTGGTTTGTGTTATTATCCTTGGGCTAGTAATACTTCTTATGGTCTAAGGGCTACCAAGATCTTCGTTAATGCAGCTGTTGTTTGGACTTTTACTATGTATAGTAAAGTAAGTAAGTTGATAACTACGGTGGTTATTAAACTGGTAGTCGATATTATCCCCCTCATGTAGAGGCTTGAGTTTATCTTTCTTAAATATCGGGTTTCTTCGACCCTTGTCGGTCTCACCCTGCTACTTTGGTGGCATCTACGTTACTATTTCATCTTGGGAAGGTGTTGTTGGTTGTGTTTGTATTGCCTTAGACACATCTCTATCTTCTTTAGCTTGGCGTGTGTTTGGGTTGTCCCTTTGTTTATTTCTCTTGTACTGTTATTTCCTTAAATCTAAGGTCGCTGGAGTTCTTACAATTTGTGAAATAGAAATAAAATACAATTAAGACAGGCGTATCATTAAGAATGATGGTGAGACGCTCATGAAGGAACTTAATAATTGTAAACCAACTGCTAATTTAAAAGGTTGTAATAGTATTAAGAGCAAATATATTGGATGTCTCGTGTATTTTAATAGAATTGACAGCTTACCTCCTCAATTGTATAAAGTGTAAATTTATCCCTCTAACTTTTGTTTTTGCGACTCGTTACCCCCTGATGACGGAATCTGTCCAATTCTCCCGGTAAATAAGCATGTGCGAGGTTTTAATCGTTTTTTATTAATAAAAAATGTTTTAAATAATTTAAAAGCAAAACCCTTATATTAGAGAGGGCAAAAGGGGTACTTCCTAACTACCACTATTAATTCCCTAGATCAAAAGAAAAAACAAAATCAAAACTAAATACATTATAGAAAATGTTCAATTTACGTAGCCTGCTCGCAACTTAGTCGTCATCTTCAACGATTACAACCCAACACCACGATTTACAACCCAGATCGTCGTCGAGCCACTCTTCTTCTTCGTTCGCAACCTGGTCGTCGTCATCAACAATGACTACATCCCAACACCATGATTTACAACCCAGCCAGCCGTCAAGCCACCTTCTTCTCTGTTCTATGTGGCCCATTTCGATTTATATTTTCTTCTATGTAATTAATTCCTCCACCGCTATATTTTGGTAAATCTCCATCCCATCATCACCATCGATTCACCATAACCATCGCAATCTCCATACCACCGTCAATGCACTGTTCTTCCGATTCAACCTTAAGTGATCAATCAGTGGTGGTTTCGATTATAACTTTTTATTTAAATTTTCAGTTTTGATTTTTCAAATTCGTCATTCCAATTCATTACAGCAAAAACACTTTTTTTTATATGGTGCTTCTATCTACAAGCTTAAAAGAATTTATGCCTCGTTAACACAACACTCACCCAATATGCTTAATTCCAAAATTAATAACTCAATAACGATGGGGTTCATTATAGATTTAGTGGGTTAACAAAACACTAACCCAATCGCTCAATCAATTGAATCATTGATGTGAAGGAAAGGGAGGTCACTAGTGGAGTTTTGGTCGCGGATGGGGCCTGCGCAACTTGGAAGGTTACTTAGAATTTGTTGTTATGTTGTTGTGTTGAATGGGGTACAAAATTGATGTGTTGAATGGGCCTGAGTGTTAACAAAAATGGTTTGGAGGTCGACGGCTTTGAACGGATGGTAGGCTCAAAGTTCAGAGATCGTTGTGATGGTGATGTCGCTCGGAGTGTATCGCTGGTGGGAATGGGACTGAGAGTGGGCATGTCGATGTCAAATAGGTTCGTTGTTGTGATTAGCAGAAATTGGGGTCGTTTGTCCACTTGGAGTGAAGAACGGAGGTCGCGGAGGACGGAGGTGGATCTTAGGTCGGTGTTTTGGATTGATGGAACGGTGGTGTGGAGGTCACTTGATGTACTATGTTGGTTCGGTGCAATGGTAGGAACTACCCCTTTTTCCCTTTCTAATATAAGGGTTTTATTTTTAAATGTTTTTTTTATTAATAAAAAATTATTATAACCTCGCACATTCCTTGCATGTGCCTACTTAACGAATTAATTGGATGAATTCCATCATCAAGGAGTACCAAGTCAACAAAAAAAGTTTGGGGGTAAATTTACACTTTATACGATCGAGGGAGTAAGTTGTCAATTTCTGTTAAACTGTAGGGGGAATCTAGTATATTTAGTCTAGTATTAATCGCATTTACTACCTCTTTGAACTTTTCAATCCAGTTTTCTCTCATGTATAGAGAGTTGTAATAGGGATGTTGATTGGGTTGTCAAACAATGCTTTAAAGGCAGTTTGTTTGACAACTGGCGCTTTTCCTTGTCTCCCTAGTTAGATCACATTTTGTACTTGGGTAATTACTCTACTGAGATAGGTTGAGTACTTGTTTTTGGAACTATCTATTTATATAAAATATGCTTCCCCTTTAAAAAAAAAGTTCATGGCAGATCTATAATGATGGCTAAAGTAGTCGTAAAAGTTGATAGGTTAGTTAGAATGGAAAGCTTAGGTTAATTAAAAACTCACCAAAAAAAATTATAATATAAGAAATATTAAATATATTTTAAGTTAATGGTTATTTTGCTTAGATTATAGGAAAAAATGGTTGACCCATGTGGTCTTGGTCTTGGAGACTAGTTTTATGCCTCGTAAGAATATTGTGACTAGATTTTTCTTTAAAGATGTCATTTTTCAATCTTATGAATGGCTAAATACTAAAATACACTCACATAAAACAAAAACCACATAGAGACAAAAAAACAAGTTGAAATAATCATGGATCGCCAACTAAATGACTTACTAGACGAGTCACTGAGCATCGGTACTATTCATCACCGGCCACCATCACCACCAGCATCGCCACCTGGGGTGTATTTCGTGAATATCACTAATAATTAGTATTAAGTGTTAACATAAAATCATTGAGTACTACACAAAATCACTGAGTATTACGCAAAATCACTGAGTATTATCATAAAAATCACTAAGTATTACACAAAATCACTGAGTATTACGCAAAAATCACTTTAGGTAGAGATTGGTATGTTGTAATGGATTTAGGTAAGATTGTAATGGGTTCAGGAATGTCATAAGATTGGGAATGCAATGAAATTTGTAGTTATTATACAATGCTTGGTATGCTATATGAATGAGGATGTAATTGACTGATTGATTTCAAACTTGTGTTAGTAACTAATTTAATTCAATGAGATTGTAAATACAATATTTAAGATACAAGATAATATTTTTATTGGGTGCTTAATCCAAAAGGTCCACAGCCAAAATAACTTGTTTTAGCAGGTCCAGCCCATTCTATAATATTTATAGTCAATAATACCCTTGGTGGGCTCTGTAAACACGTTTAGTGGGCTTTGGACATACGGTTGGTGGGCTTTGTACACACGTTTTGGTGGGCTCTGTACACACGTTTTGGTAGGCTCTATACACACATTTTGGTGGACTCTATACACACATTTTGGTGGACTCTATACACACATTTTGGTGGTCTTTAGGTAAGTATGCGCTAGCAATAAATGATATATTATCATATGTATCAGATGGATATATACCGACTATCACCAGTGATGCTATTCCAACTCTTTTTCCTTATATAAACAAAAGCAAAGTGACGTAAAAGGTTCACAACCATTGAATACATCTGCAATCAAAGTCGCCAAAACCAACGACCATGAGGAAGAAGAAGCCACCACGAAAAGCCGCCAAGATGAAGAAGCCACCACGAAAAGCCCAGTGACGGAAAAGGTTCAACCCATTGACTACATTTGCAATAAAGGTCGCCAAGATGAAGAAGAAGCCAAAACCAACGCCAAGATTAAGCTTCACCAGTTTCATCACTGGGTTGAGTTTCTGTCTCTGCCTCAAAATTGACAAATTATGGAATGTTTGGTATGTTGAACGTGTTGACTGTGTTGTCAACATATGTCTCATCGTCAACATCAAGAATACATGACTACTTGTAAGTAAAGGATAAGATAATATAATATTAAAAGTAAGTATGATTTCTAAGTATTAGTGAAAGTTACCTTGGGAATCTGTGAAAGTTAAGGGAGCAGTTTGAATAGCTATAGCCGCCTGTAATGATTCTAATTGAATTGTAATTCAGACAAAGTCGGAATGGGTGAAGGTCAAGTAGCCACCGAGAACCTTCGCGACTCATTTGTGATTGTAATTGAGTCATGATACCTAAAGAAGATAGGAAAAATTAAATTTTCTGTAACTTAAAACATAGGGAATAAAATGCAATTTCAAACTTAGAACTTTTTTAAACTTGTTAGTATTGTTTAAGAAATCTTATAACATGTTTTTTAAAAGAATATAAAACGTTTAGTTTCAAGAGAAGTTGTTAAAAAAGTTTCTAAGTATAAGTAAGATATTTTTTTTTCAACTTTTCTTAATGCACATGGACTAAATGAATTTTTAAACTTGTTATAATACTTTAAGAAATCTTAAAAAATGTTTTTTAAACGAATATATATATATATAACATTTAGTTTCAGTAAAGTTGTTAAAAAAGTTTCTAGGTATAGGTTAGAAACTTTTTTTTTCAACTTTTCTTAAACCACATGGACTAAAATGCAATTAAAACTTGTTTCAATAGTTTAAGAAAACTTATACATTGTTTTTAAAACATATATAAACCCTTTAGTATCAAGAAAAGTTGTTAAATAAAGTTTCTAAATAAAGGTCAGAAACTTTTTACACCTTTTCTAAAAACACAGGGACTAAAATGCAAAAGTAACTAGTATACATATATCACCTGTTTTTTGGTTTGGAGATTCTTTGCAAAATCAAACTTAAACTTAAAAGCAGAGCAAATTTGAATTTTGAAAATATAAAGTAGCTATTAGATGTATTAGATGTAACTTATATAAGAAGACTTTGGGATTTTGTTGTGCATAATGAAGCAAAGGAGTAGAGAAGAAAAGTTTCAGACTGTACAAACCTAGTAGATACGTAAGAATTAGAAGAAGAGTTTGAAACTGTGTTGTGCAAAATGAAGTAAAAGGATACTAAATATATAGGCAAAGGTAATGGTATTAAAGAAGGTAGTTGGGGCTTTATTGGATGTGAATTTTATCCATACACTTAAAGTCTCGCCATCAGAAAATCTCAACTTTCGAAATAAATAAGACCATCTACCTTTGACAAGACCACTACTTACCACCCAAACTCCGTAAGTAACGTAAATGTTATTCAATCCCATAGACTTAAAGATTTTCTATTAAAAAATCTCACTTTTGAATTGAATAACACCATCTACCTTTGACAAGACAACTACTTACCACCCAAACTCCATAAGTCACATAAATGTTATTCAACCCCAACAAGGCAACCTGTCATGAACAACTATACTCACAATAGTCAAATTTTGATATAAGTAACACCATCTAACACAATAGGTTTCGAGTGTTCAAGGGAATAAAATATAATTAGGTAAAGTTTCATTGGTTTACACTCATACAAAAGCTAATTTGTAAGATTCTTTGGCGGAAAGTTCACAAAATTGAAATTTTGTAATAATTAGGGGACATATCAACAATTTTTGAATACTCAAGGGGCTTTTATGAAATTTATTGGCCAATAAACAAATTTGCGAAACATTAAGGGACTTTTATGCAGTTTATAACAAATTTCAGACTTTATATCATTTTCGAGTCTTCAATGGACTATAAAACAATTATGTATAGTTTCATAGGTTAAAACTCATACAAAAGCTAATTTGTAAGTTTCTTGCCCTAAACTTCATGAAATTTCAAGTTTATAATATTTGGAGGCCAAAACAAAAAATATTCGAGTACTCAAGGGACTTTTATGCAATTTAATGGCCAATACATCACTTTGTAAAACATTGAGGGGCTTTTATGCAATGTATAGCAAAACTCATATTTTTTATCATTATTTTTTAGTGTTCAAGGGACTAATAAGAAATTAGGTAAAGTTTCATACAAAAAAACTCATACAAAAGCTAATTTATAAGGTTATTTGCCCGAAACTTCACGAAATTTTATAATATTTAGGGTCCAAATCAACAATTTTCGAATACTAAAGGGGCTTTGATGCAATTTGTTGGCCAATACATCAATTTGTGAAACATTAAGGGGATTTTATGTAATTTATAGCAAATTTTAGATTTTATATCATCATTTTCGAGTGTTCAGGGGACTATAAAGCAACTATGTATAGTTTCATAGGTAAAAATTCATACCAAAGCTAATTTGTAAGGTTTTTTACCCGAAACTTCACGAAATTGAAGTTTTATAAAATTTAGGGGTCAAATCAAAAAAATTTGAATACTCAAAGGACTTTATGCAATTTATTGGCCAATACATCAATTTTCGAAACACTAAGGGACTTTTATGCAATTTATAGCAAATTTCAGAATTTATATCATCATTTTCGGGTGTTCAAGGGACTATAACGCAATTAGGTAAAGTTTCATATGTAGAAAACTCATACAAAAGCTAATTTGTAAGGTTCTTTGCCCGAAACTTCACGAAATTACAATTTTATAATATTTAGGGGCCAAATCAACAATTTTCGAATACTTAAGGGGATTTTATGCAATTTTTATCAAACTTTAGAATTGTTAATCATCATTTTCGAATATAATAGAGACTTTAGAGCAATTACATTATGCAACTTCAAAATTGTTAACCATAATAGGAATCACATTACTTTCATTTTTAAGTGTCAAAACCACCCAATTTCGAGCATCATATGGACTTTTATGCAACTTTTATAAAATGTCAGAATTTATATCATCATGTTCTAGTTTGATAAGGACTATAAAACAATAAAATTATGTTTTATAGATTAAACACTCATATAAACTAGCTATTCGTAATATTTTTGGCCAATAACATAAAGGAATCACATTGTTTTCAATTCTAAGTGCCAAAACATAATTTTTTTTATCTTCACATGGACTATTGTGCAATTCTTATCACAAGTATGAATTATTCTCATCATTTTCGAGTATAAGAAGGACTTTAGAGCAATTCTATTATGTCCGTAGTTCAAAAACAAATAAAAACTAGCTAATTTTATTGTATTTTTCACGAAACATAAAGGAATCACACGAATTTCATTTTTCAATGGCAAAACCACCAATTTTCGAGCTTCAAAGGACTTATATGCAAGTTTAATCATTTTTCATATTTTTTATCATCACTAACGAGTATAGTAAAGACTTCATAGCAATTTTGTATGATTATAAGGGCCAAATATGATATTTTATTCAAATAGTAAACATAAAACACACAATAAAGAAGAATACATATCCTTATCAATGTAATACAAAGCCACCATTGTTAGAAGTTTATTATTCACCAAAAATAATTAGAAAAGTTGTACTTAACATAACTTACATTTCTTTGATGAAGGAAATAAATGTTAATCAAGGTCTTTAGTACAAACACGATCTCAAAAACAAGAAAAGATGGAATCAGTTACAAACACCATAAACAATATAAATATGATCAAGAACTAAAATACACACATTGAATAAACACTTAACGTGCGCTGATTGGGGGTGGTGGGTTTGGGTTAATCCTTGTAGTTATCATCTAATTCTTCAATGGATTAGTCATCTCCAAATGTTTGATTTCAATCATAGTCAAAGTGGAAAACAAGATTGAAGGAGACTACCAAATTGAATGGGTGTGGTGGGTTTGGTAGCGTGAATTGAAGAGGTAGATGAGAGAGTTGAGAGAAATAAATAAAGCCGGTGGAATGAGAGAGAGAGAGAGAGAGAGAGAGAGAGAGAGGGGGGGATGTATTACCAAATGAATGAAAAAAATTCTTATATATGTGCCTTACTAGTTTGGTTCTTAACTAATAAGTTTTTTTGCTAAAACCGAACCGGTTTGGTCAATGCAAACTTGGACATGTTGGCCAAACTATTGTAACATCTGTAACAGTTGAGTCTTTATGGTAAAATATTCGGAATTATATCTGAGCTAATCAAGCGTTGGACGTTTTTGTCTTTTGATAGGAATGATATAAAGTACCATCGACTAGTATAAATACTACATTCTCTTCAAAACATGGTTTTATTTTTAGAGACAATTACCATAAACACTCTCGTTGAACATAATAATGTCTGTAAAAGTCATGTCTGATATAAAAGGTATTATAGATAATAATACCCTTGAATCATATCTTTCTCAACAATTTTTTCCCACCAAATATTTTTTGACCAAACTTACTCGTCAAAATATTTTCGACCATCGCCAAAAAAATTTCCACCAAAAATATTCCGCCAAAATTTTCCCACCATATAAAATTCATACTAAAAATTTCTATGTCAAATTTTTATGTCGGTATTTGGTGGGACCAATCTCACCAAACTAGAGTATATTTTATTATTCGATGGTACAAATCTCACCAAACTACATTTGGAGCTATCTTATTATTTTTTATCAAACTATTTTTGGATTTATGTTGTGATTTGGTGGAATTTGTCCCACCAAACAATATTTGAACTTATGTTTTTATTTGGTGAAACAAATCTCACCAAATTAAGTATTGGTTTATATTTTTATTTGGTGTGACAAATTCTACAGGAATTCATTTGAGTATATGTGGTTATTTGGCAAAAAAAAATCTATTAAACTATATGTGAGTTTATGTTATTATTTGGTGGAATAAATCTTTCAAAAATATATTTGAGTATATTCCATCAAACCATTTGTTCATGAAAGTTTTGTTTTAACCATAAAAAACATTTTCTTTTATGACCAATTCGATCTCGATTCTAAAAAAATTATTTTATAAATTAAACGAACAAGTTCTAATATTTCTAACATTGATTCATTGAAAGCTCGGCTCGACTCATTTAAATTTGATTTCGGCTCGATTTGTATAAATTTAAGCTCGACTCATTTAAATTTGAGTTCGTCTCGCTTCAAGAAATTAAACAAACAAACATATATATCTAATATTCGACTCGCCTCATTTACCTCCCTATTTTATCTCTTATAAGTGGACCACTATTATAAAAAGATACTCTTTCTTTTTCTTTTTAGAGAACTAAAACTATCTTTAATTAACATATGTATAAAATTATTTTATTACAATTCTCTTTTGTTTTTCTTTTTTGTTCCGAATTACGTTACTCTTTTGTACAACTATATAATCTACGATAAATAACACGGGTATGAGGAAAACAAATACATAGCACAATAATTCAATAACACCACAAATATGAAGAAGACAATAATCTCCATTGTTGTTCTTCTACACCTCAACCAAGCTTTCCCTTCCCTTTCATACCCAAGACTCGAACCAATTCCGGTCCTACCAATCCCAACAGCTCATCAACTTTCATGGCAGCTTTCAGAAATGGCCATGTTCTTTCACTTTGGACCCAACACTTTCACAGATTCAGAACAGGGTACAGGCCATGTCCACCCATCAATCTTCAACCCAACTTCACTCAACACTACCCAATGGGTCAGTGTTGCTAAAGATGCTGGTTTTTCACGATTCATTCTTACAGCTAAATACCATGACGGGTTTTGTTTATGGCCTTCAGAATACACCGATTATTCAGTCAAAAGTAGTCCTTGGAAAAATGGTCATGGTGATGTGGTTGTTGAATTAGCTCAATCCGCATCTAGAATAGGCGGTGTTCAGTTGGGTCTTTATCTTTCTCCTTGGGATAGACATGAACCTAGTTATGGAAAAACATTGGAGTATAACGAGTATTTCTTGGGTCAAATGACTGAATTACTTACTAGGTAAGTTTGTCTAATTATAATCTGTATCATAATTAATTGCGCAATTAATACTTGTGTTTTGAAACAGGTATGGTTATATAACAGAGGTTAGGTTGGATGGTGTAAAAGGCAAAGGAGAAAAGAATATGGAGTATTTGTTCAATAACTGGTTTGATTTCATTCATCAATATCAACCGAAAGCTATAATTTTCTCAGATGCGGGACCCGATACTAGATGGATTGGTAACAAAGAAGGTGTTGCACAGACCACTTGTTGGTCACTTTTCAATTGTAGCAATGCAAAAATCGGTGGTACCCCTACTGAGTAAGTGTTTTTTGTTTCTGTTTAAGTTTAAGATTTCAATTAATAAATTTAATCGTTTTTCAGATATTCAGAAAAGGGTGACCCGTTTGGACATGACTGGGTCCCACCCGAATGTGATGTCTCGATTAGACCGGGTTTGTTTTGGCATGCATCTCAATCTCCAAAATCCGCAATGACGCTTCTTGATTTATATTACAAAACTGTTGGGAGAAACTGTTTGTTTCTATTGAATGTTCCTCCAAATTCTTCAGGACTCATCTCGGACGAAGATATAAAAGTTCTCAAAGAATTTTCCACTCTTCGAAGTACTATATTTTCAAACAATTTAGCGAAAGAAGCGCATATTTCAGCTAGTAGTAAACGAGGAGATGCTAATGATATTCGGTTCCATCCATATTACGTTATTAGAGATGGTCTTCTCACGTATTGGGCCCCCGAGAATCTCGAGAATTCTAAGAATGGGGTTATGAATTGGACTTTGTATCTAGATTTTCAAGAAAACATAACTTTCAACGTCTTACAAATTCAAGAACCGATTCAACTGGGACAACGAATTATGAAGTTTCATTTAGACATCTCGAATGCGCGAGGGAAATGGGAAAGAGTAATAAGTGGTACAACGGTGGGTTATAAGAGGTTGTTAAGGTTTGTTCAAGTTACATCGCGTAAATTAAGGTTAATTATCGAGAAGTCTCGTGCAGAACCTTTGATTTCGTATCTAGGAATTTACATAGATCCGTTTTCTGTTATCCAAAATATAAATGATTGAACATGTTCTAATCATACTCATTTAATTTCAATTTAATCATTCAAAAAAATCTTTGGTTTAATAAATATGATTTATCTAAGTTATTTTGACATCTTTAAGAAGTGATCTTCCATGGAACCGTATCTTCTTTCATCCCATTCATTAAGTTCTCGATTTAACTCTTCATTTTCCTTCACATCATATTTATTTTCAACATCTTCAATTTCGAATCTTCATCTGATTCATTCTCAACTTATTTATTTTTTACTTGTATGATCGAATCAATCTTTTGTCTCAGGTACTTTAATTTTATTTCGCTAACTTTAGGGGTCATAATGTAGAGTTGTATGCTTGGGTGTTGGTACTTGTTATCCATCTATATATGTAAGGAAAAATAATTTTGGTGGTACAAGTTTTTATGTTAGTATTAGGTGGGACCAATTTCACCAAACTATATTTGAGTGTATTATATTATTTGGTAGTACAGATATATATGGGGTTATTTTGTTAATTCTTATCAAACTGTTTTTTAATTTACATTGGTGTTTGGTGGGATTTGTACCACCAAACTACATTTGGATTTATATTCTTATTTGGTGATACAACTCCCACCAAATTACATCTTAGTTTATATTGTTATTTGGTGGGACAAATTCTACAAGAATTCATTTGAGTATATGTTGTCGTTTGGCCGAAAAATTCCATCAAACTCAATACTTTAGAGATAAAACGTATGAAAAACATCCACACGCGTGCACTATCACTATCACTATCGGTACTAGTATATTATGGGGGAGTTGTTATGTTTTGTGACGTTAAAAAATAAAAAAACTTTTGGAGTTGGTGTTTAAAAATTTCTATTGGCCACGTTTGAAAAAGTCATTAGAAAAAACATCGAATCTTAAATGCTTCCTTTCTCAACAGTCATAAACTCCTGCACTTATAACTCAATTGTTAATGAAGTTACAAAAATCGTCCAAAAACATTTTCCCACTTACGAAAGAGAACCCTTCAGGTTCATGCCAGGTATCAAAGATGGCAAAACGGTTTTCGCCTTTATGAGGAACGTTTTCATAATAAAAATTGTTGTGATTGTTTTGATAGGCTTCCTAACAACTATATAGGAGATGTTGAAGGTTATATGCAAACACACCAGAAGTTTCCAACCTACCAGAAGAGAAAGCTCTAAGCTATTTTCTTCTCTAAAAAACTTTGAGCCTAGACTAGAGTCGTAATAGTAATCTATTACTCGAAAAAAAAAATAATAAACTGGTTTAAAATTTCACGCTATTACTCAGTATTAATGAATTTCTTTGTAAGTTTGGTTGTAATTAATATTATTTTACATATAATTTGTGGTATGTTTACATTTCTTATTTGAATACCGATCAGTATTTGAATTTTTAGCAGCAATAAAGACCATTTCATCACTAAGAGACTACATTGCTCATCTAATATTAATTATGTTGATCCTTAATTAAATGACATATTTGTTACTTTTTTTAATATAATATTTAGATTTTAGTTTTGAGATATGAAATTACCTTTTTATAATTATAAAATATACAAAAATAGATGATAATAAACGGATTTTTTGTTATTCGGTTTTATTTTTATCTAAAACCACAACCTAACTGATTTAACCATCGAGTACACTTTTCAATACAATAACCTAACGGTTTTATCCATGGTTGCATAATTTGTTTTTAATTGGTTCAGATTTTCATCGGTTTCGGTTTTAAACCATAACCATTGTTATCCCTAGAGCCTATGCTATAGAAATCACCGCTAGGCTTCAAATCCACCCTTAGTCGCTTACGCATGGTAAAAATACTAGTCATTTTTTCTAGCGCCTTAGTCGGCTAACCCGTCTAGGCACCGATCAATGACAAAAATTGCCGTCTAGGCATTCTTTTTTATTTTTCTATTCTAAAAAATTCTTGAATTGATATTATAAATCAAATTATAGTCCATTTATTTTTACTATGGTGTTTTTAGATGAATTATATGGCTTAACTAGTTAAAATTGTTATAATTACTATATATTTATAATTAAATATATAAAATTACACAACTAGATTCAAAATCTTCTAATCCTGCCTATGCCTCGTATAATCCTGCCTAGGCGTTAGGTCCCAACTGTGAAACCGAGATCTACAACATAAGTTGGAGCATATCTTCTGTTAGGGCTTTTAAGATGATAATTCCACTATAATGGAAAATAATTCAATATATAAATGCACAAATCAAACTTTATTCAAATTTTCAATAAAAAAAGCTTAATAATTTAGCTAAATATAATATTCACTCTATTCAAATTTTATTTAAGGTATGAAAACTTGAACCGTGATCTTTTTAGTTTTATTAGAAAATCCAAATTCTTCTTAAACTTTATTTTTTTTCTTTTTCACTAAGCAAGCCTGCTTTTTATTTCATTTAACCTTAAACATTCATCACAAACCATCTGGGTAACATAACCTTTAAACTAAACCCATAAAATAGACTACCTTGGGCCCATGGTTATAATACCCATAGCCCATTACAAGACTCACAACTACTAACCGGTGCAATAGCCAACATATACTACCATATTACATTCTATTCTTGTTAAACTTGTAAAGGCCCAAAATTTTCTTATTAAAAGATAATCACGATAATATTCTGATCATAATACAATTCTTTTAGGTTTTCAAATCCTAGTTCAACTTAAAAAGGTCTGACATCAGCTCAAACGAAATTTGATCACGACATAAATTTCTTAAGGTTTTTTTATATTTTCTCTAAAGTATCCGATAGCTCAAGGTTTAAATTGTAAGGGTTGAAGAACACAGGATACAAAAGTTTGGTTTTCCACTAAGGTATATATGCATCTAATTTTCCTTATAAATATTTAATCATAATAGATTACTCCTCACATGATCTTATTTGTTATTACATATCTTTGTTAAGTTATGACGGTTCATCTTCTTAATTTGCTATTTTACTGTACATTTTTTTTTTATCGATTATAGTAAACTTTTAAGTCGGTGCTCTTTAGGTCACAAGTGTAAACGTATTTATACGAACTAATTTTACTTTTCTACGCCAGTTGAAGGTACGTAGTTATGGAGAGGACAGTGATGTGCGAGGGTAATTGTAATGAAGAGGAGTTTATTCCTGGTGTTCAGGAGATGGTTGCACAACAGATGCATGCTAGTGATGCGCAAATAATGGATAAGTTGAAAAGCATAATTACTAGGGAACAATATAAATTGTACACAGTCGATGGATTATCAAGATATGGGGAAGAGGTTTTGCAGATTTCTAATTTTGGCAAAGGAAAGCAAGCAGATTATGAGAAGCGTGTTGATGAACAGAGTAGGGTTGAAAAGCCACGTAAATCCAAGAGGCGGCAAGATTATATAAACCAATTTCGATATGCTAATAAGTTTCCTCGAACAGATGAAGGTGTTGTTACATTAAAAGGAAGATCCCCCTTGAACAGTGTCATGGAGAGGGTTATGACAAAGGGTTTAATAGTATGAGGGGAAATCGATTCGTCATGTGATCATAATAAGTTTCAGGACAACGAATTGGAAGAAGATCCGGAGATGATTAAAAGAATTGAAACGAAAATATTGTGCGGATTATAATAGAATGTAATTAAACAACTAGTTAAATAGTTGGTATATCTTAAATAATTATTATTTTGCTCATTCGTATAATTTTAAATAGTTAGTAAATTGTTGATTATATCTGTGAAAATTAATTTTTTGGTCCGAAGGTATGATAATCTTTTTTCTTTTCAGATACTCCTTAATGTTGTGACAAAAGTTAACCGATAGCGAAGGTCTTCCTTAAATAAATTAGATAGCTAATTTGAGATCGTCTTAAAATATATTAAACATATTGTTTGCAATCTTATATTTAGTTACACAATTAACTACCTTATTACTAGGGATGGAAATCAGATCCGAAATTTCTGATTCCCGACTTTTTCGATCCGAAAATTCCGATTACGGAATAGATTTTTAAGGTTCCGAAATTCCAAGTTTTCGATTTCCGAATTTTCCGAAAAAATCGGATCGGAATTAGAACTACATATAAATTTCCGAAATTTCCAGGTTTTCGGATTCGATTTTATTTCCAAATTATATATCCAATCGGATTTTATTTTTCGAATTATATTACGGAATTATAAATTATATTTCAATATAATATTGCATGGAGTATTTGAAACATGAAAATTGATGGCCTGTTTCTTTGGTCCTTGAAACATGTAATATTATTACAGGATCATTTTCTGAGGAATTTTTACAATATTTGTTTTTCATGTTATTGGAAAAGTAACACCGGTTTAGCATTGTTTTTTTAACTACTGTTATTTTGTTACTTTATTTAAATTTTAAGTTTAGTTTTTAACTAATGTTACTCTTCGTGTAAGTTTTATAAGTTTAGTATTTAAAACTGTTACTCATCGTGTAAGTTTTAAGTACTGTTCCGATTTATAACCCTTAGTTCCGCAATTTCCGAACCAAAAATTCTGAAATCCCAACCCAAAGTTCCGAATTTTCCGAACCAAAAGTTCCGAAATTTCCGTGCCGAAATTTCCGAATTTCTGTGCCGAAGTTTCCAAAATTTCGGTAAATTCCGAAATTCTGAATTAGGAATTGTTTTTCCAAGTTCCGAAAAATTGGATAGGAATTGGAACTGAAAAAATCTATTCCGAAAAAAATTGGAATTTTACCGATATACCCTTTTTCCTATAATTATTACTATCTTTATTAGTCTATCTAAAGATAGGAATAAAAAATTCAGAAACTAAGAAGTTACTACTAATAATATTATAAATTGCGGGATTATAAAACTGCACTCGATTTTCAAGAGGTTGCATAACTAGAGCACTATCACTTTCCACTATAACTCTTCTATCTTCTGAAACACGAGTAGATAGACAAGCCTTAAGAACTCCTAGAGTTTTAGCTTCCAAGAGAGAGTCTGCAGATATATATTCCCACGCATCTCAGCTAACCATCTTTCCTAAATGATTCCTGGACACATAAGTAAGAGGCTTTTATTTTTATAAGCTGCATCGCAATTAATTTTTAATCATATTACTAGAGGGAATCCATTTCTTACTATTTTTATTACCCTGCGTTTCCTCATTCTTATTACTATTAGAGTTTTCACCTGAGGGAGCAATGTTTTGAATCAGTTTACCTTTCAGTTTATGTATTACATCCTTAGGGTAATTCGTATTTTTTATACTCAGTGGTATCTTTCATTATTACCCTGTATTTCTTCATTCTCATTATTGTTAGAATTTTCACCTAAGGAAGCAATGTTGTGAATCATTTTACCCTTCAGTTTATGTATTACATCCTTAGGGTACTTCGTATTTTTATACTCGTTCGATTTTGTAGTAGCTCTTTCAATTGTATCTATAGGGTCAAGAGCTTTATATATATATTATATATATATATATATATATATATATATATATATATATATGAAATTATTGTTATTTCCATCTTTCCAAACTTTTTAGGCAAGTATACATATATGTTCTAAGATATAATCATTTTCATGATTATCTTTCTTAATTAAGTCTAGGGTAAAGCCTCCGTGAAGTCCTGTATCTTTACCCAAAGTGCAGCCTCCGCCCCTTATCTTTAAAATTCCCCCGAGTGGCCCTTTAACTTTATTTTTTGTCACTGTTAGCCATTTTTTTAAATTTTTGTTAATTAACTGTTAGTCAATACCATCTGGCACCACGTCAGTGCCACCTCACCGCCACGTCTGCTCCACCTCAACACGATGTCGACCGCGTATACACATCATTAATTTTTTTAAATCATTTTTTTTTTTAAAATCCCTCTTCTTCTTCTTCTTCTTCTTCTTATTCTTCTTCTTCTTCTTCTTCTTCTTCTTCTTCTTCTTCTTCTTCTTCTTCGTTTAGCAATTTCTCAGAGATTTGACTAGGTTCCAACTAGCTTACTTGTCGTCTCTTCAATCACATTATTCAATAAATCTTACGAATCCTTTTCTTCAACATCTTGGTGTCGTAGATTTGCTTCTTTATATTTGCTCCTATCTTCATTTAACTTTCCACTTTCTTCTATTTCTTCAATTTTAAATATTTTCATTCTCAATAGTCATAAACACCCTCACTTATAACTCAATTGTTACCGAAGTTACAGATCCTGTTTGAAAACATTTTTCCACTTGCTAAAGAGAACCGTTCAGGTTCATGCCAGGTATTAAAGATGGCAAAACGGGTTTTGTCTTTATGAGGAACGTTTTTATGATAACAATTATTGTGAAAATTTTGAAAGGCTTCCTAACTACTATATAAGAGAGGTTGAAAGTCATTTGAAAACATATCAGAAGTTCTTAACATACCAGAAAAGAAAGCTCTAAACTATATTCATCATTAAAAGATTTTGAGCGTAGATTTGAGTAGTAATAGTAATCTATTACGTAAAAAAATTAACGAACTGGTTGTAGAGTTGGTGGGGCCTAGGGTGTGATAAAATAAGATATAATTAACGTGCAAATAACACCCTAAAGTTACACGGTTCTGCAAGTATACAGATCGTATGCAAGTTTTAGTTAAAAGATTAAGATTCGTTCCGCAGAGACTACGAAGGTTAGAGGAATCTTATGCAAGTATCAAGTGCTGATTAGTTAAAGCTAGAACAACTAAACGCAAATAAAAGTAAAGACAAATAGATTTTTGTTGGTTTTCTAATTAAACTAAATTAAAACTAAGAATTAAAAGACAGAAAATAAATATGAAAGAGAAGTGATATGAGAATATAACTCAAGTTATTAGCATGTAATCCCCACTAGTTTTGCCGTTCTAAACATGTAAGGGTGAATTATGTAGTATTTCCCTAATCGGTCCCAATTCGCTATCGGTAGTTTCAAATAGGATTTACCTGTGTCAATAAGGCTTCCTAAGCAATTTTTCCTGTAATTGGTAAATAGTCACAAGAACTAAACCATAGTGATTATCTAGCTAGGTTGGGTTGTCAGATCAGACCTAATACTAGACGTTATGTGCTAAACATGCAATTAAACACCGTTGTCAATGGTGACCTAATTACTAGATGGTAATTCTAATGGCTGCAGTCCACAAGAACACAGAATATAAATCCAAACACATAAACAGAGAATAAAAACTATAATTCTATTTAGAACATTAAATTCCCAAATTAGATAGATGTCAATCAAAACTAGGGTTCATACATATATGCTAAAACTCAAGCTAAAGAAATTTAGTTCATGAAAGAAAAGAAAGAAATTACAAATCTAAAGGTAGAAGAAGACATTGTTGATGAACAGCTCCTTCCAGACTTCTCTCTTGTGTTGTAAGCTTCCTCTTGGTTTAAGGTTTCACCAAGGATGATTTAAGAGTGTTAAGAGGGTGTATTTATAGTGTATAGGTTGACCTAATTCGTTTCTTTGAGATAACTCTAAGTAATAGACTCCTAGCCCAACTCAAATTCGTTTGAAAATAAAGATAAACACCGCTGGATCGTTTTGGGTATATCTTCTTCGTTATTGGTCGGTTTGAGCTTCATAAGATACCAAAAGAATTGTAACAGAATTATCTTTGTCCCTATGAAAGGAATCTTCCAAAATCGGCTTCTTTGTAGGAGTAATCATCACTTCTTTAGGCGTGTGCTGCAGAATCTCAGATTTAGGCAGCTTTTCCTTTTCCTAATTTTTAGCCTTTGTTTCCTTATCTCCAATTTCCATGCAAATCTCTTTCCATAAGTTGTTGTCTTTGACTTGGACTCTAATTAATCTCCATAATTATCTTTAAAGCTTCACACTAAATAAACAATTAAACCCAATATGCTCTAAAAATATTATGTTACTAAATCAAGACTCAAAATAGGAAAGTACACTAAACTAAGCTAAACTCAACCTATAAACTAATAAATAAGCCTAAAATGATGTCTCAGAAGTATATTTTACTATCACAAATGAGGAGACATCAAGACCCCCAACTCAAAGTTGTATCATCCCGATACAATAAAAGTAAAGAACAGTAGGGTAGTCAAAATAAACAAGAAGAAGTCGGAGGAGAACAAGAACAAAATATAATGAATGATCCTAGAGCATAAAATCCAAAAAATCTCATGTAGTAATGCTCAAGAAATAATGCACAAATATGCCTAATACACATGTAATCAACAATCCATAAATTCAAGTTAAGATTAATTTCGCAATGCCATAAGGAGAGGATGATAACTTAGTTCAGGTTAATGGCTATAGGTTGTTCATAGGTCCCAAATACAGCATCCAATGGTCCGATTACCTACTACCTAATAGCTCAATTGTTTCTCCATCTAGCAGTTAGAAATCCTAAGGTCTTGGTTATAACTTGGCTTAAGGACGGGTGTGGTATATTTGGATAATGAAAAGTGAGATTTTGGCTCTCTCCTCACTAGCCATCAACAGATCGCCCTAGAGCATGAGTTTTCACTCGAAGATGTTCTCACTCAACCGAATTTATTGATGCCTTTGATGTGCATCCCCAATAATCCCATTTAAAACCTTTGATGATATAAAATCCACTTTGCCGGTCCGAATATATATTCTCTTTTCACATCAATTTTTTCTTTTGTATAGCTATGATTCTTTTTTGATGTTGAGATATCACACTATTTTTTTTTCATATATATATTCTTTTTATGCCGTTGTTGGCAAAATTAGCTCGTAGCTTCTTTTTCATTCACTATTACCCCGGCAAAGGGTTACAATAATAACAATTTCATCATCAATAAAATCACAAAGATAATTCCCAAATTCCCAAAGTTCCCTAATGATGAAACCCACCACCCCAAACTCAAGCTCTAAAACGAGTTTTTCTCAGGTTTTGCGATTCGAGTGCGGGTCATATAGATAAGTCCTAAAACTAGGGGTATGGATTATAATGTGTTTCAAATAAAAGGCTTTAGAAAGGCTCAGAGGGGCTAAGACGGATAAATAACAATAATATCAAACAAAAGGGTGAGAAAGTCTAAAGGCTTCAAGTGTTTTATCATGAAAGAACTGCCTTAGTCATTTTTCTAACTACCGGATTTCGTTACGTTTTCATTATTAGTTCATATACAAGTGGGTTTTCAACTAATTTTAAACCTCACGTTCTACACACCAAATAACTCTTCCTAAGTTTCAACGTGAATTCTTAGCATTGCTCATTAACTTTTCTATCCTTTATTTCTAGTTTTCATACATGCATCTAAACAAATTTGTTGCATCTTTCAAAAACATACTACTTACTATCATTGACCTAATAAAATCATGCTCAAATAGGTACATTCAAGATATTCTATGCCTTAATTCAACCTAAAATTTTTAAATTTTATGCAAAAACGAAAAGAAGATGAGGACAACGAATCCCCACCCCCAACTCAAAAGTGAGCTGTGTCCCCACGACTCGAAAAAGACTCAAGAGTGGAATAAAATTTAAAATAAAACTAACTAAACTACCTAATGCATACAAGACTCAAGAAAAATTAGAATGACCTACCTGGCTGGCCATAGAGATCCATCATATCATCCTCCTCATCCGAAGCTGAAGGATCGGTATAACTATCAATATTCCTTGTCAAGGTCAAATCTTCTATCTGTGATTCCATCTGTATGACTTCTGTCCAAAGTTCTCTGTTATCTTCTCGTAATCTTTCTATTTCGTTCTGTAACTTGAGAGCCCAAGGAGGAAGATCATAAACAATTTCAGAGGAAGAGGTAGAAGAACCTTGGTCTTGGATTTTTATTTCCTTCAAAGGCCTCCTTGATGGTATGGACATTCTAGCAGTTAACTTCTTTGGTAGTGGTTGTGCTGGTGCCTTTTTATTTGATTCTTCAGTAACCTCATCAAGATTGATGGGTTTTTCAATGGTGGCCCCAGGCAATTTCTTATTCTTCCCAAGGGTTGAGCACTTTCTCTTGTATTCCATAGCTTCAGATCTGTTAGTCATGCTTGATTTACCCACAACTCAAGTTATACCAAGGAAGGATTAAAAGTTTAAGAGAATTTGGTGTAGCTTGATGTTGTTGCTTGGAATCGGTGAAAGAGAAAGGTTTCTTGATGGATCTTGGAAGAAATCTTTAAAGCCTGATGAATTTGATGGTGTTTAATGGTGTAGTGTGATGAATTTGATGAAGAATTTGTGTGTATGGAAGATGGAGGAGAGGATTTGATGAGTTGTTGTGTTAGTTGTGAAGGTTTGCACAAACTTTAAGATGTATATATAGAGTTTGGGTCTAAAAAATTCGTGTATGGAAGGCTAGGGTTTATCTTGTTAAGGTAAGAAGTTGATTAGGAAAGAACTTCCTTCGCAAACCCCCCCTGTGCGGTGTACCGAGCCAAGTCCGCGGTGTACCGGACCCATCAGCTCTTCAAATTTTTTGTCCACTGGATTATACCCGAGCTACCACCCCGTGGCACGTGTTTTGTGCCTGCGGTATAGGGGTGCGGTGCATGGGTAGTCCGCGGGTGCTCCGTCAAAAAACCCGCGGTGCATCACCCCGTGGCACGCGTTTTGTGCGTGCGGACCAGGGGTGCGGTGCACCGCGCCTATCAGGTCTTCTTTTTCTCGCTTCTGGATAAGACCCGTGGTACCCGACCCGTGGTACGGGTTTTCTGGGCACGGTGCATCCCCGCGGTACATGGGTAGTCCGCGAGGGTAGTCCGTGCCAGTCCTAGAATTTTTCCAGCTTTTTCCTTTTGACCCCAAACTCGTTTCCTGCACAATAGCACACTACCTTTCTCTCCTATTAGCTTGTAAACACAATTAAAAATGTACACTAACTTGATAATATACACTACAGAGCAATAAAACTAATCTAAAAAGCAATTAAAACAAGGGGTGTCTCCCAAGAGCACTTTTGTTTAACGTCTTTGAGTTAGACGTGTACCTCAGGCTAAGCGCATTCAACGAGATGGATTGTCTCCTCTCGCCCAAAGTCCTCACTTTCATGGTATCTCTTCAAACGCTGGCCATTCACCATGAATGTTCGTTGCTCGGCTGGATTTTCAATTTGAATCGCTCCATGAGGTGTGACTTTAGTGACAATGTAAGGTCCTCCCCAACGGGATTTAAGCTTTCCTGGGTAGTTTGAAAATCGAGAATTGTATAATAAAACTTTTTGTCCTCTCTCGAAATGCTTTGGACGGAGCCGTTTATCATGCCATCGCTTTGTTTTCTCTTTATAGAGGCGTGAATTTTCATAGGCAAGATAACGAAACTCCTCCAACTCGTTCAACTAAAATTAACTCGATTAGGAATGACGAAATTTCCATCCCTTTCCTTTGATTCCCATGAACTTTTCAGCTCGGTTCTTTGTAATTATGGATGGTGCCATCCAAGATTTCGTGGGAAGGGGCTTCTCTGGTTGTAGCTTGATAGCATTACACTCCTCTGGTGATCCACTCATATCCGCGGTTTCTATACTTTGTTTGTTGGAAAGAATGTCCTTCATGAATTTCAGATATTTCGGCATTCTCTTGATAGCTTCTACAAACGACATTTTAATCTCTAACTTGCTCACCATGTCATCGAACTTCTTGAATTCTAGGTCATTGTCCTTCTTTCTGACACGTGAAGGGTATGGTGGTGGAGGGCGTGTATTAAGTTCCACTGGTTTTCTCGTCTTTTCAGGCGTCTCGGCTTGGACACTCTTCGGTTTAACTGCCTCCTCTACTGTATCTTTGATTGTTTCTTCCCCCTGGTTTCTGGAATAGGGATTGGTTCTGTTTCTGGTCTTGGTGGAGGTAGTTGTTTTCCACTTCGCAACTCAACTGCATGACAAGAATCATCTCTAGGAGCAATAGTATCACTTGGAAGTTGCCCTTTTGGCCGTTTTTGTAATGTACTCGCCATATGTGATAAAGTATGCTCTAGTTGCTTGATAATCTTCTGCTGGGCTTGAATCTTCTGTTGGCTACGACTCATTTTCTCAGCTGCTTGCATTAATTTAGCCATACTCGACTTCAAGCTTGGGATTAGTTCCTTCTTTACCAGTTGCGTTGATTGTTTAGGTGGATATTTCTTCGGTTCTTGACAAGTTCTCTCAACAATGGGTGCCTTTTTCTGAATAGGTTGTGGTGGATTATAGGATTGAGGTTGGGGTTTATGATAAGTCTCTTGCTTCCTGACCCAACTCTTTTGCTGTGGAGGTTGTTGATAATTAGTGTAGCTTTCTTGAGGATAACCATTAGAGTAATAGTTATTTTGCGGAACGGGAGCTACAACTGAATTATTCATACAACCTTTCCACACATGATTTCTTGATCCACAACCAGGACACGACGGAATTGTGCGTACCGTATTCACCTGAGCAATTGTTCGGGCTTGTTCTTGTAGTTCTTTGAGTTGCTTAGCCAATTCTTTAAGCTTCAGAGATTCTGAATTGTTTTCTTTTTCTGTTCTCTTTGGCCAACTTCTCTCGTTCTCAAGAATTCTTTCCATCCCCAACTCAGCCTCTTCAGGATCTAGCAACACAAAACCTGCGTTACCTAACGAATCTTCTTTCTCTCTTGATTTATCATTAAGGCCTCCATAAAACAAGGTTAAATAATATTCCGGCGAGGATCTATGATATGGACATCTCGCCTTCTTCTCTGTAAATCGTAACCATGCTTCACCCAAATTCTCTTCATCTTTCTATATAAATTGTTCGAGCTCCAACATATCTTTTAAACGTCTACTAACCGGATAAAAACGGTCTAGGAATCTTGCTTGAAACTTGTCCCAATCTGGAATAACATGAGGGTATTGGGTATCATACCAATCGCTTGCACATCCGGTCAAGAAGAACTGGAACATCAGGTAATATACTTGCTCCCTAGTAACTCCTCTTACGATATAAGCATCACAGATCTGCATGAATTTCTGAATATATCGGATCGGATCTTGATGTGCAACTCCGCTGAATAATCCATGAGATGCAAACTGAGTTAGCATCCCTGGATCAGGTTAAAATTTTACGGCTTGGATTTCCGGAGGGCGAATTCCTCGTGGCTCCACTCTGAACTCGATGGGTAGCTCAAGTCTCCTTGGGTTCTCCATCTATAACTAAATCTGAAAAACAAAAACTAAAAACAAAAGCGTAAAATAGAACTAACTGAAATTAAAAGCACAAGATATATGCACAAGGACTAACGCTGTAGTCCCCCGACAGCGGCGCCAAAAACTTGGTGGGGCCTAGGGTGTGATAAAATAAGATATAATTAACGTGCAAATAACACCCTAAAGCTACACGGTTCTGCAAGTATACAGATCGTATGCAAGTTTTAGTTAAAAGATTAAGATTCGTTCCGCAGAGACTACGAAGGTTAGAGGAATCTTATGCAAGTATCAAGTGCAGATTAGTTAAAGCTAGAACAACTAAACACAAATAAAAGTAAAGACAAATAGATTTTTGTTGGTTTTCTAATTAAACTAAATTAAAACTAAGAATTAAAAGACAGAAAATAAATATGAAAGAGAAGTGATATGAGAATATAGCTCAAGTTATTAGCATGTAATCCCCACTAGTTTTGCCGTTCTAAACATGTAAGGGTGAATTATGTAGTATTTCCCTAATCGGTCCCAATTCGCTATCGGTAGTTTCAAATAGGATTTACCTGTGTCAATAAGCCTTCCTAAGCAAACTTTTCCCGTAATTGGTAAATAGTCACAAGAACTAAACCATAGTGATTATCTAGCTAGGTTGGGTTGTCAGATCAGACCTAATACTAGACGTTATGTGCTAAACATGCAATTAAACACCGTTGTCAATGGTGACCTAATTACTAGATGGTAATTCTAATGGTTGCAGTCCACAAGAACACAGAATATAAATCCAAACACATAAACAGAGAATAAAAACTATAATTCTATTTAGAACATTAAATTCCCAAATTAGATAGATGTCAATCAAAACTAGGGTTCATACATATATGCTAAAACTCAAGCTAAAGAAATTTAGTTCATGAAAGAAAAGAAAGAAATTACAAATCTAAAGATAGAAGAAGACATTGTTGATGAACAGCTCCTTCCAGACTTCTCTCTTGTGTTGTAAGCTTCCTCTTGGTTTAAGGTTTCACCAAGGATGATTTAAGAGTGTTAAAAGGCTGTATTTATAGTGTATAGGTTGACCTAATTCGTTTCTTAGAGATAACTCTAAGTAATGGACTCCTAGCCCAACTCAAATTCGTTTGGAAATAAAGATAAACACTGCTGGACCGTTTTGGGCATATCTTCTTCGTTATTGGTCGGTTTGAGCTCCATAAGATACCAAAAGAATTGTAACAGAATTATCTTTGTCCCTATGAAAGGAATCTTCCAAAATCGGGTTCCTTGTAGGAGTAATCATCACTTCTTTAGGCGTGTGCTGCAGAATCTCAGATTTAGGCAGCTTTTCCTTTTCCTAATTTTTAGTCTTTGTTTCCTTATCTCCAATTTCCATGCAAATCTCTTTCCATAAGTTGTTGTCTTTGACTTGGACTCTAATTAATCTCCATAATTATCTTTAAAGCTTCACACTAAATAAACAATTAAACCCAATATGCTCTAAAAATATTATGTTACTAAATCAAGACTCAAAATAGGAAAGTACACTAAACTAAGCTAAAATCAACCTATAAACTAATAAATAAGCATAAAATGATGTCTCAGAAATATATTTTATTATCACAAATGAGGAGACATCAAGAGTTCACCTATTACTAAATTTCTTTGTAAGTTTGGTTTTAATTCATATTAATTATGTGTAACTTGTTGTAAGCTTACACTTTGTATTTAAATATATTTCTTGTGATAATCATTACCGATCAGTTCAAACTTTTATCAACAAAAGTGATCACTTCATGGTGGGTCTTGGGGTGTTATAAAATAATGCAGATAAATAGAGGAACCACTATACCGCAAGTGTACGGTTTCCCAAGTAATACTCCGATAAAACGGGTTTCGTTCTCAGGGATTGGACTGGTATAACTCGATAAATAGTAGTAATTGTAAGTACTATAAATAAAATAAGAATGATTTTTGTTTGGTATTGATTTAGAACTAATGATACAGTAAAATAAATAAAGGATTATTGCCCAAGAAACACCTCAAGTTAGAATTAATTCCCTCTCATCCCAACCATTATTTTTTTGCCCATAAAAGGCCACATATATTTTGTTTTTTTCTTTTCATTCCCATAAAAAGAGTCGTTTGAGTTATGAGAAACTTCCCATAACTCACTGTTCTTCAAAAAAAAAAACAGTGCCTTTTATGGGCAAGGGTGTAAGGTGGCAGGTGCCTATTGGGCATTAACCCTAAAATAAATTGCTTAAATGAGAAATAAAAGAATGCAAGTAAATAAGATGGACGCAAGAATGAGAGATGTACTTGAGTCTCGCAAGGGAATTCACCTAAATCTATTTAATCGATGTTTCTGTTTAAGGGCTAAATTGGGATTAAGTAATAGTCGGGATTCTAGAATCTCCTAACCCCCGTCAGGGTGGACTTAGGAGCTATCCTAGGGTGTTATAAACCCCGTCAGGGCAATTATAATCCACCTTCGAATGATCAAGTATTTTACCCAATTGGCTATAAGGTTAACTAAGTCCGCCAGGGTCAATGATTTCTACCTTACGTCCATTACCCAGTTCTGTAATTAAACCCCCCGTCAAGGCGATCACTTTGTCACTTAAGTGAATAGCTTAATTACCAATTCCTATATTTGATTCATGATTTCAAAGACAGTAAATAAATGCAAAATAATAGTCAATACAAAATTACCCAATTCAATTAAAAGTTTTCAATCCCAAATTTGGAAACACTAATTAAATAAATTAGGACTCAACCCATTAATGCGATTCTCAAGTACTTAAAGAAGTTAGCTCATGCTAATATTAAAAACTACTGAAATTAAATAGAAAGTATTTATATTTCGTTCATTCCATCGGTGTATGCTCCCAGCGTTGGGGCTCAAAATCTTCCTTGCTCTTTATCAATTACAGAAATAAAAATGAAAAAGCTAATTGAAGGTTTGAATATGACTTTAGTTGAAAGAAATAACTTTCCCTCTTGCTTCTTCTTTTGACGCTCTTTTCTAAAGATGATTTAATTTGAAGAATAAAATGAGAAGTGGTTCTGACCTCGTATAATACCGCCTAGGAGTTAGGTCTCGACCGTGAAACCGAGATCTACAACAATCAACTATTGGTGATATATATCCTTCGTTCAGGGTTTTTAAAATGATAATTCCACTTATAATGGAAAAATAAATCAATATATAAATGCACAAGTCAAACTTTATTCATATTTTTAATAAAAAATGCTTACTAATTTAGCTAAATATAATATTCACTCTATTCAAATTTTATTTAAGGTATGAAAACTTGAACCGTGCTCTTTTTAGTTTTATTAGAAAATCCAAATTCTTGTTAAACTTGTAAAGGTCCACAATTTTCTTATTAAAAGATAATCACGATAGTATTCTGATCATAATACAATTATTTTAGGTTTTCAAATCCTAGTTCAACTTAAAAAGGTCTGGCATCAGCTTCTTATTTGAAGATAGTCACAAACGAATTTTGATCACGACATAATTCTCTTAAGGTTTTTTATTTTTTCTCTAAAGTATCTGATTGCTCAAGATATAAATTGTAAGGGTTGAAGAACAGGATCCAAAAGTTTGGATTTCCACTAAGGTATATATGCATCTAATTTTCCTTATAAATATTTAATCATACTAGATTACTTCACATGATCTTATTTGTTATTACATATCTTTGATAAGTTATGACGGTTCATCTTCTTAATTTGCTAGTTTACTGTACAATTTTTTTTTTGTCGATTATAGTAAACTTTTAAGTCGGTGCTCTTTAGGTCACAATTGTAAACGTATTTATACGAACTAATATTTCTTTTCTACTCCAGTTGAAGGTAGTTATGGAGAGGACAGTAATATGCGAGGGTAATTGTAATGAAGAGGAGTTTATTCCTGGTGTTCAGGAGATGGTTGCACAACAGATGCATGCTAGTGATGCGCAAATAATGGATAAGTTGAAAAGCATAATTACTAGGGAACAATATAAATTGTACACAGTCGATGGATTATCAAGATATGGGGAAGAGGTTTTGCAGATTTCTAATTTTGGCAAAGGAAAGCAAGCAGATTATGAGAAGCGTGTTGATGAACAGAGTAGGGTTGAAAAGCCACGTAAATCCAAGAGGCGGCAAGATTATATAAACCAATTTCGATATGCTAATAAGTTTCCTCGAACAGATGAAGGTGTTGTTACATTAAAAGGAAGATCCCCCTTGAACAGTGTCATGGAGAGGGTTATGACAAAGGGTTTAATAGTATGAGGGGAAATCGATTCGTCATATGATCATATTGCCAGAAAGATGCTAATAAGTTCAGGACAACGAGTTGGAAGAAGATCCGGAGATGTAAATGACTAAATGTGATCAATGTTGAATTGTTGATTAAAAGAATTGAAACGAATATCGTGCTGATTATAATAGTTAAATAGTTGGTATATATTATTTTGCTCATTCGTATAATTTTAAATAGTTTGTTAATTGTCTGAGGATTATAGATTTTTGGTTATATCCGTTAGAGTTATTTTTTTGTTCCGAAGTTATGATAATCTTTTTTTTCAAAGTACTCCCTAAATATAAATAAATGTCGTTACAAAAGTTAACCAATAGCGGAAGGTCTTTCTTAATTAAATTAGATAGCCAATTTGAAATCTGTGTTAAAACACATGCTAAACATATTGCCTGCAAACTTATGTTTAGTTACGCAATCAACTATCCTATTATTATCTGTATTAGTCCTTTTAAAGATAGGAGTACAAAATTCAGAAACTAAGAGCCCGTTTGGGATTGCTTTTAAAAATAATCACTTGAAGTGATTTTAGATTCCTAATAATACTCTAGACCTTAAAAATCACTTTTAGGAAAAACACTAGCTAGGTGATTATTAAAAAAAATCACTTAAAGTGATTTTGGATGTCAAAATATTTTTTAATAATTTTTACAAATATTAAAATAATAATTTAAAAGCGCTTTTGGCTCTAAAATAACCAATCCCAAACGGGCACTAAGTAGTTACTACTAATAATATTATAAATTGTGGGATTATAAAAATACACTCGACTCTCAAGAGGTTGCATAACTAGAAGACTATCACTTTCCACTATAAATATTCTATCTCCTGAATCATGAGCAAGCAGATAAGTCTTAAAAACTCCTAGAGTTTCAGCTTTCAAAAGAGAGTCTGCAGATATATCCCATGCATCGCAGCTAAACATCCTTATTAAATGATCCTTGGACAGACAAGCAATGGAGGTTTTTTATTGTTATAAGCTGCACCACAATTAATTTTTAATCATATTAATAGGGGTTTTCATTTCATACTACTTTTATTAACCCGTATTTCCTCATTCTCACTACTGTTAGAGTTTTCACCTGAGGGAGCAATGTTTTAATCATTTTATTAAATCCTTAGGGTGATTTGCATTTTTATTCTCATTCCAATTTGTAGTAGCTTTTTCAATTGTATGTATAGGGTCAAGAGCTCTATATTTGTACTTATTGTTGTTTCTATCTTTCCAAACTTTCCAGGCAAAGTATACATATTTTGTTCTAAGATATAATCCTTTACCTGATTATCTTTCTTAATTAAGTCTATTATACTTGTCATCCAAGTGTCTATTCTAGTGGATAATTGGTTGCTAGTATATAGACTAAAGGTGAGGCAAACTATACTACTTTGGCCCATCCACATTCTAGTAACAAGTGTTCAGTGTTTTCAACTGATTTATTACATATATCAAAAATTGGTTAATCAATCAGCTTTCTTTTAAATACGTTCTCATTTGTAGGTAGTAAGTTTTTAACTATCTTGCGCATAAATTTTTTTAATCTTGGGTGCAACTTTAAGTATCCAAATCATCTTCCATTAGTATGGGATGAGTTGGCCTTATACTATCACTTCACCCTAATTCTTTCAAGTCAGCATTTTCTTTAAGTAATTGATATAATTTTTTAACTTCATAAATATCTTCCTTCCTTTTTACCCAAGTAAGTCTATCTTTGCCTCCTAAGAGGGGAATAAAGGTATTTAAAATGCAATTTGCTATCTCAGATGAGTAAGATTTCTTAACTAGTTCTATATTCCATCTTCAATCATTATCCAATATAAGATCAGTGACTTTCCTAACCATAGTATTATTAGGTTTAATAATTTCATCACAATTTGTGATCCACTTATCAGAGTGAATATTTATAATGTATCCATTCCCAATTTTCCATTTTATATCCTTAATTAATATGTCTGTTCCTGCCATTAGGCTTCTTCACCCCCAAGAGGGTGAGTTCCCTAGTTATGCTTCCAAAAGAAGTTCAAAGGAAAATATTTACCTTTCAAGACTTTATACAAAATATAGACAGTTTTGTTAAGTAAATTCCAAACTTGCTTACCAAGAAGAGCCAAATTCATACGGTGTAGGTCTCTAAATCTTAAACCTCCTGAATATTTGCTCTTGGTTAAGGATTTTCAACTACCCCAGTGGATTTTATTTTTTCCTTTACTACCCCACCAAAAATTAGAAATTTGTGATGATATCAAATCACACACTTTTTTTGGGATAAGATAAGAGGACATACAGTAATTAGGAGGCTTTGTAAAGCATCTTTAATCAAAATACCACCCTTTGATAAGAATAAGTTTTTCCAATTTTTCATTCCTTTTAAAGTTCTCTCAACTAATAAATTTAGGTATGTAACTTTAGATCTTACCAACTCAGTAGGTAGACCTAAGTAGTTACCTAAATTATTATTTTCATATTAAGCCTTCCTGCCATAATGCATTGTATGTGACTAGAGGTGTCAGAGCTGAACTTAACTCCACATTTATTAAGGTTTAATTTCATACCAATGGCATATCCATACTTGTTAACTACATCATTAAAACTTTCAATTTCATTATAGTTAATTTCATAAGAAAATATATTATCATCTACAAAAAGAAGATGTGTTATACAAGGAGCCATTTTTGAAATTTTTACTCCTTCCATCATGTTATTCTCAACCTTTTTTTAATATGTGTTGATAACATTTGAGTAACCATACAAAAGAGGAAGGGTGAGAGGGGTCCCCCTGCCTCAAACCTCTTAAAGGTTTCTCTAGTTTGTAGGGTGAGCCATTTATAAGGACTGAGTAAGATACAAAGGTTACACACCTCATAATCTTACTTATCAAATTTTACACCTCATAATCTTGCTTATCAAATTTTTATTAAATCCAATTTTATTAATCATTTCCTCCAAAAAGTCTCATTCCACATTCTCGTATGCCTTTTGTATATCGACTTTAATAGCCATGTTTCAAAGTTTTTGTTTTTCTATTATCTTTTAATATAATTTATAACTTCATGAGCAAGTATAGTATTATCTTGTATATGCCTTCCAGGTATGAAGTATAATTGATTTTCATCTATCAGTTGGTCCATTATAGGTTGCAATCTATTTACAAGTATTTTACCTATTATTCTATAAATAAAGTTTGAACATGTAATAGGTCTAAAATGTTCTATATTGGTAGGATTGGTAATTCTTGTTACAAGAGATATGAAGGTATGGTTAATGTCTTCAATTAAGTCTCTATTATACCAAAAATTATTATTTAATCTTATAACATCCAGATTTATAATATTCCAATCCTTTTTGAAAAATGAACTTGGATATCTATCAGGTTCCGAGGCATTTTGGGCCCCAACCCATTAATAGCTTTTGTACTTTCAGACATTTATAAAGGGTTTTCAAGTCATTCATTCATATTACTATTAACAGTTTGAGGGATCAAGTTAACTATCTTACTATATTCCCTTTCTCCCATATTTTTAAAGATATTATTAAAATAATTTATAATTTCCAAGTTAATCTCCTCCTTATTTTCAATCTAGTCACCATCATCTTTGGTGAGTCTTACAATTTTATTATGTTTTCTTCTTTCTTTAGTCGAAGCATGAAAGAATGAAGAGTTCTTATCCCCTCTCTTGAGCCTGGTAATCCTGGATCTAGAATCCCAAAAGTCCTCTTCATTCATCCATGTAGTTTCAATTTTCTTAATAATATTATTATACTCATCCCAACTAGATGCATCAGTGTCATATAAATCAATTTTTTCATATATTGTTAAATAACTTTCTTGTTATTTTTGAACTTTTTCTTACTACATGAAGCAAGGAGAATACTGCACTTACTTAGCTTATTAGTAAGGATATCTCTTCTAAATCCAAGTTTACATTTTTTACTTTGCCGAACTTTCTTAATAGTTTCAAGGCACTCTGTTTCCTCTACCCAAATATTTTCAAAGCATAACCTTCTATCTTTACTATGTTTATTATCTTTCATATGCATCATTTATAGAGAATGATCTGATCCTACAGAAGGAAGAATAGCCACCCAAGCTGTAGGATAGAGATCACTCCACTTTTTATTACAAAATGCTCTACAATAAAATATTTAATCATATCCCCATTATTTCTCTTGTTGTTCCAAGAGTATCTACAACCTTTAGTAGTAATTTTTTCTAGCTTATAGTGTTTTATAAAGCCATTGAATTGTGTCATAGATTTCTTAAAACAACTGTCTCCCCATTTCTTATCTGAAATAGTTCTAATCTCTAATGAGATTCCAGATTTCATCTTTACTAGGGCAACAATTACCAAAAATTTCTAAGCAAGTTTCTTTCATATTATCATAGGGTGAACCATAAACAAATGTAGTGTAAATAATATGATTCCCATAAATTATAGAGCAATGAATATGATTAACCGATTTAATAATTACTTTAAGTTCAATTCATTCTTTAGTAAATAAAGCTAAACCTCCTCTAATACCTACAGGTTTAACAGTTTCTACTAACTTCATTTTAATAATTTTTTCAAGTTTCTTAACAGTGTTATAGGGGTTTTTTGTTTAGATAGAAAAAGTACACGTGTCTGGTATTTGGAAACAATACCAATAAGGGTCTGGACTGTCTAGGTTGTACCAACCCCTTGACAGTTGCATGCTGTTTGTATCATTGTTCTTCTTAGGGTTGATCTAGGTCAACCTCACAAACCTCTTGAGTAGCTTCTTTTATCTCGTTTTTCTCCTCTTCTTCCTTATCAACTGTATCCTCATACTCTCATATACCTAAAGGCACATAGGGAGTTTTTCCTCTTCACGTTGACTTGAGTTGACCCACTGACTTTGGTCTTTCTACTCTTTGTTTTGACAGATTGTCTACCTGCTACTTCACCTTTTCCTGTTTCTTTATAGCTTTTGTTACCTTTGCTATTCTCTTTCTTACTTGATAAACATTAAAGTGAAAGAGTTTTGGAGTGATAGAAGGTTCGGTATTGATGTATGAGTTTTTTGGAATATTGAATTCATCAAAAAGATCCACGTCCGATTGCGTTTGAACGTTTGAGGTGGGATTAGGGTTGATTGATTTGGGTCGGATGATTGAACGAGGAGGTGAAGACTTAGGTTTAGAGATGAGCGGGTTAATCTGAGTGAATCTTTTGTTTCATAACTCTTGATGTTATGACTAGGGTTTGTTTCAACTATGGTTGAGTGAATGGTTTCGTTTGGGCTTTTAGTAACTAGACTTGGACTATTAAACTTCCAAATAAATTATCTCCACTTTGAGTCAGTGGAGTATTTATTTTATTAATCTATTCCTTTTATATATAAACTTTGTCTCTTTTAATTTTCTCTTTCTTCACCTTACCAGACAAAAAACCCACTCCATCATTGGTGTCCTTAGACTTCTCTATGTCTTTGTCTGATACTTGTACTTCATTCATACCACTACTTATGCTCGTACCAAATTCACACACTCCGTTAGTACCTTTAATACTGTCTATTTTCGCTTTACTGGGTCCACTTGATTGAGTTGGGAAAGGCTTCTCTGATTGATTATTAAAGCTTCTTCTAATTGGCTTTCTTCTGATGGTAAGTGTTGCATTTTTTGTAGTAAAATAATTTGATTTCCTACTTAGATAGACTTGAGTTGGACCTATAGTCGAGATTTTGATCCATCCACTCATTTTAGGCATGATCCTAGTGTTTTTTCGAATTGCTTCTTCATAACAAAAAGTCCTGCACTTGTAGCAAACTTGCCTTTTATTTTAATATCGAAACTTAATCCAAGATTGTTTGTTTCCATATTCCCATAAGTTAATACCTGGTATTAGTGGATTTGCTGAATTCCAATCTACTCGAACTTTGGTGATGGATGATTCATCGATATCCACCGATTCAGGTAGTTCAGTAGTATGCGCTTTCCAAAGTAGCTTAGCAATTTTTCTAGGTACTTGATAGTTATTTGCTGAATGCTTCCATTCTCAATAGTCATACAATCCCACACTTATAACTCAATAGTTAATGAAGTTACAAATCTTGTCTGGAAACGTTTTCTCACTTGCTAAAGAGAACCGTTCAGGTTTATGCCAGATATCAAAGATGGCAAAACGGTTTTTGCCTTTATGAGAAACGTTTTTATAAAAACAATTATTGTGAATGTTCCGAAAGGCTTCCGAACTACTATATAGGAGATCTTGAAAGTCATTTGTAAACATACCAGAAAAGAAAGCTCTAAACTATTTTCATCCTTAAAAGATTTTGAGCCTAGACTAGAGTAGTTATAGTAATCTATTACTCACAAAAAATTAACAAATTGGTTGTATATCACGCTATTACTAAGTATTACTGGATTTCTTTGTAATTTTGGTAGTAATTAATATTAATTTACGTGTAACTTGTTGTAAGTTTATATTTCGTATTTAAATATATTTCTTGTGATAATTATTACCGAATAGTCTTCGTATTTTTACCAGCAATAGTGATCACTTCATCACCAAGAGACTACATTGCTCACTAAAAGACTTGCTTTGCTCATAAAGAGTCTTCATGTTCACCAAGTTACTTTCTTACTCACAGAGATGCTTGTTTTTGCCCAAAAAAAATCATGTTCACCAAAAGACTTTTTCCGCTTATAAAGATAACTTGCCACTCATAAAGAGAATTCTTTGTTTTTGTAATAAAGTGATTTTTTTAAGTATTTGTAAATACACCCAAAAGGATTTTCCTAGGTGAGAGAATATACTTAACGATTCAAAATTTAATCACCATTAAATGTTAATATCTCTGATTTATTATAAATATTTAGTTTGAGCACATATTAGCCAGATAGAAAAATTAGACAAAGTAACCATGGTAAATATGACCTTTAGTGTTTTCGAAGTACACAAAAATCGTAATATTTTAAAATTGCACCCCAGAACTACTATAGTGGATCATGCTCTCACTTTGGTAGTCTAGTGTACGCTTCTCGAGAAAATAAAGACAAAAATGTTGTGCCTCAACCCTTTTCGTAGCATAAATAACCCGAAAAATCTCTATATCAACGGTCATTCACGACGAGATCGCTTGAGAATTAGAATTATCTGTGGTTAGCATTTTCATGTTATTTAGTTGTTGGACCCTATACTATAGAAATCGGCGCTAAACGCCAACTCCCTCCTTAGCCGCTTACGCATAGTAAAAATGTTAGGCATCTTTGTCTAGCTTCTTAGTCGGCGTGGAAGAGGTGCCTAACCCGTCTAGGCACCGATTAATGACAAAAAAATGCCACCTAGGCATTTTTTTTATTTTCTTATTCTCGAAAGTTCTTGAACTGATATTATAAATCACATTTTCATATTTTTATTTTTACTATAGTGTTTTTAGATGAATATTTTGACTTAAATAGTTAAAATTGTTATAATTACTACGTATTTATTACTAAATATATAAAATTACACAACAGCATTCGAAACCGTCTAATCCCGCCTAGGTCTCGTATAATCTTGCCTAGGCGTTAGGTCCCGGCCGTAAAACCAAGATCTACAACATGAGTTGGAGCATATCCTCCGTTAGGGTTTTTAAGATAATAATTCCACTATAATGGAAAAATAATTCAATATATAAATGCACAAATCAAACTTTATTTAAATTTTCAACCAAAAAAGCTTAATAATTTAGCTAAATTTAATATTGACTCTATTCAAAATTTATTTAAGGTATGAAAACTTGAACCGTACGTGCCCTTTTTAGTTTTATTAGAAAATTCAGATTCTTGTTAAACTTGTAAAGGCCCAAAATTTTCTTATTAAAGATAATCACGATAATATTCTGATCATAATACAATTCTTTTAGGTTTTCAAATCCTAGTTAAACTTAAAAAGGTCTGACATCAGCTTCTTACTTAAAGATAGTCACAAACGAATTTTGATCACGACATAATTCTCTAAAGGTCTTTTATTTTTTCTCTAAAGTATCTGATTGCTTAAGATTTAAATTGTAAGGGTTGAAGAACAGGATCCAAAAGTTTGGTTTTCCACTAAGGTATATATGCATCTAATTTTCCTTATAATTATTTAATCATACTAGATTACTCCTCACATGTTCTTATTTGTTAAATTCCATAATATATTTAATTACATATCCTTGATAAGTTATGACGGTTCATCTTCTTAATTTGCTAGTTTACTGTACAATTTTTTTTTTTTTTTAACGATTATAGTAAACTTAATTTTAAGTCGGTGCTCTTTAGGTCACAAGTGTAAACGTATTTATACGAACTAATTTTTCTTTTCTACTCCAGTTGAAGGTAGTTATGGAGAGGACAGTGATGTGCGAGGGTAATGGTGATGAAGAGGGATTTATTCCTGGTGTTCAGGAGGTGGTTGCACAACAGATGCATGCTAGTGATGCGCAAATAATGGATAAGTTGAAAAGCATAATTACTACGGAAGAATATAAATTGTACACAGTCGATGGATCATCAAGATATGGGGAAGAGGTTTCGCAGATTTCTAATTTTGGCAAAGGAAAGCAAGCAGATTATGAGAAGCGTGTTGATGAACAGAGTAGGGTTGAAAAGCCACGTAAATCCAAGAGGCGGCAAGATTATATAAACCAATTTCGATATGCTAATAAGTTTCCTCGAACAGATGAAGGTGTTTTTACATTAAAAGGGAAGCCAGTTGAACAGTGTCATATGAGTATTGGGCATAATGGAGAGGGTTATGACAAAGGGTTTAATGGTATGAGGGGAAACCGGTTCGTCATGTGATCATATTGCCAGAAAGATGCTATTCAGGACAACGAATTGGAAGAAGATCCGGAGATGATTAAAAGAATTGAAACGAATATCGTGCGGATTATAATTGAATGTAATTAAACAATAGTTAAATAGTTGGTATATCTTAAATAATTATTATTTTGCTCATTCTTATAATTTTAAATAGTTTGTTAATTGGCTGCCGATTATAGATTCTTGGTTATATCCGTGAGAGTTATTTTTTTGTTCCGAAGTTTATGATAATCTTTTTTTTTCCCAAGTACTCCCTTAATATAAATAAATGTTGTCTCAAAAGTTAACCAATAGCTGAAGGTCTTCCTTAATTAAATTAGATAGCCAATTTAAGATCGTGTTAAAACACAAATATATTAACTGTAACCTTATGTTTAGTTACATATACTATCTATATTAGTCCATCTTAAGATAGGAGTACAAAATTCAGAAACTAAATGTTATAAATTGTGGGATTTTTAAACTGCACTAAAATCTCAAGAGGTTGTATAGCTAGAAGACGGACACTTTCCGCTATAACTTTTCTATCTCCTGAATCATGAGTAAGTAGACAAGTCTTAAGAACTCCTAGAGTTTCAGATACCAAAAGAGAGTCTGTAAATATATTCCACGCACCACAGCTAACCATCTTTCCTAAATGATCCTTGGACACACAAGAATGGAGGCTTTTTATTTTTAATTTATAAGCTGCATCGCAATTACTTTTTAATTATATTAATAGGAGGAATCCATTTCGTACTATTTTTATTAACGTGTATTTCCTCATTCTCAATATTGTTAGAGTTTTCACCGGAGGGAGCAATATTTTGAACCATTTTACCCTTCAGTTTATTTATTACATCCTTAGGGTAAATTTGCATTTTCATACTCATTCCATTCTGTAATTGCATAATAATTGCATTATAGGTCCCTACATTGTGAAAAAAGTTGTTTAACAAATTAATTTTTTGATTGTTTGAAAATGTTGGGTAACCAAAATTTTATTCAGATTCTGGGGGCATAATAATAGGTAAAAAGTCAATTTTTCAAAATTCAGGGGGGACCAAAGTGTTCCCATGACTTATAATTTCCTCTGCCACTAACTATGATAAATTACGAATTTAAAGATACAATCCTATTATTGAAAATATAGTAGGCGTAGAGTTTGAAGGTTCCAATTATTTCGCTAAAACGAGGAACCCATGGTGCAATTTTCCCCAAATAAAAATGTCTCAAAAAATTAGCAAATACATTTATGTAAGCTGAAGCTTGCAAATATCAGGTGACTATATATTGAGATTGTAGGTTTGGCTAATTGCATTATGTAGGATATTGCAACTCAATTATATCTCATATATAATTCGCCGGAAACGAAATTGCAATAAAAAACCATCTAGTTGCTATTTAAGAATTTAAAACAAGGTAAAATTCGATTACATACCTTAATCCTTTGTATAAGAATCAAATTGAGAATGACTAAACCCAGCTTCAAAAACTTGAAGTCTCCACGCTTTGTACACCGAGCTTTGATCCTTGCTTTCAGAATCAAAATTCTGACTTGGAGACTAAGACTTTTTATTTTATGTGGTTTTTTTTCTCTCGGAAGAAAACTTATGAGAAAGTAATATCTGTATAATGATTTCTCATTATACTTATATTAACTCAAGAGAAGAAAATGAAAAGACAAGAAGTGGAAAAGTCAGGAACGTATAACGAAATTAATTATCTTAATAATCTGGTCCTTTACTACTTGTGAAGTGGACTTGGACCTTCTACATTATACAAAAACAGTTGACTAGCCTAGTGGTTAGTGACACATTTCACACTACTGGAGGTACATGGTTTGATCCACGAACTTGTCAATTTTTCCTTGAGTAATGTTGGATATCACCCCAAATTGCATCACCCTTTTATCGCCTCCTAGGTGGACCAATCGTATAGGAGAGAGAAAATAATAAATCAGGAAAGAGAAATCATGTGATTGGTTAATTGAAAATCCACCTAGGAGGTGATAAAAGGGTGATGGGATTTGAGGTGATATCCAGCATTACTCTTTTTCCTTTTCTTTTTCTTTTGTCTTAGTTCGGTCTTATATTTGAATATTAATTTGTGTTAGCAAATTACTACACCAATATTCCAAGTATATAATTAATTAATATTTATTATCTAATAATAAAATTAATTAACGTCATGAAACAAGTTCAATGCACTAGTTAGTGTGCAACTACGTGGGTTCATCGTTAAATCGGTAGTATTTAATTAAGTTAACCACTAATCGAGGTTGGAATCTAACAACACTCCCCAACGACCGGATACCGTGAAGTAACTATGTACAAAGAACCCGGTGAAGGATCTTTACAGCTCCGGATTATTCTTGGATATGGTACAACTGTCAAATCCCATTTAGAAAATCAACTACGTTACACGTCGATTATCAACGATTAACGAATGACCTAAGAAACACCTTTCTTCATTCATTCTATCACCTTGGCCAAGAACTTGATACAATCGTTATAATCTTATGACATCGTAGAGCTCAAACTCTTTACCTAGAGTTGATAGATTTCATCTTGACTCATCCCTAGGAGCATATATACTTAGTTGTGTTCAATATCCTTTCGACTAGCATTATGACACACTAGTCTGGTATCAAAACACAACAAGCATATACACAACAGAAGTGATACTCTCAGGTCAAAGGATTACAAGCATAATATTCCTTCTAGAGATTAACCTACTTGACAATTCAAGGTAATTAACCATTAGGAATCTCTAGATTTAGTCGGTTCGATAATCTCATCTCTATGTGTATTATCTATGCACCTAACTTGGTAAACGAGAACTACCGATATTTATCCAATAATTACTTGTTAGCTACATATTAATCTAACCGGATCATCAAGGTCCTAACTCGATGATCATTTGATTAAGAACTGTTCAGGTTAAGTCATATGAGATAGATTTTCATTTTCATAACTCCTTATGATATCTAAATATACCTAAACTTAACCAAGGACCCGCAATTATAATATATATTTAATGTAATAAAATAAATGCATGCCACAATATATAAAGAAAAATTTCCTTTATAGTTAAAGATATAAATCATCAAAATATGATCAATCATGGTGTTCAATTTTATTACATGTTTATTTCACGGTTTAAAACATGGAATTCCATGTTTAAAACATGGAATTGCGTGTCTGCGAAAAAAAATTAAAAAAATTCGAAAAAATTCAAAAAAAATCAAAAAAATTCATAGACGTAAATATTGATTTGCTTTATTCAAAATACAATTTTTTTAATTTTCTGATTTTTTTTGAATTAGTTATGACGATTTTAAAAAGAAAATCACGGACGCGCGCGTGCGATGGTGGTGGGTCCTGGTGTGTTATTAAATTAATTCGAAAGTAAAGGAACCACAATCACCGCAAGTGTACGGTTGTCCAAGTAATATTCGATAAATCGAGTTCGTTCGCAGGGACGGATTAGGCACAACTCAGGTATTAATCGAAAAGTAAGAGTAATTGCTTAACAGAAAAATAAAATAAAGATTTTTGTTTTGTTTTTATAAATTAAAAGATGCAAGAAAATAAACTACTGAATTAAAAGAAAGCAAATAAAAGAGATTTGAAACTTCAGATGAGACAGAGTACTTGATCCTCGCAAGGGTTTCACCTAATCTATCTAATTCATGCTTCTGTTTAAGGGCTAAACTGGTATTATTATGCTAGTCGGGACTCTAATATCTCCTAGCCCCCGTCAGGGTGGACCTAAGAGCTATCCTACGGTATTACAAACCCCGTCAGGGTGAATATAAGCTACTTTCAGATGAATAATAATTTACCTCATTGGCTGCATGGTTAGTTAAGCCTGTCAAGGTCAATAACGGATACTATGCATCTATTATCTAAGTCTGTAATTAAACCCCCCGTCAAGGTGATCCATACGCCACTATATGGAATAGCCTAATTACTATGAGCTAAGTTTGATTCATGACTTCAAAATTAGTGATTAAAACAAAATAATAGTCAACACAAAATACCTAGTCTAATTTAAACTATTAAATCCCAAATTCAGAAAACATAAACTAAACAGAATTAAGTTCAACCCATATAGCGATTCTCAAGTACTAAAGAAATTAGTTCATAACGGAATGGAAAACTAAAATTAAAATAAATGAATTCATAGTTTCGAATTACAGAAAGAAAATAAAGAACCTAAAGGTTAAGATGACTGATGATGGAAGAACAGGACTCCTCCAGCACTAACTTCTCCTTGCCTTCTTGCTCTGACTTGAAAACCTTAAGCCTCTTGTGTAATTCTCTGAAGTGTGTGAAAGTAGGAGGTTAAGGGGTGTATTTATAGGTGTTGGAGGAGTCTAGGTCGAATTTTGCTTGGAGTGGAAGACAAGTCAAAGACTCTCAAATTCGTAGCTCTAAATTCTAGGAAAGGTAAGATTTGCTGCTGATTTGATTTGATCATATCTTTTTCAATACTTATCCGTTTGAGAAGTTCCAATATATGAAACTGCTTGTCTTGAAAAGCTCTTTCTATTGGTGCAGACCATTCGTCCAGAATCCTAGCCAATCTTTTATTATGATTTAATTCCTAAAACGTGGCTGGATTTCAGATTTCAAAAGGCATCTTTATCTTTTCCTCCTTTAAATAAATCTTTACCAAATCTTCTTATTTCCATGTAAATCTTCTTTCCTTTCATCTTTATCTTGACTTGGCCTCTAAGTAATTACCATTTATCTTTAAAAGCTTCCCATTAAATAAATAATTAAACCGCATATGCTTAAAAAGAATAAATCAATAAATCAAGAAATCAAAATAGGAAAGTGTACTCTAAAAATAGAAACTCGACTAGAAATCATTTCCTAACACTCTAAAATACACTAAGACTTTATTCTCACTTTTTCTCCTTGGATTGGTCTTTCAAGAACCTATTAACTTTGCATTAAAAATAGTCAAATTTACGCACAAAAGCTCAGATTCTGCAAATAGTTAATTTCCAAGGGGAGAAAGTGCAATATGATCAAATAAGCTTAAAAGTCTATCAAACAAGTCATTTATTCACCTAAAAGGATGTCTCCAAGGGGCTAATAATTAGAACAAATCGGGAGACATCAAGACCCCAAACTCAAACCTTTGTCGTCCCGACAAAGTAAAATAAAAATAAAACAAGGATCTTTTAGGTGAATGCAGAAGGTAGAAACTAGAAAATACTCCGAAAGCAAAACTTAAAACAAATTTCATATAGTCTACCCTAGGAATTAATATACACCTACACTTATCATGCAAAATCAAATACAAAACAATATCAATTCAAAATTAATTTCACAATGCTAGAAGGTTACGCTTAATTACTTATCTCAAGATGGTGGCTATAGGGTGTTCCTCGATCCTTACTTGTGTTGAATGTTCCACTTAGAATAATCGCTATTAACTCACCGTGTATCTAGAAATCACGAGGACTTTATGGTTTTAGCATAGGCTGAAGGACGGTATGGTATGTATATTTGGTAAATTTGAAGTGAGCTTTTGGCTCTCTCCTCACTTACCATCAACAAGACTGTCCAAGAGCTTGAGTTTACACTCGAATAACGTTCTCACTCAACCCAATTAACGCGCTTAATTAGCGTCCCCAAGTTAACCCAATAAGCACTAAGGATGGTTCACCTAAAATTTTCCACTTTGCCGGTCCAAATATATATTCTTTTCATATAACTTTTTGTTTCTTTATATATATATATATATATTTTTTTTTTTTTTTTTTTTTTTTTTTTTTTATAGCTATGACTCTCTCTTTAATGTTGAGATATCATGCTATTTTTCTTCATGCCTATTCATGATTTTAGCTTTATAGCTTCTTTTCCATTCACTATTACCCCGGCAAAGGGTTACAATACAATAAATTTGTGAATCATCAAAATATATAACCGAGCACAATTGATAAGCTCAAAAATCCCAACCCAATAAATTCCCATATGGTGGACCCACCACCCCAAACTCAAGCTCAAGACAGGAAGTCTCAGGATCGTGATTCAAGTGCGGGTCATATGGTCATGCCTAACAATCTAAAGGGAAATTGGCTTATAATGTGGCGACAAAAGAAAGGCTTAAAGGCTAAAAATTTGTCTAAGAAGGATAAAATTAATTCAGGGATAGACGGCTAAAAAGGATTCAAAGGGCTAACAAAGAACTGCCTCTATCATCTTCCTATTTACACAACTTGTCTCTAGTTCATACCTAAGTGGGTTCTCTACTCATTTAGATCTCACGTTCTACAAACCACCTATTATCCTTAAGCACAAGTTTACTTCTTTTGCATTGTTCATTAATTCTCCCTATCAATTATCTCATGTTTGCATGCAATCAAAGTAAAGTTTTATACTAACTCCTAAAGTCAACTATTTTCTATCATTAATTCACAAAAAGCATGCTTGATGGGGGCATTTAAAATTCTCTACAGTCATCGCAACCCTAAGATTTAAAGCATGTAAATCACAAAAAATTGGGATGAGGCAACGAACCCCACCCCAAACTCAAAAGTGAGTCGTGTCCCCACGACTCGAAAAAAGACTCAATAAAGCAATAAAATTAAACTAAACTACCTAACTAGTGCCTACCATCAATTAAGAAGAAGAATTAGAACGGGGTACCTGGCCATGAAGATCCATAGTGTCCTCCTCCGGAGGGGGAGTATAATTATCAATATCCATGAACAAAGTTACCTCTTCCAATGTTGACTTAATCTGTGTAATTTCCTTCCAAAGTGCTCCGATGTCTAATCGTAAAAGTTCGAACTCTTGTTGCAAATTGTGAGCCCATGGAGGAATTCCAGAATCAGTTTGAGAAGTAGAAGAACCTTGAACTTGAAATTGTAGCTTGTCTTCAGGTTTTGATGATACCCTCATCCTTGCTGTTAATTTCCCGTGTTGTGGTGGTGCAGGTGCCTTCTCTTGTGTTTCTTCAGTAGGCTTATCAAGATTGATGGCCTTTTCAATTGTGGAACCAGGTAAACTCTTGTTCTTCCCTAGGATACAACACCTCCTCTTATAATCCAAAGCATCTGTTCTGTTTGTCATGGTTGAATTGACCCCAAACTCAAGTTTATACCAAGGATAGAATAAAGTTAAGAAAACTTGGTATAGCTTGAGTTTCTTGCTTGGATTAGATGAAGGAAGTTGTTTTCTTGATGAATCTTGGAAGAACTCTTGAAAGCTTGATGATCTTGATTGTGTTTAATGGTGTTTTGTGATGAATTTGATGGAGAGGATGTGTTTATGGAGGATGGAGGAGAGATTTGATGATGTTGAATTGTTTGTTGTAGAGGTTTAATCAAGCTTCAAGGTGTTTTTATAGGGTTGGGAGCTGGAAAATTCGTGTGGAAAAGGCTAGGGTTTATCTCCTTAAGGTTAGAAGTTGACTGGGCTTCGAATTCTTCACAAACCGCCAGTCCGCGGTGCATCCCTGCGGTGCAGGGGGTAGTCCGCGGGGGTAGTCCGCGCGCAACAGCTATTGATTTTTTTCGCTTCTGTCTTGACCCCGAGCTAGCACCCCGTGGTACGGGTTTTTGCCCTGCGGTGTAGGGGTGCGGTGCATGGGGTAGTCCGCACATACTCCGTCAAAAAACCCGCGGTACACAACCCGTGGTACGGGTTTTTGAGGCGCGGTATAGGGCGCGGTGCACCGCGGCTATCAGCTTCATTTTTTTCTTGCTTCTGGATAAAACCCGTGGTACAGACCCGTGGTACGGGTTTTTGGGGCGCGGTACATCCCTGCGGTATAGGGGGTACACCGCGGGGGTAGTCCGCGCCAGCCTTTGATTTTCCAAAAAATTTCTCCAAGCTTCCCAAACTCGATTCCTGCACTATTAACACAATACCCTTCTCATTTCTTTAAAAGTAGACACTAAAACTTGACACTAACTTAGAATTATACACTAGGAATTGAAAAACTGAAAGCAATAAACTATTATACAATGAAATGGCTTTTGTTTAACGTCGTTAAGCTCGACGGGTTACCTCTCGCATCTATTCAGCTTCGAGGAGGTACATGACCTCTCCCGGATGTGGATCCACCATGCGATTAGTATCCTCGCCTCCATGATAGATTTTCAAACGATGACCGTTCACCATAAAGGTGCGGTGTTCAGTTGGATGTTCAATCTCGATAGCTCCATGAGGCGTAACTTTGGTCACAATGTAGGGACCAGACCACTTTGATCTCAACTTTCCCGGATAATTACTGAACTTGGAGTTGTATTTTAGGACCTTCTGTCCCACTTCGAATGTCTTTGCACGGATACGATTATCATGCCACCTCTTCGTGTTTTCTTTGTACAGCTTCGCGTTTTCATAGGCATGTAATCTAAACTCATCAAGTTCATTCAGCTTCATCAAACGATTCTCACCGGCCAAAGTGGGATCTAAATTCAACTGCGCTATCGCCCAGTATGCACCTAATTCAAGTTCAAGAGGCAAGTGACAAGCCTTACCAAAAACCATACGATACGGAGATGCACCAACTGGAGTTTTAAACGCAGTACGATAAGCCCACAACGCATCATCTAGCTTCATAGACCAATCCTTCCTTGTGGGGCCAACAGTCTTTTCCAGAATAGATTTTACCTCTCGATTAGAGACCTCAGCTTGACCATTGGCTTGTGGATGATACGCGGTAGATACACGATGTCTCACACCATACTTCTCTAACACTGTCTTTAGATATTTGTTCACAAAGTGTGAACCTCCATCACTGACAATAACTCGAGGTGTCCCATGTCTAGTGAAGATGTGTGATTTTAAGAATTTAATCACTACTCGCGAATCGTTAGTTGGTAGAGCTACAGCCTCTACCCATTTAGACACGTAATCAACAGCTAGTAGGATGTAGAGATTTCCGTTAGATGGTACAAAAGGACCCATGAAATCAATACCCCATACATCAAATATCTCAACTTCAAGCACATTATTACGCGGCATCTCATCCCTCTTGGATATATTACCAGTAAACTGGCATCTATGACACTTCTGAACATACTCATGACAATCCTTATGTAAAGTAGGCCAATAAAAACCGGATTGTAGTACCTTAGCAGCTGTGCGGTCTCCTTTGAAGTGTCCTCCGTATGGCGAATCATGACAACCCGCAACCACTGCCCAAGCTTCTTTCTCAGGTACGCATCTCCTCACCATTTGATCACTACACATTTTGTAGAGGAAGGGATCCTCCCAAAAGAACTGTTTAGCACGATGGATCAATCTTTTCTTGTCTTGTGATGTGGCTCCTTCAGGAAAGTTACCACTCACAATAAGATTTACAATGTCAGCATACCACGGAGTACCATCATGTATAGCAAATAAACTCTCATCAGGAAACTCTTCTCGAACCAACTCAGGATCATTATTAAGCTCTGAACCTTCAAGACGTGACAGATGATCTGCAACCTGATTTTCACACCCCTTTCGATCTCGGATTTCTAAGTCAAACTCTTGCAACAATAACACCCATCTGATTAAACGCGGCTTAGCATCTTTCTTTTCCATAAGGTATCTAATTGCAGAATGATCAGTAAAAACAACAACTTTCGCCCCAAGAAGATAGGAACGAAATTTGTCGAATGCATATACTACAGCTAGTAACTCTTTCTCAGTTACGGTATAATTTACTTGAGCACTTGTAAAGACCTTACTAGCGTAGTAGATGGAGTGAAATACCTTATCTTTTCGTTGTCCCAGAACAGCACCCATAGCAAGATCACTAGCATCACACATAACTTCAAACGGAATCTTCCAATCAGGAGGTAATACAATAGGTGCAGAGATAAGCTTCTCCTTAATCTGTTGAAAGGCCATCATGCAAGTTTCATCAAAAAGGAATTTGGCGTCCTTTTCAAGTAAGTTACATAATGGTTTAGAGATCTTGGAGAAATCCTTGATGAAACGTCGGTAAAAACCAGCATGACCTAAGAAACTTCTCACCCCTTTAACAGAAATTGGAGGGGGAAGAGTTTTAATTACCTCAATCTTTGCGCGATCAACTTCCAAACCTGAACTCGAAACCTTGTGCCCCAACACTATACCTTCACGAACCATAAAGTGACATTTTTCCCAGTTCAAAACCAAATCAGTTTCCTTGCATCTAACTAACACCTTCTCCAAATTCCGCAAGCACTCCTCAAAGTTATCACCAAATACAGAGAAGTCATCCATAAATACCTCAAGGAAATCATCGATCATATCCCAGAAAATCGCCATCATACATCTTTGAAAAGTAGCAGGTGCATTACATAATCCAAATGGCATCCTTCGGAAGGCAAAGGTACCAAAAGGACATGTAAAGGTTGTCTTGTGTTGGTCTTTTGGATCCACATAAATCTGATTGTATCCTGAATATCCATCCAAAAAGCAATAATATTCTCTACCAGCTAGCTTGTCTAACATCTGATCAATAAACGGAAGAGGGAAGTGATCTTTTCTGGTGGCCTTGTTCAACTTACGATAGTCCATACACACTCTCCAACCAACAACGGTCCTCGAGGGTATGGCTTCATTCTGTTCATTCAAGATGGTAGTAATACCACCCTTCTTTGGTACGCATTGAACCGGACTCACCCATTCGCTGCTAGCTATGGGATAGATAATTCCCGCATCTAGCAACTTGATAACCTCTTTCTTCACTACTTCCTTCATAGCTGGCATCAATCTTCTTTGTCCTTCGATTGAGCGCGCATTTTCATCGTCCAGAATGATCTTGTGTTGGCAATAGGAAGGACTAATGCCTTTGATGTCAGCAATAGTCCAACCAATCGCCTCTTTGTTAGCTCGTAGGATGCGCAATAGTTTTTCTTCTTGAAGACCTGTTAAAGTAGCTGAAACAATAACAGGCAGAGTTTTGTTAGTACCCAAATACGCATACCTCAGGTGTGTCGGAAGCGGCTTTTCTTCTAATTTCGGGGGAGCTTCGATAGATGGTTTATTTTTAAGAACTATCTCCCCCGGTTCTCTGACAGGTTCATAAGTGAGACGCTTCTGCTTCGGATATCCAGAGTTAAGAGCTGCCACTGTTTCGGCTAACTCTTCAATTGGTTTTGGTACGTCAAGTGTTAGGGCAGCTTGCAAGATATCACCGAAGTTCATGTATTCCCATACTTCTCGTGTGGCTAAGTCAATCATGTCCAATTGGAAACAGTCTTCTTGCAAATCTGGAAACTTCATTGCCCTAAACACGTTGAACTTTACCTCCTCGTCTTGGATTCGCATTGTCAATTCTCCGTTTTCTACATTAATAACAGTACGCCCCGTGGCTAGGAATGGTCGTCCCAAAATGATGGGGACATTCCTATCCGCGTCGTATTCAAGAATAACGAAATCGACAGGAAAAATTAAAGTACCTGCCTTGACGAGGACATCTTCTATGCGTCCCTCTGGATGTACGAGGGATCTGTCAGCCATTTGTAGGACCATGGATGTCGGCCTTGCTTCTCCTATCTTCAACATCTCGAAAATTGATTTGGGCATGAGATTGATGCTCGCTCCCAAATCACACAAAGCTTTACCTTGCCACTCATTGCCAATGGAAATAGGAATTGTAAAACTCCCAGGATCAAGTAGTTTTGGTGGCAATTTGCTTTGGCATATGGCACTACATTCTTCAGGTAAACCTATCATCTCATTCTCAAGGTGTGGTCTTTTGTTGGCGATGGCTCTCTTCAGGAATTTGACATATTTCGGCACGTCTCTAATGGCATCTAAGAATGGAATGTTAATATTAAGCCCACGTACCACATTCAGGAATTTCTGATAGTCAGCCATATCGCCTTTCTTCTGAACTCTCGAGGGAAAAGGTGGAGGAGGACGGGTTACTGTAGTATCTGGCTTCTTTGGCTTTTCCGGAATCTTCTCCACTTCTATTACTTCAGGTTCATCTTCTTTCTCCCCCACATCTTTTACCGGTTTTTCCTTCACAGTTGTTTCTTTTTCTTTCATTACGGGAAAAGGAGGTGGTGGGAGATTCTTACCACTTCTAAGTGTCACTGCATTACAATCTTCTCTTTTCTTGGGTTCTTCAGTGTCACTTGGTAATTGTCCTTGCTGACGTTGATTTAATTGCTTATTTATCTGCGCCATCTGAGTTTCTATCAATTTAAGTGCTGCGGCTGTAGATTGTTGAATGCTGATTAGTGTTGTCAAGGTTTGTTGAACATCTAGAGCACCTTCTTGAGGTTGAGCAGGTAAAGCTTTCTGGTTCATGGTTTCGGTATAAGCATCTTGAGGAGGTTGTCTCTGCACTTGATTTCCGTATGCTTGTCCACCTTGGTAGTTGTTCTGAGGTCTTGGTTGAAAGTTGTTTCCTTGGGGGCGTGGTTGATATGCATAAGTTGGATTAGCAGCCCCATTTGGATTTGAATATTGGAAACCCGGATGGTTTCTGTTAGGTTGATAGCCTTGGCCACTTGAATTATAATTTCCTCGGTTGGATATGAACATTACGGATTCTGGATTGTTTTGACAGGTCTCCCAATCATGATCTTGTGTACCGCAGTTAGAACATCCATAAACTTCTTGTGTAACATTAACATCTGCTCTTCTACCAGTAGCACCTTTTGTAACAGCTAGAGTAAGCTGTTTCAGTTGTTGTTCGAGTTTGTTTTCCATGGCGGTGAATTTTTCTTCAATTGACGCAGTATTTCCACCTCGAACAGGTGTTCTTACAGTGTTCCAACCAAGTTCATTTGTTACAGTTCTATTCAAAATAATCTTTGCATGAACTGGTTGTACCTGTAGGAATCCACCACCACAAAGCAAGTCTAGATCCTTTCTTGAAGAGCCATCAAGTCCTCGGTAAAATATCTTCATTTGTTGAACTTCTGTGAGGCCATGATCAGGGACTCTTCGTAAGCAAATCTGAAATCTCTTCCAACTTCTACCCAAAGTCTCGTCTTCCTCTTGTTTGAATGAGGTTAGTTCAACTTGCGCATCTAATCTCATATTCGTTGGGTAGTATCTATCGAAGAACGCGGTTTGTAATGCGTCCCATGTTGTAATTGTTCCGGGTTCTTGAGAATCATGCCACTCACTTGCTCCATCAATAACAAAGTATCTAAAATGAGCGAAATACATTTGCTCTTTAGTTACTCCTTGCGTAATATACGAATCGCAAATTTGCATGAACTTCTGTACAGCACGGATTGGATCTTCGGTAGGTGCTCCTCGGAAATTGCCATAACTCTGAAACTGAGATAACATACCGGGATCGGGTCTGAATCTCTCGACATTAATATTTGCAGGGCCAATTCCGAGGGCAGGAACACGAAACGGAGCTTCTGCAGGGCCATTGGTGAACCACGGATCATTGTTTCGAGGAGCAGCTGGATTGAGTTGACTAGCCATTGTTTCTCTTGCTAATTTCTCCTCAAACTCTTTTGCTTTAGCGTCTCTCTTTCTTTTGTTTGCTTCACGAACTAGGTTTTCGGGATTTGCAAGAATCACGATACCTTCACGCATAAACCAAAACCTGTAAACCTGAGAAAGAAAAACAACCCAAAGCGTAAAACTGAAAAATAAAACTAAAACTAAAAATTAAACTACTAAAAGATTAACACCGGGGTCACACGCTACCGTCCCCGGCAGCGGCGCCAAAAACTTGGTGGGTCCTGGTGTGTTATTAAATTAATTCGAAAGTAAAGGAACCACAATCACCGCAAGTGTACGGTTGTCCAAGTAATATTCGATAAATCGAGTTCGTTCGCAGGGACGGATTAGGCACAACTCAGGTATTAATCGAAAAGTAAGAGTAATTGCTTAACAGAAAAATAAAATAAAGATTTTTGTTTTGTTTTTATAAATTAAAAGATGCAAGAAAATAAACTACTGAATTAAAAGAAAGCAAATAAAAGAGATTTGAAACTTCAGATGAGACAGAGTACTTGATCCTCGCAAGGGTTTCACCTAATCTATCTAATTCATGCTTCTGTTTAAGGGCTAAACTGGTATTATTATGCTAGTCGGGACTCTAATATCTCCTAGCCCCCGTCAGGGTGGACCTAAGAGCTATCCTACGGTATTACAAACCCCGTCAGGGTGAATATAAGCTACTTTCAGATGAATAATAATTTACCTCATTGGCTGCATGGTTAGTTAAGCCTGTCAAGGTCAATAACGGATACTATGCATCTATTATCTAAGTCTGTAATTAAACCCCCCGTCAAGGTGATCCATACGCCACTATATGGAATAGCCTAATTACTATGAGCTAAGTTTGATTCATGACTTCAAAATTAGTGATTAAAACAAAATAATAGTCAACACAAAATACCTAGTCTAATTTAAACTATTAAATCCCAAATTCAGAAAACATAAACTAAACAGAATTAAGTTCAACCCATATAGCGATTCTCAAGTACTAAAGAAATTAGTTCATAACGGAATGGAAAACTAAAATTAAAATAAATGAATTCATAGTTTCGAATTACAGAAAGAAAATAAAGAACCTAAAGGTTAAGATGACTGATGATGGAAGAACAGGACTCCTCCAGCACTAACTTCTCCTTGCCTTCTTGCTCTGACTTGAAAACCTTAAGCCTCTTGTGTAATTCTCTGAAGTGTGTGAAAGTAGGAGGTTAAGGGGTGTATTTATAGGTGTTGGAGGAGTCTAGGTCGAATTTTGCTTGGAGTGGAAGACAAGTCAAAGACTCTCAAATTCGTAGCTCTAAATTCTAGGAAAGGTAAGATTTGCTGCTGATTTGATTTGATCATATCTTTTTCAATACTTATCCGTTTGAGAAGTTCCAATATATGAAACTGCTTGTCTTGAAAAGCTCTTTCTATTGGTGCAGACCATTCGTCCAGAATCCTAGCCAATCTTTTATTATGATTTAATTCCTAAAACGTGGCTGGATTTCAGATTTCAAAAGGCATCTTTATCTTTTCCTCCTTTAAATAAATCTTTACCAAATCTTCTTATTTCCATGTAAATCTTCTTTCCTTTCATCTTTATCTTGACTTGGCCTCTAAGTAATTACCATTTATCTTTAAAAGCTTCCCATTAAATAAATAATTAAACCGCATATGCTTAAAAAGAATAAATCAATAAATCAAGAAATCAAAATAGGAAAGTGTACTCTAAAAATAGAAACTCGACTAGAAATCATTTCCTAACACTCTAAAATACACTAAGACTTTATTCTCACTTTTTCTCCTTGGATTGGTCTTTCAAGAACCTATTAACTTTGCATTAAAAATAGTCAAATTTACGCACAAAAGCTCAGATTCTGCAAATAGTTAATTTCCAAGGGGAGAAAGTGCAATATGATCAAATAAGCTTAAAAGTCTATCAAACAAGTCATTTATTCACCTAAAAGGATGTCTCCAAGGGGCTAATAATTAGAACAAATCGGGAGACATCAGATGGAATTAGTAGTAGTAGGTGGTGGTGGTGGTGGTGGTGGTTGTGGTGGTGGAGGTGGTGATGGTTGTAGTGGATGTAGTGGTGGTTACATACATGGTGGTTGTGGTGGTGATGGTGGAAAAAGAAGTACCCTATTATTTGTTTAATATTTAAAAATTAATATTGTATTAAAATAAAATAATATATTTAATAATAAGGGTAGTAAAAGCATAGAAAATATAAAAGGGATGTTTTCTATAAATATTTACTTCATTAGGCATTTTTTTATAAAATAGATTATTGAAGGCATAAAAGAACAATTAGATAGTTTAATAAGGATGTTATCAACAATAACCTCTTTTTAGTTTTATTATAATATACAAATTCTTGTTAAACTTGTAAAGGCCCAAAATTTTCTTATTAAAAGATAATCACGATAATATTCTGATCATAATACAATTCTTTTAGGTTTTCAAATCCTAGTTCAACTTCAAAAGGTCTGACATCAGCTTCTTATTTAAGGAACGAATTTTGATCACGACATAATTCTCTTAAGGTTTTAAACTTTTTCTCTAAAGTATCTGATCGCTCAAGGTTTAAATTGTAAGGGTTGAAGAACAGGATCCAAAAGTTTGGTTTTCCACTAAGGTATCTAATTTTCCTTATAAATATTTAATCATAATAGATTACTCCTCACAGTTGATAAGTTAGGACGGTTCATCTTCTCAAATTGCTATTTTACTGTCCAATTGTTTTTTTTTTGGCGATTATAGTAAACTTTTAAGTCGGTGCTCTTTATCAGGTTACAAGTGTAAACGTATTTATACGAACTAATTTTTCTTTTCTACTCCAGTTGAAGGTACGTAGTTATGGAGAGGACAGTGATGTGCGAGGGTAATTGTGATGAAGAGGAGTTTATTCCTGGTGTTCAGGAGGTGGTTGCACAACAGATGCATGCTAGTGATGCGCAAATAATGGATAAGTTGAAAAGCATAATTACTAGGGAACAATATAAATTGTACACAGTCGATGGATCTTCAAGATATGTGGAAGAGGTTTTGCAGATTTCTAATTTTGGCAAAGGAAAGCAAGCAGATTATGAGAAGCGTGTTGATGAACAGAGTAGGGTTGAAAAGCCACGTAAATCCAAGAGGCGGCAAGATTATATTATTAACCAATTATTCCGATATGCTGATAAGTTTCCTCGAGCAGATGAACAGATGAAGGGGTTTTTACATTAAAAGGGAAGCCAGTTGAATAGTGTCATATATATGAGCATTGGACATGATGGAGAGGGTTATAACAAAGGGTTCGACGGTAAGAATTGGAAGAATCCAGTAACGAAGACGATGTCTAGATGTGGATGTGATCAATGTTGATTCAAAGAACGAAAATTAATCTCGTGCGGATTATAATAGAATGTAAACAAATACTCCCTCGGTTTCATAATGTTTGTCCACTTACTAAAAATGTAGTTTCAAAATGTTTGTCCACTTAGAATATCAAGACACTTTTTTCCACTATTACCCTTATTAAAAAAATAAAATTTATGTTTCCAATACACATTTAAAATACCAAGACACTTTATGAAGGGTACTTTTGTAATAGGTAGTGTAATAATTACATTTCTTAATTCGTGTGAAAAGAAAAGTGGACAAACATTTTGAAACGGAGGGATGGTGGTCCTTTGTGTATTCTAAAAATAAATGCAAATGATAATCGAACCACAACCGCAAGTGTACGGTTGTCCCAAGTAGTATGTATGATAATACAGATTCGTTCCAAGGACGGATGGTTGATCACAATGTTTAGCAAGTAGTGATTGATGCACTTATGAAAGTAAAAGATAATAAAATGTTTGTTTGATTTTGTTTATTAAAGCTAATGAATGAAAGACAAATATTAAAATGCAAATAAAAGCTAAGACGCAAGTAGAATGGTTTAAAACGCAATATGAGATGTAGTACTTGAGAACGCAAGGATCCTCCCTATCCTATTTCTTGACTTATGTTGTTTAAGGGCTAAATTAGTCAATTACAATGGTCGGGATTCTAATTTCCTTATACCCCCGTCAGGGTGGACTATAAGGCGATCCTAAAGTGTCACTAGTCCCGTCAGGGTAAATATGATCCACCGTTGGATGTTTAAGTGTTTTACCTCACTGGCCCTAGAATTAGCTAAGTTCGTCAGAATCAATAGCTTCTATTTTAGTTTCAATAAATATTTCCGTACCTAAACCCTCCGTCAGGATGATCCAATCGCCACTAATTGGAATAGCCTAGATACTAACACCTGTTCTTAGTTAGCTACTCCAAAAACAGTAAAATAATCTCAATTTATTGAAAAGAGTAAAAGCCCTAATTTAGTTTAATTCAATAAAAACCCAAATTCAACATTCGTTAATTAATAAGTTTGGGCTTCACCCATTGTTTGTTCTCAAGCACTATGAGTTTTTTAGCTCATATTGAAATTAAAAACTGAATTAAAATAATTGGAATTCATAATTGATTACAAAATTAAAATTGAAAGAACCTAATTTCCGGAATTGGAATGACTACGAACGGAGCTATAGACCCACTCCAGCTCTTGTAGCTTCTTCTTTCTTCCTTCTGTTGCTTCTCTCTGCTGTTTAATCTTGTGGAATGTGAATTGTCTCAAAAATAGAAGTCCAGACCTCCTTTTATAAGCATAAATTCGGACTAGGGCTTGGACCAGAAAATAAAAGACTAATTAAATGTCCAAGCCCAATTTCCAAGCCCAAAATCCCGTAACTGCTGATACACCTTCACTAAAACGGCTTTTCCCGATGCGTTACAACTCCGATTGACCTCATTCCAGTTGCTAAAGTTCCGTAACTCGATAAGGAATGATTTCTCTTCAAAGGTAAACAGCTAAATCATCGCTTAAGCACCTCGAAATCAGCAATCTATGGCCTGGAAAATGGATTTTCAGCTCTAAAAATAATATCTTCGGGATTTATCTTCAAGTCTTGACTCTTAATTCACGATCTTTGACTTTCTCCTCGGATTCCTCTCCTAGCTAACATCTAAAACCTGTAAACTTTACACTAAAAATACCAATATTACGCGCAAAAGTTTAATAAATTAAAAATGCTAGAAATAAAAAGGTAATTCCGGATTATTGCATATTAAGTCCAAAAGTCTATCAATTTAAGTAAATAAACACCAAAAATGATGTCTCCCAAGGGTCGAAAATAAGAACAATTAGGGAGACATCAAGACCCCCAACTCAAACCTTTGTCGTCCCGACAAAGTAAAACAAAACAAAGGGGTAGAAGTAAGCGTATAAACAAGTAGAAGCTAGCAAATAAACCTTAAAGCAATTCTCAAAATAAATCTCATATAGCAAACTCTAGAAACTAATATACACATACACTAATCATGCAACATCAAACATAAATAATCTCAATCATAAAATTAAAGTCGCAATGCTTGAAGGTTACACTTGTACTCATCTCTGTATGATGGCTATAGGGTGGTCATTAATCCTACCTCGCTTGGAACGCTCCACTTAGTGTATTCCCTATCAACAGAATTATAAATTCACTATGCACTTAGGAATCACGAGGTCTTTACGGTTATAATATTGGCTTAAGGACGGGTGTGGATGTATATTTGGTAAATTTGAAGTGAGCTTTTGGCTCTCTCCTCACTTACCATCAACAGTGTCCTCGAGCTTGAGTTAACGCTCAAAAAGATGTTCTCACTCACCCATATACGCAACAATTTAGTGTCCCATGTCTACCCACTATTAACAAGATGATTTTCAGAAAATTCCACTTTGCCGGATGTTTTATTCATTCATATTTTTTTCTTTTTCTTTTCTTTTCTCTTTTTCTCTTTTTTTTTGTACAGAAGCAAACCGGGTTCCCGGTTTTGATGAATCCGGGTTCCCGGTTCCTACTGTATGAATTTTCAGCTTTTTTCATTTTTTTCTTTCTTTTTCACTTTTTTTTTCTCATTCCCGGCAAAGGGTTACAATTATAAATCATCCGCAATTGTGCTACAATACAAAGCACATCAATCCCAACCCATTAACTTCCCCATATGTGGTCCCACCACCCCAAACTCAAGCTCGAGACATGTCTCAGGATTGTGATTCAAGTGCGGGTCATATGGTCATGCCTAATAATCTAAGGGATAATGGCTTATATCGTGGCTACAAAGAAAAGGCTAAGGCTCAAAGTGGGCTGAGACGGATAATAGTTAATACAAGGGATAGACGGCTAAAAAGGTACAAATGGCTAACAAAGAACTGCCCCTATCATTTTCCTAAGTACATAGCTTGTCTTTAGTTCATATCTAGGTGGGTTCTCTACTAATTAGGATTTCACGTTCTACACACCAAACATATTCCTTGAGTACAAGCTTACTTCATTTGCATTGTTCATTAATTTTTCCTATCAATTACCTATATTCGCATGCAATTGTAAGTGCGTTTTATATCAATCCCTAAAGTCCACTATTTACTATCATAGATTTATCAAGAGTATGCTTAAAGGGATATTTAAAAATTTCTACAGTCAAACGCAACTCCGAAAATTCTTTTATTGAAAGCAAATAAAGCAAATAACACATAAAAATTGGGATGAGGCAACGAACCCCACCCCAAACTCAAAAATGAGTCGTGTCCCCACGACTCGAAAAGACTCAAAGCAATAAAATAATCTACACTAAATGAGAAGGGATTAGAAAACGTATCTGAACCAGCGCGAGGCTGGTTGTCGGTGTTGCGTCCCTGAACTTTATCTCGCGTCTAGACATCGTAAGTAGTGCTTTGAACAAGTAAAGTTCAACTTGTTTGTAACGTTTCCCAAAATAGTGCACCTCGTATCCTGATTCTCTTCCAACACCTTGATTCTCGATTCCAACTCATCATCGGATCATTTTCTTCCTCACTTTCAGGTTCTTCAATCACTTCCCTCTTCTTCGGATTAGCCTTAATTTGAACCGCTTCAGTCTTGTTTGAAACTTGAAATAGGAATCTCAATAGCTTGTTCTTGAATAGCACCAAAAGCGTTCCTATTTCTTGGGGAATTCCTTTGATAAGCACACATGAAAACGGTTTTGATAGGCATCTCTTTCCACCCCAAACTCAAAACTTCAAATAGTGAGAAGCTAAGGCTTAGAACTTTGATGTTTTGAGGCTTAAGACTTGTAGATTATGGTGGAATGTGAGATGGGTAAAGGCTAATTGATGTGGGGGAAGAGGGTATTGGTTTTAATTTGAAGCTTGGATAAAGAGCAATTGAACAAAAGTGGGAATTCCATGGTGCTTTGGATAGGAGATGAATTGAGTGTATGTTATTGTGGTGAAAGAGGGTAGGATTTGATGATTGTGTAGAGGTAGATGATGATGTTCAGGAGATTCTGGGTTTTGGGAGTGTTTTTGGAGGCTGGGTTGAAGAAGGAGGTAAAAATCTAGGGCTAAAAAGCTTCAAAACGGCCCTGTCACAGATGAAACCGGGTACCCGCATTTGCAAATGCGGGGCCCCAGTTTCGCGTCGCTGTGTCGACGCGAAAAAAATAATAATTTTTTTTTTTTTTGGCGTCTGGCAATAAAGGACGCAATATATATATATATATATATATATATATATTTTTAATTAATTAATTTTTTTTTTTACCTCAAAACGCAGCCAAAACGCGGGGTCAGAGAATTGCCCTTCGAAACTGGGTTCCCGCATTTGCAGATGCGGGTACCCGCATTCTCGTCGATGGCGCGAGCCAAGACGCACCAAAACGCAACCTCCCAAGACGCCGGGTCAGAGAATTTGGAGAAGTACAGCTCCGAAACCGGGTACCCGCATTTGCAAATGCGGGGACCCGGTTTGTGTCGATGGCGCGAATCCAAAACGCAGCAAAACGCAGTGGTGACGCAGCAAAACGCGGGACCCAAGACGCTGGGTCAGAACGTTAGATTTTTTAGTTTTCGAAACCGGGTACCCGCATTTGCAAATGCGGGGACCCGGTTTGGCCCCTGGAACACCACAAATTTTTCTCCTAATTTCGCCTTTTCGACCCCAAACTCATGACCTTTTTATCCCTGAAATCATCAAAAACAACTACCCTTCCTCATTTCTTAATAATAAACACTAAAATTACGAAAATCAAACTATTCTAAATTGCAAAAATTTAAAAACTCAACTAATATACAAGGAATTGGCTTTTGTTTAACGTCGTTAAGCTCGACGGGTTACCTCATTCATTAGTTATTGACATAACCTCCCCAGCAGTGAGTGAGGTTGTCAATATTTGCAACTCGAAATTTGCATCCCTTAGCTTTTATTCCCACTAGTTTATCTGAGATAACCTTCGCGACCATGAATGGTCCTATCCAAGAACTTTTTGATTCACGTACCTTTGGAGGAGGTTTAGGATTTTTCATAGCTACCTCTTCACCTACTTTGAACCCCTTTTTCTTTCTTTCTTTCTTAGGTTCCTTCGGAACCTTCGTGGCACGTGCTTTCTCTTTCTTCCTCGCATGATTTAGTTGTGGATTTTTAGGGTATGGAGGAGCTTTAATTGGTGGTTTCTTTCGTAGCTCTTTCTCCTCCACCCCTAAAGTGTCCACAACATTGATTGGCTCTGTTCTTACCGGTTCCATTACATCTACACGAAAACATTCTTCCTTGGAATCCGGAAACTTCATAGGTCTAAACACATTAAACTTCATCTCCTAGTCTTGGATTCTCATAATCATTTCGCCGTTTTCTACATCAATCAAGGTACGCCCCGTGGCTAGGAATGGTCTTCCCAAAATAATGGGGACATTCCTATCCGCGTCGTAATCAAGTATAATGAAATCAGCGGGAAAAATTAACGTACCTACCTTAACGAGGACATCTTCAATTCGGCCTTCCGGATGTGCAAGAGATCGATCCGCCATTTGCAAGACCATAGAAGTGGGTCTTGCTTCGATATTAAGCTTATCAAAGATCGATTTGGGCATTAGATTTATGCTTGCACCCAAATCGCATAGCGCTTTTCCCTTCCACTCATTACCAATAGATATCGGAATCGTAAAGCTTCCAGGATCAACTAACTTTGGAGGTAATTTACCTTGACAAATAGCACTACATTCCTCAGGGAGACCAATCATCTCATTATCACAATACGGCCTTTTGTTGGTGAGGGCTCTTTTTAGAAACTTAGCATACTTGGGCACATCTCGAATAGCTTCTAACAACGGAATATTTATGCTAAGTCCTCTTACCTTGTTAAAGAATTTTTGATAATCAGCCATGTCACCCTTCTTTTGAACTCTCGATGGAAATGGTGGAGGAGGAGGGTTTACTATAGTATCATCTTTCTTTTTCGGAACTTCGCTCGACTTCTCCACTTCTTCTACTTCAACTTCTTTATCTTCATTCACCACCTCTTTTTCTTTTCTAACTTCTTTTTCTTTCATAACTGGAAAAGGAGGTGGAGGAAGGTTCTTACCACTTCTGAGAGTAATAGCTTTACAGTCTTCGATTTGGATTGGATTCTCAGTATCGCCAGGGAGTTGCCCTTGTGGACGCTGATTCAGTTGTTTATTAATTTGGCTTAGTTGATTCTGGAACAAATTCATATTAGCTTCGATTGCATTTTGACGTTCCATAGCTTGTGTCTGAAGAGCGATTAAACTTTCAACTGTTTTCTGAAGAGTAACTCCTTCTTGCGGATGGGCAGGTAAGGCCTTCTGATTCATTGTGTCATCATAATTGTCTTGAGGAGCTTGTCTCTGAACATAATTTTGATTCTGTCCTCCTTGGTAATTGTTGTGTGGTCTTGGATTGTAGTTGTTACCTTGGGGACGCGGCTGATACGCATAAGTAGGATTTGCTGCCCCATCAGGATTTGAGTATTGAAACCCCGGATGGTTTCTGTTAGGCTGATATCCATTACCACTTGAATTAAAGTTACCTCTATTGGACACAAACATCACGGATTCTTGATTATTTTGACAATTTTCCCAACTATGATCATTGACACCGCAATACTCACATCCATATACCTCTTGTGCAACCTTTACCTCACCTCTTTTATTCGAGAAACCTTCTTTCACGGCTAGAGTAAGTTGTCTCAATTGTTGTTCTAGTGTGGTCTGAAGCTTTGTCTCTAGCGTAGCAAACTTTTCTTCCATATCAACATTATTCACTCTTTTAACTGGTGTTCTTACTGAACTCCACCCAACTTCATTCTTGACTGTTCTCTCTAAGATGATCTTTGCATGAGCGGGTTGAACTTGAAGAAAACCTGCACCACATAGCATATCCAATTTCTCTCTTGAAGTCCCATCAAGGCCTCTATAAAATATTTTTAATTGTTGTTGTTCTGAAAAGCCATGATTGGGGACTCTACGTAAGCACATCTGAAATCTTGTCCAACTCCTACCCAAAGTTTCATCATATTCTTGACGGAAATGCGTCAACTCTAATTCAGCATCTAACCTCATGTTACTTGGGTAATACCTGTCAAAGAAAGCAATCTCTAATTGGTCCCAATTAGTAATCTTCGTCGGATCTTGCGTATCGTGCCATTCACTTGCTCCATCAATAACAAAAAATTTAAACACAGCGTAGTACATCTGTTCTTTTGAAACTCCTTGTGTGATGTAAGAATCACATATCTGTTTGAATTTCTGTATCGCTCTAAGAGGATCTTCTCCAACTCTACCACGAAAATTTCCAAAGTTTTGGAATTGAGCTATCATACCCGGATCTGGACGAAACTTCGGAACATTTATATCTGGAGCACCTACTCCTATAGCAGGAGCACGGAATGGAACTTCTGGTGGACCATTAGTAAACCATGGATCTTGAATATTCGCCATTTCTCTTTCCTCTTGTTCTCTTCTTTTCTTATTTGCAAGTCTGATTAATGAATCCGGATTATCAAGGATTTGAACTAGCGGTTCAAATCTGAGCCTTCTTCGCATACACCAAACCTAAAAACCTGAGAAAACTAAACAAGCAAAAAACGTAAAACTGATAAAAACAAATATAAAAATAAATGCAACTATCACTAAAGGATAAACACCGTGGTCACACGCTACCGTCCCCGGCAGCGGCGCCAAAAACTTGGTGGTCCTTTGTGTGTTCTAAAAATAAATGCAAATGATAATCGAACCACAACCGCAAGTGTACGGTTGTCCCAAGTAGTATGTATGATAATACCGATTCGTTCCAATGACGGATGGTTGATCACAATGTTTAGCAAGTAGTGATTGATGCACTTATGAAAGTAAAAGATAATAAAATGTTTGTTTGATTTTGTTTATTAAAGCTAATGAATGAAAGACAAATATTAAAATGCAAATAAAAGCTAAGACGCAAGTAGAATGGTTTAAAACGCAATATGAGATGTAGTACTTGAGAACGCAAGGATCCTCCCTATCCTATTTCTTAACTTATGTTGTTTAAGGGCTAAATTAGTCAATTACAATGGTCGGGATTCTAATTTCCTTATACCCCCGTCAGGGTGGACTATAAGGCGATCCTAAAGTGTCACTAGTCCCGTCAGGGTAAATATGATCCACCGTTGGATGTTTAAGTGTTTTACCTCACTGGCCCTAGAATTAGCTAAGTTCGTCAGAATCAATAGCTTCTATTTTAGTTTCAATAAATATTTCCGTACCTAAACCCTCCGTCAGGATGATCCGATCGCCACTAATTGGAATAGCCTAGATACTAACACCTGTTCTTAGTTAGCTACTCCAAAAACAGTAAAATAATCTCAATTTATTGAAAAGAGTAAAAGCCCTAATTTAGTTTAATTCAATAAAAACCCAAATTCAACATTCGTTAATTAATAAGTTTGGGATTCACCCATTGTTTGTTCTCAAGCACTATGAGTTGTTTAGCTCATATTGAAATTAAAAACTGAATTAAAATAATTGGAATTCATAATTGATTACAAAATTAAAATTGAAAGAACCTAATTTCCGGAATTGGAATGACTACGAACGGAGCTATAGACCCACTCCAGCTCTTGTAGCTTCTTCTTTCTTCCTTCTGTTGCTTCTCTCTGGTGTTTAATCTTGTGGAATGTGAATTGTCTCAAAAATAGAAGTCCAGACCTCCTTTTATAAGCATAAATTCGGACTAGGGCTTGGACCAAAAAATAAAAGACTAATTAAATGTCCAAGCCCAATTTCCAAGCCCAAAATCCCGTAACTGCTGATACACCTTCACTAAAACGGCTTTTCCCGATGCGTTACAACTCCGATTGACCTCATTCCAGTTGCTAAAGTTCCGTAACTCGATAAGGAATGATTTCTCTTCAAAGGTAAACAGCTAAATCATCGCTTAAGCACCTCGAAATCAGCAATCTATGGCCTGGAAAATGGATTTTCAGCTCTAAAAATAATATCTTCGGGATTTATCTTCAAGTCTTGACTCTTAATTCACGATCTTTGACTTTCTCCTCGGATTCCTCTCCTAGCTAACATCCAAAACCTGTAAACTTTACACTAAAAATACCAATATTACGCGCAAAAGTTTAATAAATTAAAAATGCTAGAAATAAAAAGGTAATTCCGGATTATTGCATATTAAGTCCAAAAGTCTATCAATTTAAGTAAATAAACACCAAAAATGATGTCTCCCAAGGGTCGAAAATAAGAACAATTAGGGAGACATCAAGGGAGTAGTTCAATAGTTGGTATAATAGTTGTTATTTTTTTCATCCGTATAATTTTAAAAGTAAATATATCGTTTACCCCCTGAACTTTACACGTTGTGACAGATTGTCTCCCAAAGAAATTTTTGCGACTGGATGGTCCTTAAACTATGTTTTTGTGACTCGATACCCTTTGTTAACGAAACCGTTAGTTTTCGCCATTAGTTGGTCACGTGCGCAAATTTTCGTGACATTTTACCCCCCGTACTAAGTTTTTTGTGACATTTTAGCCCCGTTCTAAGTTTTTTGTGACATTTTACCCCATGTACTAAGTTTTCTTGACATTTTACCCTAGGCACCGGGTCACGAAAAACTTAGTACAGGGGTAAAATGTCATGAAAAACTTAGTATAGGGGGTAAAATATCACGACAATTTGCGCACGTGACCAACTAACGGCGCAAACTAACGGATTCTGTTAACAGGGGGCATCGAGTCACGAAAACATAGTTTAAGGACCATCAAATCACATTTTTAACCAGGTGAGCTAGCTCATCTGGCCAGGGCTCTGTCTCTCAAGGGAGAGGTACAGGGATCGAATCCCGCAAGCGGCAGAAAGTTATTAAAGTTTGGAAAGTTCTCTCAAGGGAGAGATACATGGTTCGAATCCCGCAGGCGGCAGAAAGTTATTAAAGTTTGGAAAGTTCTCTCAAGTGAGAGGTACATGGTTCGAATCCCGCAGGTGGAAGAAAGTTATTATGTTTGGAAAGTTTCCAAGGTCCGAAACCCTCCCCAGAACATGGGCAACCTAGTTCTGATTACCTGGAGGTATGGTTGGGGAGGCAGTCATATCTCCCGGGAGACTAGTCGGGTGTAAGCCCGGGAACCCTCGTCATAAAAAATAATAATAATAAATAAATCACATTTTTTCATAGAATAGAAAAAATATCATTTATTTTGTTTTGAAACTTTATAAATGATATACCTTATAAAATATATTTTTTTGACTAAAAGAAATTATTATTATAAAATAGGAATAGATAATTTTTACTGTACAGGTTTTTTCCCACAATAATATAGGGTTAAGAAGGAAAACCAAGAATGAATAATGGAGATGAATAATGAATTGATTAAAATGCCACTAGAAGAGGAAATTAAGGATGCGGTTTTCAGTATGTCGGGAGCAAAAGCTCCGGGCCCAGATGGACTTACTGGAAAATTCTACCAAGAATTTTGGGAAATAGTTAAAAATGATGTGATAAAAATTGTGTGGGACTTTTTCAACTTTAAATGCAAAGTGGAGGATATCAATGATACAATTATTACCCTGATTCCAAAAGGTGAAAGTCAAGAAGAACCGAAAGATTATAGACCAATTGCCTGCATCAATTTTATATTTAAAATTATTGTTAAAATTCTGGCAAATAGACTCCAACCATATATGAATACTATTATATCACAAACTCAATCGGCTTTCATTAAGGGAAGATGCATCCAGGACAACATCTTAATAGCTCAAGAGGTTTCATATTTCTTGAACAATAAAAACAGATCAAATAAAAAATACGCGGCGATAAAAATCGATATGGCCAAGGCTTATGATAGAGTAGACTGGGAATTTCTCATGAAGGTTCTGGAAAAAATAGGGTTTTGCGAAAAGTGGAGGAAGATGATTTACTTATGTATATCAACAGTTCACATGCAGATCAAAATCAATGGGGAAAGACTAGAAAAATTTACAACCGAACGAGGGCTTAGGCAAGGTGATCCGTTATCACCTCTTCTTTTTTCTATAATGATGGAGTCTCTTATTTACCTCATTAAAGAATATATCGATAATGAAAGCTTCAAAGGCCTAAAAATAACTAGGAATTGTCCAATGCTAACTCATCTTCTTTTTGCCGATGATGCACTATTCTTCATGGAAGCTACAACAGAGAATATGGATAAATTTAAAGAAATTATGAACAGGTATTGCGATGCTTCGGGACAAGCTGTTAATTACAACAAATCTTCGATTCTATTTAGCAAGGGTATTGAAGAAAGTTTAAAGACGAGACTAGAAAATAAAATAGGGATTGCAAGTACAAATTCGTTGGGCAAATACCTAGGTATTCCTCTAACACTTAAAAGATCTAAAAATGAGAATCTAAATTATATCAAGGATAAGGTAATAAATAAGGCTTCAACTTGGACATCAAAATATCTCTCAGAAGGTGGTAAGGAAATCCTTATTAAGGCAGTTCTCCAAGCTATTCCTAACTACGCAATGTCGATATTTGAATTTCCTAAAACACTGTGTAAAAAACTTTCGAGTATTGTTTCAAACTTTTATTGGGATCTAAAGGACAAGAAGAGAATACACTGGGTCTCCTGGAAGAATATCACCAGATCAAAGAAAATTGGAGGGCTTGGCTTTCGGGATTTCCATAAAATGAATCTGGCGATGTTGGCAAAACAAGCTTGGAGATTAATTAACAACCCAGACTCTTTGATAGCACAGGTTTACAAAGGTATTTATCATCCAAAAGAAGATATGTGGAATGCAAGGCTCAAACAAAGCCGATCATGGAGCTGGTCGAGTATAATGAAAGGGTTATCCTTCTTAAAAAGAGAATGATGCTGGCAAATTGGTAACGGTCTCTCAGCTAATGTTTGGGAAGATAATTGGATCGGTCCAAAAATGAAACTGGGTAAATGTGACTGGATGCCAATCAATAAAGTAGCGGAATTATTTAACAATGGATATACAGGCTGGAATAATAACTTACTTGATCTAATTTGCAATGAAAGAGAGATAAATGAAATCAATAATAATCAACTAATAAATATTCTAAAAGATGATAGAATTATTTGGCCTCATACGAAAGATGGAGGGTACACCACAAAATCGGGATATCATTTATTGGTTAATGAAGAGATTAACAATGAAGCTAATACTTCCAACAAAGCCTCTGAAGAAGGAAAATCAAATCTGTGGAAAATCATCTGGCTAAACAATCTACCTACTAGGATGAAAAATTTTGTTTGGAAAGTTATCAGAAATGCTATCCCTACTAAGAAAAATTTGAAAAAGAGAAAATGTATTCAAAATGTAACATGTGAATGGTGTGAAGATAGCGAGGAATCGATTGAGCACCTATTTTTACAATGTCCTTATAGTGCGGCTGTTTGGGCAGAATCACCGCTTCAGTTGAAGATTAAGCTAGATGAGAAATTGACATTCAAGGAATGGTTTACTTTTACAATTGATTAATATTCTTCAAATGGATGGGATAAAAAGGAACTTTCAAGTATAATAATCGCGGTGCTTTGGAACATTTGGAAGGCACGGATGAAAGGATTTCATGAACACTGTAAATGGAATGTCAAAGAAATAGTAGATAATTCAAGACGCATAATCGAAAAATTATATCTAAATTCTAAAAATCCAAAAGAAATAAGCACAATCAAGAAGGGAGAACAAGATTCTTTAGCAGTTAATATATGTAACAGGAGCAACAACAATCTTACTCCGGACGATTTTAGTTGGTTTAATGATGCATCTTTCATAAACATTCAAGAACCAGGTGGTATAGCATCGTTAGGATTAATAAAGAAGGTAAAATCGAACATACAATAGGGAAAAGGAAAAAATTAAGAAGTGCAAAAGAAGGTGAAATTTGGGCGATAATACAAGCAATGAAATATTCGGAGGAACACAATCACAGGAAAGTGAACTTCTACACGGACAATTTGGAATCAGTACAAGAAATTTACAAGATAAGGAAAACAGATTGGAGATACCATCCTTTAATTGAAGTTATTTGGAATTGGATACAAAGATTTCCTGAATGGAGAGTTTATCACATCTTAAGGGATCGTAATAAAGTGGCTGACATAGCGTCTAAGGAGATAAGAAAGCTAGGAGTTTTAGACCATTTAAAGCTAGATCTTACAAAACATAGTTTAGATCCATTTAATTTGTTGTATAAATGTAATGTCTAATATTTGTAACAATAGACAAAAAAAAAAAAAAAAAAAAGATATACACAATCAAAAAGCAACGGCACCCTAAAAAGTAGACACGTTGACATTTGCATATAAATAAACACTACAAACCACCAACTGGATCAGAGAATCAGACGACTGATTTGGATTGATTGACATGATTGATTTGTATATATTCATTCATACAATTACATAAACTGACATTGCATATCTCCTTTTCTCTCTACGATGATACGCACGCCCAGCTGAGCCTTTGCTTGGCCCATTGTTCTGGCCCAATATCTTTTTTTATCTTTCTTTCCTGCAATGATGAAAATATTGAATGACTAAAATGATCTTATTTACTTCTCCAACTGTCTGGCCTATGAACATAATACTATTATAGCATAATAAGACATACTTGTAACTTGTATAGCATGCCATAAATTAGTAATTTAAAAATAAAAGATATGACATTCATGATTCAACAAAAAGAAAAATGAAGAAAATGTATGATATTCAACAAAGATATAATCTAATCTCCAATATGATGATAGTAAAATGTAGACATCTTGAACATTTAATACTATTAAAAGATAAATACTTGAAAGTACTACAAATTTGTGTAGATAGACTTTTATCATTTGATTTTATATTCAGTCTTGATGAAAAAAATATTGGCAATCACAAACAAGTTATCACAGGCATTTCAAAAAAAAAAATCAAGATATTGTGAACGCGATGACGTTAGTTAAAGTATCCAAACGTCGACTTCAAACTTTGAAGCAAAATGGGTGGGATTCTTTACTTGAAAGTGTTAGTAATTTTTGTGAGAAGTACAAAGTTAGTGTTCCCAAAATGGATGCAATATATCACGCTCGAGGAAGAAGTAGACGTAATGAAAATGAAATAACAAATTTACGCCATTTACAAACTGGGACTTTCTATGGTATTCTAGATATACAATTTGGAGAGTTGGATGCTCGATTTTCTGATTCTACCATGAAATTACTTCTATGTGTTGCTTGTCTTGACCCTTCTAACAATTTTTCACAGTTTGAAAAAGAGAAATTAGTTGTTCTGGCTAAATTTTATCCTCAAGATTTTGTTGAAAGTGATATATGGAAGCTCGAAGATCAACTTGAAAGTTACATTGTTGATGTGCGATTTAGTAATGATTTTTTTGGTTTGAAAGGAATAGGTGATCTTGCTCAAAAAATGGTAGAATATGGGAGAAACATCATATATCCTTTGGTATACTTAGTTTTGACATTGGCATTGACATTACATGTGACTACTGCTTCTGTTGAACGAGTATTTTCAGCTATGCATATTTTGAAGACTAAGTTACAGAATCGAATGAATGATGAATGGTTGGATGACGCTTTACTTATCTTTATTGAGATAGACATTTCTACGAAAATTGAAAATACCACAATTATGGATATTTTTCAAAAAATAAAAACTCGTAAGGGAAAATTGTAATTTTTTTAGAAAATTTTATATGGTATTAATTATTATATTGCATTAAACTATATCGTATTTAATATGAATTATTTAATTTAAAAATATATCTTGTTTTATGTGTTCTTTATGTTAAACATCCAAAACTCTAAGCCCGCCCTGGTTTGTAATCCTAGATCCCACTAAGTTCAAGTAGTCAGGGTATTCATATTGCACGTGAATGTTGGGACATGTTACACAAACATCCCAATTTCGAGTTCAATCATATTTTTCGTGAAGCAAATTCATATGCGCAGGGTCGGTCCTGACATTTTGGGGGTCCAAAGCAAACTTTAAAATATGGGTTCCTAAATAATTCTTAGGTGTATTACAAATAATTTTTTTTACTTAACTTAATTAAACAATTTTTTTAAAACATAAAAATGACGGACTAGCAATTCTGTTTTAAGTTGGGCTAAAATTAAGTCTTTTTAAATAAGAAAAAAGTTATACTATATATACAAAAAGAACATTTGAGGCCTAAAAATGACAAGAATTGAGGAGGGCCCAAGGCGATGGCCTCCCCTCAGGACTAGCTCTGCATGTGCGGATATATTTGTTAAGGAAGGTGCGACCACACACACAGGTCTTGTGGAATTTGATGATCCTCCGAACTACCTTTAAAATACTATTACGAGGGATAAAATTGAATGTGCGACTGCTAAAGTCATACTAGATTTTCGGTGAATTTTGCTAAAATTGTACTCGTGGTCTAATCAGCTTTTTAAGGGGTGAATTATCTATAGGGACTTAGGAGCACTATTTTTTCTCTATAGAGTAGTGTTTTGAAAGTTGTTATTCTTAGGGACCTCATTTTTGACAATAGTCTTTCCTACCCTTACTAACACTAAAAGACAAAATAGTATGATGTCACTGTTTCTCTCTCCTCTACCACTACCCACCTACCACCTACCACCCATCTCCGACCTCCGACCATCTACCACCGACCTCCGACCACCGACCACCGACCACCGACCTCCGACCACCGACCACCTCAGGCCACCAGTCACCGGAAAAACATAGAGTATCGAAAAAAACTGAGAGTACTCTCAGTTTTTCCCGATACCAGTCACCGGAAAAAAACATAGAGTATCGGAAAAAACTGAGAGTATTCTATGAAAAAGAGAGAGTACTCTCAGTTTTTCCCGATACTCTACGAAAATATAGAGAGTACTCCGAGAATTATAAGAATACTCTAACAAATTAACCGAATACTCTGTAAAAAAGTCGGAGTACTCTATAAAATAGATGGAGTACTCTTAGAAATTATATAAATACTCTATAAAAACAAGGCATAAAAATAGTCAAACAAAGCTTTTATTCACATTTATTACACTTTTTTAAACAATTACAAAAAGATATACAATTAAAAAATAAAAAAAACTAAAAACATTAAGTGGTTTGACCAGATCTAGATCTGGTCAACCATTTCAAACTAAAAAAAAAAAAAAAAAAATCCTTAGCTTCACGCGTGAAAACGCCTGCACCACCGCCTGCCTCTTCACCGCCTGCACCACCGCCACCCACTAACACCACCACCAAGCAACTCTTCTTCTTCCATCTGCTCCCCATGGAAAACTCCAGCAGCAGCACCGGATCTTCCACCTAGTTTCAGATCCACATCGAAATGGGAAATGGGTTCATCTCGCCGGAAATAGGAAATGAAGGGGGTTGCCGATGAAGACAAGCACATCAACACCACTGCAACACTCGAACAGCACCTCGCGAATCAGCCAGCAACCTCGCCGGAATAGCAACCTCGCCGGAACAGCAACCTCGCCGGTGGTCACGAGCTCGCGAAAGCTGCTTCTCCAGCAGCTCCAGTCTTCATCGGAACCTGTCGGAGCTTCAAAATGCTGCACCACCATGGCAGCAACCAGATGGATCTCGATCTCTGCGCAGGAGGAGAGTGGTGGTGGTGGTCACGAGCTCGCCGATCTGTATGAAGGAGGAAGGAGCGGAGCTCGCGGATCTGGATCTGTAACGAGGCGGTTGGGGGCTGGTGGGAGGAGGGAGATGGTGGTGGTGGTTGCCATTCTGGTGGTGGCGGTGGTGGTGGTCATTTAGGTGGTGTCGGTGGTGGTTGAGAGGAGAGAGGGGAGAGAAGAGAGAGGTGAGTTATTGAATTTAGAAGGTAAATGAAATTAGATCAGCAAAATTAGTATATATAGGTATAGAAAAAACAAAAGAAGGGTAGTCTAGTAATTGGGGTTTTGGGGTTCATGTGTTAAAAAGTTCCAGAGGTCTTTAGTAAGAAGAGGCTCTAGGTGGGGATGCTAACTCGAAGAGGGGTGTGTCTTCAAGACCCTAGGTGTAATTATCTCGCTTTTTAAGTCTTTCATGTATAAAAAAAATAATCTTCAATAATAAGCACGCGCTAGATTTGGGGACTAGAGTGTAAAATCAAGAGAATTATTGAGTTTCTTTCTTCGGTCCCCTAGTGGGTAACAAATTATATTATTAAAAACCATGCAAATAGTTTCTAAATTAGCTTGCCAACCGTTGAGAAAGTAGAAAGAGGAAGAAACACAAGTCTTGCATTCACGGTGTCAACGAAGATAAGGACACTTGTCCCTTTCTCATGATTAATTAATCATGTAATCCTCAATTATTAATTTCGATTACGATACAGATCATATAAGGGTCCTTCATAATATGATTAAAAAACAAAAAGATTCGTTGTTGCATGAGAGAAGACAAAAGATAAAAATAAATAGGATTTAATTATAATAGCAGATCTAAGTATGTGATTTTTGATGTACCTTTTCTCTGTTTTTTTTTTTTTTTTTTTTTTTTTGGACATCGAGGGGGTGCAAAGGCACCCCAAAAAAGAAAAAACAAAATTACCCTATTCCTAATTTACTAAATGCCGCTGAGAGATCGGAAATACTAAGCGTATTCCGATAAACAAAAGTTGCTGCGTGCCTAGCTTCCTTCGCTAATTTATCCGCATTCCTGTTGAGCTTCCTGTTGATGTGTTTGAAGGTAATTTGTCCGAGCTCCTCAGTAGTGCAAATAATTTTTCGAAGAACGGGTTGGATGTTCCAACGTGCTGCTGACACCTGCTTTATACCTTGAATTACTTCAAGGTTATCTGAGTGGATGGTGACTTTTTTCTCGTGATATCTTCTTGCTATTTTTGTAGCTTCCAAAACCGCTGTTGCTTCTCCTTCTACTACTGTGTTGCAGTCGATAGTTTTGCTTATTTTTGATTTCCTGTTGTTCTCTCTTTGTTCCCATACTATTGCTATTCCTGTTGGATCCCACTTGTTTGAAAAAGATGCGTCGCAATATATGTTAATTTCTTCTTCGTTATCCGTGTCTCTTGTTTCAATTTGTGTTATTGGGTTATTAAATCCCTTATACCCGTCTTTAACCCAGTTAATTCCGTGAATTTCTTGCATGAGTTTTGTCGATGTTTTGTTTATTACTGTTCCATTCGCCGCAGTTCCTTCGTGAAGGCCTTTCATTTTTGCTTTCCAGATGTTCCAAAGATTGATCATTATAAAGTCCCTAACCACTTTCTCGTCCCATCCTCCTTTTTTGAAGGATTTTACCGTTTTTAGAAACCAATCTTCTATATTATCATTCAGTTTATCTTGAATTTTGATTTGTAAGAACGATCCTGCCCAGATATCTTTGCACATATTACACTGAAGGAGTAGATGTTCCACATCTTCTTTATCTTGGTTACACCATAGACAATTTTTACCATCTGCACATTTTCTTTTGGAGAGATTAACTCTAGTAGGTAAAGCATTATTAACCACTCTCCACATAAATAATCTAATTTTTTTTGGGATATTTGATTTCCATATTTTTTTCCATATTTTCGTCTCTTTTGTAACCCTTGTTTTGGTAGTAGTCGCCTTGTTCTTGTTGTATTCCTCTATAATTAGTTTATAACCTGATTTTGTATCGTAGTTACCATTTTTTGAATAAGGCCATATGAATCTGTCTTTAGTATCAAATTCTTTGATCTTTGTTTTCTTTATCAAGTTTATTATAGGTTCGTGGAAGAGGTTGTCTAAAATTTCGAGGTTCCACTCCTCTTCTCCTTCCTTCATGAGTTCATTAACTTTTGTGATGTTCGATCCCTTTGGTTTCTCTAATTTCCATTCTGTATCTAACCATTTATCATTCCATATATCCGTGTCTTTCCCGTTACCTATTTTTTTTATACCGTATTTTTTAATAAAGTCTCTACCTTCCATTAAACTCGCCCAACTCCAAGTTCTACTCTGTTTAACTTTACATGATAAAAAATTAGATTTATTAAAGTAAATACCTTTGAGGAGCCTAGCTGCTAAGTTATTTGGACTGTGCATAATTCTCCAAGCTTGGGCAGCCAGGAGAACTGTGTTCATCTTTTTGAAATCTTTAAAGCCAAGTCCTCCTATGATTTTACTCACCGTTATTTTTTCCCATGCCACCCAATGTATCTTGTTTCTTTCACCTGAATTCCACCAGAAATTAGAAATAGCTGAGATAAGTTTATTACAAAAATTAATGGGAAAAGAAAAAATAGACATATAGTAATTCGGGATAGCTTGAAGGATTGCTTTGATGAGCACTTCTTTGCCTCCTTCTGATAGGAGTTTAGCTTTCCAACCTTCTGTATTTTTAAACACCTTATTTGCTATCCACTCAAGAGAATCTATTTTTGATCTTTTATGACATAATGGAACACCCAAATAATGTCCCAAGTCTTCCGTTTCTTTAACGCCCATTTTTTCCGTGACCAAATTTTTTATCTCTTCTGTTGATTCTTTACTAAAGTTGATTGCCGATTTATTAAAGTTAATAGCTTGTCCAGATCCCTCGCAATATATATCGAGACATTCTTTAAAAGAATCAATATTAGAATTATCTAAGTCTAAGAAGAAAAGGGAGTCATCTGCAAATAAAAGATGAGAGATAATAGGGCAGTTCCTATTAATTCTTATACCACTAAAGAGATTATTGTTGACAAAATGATCCACGATACTAATTAGAGATTCAGTCATAATAGAGAAAAGGAAAGGGGAAAGAGGATCCCCTTGCCTGAGTCCTCTTCCAGGTTTAAAATTCTCTAGTCTTTCGCCATTGATGTTGATATTGAAGGATACTGAAGTAATGCAATTCTTTATCCAATCTATCCATTTGCTACAAAACCCTAATTTATTCAGAACTTTAAAAAGGAAAAGCCATCTTACCTGATCATAAGCTTTAGCCATATCTATTTTGATTGCTGCTAAATTTTTCTTATCTTTCCTCTTCCTGCTCATAAAAAAAGATATTTCTTGGGCAATAAGTATATTGTCCTGTATGGCCCTACCTTTGATGAAAGCTGATTGCGTGGGTGAAATAATTTTGTCCATGATTTCCCTTAGTCGGTTGGAGAGAATCTTAGTAATAATTTTGTAAATAAAGTTAACGCAAGAAATGGGTCTGAAGTCTCCAAGATTCTCTTGTGTATTCCCTTTTGGGATCAGTGTGATAAGAGTATCGTTGATAGTTTCCACAGAGCAATTCTAGCAATGCAGTATGTTGAACTTTCTTATACAGTAATTAATTAATTATTGATTCTGAAAGACATAAAGTTCATTCGTGTTATTAGGAATAAGGAGAGCAGAAATTGTGGTGACCGGATGACTCCAGAAGATAAGGATCAAAAATAGGGAGAGCAGAATTATATCGATTATATCCAATTCTATAATTAGGATGCAACTAAAGGTAAAGATTTTTAATTCTAAAATATCGCATAATTATAACTAATATATCAAATATCAAAGGGTCAATGTGCAATAAACCTCATCCATTTAAACCATTAGCAGATAAAAGGAATGGATGTTCAAATAACGGATATACCCTTATTAATTTTAAAAAATAGCGTTAATACATGTGTTACTTACTATACTTACATAATATATACATAACCACCATATAAATTATATATATAAGAGTCAAGGCCCAATAAACCCCTGCCATCTAAACCATTAGCTGATAAAAATGCATGGATGTCCAAATGACGGGTATACCCTTATTAATAATAGAAAAAAAAATCGGCGTTAATGCATGTGTTACTTTTTTTTTTGTTCCAAACGCTTATATTAAAACCAAAACCATCACAATGTTGTGTTAGCCTATCCCCGTTGGGGATGAATCAAGGCCTAACAAATGTGTCAAAATAGTAGGGAATGGGCTTGCGCAAAAGTCGTGAGACTCACCTAAAGGTAAATTCTTACAAGCCCAATCCGCTATCGCGTCATGTGTTACTTACTATACTTAGACGATAGATACATAACCACCATATGAATCATATATAGAACTGAAAAATCAGAAACAAATCGAAGCAAAAAAATCTGCATTAATAGGAAAAAAATCTTCCGAAAATCTTTAACAAATTCAACAGAAAAAAGCTACTTTCTATCGTGATTCATAAAGTATAAAATACTTGAATTCTAGCGAAAAAAGGTAATAAATCAAAAGTTTATTATGATTTTTTTATAAATTCATTTTCTTTTAGTTTAAAACGAAAGATTATATGATAATGAGTGTACATATACGTAATAGAATGTGAATAAAACAGTTAGAAGCATTGATGTTAAACAAGTAATATGATTTTACTGCATTTTTTACTGATGAATATCATGAATTAGAGTGAAGAAATGAGTAACGATTTAGTGAAAACATAAGAATAAAATCTATATTATAAAATAGAGTTTTCATCTACGGTCCAAAACTTTTAACATAAGTGGTGGTCAGGATCATTTCTGACCTTACTTATCACTAAGATCATTAATTAATACCTATTACTTAATAAATAGAATTACTATTTCCATTCCTAAATTAATTCCTATTACTTAATAAAAAAATATTACATTCCCACTAGAAAATTTATATTATAAAATAAATCTATATAATAAAGGAAATTAAAATCGTATGATCTATTAACCCTCAAAATTCGCCCATTCTTTTCTCTCATTTGCACGTGAAATATAAAAATTAAAACTCGTTCGCACATTCGAACAAAAAACAAAAAATAAGGGTAATAGTGGAAAAATGTGAGATAATGTGTCTTGAAATTTTAAGTGGTCACTATTTTTAGTAAGTGAACATTATTTTTGGGGCAGAAGGAGTAGTAATTATCCATTCGGCGCAACTGAGGGAGATGGAAGACATATTTCAGTGGAGAACCCATCTCATCACTTTTTTTTAAAAACAAAATTATCTATTCACAGTCACCTTCCCAACAAGTCGCTCTTCTGAAAGTTGAAATAAAATTTTGAAAAGTATCTCCTCCGATCTTTTCTCAAAACAAGTTTTATTTCAATTGTAAGTTGAGTTTTTCAGATTTTTTTTGTGTGTGGGGGTGCTAAGTGAAATTTTAGGGGGGGTTCATAAGCAATCTTTTGATTGCTTAAACTTATATAAGAAGTGACGATTCTGGTAATTAATTAGATTCTCTTCATAAAATAACAGGTAACTCTAAGAAGTCCATTTATGTTGTTAAGCTTGCTTTTATTGGATATGTATTATACTTGAAAGGAAAGTTGGAACTCGAAGTAGCAAAGTTGTCATCTGAGAAGAAAGCTCTTTATAATGCCGAGATACAAATTTCCCAACCGAAATCACGAAAACATGATGAATTGAAGGTTTGATATATTTTATTATTTTAATTTTTCAATCATCAATTGATTAATTGCGTGTATGTGACAGAGAGTAATTAGGGTTCAACATTGCAGTGGAAAATATCTTGCAGCTCTCACTAAAAATGGCGTTTCGATGTTAGATGTTGATACTACACGTACCTTTCGTACCTCTCATTATAAAACAGATTTTTCATCTGATGTCCAAAACTTTTAACATAAGTGGTGGCCATGATCAGTTTTGGCTCCACTTATCATTAAAATCATTAATTATTACCTATTAATTAATAATAAAAAAATTACTATTTCCATTCCTAAATTATTACCTATTTGATGTCTCCCTATTTGTGATGAATTAATATTAGTTGGAGACATTATTTTTAGTGTTTTAGAAGTCTAAATACTCGATTTTCACATGTATGAGTCCACTTTCCTATTTCTAGTCTTGAATTAATGAATTATTATTTTTGGAGCATATTGGGTTTAATTATTTATTTAGTGTGAAGCTTTAAACATATATATGGAGACTAATTAGACGCCAAGTCAATTCTAAGAGATAAAGGAGAGAAGATATACATGGAAATTGGAGAAAAGAAAGGAAAAGCGAGGATATGGAAAGATAAAGTTGCCAAATAAATCTGAATTCCAGCACCCACGACCACAAAAGGGTTCATAACTCAAGATTGGCTAGGAATTTTGAAGAATGGTTTGAATCAAAGTTAAAGAGCTTTCCGAGACGATCAGTTTCGACTATTGGAACAAATCAAACAGATAAGTATTGAAGCAGTTACGGCCAAAACAAAACAGTGGAAGATTATTACCTTTTCTATATTTTAGAGTTACGAATTTGAGTTGGGTTTGGAGTCCATTACTTGTCTTCCACTCCAAGAAAACGAATTAGGTCTTCAAAACACCTATAATACACCCTATAACCTCTGTAAAATCATCCTTGCCTCTGATGTCTCCCTAAATGTTCTAATTTTATGCCCTTGGGAGACATCATTTTTTGTGTTTATTCGATTATTTAGATAGACTTTTGGTGTTAAAATGCAATAAATCAATTTTCCTCTTTTAATTCTACTATTTTTTGTTTATTAAACTTTTGCGCGTAATATGATTTGTTTTGAGTGAAAAGTTGTAGGTTTTGAATACTAGCTAGGAGAGGAACTAAAGAATAAAGTCAAAGATCGTGTAATGAAGTCAAAGCAAGAAGAAATATCCCGAAAGAATTGATAATTTGAAACTGTAAATCTGGAAAGTTGATAAAGATTGCTGATTCCGAGCCATCTAAGAGTGGATTTAGCCTCTGACTTGTGAAGAGAAATTGTTTCCCATTGAGTTACGGAACTTTAGCAACTGGAATGAGGTCAATCCGAGTTGAAACGAGCCGTTTAGAGCTGATTTAGTGAAGGTGGTGCAGCAGTTACGGGATTTGGGCTTAATTAGTGGATTTGGGCTTGTCTAATTTTCACTTAATCCCTATTAAAAGCCCTAATACGAATTTCAGCTTATAAAAGGGTTTTGGACTTCTATTTTCACACACCTTTTTCATAATATTTCATACGCTTAAGAGTCAGACACCAGAGAAGAAGTTAGAGCAAGAAAGAGAAGAAGCAAGAGCTAAAGACTGTCTATATCTCCAATTCTCAGCCAATTCAACTCCGTAATTAGGTTCTTCTATTTTATTCTGTAAAACATTATGAACCCAATTATTTCTTTAGTTTTTGTCTTTTCAATTATTATGAGCTAAACTTAAATAGTGCTTGAGAACGCATAATGGGTTAATCCAAATTTGATTTCGTTTCATGTGTTTGGATTTGGGATTTTTATAATTGAAATCAAATTGGGTAAATTGTATTTTTCATTAATTTGCTTTTATTCACTATAATTGACGTAATTAACCAATCATAGGACTTAGTATCTAGGCTATTCCATTTAGTGGCGAATGGATCACCTTGACGGGGGGTCTGGATACATAACTAATTAATGAATGTAGGATAGAAATTAGAGACTCTGACGAGCTTAATTAATCCTATGGCCAATTGGGTAGAATAGACTTAATCACTTGAGAGTGGACTATAATCACCCTGACGGGGTTTATAGCATTTGAGAGTAGCTTCTTAGTCAACCTTGACGGGGTTAAGGAGAATTCAGAATCCCGACCAATACATATTTACCGATTTGTCCCTTAAACATGACATGAAATGAATGATAATTAGGTAAAACCCTTGCGTCTCTCAAGTACTGCCTTTCCTATCCTGCGTAAACTACTTTATTTTTTGCGTCTAGTTTAATCTCTGCATTAATTTAGTATTTTAATTTTTTGTCTTAGCATTAGAAAAACCAAAACAAACATTCTAAAAATCATTTACTTGTTTTTACGTGCAATTAATCACTATTTGGTAAGCATGAGAGTCAACCATTCCGTCCCTGAAAACGAATATGTATTATCACATATATTACTTGGGACAACCGTACAATTGCGGTTGTGGTTCTCTTATCTTTATTGCATTATTTTTTAGAACACACAAAGGACCACCAAGTTTTTGGCGCGGCTGCCGGGGACGGTAGCGTGTGACCCTGGTGTTTATCCTTTAGTGTTAGTTGCATTTTTATTTTTCAGTTTTACGCTTTGTTTGTTCATCTTTTTCAGGTTTTTAGGTTTGGTGTATGCGAATGAGACTCTTTAAGGATCTTGAGACATTACCTTCGATCCTTGACAATCCTGAATCATTAGTCAGACTTGCTAACAAGAAAAGAAAAGAACAAGAAGCACTAGAATTAGAAGAGAGATTAGCTAGAGAGATGGCTGACCTTCCGATTGAGAACAATGGTCAAAATGGTCAAAATGGCCAGAACGGCCTAGTCCCACCTCTTATACCTCCTAATCCTCCAGTTCAAGTCCAAGTAGCTGATCCATGGTTCCTTACTGGTCCGGCGCAAGAACCATTCCTTGCTCCTCCTCTTGGGATTGGCCCAGCCAATATTGATGTTTTGAGATTCCGTCCAGATTCGGGTATGTTAGCTCAATTTCAGAATTTCGGGAATTTTTCGTGGCAAGCCCGGAGAAGATCCTATTCGCGCTGTACATAAATTTATGCAAATCTGCGATTCGTACATCACTCAAGGTGTAACAAAAGAGCAAATGTACTTTGCTATATTCAGATTTTTCGTGATAGATGGAGCGAGTGATTGGCATGATTCACAAGAGCCTGGAAAGATTACGAATTGGGAACAGTTACAAGCTACGTTTTTCGACTGATATTATCCCTCCAACATGAGATTAGATGCTCAACTCAAGTTAAAACACTTCTGACAAGAATATGATGAAGCTTTGGTTAGAAGTTGGTCGAGATTCCAGAATTGTTTACGAAGAGTCCCTAATCATGACCTTTCAGAACAACAATTGAATTTTTTTATAACGGTCTTGATAGGAAATCGAGGAAAGATTCAGATTTATTATGTGGTGGTGCGTTTTTACAGGTTTTAACCGTCCATGCAAGGATTATTTTGGATAGAACGGTAACTAATGAAGTGGGTTGGAATACTGTGAGAACACCAGTTAAGGGGGGAGTTAATAACGTCAATATTGAAGAAAGGTTCACCTCCTTAGAGAACAAAATACAAATCACATTGGAACACAATTGAAGCAACTTACGTTAGCTGTGAAAGAAGGTTTGAGTAGAAGGGTTGAAGTGAATGCTACGCAAGAAGTTTATGGATGTTCGTATTGTGGTGTGAATGATCATGAATGGGAGAATTTTCAGAATAATCAAGAGTCCGTGATGTTTGTCTCCAACCGAGGAAATTTCAATTCGAATGGTCAAGGGTATCAACCTAACAGAAACCATCCTGGGTTTCAGTATTCAAACCCTAATAGGGCAGCAAATCCTACTCACGCTTATCAACCGCGTCCCCAAGGTAACAACTATAATCCAAGACCTCAGAATAATTATCAAGGGGAACAGAATCAAGGAAATTATGTTCATCGACAACCTCATCAAGACAATTATAATGACACCATGAACCAGAAAGCCTTACCTGCTCAACCACAAGAAGGTACAAATAACCTTCAGAAAACCGTAGAGAAATTGATTGAACTCCATGCACAGTCAATCCAAAGGCAACAAGCTGCTGAAGCACACATTCAGATGTTAAAGAATCAAGTTTTGCAAATGTCAAAACAATTGAATCAGCGTCCACAAGGGAAACTCCCTAGTGATACTGAAAATCCAATCCAAATCGAAGATTGTAAAATCATCTCTCTCAGAAGTGGTAAGAACCTTCCTCCACCTCCTTTTCCTGATATGAAAGAGAAGGAAGATGTTAGAAAAGAAAAGGATGTGGTTGATAAAGATAAAGAAGTTGAAGTAGAAGAAGTGGAGAGGCCTATTGAAGTTCCGAAAAAGAAAGAAGATATTATAATAAACCGTCCTCCTCCACCATTTCCATCTAGAGTTCAAAAGAAGGGTGATATGGCAGATTATAAAAAATTCTTTAACAAGGTGAGAGGTCTTAGTATTAATATTCCGTTGTTAGAAGCTATTAGAGATGTACCCAAGTATGCGAAGTTTTTGAAAAGAGCCCTCACCAACAAAAGGCCATATTGCGATAATGAGTTGATTGGTTTACCTGAAGAATGTAGTGCAATATGTCAGAATAAGTTACCTCCCAAAATACTTGATCCTGGGAGCTTTACAATTCCGATATCTATAGGGAATGAGTGGCAAGGAAAAGCGCTATGCGATTTGGGTGCAAGTATTAATCTTATGCCCAAATCAATCTTTGAGAAGTTAAAGATAGGTGATGCGAACCAACATCTATGGTCTTACAAATGGCTGACAGAATGTCCCCATTATCTTGGGAAGACCATTCCTAGCCACGGGGCGTACTTTAATTGATGTAGAAAACGGATAAATGATTATGAGAATCCAAGACGAGGAGGTGAAGTTCAACGTATTCAGACCAATTTAGTTCAACGTACTTTAATCAATATTGTAGGGATTAGTATTATCTTGCACATTAAACAATTGTGTTTAATTCCTTACAAGATGATCGGAACTAAGGCATAATTCCATCAATCTCTCACTTGTCATATACACAATCTATCTAGGCATGTAATCTAATCACCTATTGTTCTCATCAATCTTTTCATATAAGCACATTGGTCAATAGGTCTACCTCGTTTTTCCTTTCTTCTTACAACTGAATTCAAACATCCCCAAGTTTTCTCGAATAAAGCGATAATACTGTAGACTATGTTTGGATTTATAGTGTGATCTAGGTTCCTTGGATCATACAATATCTCAAATATTTCCATCCTATAAAGAAACAACCTCTTTAATTGAAGGAACTACACTAAGTTCAGTTAAAAAACTTTTATTCAAACAGCTTCATAGTTGCATCATATATTGCTATATATCCTACTCTTAGCAAATGGATATGATATCGTAGCTTACTTGGAACTATTACAACTCACTTTTATTCTAATTTAAGTAAAGACATAACAAGATTTTAGTTTTATATAGCTTGTCGGTGGTCGATCAAGGTGGCTGGTTATGATTTGTTTTGTATTTTTTATGTACTAATCAGGGTTTTTGACCGTTTATGATATTTTTGTATAATTGTAGGGTATTCTACGGCGTTGTGCGATTCCTAGTTCCATATATAGTAGAGGTTGTTTACCAAAATATTCCTTTTTCTTGTCCATATAAGGGTTAAAAAATCATTTGATGATGGGTATTTCTGAGTGTTGACAACTACTCTCGTCAATATTATATGTTACAGATGTAGATTGTATCAACTTTTGTTAGTGATCGTGGTCATCCTAGTAGTATTTTGGGATTCCATCCACATGGTTGTTACTGCAGCCTTGTTAGTGAATCTGAGAAGGAGATGGACTTATTTGGGTGATGATATAATAATATATATAGAGCCATGTTGTCTTAGGTATAATATTGAGTCTGTAAATTTCTTCATTGTTGTTTTTTTATATCTTCTAAGTAGATATGGAGTCATATCCCCCTGTCTGGCATATGGATTTTCCCATGTTCAGTGCCATTAATTATATGTTTTATATCCATATATTTAACATGACAATTTCTTTCGAATAAAAAAAATAGATGTAATAAGGTGGCTGCAAAATTTGGGGTAGTCTTGTCCATGGAGGTTGGTAGGCTCGGCCATGCTACACCATGGGTGTCTGCTGGATCACCATCTTGGATGATCAAAAGGATCAAATGTCAAAGGCTCGACAATATTCTAAGATAACTACTTTCGATTTGACCAAAGTAATAAGCTTTCATTGTAACCTGAAGAGGAAATGTATCATACTTCGCCTCTTACCAAAGACATGGCCTCATGAGCATCTCCTAGTGGGATACGAAAAAAGCCCAACTAGGTAGGGGTGAGCAAAACAAAACCGAAAAACCGAACCGAACCAAAAAACCGAAAAAACCGAGCCGAAAAAACCGAAAACCGACAAAACCGTTCGGTTCGGTATAAGCTTTTTAAAAAACCGAAAAGTTCGGTTCGGTACGGTTTTTCTATGCTAAACCGAACCGAAAAACCGAACCAAAAAAATATAAAAACTAAAACATTCTTGAATTTAATTTATATTCTTTAAAAGATTATGACAATGGGATAGAAAACAGAGTAATTTTTGAAAACAAAAATGTTCATATATGACATGAATCGCCCCTAAAAATGTCATAATATGCAACATATTTTTACATAAGTCATGAGTCGATATAATTTAAAAAATCCTTCGTTTATTAATATTTGTTGAAGGTAAAGCATAAACATCAAATTTTATATATATTCCTTTGATATTATTATTCGTTTACGACTTATATAATATTTGAGTTCCAAAAATATGATTTCTTACATGAAACATGAAAATCAAACACTTCATATATGGATTTTCTAGAAAATAAAATGTCTTAAATAAAATATATCCAACTATCGAATAAAACATATACCAAAACCGTAAAAAAAAACCGAACCGAACATATAGCGAACCGAAAACCGATGAAACCGAACCGATGAAAACCGTTCGGTTCGGTACCGACCCCTTTAAAAACCGAATGATTCGGTTTCGGTTTCGGTTTCGGTTACGACCAAAAACCGAGCCGAACCGAACCATGCTCACCCCTACAACTAGGTATATTTGGGTTTCCTTATCTATAAATACTCATTTCATGCGCCTAAAATGTATCACTTATATTTTCACTATTCATAAAACATACGGTTTTTCTTCCCAATACAGTCACACATAATTCCATATATATTCCCCTTCGATCTTCGGTCCTAATACTGTCTTGAATCTTAAAGTGTCTAGGGAGGAGTGTCTAGGGAGGCACATGACCCTTGGTCCTTATCTTATCATGTTTTTAGGTCACTACGCCCAAACAACTATACATTCATCTCCTAAACCACCTACAAATTCAAATAGAATTATATACTGTTAGTATATTCTTATTGGTTGGGAACTTTAAACTCTATTAGTTGGCGATGACAAACAAAAGTTCCAAATTCATTGAGAAACCACAGATGAAAACCAGGTATGAGCTAGTTTTCTAGAGACAAACAGAGATGGAGACATCAGAATGGAGTCACTCTCAACAGCCGAGAATGAAGGGCTCTAAGGGAACAATCTCAAACCACCTCCTGTTTGAGAGTCACATCTCTGCGGCAGAGGAAAAACAAGTGTCCTCCAAACATTTGTTCGTAGAAGTCAGGATGCTCCACCCTGAGGGTTGCCAAACATTTTCAACAATTGTTACGGCAAACTCTAGATCGGTTACCAGGGCATGCAACACAATTATAACATGATCTTTCCGTCATCAACATCTGAGACAATTATGCTTGATGAAGTGAGTATGTGTACACTAGAGTTCCTTGAAGATTCCAAAACCCATTGTATAAATATCAAGGCCAAGGTAGGAATGGAAATCTAGAGATTACCCCCAAAGAAGAATCTTGGACAAACAACGATGTGTATTACTAGTTGATCGAATATTAGTGATCAACTTAACGCGCCATTTACGTGGACACTACTCAATGTTGGTATGTCGCATAATTTCAATTTTCCAGCCCTCCCTATATTGACATCTCATCAAATTACAACATACATATCAAAAACTTCTGAAGATATATAGAGTTTGTTAGGGGGTCATAAGTCGTTTAATGTCGGGATTTCCCTTAAAATCTGTCTAATTATGCTCAAATGCGGTATTACTTATCGAGTCAATAAGAATCGGGAGTATGTTTCTTCTCTACCTTGGGTGACGATCATGAGAGGCAATAACCTATGAAACTACGTTTCTTCTGTACATCACTATTTGTATCTTATGTGTTTAGTTATGCATTTTTCAATTTTTAATTTCTTATCGAGCCTGTTTTGAGTCGTGACGTCACATCTCACTTTTGAGTTTGGGGTGTGGGGATTCGTTTTCCCTCATTCCCATTTTTATGTGGAAAAAATTATGTTTTTAATAAATTTTAAGGAATTAGGTGTAAAATGACCCACGAATGCAATGTGTTTGTAAACTAGTCATAACCTTCTTAAAGTATGGACATGAAAACACACCATAAAAGTATAGAAATGATTGGTAAGAAATGCAGTAGTAGTAAGTTTGAACTTAGGAAGAATGATTGGTGTGTAGAACGTGAGATCTTAGTTAGTTGAACACCAATTTAATAAATGTGATAGAGGTCAGAAGGTAACAAAATTACGTAATTAGAATTTAATGAAGGCATTTCTTTGATAATCGCCTTGTTTCCCTACTAAATTGATAACCAAATTTAATTTTTATATCATTCTACCCCCTTCTAGACCGTATCCCTTTCTTTGTAGCTACATTATAAACCATACCCTTGAAATTATAGAAATTTTCCATATAACCTGCACTCGAATCGCAACGCTAAGACAAACATCTTTAGAGCTTGAGTTTGGGTGGTGGGTTCAATTTTTTGGGAAACGCATTGGGTGGATTGTGCTTGTATGTATGCAATATGTGATTATTTTCTTTTTATCGTAATCCTTTGTTGGGGGTAATTAAATAAAAAATAATGAGAAAAAGAAAAAGATATCAAAATATGTATCATGAAATCTCACATCAAACAGAGTGTCATGTCTAACTTACAAAAAAAGAAAAAAGGAAAAAGAATTAAAATTAAGAAAACCAACAAAATGGAATTCATTATTTGATCATTGGAAATTGTTTTTAAGATTATTTGGGATGCTTGTTAATTGTATCATAAAGTTAGACTGAGAACATCCTTGAGTGTAAACTCAAGCTCTAGGGCGATTCGTTGATGGCTAGTGAGGAGAGAGTCAAAAGCTCACTTCACATTATCCATATAATTATCATATCGTCCCTAAGTTGATATTACAATCGTAAAGATCTTATGCTTCTTAATTATGTGATCTAGAAACGATTGAGATGATAGAGAGTAGTTTAGTGTACCATTGGATACTATGTTAAGATCGAGGAACAATCTATAGCCACCATATCAGACATACCCTTCTTGCATTACAAAACTAATCTAATCTTCAAATTTTACCATGTTGATTGTTTTTATGCTAAGTGTATGTGTAAATTATCTTGTATATATATATATATATTATATGAGACTTGTTCGGTAGTTTTTTTGGAATTATATTTCACATTCTTCTCTCCTATACTTATTCGAGTTATATTCCGTAGTTTAGATCTTATTTTGTCAGGTGACAAAACTTTGAGTTAGGGGGTCTTAATGTCTCCTTTATTTTGATATATTAATCTAGCCACAAGACATCTTTTTAGGGGTTATTTGAGGGATTATTCTCTATACTTAAATAGTTTCTAATTTCTTGTCTAGTTTTAGATATTTCTTACTTTTAGAGATATTTGTGCGTCATTTGTTTATTAAGTGTTCAGCTCTTAGGTAATTGTATGATATTATATTCCTAGAAAATTATAAGAAGTTGAGAAAGGAAGTTCAACCCCACCCATGTCAACGCTAAAAATGACCGAAAAGCCACTTTGTAGAAAGTTAAGCGTTTACTAGTTAACTTTGGAAATCAAAAAGATAGATTTACCATGTGCAATTAATGAAACTTCTGGAGGAACCATTGGTTTCTAAATATTACTTGGATTTAGGAGCACGCGAGAGTTGATGGTTTGTAATTTGGAGTTCAGATGAAAAAATTATTAAAGTTGCAACTACAGTGGCTCGAATTAGTTCACTCTTCCTTGAATTCGTTGTTGGGGTGACTTAGGCCATTTAAAAGGATCCTACAACACCTAAAACATAATTGGACTTCATATATCTGCTTTTATCATTAGAAAAGAGTCTGATTTCAAAATTACATGATTGGAAGAAGAAGAAGAAGAAGAAGAAGAAGAAGAAGAAGAAGAAGAAGAAGAAGAAGAAGAAGAAGAAGAAGAAGAAGAAGAAGAAGAAGAAGAAGAAGAAGAAGAAGAAGAAGAAGAAGAAGAAGAAGAAGAAGAGTCCTACTGCACCACTTATTCACCTCTCCACCTTTAGTATTAGGGTAAACTTTAATAGTTCATTGTCTTAAACATGATTCTAATTCTTTTCCCATCTAGTTTTATTGTTATTAGTATGAACTAATTACATTAGCCCAAATTTGCAATTATGTATGAACCTTGGATATTATTTGATTCTTTTATGTTATTTGGTACCATTAGATGTTTAATTGAATTGAAAAATTGTTATTGGTTGGTTATGAATTGAATTTTTTTATATTTTTATATCCTGATCTAATATGATTTGGCCTTAGTGCCCTAGACTATCACCTAGGCGAGGGGTTTGGGAACAGATCTGGTGTGCGTTAGTGATCTTAACGGGCTTGACTACCCGGATAATCATATAGGTTGAATATTTTGTAGCACCGATATTTTACGTAGAACCACCTCATCCAAGTACTCTAGTAATAGTTACATAGCCTTTCAAGATACATTGATGAGAGTTAGAAGGAAGTTAGAATCTCGATTAGCATAACTACCCAACTCACCCTTATTAATAGAATTATCGACTCAGTAAGATATGTGAATACTAAAACTCAGGTTGTACTCCCATACTTATCTTTTCTCGTTGGTTTATTTGATTTAGTAGTTTGATTTGCAATTTAGATAATTTATTGCATTTAATATTTCAATCAAAAAACGAAACAAGTATTTATCTTTTAATTTTAACATTTTCAGTAGTAGCAACTAAATCCATCTACACTTCTTAAAAACACAAGTTTAATGTTAACCTCACAATCTATGTGAAGAACGATATTATTACTTACTTATTAATTTCAAATGACACGTGCACTTGTTGGGAGTGATCACTCGAGGTTTTGATTTGTTAGATTATTTTTATCACATCTTAGGAGACGACAAGTTTTTGACGTTGTTATCGGGGGACTATTTCATTATTTATTGTGTTTTTGTTTAGTGTATTAGAGTTAGTAGTTTTCCATTTTAGGCTTGTTTTTGTATCTTTCACAGGTCTTTAGGTTTGGTGTATGCTCTCGGATCCTGTGAGGTTGCTTTGAGCTAAAATGAAAGCTAGAAAGAGAGAGAAGAAAGCAAGTAGTAATGATTAATAGTAATGTTCCACTAAATTTAGATGTTGATAGGAATCTAATCCCATGAGAAGAGGTTGTACCACCACTTGGGACAGAACGAGTCAATCAAAACTAAATTCCCCTAAGAGGCCAACCACCACTAGAATGTTATGGAGGAGTTCCACCTAATATTGCAAACATTCAACATGGAGAGCAAGGTCTGCCTGGAAAAGGAGACCAATTTAGAGTTCAACAGTTAGGGATTCACCTAATAGTTATTCAAGTTTTGAGATTTAAGTCTGATGCGGGTATGTTGAACTAGTTTTTGAGTTATGGACACTATAGTGGAGCCACACATTAATATCCAGTTCAATCCTTTCAAAAGTTCATGAAGATTTGTGAGGCCTACATTAGTCAAGGCGACACTCCGAGCAAACTTATTACTTCATGTTTAAGTTTTTCTTGACCAGAGGTGCGAGTGATTGGTTGGATCATCAACCATTGGAATCAATTACATCATGGGACAAACTCCAAGCAAAAACCCTAGATCGCTTCTATCCACAGAGTATGAGAATGAAGTATCAAATGGAACTTGATAACTTCTGCTAAGAGGATGAAGAAAGCGTAGGAGAAACACATACGAGATTTCAACAAAGGTTAGCTAAATGTCCATTCATAGTTATACCCCCGAGCTTCAATTAACGATGTTTTACAAAGAACTCGACGAGAGTTCACGATTGAGGGTAGATAATCTTGGAGGTGGTGGTTTTGTGTCCATGGATTTGAATGAAGTATCGATTGGTACGGAGAAGATTGTAGAGACTAAAAGGAGTTGGTCACCTTCACAAACTCCAATTTCATGCCTAAATTATTTGGTGTTTGATGTGTGATTAGATTCATAAACAAATTTCATTGGAGGGCATGTATGGAGTTATTTTGCATCTTCAACACAAGAAACGGAATAACTGGGTGAGAAATGTAGTTTGTTTGGCCCATACTTTCCCTAACTTCAGTATTAGTTAGTTAATGACTTCAAAAATATTATTGAAATTGTGAAGGAATGATCGGTCCCTAGTGATAGAAGATTAGATATTTTTGTGAATGATATTGTAAGACTATTCTTGGATAGAGATATTATGTCCTTCTATGTGTCTAGAAGAAATATCATTGCAACTAACTGAGTTGTGAAACAACGACTTTTTGGCATGGTTGTTTGACAATTGAAGTTTCAACCCTCATTTCCCGTTTGTACATCTTGTAACTAGGGATTATGAGCCTTTGGATATTTGCTAAGGTAATTTTGTGTCTTAACTATCTTATTTTAATGAAATTTCCACTATTATGATTGAAAAACTTATAAGATATTTCTCTCATAAATGGAGTATTTCCACTATTATGACTAAAAAACTTATAAGATATTTCTCCCACAAACGGAGTATTCACATGTATTAAGAGAGAAAACCATTTAAAAGATAATCATCATGAGAAACCAATAACATGATTTTTTAAATAAACAACCAAAGCAAAAAAACGTTGTTTAAAAGCTATCCATGCTTTATAAGGCTTGATTTTACAATCTGACGCTAAAGCTTGATAATTTATTTAAAGAAAAGGTCAATTGGAATAAATTGCAAAACATATAGTGTGTACACTAAGCGAAAGAACACACCACCCTACATGTTGTTCCTGAAGGCAAAGTATTTCGTAAAGTAGAACTAATAAACTATACTCTTTTCCATGTTATTTATGAAGTATATAATAGGCTCCTCGACTAATTAACTAAATGGCAAAAAAGTTCTACTTTGATTTGATTTCCCAATTACTAAACTTTTATAACCTAAGCAAGAAAATTACTTATTTTTTTGAATTGGATGACATGGAAATCTAATTAGTAAAAACACCTTAATTATTGGAGATTAAAGTAGTCACTCATATATTGGGGTATATATATATATATTCAAAAAATACATATGGCAGATTAAGGCCTTTACCAAATCACGATGCACAATTAATAGGATAATATGTTTAAAAGATGACAATGAGACTGGGTCCATGATATGCTATGTTGTAAATCTCAGTTTTACGGCCTAGGCGGTCGACCGGGGCCTAGCGTCTAGGCGAGATTACATGGGGCCTAGGCGGAAATATACAGTTTGAATCGAGCTGTGTAATTTTGTATATTTAGTAATATATATAGTAATTATAGCAATTTTAACTATTTAAGTCATCAAATTCATTTAACAACACTAAGGTAAATATAAAAATACAAAAAATTGGGTTATAATATCAATTAAAATTCTCGAGAACAAGAAAAATAACAAGAAAGCATGTGCGGGCATGTTTTGCCATTAATTGGTGCCTAGGCGGCAAATTTTTTCCATTAATCAGTGCCTAGATGGGCTAGGCACCTATTCCATGACGACTAAGGCGCTAGGAAAAAACACATAGAATTTTAACTAGCCGTAAGCGGATGGGGGGGGGGGGGAGTTGACGCCTAGGCAGGGAGATCTACAGCAGAGATGATATGGATGAGATACAAATATCACTATGCCATTCTATTCTAATATGTGTCAGTCAGTAGGGTGGCAAACTTTCGAGCATTATTTTTCCGGTATCCATGCATCATTGATGAGGATAACACTAATCTGATCTAACTCGTCACAAGGAAGAAGTGAGTCACGACATAGGCCTTAGTTCCACTTAGCCTCCAAGACCTGAAGGATTTATCAGGACGTTTCACCATTTGTTCTGGTATCTCCTTACACAAAATATCATATAAATATGTCAAATTCACTTCAATGGAACCTTAGACCTAACTCATATGAATGAGACGCTCATATGATTGATCCTAAAAGTGGACAACCCTGGAACTTTGGAGATTTCTGACCTATTACCCTAGCAATCTTTCCCTAAAATATAATATCCATAGTGTTAGTCTTACGACTAAAGTCGATCATAGAAACGTAGTCACGCCTACACAAATGAAATTCCCCAAGATTGGGTGATACATGATAATAACATCTTGTAAATTATGAGTTTCACAAATTTAAATGCCTAAAACACAATGCCCTAAAGGGTTTGGCATCCTAAACACTGATCTGGATAAAGCTTATGACAAGCACAAATTTGACTTTATCTGGGAGGTTCTAACTATGTTGGGTGGTCACCAAACATGGTTTGGATGGATAATGAAATGTATAAACATAATGACCTATAGTATCACGCTAAACATGTCAATTATTAAGACATTCACTCTTTCACGAGACATACATAGAGGTGACCCTCAATCACCATACCTCTTCTCGATAGCGACCCGAGAGCTAACCTGACTCATTGAGGAACAATTAAATATGGAAATCTTAAGGTATTTCTAATTGTAGGCTTTTGGACACCTTTACCCCACGTGTAATTTGATGACGACACTATGTACTTTTTTAGTGCAACGACAAAGAGGCGTAAACCCTTAGTATACCTATTATTTTGCATCCATGTAGTATTTGAACCGCCAAAAGTCATGTTTGTATTTCGACCCAATACAAGTGCATGGCTATGGAGCTCCGTTGCAAACATCCTAAGAGTGTCGTAGTGGCGGACATGGCGAAATACCTAAAAATAATAACAATCTGGGGTTCATCCAAGGTTGAGGGTTCGGCATGGCTACTTGATTAAGTGAAGTCTCGTCTAAGAGGGTGGAAAGGCTCAATCATCTCACAATGAGGGAAGTTGAATCTAATATCGGCAACCCAAATACCCTATTTTATCATACTTTGACATGCACATACTTTTCCAGGTGCTCCTTTTGAAAGGAACCAGAAATCATGCATTGTGGGCTTAGCAAAAAATGATGAATGGGAAAGGGTTCATTAAGTCGAGTGTGTGTTGGTTCATTGGTGATGGGAGGAATCAATATCTATATAGCATGATAAATGGCTACTAGGGAACACATCGACCCTGACAAATATTTTTGAAACTCTTTGATTAAGTTCCAAGGTCTCATAAACCCAACTATTAAAGCATGTTGTAAGGATCAAGTGTTTGAGAATACATGGGTGGAGATAGTGTGAAGGTAGTATTGTAGATCCCACTACTTTATCACGACCAAGTAGACACTCTTGTTTGCTCTAATTGGAAACGGAAAATACACTGTAAAATCATGATATATCCAAGTCCTAGAGTGCAATTAAGACAATCATTTTCCTAGCCAGTCCAAGCCTGGTACTTCGCTCGTCAAGGGGGTCAAAACTCATTTGGAAAGGATCTTTGGCCCTTAATATAAACTTTTTCTTTGGAAGGCAATTGAAAATTCCATCCCGACAACTTACAATATTTGTGAATGAGCATTTGAAATTGTGGAGCATATGTTATTTTAGTCCTATGGATGCATGGATTCTAATTTGTCGTACCATCCAAGCAATGACTTTGTTTACAGTTAAATATGTTTTAACCGGTGACTCTTAGCATATAACGCTGAATGGATGAAAGACGGATAACCCAAACATGAGGTCATCCCAAAACTAGCCTACTTTTATTGGGCTATTGGACAACGTGAAATAAGTATACTCACCAACAATCACTTATTGTCTCTTAATTGTGTTATCTAACTACTTTGAGCATATTATGTATGGACCTAATAATCCTACTACTAAGCATGCACGTGATTTTGGTACTACTATATCTATTGATTATGTTTTGTTTGTTTAGTCACATACTTTGTCGGACATTATCAAGATTATCATGATAAAACCATGAGACCTCGTAGGGTAGTAGTAAGTTGTACTAGGTGAAATTTATGAGGGTTGTGATTTGCGAGAATACATGCCAAGTAGCCTCATGTTCAGTCTTTCTAGAAGAGTGTCTTATTGTCAAAATTGTAATCTTGTATGCGAGTCGGTCGATTTTTGATCGCGTCACTATTAAAATTAATTCTTTAACTATGATCTGAGCTATTATCTCACCACCACTTTAGCTGGGTGGAGAATGTTGTCAATCTTAGAGGATATCAGTCTGATAATTATTGAGAGCCTATATACCGAGTTTCGTTGGACTGGGAGATTATCTAATAGAACAATAGATTATGTAAAGAGGCGAGACATATCTCATATTTTGCCAATACTAATTTAATTAAGTAATATTTTAATTACTAACCTAGCTTTCTTGATATTTGGGTAGTTATCTATTTTTATTTTGGGTATTCACTAAAAGAAACCTAATAAAAATACCTAATTGTCAAATGTAACTTTTAATAATTTATTTATAAAAATGTCTAATGAAATAATTACTTATAGGAAACATCCCTGATATCTTTTTATACCTTTACTATCCTTATTATTAAATATATTTTTAATACAATATTTAATTTTTAATATTAAATAAATAATAATGCACTTCCACCTCCATTACCACCACCACCACCACCACCACCATCATGTACTTAACCACCCGCTACATCCACCACAACCACCACCACCTACTACTACTAATTCCAGCACACACGGGTGCGTTCGTGATTTTTTTTTTAAAATCGTCATAACTAATTCTAAAAAAATCAGAAAAATAAAAAGTTTACATTTTTAGATAAAGCAAACTAATATTTACATTTATGATTTTTTTTTTCGCAAAAATGATATTTATTGTTCTAAACATGAAATTTATCGTTCGAAACAGTGATTTTTTTTCCGCAAACATGAAATTTATTTTTTTAAACAATGAATTTCGTGTCTGCGAAAATATCAAAAAAAATCATAGGCATAAATATTCATTTGCTTTATCAAAAAATGTAAATTTTTTATCTTTTGATTTTTTTATAGAATTATTTATGACAAAAAATTACAGATGCGCGTGCATGTGATCAAATTAGTAGTAAGTGGTGGTGGTGCTTGTGGTAGTGGGTGAGGTTGTAGTGGTAGTGGTGGTGGTACTAATATGATGGTGGTGGAGTGGTGGTGGTGGTGGTTGTGGCAGCGATAGGTGGTGGTGGTGGTTGTGGCAACGATAGGTGGTGGTGGGATTGGTGGGTGGTGATGGTGGAGTAAGTGTGGTGGAAAGTTGTAATAGAGTGATTAAATTTAAATAAATAAATAATAAAATTATTAAAAATATTATATAAAAGTAATTTATTAAGAAATAATATTAATAAATAATTTAATTAAAATATATTTTTAGGAAATTAGTTTTTTAATTAATATTTATAGGTTTATAGCTCTTTTTTATTTTAATGTACGACACTTTTATTTTGAAAAAAAAAAACTCACAAGAATATATCGTATTCCAAAATGATTACTTTAGCTTGTTCTTTTTTAGCCAAGGTCTTTCTATGCGGTTTTCGATATAGTTTAGTACGGCGGCATGAAGCGTTCTATAATTAGGCTTTCTGCGTCTGTTCAATTCTAAACTTAGCCCTTAAAAGGGAAGATTGAGACCATTTAATCTGAAACAATTAATACATAAAGAACCAGTAAAATGATTTATCTGGTGTACACAAGGCTGTAACAATACAAATAGCTACATTGATCAGTCAATCTAAAAAGCACCTGATTAAATGACTACTCTTTCTTTCTTCCTTTAGTTGGAATCTAACGGATGGGTCATAAAATGTGATCATTCTCATATGTCAAACTGTTCAAATACTATAAACAGTAGCAAACCAGAAAATCCAATCATGTTTTATTTTCCATGTCTTTGGTATATATAATTTATTAGACGTGTAAGAATCGAGTGTTTTTGTATGAATTCTAATTTATTTGTTATGAAAAAAATTGTATATTCTTACACGGAAAAAACAATTTGAAGTTCTGAAAATAAGATGTTGGGTTAATTATTCACTTGTCGTAAAAGATATTATCTTTTTAAAAAAAAGTATGAATTATAAAAAAAAAATTCAAAACTCAACATTTAAGTTCGGGAAAGCTTTTTAACTTAAAATTTGAATTCTGAAAGACTTTTCATAACTTAAAGCGACTCAGTTTATGTATAAAAAGAAATGTATTGTGTCCTTTATGGACAAAAAAATAATAGTTTAAGTGAGAGAAAATTAATTCTAACTTGAGGTATATCTTGGGCATTTATATTTATATATGTCCAAAAAAAGGAGAAAAAAAATAGGATGTTTATGTTATATGTATGATATATAAATAGAGATATTTTTTAATTAATTACAATTCCACAAGTTCCATTCCCCCAAAAAAAAAAAAGCAAATTACTTCCTACTTATTCACTAATTAATAATTTAATTCCTAATTAATCATTTTCGGTATATTTAGCTTACATTTTTACCTTTATATGGGTTAATTCCCAATTAACTACAAATTTACCCTTTTCATTCCAAAAAAAAGGAAGGAAGTTTTGACTTCCTACTTACTCACAAGATAAAGAAATTAATTCTCAACTAAACCAATCACCAACAACTAATTCTATCACAAGCGCGTGTCCGTGATTTTTATTTTTAAAATATGCATAATTAATTCTAAAAAAAAAAAATTGCATTATTGGACTAATCAAATTTATATTTACGTGTATAAAATTTTTCGATTTTTTTTTTACTTTTTTTATTTTTTTTGATTTTTTTATTTTGATATTCCGTTTTATATGTTCCTGCTGTACATAAAAATATATTCATGTAACACACAAAACCATATAATCAATCTAAAACATTACCTTCTTTAACAAATTTATTGTTTTCTCTTTATTAATCGCATATATCCTATTTTTACTTGTTTTTAGTATATTGATATATTATCTTTTTGTACAACAATCTTTTGTTATATTGTGTGTTGATAAAACAAAAATTTGTGTATTACAGCAACCCACAAATTTACCTTTTCTCTTCCGTCAAGCCCATTCCGAATTAAACATTTGTGTCTTACTTAAACACATCACTTTCGTAACTATGTGTTGCATCAGCACATAATTTTAATTGTTACGTGTTTCTGCATCACACAAATTGTTTATTGCGACTTGCAGCATCACACAAATCGAGTTACACACTTGTGTTTGTCTTACATCCCTTCCAATGTGATCTATGTGTATCCTATACATACAATTTTAGAGTTTAGCGTGTAGTATGGTTCTTTCGTGTGTTACTGTAATACACAAATGACTATTTCGTGTAATACAACAACACAAAATATAACAAAAAAGGATTGGACAAAAAGTCAATACATCAAGATAGTTACAAACGAGTAAAAATATTGTATATGTGACTAATAAAGAGAAAAAACGAATTTGTTAAAGAAGAGAATGCTTTAGATTGATATTATAATTTAATTTGTTTGTTACAGGAATACATAAATATATTTCTATGTGTTGTAGGAACACATAAATCTGAATATCGAAATTTTAAAATAAAATAAATCAAAAAAACCAAAAAAAATCTCTGATGTAGATATGAACTTGCCCGTCAAAAATACGATTCTTTAATTTTTCAGATTTTTTTGTATTTAATTATGATTTTTTATAAAAAAAGAAATCACGGACGCGCGCGTGTTGTGGAATTTGAAAAATTGGTTTTTGTGTGTTATAGGAACACATAAAACGGATTATCGAAATTAAAAAAATAAAAAATGAAAAAATGAAAAAATAAATTCAAAAATAATCAAAAAAATTCATAGACGTAAATATTAATTTGTCTCCTCCAAAAATGCAAATATTTTATTTTTACGATTTTTTTAGAATTAGTTATGATTTTCTTTTTAAAAATTTACAGACGGGCGCGTGTGATGGAATTAGTTGGTGGTGATTGGTGGTGGGGATGTTCGGGTGGTTTTGGAGGTAGGTGGTAGTGGATGGTGGTGGGTTGATGGTGGTGGTGGTGGGGGTGGGAATGGTGGTGGGGGTGGTGGTGAAAGAAAATAAATAAATATTATTATAATAAATAGTGAAGATATAAGAATTAAAGGGTATATATAATTAAATTAATTAATTAATAAACCTATGAGTATTTTTGTAATCTTCTAAATTTTTGTGTTTAAGTAGGAATTAAGTTGAAATTATAATTAATCAGGAATTCTTACACATTCTGTGTAATTAACTGGGCGTTGTCCCTTAAATTTATTCAACTATTTACATTTATATTCAGATTTATATCATATAACATGATTTTTAACAATTATATCATATAAAAAATATAATAACCCATTTAATAAAACAAAAAATAATTTATGTTATATGATACGAGTTAAAAAAAAAAACTAAATAACACATGTTATGAACAAGATATAAATATAAATATAACTAGTTGAATAAATTAAAACATGAGTGCTTCTTAGAATTGAAATATGAATTCATATTTGCAGATTAATAATTTGATTTTAATTTGTGATCTTCCTTATTATTTTTTGGAATAAAAAATTTATGTTTGGTTCATTATTGTATAACATAAGAAAACATAGGGAATGGTAGTTGAACTTTAAAACACAACTTAAAGGGTGTTTGTTTGCACTTAATGAGATTTTATATCTGATTCATTAATGCACTGGATCAATAAAAGATTTTTTGACTAATTCACATCTAAATGACTCTTAATTGGTCCGTATCATTAAGATTTCAAACTAAATGTGATTCATTCTGACACACACTGTCTATTAACATAATAAGTCATATTTAGTTGTTTTTCATCACTCAGTACTTATTACGTAAAAACACACACAAGACCTTAGACTCCTAGCGCCATACCTATACTTTATGGCTAACAACATAGATATCAGTGTTTATCAAATAATGTGTATGCATGTGTGGTAATATGAGTGGACGCAAGAATGAGAAGGTGTACTTGAGTCTCGCAAGGGGTCCGCCTAATCAATTCAAATTACGTTTCTGTTTAAGGGTAGAATCAGTATTCTAATACTAGTCGGGATTCTAATATCTCCTAGCCCCTTGTTGGGTGGACCTAGGAGCTATCCTAAAGTGCTATAAACACCGATCAGCCGAATATGCCTATTCGGATGAGAAGGTCTTACCTCATTGGCTATGTAATTAGTCAAGCTTGTCGGTCAATGACGAACATTACACGGTTATTACCTAGTTCTGCATTCGAACCCAACCCCCCCCCCCCCCCCCCCCCCCCCCCGGTCGGATGATCACTTTTTCCACTTAAAGTGAATAGCCCGAATACTAATACCTAATTCTAGTTGTACCAAAAAGATTTAGTAAATAATCAACAAAATAACAGCCAATATAAAATACTCAATTCAATTTAAATTAAAGAAATCCCAAATTCAGAAACATGAATAAACTAATTAGGTAGTGACTGGTATGCTGCAATGGATTTAGACAGGAATGTAATGAGGTTTGGAATGTAATAAAATTTGTAATTATTATACAGTGCTTGGTATACTATATGAATGTGGATATAATGACTTGGTTGATTTCAACTTTGTGCTAATAACTAGTTTAATTAAATAAGATTGTAAACAAATTGTTTCCTGTCCAAAAAAAAAAATATATAAGGTAATCATTTTATTATTATAAAATATGAAAAATAAATTATTTTAATACTTATATATGATTTGTATATATATTTTAATAAATCTTCGATTTATACATTTTGATTTTAACTTTTATTGAGAATGTATAACAGTAGTACGATTGATGTAATTTAGAATCCAATTAGTTAGTTATTGATTAGATACTTGTTTAATTGTTATAGAGAAGTTAAATTTTAATAATTAAATTAAAATTTCATGTTAATATTTATATGAATATGTTGATTCATGATTTATCATGGGTTACGAACAGTGATTTCGATTGATGGGTATGTGAGAAATAATAAAAATATTAATATGATTTTCTGTAAATTATGGTCAAATATAACACTTATATAAAGATATTATGTAATTATATATACAATTTTTGTATGTAGGTAGTTTTTTGAATATAATTAAAAAAATTGAGTTTCCAAAAGTAATAATATTAATTTTTACTATCTAATTTATTGGGAAAAAAGATATGATAAGAAATGTGTAATATAATAAGTTTAATAAATTATTTTAGTCTTATAATTAAAATATTCATTACGATTACGATTGTAATGGGTCATTCATGGGTAGTAGCTATGTAATGAAAATCCTCATTTTCATTGTAATGTGATTACGGAAGGAATGATATTACGGAGTTGATTACAACTTACCAATCACAGTAATCATGTTTAAATCAATAATGCCATTACATTACTGATCTCATTACCACACCCTTAAGATTCATCCCTTTTATTGCGATTCTCAAGCACTAGTGTTTTAGCTCATAATGTAATTAAAAACTGAAATAAAAGATGAAATAGTCATATTCAATTACAAGAATGAAATGAGTAACATAATTAAATGATTGATTTTGACTGATTGTGGAAGAAATAGACTTCTCCAGCTTCAGTTTTCTTCTTTCGTTTTTGCTTCTGACTTCTCTCTTGCGTTCTTTTATTCAGTAATATGAGTTGTGTGTTTAAAAATAAGGTCTAAGGCTGATATATGATGGGAAAAACGGACTGGGCTCTACTCTAATAAGGTGTGCAGTTGTTACTTAAACAGCTGTAACTTTTGCGTCCGGACTCGGAATCACTTCGTTCAACTTGGAAAATCTTCCTGACTCAGAGACGCAACTTCCTTATTCACAACTATAAGGCTGAACCAGTGGCTAAGTGGCTCAAAAAAGGTGATTTGTAACAGCCTTCCAGATTTCATTCCCATCTAATAAATTTTGCGGATCAACTTTTCTCACCTTTGACTTTTACACTCGATCTATGAATTTAATTCCCGTTTCTCCTCCTTGTCTTGGTGCTCCATCTAATCCATGGACCTAAGAGCTTTACACTAAAAACAAACAAATTAACACAAAAGAGCTCTAAAATGCAAATAATACAAATCCAAGGGGAGAAAATGCAATATAATCAAATAAGTTTAAAAGTCTATCAAACAAGTCAATTAATCACCTAAACTGATGTCTCCTAAGGTCTAATATTTAGAACAAAAAGGGAGACATCAGTATCCCAAACTTACATGTTTTGAGCTTGTAGGTTACACCGATTTTGATTAATATTGGTGTATGATAGATCGAAAAAGTACTAGTGGTAGTCGTCAATTCATAGGTCACTCCCATTGTCTCATGGTCTATTATAAAACAAATTAGCATTGTCCTATCCACAGAGGAAGACAATTATGTTGATGCCGATAATTGTGTTGATTAAATATTTGGATGAAACAAATCCTAGAGGATTTTGGTCTTACATATAATTCTATTCTCATTAGATGTGATAACACTAGCTCCATTAACCTTACCAAAAATTATATTCAATATCTAGAACCAATCACATAGAGATTAGGCACCACTTCATTAGAGAGCATACCCAAAAAGACGATATTGTGCTAGAATTTGGTGATTTTGCCAACCAATCATCCGATACTTCACCAGACTCCTACAAGATCAATTATAAATTATTATACGTGAGATACGTATGATCGATCAGCTTATAAGTTATATAGGTTCCTTACACTTTGCTTGTTATATTCTTACCTATGTCTAACTCTTTTTTATGAAGACAAATGGGGAAAATGAACTCACGTTAATCGTATTAGGAATAAAAAGTAAAATCATTCTATGCATTATGTGAGTGGGGGGGGGGGGGGGGGGGAGTCATGCCTAATGAAGACTCCATAAATGTGCTTATTGTAAAACGTTTATAAAAAAGTATATTTTTCTTATCTTTTGCTTCATGCACACTGTGAGGGGGACTCCTGCCGATTAAAGACACCATATTTGTTGCAGTATTTATCTTGATCATGATTTCTTAGTGCATATTTTGTCATCCACAAAAAGGAAGAGAATGTTTGCAAAAATTCTTTTTCAAATTAGCCTAAAGAAGTTTTGACGTGACAGATTACTTTCTAATATTTATGTGAACATGAACCCCTTTCAATATCATTTTTAAAATGCATCTCATGTTGAAACATTTGACTTAAACTTTTCTACTCTTATTTTCACAATCATATTTCTACAATATGAATTTTAGCCACAACTTTTTTTGTGTTGGAAATTGGATTATTAGCTGACATACAAATAGTCTTAGAATGTTATTTCTAAAAAATTAAGTGTTACAAACTTTTCAATTTAATCATCACAGTGAAATGTCAAAAGTTTGTTTTGTGCCAAAGAAATAGTGACTTGGCAACCTTGCACTTCCTCAACCGATACCGTGATCTAGAATGGGTTCCCATTTTAAACACAAAAACATTATCCTGTTTTCATGATATAAGACACTGGATTTATGACCATTAGATCATTAAATGAACTTGTTGTTTTGTATTAGACCCAAAATAGAAGCTTCCTTATCTTGAATATTGGTTTGCTCAAGTGTACCGTTAATGCAATTGGGTTGATAAACAGAATTAAAGATGTTAGACAACACATTTATAGGAATTGCGAGTCTGTTGTGAACCAGGTAGTTATCATAATTGAACCCGACTACGGTGTCGTTTGTTTTTTAAGTAATAAGTGATGAATGCTGAATGAACAACTGAATATGACTTATTCTATTAAGAGGCAGTGTCTGAATGATTCAGACCTAGTTTGAAATTTTAATAAAACAGACCCGTTAAGAGCCTTTCAGATCTGAATTAGACAGTAATAACAAACAGTCTTATTGATCCAGTGTCTTAATGAACCAGATTAGATCTCATTAAGTGCAAACAAACACCCCCTACCTCGACATCAGTTGCTCCTGCCGCGTTATTTGATACATGCACGTCCATTGCGACACAATTCAAGTCCTTCTGTAATTCAACCACATTGGCTATTGGTAAGATTTAGTTAAATAAATATCTAGCTAGTCGTGGAGACAGAGATCGGTGGTGATGTGGAAGATCGTTTGTTATGGTGGAAGGGTAAATCCCAAAGTTTTAAGCGTCTGTCTTTGATGGCTTCGGACATCTTGATAGTTCTGGTCTCAATTGTCACCTCTTTTAATACTGGGGTTAGAGTACTCGATAGCTTTCGAATTTGCATAAACCCAAACACTATTGAAGCCTTGATGTGTATTTAGAATTGGTTGCGAGACTATATTCCTACCTCGATTTGATCCGCAATAGATACCGTCGGGGATTTAGGAAGAGGGTTGGTAAGCTTATCTTAATTTATATATACATATATATATATATATATATATATATATTCTTATTCTTCTTGTTATATTCCGATTTAAACTTCTTATATCTAATATTGCAATCTTCTTCTAATATGTTAAGAACTTTCAATCTATAAAGGATTCTGAATTAGAAGTGATCAATTGATGTGGCCAACCCCCTGTAAGTACTCCTTAATATTAGCTTTAATAAATATTTCTTTGGCATCCCTGTTTCGTTACCACCTTGTTATGTTTGGCTAATCCAAAGTATATTTGACTTATTGGGAATTCCGAGATTAATTCCCTTCCATTATATACCAAAGAAGCATAGTTGAGGCCGGTGATGAAAAAAATTTAAACCCCTTAGCCGATGATAAAATTATATTTGAGGGCGACCCTCTGAATATATTACTCCTTGATTAAACTTTTAGAAAGTATATGCAAGATATTGAGCTAACCGGTTGATAAAAGGATCTAAAACTCTTAGTTTGAAGTTGAGACATAACCTGAGCACTCAAACGACCAACACCTTCATATTTAATTTGTGATGTTCTGTAATATTTTGTAAATTATGTAATATGTATTTGAACTAGAATTTTAAATTTTGTTAAGATTTAAAATTATATTTTCTATTTGAACGTAATAATTGTCGTTATAATTATTACTTATATTCAAACTTAAAATATCAATTTCTATATTTAAGTTTAATTTTCAGTTAGTAAGTTTTTATAGAAAATTAATGCAAACAAATTCGTATCATCCCGACTATTTGAACCTGAATAGGTTAATAAACAAAAACCAAGGTCGAATTTATCGAACTCTAGTATGTTACAATCTAAAGTTAATAAAAATCTAAATTAATCTGATGCTAACCAAAGATATAATCTAGCCTAGTATTTGAAAAAAAAATCTAGCCTAGTATATACTACTTGTATCCGAGAAAAAAGTCATGCACTTTGCATTTCTATACCGCTTGTCTAATCTCTAAATAAGACCATCTCCAGCAGATGGTCTATTTTTATACTCCATATTTCATTATACCGTATCAAAATATAGTTACTTATAAAATTACGCATCAATTTCTAGTTTTACTATTTTAGTTACTCTATAAATATACTTCATATCTACTAATTATTTATAATTTAATTTTTCAATTTTTTTATAATAACATAAATAAAAATACTACTTATAATAGTAATAATAATATATAATTTTATTATTATATCATTTAAATAAAATAATTACTTTTACTTATATATAATATTTAAATTTAAAATTTAATAATGTAACAAAAATATACATTTGATTATAAATATAATATAAAAATATTAAAAAAAATTGATTCAATTTCAACTTTCTTCTTTCGTAATTTATATAATTTTTTCAAAAATTTTAGATTTATATGTTTAATATTTTCATTGTGTATTTATATTTATTCATATTGATAATTAAATAAAGTATTTTTATTTATAAACAATTTTATTTATAAGGGAAAATGACCCAAAAAATCAAAATAATATTATTTTCAGCCCAATAACATCAATGACAAAATTTCTTCCTAATAACATCATTAACTAAATTTTTTCCTTGATGGGAATCATCCTTGACGGGAATCGTCCTTAACGGGAATCGTCCTTGATGGGAATCGTCCTTGACGGGAATCGTCCTTGATGGGAATCGTCCTTGACGGGAATCGTCCTTGACGGGTAAACATGTAATCTTATAATAGTAAGTTAATGGATGATTCTTTGGGGCAAGTATAATATTATTTTGATTTTTTGGGTCATTGACCCATTTTATAATTGATTAAAATATAATATAATATTTTTATTCATTTGACGCATCTGCTGAAGATGGTCTAATACCCTAACCCGTATTTCAGAAATTACTCCAAGTGAACTAGGACGCCTCAATCCCCAAAATAATTACCCGACTTTAATGAAGGCACTCCTCAATTTTTTCAATCCCACGAGTGATCCAACTGGTATTCATTCAAATATACTATTAGTGGTCACAGTGGTTCGAATCACTCATGCTACTAGTGACAAAGTTAACCTTATATTACGGTAAACTAATGTCAACATTATAGAACCTACTGCTACCTAGCTATTAGATAATACTCTATTGTAATTCTAACTTAGGATTTTTGACTTAAAACCAATGAAGTCATAATACTAGATAGAAAGAAATATGTTTGACAAAAAAAAAACACGTTTGACAAAAAACATAGAAAGAAATTTGGATCAACTACTTAAGTTTTAATCTGATCCGACATGCCTATCTTTTGACTTATATATTCATCCATCATTAAAATAACCTTTTTTTCACTGTTCGCATCCCCGTCTCTTAATAAAAGCCACTAAAGCCATCGCATACCAAGCCCATTTAGAGAGAGAAAAGATCTTCCTCAAAACTTTCAAACTTGTTGAAACTATAGTGTGTGTAAGTGTGTGAGAGAGAAAATAGATAGAGATAGAGAGATGGGGAGAGCACCATGTTGTGATAAGGCTAATGTCAAGAAAGGGCCATGGTCACCTGAAGAAGATGCAAAGCTTAAGCAGTTTATTGAGAAATCTGGAACTGGTGGAAATTGGATTGCACTACCTCAAAAAGCAGGTAAACTACAAGAAAATGAGGTTTTAGTGACTCTTTTTTCACTTTCGTGACGAGCCTTTACTCAAGAAAAAATTTGAATTTTTTTTTAGAAAATGAAAAAGAAAATCTGCTATGTATTTATATTTAATTTATGGGGTTGATTTTCACTTTTCAATCTAGGTCTAAAGAGATGTGGAAAGAGTTGTAGATTGAGATGGCTTAATTATCTTAGGCCAAACATTAAGCATGGTGAATTTTCTGAAGAGGAAGATAGAATAATATGTAGTATGTATTCAACCATTGGTAGCAGGTTAGCTTATCTTTTCATTTTCCTATTTCTAGTAATTTATTTTTCTAGTAATCATTGCTCATATGATATATGAGTTATTGAGCAAATTTTAACCAGTAAAAAATAATCTCTTTGTTATAAGTAACTTAACATTTTAACAGATTACTCTTCAATTCCCTATATTTTCCAAAGCAATCGTATGTTATGTCATTGAAAATCAATATTTTCCAACTATAAAAGGAAATAAGGATCTAAAGTAGTCAATAATAGAAAGGTTACTATATTTAGTCAATTTTTAAATGGTTTTTCCTGCAAGATTCTACCATTTTTGCTTGCTTTTTTATGCATGCATGTTAAGTTTAGATCTAAAATCATCATGTACAGCTGGTAGAAAGAAGAAAGAAGCTAGAAATTTTCTTCTTAAAGAACTTTTATTGTCTGTCATGTTAATTATCTACTAGGTAAAACTGTGTCCTTCCTCACTTATTATATTATTATTATTTCTTAATGATTTTATTATTTTAAACAAACATTTTAGGTGGTCAATCATAGCAGCTCAATTACCAGGAAGGACAGATAATGATATAAAAAATTACTGGAACACCAAGTTGAAGAAGAAGCTCATGGATATGATTCAAACATCAAACCAAAGAAAGATTTTACCACATTTTTCAACTTCATCTCAACTTTTACCAATACCATTACCACCACAATCTTATTATTCGCAAACATTGATATCACAGAATCTCTTGTCCAATAACACTGGAAGTTTTTCTTTTCCGACCAACAATTTGTGTTTTCAAAGGAAAGAGAATCATAATATGCTAAGATTTGGAGGAAATGAACCTAGTTGTTCATCATCTGATGGAAGTTGCAGCCAAATGAGTTATGGTAAAGAGATCAAACAAGAAAACATGGCTTACAATATATCAAATTGTATTGGAAGGGTTGAAATGAAAGATTCTCGAGTTATTAATGAAGAAAATATTGTAGAATCAAAAGACGTGGCTCTAGTTTACGACCAGATGACTCGTATAAACGCTTATGAACAAACTCTTGATCATACCTACAATGGAGTTAGTGTTTCATTTGGGAAACCTCAACTAGAGTGTGATCTTGATGAAGTTAAGGGACTGATTAGTAGTAATTACAACAATAGTTTTGATTACTTCATGAATGATGAAAACAAGTACTACTACTACTGAGGAGGTCTGAGAACTGATTGTTAAAGTAGCATCAGAAAGATTTGAAGGGGCATGGTGTTGAGTTGTCTAGGGGTTTGTGTTTTGATGGGATATGAATGAAAAGAAAGATAACCCTTCTTTTTTTTTGACAGTACATGGTAAAAGCTTATCTTTCATTTTGTGCATTTCTTTTTGGGTAGTGATGATGTTATGTGATTGTACGGTTCTTCAGTTTTACTGCCATGACCTGCCTCAACCAAACAAAATTTAATTAATATAACTTCATCGAACTAACTAAAGAAGTTATCATCAAGAATATTAAAATGTACTATGTATTATTTTAACAATCGTTCTTTGCGGGTATATACATGTTATTTAATTATATAAGTTTGCAATCAATCTTATAGGTGCCAACTTTTTTTTTTTCATACATACAAGGCTTAAAAGCAGTTTATCGTGTCATTTTGACTACAATAAAATTTGATCACAGAGCCATTTGTTTTTGCGGAGTAGTCTAATCACTAGACCAACTATCGATGTCAATTACAACATAATTTCAAACTCACTAAAAGTCTAACACAACCCTAACAGTCGCACATTCACTCCTATCTCTCGTAATAATATTCCAAAGGTAATCTGCAAGATTTTCAAATTTTACGGGCCCTGTTTGCGTATTTGATCCTTCCCTAACTAGCTTATCTGCACATAGGTTAGCTTCCTGGAATACATGATTCAGTTCAAACTTGAGACGATCTCGTAGCATGTCCCAACACCCCCGCCCTATATGAGAGAGACGACTACTTGAGCTTCCACCGTCCTTCACTAGTGCATGAAACTCCTTCGCATCTGTCTTGATGAAAAGGTCTTTATAGCCCTTTTGAATTGCCCATCGTAATCCAAAATATGGTGCAAGGAGTTCTGATGTGAACGGAGAGTTAACTACGGACGAACCTATACGAATCCAACTATACATGCTCCATTCATGTCCCTCAACACACCACCAATACCCGCTAATTTCCTAGTCGCATCGAAGCTACCATCCACATTAAGCTTGATTCTATCCCTAGGCTTTACCCATTTAACCATCACATTTCTCGCTAATTTAATTACACCTCCATCAAACTCCTTACCCCATTCTAGAATAAAATTGCTTGTTATATGTAATATTTGATTTTTAACTTCATCTACTCCAGGCACTGTCGATATTCCATCAAATACAGCTGAATTCCCCAGCGTCCAAATGACCCATATTGTGGTAGTAAATATATAAGGCCATTCAATTCAGGTGAATTTTGATTTAGATGTTAGATGACTAGCAAGCCACTTCTTTACTCCCATTACACCAACGACGCGTGCATTACAAGCCAAGACAAGGGCGCTGCTATTTAATTCCAGTTGACTACTGTCATTAGCTTCTGCAGCTGGGGTGCTGCTGTCATGATCTTCCTTCCTCAAGGAGTTGTTCGCCTGCCGTAGGGTCATCAGGTCAGTCGGCTTCATCCTTCATTCGCAGGTCAGTAAGTCGCGGACCTCATTCCTTCTACTCTCAGCTGCAGCGATAACCACACCCATTCCATTTTCTATATTATAGGTTTGCCATACCAGCCTCGCGCTCTTGCATCCTAGCAACACATGAGCTAAGTTTAATTTGAAAGGGATGGTTATCAAATTAGTGTATCTGGGAACTCAAAATAGGAAAAATACTTCTCGGATACCCTGTGTTTTAAATATTGACAAATAAGTGGCTAAGTTTTTTTAATTTCAGTTGGGGTAGGCTTAACTGGCCAGACCTAGTCTGTCATCTAGGAGGTAAGGGTTCGAATATCCTTCCAGAAGATGGTAACCTAATCTTGCATTGCCTGGAGCTAGGTGTGGAGGCGTGTCTACCTTCTGTGGAATTAGTCGGGTGTTGGCTCAGACCACCCATATAACAAAAAAAAGGTGTCCAGGTTGTTAAAAATGACAAATAAGTACCCAAGTTTTTGTTTTATGACTTCTATTGGTACCAACCGTTACTTTTGACGTTAATTTCCACGTGGCAATTGCATGACGCTCCGTTAGTACCCTATTTTTTCAAAATTTGACAAAAAAGTGTCCAAGTTTACTTACGTATTTGTCTAATAGATAGGAAGAAAATACTAAATTGTCCCTAAAACAACTGATATTTACAAAAAAAATATTGAGCCACGTGGCAGTTAACGTCAAAAGTAATTGTGGATACTAACAGAAGAAGAAAATTAAAGTTGGGTACCTATTTGTCATTTTGAAAATTTTGGGCACTTATTTGTCTAAATTCTATAACAATGGGTATCCACGAGGGAATTTTCCCCTCGAAATATGATATAATTCTTTTTCAGATGTTTACAAACAAGGGTAGAAGCATAAGCTTTTTACATTATATGAGAAAATATTTTTCTCCAAAATGTAATATTTTTAATATATACCTAGTCAAGCTAGCAATGAAATCCAACATTTTATTCTTTGAGCGAGAAATGCTCAGTAATTATTCCTTCTCTCGAAGATGCTAATAACTTTCTTAAGTAGTGGTTGAATGTTCCACCTAATTCTAGGAAGGTTAAAAAAATCATGAACTTCTACTATCTGACTCGCTAATAACCGAGTCAAGGAGTGTATCGGTAGGCTAATACATGTTACGAGAAGAGCTAGCACTTCACCCACCACAATAAGAGTTGCAACTATATCACAACCATAAATACAAGCAAAACGATCCTAACCCTCACTATTCAAGCAAAGCAAATGGCTTGATAATACTGTCTTAGAGTGGGAATAACTCTTATCATTAAGGAACAAGTGTTTTCTACCACCTCTTTATTCTATGGTTTATCTTCAAAGAAAATTTTATAGTTATTGTTGTCTACCGATGTGTAATATAAAATCGACACCCGGAGATTCATAATTCGTAAGTATACGAGTTGTCACAAGTAGTAAAATTGATAAAGAAGTTCGTCTCCACATGATTTTAAGAGTTCGTACATAATCTTCATTTAATTCAAGTACTCGGTGAGATGAAAACTAAAAATAAAAGATATTTGTTTTGGTTTTCAGAATAATTATCTACTAAACTATTATTTGAAAGACTAATGATTAAATTAAAAAATTGAACTAAATAGATTTGAAAAAATAGAGAGAAGGCGAAACTCGAGACACTTGTAATAGACACTTGTAATCCCCACTAACTATGACTTAGAATTACTTGTAGTTTAAGGAGAAACGGGACGTTGATACTAATCGGAACTCTAATTCCACCTTAACCCTCTTTTAAGCAATCAAATATTGTTATTTAGTGCTATAATCCTATCATGAGTGTCCTTACAATACTATCTAATGGTTAAGATTATTACCCTCACACAATTGTTCTGCAACATTTTGACCTCTCGGTTCTAAATAAGTAAAATAATTAATATCTTAGTTTTACTACCAACCCCCATCCCAGGCGTAGTTGCATAGTTGAAACCCTCAATATATGTAGCCACCATAGATGAATTTAAGAAAAAATTGCAAGGATACAAACAACAACAAAAAATCCATGCTTATTTATATATAAAATTTAAAATTTATTTAATTAGATCCACATCTTAAAATTAGGGTTCATGCCCTAGAATCTCAAACTACTAATTAATTTAGTTCATGGTGATATAACGGAAAACAAAGCATGAATAAGACATGATTAAAGGAAACATAGAAATTAAGGTTTACACGAATAGATTATGAAAGAATTGATGAAATAGGTGTAGAACCATTCCTTCTCCTTGCTCCCAACAATCCTAAGCTCTCCTATATAAGTTGATAGATGCGTTTGGCGGTAATTCTTTTTGAGCTTCTAATATACTTTTTGGCTCCTTTTGAGTCTTAACTTGGGTTTTTCACTTGACCTTATGAAGTCCTATATTCATCTCGGGGTGTCGTATCATCCATGTTCATAGGAGTTACACACGTAAAACACAGATCATCTCAAATTTCTCCAATATATATATATATATATGAATCCCACAATGAAATCTCAAGAACCCCACTTAAATTATATCTCGTATAACTCAAAATCCATCACAGTGTGAGAGAAATCAGTTTCCTTCCATATATATCAACACGCTGGTATGTGATAAAATCACACCCCTAAAAAGGAGGGACACAGACCGCAAGTGTACGGGTCGTCCAAGTAATACCCGATAAATGGGTTTTCGATCTCAGGGACGGATGGATATGACTTATGATGTTATGCAATAAGTGAGGATAATTGTTATGACAAGAAAATAAATGATAAAATATTTGATGGGTTTTGTTTATGAAACTAAGACACAAATAATTAAAGTACTAAATTAAATAATGCAAGTAAATGGACAAGTAAAATAAATATGAGCAGACGCAAGATGAGAAGGGTACTTGAGTCTCGCAAGGGGTCCACCTAATCAATTTAATTAACGTTTCAATTTAAGGGTATAATCGGTATTTTAATATCAGTCGGGATTCTAAAATCAGTCGGGATTCTAATATCTCCTAGCCCCTGTGGGGTGGACCTAGGAGCTATCCTAAAGTACTATAAACCCCATGTATGGGCGAATATGCCTCTTGGATGTGAAGTTTTTACCTCTTTGGCTAAGTAACTAGTTAAGCCTGTTGGTCAATAACGAACATTACACGGGTATTACCTAAGTCCGTATTCCCTCCCTCCCCCCCCCCCCCCCCCCCGGTCGGATGATCATTTTGCCACAAAAGTGAATAACCAAAATACTAAACCCTATTTCTAGTTGGCGGAAAAGAAAAAGTAAAATAAGAACAAAGTAATAACCGATATAAATACCCAATTCAATTTAATTTATGGAATCCCCAAATTCAGAAACATCAAGAAATTAATTACGGTACATCCCTTTATTGCGATTCTCAAGCACTAATGTGTTTAGCTCATAATGAAATTAAATACTATAATAAAATAAAAGTAACTCATGTTCAATTACATAAATAAAATGAATAACATAATTAAATGAATAATTTTGACTATTGATGGAAGAAAATTGATTCTCAAGCTTCAGCTTCTTCTCTCATTTTGCTCCGACTTCTCTTCTAGTGTATCTAACTTGTATAATATGAGTTGTATCTGAAAATTGAAGTCTAAAGGCCTTTATATAGTGGAGAATTTGGATTGGGATTTTTAATTTAAAGGAAATAGGTTAAATGAAATAAAAGCCCAATCCTAATTTGAAATCCCGTAACTGATGTACAACTGTTAGTAAAACGGCTGTAACTTTTGAGTCCAAAATCCAAATCGCATTATTCTAATTTCAAAATCTTCCTGACCCAAAGATGAAACTTCCTTATTTCACGACTCTAAGGCTGAATTAGTGGCTAAGTGGCTCAAAAACAGTGATTTGTAACAGCCTTTCAAATTTCACTCTCCTCTACTTAATTCTTCAGATCATCTTTTCTTGCCTTTGACTTCTTCGCTCGATCTAAGACTTTAATTCCCATTTCTCCTCCTTTTCTTGGTCCTCCATAGCATCCATGGACCTAAGAACTTTACACTAAAAAAAACAAATTAGCGCACAAAAGCTCTAAAACGCAAATAATACAATTCCAAGGGGAGAAAATGCAATATAACCAAATAAGCTTAAAAGTCTATCAAATAAGTCAATTAATCACCTAAAATGATGTCTCCTAAGTGCTAATATTTAGAAAAAAACGGGAGACATCAACGATACCATGATGAAAGTCTCAACAAATATTTTCCGCCAATCACTTCCCTAACAAGTATTAATAGTTATAACGAAACACTCCAAAAACACAGTAAACAAGTCTTGATTTTAGAAAGTTGAAATATTGGTCTATCGCAATACCATTGACTTGTAGGACAAGAAGTAAACGAGAAATGATTGTGAATCCCATCAAGCAGCAACCGCACCTAGGAGACAAGGAGAAGTTCCTTTTACAAAGTTGCCATTGGTGTAAAAATTGTTATATATTGATAAATTTTCACACGAAAGTCTAGACCATCATTAGAGAACTCATGTGATAACTTATCTTCCATATGCTTAAAGTCAGCTACCCTGCGACTCTTGAAGACCAGAACAACCAAGATATCCGTATCAAGATTATGTCGAGAAGGAGATAGACGTACATGGGAAGGGGATATCTTGTTGTTTGGGTCACCACTCCTTGTCAATATTTTAAGAGATCCATGGAGGCAATCAAGACCTCAACCTTCACCAACCTCTCCATCCATCTCCGTTGGCTCAGTTCTTCATTGGATGACCTTTAAGGGTACTCTTCACCAAAGTTCGAGATATGTTGGAAAGAAAAAGCTGGATTTTAGATGCCTTAAAGCGACAAGGAAGATTGAATCTCCACAAAGGTTTCACCCGACCACTTTTACAAGATCCATCATTTCTAGGATTACCAAACCCCCGCCCTCTTCCTTTTTCAGTCTATGGAGTACTTGAGAAATTCCTTGCATGAAGACATACCTACAAAAGATAAATAAGACCAAAAACTATAGAGTAATGTTGGGTATCACCCAAAAAGTCATCACCTAAACATCACCCATGATGTGGTGGTTAAGTGGTCCAATCATGGATTTTCTCTTTCCAGGTTTACTTTTTTCTCTCTTTTCCATGATTGGACCATTTAATTGGCACATCATATGTGACGTTTAGATGATACCTTTTTGGGTAATACCCAACATTACTCAAAACTATATAGCCTATGCAAAAATTTGACGAGTATCAAATTTAAACCTTTGGATTCCAAAGATGAAGCTATTTTGATAACATCATATGTCGAACATGATTTAGATAGAACGGAACCCCAAGAATAATGGTCTCAACTACCTCGTTGTAATTGGTAATTTGAGAGGGATTATTTCCAAAAAAATAGACCCCCTCCTTGTAATTGCATGTATAGGGCCGTCAATGTCCATCCTTTCTATGTGATCAGATTCATGTGTTGTTCTAGAGTCATTACTCTTTATATTTGTTGTTGGTAAGTTGGATATAGACTAATATTCTAATTGACTTGTTGGTAAACAACTATTTGGAGTCACATGTATAAGTAATAGTAAAGATGATGGAGTACATATGTTGCTCGTTAGGAGTCAGGTCCATAAGTTCTTTAGGTGAGTTATTTGAGTAAAACCCTATTGATATCTTATCGGCCATCTGGTGGTCCTATGTGTGTTCTAAAATAAAATAATAAGTAAAGTGAACCACAACCGCAAGTGTACGGTTGTCCCAAGTAATAATAGTGATAACATGATCGTTCGCAGGGACGGTATGGTTAACTACAATGCTTATCAGTTAATGAATGGTTGCACTTATGAAAGCGATAAAAAAATATAATAATTGATTGGTTGGTTTGTATTAATCCTAAGTAGGAAAAACTAATATGAAAGTGCAAATAAATGACAAGATGCAAATAAGAAATAGCTAGACGCAAGAAATGGAAGGCAGTACTTGAGAAATGCAAGGGATCCTCCTAACTTTATTTCATATCATATGTTGTATAAGGGTCAAATTGGTCAATTAACATTGGTCGGTATTTAAGAGTCTGTGTACCCCCGTCAGGGTGGATGACAAAGCTATTCTAGAGTGTCACTAGTCCCGTCAGGGTAAATATGATCCACTTTCGAATGATTAATCTAAATTACCTCATTGGCCCTAAAATTAACTACGCTCGTCAAAGTCAAATAGTTTCTATTTTATATTGAGTAATTAAGTCCATACCTAAGTCCCCCCATCAAGATGATCCACACGCCACATATGTGGAATAACTTAGATACTAACACCTGTTCTTAGTTAGCTACTCCAAAAACAGTAAATATTCACTAATTACAGAATAATGTAAAAGACCCAATTCAATTTAATTAATTAAAACCCAAATTCAAACATATGAAATTCAATAGTTTTAGGAATCACCCATTAAGCATTCTCAAGTACTAAAAGGAATTAGCTCATTCTAATTGAAAATAAAACTAAATTAAAAGAAATAAGACTCGTATTGTTTTACAGAAATAAAAAAAAAAAAAAAAAACCTAATTTCCGGAATTAGATTCGGCTGTGAATGGAGATATAGACCCTCTCTAGCTCTTCAGCTTTCTTCTGCTTCCTTCGTTGACTTCTCTTTGATGCTTTTCTTTCTGAATAATAGGTTGTGTGAAAAATAGAAGTCAAAATCTCCTTTTATAATGTAAAAAAAACGGATTAGGCTTTAGTCCAAGGTTTAAGTTAAAAATTAAAAGCCCAAGTCCATTTTCTAAGCCCAAAATCCCGTAATTGCTGCACCACCTCCACTAAAACAGCTCTAGCCGATTCGTTATAACTCCGATTGACCTCAAATCACTTGAAAAATTTCCGTAACTCGATAAGGAACATAATCTCTTCAAAGGTCAGCGGCTAAATCAACTCGTAAGTGCCTCGTAATCAGAAATCTTTGGCCTGTTTTCCAGATTTGCAGCTCCAAAATATAATTCTTTTCGGGATTTATCTTCAAGCTTTGACTCCATATCACGATCTTTGACTTTCTTTACGAATTCCTCTTCTAACTAACATTCAAAACCTACAAACTTTTCACTAAAATACACAAGATTACGCGCAAAAGTTTAATAAATTAAAAATACTAAAAATAAAAGAGGAAATTCGGATTATTGCATATTTAGCCCAAAAGTCTATCAAAATATTCAAATAAACATAAAAAATGATGTCTCCCAAGGGTCTAAAATAAGAACAATTAGGGATACATCACCATCTCAATATATTCCTCATGAAAACACACACTAAGTGACACCTTTGATAATTCGTGGGAAAATTGTACAATATAGGCGTAGTGAGTTCCATTCTCGACCAAGGTGAAAAGTTGTACCAACCAGCCTTTATATCCCTCTTCCTCCCCATAGCTAAATTGTCTTGTATGTATTAACAAGCTTGAAAAAGGTCGCCTATCGATGTAAATACAAGCTTTTTTTGAACACCACATGAAAAGAAACTATTTTGCCTACATGTGTGGCCAAGCTGGTTAGGTTAGAGCCCATAAGATTGCAAGAGACTGGTGATGTATAGGCATCGACAACCTAAGAATTATATCTAGTCATATGAAATATACCACAAATTTATTAGTATAGCACATGCGAGCTCTCACAAAGAAAACTGGTTTACTCAACTCTATGCCCTTGAGCATCCAAGCCAAGTTAAGGAGAGGCTTAACTATTTGAGTAAATATTTGTACTTACATAATGATTGGGAAACTTACATCAACCATCCAAATCTCTAAGTCATTAGGAATCTTATTCAGTGGCGTGGGAGCAGGATGGTTATTGGAGGAATCAACATATCATGTACTTATGTATCGACTGAGTGAAGAATCCGTATCCTTCCTATCCTCCAAACCCTACAAATGACGTAAAAGAAGAGAGTAAGGAATCTTGTAAGCATCCATGATAAAAGGCGTCTTTGGGGCATCATGCATTGTAAAATCTTTTACTCTCTCTGTTCCAAAATGTTTGTCCACTTTGCTTTTCACACGAATTAAGAAAATTAATGATTACAATCCCTATTACAAAATTACCCTTCATAAAGTGTCTTGATATATTAAATGTGTTTTGGAAATATAAATTTTAATTTTTTAATAAGGGTAGTAATGGGAAAAATTGGGGAAAAGTGTCTTGAAATACTAAGTGGACAAACATTTTGAAACACCAATTTTAGTAAGTGGACAAACATTTTGAAACGGAGGGAGTAGATGGTTTGATCGGTTTAGGAAAGTTCAAGACACCGATTAGGAGACAAAAAAGGCATTCCACCACTTAAAACAAGACAATGTCCACATGAATACCCCTTGTTGTCCCACATCGAGATGCCCGTTGATGGAGATCTAGTCCCACTAGTTGCATGATGTAAAAAGATAGAAAGAAAAGAAGCAACGATGCATATTTCAAGTGTTTAGCTGATTGTCTCAAGCGGTTTCCAAAAATTAAAGGATGTTGAAGGTCAGCTTAAAATTGCTTAGAGAATTGAAGTCCACAAATCTTGATAATGGAGGAAGCGTTTGGAGGCAGACATGCAAGTTCCTTATGAAATGATAACAACAAGGCATAGTGTTTCATACTGGTGAAACAGTTTGACGGTCTAGCATGCAAGGCTTAAATAATTTGTGAATTAAATGTTAAAAAATATGACACAAAGGGAGCCACGGCTATAGAATTTGCACGAATCTCAAAAGTAGTCATGAGGGAATTTGTAGATGCCCACCTTTAATGTTATTTTAAATGTTACTTACTTCAAATAAAACCCCAAAAAACCACATGAATACTTTTGAGATTCGCAAATTCCCTAAAGGTGGGCATTAATATTTGAAGTAATGGTAACGACTTCAACCATTAATGCAAAATAAAATCCCAAAAAACTCAAAATAATCCCAAAACTCTCCTAATTTTTTGTTAAATCCACAAATAATTTTCGGACCCATCAATAACAAAGCCTCTCCGATACATCTAGATCTTGTGGGTCCCATTTTCAAGCAACTTTATCCATCACTTTGTCCATAAATTAGGTATAATCTAATTTTTTATTTTGTTTAAATTATATAATTGTTGTTATATTTTGTATTATATAAGTGTAATTAGTAGTATTGAGTGTTTTATATGTGATATATTGTTAATTTTTTGTGATATAATTGTTATTTTTGAATTTTTGTTATCATTTTAATTTGGAATTTGAGTTATAATAATTTTAGGTGTTGTATTATTAATGGAAAAATAATGTAGGGACCTTTGGGAACTATTTAGATCTTTTAGGGGCATTTTTGTATTGATTATGATTGTAGGGACTATAATGTAATTTGAATATTTAATTAGGGGTCTTAGTGGACTATTTAGATAACTTAGGATCATTTTAGTAATTTTTTTATAATCATATGATTTTAATAGTATTTTAAATAGTTTAAAATAATAATAAATTGTTTAATTTAATTTAGATAATGAACCCGGTAAATGGACAAGAGTTGGGTTAAATCAAAGAATAAGGGTACGAGGGAATATATCGCGGGTATACTAGAGTTTGTTCATTTTGCGAGAAACCAAATGGATCATATGTCGGTAAAATATTTTGTCCGTGTAATTATTGTTATAAAAATCAAAAGTTACCAATTGACGATGTTCAAAAACATATATTTGAATGGGGTATTTGGTCATCGTATGAGGTTCGGACGAAACACGGGGAAGAAGAAGTAATACCCGTGGATGAACCAAACGAAGATAATGTAATGAGTAATGTGTTTCATGATTTGGGGCCCACTTTTGAAACACCGAGATGCGTGACGAGAATGTTGATGGAAACGGTCGTGGGTCTTTTGACGCGTTAATCAAGGAAATTGAGACAGATTTGTACCCCGGTTGTACTAAGATGAGTTCTTTGGATTTCATAGCAAAGCTAATGCATGTAAAAGTGAAGAACAATTGAACGAACACCTATTTTACCTAACTTCTTCAATTGTTGGGTCGTGTTTTTCCGGAACCTCATAACTTACATGATTCTTATGCGGATTGCAATAGAAAGTTGAAAAGTTTGGGCATGGGATACACCACGATAGACGTGTGTTTGAATGATTATGTTTTGTCTTATAAAGAGAATGAAAATCTTGAGAAATGTCCAGTTTCTGGAGAATCAAGGTGGGACCCGAATAAGGGGAAGAAAGTGTCGCATAAGAAGCTGCGTTATTTTTCGACCACGCCTAGGTTACAGAGAATGTATGCTTCGAGGCACACCATGAAAGATATGATTTGGCACCACACTGGAAAGAGTACCGACGAAAACGTGTTGCGTCATCCCATCGATGGTCATAGTTGGAAAATAGTTGACGAGAGGAATCCCGAGTTTGCTAGTGAACCACGTAATGTACGCCTTGGTTTGGGGGATTGATGGTTTTTGTCATTCGTCCATGCAAAACAACTCATATAACATGTGTCCGGTTATATTGACAATCTACAACTTGCCGCCTTGGTTATGCATGAAACAATCCACATTTATTCTTACTCTGTTGATACCGAGTCCTCTTCACCTGGAAAGGATATGGATGTATTTCTCTATCCGGTTTTAGATGAGTTGGAAACGTTGTGGGTCACGGGGATAGTTACATAGGATGCTTATATGAAGGAGGAATTTGTAATAAAGGTTAGTTTGATGTTCACGAAGAATAATTACCCGGTTAGATCGTACACTTCAGGATGGTCAGGTCAAGGATACTTAGCTTGTCCCGAATGCATGGAATATACTCCTTTTGTGCGGATTAATAAATGAGTTCTTTTATTTTCATAAAAGACGGTGGTTACCTCTGAACCATCTTTTTTGGAAAGACGCATCTTCGTACATTTTAGTCGATAATAGGGCCCCGCCTAGGAAACATAGTCTCACAGCTATTTAGACGCGGTTGGATGGGTTGCTGATTGTGTTTCCAGGAAAACACAAGGATTTTGGTGGCAAGGTGGCGAAGAAAACTGGACCTCGTAAGTCAAATTTGAAGAAAAAAAGTATATTCTACCGTTTACCGTATTGGTCGGAAAACTAGTTAAAACATAACATCGATGTGATGCATTGTAAGAAGAATGTGTGTGATGCTCTTCTCAGCACAGTTGTTGGTTTAGATAGGAAAATTAACAAATATAACGTAAAGGCGAGGAAAGATCTGGAAGCCATGGGTATAAGGAAGATTTGTGGTTATTTGTGGATTCACGTGGTAAGACCATTCTACCACATGCAAAGTATGTGATGACAACCGATAAGCGATGAGTGTTTCTAGATTGGTTGAAGGTGCAACTGTTTTCCGATGGTTTCACTTCTATCTTGCGAAACAACGTTCAGAGTGACACGAGGAAGATTATCGGTATGAAATCCCATGATTGTCTCTATTCATGGCTAGTATTCCAGGGTTAATCAATAACAAATCCATTAGTGATCCGATTATTGGGTTGTGCAGCGTGTTAAAAAATGTTTGTAAGACGAACCTGAGTAAAAAATAATTGGAATCGGGAAAGTATAAAGTGGTCGAGCTTATGTGAAAGATGGAGATGATTTTTCCTCCTGCTTTTTTTGACATTATGATCCACTTTGTTGTGCACTTGTACAAGGAAGCTCAGTTTGGAGGCCCGGTTCAGATGCGTTGGATGTACCCATTTGAGAGGTACTTGAAGAAACTAAAAGAGTATATTCGGAATCCGGCCAGGCCAAAGGGTTCTATCGCCGAGGGATATGCTGTAGAGGAAACTTTGACTTTTATATCTCGGTACCTTCAAGAGAAAAGTTCAAAGTTCAACAATCCAAGAAGATACGGTGAGACGATTCCTGAAAGTAAGGAAATATCAATGTTTAAGAGCCAGTGCAAGCCGATTGGTAAAAAATGGTTTGGTTACTTACCATTCAAAGAGAAGGAACACATCGATTGGTACATTCTTCATAATTGTGACGAGATCCAGCACTATATGATGTAAGTAACTTAATTAAAATAATTTATTTAAATTTTCTGTTATTGATTATTAACACTATGCTTTTTTTAGGGAACACTAGTCCTCACTTCCGGCCCTTGATAGAGAGAGAAAACACCGAGAGCAGTTTCATGGATATTCATGAAAAAGGTATACAAGTCTATCAAATAAATTGACTTTATTTTAACTAATAATTGACATTGTGTGTAGGTGTATTTAATGAAAAAATATGGTGATCCCCTTGCTAATGAAGAGTTACTTTCGTTGTCCAATATGTCGAATAGCGTCGTGTATATATAAGATTCTTGCATTGTGAACGGGGTCAAATGGGTTACGCATGACTCAAGATTACAGAGTTTGTACTATCACAGGTTGGTTACTTGTGTTTTTTTCATTAATTTATTTTTTAGTCGGGTGTTTGTATATAAACTAGTTATTTTGTAATGTCACAAGTGGAGATACTTTTTACGGTGAGTTGGTCAAGATTGTTGAGGTTGAATTCAGTGGTGGGTGTTGAGCTATGTTGTTTGAGTGAAAGTGGTATCACACCGATGAAAAAAAGAAACTATAAAAAAACAGAACACAAGGCAACAATGATCAACACAAGTTCTTTTGGTGGAATGAAGAACCCTACATCTTAGCAACTCAAGCAAAAAAGGTCTTTTACATTGACCAAATTAGCGCAAGTAAGGCGGAAAAGGGGTGGAAAGTTGTTTGGGAAGTGAACGACCGTCACGGATGGAGTCCCAGATTATTTGGTGCAAAGTAGATTTCCATTGGTCCAGATCCGATTGACATTCCGTTGGCTGATACAAACTTGGATTCGGAATACCTGCTATTTCAATTGTATATTTTTTCCTTAGATGGCAGCAGTGGTGCCACGTGGACACAAAGTAGATGGCGATGGTAACGATTCCTCTCGGATTCCTAATAATCCGAGCGCGGGTTGCAATGCACCAGGTATTCTTTTTATGTAAACTTATTTTGACTTAAATATGAATTTAATCGTAACATTAAACAGAGAACCCAGGGGTAAGACGACTCTCTCAACAGTCGTCAAAGCGCTAGAAAAGCACGAAGGGAGACTACCCGTGGATTTCTGCCATCTTGACAACACGTGGAACCCAATCGGGCCATTATCATCACGTGGGTTAGGTCATTAACGTGAGGATTCGCGAGACGATTCCCCTCTGTTTCGAAAACTAGGTAAAAGTCCCATCCGACGAGCAAGAAAAGATACTGAGACGCTTGAGGGTAAGTTAACTATACTTAACTTTTTTTTAATTTCCTAGGAGTTAATTATACAATTCTACTGAATTTGGTTTATTTGTGAACAAGACTTCTTTTGGGTTGAGGATTGGGAGACTCGCACAAATTGGCCTAGCATCTAAACGATGCTACACAACAAGTGTTGTAAGGGATTTAGCGATCACTAAAACTATGTGAAGAGCAAATTTTATGATACTGATAAAATTTCGGACGATCAGACCCCAGAGAATTGGAAAAAAACGGTTGACGTGTGGGACTTGGAGAGGTGTCAGGTAATTATTGTACTTTAAAATCTTACGAAAATATTCTCTTTATTGACTTCCTTGATTTATTTTGTTTTGGATTGTTTAAAGATTAACACCAAGTGATAGAGAATAAAGAGAATAGGAAGCATCTGCATGAACCGAGCGGGGTAGGTTCTATGACCTACACTAGGAAGAGGTCTACCTTGATTTTGGTCAGAAATTCATTTAAATAATTCTGAACTCGTTCTTTATTTGACTGTTTGATTGAAACATGAGGAGGAGAATAATAAGGCCCTTCGGTTGACCGAGGGTGAGGGATCACATCAAGCTTTCCCTATTCCCCCGATAAAAAAATCTTTTGGGAAATCAGGTTTGACAAGAAGAAGAATGGGTGGAGGGGCAGGGAGTACGAGCAAGCAGGTGTAAGTTTTAAAATACGCAAGCATTTATACTTTCAAATTAATATTTTATATTTTATTTATTCAACAAGACGCACTTAAGCCCATTCTGCAAAATAGAGTGCATGAATCACAAAGTCAAACTGGCTCTTCTTCATCTATACCCTCCTTACCGCAACATGAACAAGTTGATGCGGTCATGGAGGCGGCTCTCTTAGGGTTGGGGACTGGACGCGCTATTGGGTCCCCGGAGTTGGACACCCTCTTCCGGTGAAGAGGACGAGTAACAGTGCTTCTGATCCGGTCAGCGATAAAATGCTGAGGGACTACCAGCGGATGATGACCGCCCTTAACGACTTCCTTGTCTCCATGGGCAAGGACCCTATGCCAGATGACATATCTCGATTCTCGACCTCACAGCTAGTACCCGACCCATGAAGGAGGCGATCGACGCGCGAATGAGTGGGGTCATCGTGTTACTTAATCGGTGCAGGGATGGACATTAATCCGAGGGAGTTGCGCCTCTATCCGATACTCCATCCGCTCGTACTTTAGATCCCTCTCGAGCCACGCCTTTTGCTGCTCCTCCTAGTACTGCTGATTCTCCTTCTACTGCTCCTCCTACTGCTGATCCTCCCACTGCTCCTACTTCCGATCCTCCTACTACTCCTCGGTCAGCCGGCCACTCATGCTTATGGACGAGGGTTATAGTTTAGATGATGATGATACTACTAGATTGTAGTTTATACTTTGTTCTGGTATTTTTATGTATACTTTGACTTTATGTTGACTTTTTATTACGTTTGACTTTTGTTGACATTTTGGTCATCGGTTCTCGTTTATTATATATATTGGGTTTATTTCAGTTTTCGGCTTTATTTATATACAATATAAAATTAAAACATAAAAAAAACCAAATAAAAAACAAAACAAAAGACAATCTAAAAAAATTTAGAATATAATAGAAACAAAATTTAAAAAATTTAAATAAAAAAAAACCTTTAACGAGGACATTGGTCGTCACTTAAGATAGCCAAAAAGTCCTCGCTAAACACAAGGAGGTCAACCACAAGAACTTTTCTCTCGTGTTTGACCACATTTTTTGCGAGGACATGGCCGTCTCAAAAGTCCCTATTTTTAGCGAGGACAGCTGGTCCTCGCTAAAGATATGTTGGCTCACACGAGGACGCGTAGATGTCGTCGCGTAAGATATCTTTAGCGACGACTTTTTAGCGAGGACATGTTCTTCCTAAAGATAAAACACTCCTTTTGCGATGATTTTTAAGGTCTTTCACGAGGACTTATGTCCTCATAGAAGATAACGCGCGTAGTAGTAACTTATACTAACCGTTGTTTTTCTCCATATTTTATTTTGAGAAAAGTTTATTTACATTCCAATACCTTATCGTCGAAGTATTATCTTTTTTTTGTCAATCGTCGAAGTATTATCAAAAGTGTGTTTTTCTTGATATTTAACCTTTTATTTTTTGTATGTACTACTACGGAAAACTCTTCTATATATTAATATTTTTTTTATTAATTTGACTTTATGAAAAATTATCCTGATTTGACGGGAATTATGAAAAAATATATCTATGATGTGATGAAATTTTATAAAAAGTTATATATTTTATGAAAAGTTACCCGATGTGACTTTATTGTATTGAAGACTCTCTCTCTATCATCGACCGAAACCAGCTTTAACTAACTTTAGTGAAAAAAAAAAAAAAAACTAACTTTAGTGCATCAATCATTTGCTACTCATGTCGAGAAGTTTTGAGAGTTGAAGCCCTTCCTAACCAACTAGCCAAGAAGTATTACAAGTGCATACGACATACTACACATAGATACATTGTTTCTTTTCTCATAGAAACAAATTATAATGCAAGAAATTTCGGGGTATTGGAGCACGAAGTTTTTGAAAATGATATGAAATGTCACAATCTTAGTCTCTATCTTAGCTACTTTATTAACGTAATTAATAGCAAATGATACAATATGTCAAATTAACAACATAATATTACAATCAAATGTTGTTTTTTTTTTTGTCTTACAATCATATGATATTATAATTCACCATGTAATTTAGACGCCTGTTGCGGGATCAAGTAATTAGTCATTAATACCAAGTTGAGTAAGATTAACTGGACGGGGCCTTGATATTTTTTCAATCTTTAAAAAAAATAAAACAAGAGATATAGGGTTCGAAACTTCTCGCTAAACATAATAACCTTATTTTAATTAACTAAAAATATGCATAGGGAGACGTATATATTTCTCATGGAATTAATTGTGGTATACAAAAACTGACCCGAAAATTCATGTATAAATCGAAGTAATTAATCATTAGTAATGGTTTGATCATTGACCATTGTTTTCTCATAATTAATGAGTAAGCTGGAACTATTAGGGTTGACCATTAGTTTACACTATAAAACTTTGGTTACCTAATTATTGGTCCATCAAATTGATTCCACTTTGAACAAAAAATAAATAAAATTGAATCCACTTAGAGGAAGCAAAGAATAGTTTAATACAAATATTGTTTTCTACTACTACTAGTCTACTATCCAATAATAATATACTTGCACTTGCATAACAAGAACTCGGTGTATACAAATATATTCTAAATTTATCCAACATCATTTCAGTTAATTATTTGATGTAATATATAGATTATTGTTCACTCACATACTTTCAAATGTTTAGATGGTTAAATGATCTTGACAATAATTGTTATATTATTTAATATAATTTTATTAAAGTTATATATTTATATAAATTTATTATAACAATAATTTTATTTTTAATAGATCAATTTAATTTGAAAAATAATTTTTTAATATAAAATAATAATGTTACATTTCTATTAATATTAAAATAAGTAAGCGTCGTTTTTTTTCCAGTATGTATTAGGGATAAAAATGGTTACGGTCAAAAAACATAGTCGATGGTAACTGAACCTGTTGAAAACTGATTATATACTCGTGGTTAATACCATTTGGTTATGATTTTGAAAAGTGTAACTGATGGCTAACACGTTAGATTATGGTTTTAGATAAAAATAAAGTCGAATAAGCGAAAATCGTTTATTGTCATTTATATGTTCATTATTTTTATAATAATCTAGGTAAAAAATATATATTTAAATTCTGAAACAAAAATTTAAATATTAGATTTAACCAACTAAATAACACATATCCAATTTAATAAAAAATTAATAAAAGTTTGTACACACTTAGAAGAGTTTTCTTATATGTGTGCTTTTATTTAGAAAATTTTGATATATTTATAGAGTTACCATTTAGTTATGGTTAAAAACAGCAAAACCATTTTTAAAAAACAGAAATCTAAAGATAAAAAATCACAAAATGGATAGTTAAAACTGTTAGATTATGCTTTTAAATAAAATACTATGGTTATATAAAAAAACCGAACGGTTGACATCCCTACTTTTTATAAACTCAAATGTATCATGTAAATATTCAAAATTTTCATTTTAGTCTCATTATTAGAAAATTTTCCATCTAATAGTCGTATTCCGGGATGGATCCAAAGAAGAGGGAGTGGAGGAGGACACAGTGAGAAAATGCCATAATTTCTTTTTTTAGCGTAATTTTTTAAAGAAAAATAGACCTTTGTCCCCAAATTCTCCCTGGACTAGAAATTATCCTAAAAACCATAATTTTAGGGATAACGCTTCCAACCTTGCTAATTGTTCTAATTTTTTGTCCCTGTGACCCATCCAGGATCCACCCTAATCCTACAAATTATGATAACTACCAAATTACATAGTGACATGTGCCTATTATTGCAATTATCGGTTATGATTAAAGGTAAATATTAGTAGATGAAAGTCTTAGAATTTATTATCATCATGTTATCTTATTTTTTATAAAACGTAATTTAAATACATAAGCAAAAAAACATTTTTAAAAAGGACATATATGATATACTATAAGAATATAATAACACATTTGTTTGACCATCTATATAGTCCAACCGGAACTGGAATTGTTCAAATTTAGAAGCTAGACTGATCAAATAGATGTGAATGTAACTTCATAGCGGAGGGAGAAACGCATGCGTCAATCAATGCTTTGGAGTTAAAAAGACAATTCCTTTACGAAGAGAAAATTATCTTCTCAGATAACCTTGAAGTGTTTAAAGAAATCAAACAAGTGTCGGCGGCTAGTTAGAGACTCAGACCGTTGTTAAGCCACATCAATAAACTAGCAGTGGAGACAAGTCCAGTCAATTTCAGACACATCCCACGTTACCTCAACACCTAGGCGAACAAGTTAGCAAAGAAAGTCAGACATAAGGTAGCAGTACGACGGGCAGCAACAACTAGGATCATTACAGAATTTCATAGATTAGGGATAGGTTAAGGGATTTGTTTTGTAATTTGCTTAACCGTCCAAAAAAATATAATAATGCATTAATATATTATTTTATTTATTAAATAACTTCGAAATATCTATGTACACTTAATTGGTAAGCAGAGTTGATATTGTCTACTATAGTATAGTATATTAATCTTATATAAGGCAAAATAATACTGACGGGAGGCACGAGGAAATTAAGGACCATATATGTCCCTTTGACTTGTAAGCACATTTTATTTTATTTTAATCTAAAAATTGTAAGCACAAATTAATAAACTCAACTTTCGCCTATTTGATTCATTTTTTAGTTTATAAGGCAAATAATAAATAGGTATAATTGTTGAGTTTTTTTCTTTCAAATAGACCGAAATTCGAAAACAATTGCAAAAATACACCATGTCAGAAACTATTTGCGCTTATATACCATTTCAGATACTAAGTATCCGAAATGAGACCATTTCAGATACTAAGTATCCGAAATGAGACCATTTCAGATACTCAGTATCCGAAATGGTATATAAACGCAAATAGTTTCTGACATGGTGTATTTTTGTAATTATTCTTGAATTTTGGTCAATTTTTGAAAAAAACTACATAATAATAGCTCATGGTCAATTATTACTTTTTTACCAATATTTTTAGAAATAGCGGTATAGGTTAGTACACCGTGAATATATAATGATTGACAAAAAAAGTTTATGGAATACGAGTATCTCTTTTACATCGTCTAGTCATTAGATTGTTTGTATGTTGCATGTTCAGTGTGTTAATAGCGAACGAAACTGGTCCAGTCATGTTAAAAAATCTTCTTCAACATCTGAATGTCTATGTTGACAAACTTGTAAAGACAAACTTACAAAGATTGCTAGACAAAGAACCATGGCTACAACGATAACGACTTTAGATAGGGAGACTTGTTTTGACAAATTAGGCATGGTTGACTTTTGTTTATGTATAGGTAGTAAGGAATATTAGTAGTAGTAGTATTATCTGTCAAAAAAAAAATACAAAATCGATTGTAGAAGGCGAAAGACTTTTTGGGTTTCTCCAAAATATAATTTCTAGGATCTTTTAAATTTATTTTATATTCTTATATAAAAATTAAATTTTCTATTTAAAAATAAAATTTAACAATTTAGAAAATCTTACTGCATAAAAAAACTATACCACCTCTTTTTCTAATTTATTTAAAAGTTATTAGTTTATAAAAAATAAATAATTAAAATTCAACTTTTAATAATGCCAACTTTTTTTACACTTTCTAAGATATTTTATTTATTTCAATATTATTTTTTATTTTTTATTAAACAATGTTTTTATAAATGTGTGATATAAAAGATAAGGAATCAATAATTAATTAGAACAATAAAACATAAAAAAATTAAAATTTTTAAATTTTAAAAAAGTATATTTAAAGAAAAAGAAAAGAAAAGTCAACATTAAAAACCAAATAAACAAAAAACCTAAAACTTATATCTTTACCCTAGCATTTATTGTCATAATAAACATAAAAAAAAAAAATCTCTTTAACATTCACCTTTCCACTTCCAACAAAAAAATAAGAACACCTTCCCACCAATCCAACCATGCACAAGAAAACTGCTGTCACTTGTGGATCATTCTCCACCATCATCAACCTGGCTTCGCCACCAAATAATTAGTGTACAAGAAAACCGCCGTCACTCGGGAGCCATTCTACACTATCATCAACCCGGATTGGCTCCGCTATCAACAATTGAAAAACTCAAATTAAGGTAAAAAAGAAAAAAAATTAACAACTGAAATTCTATAAAACTAATTTAAGGTAAAAAAATAATTTTTTACCATCAATCATTGAGAAACCCAAATTAAGATAAATAATTAAATTTTACCACTGAAGAATGAGTTTCAAGTTTTATATTACATTGTTTTTCAACGTTTATATTATATTTTTGAATTGATGAGTTTTGCGTTTTGTGTTTCATTGTTTTTCTAACATTTACTTTTTTTAATTTTTCAACATTTTTGGTTGTATATATTTTTTGTCTTAAGATTTATAATTTTATTTGAAAAGTGTTATATTAGTGTTAATATAAAAATATGTTTATGTGTAAATTTAAAATGTATGTTAACCTACTATTTTGTGTAATCACCCAATGTTTTTGTATTGCTAACTCATTATTTTTGTATTATCAACTTATTGCTTTTGTACTGTCAACCTACATTTTTGTGGTGTAAACCCACTATATTTGCACTGTTGACCCACAATTTTTGTAGTGTCGCCTGACTATTTTTGTAATGTCAACCCATTATGTTTTATTTATACTTTTAGCCTCTGATTTCTATTTTTTTTTATGCACATGCAGGTTTGACGATTCAAGGAAGTGATTTAATTCTAGAGATATTAGCTAATAAAGTCCAAAAACCCGATAATCCACCCTCTTGCAGTCCACCGAATTACTATCCACCGAAAAGTTCTATATTTTTAGATTTATCCCATTCCTACCCCTAAAATCAACGTATTAATTAGATCATGTGCCATAATTATCTTCAATAACCGAATCCTTATTATTCATATATATACTAAATCCCTTAAATATAGAAACCTCCTGATGGAAAGTGGGTATTGTTACTATCAATTCTGTTTGCAAGGGTTACATTCATTCTGCTACAAGCGAATTCAGAAATCCAGTATAAGTATCTCAATCAAAAGGTAAGAAGCTTATCTACAAAAACACATGTAATCTATTTTTTTATTATACAGTTAGATATGAGATTGTTAGATATAAGTATAACATTGTAAAGAAGATATATTTTTTATTATACCTTTTATGAAAGCGGTGTAGCATTTACTGCATTATATTAGTCTTAGAGTTGAATTGAAATTTTCTCGTTATGATATGTTAGAAATGCATTATTATGGTTCCCTTGTAGCTAATATATTTTGTAGTTTGACTGCTATAAGGTTTTGAAGAGATATAATGGTACAAACTAAACAAACAGGATGCTAAGTGTGTTGATTTCTTGTATTTGATTTGTGAGCATTAGAAGTGCAAGATTATTAGTGAGGATGATTTCGCCATAACCACGCTACTTTCTCAAATCTCGTTGAATCACCAAATCACATTTGAGGAAGCGTTTCATATAATAAGTGAACAATTACTAACACATTTCATATAATTTTTTTATACTTGGATAAATTTTGTTTAATAAGAGATATTTTACATGATTTATTTCATCTGCTTTGTATACGAGTGGTTTGCTTTTGTGAATTTTATATGCACACGAATGCTATTAAAAAAATAAAATATAATATACCATTAACCCAAATATCAAACTAATAACCCACTGAAAACACACGTATAACCCATTGTTTTGCTACAGATAACTTGTTGTCATAGATCATTCAACTCATTCATACACATACATATACACATTGGTGTGGCCTAAGGTGTGATAAAATAATGATATAAATAAGTGCAAATAAACACCTTAAACTAACACGGTACTGCAAGTATTACAGGACGTATGCAAGTTTTAATGATAAGAAGATTCGTTCCTCAGGGACTGACGAAAGTTAGAACTTATGCAAATTATCAAGTGCAGATATAGAAGATAGAAAAGACAATACGCAAGTAGAAAGAAGAGATAGATAAATATTTATTTGGTTTTTAAATAAGAAAACTAAACTACTAAATTAAAAGACAGAAAACAAATAAAGGAAAAGAAAAGAAGATAGTATGAAAGTCTAGCTTGAGTTATTAGCACGCAATCCCCACTAGTTTTGCCGTTCTAAACATGTAAGGGTAAATTATGTAGTATTTCCCTAATCGGTCCCAATTCGCTATCGGTAGTTTAAAATAGGATTTACATGTGTCAATAAGGCTTTCTAAGCAAACTTTTCCTGTAATTGGCCAATAGTCACAAGGACTAAACCATAGTGATTATCTAGCTAGGTTGGGTTGTCAGATCAAACCTAATACTAGACGTTATGTGCTAAACATGCAATTAAAAACCGTTGTCAATGGTGACCTAATTACTAGATGGTAATTCTATATGGGTGCACTTACACAAGAACACAGAATATAAATCCAAACACATAAATAGAGAATAAAAACTATAATTCAATTTAGAACATTAAGTTCCCAAATTAGATAGGTGTCAATCAAAACTAGGGTTCATACATATATGCTAAACACTCAAACTAATAAGAATTAATTCATACAAAGAAGAGAAGAGAAAAGAATTACAAAATAAGAGGTTGAAGGAGACATAGTTGTTGCACAGCTCCTTCCAGACTTCTTCTCTTGTGTTGCAGCTTCCTCTTGGCCTTAGGGTCTGGCCAAGGATGATTTTAGAGTGTTAAGAGGCTGTATTTATAGGGTATAGGAAGATCTAATTCGTTTTCTTGAATGAGAAGGAAAGTAATGGACTCCTAGTCCAACTCAAATTCGTATGGAAATAAAGATAAACACTGCTGGACCGTTTTGAGCATATCTTCTTCGTTATTGGTCGGTTTGAGCTCCATAAGATACCAAAAGAATCGCAACAGAATTATCTTGACCCTAAAGAAGGAAATTACCAAAATCGGCCTATTTATTAGGTAAAAACGCACATCTTTAGGCGTGTACTGCAGAATTCAGATTTAGGCAGCTTTTCCTTTTCCTAATTGAACTCTGTTTCCTTCTATCTCCAATTTCCATGCTAATCTCTTTCCATATCTTGTAGTCTTTGACTTGGACTCTAATTAATCTCCATAATTATCTTTAAAGCTTCACACTAAATAAACAATTAAACCCAATATGCTCTAAAAATATTATATTACTAAATCAAGACCCAAAATAGGAAAGTGCACTAAACTAAGCTAAAATCAACCTATAAACTAATAAATAAGCCTAAAATGATGTCTCTGAAGTATATTTAATTATCACAAATGAGGAGACATCACACACACTAATGCTTGTTGTTGCAACATCTCAAGTCATTATTTTATGTGAAAAGTATACTTTAATTCCTACCAGGCTACCATATAGAACACACTTACGCATCACTGAGGTTTTCCTTGTAAATCAAATCATTATATGGTTTTGGCTTCAAGTGCAGACCTAAAAGTTGCAGGATCATAACCCACTGAATCCTACACACACCACCATAAATACACTAGTAACCCATTTATAACTGTTATTCTACACATACCATCACTTCCAGTGCACCATTATTAACTATCATACAATACTATCCCACACATAACCTATCACAACCACTGTGTAAACCATAAAACAGCCACAATGGTGGGTCATTTATGTTATAAATGGTGGTGTAACTGTTATAGTTGATGGTGAGGAATGAGAAAGTAGCAGCTTGAATGAGAAATTATGTATGTGGTGCTATTTGCTCGATTGGTGTTGCTATATCGTCTGAAGAATGAGATAGTAACAGCTTGGATGTAAATCTTACAGCCGTGAATAAAGTAACAAAATTTCCAATAGTAACAAATTTACCATTGTATTGTGCTTTTATTATTGGATTTATTAAATATGTGAATATTGAGGGAAACTGTTAAATTGCTATATTTATGGAACGTAATTTACTGACCATGTTTGGTAAGTCAAGTAACATTAATTTGAGCAGCAGGTCATATCAGACTTTTAGGGTGGGTTGAACTCGATGGGCAACTGTCAATGATCTATGAACTCTATGAGTTAATGACCCTCAGTTCTATGTTATAAAATATTACATAGTGGTTTAATTTTAGAATAGGGAATATTTTAATTACAGAAATGTATAGGTTTCAGATTTTTTCAATATAAAAATGTATTAGTCATATAGTTTTTTTAGTTATGGGAAGTAAATATTTTCTTAAATGATTTATTTGAAAAAGTGTATCTTAGACATTTATTTGAATTGAACTTCAATTGGTGGGTCATAGACTTCATAGGTAACTTGCCTTTTATTTAACTTATTATATATTTAAATTTTTTAGTTTTCTTTTATATAATTTGTATTTTTTTTCTTTGAGTGATTTATTTAAAATACACATTATACCCTTAAAAAATATGAGGTCCCACTTTGGTTAAATTAGAGATATTAGTTCAAAATAAGGGTGAAAATTGGTCGGATCGGATTGACGTATAGGTTATGCCGAATATTTCTAATTTTTCCGGAATAGAAAATCCAATCCAATTTCAATCTAAAAAACCGTAATTCAAAATTTTGTTTTGATTTTGGAATACCTGGAATTTTTTGGAATACCTGGAATTTTTTAGAAAATTTGGAATATCTCTATTTTTGGAAAAAAAATTCTTAGAAATGTTCTTTTTCATAAATTTTTGCGATATTATATATCTATATATATATTATTTTCTAAAAATTATAGACATAACTACAAAATAAATTATAGCATGAAAGCAATTCTAGTTCAATTTTTAATCATTAAATTCAGCATTCAATTATTTTTTAAAAGTTAAATAAGGAAAAAATATTCAAGCAAAAAGTTCTTTATGTAATACAATGAGGTTATAGATTAAAATCATTAAATGTATCTGAATCTTCTTCAACAACAACAAGAACTATATATAAATAATATTAAAGTGTGTGTCTCGTATATATAAACATTAGGTTTCTTAATATTGAAAATATTTTGGATTGGGTATTCAAAAAAATACTTGGATAATCTCGATAAGAAAAACCAAAAACAGAAATTTGATAAAAAATAGAAATTTCAAATTTGCAATATGTAATTCACATTCGTTCCAAACAAATTCAGAAACAAAGGAAACCAGAAATTCAAAAATCGAAAGGTAAAAAAGTAATCCCAAATACAAAATTATCAGATCGGAATCGATTGAAAAATTTCAGTTCTAATTTCCATCCCTAGTATAAAAGGACCAAAATCCCCCAACAACCCATCCCATAGAAACCACTCCTTTTTTACCCCCTCAAAAAGCTCGAATAAAATGTGATGTCACTTATTTACACCTATTACATTCGATGTTGAAAAAGTCGACTCCTTAATTATAGCACTAATGTATATCATGCACAACAAACAAATCAATTCAAATTTTAAATGCATGGACATTATAATGGTATGTGTGCTATCATCTATCTCTTTTTCCATCTGTGTGTAAATCCCTCGATTGTTACCAAGAATTATTTTATGTGCAAATCATACAGAAATTGCAATAAACTTGTTATTTTTGTATGTGTTTGATCATTATTTTGTACTTGTTATTCGGTTACGTTCTTATGCAGTACGAATCAATTTCTAATAATTTTTAAGTTAAGTATTGCAGTAATTTACTGATACTCAAATCTTATCTGCCGATTTTAGTATTCTTGTAGCAGTTCTTCTTAGTTGTGGATCTCCTATACTATTAGAGTTTCTAGTTCATATCTTCAATATGTAACAATAGGTTTGTAATTCAATATGGTTGTTAGTTATTAAATATATAAATGTTCGTATATTATTTGTCTTTTATCTCGATACTTTCATAAGATTGTTATTGTATTTGTTGAGTTATGGTGTGTTTATTAAGTTAATTGTTTATTGATCAGTCCTGAGAATACAATTAATTAACACCCCAATAAATCTACACCACTAACCCACTATCTCAAACAACTGACTCACTGTTATATTCACATGGCCCATTCTTTTTGATCTACCCTACTCAGTGGGTAGTTCTAAGTAACTCCCAAAATTGTGTACTATATTCATGTTTAGTTTTCTAACCATGATATTTTTAATTAAGTCAGGGGTGTTAAGGCTAAACATAACCCACATTTGTTCAATTTGAGGCTAAGTAATGTAGTTATTTTGTATTCATTAATTATATATATATATATATATATATATATATATATATATATATATATATATATATATATATATATATATATATATATATATATATATATATATATATATATATATATATATATATATATATATATATATATATAGCTAGCCTTCACGAGAAAAATCATATCATCTGAAAAAAGTAGATGAGTGATATGGCGGAAGTGTTTTCCTATTTGTATCCCCTTAAAAATTTCATTTTCTTTTTTGTTTTGAACTAAAATATTAAAAGTCTGTGATAATACAAAAATATAGGGGGACAGTGGTCCCCCCTGTCTGATGCCTATAGATGGGCATCCTATTTCATGTATTTATTCATTTATATTAATAGAATATGTTACCAAGGTGATACAGTTCATAATTTTATCAACCTCGTTACTTATAAATCCCGTTATTATCATTAGGTCTCTCAAAATTTTTCTTTATTATATATATATTTATAGGGTTTCTTTAATCTGCTTTAATAGCTACATAATATTTTATTTGTAATTTTTATTTTTTAATATGGTTAATTTCCTCATGTGCAATCATCGAGTTTTCTTGTATAAATCTATTTGGTATAAATGCAGTTTAATAATCACTTATTGTTGTTTGTATTTTTGGTTGTAATCTATTAAATATAACTCTAGCCATTGGCGAATCCAGGACAAAAGCAAGGATGGGCTTCAATTAAAGGGGATTCGGATACAATGTCTCAATTGTTTTTTGAGATAGTTGCACTATATATCCTTATATTATGCAAAACCTAAATTATCTATATCTATGTTCGGCAAAAATTTGCACTATAAACATTGCTAATAATTTTTTTATAATTACTTTATAAATCAGTATATTATACAAAATGATCTGTAATATAGAGTTGAAAGTCATATAAAGATTCTGAAAAAATATTAGAGTGGGCTATAAAGATTATTAGTTTCTTTTCATTAGTCGTAATTTCTTATTTACAAACAAGTCAGTGAACTATAATAAGCTAAGAAATAAATTGAAAATTCTCATTTTATTAAATCGAGGGTGGGCTTAAGCCTACCCACTTGTTTGGATTTTTTATAACCATTTTGTTGAAATCTTCAATATACTCCTTGGATAGGACTTTGTTGAACTATTTCCCTCCTCTGGATTTTGTAAACTTTATGTCTTCTCCTCTTATTTAGGACCATACTAGTTCCGCTTTGTTTCCTCTACTCAACTCTATAGCTCCATCAAATCTGAACCACTTAGTAATTATATTCTATTTGTTCCAACCGTCTTTTCCATACTAGATCGAGATTCGTTCCTCTTTGGCTTCCAGAATCTCTTTTGTTGAATGGGCTCTCTTTGTTTCTTCATTGGTTGTTGTTGTAAGCATAAACTCGATACCTAAATATTCATCCTCATCGTCTTCTTCTTTATCGCCTCTTTTTGTGGTTGGGGTGGTTATCTTTGCTTGCTTTTGTTGTTGGTTATCTTGGGTATTTGTGTTTAATTGTGTCTTAGTTTGAACTGTTTAAGGTGGATTGGGATTTTGTGGTGGGTTAGGTGTCGTAATCGAAGACAAGAGGGTATATTTAATTTCTGATGAGAAGGGTAGTTTAACTGATTTATGTGGGGTGGGGCTTGTGTATTTTCTGAAGACCATGTGCTCTACACGTGTGTGTGCCTGGCGTTTTTTTCATGTAAGTCTCCACCTTATCCTGCTTAGAGAAGTCCACGTCATTAAGTATGACATGGCATTTTTTAAAAGTAATTCTTCAATTGATAAACGAGATTGTGTCATTTTTTTGTATCTTTTCTTATCTGGATTATACATCTCTTTACCCATTGAGTCTTCTCTTTCTTTAGTGGATTTGGTGGCCAAGCTCTACATCATCTCATCCCCATTTACTTTGCCGCCTCTTTTGGAATTACAGGTATGTTCTTGAAAGGACGTATGTACTTCCTTTCCCTAGTCCATCTGATGAATATTATCGATCATCTTCTTGGCTGCAAATTCCCATCTATAAATCATGGGAATGGGGTGAGAAATTCTTGTGGAATTTTTCACTCATCTAACTAATTTTGGTATTATTTTCTTTGGATTATTGCAGATACTCTCATCATGATCAAGGGTTCTGCACTCGTAGCAGTCTTGACCCAGGTTCTCGAACTTGAATTCGATCCATGTCGGAATATTCGTGTTTCCCCAATCATTGAAATCAGACTAGATGGGCATATCAAGACTCCAATATATTTTAACTCTTGTAAATGATTGACATGTGTTGTATTTTCCTGGAGGGAGTATGATTCGTGAACCTTACCAATTGGAACACATATTTACGATATGCTGGTATTGTTGTGAAGAGTGGTTAGTAGTCAAAAGATTTGAACCTAGAGTGTTGTATTGGTCTCTCTCTCTCTCTCTCTCTCTCTCTCTCTCTCTCTCTCTCTCTCTCTCTCTCTCTCTCTCTCTCTCTCTCTCTCTCTCTCTTGTTGTTGTTATCCACTTCATTGATAGCCAAATGCTTGCCTAGAAAAGTTCAGGGTCTCCTTTCCCAAACTGATCATTAATCTTCTTTGTTTGTGAATTTGATGACAAATTCATTCATTCCTTTCTTTTTTGTATTGGTTTTGCCTTTTAAGCTCAAATGCTTCTTTATGTGCTTCCTTATCACTGAGAAGTTGATGCTTTCATGATGTAAAACCTTACCAATTAGTTTTGGATCCTTTTTTTGTAGTGAGTGGTTTTGTTGATTGAGAGTTTAGTATCTCCTTCCTTAGTGTTTGGCGGAAACCTGAACACTCATGTGGTACACCGTATGAGATCTCCGGTGCAACGCGCCCAATACCGTGTCGTCAATCGTGCCAGACCGTGGCGACGGTCCCGAATAGAGAATTCATGCGGTACATCGCATGCCTCTTCCGGTGCACCGCACCAGGTCAATACCGTCACAACGGTATGTTAATCAGGTTCTTTGCCGATAATTAGCGCCCCATATCGTGTCGTCAAGATCGTGGCACGGGGTCTAATAAACTTTTCATGCGATACACCACACGAAACGCCAGAAAACTTCGAAAGACCATAACTTTGTGCTCCGAGGTCGGAATTAACTTTTTCTTAAGTCTAAACCGCATTTTTTCATATCTGTCAAGGCCGGTCCTGGTAATTTGGAGACCCTGGGCGAAAATTTAAGTTGGGCCCAAGAACGACTAATAAAAACGGACTATTGTACATGCAGTTGGACAAACCCGGAATATTGGACATATACAAAAAACAAAAATTAGGTACAACTCCTAGCCCATGTTGGACTTTTATATGCATAGACACTAAATGCAATTATATAAAAAATTATTTTATCCACCTTAAAAAACGTAAAAAACAACATACATTCATATCCATGGGTATGGACCCACCTGTTAAATGAAAAAAATAAAAAAATAAAAAAACAAATTACTAAAAAAGAAAAAAATAAAAAAAGCAAAATTTGAAAGAATGCAATTGGAAATGAAGACTAAGTGTTATTGGAAAGTATTTTTTTAACTAGATTTTAAAAAGCTCGGATGAGATTTAGACTCTAATTTATATATTCCTCATTATCCAAATCCAAGGACTCTTTTTTGTTCAAATATTCGCCGATGACTTGATCGTGCATGCAAGACGACAGTGTCTTAACTTCGATTTAAAAAAAGGGAATATAAAATTAAAAAGTGACAGGACAAATCCTCATTGGGAAACAGCCATGCCAAGCTGGTGGTCCAAAATTACATGACAGTACACAAAATCCATTGCTTCACGCCCTCCTTATTTTCTTTTACGAGTCTAGTCTATGATAATATAAACCAGAAATTGTTAGTAATATATTTATGACTCTGCCATACACATAGCGTCAGCAATTTTCTATAAACGATTATCTTTTGTTTTATATTTGTACAGCCAGCCTGTTATATAGGATCAGATTAATAAAGACTTTAGGAAGGAGATTTGGAACAAAAAAAAAAACTCAGTAGATTAGTATAGCTTAAGTTTTTTTTTGACTATAAATAACTTTGTGTTTAACAATAGCCCTGCCTGATAAATATTTGGTTTTTACATTTTTATTTTTACAAAAATACATATCAAGCAGAAAGATTATCCACACCTTTGGGCTCATCTGAGGTACTAATTGAGAATCTGTTTATTTCTTCTCCTTATCAATGCAGCCCACCAATAGAAAGTACCACCAAAATTCGTGCATATGTTTCATTCAAGTTAGAGAAAACAATCACAATTATAGTTATCCGCAATTGAAAATGGGGTCTGATTTCTGGTTTTGCATAGTCAATCATATAATGGTAAATGATCAAAATTCTTCTTTTTGAAAAAAAAAAAAAAGGATCAAAGTTCATTTAACTTTGCCATTGAAACTAATTCATCTTTCGTTCTTTAGACAATTCAGTCTACTATCGTTGATTGTCCCGAAAACCCTAAACGGTAAGATGGATATTATCGCCAAAACAGAGGGCCGCAGAACTGGGATCTATAACGGATGATAAGCAACACAATAAAGATGCTGAAAATACAGTTATACAAGAAGACAAAAGTAGTTAAACAATTTTACATAAGTATTATGTGTATATTATATTCTCTTTTACATTCTATATAAACTGTTGTAATACAACACTATCATATATACAAAAATATATATTTCTCTCTTTTCTGTTATGGTATCAGAGCTAAAGGGGTAAAACATGAAGTAATTTTAAATTCTTTTCCGCCATTAATGGCGTAAAATTGCTTCTCCCCAATCTCGATTCTCTTCCGCTATTCATATTAATATTTTTCTAAGTTTTTTACACTCGACATGGGTGATTCTTCCTTTTCTTCTCAAAATCCTTCACCAAACATTTCTTCCAGCACTGCAAATTCTGCTGGTCTTTTGCTTCTTCGCCAAAATTGGTCAAGTTTAGTTCAAGTCAAACTCGACTCTACAAATTACGTGCCATTGCAAGCTCAATCGAGGCGATTCTCAAAGCTCATGGTTACTTATCTCACGTTAATGGTTCGATTCCACATCCCGCTTCAACAAGTTCAGCTTACACGACGTGGCTCATTGAAGATCAACAATTAAAAGTCTCGTTGCTGGCTTCTATGATTCCTTCAATCTTATCTCAGGTTGTGAATTAATTCATGCTTTTGATGTTTGGCATAAATTAGAAGAAATCTTTGTATCTTAATGTCGTACTCATGTACATCAATTGAAAATGAAGTTATGCAACATTCAAAAGGGCGATAAGCCTATGAATGTTTATTTGGGTGAAATACAGGAATTATGTGATGGTTTAGAAACTGATGCCTCTACCTTACCTCTTGAGAACATTAAAATGTATACATTGCCTGGCTTACCCTCTGAGTATAATCAATTTAAGTCGAGCATTCGAATATCCAATGCTCAATCATCAACTTTGAGCTTTCACTCACTCGGTAGCTTACTTGTTTCAGAGGAGTTTCATATGAAAATGTTAGATTTATGTGCAATTTCTTCCACTCATACTGCGTTTTTCACTAATCCTCAAGCTTCATCACCTCCTCAGTTCAACAACAACAATACCACTAGAGGTCGTGGGTTTAATTCTGGTTTTCGAGGTCGTGGTAGAGGTAGATCAGGCCGTGGTCCTTCTATTTTGGGTCAAAAATCTGGTTCTTCTTCAGCTCAAACTCATAATTCAGTTCCAACTTGTCAAATCTGTGCCAAATTTGGACACTCGGCTATTGATTGCAGGTATAGAGGTGATTTCACAACTTTTCCCTCTCCTCGAGCTAAAGCGCGTTGCGTTGGCAGCTCAAGTTTCTTCCTTAACTCAGGCTTCATCATCATCACAATCTTCATCGTCTTCTACTTATGATCCTGAGCTTTGGTACTTAGATTCTGGAGCTAACAGTCATGTTACAAATGACTCATCCTTACTTCAATCTTCTACTCCTTACAATGGTGCTAATGCAGTTTCAGTGGGTAATGATAATGCTTTGCAGATTGCTAACATTGGTAATAGTAAGTTCTTTACCTCTTCTTGTGTGTTCAAGTTAAATTCTATCCTTCATGTTTCTGAAATTACATCCAATTTATTGTCTATATCCAAATTCAGTTTTGATAATGATTGTGCTATCACTTTTACTTCTAATTATGTGGCTATTTATGACATTCACTCTCATACTCTATTGTTTCAGGGCCCTTGTGAGGGTGGGTTGTACTTTCTTCCCTTAGGTGGTCAGTTGAATTCAAATCCTTCACCTGGTCCATCCATTTTCAAGTGTGTTGGCATATAGCCTCCCTTAATAGGTTGTTTTAATGTGACACATCCTCTTGTGTTTAGTGTGCTAATTTCTATTGTTATTTACATTCTTTCTTGCACTCTAATTCATCAAAAATCTCATTCTTTATCATTTTGATCAAAGCTTTATTGTTTTATCTTAAGAAACTAATTCTCATACAAATGCTATTAACCGTATCTTTTTGTACATTGAGAATTAGCTTTAGTGATCAACTTCAAAGGTTCTTAGAATGATGTTTCCAACAACTTTCGTAAAGAAGACTTATTGATCCAAGTCATTATCTTTCAAAGTTACTTGGCGCGGTACACCGGACGAATGGCGCGGTACACCGGACCAAGATTGCGGACCAGGGCGCGGTGCAGAGGCTAGCCCGTCAGTAAGCTAGAAAATCAAACCATTGAAGCGCGGTACACCGCACGAAATCTTGCGGTACACCGCAAGAAAGGTTTTTCTGCACAAAAGACAAGTCATAAGAAATATATCCGTTGGGAGATTAATAGATCCGTTGGACCCAAGTCTTATGACCGTTGGAAGCCATTTTCTACTATAAATTGAAGCTCTTTGAAGGCTACAACTACACCAACTAATTACAAACATTAAGGGGCTTAATTGCTATCATTCAAGAAGGTGTCAAGTGCTATACATAGTCAAATTCAATCTTAGTGAGCTTATAAATCCTTTCAAGGAGTTAATCAATTAAGCCACAAGGTTCTATCCACTCAAGAGGAGTAAACAAGCTTATAGTCATATCCACTCTTTTAGGAGTTTTAGTTACAAGCTTTTATAAGCAACCCTTTAAACACTTTTGTTGCTATCCTCTTAAATCTAGGTCTTGTAATAGATAGATTAAGAGAGAATTCAAGTATAGGGAGTATACTTGGTATCCTTGTGTTGTGATTACACAAGTGGTTTGTCCTTCGTGTTATCGAAGAGTTTGTAAAGGTTATTGTGTTCTCGACCCGGTTAAGAGAGACACGGGAGCTTAGTGAAAAGCTTGAAATCCTAAGGAGGCTTCCTTAGGTAGTGGATGTAGGGAAACCGAACCACTATAAATCGTGTGTATCTTTCTATCCCTACTCTATTTACTTTCCGCACTTTATATGTTTGATAATATGCTAGCATGAGTTCTATGATATTGTTTATCTAGGATATCTAACATATAGTCTTCTAGAGTAGTTTAAGATATTGGATTAACGATTTACTTGTTATACTTTTATATCAAACCTCTATCTTACCTTTGCATGATCCTATAAGAGTTTGATTTAATTAGTTGACTTAGAAGTTTTCTCTTAAACTTATAATTGTCCAAAAGATTTTTTAATTAGGCATTAATATTATTAGTAATCCTATTCACCCCCCCTCTAGGACTTTCAATTGGTATCAGAGCCTAACTCTACGTGAATAGCTTAATCGTTAGTAGAGTAAACGATATGGAATTTAATCTTTTGGAAAAGTCGTCTTCTACTCGACCTCCACTTTTTGTAGGAACTTACTATTTTGCTTGGAGAACAAAAATGGAGGAATTTATCAAAGCCGAAGATCCCGATCAATGGAGAATCGTGAAGGAAGGTCCATTTGTTCCTTATAAAGAGGAGTTAAATGAAGCGGGAGTTCTTAAGATAAATCAAGAAGAAAAAGATTTTGATGAACTTACCATTAAGGAAAAGGCTAAGCTCACTCAAAATGCAAAACCAATGTACACTCTCATTCGTGGAATTTCCGAAGAAATTTTTTCACAAATGTTAGATTGTAAATCCGCAAAAGAGCTTTGGAATCGTTTGGAGTTTTTATATGGAATTGTCGAAAATGACGAAGAAGAAGAAGTCTCAATCCATGATGAATCTCATAACAATTTTAAACCAAATCATGAGGTAGCACTCTATCCTAACTCCTTATCTCTTCCTTATAATTATTGTGATATTAGGCAAATTTCATCCCTTCTCAAAATTCTTGATTCTCAAATCCATTTGAATAATCTTATGTTAAAAAAGGGTAAAATTGAGCTAAAGAATTGTTTTAAATGTTGTATCACTTTGGATGATATTCTTGGCAATACTAAAAACCCTTGTTTTGAAAACATTTTTTCTTTAAATAAATGGAAACATCCTATGAAGAAAAATATAGAAGGTTTTAAAAAATTGGATGAAACTTTTTCCCTTGCTCTTGATACTTTAAAAAATCATCCTTTTTCAAATGTCACTCCTTTTGATCCAAATGGCTTTTTTAAAGAGAAATTATATTTAAGTGATTATTTGGATATTGAAAAGAATATGGAAACTTCTTGTTCAAAACCTCTACATGGTAACCCTATTCGAAAAAGAAGTTCTTGCAACTATTGTGGTAAACCCGGTCATCATGCTTCTACATGCCATTACCATGAACAACTTAATAGTGGATCTTTGATACCTTCATGGGAAAAACCAATATGGATCGTGACAAATGCTAACAACATTTCCGGATCCATTCCACCTCGGTTACCATAGTAATATGTATTGAAGGTGTTGAACGTCAAGAATATGGAATTTTATGCAAAAGGACGTTCAAACCTCATAAAAGGAAAATACGGTGAAATTCTTTCCTCTCTTCTTTTTATGTTTTTGTTTTTTATTGTGTTTTTTGTGATTTATCAACTTGTGCTTCTATCTTGTGGTTCTTAAACCTTTACATGCTTAAATGTTGCTTTGTTCTTGCATTGGGTCTTTTTGCACTTTTAGAAAACTTAGGGGCATTTGTGAAATAAACTGTTGTATGAGTTCTTGGGTTCTCCTTGGATTTTCTTTTCAAAACGAAGATGCTCAAAATTATTTTATACCATTCCGAATCATTTGGGGAAGTTTCGAATGTGTTACGGGTGTTTTTAAAAGAATCAAAAATTTCATTTTTTGTGTCCAAACCGAACACTTTTGCGGTGCACCGGACCAATCCGCGGTACACCGCAGTCCAGGGTTTCAACAGTTTTATTTTTCTTTTTATTTTTCGCTCAGCTTATTTTATCCGTGCGGTACACCGCAAGGTTTCCGCGGTACACCACGAGTTAGGTTTTTATCAGCGTTTTATACCCGCAGTCTCTTGTTCTTCTTCACTTTCTCTTTTAAACAAAACCTAACCTCCACTGCTGCGATTTCCGGCGACTTCTCCACCGCCTAAAAAACCTGTTTTCTCCACCAAATCACTCCTCCTTCTCTATCTTTCATTCCTCTTCCATTACCCATCTTGTTTTCACCATGGTTAGAACCAAGACAGCTGCTAACAAGAAGAAAGCCTCCACCGGGGCCTTGGTGTCTCCTAGTGTGTTCTAAATAAACACACCTAAAAAGGCAAAACACGTACCGCAAGTGTACGGGTCGTCCAAGTAATATCCGGTAAACGGGATTTCGATCTCAGGGACGGATTAGGTATGATTAAAGTGTTATGCAAATAAATGGAAATAGTTGCTTGAATGAAAATTGAAAGTAAAGAAAAAGATTTTTATTTTGTTTTTGATTAAGGGACTAAAGTGCAAATAAAGTAAATATTAAACTAAAATTAAACTAATGCAAGAAAATAAATATGAAGAGACTAAAAGGATGAGAGATTAGTACTTGAGTCACGCTAGGTTTCACCAAAATAAACTTAATCAATGCTTCTTCTAAGGGACAAATTAGCAACTAGTAGTAGTCGGGATTCTAGATTCTCCTAACCCCCGTCAGGGTGGACTTAGGAGCTATTCTCAGGTGTTACAAACCCCGTCAGGGCGATCATAATCCACCTTCGAATGTCAGGTTCTCTACCCAATTGGCTATAAGATTAACTAAGTCCGTCAGGATCAATAATTTCTATCTTACGTTTATTATCTATGTCAGTAATTAAACCCCCTGTCAAGATGATCCAATCGCCACTAATTGGAATAGCTTAATTACTCAAACCTATGTCTAATTGGCCAAATTAAATATAGTGAAATTAACTTACGATAACAAACAATACTATATTACTCAATTCGAATTAAATTATAAAAATCCCAAATCAGAAAGCATTCATTAAATAAATTAAGGTTCAACCCTTATAGCGATTCTCAAGCACTTAAGAAGTTTAGCTCATAATGGAAAATAGAACTAAAACAATGAAATTAAAAGACATAATGTTTTACAGAAAGAAAATAATAGAACCTAATCAAGAGGTTGGGTTTGGCTTTGAATCGGAGATATAGATAGTCTCCAGCTCTCAGCGTTCTTCCTTCCTGCTTGCTCTGACTTGAATCCTTAAGCCTCTTTGATAATGATATGAAGCGTGTGTAAAAGAGGAGGCTAAGGGGTGTATTTATAGGTGTTGGAAGACCCTAGGTCGAATTTGCTTGGAGTGGAAGACAAGTCAAGGACTCTCAAATTCGTAGCTCTAAAAGATAAGATTCTGCTGATTTGATTTGGTCATATCTTTTTCAATACTTATCCGTTTGAGAAGTTCCAATATATGAAACTGCTTGTCTTGGAAAGCTCTTTCTATTGGTGCAGACCATTCGTCCAGAATCCTAGCCAATCTTTTATTATGATTTAATTCCTAAAACGTGGCTGGATTTCAGATTTCAAAAGGCAGCTTTATCTTTTCCTCCTTTGAATAAATCTTTCCTAAATCTTCTTATTTCCATGTAAATCTTCTTTCCTTTCATCTTTATCTTGACTTGGCCTCTAAGTAATTACCATTTATCTTTTAAAGCTTCACATTAAATAAATAATTAAACCGCATATGCTTAAAAAGAATAAATCAATAAATCAAGAAAACGAAATAGGAAAGTGTACTCTCAAAATAGAAACTCGACTCAAAATCATTTCCTAACACTCTAAAATACACTAAGACTTTATACTCACTTCCCCACCTTGGATTGGTCTTTCATGAAATTCAAGAACCCATTTAACTTTGCATCAAAAATAGTCAAATTTACGCACAAAAGCTCAGAAAATGCAAATAGTTAAATTCCAAGGGGGAAAAGTGTAATATGATCAAATAAGCCTAAAAGTCTATCAAATAAGTCAATAATTCACCTAAAATGATGTCTCCAGAGGGCTAATAATTAGAACAAATAGGGAGACATCAAGACCCCAAACTCAAACCTTTGTCGTCCCGACAAAGTAAAATAGAAACAAAGGCCTTTTAGGTGAATGCAGAAGGTAGAATCTAGTAAATATTCCCAAAGCAAAGCTTAAAACAAATTTCATATAGTCTAACCTAGGAATTAATATACACCTACACTTATCATGCAAAATCAAATACAAAACAATATCAATTCAAAATTAATTTCACAATGCTAGAAGGTTACGCTTATTACTTATCTCAAGATGGTGGCTATAGGATGTTCCTCGATCTTTACTTGCTTTGAAGGCTCCACTTAGAATACTCCCTATTAACTCACTGTGCATCTAGGAATCACGAGGTCTTTACGGTTTTAGCATAGGCTGAAGGACGGTATGGTATGTATATTTGGTAAATTTGTAGTGAGCTTTTGGCTCTCTCCTCACTTACCATCAACAACTGTCCAAGAGCTTGAGTTTACACTCGATTAACGTTCTCACTCAACCCAATTGACGCGCTTAATTAGCGTCCCCAAATTAACCCAATAAGCAGTAAGGATGATTCACTTAAAAATTTCCACTTTGCCGGTCCGAATATATAATCTTTTCAAATAATTCGTTTTTTTCTTTTCTTTTCTTATAGCTATGACTCTCTTTATAGTGTTGAGATATCATGCTATTTTTCATAGTTATGCCTATTCATAACTGGAGCTCGAAACTTCTTTTCCATTCACTATTACCCCGGCAAAGGGTTACAATATCATAAACCTGTGAATCATCAAAATGTATAACCGAGCACAATTGATAAGCTCAAAAAATCCCAACCAATAAATTCCCATATGGTGGACCCACCACCCCAAACTCAAGCTCAAGACAGGAAGTCTCAGGATCGTGATTCAAGTGCGGGTCATATGGTCATGCCTAACAATCTAAAGGGAAATTGGCTTATAATGTGGCGACAAAAGAAAGGCTTCAAGGCTAAAAATTTGTCTAAGAAGGATACAATTAATTCAGGGATAGAAGACCAAAAAGGATTCAAAGGGCTAACAAAGAACTGCCTCTATCATTTTCCTATCTACACAACTTGTCTCTAGTTCATACCTAAGTGGGTTCTCTACTCATTTAGATCTCACGTTCTACAAACCACCTATTATCCTTAAGCACAAGTTTACTTCTTTTGCATTGTTCATTAATTTTTCCTATCAATTATCTCATATTTGCATGCAATCAAAGTTCAGCTTCATACTAACTCCTAAAGTCAACTATTTTCTATCATTAATTCATAAAAAGCATGCTTGATGGGGGCATTTAAAACATTCTACAGTCAAACACAACCCTAAAAAAAATTTCTTTCTGAAAAGCATGTAAAACACAAAAAATTGGGATGAGGCAACGAACCCCACCCCAAACTCAAAAGTGAGTCGTGTCCCCACGACTCGAAAAAGACTCAATAAAGCAATAAAAACTAAACTACCTAGTGCCTACCATAAATTAAGAAGAAGAATTAGAACGGGGTACCTGGCCATAAAGATCCATCATATCCTCCTCCGAAGAAGAAGAATTATTATCAATATCCATGTTCAAAGTTACCTTGTCCCTTGTTGAATTCATCTTGGCAATTTCCTCCCATAGTGCTAAGACTTGTTTTATTAGATGATCGATTTGTTGTTGATGCTTGATAGCCCATGGGGGTGTGTAAGAATCATTCAGAGAAGAGGAAGAAGAACCTTGATCTTGGATTGGTGTCTTTTCTTTAGGCTTTGATTGTACCTTCATTCTAGCTGTGAATTTCTTGTGTAGTGGTGCAGGTGCCTTTTCTTCATGTTGTTCAGTAGGCTCATCGAGATTGATGGCCTTTTCAATTGTGGAACCAGGCAAATTCTTGTTCTTCCCTAGGACATAACACTTCCTCTTATAATCCATAGCATCTGTTCTGTTCGTCATGGTTGAATTGACCCCAAACTCAAGTTATACCAAGGATAGAATAAAGTTAAGAAAACTTGGTATAGCTTGAGTTTCGTGCTTGGATTAGATGAAGGAAGTTGTTTCTTGAAGATCTTTGGAAGAATTCTTGGAAGCTTGATGATCTTGATTGTGTTTAATGGTATTTTGTGATGAATTTGATGAAGAGGTTATGTTTATGGAGGATGGAGGAGAGATTTAATGATGTTATTGTGTTTGTTGTGGAGGTTTAATCAAGCTTCACGGTGTTTTTATAAGGTTGGGAGCTGGAAAATTCGTATGGAAGAGGCTAGGGTTTATCTCTTAAGGTAAGAATTTGATTAGGAAAAGAATTCCTTCACAAACCGCCTCCTTGCGGTGCACCGGACGAGACCCGCGGTGTACCGCAGCTTCTGTTGCTCCAAATTTTTGCCCACTGGATAATACCCGAGCTAGCACCCCGTGGCACGGGTTTTGTGCCTGCGGACCAAGGGTGCGGTGCAGGGGGTAGTCCGCAGCATGTCCGTCAAAAAACCCGTGGTACCCAACCCGTGGCACGGGTTTTGACCGTGCGGTCTAGGGTCCGGTGTACCGCGCCATGCCCCGCGAATTTTTTTTTTGACTTTCTGGATAAAACCCGAGCTAGCCAACCCGTGGTACGGGTTTTTGGGGCGCGGTGCATCCCTGCGGACCATGGGGTAGTCCGTGGGGTAGTCCGCGCCAGACTTGAAGTTCCTCCAGATTTTTCCTTTCGACCCCAAACTCGTTTCCTGCACAATAACACACTACCCTTCTCATTTCTTTAAAAGTAGACACTAAAACTCGACACTAACTTAGAATTATACACTAGGAATTGAAAAACTTAAAGCAATAAACTAATATACAATGAAATGGCTTTTGTTTAACGTCGTTAAGCTCGACGGGTTACCTCTCGAATCATTTTTTTATGTAACCTCCCCAGCAGTGAGTGAGGTTATCAACATTTGCTACACGGAACTTGCATCCCTTAGCTTTTATTACCACCAATTGATCAGAGATAACCCTTGTGACCATGAACGGTCCTTGCCACGAACTCTTGGCTTTGCGCGCTTTCAGAGGGGGATCAGGCTTCTTCATTGCGACCTCTTCGCCTACACTGAACTCCCTCTTCTTTCTTTCTTTCTTAGGTTCTTTTGGAACCTTCGTTGCTCGCACCTTTTCTTTCTTTTCAAGGTGTGGACTTTTCTTAGGATATGGAGGATTTATGTTAGGTGGTTTCTTTCTGAGCTCTTTTTCCTCCATTCCTAAGGTTCCCACAACCTTGGTTGGCTCATGTTCAATCACATCCATCCGGAAGCACTCCTCCTTGGATTCCGGAAACTTCATTGGTCTGAACACGTTAAACTTCACTTCCTCGTCTTGGATTCGCATCGTCAATTCTCCATTCTCTACATCAATCAAAGTACGCCCCGTGGCTAGGAATGGTCTTCCCAAAATAATGGGGACATTCCTATCCGCGTCGTAGTCAAGTATAACAAAATCAACTGGAAAAATTAACGTACCTGCCTTGACGAGGACATTTTCTACTCTTCCCTCTGGATGTACGAGGGATCTGTCAGCCATTTGCAAGACCATAGAGGTTGGTCTTGCGTCTCCTATCTTCAACATTTCAAAAATGGATTTGGGCATAAGATTAATACTCGCTCCCAAATCGCATAAAGCCTTCGCTTGCCATTCATTACCAATAGAGATGGGAATAGTAAAACTCCCAGGATCAAGTAACTTCGGTGGTAACTTACTCTGACATATCGCACTACATTCTTCTGGCAAGCCTACCATTTCATTTTCAAGATATCGGCGTTTGTTTGTGAGAGCTCTTTTCAGGAATTTCAAATACTTTGGTACCCCCTTGATAGCCTCTAAGAAAGGTATATTAATATTGAGCTTACTCACCATGCTCATGAATCTTTCATATTCAGCCGTATCTCCTTTCTTCTGAACTCTGGAAGGGAATGGTGGAGGACGACGGGTTTCTACAACATCTTTCTTCTTTGGCTTTTCTGGAGTCTTCTCCACTTCTACCACTTCAGGTTCTTCGTCCTTCTCTTCCACCTCCTCTAACGGTTTTTCTTTTCTAATCACTTCTTTTTCTTTCATAACCGGGAAAGGTGGTGGTTGCAATTGCTTACCACTTCTGAGTGAGATAGCGTTACAAGCTTCGTATTGTTTAGGTTCTTCAGTGTTACTTGGGAGTTGGCCTTGACCTCGAACATTTAAACTATTGGCGATCTTTGATATTTGAGTCTCTAAGACTTTTAACGAAGCGGAATGAGAGTTTAATGTTTCTTCCATCCTATTTTCTCTCTTGTGGGTTTCCTCCATGAATCGAGATAGCTGGTTTTCAATTATCTCCGACCTCTTCTCCGCATGGGACATGTATTGCGTCAAAGTAAGTGCTAATTCACTTGCAGTAGTCGCGCCTTCTTGAGGTCGAGAGGGAAGTGCTTTTTGAGCTAATGTGTCGGCATAAGCATCTTGATCGGCTCTTGGTTGATTCTGTGATTTGAACTGGTAGTTGTTCCCTTGAGGCCTTTGTTGATATGTTCCAGGATTGGCTGCCCCATGTGGATTTGAATACTGAAAGCCTGGATGATTTCTATTTTGATTTCCATACCCTTGACCACCTGAATAGTTACCTCGCTGATTAACGAAGTATACGGATTCTGGGTTGTTGGCACATTCTTCCCAGCCATGGTCATCTCCTCCACAACTAGAACATAATTCTGGTTCATTAACAACGTTTACCACAGCTCTATTCGACATAGATAATTGTTTCAACTTGTTTTCAAGTGCGGCAATCTTAGCGTTCAAAGCAGTTTCTGTATCCAAATTCAAAGTACCTCTTTCAGGAGCTCTAACCGATGATTTCGAGGATTGCCAACTCATTTCATTCTTCACAATTCGGTCCATGATAATCAGAGCTTGATCAGTTGTGACCATCATGAGACCACCTTGGCACATAGTATCGATTTTATCTTTTGCAGCATCACCTAAACTTCGATAAAATATTCCAAGTTGTAATTCAAGAGAGTACCCATGTAATGGGCACTTGCGTAATAATGTTTGAAAACGAGTCCATGCAGCACCTACAGTTTCTCCTGGCTCTTGGCGAAAATAAACAATATCTAATTGCCCACTGAGTCAAACACTTTGAGGATAGTACCTATCGAAAAAGGCTGTCTGAAGCTGATCCCAAGTCACAATCGCGTTGTGTGGCTGTTGATCATACCATTCACTTGCTCCTCCGGTGAGGAAGAATGGAAACATATGAAAGTACATTTGTTCTTGGGTTACTCCAGGGGTGACATATGCATCACAGATTTGCATAAACTTGTACATAGCACGAATAGGATCTTCGCGAGCTGCACCACTATACTGTCCCACGGTTGTAAACTGGTTGATCATCCCTGCGTCTGGTCTGAATCGAACTCCTTGAATTGCAAGAGGACGGAGTCCTAGTGGTGGTAGAAGAAAAGGTCCATGGTTGTTCGGTTGAAAGATCTGCGGTCCATGATCTAGAAGTACTCCACCATTATTGTTGACTTGTTGTTGATTTCCGGGAGGAGCTGGTAATTGGACTCCTACCGGTGGAATTGGTAATTGAACTCCTACCGGTGGAGCTATTGGGAGACCGTTGCCATCCAACTGAATCACGGGATCTTGAATCACAGGATCTTGAGCATTATCTTCTGCCATTGCTTTTTCTAACTTTGCTTGTTTTCTTGCTTCTTTATCTCTTTTGTTTTTCTCTCGAATTAACCTCTCGGGGTTTGAGTACATGCACCAAACCTGTAAATCTGAGAAAGCAAGAACAAACCAAAGCGTAAAACTGAAAAATAAAAATGAAAACTAAACTAGCAACTAAAACACTTACGGATAACACCGTGGTCACACGCTACCGTCCCCGGCAGCGGCGCCAAAAACTTGGTGTCTCCTAGTGTGTTCTAAATAAACACACCTAAAAAGGCAAAACACGTACCGCAAGTGTACGGGTCGTCCAAGTAATATCCGGTAAACGGGATTTCGATCTCAGGGACGGATTAGGTATGATTAAAGTGTTATGCAAATAAATGGAAATAGTTGCTTGAATGAAAATTGAAAGTAAAGAAAAAGATTTTTATTTTGTTTTTGATTAAGGGACTAAAGTGCAAATAAAGTAAATATTAAACTAAAATTAAACTAATGCAAGAAAATAAATATGAAGAGACTAAAAGGATGAGAGATTAGTACTTGAGTCACGCTAGGTTTCACCAAAATAAACTTAATCAATGCTTCTTCTAAGGGACAAATTAGCAACTAGTAGTAGTCGGGATTCTAGATTCTCCTAACCCCCGTCAGGGTGGACTTAGGAGCTATTCTCAGGTGTTACAAACCCCGTCAGGGCGATCATAATCCACCTTCGAATGTCAGGTTCTCTACCCAATTGGCTATAAGATTAACTAAGTCCGTCAGGATCAATAATTTCTATCTTACGTTTATTATCTATGTCAGTAATTAAACCCCCCGTCAAGATGATCCAATCGCCACTAATTGGAATAGCTTAATTACTCAAACCTATGTCTAATTGGCCAAATTAAATATAGTGAAATTAACTTACGATAACAAACAATACTAAATTACTCAATTCGAATTAAATTATAAAAATCCCAAATCAGAAAGCATTCATTAAATAAATTAAGGTTCAACCCTTATAGCGATTCTCAAGCACTTAAGAAGTTTAGCTCATAATGGAAAATAGAACTAAAACAATGAAATTAAAAGACATAATGTTTTACAGAAAGAAAATAATAGAACCTAATCAAGAGGTTGGGTTTGGCTTTGAATCGGAGATATAGATAGTCTCCAGCTCTCAGCGTTCTTCCTTCCTGCTTGCTCTGACTTGAATCCTTAAGCCTCTTTGATAATGATATGAAGCGTGTGTAAAAGAGGAGGCTAAGGGGTGTATTTATAGGTGTTGGAAGACCCTAGGTCGAATTTGCTTGGAGTGGAAGACAAGTCAAGGACTCTCAAATTCGTAGCTCTAAAAGATAAGATTCTGCTGATTTGATTTGGTCATATCTTTTTCAATACTTATCCGTTTGAGAAGTTCCAATATATGAAACTGCTTGTCTTGGAAAGCTCTTTCTATTGGTGCAGACCATTAGTCCAGAATCCTAGCCAATCTTTTATTATGATTTAATTCCTAAAACGTGGCTGAATTTCAGATTTCAAAAGGCAGCTTTATCTTTTCCTCCTTTGAATAAATCTTTCCTAAATCTTCTTATTTCCATGTAAATATTCTTTCCTTTCATCTTTATCTTGACTTGGCCTCTAATTAATTACCATTTATCTTTTAAAGCTTCACATTAAATAAATAATTAAACCGCATATGCTTAAAAAGAATAAATCAATAAATCAAGAAAACGAAATAGGAAAGTGTACTCTCAAAATAGAAACTCGACTCAAAATCATTTCCTAACACTCTAAAATACACTAAGACTTTATACTCACTTCCCCACCTTGGATTGGTCTTTCATGAAATTCAAGAACCCATTTAACTTTGCATCAAAAATAGTCAAATTTACGCACAAAAGCTCAGAAAATGCAAATAGTTAAATTCCAAGGGGGAAAAGTGTAATATGATCAAATAAGCCTAAAAGTCTATCAAATAAGTCAATAATTCACCTAAAATGATGTCTCCAGAGGGCTAATAATTAGAACAAATAGGGAGACATCAGGCCTCCTCCAGCCGCCGCCGTGAACCATCTCCGGCGAGGTCACCAACACCCCCTCCACTCCGGCCATTCGATGCTCTTCCGGGAAGAACAATTAGTGCTTCGGCCTTTCCTTCCGGTGAAAATTCTCTCTTTGAACTCCTTTCATTTCAAAAATGTCATTCAATCTTTGCTTTTACGGGTAGTCATTTGGCAATCGGCTTAATCGAAGAATTTTACACTAATTTTGAATATAATCATGCTACTACTTCGATTAAATCAATTGTTTCGGGTACCACTTTACGGTTAAAGTTAAATACTTTGTGTACTCGTTTTGATATTCCTTCGGATAGTTTTAGCGGCTTTTGGTCTAGTGGTTGGGATGGCTCTAATCTCGATATAATTGCTCAAAATGAGGTTAATGATTTTGTTAATGGAACAATGGTTGTTCCCGATGGAAATTGGAATATTCGTAACTTTGATCCGGAATTCATTGTGGCTCACAAATCTCTTATTTCGACCGTGATTCCGAAAGATAAGCATGATGCAAAACTTATACCTTATGAAGCTTATCTATTATATTTGATCTTCTCCAAACAACCGATTAACATTATTGCGATAATGTTCAAATGGATATATCATGCTAGAGCTTCTCGGGATAAAGTCCCTTACGGTATTTTTCTTTCCAAAATCTTTGAAGCAAATGATATTTCCTTCGGAGGGACAAATGTGAAACCAATCAATAAGTCATGGTGTTTCGATTATCTCACGATTCTAAGAATGAAATTTGTTATTTATAACAACACCTATGTTCCGCTCTCCATTATTAATCGTATTTCGGATGCTACTATTCGTAATCGCATCCTTGAAGCAAAAAATGGAACCTTTGGTCCGGAGCTTGACACTCTTCAATTATTAGATAACCCGGCCCAACAAAACCCTATTCCAAATGAGCCCACTCCTAGCCAACCCACCAATGAAAATCCTCCTAATCCATCCGGTTTTGAAAGCGCTATGTCTCGTTTCATGGATTATATAGGTAGTAAATTTGTGGCTTTGGAAGACAAAATAGAAAGGAAATTTGGGGTGTTGGAAGAAAAAATAGGGCATCTTGCAAATGAGTTTTCTTGTATGAAGAATGATGTCTCTTGTATTCGTGATGATATAGGAAATGGAAGAAGGTCTAGGAGCCGCTCTCCTCGTGATAATCGTTAAATCATTCTTGCTCGGGAATTTGGTGTTTAAAATCCTCTTTTTATCCTTCTTGGTGGTCTATGGGTTTATGTGCTTATGTGGTTGTTTTTGAACTTAGTTTGTGGTGTTTTTATGCTTTTTAATTATTTGTGGGTCCGTGTTTTGGACATCTAGGATATTGCTACTTTGGTTTATTTGGATATTATGTTAGGATGCTATGTGTTTTATTTGGATAATTGGTTAAATTTGTTATGTTTTTGTCATGAATGTTAGATGCTTATAATCTTTGGTTTGGATTTTTATGTTGCTAACATTTTCTTTGATGATATAGGTACTACTACATCTAATCCTTGATATTGCTCCTTAGTCCCTATAATTTGTTCTTTTTATCTTTGTTCTTAAAATGTTTGAAAATTGCATTTCGGTCCCCAAAAGATTTTTCAAAATTGCGTTTAGTCCCCAAAATTTTGAAAAATACATCTTGACCCCTTGCTTTTTAAAAAATTACATTTTACCCCCTAAATTTCTTCAAAATGATTTCAAGTATTCTTATTAGGGAAAAATTGTCAATCAAACTTTTACAAAATTGAAACAAACTCTATGCATTATGTAAGGGGGAGTTTTTGTTAAATCATATTTTAAAACTCAAATGCTTAGACTAATCATTTATTTCATATATTGCAACTAATCGTTTGTGTCATTAGAAAACATATGAAATGAAAATCTATCGATCAAGGAGTTGGTAAAAAGTCTCTATCCTTAGCTCTTGCCTTACAATTATCTATCTTTGTGCATCTCTTTCTAAAATCATTTTAATCCTAAACTCTTGCACACTCTCTTAAATCATTGTTTAAAATCTATTCACTCGAGTTTTAGCTCTTCTATTCTTAGTTGCTTTTACCCCGTCTTTTTGATGAAGACAAAGGGGGAGAAATAATATGTGCACTAAAACTTTCAAAACTTGCATGTTTTAAACACTCACAAATGCATCTCAAATCTTATGCTTATTGTGAGGGGGAGCTTTATTTCATTAGTGCTTAAACTTTCATATCATTCCTAAGGTGTTTTAGTGAAGGATTTGTCATCATCAAAAAGGGGGAGATTGTTGGCATATAGCCTCCCTTAATAGGTTGTTTTAATGTGACAAATCCTCTTGTGTTTAGTGTGCTAATTTCTATTGTTATTTACATTCTTTCTTGCACTCTAATTCATCAAAAATCTCATTCTTTATCATTTTGATCAAAGCTTTATTGTTTTATCTTAAGAAACTAATTCTCATACAAATGCTATTAACCGTATCTTTTTGTACATTGAGAATTAGCTTTAGTGATCAACTTCAAAGGTTCTTAGAATGATGTTTCCAACAACTTTCGTAAAGAAGACTTATTGATCCAAGTCATTATCTTTCAAAGTTACTTGGCGCGGTACACCGGACGAATGGCGCGGTACACCGGACCAAGATTGCGGACCAGGGCGCGGTGCAGAGGCTAGCCCGTCAGTAAGCTAGAAAATCAAACCATTGAAGCGCGGTACACCGCACGAAATCTTGCGGTACACCGCAAGAAAGGTTTTTCTGCACAAAAGACAAGTCATAAGAAATATATCCGTTGGGAGATTAATAGATCCGTTGGACCCAAGTCTTATGACCGTTGGAAGCCATTTTCTACTATAAATTGAAGCTCTTTGAAGGCTACAACTACACCAACTAATTACAAACATTAAGGGGCTTAATTGCTATCATTCAAGAAGGTGTCAAGTGCTATACATAGTCAAATTCAATCTTAGTGAGCTTATAAATCCTTTCAAGGAGTTAATCAATTAAGCCACAAGGTTCTATCCACTCAAGAGGAGTAAACAAGCTTATAGTCATATCCACTCTTTTAGGAGTTTTAGTTACAAGCTTTTATAAGCAACCCTTTAAACACTTTTGTTGCTATCCTCTTAAATCTAGGTCTTGTAATAGATAGATTAAGAGAGAATTCAAGTATAGGGAGTATACTTGGTATCCTTGTGTTGTGATTACACAAGTGGTTTGTCCTTCGTGTTATCGAAGAGTTTGTAAAGGTTATTGTGTTCTCGACCCGGTTAAGAGAGACACGGGAGCTTAGTGAAAAGCTTGAAATCCTAAGGAGGCTTCCTTAGGTAGTGGATGTAGGGAAACCGAACCACTATAAATCGTGTGTATCTTTCTATCCCTACTCTATTTACTTTCCGCACTTTATATGTTTGATAATATGCTAGCATGAGTTCTATGATATTGTTTATCTAGGATATCTAACATATAGTCTTCTAGAGTAGTTTAAGATATTGGATTAACGATTTACTTGTTATACTTTTATATCAAACCTCTATCTTACCTTTGCATGATCCTATAAGAGTTTGATTTAATTAGTTGACTTAGAAGTTTTCTCTTAAACTTATAATTGTCCAAAAGATTTTTTAATTAGGCATTAATCTTATTAGTAATCCTATTCACCCCCCCTCTAGGACTTTCAAAGTGTCTCTCCTCTACTTCAAATAAGTCTCTAGCTCAGTTGTGCCATTTTAGGCTTGGTCATCCATCAAGTTTTGTTTCCTCTAAGTTATCTTGCTTGCTCAACACTAAGCTAGACTATTTTGGTGTTAAGTGTATGGATTGTGCTGTGTCTAAGTCTCATAAGCAACCATTTTCTCTTTATGTAACTTGTAGTTCAAAACCTTTTGATTTGATTCATAGTGATGTCTGGGGTGCTTCTCCAGTTTCATCTTCTTTATTCAAATACTATGTAATCTTTATAGATGATTTTTCTCACTTTACTTGGGTCTATCCTATTAAATACAAATCTGATGTTTTCTCAGTTTTCAAGTCATTTTATTCCATGGTTTTTACACAGTTTGAATCTAAAATTAAAATTATGCGCAATGATAATGGGGATGAGTATCTTAGTCATGAATTTGCAGCTTTTAATCGATCTTGTGGTCTTATTCATCAAACCAGTTGTCCTCACACACCTGAGCAAAATGGTGTCTCTGAAAGAAAAGATAGACACCTAACTGAAACTACTTGTGCTCTCTTAAAACATGCCTCTCTACCTCCAAAATATTGGATTGATGCATTAGCAGCTGCAGTGTATTTGATCAATATTTTACCAACTTCTGTGTTAGAAAATTCAAGTCCATTTCAAGCTTTGTTTCAGAGTTCTCCTAATCTATCTCATCTAAAAGTGTTTGGTTGTCTATGTTTTCCTTGGCTCAAACCTTACTCTCCACATAAACTATCTCCCAAGTCAAAACCTTGCCTTTTCTTAGGATATTGTAACACATCTAAAGGCTTTACATGCTTATCTCTTTCTACTCATAAGATATATATATATATCAAGGCATGTTTTGTTTGATGAAACTTCATTTCCATTTCATACTTCACCTTCATCTTCTTTCCCTACTCTTGATGAGTCCCATTATTTATATAATGACATTTTTAACTCTACCATTAACCCTTATGCAATATCTCATCCTTTTGATTCTTCAGTTGATCTTTCTTCATCCATACCATCTGAGTCTTCTGATTCATCAGATTCTTCCTTTGAATTACCAACACCATTTGAGTCTCCAAGTCCTCCAAGCCATCCACCAAATCTACCTAAACATCATATGGTCACAAGTCTTCAAACTGGTTCTTTAAAGCCCTCTTATAAGTGTCAATATCAATCTATTCTTTAACTTTTGAACCGTCTTCCTTTAAAGAGGATTCTAAATACCCTTGTTGGCAACTTGCGATGCAAGAAGAATATAATGCTCTTTTAAGTTAGAAAACATGGGATTTGGTCCCACCTCCTTGCAATAGATCACCTATCACTTGCAAGTGGATTTTTCGTATTAAGAAACGTGCTGATGGTTCTATTACACGTTACAAGGCACGACTTGTTGCTCGAGGATTCTTATAAGAGTATGGTGTTGATTACAATGAAACTTTTATCCCAGTTGTAAAACATCAAACTGTGCGCTTAATTCTTTCTCTTGCAGCTACATACAGTTGGACTATACATCAACTTGATGTTTCAAATGCCTTTTTACATAGCTCTCTATCTAAAGAAGTGTACATGGCTCAGCCTCTTGGGTTTATTGATTCTTTACATCCTAATTATGTATGTAAAATATATCGTTCTCTCTATGGTTTGAAGCAGGCTCCTCGTGCTTGGTATCAACTTCTTACCTCATTTCTCTTGGATCAGAAGTTTGTTGTTAGTACAGCTGATACCTCCATGTTTGTGCGTGGGTCTAATGATACTTTAACCATCATATTAGTTTATGTTGATGATTTATTAATCATAGGTGTTGATTCAACACTTATTTCATCGATTATTCTTGCTTTGAAATCGCATTTTGCTATGAAAGATCTTGGAGCTGTTTCATACTTTTCGGGGTTGGACATTGTCAAATCTGATTCAGGATTTCTGTAAACCAAGCTTCTTATGCTAAGTCTATTCTGTTAAAGCCTGGGATGCTTGAGTGTAAGGCTTCACCAACTCCATCAATGAATAAATATATTATTCCAATAGTTCATGATCTCAAACCTTTTGAAAATACATATCTTTTTCGAAGCTTGATTGGTGCGCTTCAATATCTCACTATAACAAGACCATATATCTCTTTTGCAGTAAATCAGTTGTGTCAACATATGCATAAACCTCGTAATCTGGATTATGAAGCGTTAAAAAGGCTTTTACGCTATGTCAAAGGAACAATGTCATATAGTATTTCCTTTACCAAATCACTTGTTCATCTACGAGCCTGATTCTGACTGGGCTAGTGATACACTTGATCGTCGCTCAACTACGGGTTACCGTATTTTCTTGGGGTTCTAAGAAACAATCGACAGTGTCTCGTTCCTCTACTGAAGCGGAATATCGAGCACTTTCTTATGTTTCAGCTGAATTAAAGTGGCTCACTTTCTTACTAAGAAGCTTAAAGCTGCCTATTATCACTCTAACTCTTGCGTGTGATAATTTATCTGCTATAGCACTAGTATCTAATCCGGTTTGTCACTCAAGAACAAGGCATATTGATATAGATTTTCACTTTGTGCGTGAACAAGTTACATCTAAGAAGCTTCATCTTGTTCATGTGCCCACTTCTCATCAGCTGCAGACCTTCTTACAAAAGGTCTTCCTGTTGCTACTTACTCATTTCTTCTTTCCAAGCTTCCCCTGCTCACAATGCTCAGCTTGAGGGGGGATGATAAGCAACACAATAAAGATGCTGAAAATACAGCTATACAAGAAGACAAAAGTAGTTAGACAGTTTTATATAAGTATTGTGTGTGTATTATATTCTCCTTTACGTTCTATATAAATTGCTGTAATACAACACTATCATATATACAAAAATATACATTTCTCTCTTTTCTATTAACGGATACACCACAACTTCTAGAATAGGGATCGATTAAGTTTGACATAAATGTTTGCATGACCCAAATTATTTTCCGAACAAAAAAAATTGAAAACATAACAATTAACATGATACCAATTACCAGCAAAAATTACATCAACATCAAAAATATTAATTAGCCACAAAATGGCATAAGTTCAAAAAAAATAGAAAATTAATAAAATACATCCAAATTCCTTCTATTCACCATTTAACCCAAGTTGGGTTAGATTGTCTAATAAAAAAATATTAATAGTATAGAGAGTTTTTTAGGTCTCGGAAATTCCTCTTTAAAACCCAACTATACTTCATATATCTACTCTTTTAATAAATACCACTAACAAGAATTAACACTATACACTTATTTTTTCACTATCCATTATACCCACGTTTTATTTTTTTACCTATTATAAATAGCCATTTTACACACCTAAAATTAGAAAACACTAATCTTCTTTCTCCACTCTCTCCTCTTATCACCTATTTCTCCATTTTTGCACGATCACAGTGTTTCCATGGTAAGAGTTTTTCATAGTTTTTTAATTTTTAAAAGGATATTAATAGGTTCAATGGACGAAAAAATTTCCAACATTTTTTAGAGTTTAAGCAGGATTCGAAAATGCCAGAAGATTTTTGAAGATTCAGTGGCCGAAGTTTCAATGCTCGTCCACTGAGTCAATGTTCATGAATTTTTCGAGCGGGGTTCGCCCATACTATTTTTGTTTCTTGAAGCCCTTCGAGCGAGCAGATTTCATTCGTCAATATCACGTTTCAAGCTTTTGGAACTCCAATCGTGGCCACCACCTTTCAAACCTTTTGAAGCTTTATAAATATTTGTTTCGTGATGCCCTGCGAGCGAGCAGTTTTCGAGCTTATCATCCATGGAAGCAGATCTATGAAGAAGAAACGAAGCCATTGACACGCGGAGCTGCAACTATGTAACGATATAATTTTTTTTAACTTTGTAATAGGTTTACTTTTATTTTTTTAAGCTACTATTGTTTCTCACTTGATTAAGTGGTGTATTATTATTTTTCGATAATAGAAATGGTTTTCATGTATTTTTACTTTTTACTCAACATTCTATAAAATTTGTTGAGTACTCAGAGAAATTGTTGAGTACTAAGAGAATTAGTCTAAATCAATAAATTTTACTGAGTACTCAGTGAAAACTCAGTGATTTTGTAATGTGCATGCCATACACCGTGTCTTTGTCAATATACTCAGTGATTTGTATTAAGTACTTAGTGATTTTACTAAGTACTTAGTGAATTTGATGATTACCCAGTGAAATTGTTAAGTACTTAGTAATCTTGTAATACACATACCATACTCAATACTTTTATCAATATACTCAGTGTGTTTATCAATATTCTCAGTGATTAAATAATGTGCATGTCATACACAGTACATTTGTCAATATACTCAGTGACTGTTACCAAGTGATTTCATTGAGTTTTCATTGATTTTGTTGAGTACTCAGTGAAATTACTGAGTAGTCAGTAGAAATCTTGGTACATTCTCTGATTTTTTTGAATAATGTCTATTTGCAAACCATTCATTTAAGATAATATATTATAGTTCATCACAAAAGGTTGAGAATCACACAACATTAACATTCACGTCACATTAACATAAACATTAATACTAAAAATATGTCAAAAAGTTTTCAAGCTTAACATTACATAACCATTAATCTAATTAATTCGTTGCGAATAAATCTTCTGGTGCTACAACCTTCTCACAGATTTTACTCTCATCTCATCGATTACTTTTAGTTTATGCGAGTAGTTCCCCATTCCACCAATTCAACAGTAGTGCTTTGCCAAAACAATACAAATACTCCATAATCTACCGTGCCCTATGTCATCAAAAACATTGCATGGATTACCTGTAACAAGCTATACTCTTGAGTAATTTAATAAAAATAAATGAAATAATATTTAGTACACAGAGTATTGAGTGCCAAATATACTCAGAGAAATGCAATAACACTAAATCATTGATTATTGGCAGCAAAAACATTGAGTACGAGCTATACTTACAGAAATATGGTATCACTAAATCAATGAGTAGTGACAACAAAAACACTGAGTACGAGCTATACTCATAGAAGTGCAATAAAAGTAAATCACTAAATATTGTCAAAAAAAACACTGAGTACGAGCTATACTTAGAGAAAGGTAATAACACTAAATCTTTGAGTATTGGTAGCAAAAACACTAAGTATGAGCTATACTCAAAGAAATGAAATAACACTAAATCATTAAGTATTGACAGCAAAAACACTGAGTTTTTTTAAAAAACTACGGTTTATAGAGTAGTGTTGCCATAAACTCTGAATATTGTACAAAGATTAGGGGTTTTAATAGCAAAACTAAACAATGAATCTCTGAGTAGGTGCATTTAATAAACACAACACTAAATACAGTGGCTCATTTTTGCAATATCAAAAACCAACATAAAACACAAAGTATAATGTTTTTCCATATTGTTTTCGTATGAATGATTGAGTTTATTTACAAAAAAGTAGTATGAAGAAGAAAATAGTTGGGTAACTTGTTGCAAAACTGTATTATATCTTCTTTATCTCCCATTTTCACTAATTTTGTCCCGTTTTTGTTGATTACTCAAGGATTTTTCTCTGAGTGTTTTTGTCTTCAAAGAGAGACGAATAGACAGAGGGTGTAGAGAAATATGAGTAGAGCAAGAAAGCGTGCGAAAAAGATGAAAAGGCTGTTGATTCCCTATATATAGTCTAGGGGTATTTTTGACTCATAAGATTTCAGTGACATCTTAGTAGAAGAATGAAACTACAAAATCCATACAGGCCATATAAGTAGTCTCCAAGATCTTATAGGTCAATCACCCTAGTATAAATTATCTATTTATATAAAATTTTATATTAGAATGAATAAAAATGAAGATATAATTATATGCTTTACTTTTTTTTCCAGATCAAAAAAAAAAGTATTTAATATTTTATCATATTTTCTTTAATACTTTTCTACCTAAAAAAGTTTTAAGCCCTTCTTTTCCTTAATTATTTTGTCTCTTCCTTCTTTTATTATATCTTTCCTCCAAATTTAAACATACCCTCAATCCTAACGTTATTATAAGTCATTCGTTTGACAAACAAAAAGAAGAATCTTGACTGCTAAACTTTCGATTATGAATAATTTTCTTGGGATTAATGTACACGTGTGCTCACAAATTATATCATGTGTATGGTATCGACTAAATAGAGATGATTAAATAGATGAGTTAGTCGTAAATAGGTTTAAAGGGAGGAATAAGAATAACATACAAGTTATCGGGTACTAGGACTATAAACTAGGTGAGTCATCTCAAATATTAAATGTGAAAACTTTTTTGTTTAACTTTTCAAATCAAGTCAGGATGAGCTCAAATTTAAACGAGTTGAGTCGGAGTTGTTCAAACTTCAGTGTCAGACTTATCGATCGAATTTGAATGAGTTTTTATAGCTGAGACAAAATAGTTCATGAGTAACTTGTTTTTTTAGAGATGAAACAGAATTTTCACAAACGATCTGTATTGGATAAAATATGTCCTATGAAGTGTGATACCGATGAACAAAAAAAAAAATCTAAAAAAATATTGTATCCAAGTGCATGACCAATGGAGAAAGATAAGTTCAAATTCAAATTCAAATTGTGACACAATCGAGCAACCTTTTAAATCAAAGCATAATCTTCAAGACAAAAAATCACATGGTAGAAGTTCTTAGCGTGGAGGTCGAGGTAATAAATACCGAGGTTGAGGTCGTGGCTAAGGTAGAGGTCGTGTAATTTTTGAAAATTAAAATGAAAAAATATTTGAATAATTCTGAAAGAAATCATGGAATAGGAGGACGTGGTAGAGGGGGTCGTAACCGTGGACACAAACAGAATGTTGAGTGCTAGCATTGTCACAAGTATGGTCACTATGTTGTTGAATGTTAATATGATGATCCCGAACATGGTGACCAATCTAACTTTGCAAGAAAATGATGATTACACTCTTCTTTTTGTACAAAAGGATACTAAGAGTAGACAAGATGTGTAATATCTTTATTCAGGTGCAAGCACCTGTATTTGTTGAGAGAAGAATTTATTTGAAAAACTTTAAGAATTATTTTGTGGAAATGTGAGCATGAATGATTCTTCTAAATCCAGGTGAAATGTAAAGTTAAATTAATTTTTTTAAGAGAATGGAGTTGCACAATAAATTTCTAATGTGTATTATGTAACCAACATCAAAAATAATATACGTAGCGTTGGACAATTACTTAAAAATGGGTATATAATTTACATGGAAGAACAATGTTATTTTTTGATAGAGGCACATGAAAAGTTTATTGAAAAAGTTCAAAGACTGAGCTAGTCAATAATATGTATCATGTTGACAGTAGTACTACTTTACCAGTATTCAAAACTGGGTGGTCCCCACCCCTATTAGGAGAATTTAAAGTAAATACTGATGCAGCATTTGATAGAACTAATTCTTATTCAGTTATTTCTTACATTGTCACGAACCATGAAGACAGATTTTTAAAAGAAAATGTGAGGAGAAGGGGAGCACTGTCACCTGTGGAGACGAAAATATTAGGAATCTATCAAACTTGTCATGTTGCATAACAATTTAGAATTGAAAATATAACCATTGAGAGTGATAGTGTTGTAGTGTTAAACTCTCTTAAGTGTACTCATATTAAAACCCCTCATATAATTAAAATAGAAATCATCAAAATATAATTAATCATTAGTATTCAATTTTATTCATGTTGCATCACAATTTAGAATTGAAAATGTAACCATTGAGATTGATAACGTTGTAGTGTTAAATTCTCTTAAGTGTACTCATATTAAAACCCTTCATATAATTAAAATATAAATTATCAAAATATAATTAATCATTAGTGTTCAATATTTTTACAAATAGATGAGGTGGGACAGAATTCCAACACTAATATCCTATATTAATAGACTCGCCATATCCAACATTCCAGAAAATACTTTTAACCTTTACAAATTCTCAAAAGAAAATTACTTTCTTTTATGTGTTTTAAATGAAAAATTCCAAGAATTAGAAGCAAGTAAAGACATGTTTTATAAATGAAAATATTTAAATCATATCCCTCCACCAGATATAGATTTTTCTCAAATATAGACACTGATATATTATTGTTTCACTTGAACAATAAGTTACTTGTAAATCAACTAAGGAAAAATCGTATATATACTTCATAATGCGTTAATGAGCATACAACTTTTATCACATACTGGAGTCTCCTAAAACCTGGCGGACCCTATGCACGTTAATGGTAACCCATAAATAGTAATTTTCCTCTTTTTTTCGCCCAACATGGATCAAACTTCAAACACCTAATAATTAAATCTCAATCCCATGTTTTTGAATTTCTTTGAGATTTACTGATTGGGTTAATCGTTCTCATTTGCAACTAAATCTCCTTGGAATCGTGCTAAGTTATTGGCTATCAGCCCCAACAAAAAACTAGGATTTCTTGACAGGACCATCAAAACTCTAGATTGATCAAACTCCTAATTTTAAGTCTTGCAAGTTGCAACGATAAGCTTTTTATTCATGTCTCACCAACTCCATAAATCCCAATCTCGCCAACAACTTCATTTATACCACCATTACGGACGAGGTACATGATACTTTGAAAAACATTTTTCAGAAAACGTTTCCATGGTAGCTTATTTCACTCAATTGAAAGGCTTACACGATGAATTTGGATCCTACCACGCAAAACTTACATGATCTTGTGCTGGTATTATTAATATTTCCACTCAAAAGGAAGAGGATCAAGTGATTAAGTTTCTCATGGGATTGACTGATTTATTATTTGCATTCACAATCAAATCCTTTAAATAAAGTCACTCCTAGATTTTAATGAGCTTTATCAACTTCTTCTGTGAGAAGAACAATACTGTGAACTTATCTGATCACTTATAAAACCCCTTGACCACATCACCAAGAACACTCAATATATAGTTGAACATTTAAAATCAAACCCATGTTACTTTCTCTGGTTGTTCCTTTTTAAGATCACTTACTGTGAACATTACAAAGTATAGGAAAATACCCAAGGCAACATGTTTTAAGATCAATGGATACCCTCTCCAACACTAGTGTTATTTCCAGAATCCAACATATTCCTAGTGTCCCTAATTTCACACTACATTAATATCAACACACCTTCTATCTCTTCTCAACGAAGGATATTCTTCCACCAAGATGAATGTTTCATGTATATTTTATTTTGCTACCTTTAATTGGGAAATATTCCATGGATAATTTGTCCATGGGACACCAACCACGTGAGACCTTCTGCTCGCTCATTTAATCATATCACGCATTTATCTAATTCCTTTACCTAACTCCTTGATTATAGCACATGCTTATCTCTGAAACAAGCGTTATTTCCATTATCCACCAACTAGAATGTGCGAATCTTTTTCATGTTCCATCATGTTATGTAAATGTACTTTTGGTTAGAAGGATTACTCAAGTACTCAATTGTTTTGTAACCTGCAATTAAGAAGATGATTAGTTCGACTACAGAGTCTAGAAGGTTTCTAGGGAGATTCTTTCATGTAATAAACTTTTTTATTTAATTATTAAATTCCAAGCAAATGAAGATGATATATTATCATAAAGTTAGATGAATTCTCATAAAGATAGATTATTATCATAATTAATAAATAAATATTCAAAAGTGATATATATATTACTTTTTTTTGTATGATAAGTAATCATAAAGTAATATTTTTTTAGGGGTAATTGGAGAAAAATGTCTTCTTAATTAGGCTACTAATTTTTTTAAGCCTCTAAGTTTTTTAAGCCTCTAAGTTTTTTATTTATAGATAAATGCCTTCTTAATTAAGTAATTAGAAAAAAACTTCCCTTAATTATTTATTTTCCCTTTTTACCCTATATAAATACTACTTGTTATAAATTAGGTAATTAATTCCCCAATTATTAACTCTCTCTCTCACTCTCTCTCTCTCTCTCTCTTCTCTAACCGATTTTTCTCCATCTCCATTGATAACATACTGAGCTCAATCACAGTCACAAATCTCACCCACACTCACGAAGCTAACTCACGGAATTACTCGCTTTTTCTTCTTCTCTAAAGGTAAACTAACATTTTCTTCTATCTCTCTCGGCTCTGTTTTTAGCTTTTTTTTTTAAAAAAAATTTTGATTTCATTTTGTTGCTTTGCTGATTTACAGCTTATAGTTTCTATATATACGTATACATGTGTATGTATTCTCTATTTTAAAAGCATTTTGATTCACATTTTCATCCTACTTTGCAACTTGAAGCAATTCTACTGTTTTGAATGCTTTTCTCTTCTATTTGCTTGTTATGTTATGATTATGTGTTTATATTCTTAGTTTTGTTCATATATTGCTTTGATTTTTGCAAAATTTTGTGTTTAAACTCTTTTTGTTATGATAATGTGTTTACATTCTTCATTTCTTCATATTTTGCTTAATTTTCTGTAAATTCCGTGTTACGTTCTTCATTTTGTTCATATTCTGCTTCTATGCTGCTAAATTCTGTGTTTAAACTGTTTTAATCGTAGTATAGTGTATGTTTGAGTTGTAATTCTGTGAAGATGGTTGAGCAGTTGCAGAATTCCATGTTTTAAACATGGAATTCCATGTTTTATACAGTATGAAACTGTATGAAACATGGAATTCCATGTTTAAAACATGGAATTCTGTGAAGAGGTTTCTGCAGTTTTAGAATTCCATGTTTTAAACATGGAATTCCATGTTTATTACAGTATGAAACATGAAATTCCATTTTTAAAACATGGAATTTTGCAACTGCAAATAATTTTTTCCCTTTTCTACTTCTTCCTTTGTTTGTGTTATTGTATTCTACTACTTTAAGTCATGACTTGTTTTCGGCAGATGGTTATGGCTGTAGTTATGTTTGGTTCTCAACGTTTCTATGCGTTCGTTTGATCTTTTCCCGACTCTCGATTCTATTTTCGAGTACGTGCTTTCTAAATGGCCTTCCTTGGTATTACACTCCACGCATTTGGTGTATTCAGTGGAGATGACGTTAACTGTGTGTTGAACAACGAAGAAGACTTCTGAACATGCAGTTTTTGGTCAACGAGCCAAATCTGCAGCGTATGGATATTTACGTCACGGATGATCGTGTGATAGACGCGGCTCAGTCTATGATCGAGGGCACCATAACGCTAAATCCTGTCAAGCTCCTCTATGAGTGATGTTTTATTTTTACGATCTTTATATTCTTGTAACGGTCTAATAATTTTCACGTACTTAACATTGTTTACATTTGTATTATTAAGTTTTTGAACTTTTTTGTGTTTATATTTGTCTCGTTGTTCATTATGTTAGTATTATTGTCTTTTAATACAAGTTTCGAGCCTTGTAGCTTAAGTCGCTATCTCATTTTCATGTTTTAAACATGGAATTCCATGTTTCCATGTTTGAAACATGGAATTGCATGTTTATAACATGGAATTCCATGTTTTTAACATGGAATTTCTCTCTGTTTTAACTTTTCCGCCGTGTTTTGCTGACCTTCACTTTTCCCTTGGACTTTGTATTTGTGAGACATACTTATACATACACAACTATGCCTATTGTTTGTTTTTTATGTTGTAGTTTGTATCGTGAAAAGTTAAACAATACATAACATTTTCATTTTTTTCTTAAAACTTAGTTTTTAACAAAAACAATAATAAACCATAGCAATATAATTAGTAATCAAATCCTTGGTAATACTTATCAGGTCTAACAATTCATCTTAAACATTACAAACTACAACTTCCCAAATAAGTCAAATAAAATACGAAATAACAAGTAACTTCGACAGAATATTAAAAAACTGTAAGTTTAAGAGAAAGTGTTTGTTATATTTCTTCACAAGGCAAACAGCCTATTTATACAAGGAGTATCTCTTTATTCTAAGAAAGAGAATAAAATCAGAATCAGAATAAAATCATAGTCAAACTAATTCCTAATTTAGTTCTACCTAATTCTGGAAAATAAATCTACCATAAATAACCGGATATTTACCAAATAATCTTATGATTTTCTACACTCCCCCTCAAGTTGGTGCATAAATATCAAACATGCCCAACTTGTTTACAAGAAATTCGAAAGTTGGTCTAGATAATCCTTTTGTCAAAATATTAGCTGTTTGCTCCTTTGTGCTGATATACGGAGTACATATTATCCCGGCATCCATCTTCTCCTTTATAAAGTGTCGGTCAATCTCTATGTGCTTTGTGCGATCGTGCTGTACTGGATTTTGGGCGATGCTTATGGCTGCCTTATTGTCGCAGAATAGTCGTAGAGGTAGTTCGGCTGTTTCTCGAAGATCTTTAAGTACCTGCTTTATCCATATCAGTTCGCAAATACCATTCGCCATTGATCGAAATTCTGCCTCTGCGCTACTTCTCGACACAACATTCTGTTTTTTACTCCTCCAAGTTACTAAATTTCCCCACACGTAGGTACAGTAACCTGAAGTAGATCTTCTGTTGTACGAGCTAGCCCAATCTGCATCAGTAAATGCCTCTACAACCCTTGTTTCGTTCTTCTTAAACAGTAGTCCCTTTCCTGGACAGCTCTTTAGGTACCTTAGAATTCGGTTTGTGGCTTCAAGATGCTCTTCACAAGGACTATGCATGAATTGACTTACTAAGCTCACAGCAAAAGCTATATCGGGCCTTGTGTGAGCCAAGTAAATCAGCCTTCCCACTAGTCTTTGATATCGTTGAACGTTCACTGGAACTCCATCTGTTATATTCCCGAGCTTTTGATTCGGATCTATAGGAGTTTCAGCTGGCCGACAACCACTCATTCATGTATCTTTTAAGAGGTCTAGGATGTATTTTCTTTGAGAGACGATGATTCCCTTCTTCGATCTTGCCACTTCCATACCTAGGAAGTATTTCATTTCTCCCAAGTCTTTCACTTCAAACTCCTTCGCAAGCTTTTCCTTCAAGTGTTCCAATTCTCCATAGTCATCTCCTGTGAGAATTATGTCGTCTACGTATACAATCAACACTGAAATCTTCTTTTCCTCCGAGTACTTGGTGAACATTGTATGATCTGCCTGCGCTTGAGTGTACCCCTGTCCTTTCACAAATTGAGTAAACCGATCAAACCAGGCGCGTGGTGATTGTTTCAATCCGTATAGCGCCTTTTCTAGTCTGCAAACGTTGGAGTTGAAGCTGTCTTCAAATCCGGGCGGTGGACTCATGTATACTTCTTCTTCAAGCTTTCCGTTGAGGAATGCGTTCTTCACGTCAAATTGTCTCAATGGCCAGTCACGATTTGCTGCAATAGATAACAAAATTCTTACTGTATTTAGTTTTGCAACTGGTGCGAATGTTTCTGTATAGTCTATTCCGTATGTCTGAGTAAACCCTTTTGCCACCAATCGCGCTTTGAGACGTTCAAGAGTTCCATCAGCTTTGAACTTGGGTGTGAACACCCATTTACAGCCGACTATAGGTTTTCCTCTCGGTAGTTTTTCCACAGACCAGGTTTGATTCTTCTCAAGAGCTTCTATCTCCTCAAAAACAGCCTTCTTCCATTCCGGTTGAGCCAATGCCTCCTGAATACTACTAGGAATGACAATATCGGATATGTTTGTGGTGAAGGTAGAAAAAGCTGAAGATAGGTTAGAATACGAAACATATAAAGAGGTAGGATATAAAGGGGTTTTAGTGCAGGCACGTTTTTCTTTTCTTAAGGCAATAGGTAAATCAAGTTCAAGGACAGAATCACTTACCTCAGGTTCTTTCTCCGGTTCGGATTCTTGACTTGCCGGAGATGTGACATCATCTATATCTTGAGCTAGAGTCTTTCGAGCTTTTCTCACATAAGTTTTTTCAAATAGACTACTTGCCCGATTATTGTACCTGTCCTCCTGGGATTTACTTTCTGATAATGTGGTATTTGGTTCATTATCCTTTAAAAGACTCGTTGACTCAATAATGTTTTGAATATCACTACTTCTAGAATTTTCTATATTTCCTATTTCTTGATTGTTTGGACTCATAAGTATATTTATTCCAGAATTTATGAACCTACAACCCTCAGAATCTTCACCTTCAAACTCCCCCTGAAGATGAGTTGTAAAAAAAGGTGTATTTTCAAAAAAGGTTGTATCCATTGTGATTATGGTTTTCCGTGTAGAGGGATCGAAACACTTGTATCCTCTTTGAGTCGGGGCTATCCCCAAAAAAACACATTTTTTTCCTTTAGGATCGAGTTTACTTGCATTTCGGTTAGGATTTTTAATAAATACAGTGCATCCAAAAATCTTTAATGGCATAGAATTAAACACTCTTGAATTTGGAAATTCTCTTTGAAGAAGGTTTATAGGTGTTTGAAAAGACAAAACTTTTGAGGGCATGCGATTAATTAGATATGTAGCATGAAGAACACTATCTCCCCAAAGATAATTAGGAATTTTTGTTGAAAACATTAATGCACGAGTGACCTCTAAGATATGCCTATTTTTCCTTTCAGCTATGCCATTTTGTGGTGGTGTATCAACACATGAACTTTGGTGTATGATTCCTTTTTCTTCAAAAAAATTATTTAAACTTTTTGCAAAGTATTCTCGTCCATTATCACTCCTAACCATTTGTATTCGAGTATTAAATTGTGTTTGAACCATACTGTAAAAAATTTTGAAAACATTTTCTACTTCTGATTTTTCTTTTAGTAGGAAAACCCAAGTTACTCGTGTATGATCATCTATTAGGGTTATAAACCATCTTTTCCCATTACATGTTGGTACTCTAGATGCTCCCCATATATCACTATGAATTAGTGAGAATGGTTTAGTTGGTTTATATTCCCTAGGTGGATAGGTATTTTTATGATGCTTTGATAAAGTACATATTTCACAATGAAAACTGGAAAGATATTTATTGATAAATAACTTAGGAAATAGTTTTTTAAGATAATGAAAACTAGGATGTCCTAATCGAAAATGCAGTAAATAAATCTCATTGTTACTTGGACTTGAGGCAATATTCAAGCAAGAACTCTCTTGACTTCCCTTATTTGAGTCTGGTTCTAGGATATAGAGTCCGTCACATTCTCTAGCATTGCCAATCGTCTTCCCCGAGTCCAGTTCCTGAAATATGCAATAAGATGGGTAAAATATAGCACGACAGTTTAGGGCTTTTGTTATGTTGCTAATAGAAAATAGGTTACAAGATAAATTTGGGACATGTAGCACTTTAGATAATGGTAGAGAGGCTGAAACATTGATATTTCCTAGACCTGCTATGGCTGAGAGGGTTCCATTAGCAATTCTAACTTTTTTATTGCCAGCACATGGTTTATAGGTTGAAAAATTATTTGAGTTTCCTGTCATATGATCACTCGCACCTGAATCAATGATCCAAGTGTCTGTGTTTTTTGAACATAAGTAGGAAGAAGGGATAGAAGATACTGATTTACCATTTTTTGCGAAAGAACATGAAGGACTATCAAGGCTGGATTTTTTGGATAGGTTTAGTAGTTTCAGGAGCTGCTCGATCTGATCCTTCGTGAGATTGGGATGTTCTGAGTTGACTTGTTCTTCATGAGAAGTCTCGGCACTGGTTTGGAAGGCTTTCTCCTTCTTCTTCTTGTCTCCGGCCGGTTTCCCGTGAAGTTTCCAGCAAGTTTCTCTCGTGTGCCACAACTTCTTGCAGTAATCGCACCACGGCTTCTTCTTCTCTCCTTCGTTTCCATTCCCACGTGAGAATAAGGCTGATGACTCAGTCTGGCTTATAGAATCTTCGCTGGTGTTACTCATGACCTTCCTCCTGTTTTCCTCGAGTCGAATCTCAGAGAAGACTTCTCTCATTGACGGCAACGGACGTCTTCCGAGGATTCTTCCCTTTACTTCGTCAAGATCCTTGTTTACACCAGCCAGAAACATGTATACGCGGTAATTCTCTTCGCGTTTTTGTTGTCGAGTGTAGTCAGCCGCGCTTTCCCACTTATCATCATCATGGCACTGATCTAACTCTTGCCACAATGATACCATCTCGTTGTAGTAGGTCGTCACTTCTCTTTCTCCTTGTCTGGATTTCCACAGCTTTGTCTTCAATTCGAAGATCTGTGATGAATTGCCCAGATATGAGTATGTCTCCCGGATTGAAACCCAGATTTCATTCGCCGTCTTCATGAATAGGTGAGGCTTTGAAATGGCAGGATCCATCGCACTGAGTAGCCATGCCATTACTAGCGAGTTTTCTGATCTCCAGGTGTTGTAGCCCTTTTCTCCTTCCTTCACGGTTTTCACTTCGCCAGTTAGGTATCCTAATTTTCCCCTCCCATCAATCGCAAGTTTTACCGATTGGGACCATTCCAGAAAATTCCTTCCATTCAATCTATGCCCTGTGATGAGCATAGAAGAATGAACGGCCGACTGGGATGTTTCCATGGTGTTTGTTTGAGTGATTGAAGGAGAATTTTGGCTGGTCGGTGTGTTTTCCATTGGTTGGGTTGATTTAGAGGCTAGCTCTGATACCATGTTAGACGACTGATTCTCCCAAAAGCTTAAGCTATCAGGAGGAGTCATCTTATATATTATATATGAGTTTTACATGCTCAATACGCCCCCTCACGTGCAAGCTAGATTTATGTCATTTTTTGCATGTCTAGTCTTTGCAACGTGAATTTTTTTAAATTGGGTGACGACGGCAAGACTCGAACCACCGACCTCTTATGGATCTGGGCTCTGATACCATGTAAGTTTAAGAGAAAGTGTTTGTTATATTTCTTCACAAGGCAAACAGCCTATTTATACAAGGAGTATCTCTTTATTCTAAGAAAGAGAATAAAATCAGAATCAGAATAAAATCATAGTCAAACTAATTCCTAATTTAGTTCTACCTAATTCTGGAAAATAAATCTACCATAAATAACCGGATATTTACCAAATAATCTTATGATTTTCTACAAAAACATAAACAAATTCTTCATTTTTCTTCTTCATAACCATTCTACGTGTTGCTCAGTAAATTTGTTTTCAGTCATTAACTTTACAATTGGAGCTAGAGTTGACTTATACGTTTCTTTAAATGTCCTCATTTCTGCTTCTTCTTCATCTTCTGCTTGATTTTTCACTTTTCTTCTTGGTGCCATTTTCACCTGTTTTTACATAAACTCCAAGCATAAGTAAACATATTAGTAGTCTGAATTGAGTTAATTCCATGTGTAATACAGTTAATACAGTTATCAAAACATGAAATTTCATGTTTTAATAAATGTATTAAACATGGAATTCCATGTTTAATACAATTACTAAAAATATTTTGCAGAATTCTATATTATGCATTAATTACACTATAAGGTCCCTAAACTACACATTTTGTCTATAATACAGTTATCAAAACATGTAATTCCATGTTTTGATAACTGTATTAAACATGGAATTCCCTGCAGATCACACTTTTTTTACCTTCTAAGTGTCTATATTATACAGTAATTACACTATAAGGTCCCTAAACTACGCATTATGTATATAATATTCATAATATATACCAAAATTTCAATGTCAGACCCCTGTTTATATATATATTTGACAGTTATTCCTCAAAAGATTCAAATAATTGCACTATAGGTCCTTGTTTCAAACATTCGTTCATGTTTATCAAAGTTTATTGAACACATTCATCAAATAATCATATTTCCAACCCTAGGAACTTCTAATTTCGGTTTTTATATAGAAATCAGTAAAAAAATTGATTAGAAATCATTAAGAAAGTGGTAGAAATCAAACAAAATCCACATGTATTATATTTTTGTTGTGTTTTTCTTCATGAATCACAAAAAACAGGTTCTAAATTGTTAAATACTATCAAAAACCTCGAAATAAACATAGAAATAGGATTACATTTCAGTTTTTATCACTTACGTATAGGTTTTGGAGTCGAATCTTTAATTTGATCGACTGATTTTGTTGCCTATTTTGCTCGTCGGAGTAGATTCCCCTGATTGTGTGCACCTTCGTCGCCGTTCGCCTCTTCTCCTGTCGTCGCCGATTCTCTCTCTCTCTCTCAAAGACCTTTCCGTTTTTGTGTACTGTGTGTTGTGTGTGTGTTGTGTTGTGTGTGTATATTGATTTTCTTTTTTTCTTTTTTAATAACCGATTAAAAAAATCAGCCAATAGTTGATTTTCTATTATTTTTTTTATCATTTGTAAGGGTATTTTGGGGTGGGGCTGATTTCTATAAAATGTCTTATTGGGGGCACCTTTTTTAAAATAACTTTTCTAATAGGCATTTACCTCTAATTGGCTCTATTTTTTATCATAATTATTTCTTATTTCGTTTATTTTTTTCTTATTTTTAATAACATTATTTCAGATTATTTTATGTTTTATAACATTATTTATTATTTATTATTTATTTTAGTTTTTATTTGTTATTTCTTATATCATTATTTTTTATTTCTTATATCATTATTTCTTATAACATTATGTTATTTCTTATAGCATTATTTACTATTTCTTGTAACATTAATTTCTATTTCTTATTACTTATTTTCAATAACATTAGTTCTTATTTCTTTTCTTTTTTTTATTTTCGCGCAAAGTCTTTTTAAATTTTCTGTCTTTCAAAAGAAAATAGAAATAATTAGAATTTTTATTTTTTATATATGATAGTTATCATAACAATTTTTAGCAAGTATCCTAAAATATCATACTCATTCCATAAATAATATATGTAAAATAAAATTTAATAACATTACTACAAATAATATGAGATATCATTTATATTATAATTAGCATAAATCTTGTAAATTAACATAAATACTTTATGATAATAAATATTTTTCATTAAAATTGCTACCATGTTTCTTAATTAAAATATTTCTAAAATAAAATAAAAAATATCATAATAAATATTATTATATTAACATAAATACCTTAAGATACCAAATATATATGATTTTTATTGACATAAAATATATATGATTAACCTTCCTAAATTTTGTCATTATCATAATAATTAGTATTTGTTGTGAACGGTAAAGAAAGAAAGAAGAGCGTTCTATTTATTATCAGAGAGTCTAAAGATTACATAGTGGGAGCTCCTATTTATAGGTAATAGGTAACCCTAAACCCTAGTATTCATGGGTTTGACTACTAGCCCATGGGTTGGAATGACTATCCACTAAATGAGTTTATAGCACTCCCCCTTGGATATTCAGTCCCTAAGAATATGCCTCGTTAAAACCTTCCTAGGAATACCTAGTAGAAAAAAATCTAGTGAAGAAAAAATAGTACATTTCTTTATACGCTAACTAAAACTACTTCATTAAAAACCTTTATTAGGAAAACCTATTAGAACAAAACCGTGATGAAGGAAAAGAGTGTGACGCGTATTTGTCTCCCCCTCTTGGCAGCATCTCAGGGGAGGTCTTGAAGTCGACGCATGCCAATCCTGTGTATTGATTTCTTGAATGTAGATGCAGCTAATACCTTTATAAACAAATCATCCAAATTGTCAATTGAGCGAATTTGATGAACATCTATTTCACATTTCTTCAAGATTTCACGTCTAAAGAATAACATTGGAGAGATATGTTTGGTTTGATCACCTTCGATGTAGCTTCTTTTGTCTTAAGCGATACAAGTAGTATATTATTGGACTTTGTTTACTTGTTGAAAGATTGCATTCCCCTTAAATATTTAATTTTGAGAATATACATTAAAACTTCTCTAAGAAAAACCTAATGGGACAAAATCTTAGTAAAGGGAAAAGAGTATAGATAATTACAATACGTTTATATAAATTGCCTCATTAAAAACCTTGCAAGGAAACCCAGTGGAAAAAAATTTATGCTGAGGGAAAAAGAGTGTGTTGCGTAAATGTCTCCCCCTGATGTAAGTATAACACAATGGTGTATAACTTGAGACATTCAATAAGAGTAATAAATTATACGGCGTAAATTTGATCGATGCTTCATTCATATATATAATGATTTAAAGTGATCGACATGGGACTTATATGAAGTCTTTTCATAAGAAATAATAGCAAATAAAAGTGCATCCGCCACCGGAGACTATATCTCTTTAATAAATATATTGTGTGTACTACAACATACTATCTTATATAGTAACTCCCCCTTATAGCACATTTGTTTCAAAATTGTAAAAATTTCACGTCGTACAAGTGAAATAAAAAAATTGCTTTATTTATGTCTTTCTACTGATGGCCAGTTAGTTTATTTAGACATTCTAATTTAAAAAAAATCCTCGATTTCATTCATATATTAATAGTTATTACGCGTATATATAAATATTCGATTATGGTCAATTTTTAGTTAGTTCGAATAATTTAAAGTAGTAAAATAACTGATTGAGATCTCAATATATAATCAGGTACCTGATACTCTGTAAGAGTATTTTAATTTTCAGTTATATACACTACCTTGACATTTATAAGATGTCAAAAGTCTCATAATTAACAACTTGCTCATGTTGATGCTCCTTTATGCTATCTTTGGAACCAAATAAATCTATTGCGCTTTAAGCGTACAATAATCTAATGTTATTAGATAGCTCTTCTGAGACACAAGTTTAATCAGGAGCATTGATAACTTGTTTTTGTCACTTAGTCACTAAACCTTTACAATATTTTCAATTATTTGAATGAGTATACGAGGATCAATATAAATGGTGTATTCTTTATTCCAGATTTTTTTTCTTCCCTTATTCTTGAGAATATCATATATAACATGTTCTCAAATCCATATTTGTGCACGGTGGTGGAGCAGTTATAATAGATATTGCACAATCAAATTATCTTGATGGATATAATTTTTTTATCTTTTACCAATAGGGAGTATTGTAACAAGCTGCAATTCGTCATAGAGAATTCAGTATATAAATGTGCTAGATTCGTATTTATCCCTTGATTTTGTCTTGGAAAAATAGACGATTCAATATCAAAGCTATTTAGGATAAAAATATTTATTTAGGCATAGCCGATATGCTAATATTCACTTGATAATCTTGATCTTAAATATTATCACTTGTGAATGTTTTAGTAGCATTTACATCACAAAATTTACATATGATGATGTTGGCAAAATATAACATATAGGGATATTTTCCAAATATAAGTGATAGGATCACAAAATAATTCACTCTTCATATTTCGTAGATTTATTTTACTAGAGCCATAATATCTTTTTGAACTTAATGTTTCTAGGAAATGTAATTTTGGTTTTTCAGAAATTTCATGTATAATTCATATCATCATACATTTTCTAATAGAATATTATTTGGATTTTGGGTAAATGTAAATCTTGGAAGCACAATACAAGCTTTTTCAAACCTTCTATTAGGTTAGATGTACCAGATATGGTATTGACATTTGCTTTCGAAGTTTGAAAATTGGAGTTCTTAGGTTATACGAATGAAAAACGAATCAATTCATTGGTTATGTGATATATGTGTATACAATATATCTTAAGTTACCTATATTTCATTTCATTTGCTAATCGAAATACGATCTCAAATTGACATCTATGCGTTCGCATAAGTTACATAAAGTTGCCTAATATTTTTCGTATAGGTTATATATTATATCAATAGATATGCATAAAATACGTATGTGTATACGCCCTATTTTTCCCATAGGTTATGTTATATAAGTGGATATATCCAAACGATATATATATATATATATATATATATATATATATATATATATATACATCTTTTGTATATGTTTTTTTTTTGTATAGGTTATGTTAATGTATATGCCTTATTTGTTTGATATGTACCTTTAATTAGGTATAACATTTTTCTTTAAAAAAATTATAATATTTATAATTTTATTCATGAAAGAATATAAAAATATTATATAATAAATATATTTAAAAAAAATTAATGAACAAAAAAATGTAAATATACCCTACCTTAAGCATATGCGTATGCTTTATTTTTATTTTTATTTTTATAAAAAATATCAAGTAAGAAAATAGATATAAAAATAATTACGACAACCGCATAAGGTTGTTTTTTTTCTTTTTGGCCAAGAACTAAAATTTCTTTTTACTTTTATTCATAACATTGTTGTTTCCTCTTTTTTTTTTTTTGCCAAAGCAGATTTTCTTTTTTTTCTCTTGTTCACAGTGGCGAAATTTTTTGCTTTGTTTTCCTTTTCTTCTTCACATCACAATAGTGAATGCGTATAACATTTCTTTTTGGTTTAATTTTTTTTCTACAGAGGTAAAACCTCACAATAAAATAATATATAAATATTGAAGGTCAAGGCTATCAAAGAATCTATTATATTATAGATCAGAGAATCGAAAGATCTCTATTTCTTCCATTCAAATATAAGGTTAGAAGTTCTCTCTTATCAAGGAAGAGTTATTTGCATGATAGCGAGGAGTGGCTCCAAAAATGGCTGAAGAAGCACACTCACAGTAAAACTCAATTGGAACCGTATTCAAAATTATTGTGATAATATAAATCATTGTTTTTGTTCGATGAACAATTTTATTTTAGTTTTTAGTAAAAAAAATTAAAATAATAAATTACCTAGAAATTGAATAGTAGAGGCTATCGTGCTGATAACATGTTGTGAACGTTAGAGAAAGAAAGAGGAGTGTTCTGTTTATTATCAGAGAATGTAAAGATTACATAGTGAGAGCTCCTATTTATAGGTAATAGGTAACCCTAAACCCTAGTGTTCATGGACTTGACTACTAGCCCATGGGTTGGAATGAATATCCACTAAATGAGTTTATAACAGTATTTTTATCAATGTTTATAATACAAAATTTATTCCATTTTTATAACACGGATTTTTAATAAAGTTATTTTAGCTTTAGTATAAATTTCTAAACTAATATTTCATAAAAAATAAAAATATAAAACAATATAATAATACTTAGAAAGCGAAATACATAATACAAACACTGACAAATTTAAATTAGGAATGTAAATGGGGCACGGGTTTGCGGGTACCTCCCCCACCTCACTTTAAACGGGACGAGTTTTAAGATACTAAATGAGGCTTGAGGCGGGTTGTATGGATGGATTACTAAAACCCGTGCGGAGCGACGCGGGTTGTAGGGATAAGTATTCCCCACCCAGCAAACCCGCCCCGCGTGTATATAATATATAATTAATATATTATAATTATAATATATATTTAATTTCAATACTTATTCAGATCAAAGTTTGTGTATATCTATTATAACACAAAAAATTTTAATTATTCAAATCAAAGTGTAACTTCAAGGAGAGAATTTGTCTAAACATCAAAATACAAATGCAAATTTGAATAATGGAATATTTGAGAGTTTGAAAAGTATAAAATTCGTAGTAATAAAAAAATTTGAACGATCAAACTACAACCCGCAGGTAGAACCCACATACCATGAGGATTTAAAGAGCGAGTGTGGGGAAGAGCAACGCAGGGCGGGGCATTGGCTTCTTCTTTTTTGTGGGGTGGAATGAGGGGATAGGTAAACCCGCTCCAAACCCATCCCAAACTCGCCCCATTGACATCCCTAATTTAAGTCTTTGATTAATTATTTAAGCAATGTACTTTCTTGAAAAATCAAACACTAAACACTTACAATTTTGGTAAGTAAAAATAAAGATTGAAGGTATGTATTTATAGAAGTTTTATTCAGTTGTAGTTTTTGATATATCATTCATTTTTAGGTTTAATTTTACATTTACCATCTACTACTAAATTACGTGTCAATGTCACATCCTATATAATTTACTAACTACACTAATTCATATATATATATATATATATATATATATATATATATATATATATATATATATATATATATATATATGGGTTATAATTAAATTTTTTACATTAAACAAAATAAATTATGATAATTGTTTGAATTTTTTAATTTGTAAAATGTTTTTTTATATTATTATTAATTTATATATTTAAGCAACTTAAACATGTTATTTTTTTACTTGTATTTAATGTAAATCATAATTTTGAATTTAATATTGTTTTGCATACATATGAGGCTTTAAAGCCGAAGTTAGTAACAACTAACTAAACCCTCATGGGAAAACTACAACTAGTCTAGAGAGTGTGTAACCACTCCTATCTCTCGTCAAGCTGCTATTCAGGTACTCTAGAGGATCTTCATACACACATGGATTCCCAACCATCTCCACTCCTCTCTTAGCTAGCAAATCCGCACATATATTTGCTTCTCGATAAGTAGTGCTTACTTCAAATCTCGGGTTACTCCGTAGCATTTCACTACAATCATGTCCAATATGACAAGCCCAACTCTTAGAACTTCCACCGCCCTTCACTAGCGTGTGAAGCTCTCTCGAATCGGTCTCGTCATACAAGTCTTTAATGCCACAATTCAATACCCGACGCAACCCATAATGCTAAGCCAACACTTCCGAGTGAGATGTGGATTCTACTACACACGGCCCCGAAAATCCAGCAATAAACGCTCCCTCTCCATCTCTAAGTAATATAACTATACCAGCTTTCCTTCTTTGTAAATCATAACTACCATCAATATTCAATTTAATTTTGCCTTGGGGTTTAACCCATTTGACTAGCGTGCTTCTTGCTGATTTTATAACTCCACCATCGCATTCTTTAGCCCACGCTAAGGCGAAATCACTCGCCATTAGAATCGTATCCCTTTTCAACCCTGTAAAATGTGGAACCATCACGGATTCATAAATGTTACCTCATTCCTTCTTGCCTAAATAACACCTAATGCTGCTGTAAAAATTAAAGGCCAATGAAGGCCCCCATATTTAAACTTTGTAGTCAAATGGGCTCGAGCCCACTTCTTCATAACATCACATATATCATTCAGCCCCTCTGATCCCATCTCCCCACCAGCGCTTTGGATAGAGTCTCATGTACACCCAATTAAATCCCAATGCTCCTGTAATAATTCATGTGGCAGAGAACTGTTTTCATTATTCTCCTTATCCCTTGTATCCATGTCATTGAAGTCAACCGCACCAGCAGTCAACAACCTGGTAACTACAGAATCCAAGTCATCAACATCGCCAATCTCATGTGCCCCTATTGTTGCAAACATGTTCCTTTGTGCAGGCTGTGAAAAAATAATATCCTTCCACAAAGTTGGTGCTACTTTACAGCTTATAAAAACATGTTGCACATCTTCCTTCTCGGCCCCACAAATTGTACACGCCTTAGTTTCTAGAACATTCCTTCTGAACAAATTCACCACAGTTGGGAGTCTACTATGCGCAATAGGCTAAAGTAAAAAGCGTAATTTCTTGGGACACTTCATATTCCAAATCCCTTTCCAGTTAAACGTTGGACCAGGTGGAAAATTAGCAGCAGTGAAGGCAAAAACCTTATCCTTGGCCGGTCGTGCAACACTAGCACAATTGGTACTTTGCGCGATCCCAACCTATCAAATGCATGTGATGAAACTTCCTATCGGTGTATGTGGTGAGATTGATCGGATAGTCAAAGATTTTATTTGAGGATCCTTGGATGAGAAAAAGAAAATTCATTAGGTTGCATGGGACCGAATGTGTAAGCCGAATGAGGTTGGAGGGTTAGAATTAAGAGGCGCAAAAAATTGTAATGTGGCTCTTCTAGCAAAACTGGAGTGGAAACTTCTCCGAAATGATAAGGTTGCGTGGGTAGAGGTTTTTAAAAATAAATATTTTAAAGATGGTTTACTCCAACAGGAAAAAAAGGCTAGTTATTCAAACGTGTGTGAAGCCAACCTAGAAGGTGTTAATTTATTGAAGAAAGGGATTGTCGAGGTAAATGATGTGGACGGGGTACAATATAAATGGAAACACGAGTTGTCGGGTGATGTCTCCTCATTTGTGATAGATTTATGTTAGGATGAGACATCATTTTTAGTGAATTAGAAGTCTTTCTAATCGTTTTTCTTGAGAAATAGTGCACTTTCCTATTTTGAGTCTTGATTTAGTAAAATAATTTTTGTAGAGCATATTGGATTTAATTATTTATTTAGTGTGAAGCTTTAAAGATAATTATGGAGATTAATTAGAGTCCAAGTCAAAGACTACAAGATATGGAAAGATATAAGCATGGAAATTGGAGATAAGGAAACAAAAGCTAAAAACATGGAAAAGGAAAAGCTGCCTTAATCCTGAATTTCTGCACCTACGACCACAAATCAGCCTATATCTCAAGATCGGTGTGGAATTTGGAGAAACGGTCAAGAGAAAAGTTGAAGATCTTTCCGAGACGATGAATTTGGTTTACTCATACGCGTCAAACGGATGAGTATTGAAGTCATATCCAATCCGTTCCTGAGATCGAAATCCTGTTTACCAGATATTACTTGGACGACTCGTACACTTGCGGTACGTGTCTTGCCTTTTTAGGTGTGTTATTTTAGAGCACACACGGATACACCAGTACATATCCTCAAGATCCGTGGATCTATAAATCCTCATCCAAGGGATGGAGGAAATGATTAGTGGTGTCCGAGGGAAATACGACAAAGAATGAGAAGTCCAACAAGTTTCAGAATAAGCCCTAGGAAAACAAATATAATCAATCGAACATCAATATTAAATCAATTGAATCACCTATCTTAGGGAATCCTAGAGGCTCCAATGCCAAGGAAGTTCAAGCCTCACTCAATGACAACCTCTGATAGGAATAGTGATCTCGAAGCTCACGTGTATGTGTACCAATCATATGGAGTTTAATGGATGAACTTATGTAGACTATTTTCGAGCTTTTCCTGCTACTTTGGCTGAAATTTCCAAAACATGATTCTCCAGGTTTGAGCTTAAGCAAATAAATAATTTCTCACAACTAGTAAATGGTCTACGACACAGGTTCCTAGATAAGGCCAATGGTCGACAAATTCATTGTTATTGGACATATGCTCAAAGTAAAAAAACCTTCAATCATACGTTGATCGATTCACAAATATTGCGTACAATGTTGAGGTTTTGGATCAATCTATAGTATACCATGATTGTCTCTAAGGGTTGTTCAATCCCGAAATACAAATATGGTTGGAGAAGAGGCCTAAGTCCATATTGTGTGACATAATATTTGAGTCAAGAAAGTATATCCGAGCTGAGGTAACACAGAAGAGTGTTAAAGCACGGGTTAAAGAACGAGAGAGCATTTCAAGCGATCTATTGAGTCGGGTAAGAAATGACCGACTACAGAAGCAACTCGAGAAAACATGGTATAAGGGTTTTGGGCGAGTTGATTAGAGGAATAAAGAGGAAGCCTAAAGTAAGTGATAATACAAGAACATGGAATAAAACAACATACAAAATCCTGGTGATAAAGGAAAAAGAGATCAGAAAGGAAAAATTATGTTAGTCACAGAAAATGTTTGTCGATGCTAGAATTAGATATAACACAAATTATTTCCATCTCCATAAGAACCATGGACATGATAATAATCGCTGCAAGCAGTTGAAACGTAAAATTGAAAGGTTGAGGGATTTGGGCAGTTTACCTACCCTTCAGAGGGTTATGAGAAGCAATGAATTCAAGGATAGAATAAGACCCAACCGTCGGGCAATTAGGACAGGAAGAAGGAATGCAATTAACAGAAATCACGAGCCTAGATGGCATTTTGCAAATCCGCGACCCAGTCAAGCTGGGCAGGGATATGAGTTCGAGGTAAAAGGTTTTTTAGGAAGATTCTAGGATAGTATGTGGACTGGTTATGGAGTGGACATGGTAACAGGTTTTCCCAAGAGGGGTAGAAGGTATTACATTGAGATAAATACAATAGCGGAGGTCTCCGAGAGTGGGCATTCTAGGAATGATAAAAATCAGTATGTGCGAGCAGCGCTCACTAGACAATCATATTGTAGCCCTACGCCTAGTGATGACATATACTATTCACGGACAAGTAAGCCAGCATGTTATTTTTTTACATGATGATACTTTAGTAATACCTGTAGTCATCAAGAATGGGCTCATTCGTCGGGTATTGGTTGATATAGGGAGATCAATAGATCTATTGCGTGTAAAAGCATTTAACCAACTGAAAATATATCTGAAGTCCGTAATTCCATACACCGAACTTATAAAGGGTTTCACGCGGCATAGTTTCCACCCAATGGAATATATCGAGTTACTAATTAGCATTTGTTAGGAAAAACTTTAGAGAGTTGTGTTGGCGCCCTTCGTGGTTTTCGCTTGTAATTCTACATACCATGCTATCAACGGGAGACCGTACTTTAAACAAGCTCTGAGTCGTAGTCTCGCATACCATCTCACATTAAAAATCCAACATCATGGGGTGTAATAGTTATCCGAGGTGACTTCCAACACGCACTGGAGTGCAATTTCAATTTAATCAGAGGACCATCTCTGACCGAGAAAGAAATCAAAGGTAAAAATTAAAACTATCATTGGAAAATTAAGCCCGACATAGTTTCGATAGAAAGACAAAATGTATCATTGGCAGGAAAAAAGAACTATATTGGTGATAAAACTATCTTGAACTAAAGGGTTAACAATGTCATCGGTGAATAATGACTTGACGGCATAGTTAGCCAAAATTTATTTTCTTTTGTAGGAACTAGCAAAAAATAAAGATCGTCGTAGTATCGGGGATCAAAGGAACTTCATAAAACCGACATAGACTCAATAATCAAAGAAATTTTGAAAGATCAACCCAGACTCAGCAATTAAAGAAACTTCATAAGACCAGTGCAATTTCAACGATCTAAGAAACTTCATATGATTGACGCAGTCTGGAAATCAAAGGAACTTTGTAAGACCGACACGGTCTCGATGGTCTAAGAAAGTTCATAAGACCGTCACAGTTTTGACAATCAAAGGAATTTTAAAAGTCCGACACAGAATCGGGTTATCAATGTAATCGGTGAACGCCGACCATGTGACATAGTTAGCCAAATTTTCTTTTCATTGTAGGAATAAAGTAATACATAGACCAACAAAGTCCCATAATATAGAAACATAAAGACCGACAAAGTCTCGTCATTTGAAAACAAAGACCAACAAAGTCTTGGTGTTGAAATGAAGACCGTAGAAACCTTGGTGTCGAAACAAATACTGAAAAAGTCTTGGCATACAAGGAAAGAAAAATAGACAAAGTCTCGAAACCCGAAAGAAAGGCCAACAAAGCCTTGGCATACGATAAATACCGGATAATCATACACATTTAAAATCAAATAACGATGAAACCTTATAACCAAGTAAACTAGACTTTGATGGTTATATTCTAGGAGGTTGGGAATCAAACATATAGCTTATATTTCTGTAGGAAATGTGGTATAAGGTCAATAAAATACAAACATAGATGAATCGACAAATATAAATAATAAAAAAGACAGATGAAGGGAAGAAAGACTCCAGAAATGAAAGAAAATCTACAAGGGAAAGTAGTTGTGCAAAGGAAACTAACAACGTGGTCTAAGTGATCATGAGAGAGCAGATGGGATGGTGTAAAAGGAAGAGGCAACCCGAGCACGAGGATATAATAGGAGTTTGACATTGAAGACACCATCAAGCATCGAGAAAAATAGTGTCAGCACTAGTTTGCTTCCTCGGCGAGGCATTGAGGACAATTCGGGTAACCTACCCAAAAATAAACATTTATGGAAGTCGCAATAAAAATAAAGAAGGGAAGGAACTGGTAACATAAATTCACATAAGGGAAAGCGAAGAGTCAAAAGAAGAAAAATACACACTTGGGAAAGTAAACCAGGAATACCTAGAAGGCTTCTCGCGGCACCACAAAAGCAAATGCATTTTAAGATACAACAAGAAGAAGAGAAAGGAACCTTTAATAGCAAGCTACAGAAAACCTAATGAAGTATCAAATAAAGAAAAGAGTAGATGTAGTATTCTCCATCTTATTCCATACAGAATGAACAACAAGGGATGAAAATATACAACGTATCGAATGCCAAGAAAGTTTCTACAAAATATTTGACAAGCAAACTCGGGATTTAGCAACCAAGTCTTAGTAACAAAAGGGATTTCCGAAGAAGTAAGTCCCCAGCTATGCTAAGGTTGGGAATGTATCCATAAAAACCGTCGAGAGAGCCGTTACAAATAAAGGCACCTCAAACTATCCCTTGGAAAAATACTAGAAACAATAAAGAAGAGAGAGAGGTAAATAATAAGCACTACATGTTTTATTTTCATAAAAGCAAATTACACCAGACAGTAAAAACCAACAAGGGAAACTCATACATGATATTACATAAGGAATCTAAAAACCTACAAGAAAGCCCCTTGATGCAAGAAAGATGAGCTAAATCATCAGGAAAGTAGTAGAAGGAGAGGTATTCCTCACGGTCCAGAGCAATCTACGAGATGACAAGCTTCCTTAGGGTCTAGGAGAGTCTGCTTGTTGATCAAGGTTAGCAAGTAAGGATGTCGCTCCTGAATGTGTTGGATTCACAAGAGGTATCCGACTCTTTTTTATCTATCGCGAGATTGAGCTACCCTACGACACATATCCGCCTCAAACTCCTCCGAAATTCGATAGAGATATATGATATCAACTCAATAAGTGGAACTGAATAATGCCTTGGCCTTTTTCTTATAAATCTTCCCCAATGTGTGTGTCATCAAAATCAACCAACTTCACCCGGGCTAATAGCGGACAATTCTCCACCTGTAGTTGGGCAGCATGGTCTCTAGCCTCATCTCTTTCAGTTCAAAGATGACAAAGCTGATCCACCACATCCTTTAAAGAAACTCAAAAAAGCTGAAAGCAAGTGCTTCCGGAGGTAACAGAAAAAAGACTTGAGCCTGGGGTAACTATACAAAAGATGACGAAAGAGGAATACATGATCAAGTAAAAAATACAGAATAAGAAACTCCAAAAATAAGAAAAAAAATAACCTACCAAAATGTTGGCCTGATTCATCATTGATATAGTTTAGTCGTATGTGGAAGGTTGAGATATTTCCAACAAAGCAGGAGCAACCTGAATCCGAGAGATATTTTCCCAAGGATATGAAGTTGTTGATAAGGAATCAAAGTGGTCATCCATAGGGATAAAGTATAATGTAATAAGAAGTAAGGTAAATGTGAGAGGAGGCAATAAAGTGAATGAAGTAAAGATGGGTGAAGTTATCGCAATACTTATAGTGTGAAAGATGACTTCTTCCTAAGGTAATTAATAAAGGTATACTTCTCATCTTCCAAGGAGCGGTAAAGACCGATGTATCCTCGACAAACAAAGTAATCTGAGAGACTAATGTAGACTCGGCAAACAGAGAAATCTAAAAAAGACTGACATAGCCTCGGCAAACATAGTTTTACAAAAAAAGCAATGTAGCCTCATCAAACAGTGTTATCATAAAGGCCGACATAGACTCGGTTAACAGATTTATCCAAAAGATTAGTATTGCCTCGACAAACGGAGTTACCTGAAATACGGATGTAGCCTTAGCAAATAGAGTTATCTGAAAGATCGTCGTAGCCTCGACAAACAGAGTCATCGGAAAAACTGGCATAAGATTTGGAAACGGAGTTATCTGAAAGATCAATGTAGTCTCGGAAAATAGAGGTATGCGGAAGGCCGATGGAGCCGCGACAAACATAGTTATCCAAAAGAGAGGTGTAGCCTCGTAAAATAGGGTTATCCGAAAGACAAACGTAGCCTCAGCAAATAGAGTTATCTGAAATTCCGATGTAGCTTTGACAAATAAAATTATCTGAAACGCAAACGTCATCTCAATGTAGCCTTGGAAAATAGAGTTAATTGAAATACCAACATAGCCTCGGCAAATAGAGTTCCAAAAGTCCTATGTAGCCTCAACATCCTAGAAAGAGAAGTGTCTAAATCCTTATATAGCTTTGGCAATCCTTTCCCCACTGTTGGCACCCTCCTAGAGGTGCATTCATTAAAAATATAGTGTCAGAATTTTGAAGGGAAAAAACCTATAAGACCGATACTAACTCGGCTACCAACCTCAGCAGTAAAGACCAACACAGTTCTTGGAAAAAATACAGCTTAAGAAACACCGACGTAAGTATTTAGCCTCCTTCAACTAAAAAAGAGCAGAATTGATGAATTCCTTTTGATTGCATCTAAAGAAAATATTTTGATGTCAAAAATTAAAAGGGACATTGATAAGCCAAAGTATAACATCGATACTTGTCCTTACACACTTAAATTCAAGGACTTTTGATATGTTTCAAGATCGATACACATATGCTGAGAAACAAAGAGAGCGATCGCATCTCATTCTTGGGCTAGTTTCCCGAGGATGAGTTACGCGCGCAAGAATCGTGAGACTATATGATGCATCACCAGGGTAGTTCTCCCAGGCTTATAATGCACACACGCCTTATACTTAAACTATGCCCATGCATCCCTTTACGTATCTATCAACATCTATAGATACCTCTCGCTCCAGCTGAATCGACACTTCTTATCACTCTATCATTCTTTCTCTAAAAATGGATGTGGTTAATATACAATTGCCTTGAGCCTCCATATCTCTTTGGATTAAGTAATAAGCAAAAGAAAATACTAATGTTGAGTCTCAGAGTGCCACCGAGAGCGCACCTCTGTTTGGTTTGAAAAAATGTCTGGTTTCAAAGGGTTGTGAGAAGTGAGCAGATCCTTAGACCTTCATCGAGATCCATATAAGGACTAAGAAGAAGCTCATTGCTCGTTCATCAAGAGTAAGGTATCACATTATCTCCTCTTCTACTAGTATAATTCGATATCCCTAACTCTTGTCTCTCTTTACACTACACATATGCATATCTATCGTCATGTTTTTATTTTGTTCTTATCATTGGGCCAAGTGTAGTTTTGAGGCTGATGGTAGTGTAATTTTCATACTCTTTCAAGGCCCACAAGTTCCATAAAATATAAGAATCTAAAAAAATTAAATAACTTTGGGTGTTTTTTTTAGTCGAATGCAAAATACATTAAAATAAACATAAGTTCATTACATCTTAGCCAAAACCTATAAGACGGAAGTCACTAGAGAGAAGAGTTGATTATAGGACAAAAGGAGTTAAACTCCAAAGGCTAAATAAAGAGGCTCTAGGATTTTGTTTAGACACTCCATCAGCATTCAAATTTTTGGATCTCTTACGATGAGAGATTTTCAAGTAAACCAAAACCTTACACTTACTAAAAGTCTTAACCAACACTCTAACAATACAAAAAAAATTACAACCAGCACTAGAAAAAGAAATTAAATTGTTGCAATCATCTTCAATTCTTCCACTGCCAAGAGGAGATTTTGAACTCATAGCCCAAGTTGTAAACAATCCTCTAGCCTCTGCTTCATTTACAGAGTAAGTTGTCGAAATCCTTGCATAGCCTTCTACTATTCTTACTGCTGAATCCCTAACAGAACAAGCATCCAAACTTTGAAAGAAAATTTGGTGAGGAAAGACAATATTCACCAATGCAATAAACCAACCCGCAGAATCTGTGAATTCAATATAGTATTCATAAAAGTAAAAACAACTAACTCCTGATTCATCAAGATAATTGTGTCCTGCACCAACATAAGTTATTAATGCATCAATAGAAATATAATTGAACAAAATCCAACTAAAAGGATCACAAAATTGCATTTGTTCCTTAGAATTAGAAAATTCACCTAGTTCCAGTGTTTTCCAAATCAAGCAGATTTTAATCACTGTACCTTTGTTGTAGATAGGAAAATAGGTATCAAACCAATACCTTTGTAAAATAACCAAACAATCCAAGTAAGGCAAGTGAGCATAATTAAGCCCAAAAATGAAGCTTTGAAGTAGGTTAACCCCATTATGAACAATACAGAAGATTTCTTTAAAATAACTATTTTTAGAATTTAACCGAGAGGTGTTAAAAACCAAATTAAATAAGTAAGTAATCTTGTCAAAAGACACCTTATTATTCACTTTAACGAAGATTGTTGAGTTTTAAAAATCAAAACTCAATTGGTTTTTAACAATCATAATAATAGAAAGGAACAAGATACATGGATGTACCTTTCGGTGTTTAATGTTCAGAATCATTAGCCTAAACATTACAGTGAGTTGATGCAAACATTCATCAAAGGACAGTTTACACTTACAAATTTCATAAATCAAAGTTTTATCCTTACTTATGAGATTAAATAATGAATCTACTAAAGTAGCAAACTTTAAAAGAGAGAGATAAGAAATCTCACCAAAGGTCCAGACGGCCTGGATTTCATTTATATGTTGTTTAAATTGCAAGACCAAATCAGCAGTTGCAGATCCAACATTGCACGGGTTCGCCACCAGGAAAGAAAAGCAAAAGGCAATTCCAGATCCAAGGTTGTACAAATTTGGGCATGGATGGCAAATGGGGCTTCCTTGCAAAAAGGCCTGACAAAAGTGAAGAGATGAGAATAGGGAAAGGGTAGCTGTATAGATCCGGTAGTGGTAGGTGAAGAGAGGAGAGATGGGTTGATGGATGTGAACAGGAGTAGGGTAGGGTGTAAGAGGGGGGTGTATTTGGATGGCCGTGGAAGAGGGAGGCTGAGAAAGGTGGGGTAAGGATGGGTATAGTGAGGAGAAGGAGATGAGGTGGTTTGGTGGGGAGGGGATGGAGAAGACGATCTGTGGCCCCATCGGAGTCGGAGAAGAAGGCTGTTGGGAGTTTTTAAAAGACGTGCCAGAGAGCACTCAGAAAAGCCATGATAGTTACATGTGTAATATAATCATTTTAACTATGGGTGTTTATATGTGTGTTTGTATATATAGGTTATACATCAAATTTATAAAATAATAGAATATTTTAAATATATTCAAATACATACACACACACATAGATATATATATTTGTTATTTACACTTATATATTACAAAAATAGATGCATTCGGATTTCCGGTGTAATTTATTTTATCAGTTACTTATAAGTCACATTATGCATCAATGTAATGAAAAAAGAAACAATTTGTTCGTTGGATAAAACTAAAATTAAGCATTTAAGCATAAATGAATTAAGATCGATTAAAAATATTTAAAAAAATAAAAATAAACAAACAACATAGATAAATTTTTAATTCATTATATCATAAATCTGTATTGAGTGACTTTCTGAGATTCTCTCCTTTTAGAACATACTTTTACATGAATGTTGGAGGAAAAACATTTGTGAATTCATCTTTAGAAAAATCTAACTCTATGATATGACCATAATTAAAAGGTGGCAACATTGGTTTAGGCTTCTCAGCCAACTTAAAATCGTCGTCCCTTCCAGAAGCGATAACATGTTCAACGCCAATTCCAGGAGATGGATTCATGGCAACAGAAAAAGTGGATGTTGGTGGCGGAGAAAGTGACAACTTCTTTGTTTCAACAGTTGAAATAGGTGAGGCAAGAATGGTATTGACAGATGTCTCCGCCTGCTCATACAACCATTCTATCGTTTGGCCAACAGTGCGATTCCCAAGTCTTTCAGTAAGCTTAAATACACGCTCTGCGCAAGAAATCGGTAAATGGAATCTGCGACTCCTACCGCTATACTTTGGACTTTGCTTAATAGCTCGTTTGCGATTGCAAGCAATAACTTGTGACTCGCGTTTGGTTTCATTAGTTTGGGGTGCCTTGGACGGTTTTGAAGCCATTTTTTGTATGCTCTTTGGAATTATCAATGAGAGGTTTTAGCATATATTTAGAAGCAAATACCTCTATTTATATATGTACGTACAGAAAAGAGGTTAAGGCAACTAAATTTTTATTTCCAGGTAATTAACGGGTGTTTTTGCTCGTAAAGATACACCTGGTTTTGGCGTACTAACATGGTAAGTTATGGATGCAAAATAGGAATAAAATTTATGACACTTTTATTTCATAATTAATATACCTTTTATATTCATTATGTGTATAATCGAGTGGTGACAAATTGAGCCCGTCCGAATATCAAATATTCAACCTTGTTTGGCAAATTTAAATTTAAAAATTTTATGGTAAATTAAAATTTTAACAAATATGAGGTGAGCCCTGAATTACATATTTATTTGTGTGAATTCGTAACAAGGATGATTTGTGACCTATCCTATTACCCAAAATCTCAAGGAATTATATTGGGTGAATTGGGTAAGAAAATATAAAGATCAAAATATAATCGATTGGTTGCACGATCTATATTGGGTTAGTTATGAATCATTTTTACTCTAGACTGGTCATCTACATCAGTGGATAGACCTAGGATTCATTTGGAAATACTTATTTTTGAATAAGAAAAAATTGAAATTTAAAATTATTTTAAATGCTTTATTCAAGAAACACCAATTTAATGCTTCTCAGAAAAATAATTTTCAAGATAAAAAATTCTTAAAATGCTAAAAGTATTTTTAAATGCTTTTTAGAAAACACTTTCAGATAGACACCTAGTTAGTTACTCGTTAGTAGGGGTGTGTGCGGGTCGGTTTTGGACAAAAAATGTTCAACCCGTAAACCGCCCGTTGTTGTTCGTATTTTGTAAAATTAGACCCGCACCCACCCAATGTATTTATTAAACCATTAAATTTTGGGTAAGGCGGGTTACGGGTGCATTGCGGGTGACTTCATTAAATAAACGGGCTAGATCTGTATATAAATTTATTAAGCGAGTTAATTTTATATTACAAATGAAAGTTGTAACAAAAAATATAACTTATGATATTCATATATATTTCAAATATTATCAATTATGGAAAATATAAAATGAAATTTTAGGAAAATAAAGTTATGAGATAAGCAATAAATAGAGATAATATCATATAAAAAATAAACTTCTTAGATAGAATATTACTAAAATATTGAGGGATTGTAAATTCTTAAAAGAGAAAGAATAACAAATAAGAAATGTAGAGTGACAAACAAATGATCTTTAGTATTTTATTTAAATAAAATGAGCAATATTAATATCTCTAATTTTCTATACTATATGGTAATCGGGTATATGCGGGTTTGCGGGTTTCAACTTTCAAATCAGCAACCCGCAAAAAAAGAATTAAAATGTAAACCGCAACCCGCCCAATACAAAACTAACCCGTATAGTTTCGGGTTAGTATAGTCGGGTTGGTCGGGTTATGCGGGTTTTCTAACCCGGTGCACAACCCTACTCGTTAGTCTAGAAAGTATCTTAGTTAGTCGTATTGAGTCTTGATTAATCATCATTACTTTCAAATAGACACCTGCATTGTTTGGATTCAGTTTTTTAAAGGAAATGAAAAGAAATGATAGGAATAAACTTTCCTTTCCTTTGTTTGAATTCGATTTTTAATTAAAGGAAAGTAATTCAATAGATTTCATAATCCTTTCTTTTCCATTAAAACGTCAATTATTTATTCCTTGTTTGGATTCAGATTATCAAAGGAAAGGAAATGATAGGAATATAAAAATATTAAAGGAATGGAAAGGAAAATGATAACCGTGTTTGGATTATAAAAAATTTAATAAAAGAAAAGAAAGTAATTGATTAATGAATCACTTGTTTGGATTCATATTATTAAAGGAAAGGAAATGATTATTTTACACAAAAACACCTTTATACCCTTTTTGTGTTATGTAAAAATATTATATATCAAAATTGTAAGGTTAGTTGTGACATTTAAAAGAATAATCATTTCCTTTCCTTTTAAATGACTCTAAAACGGGAGGATTAAATAATTGACGTTTTAAAGGAAAAGAAATGATTCTGTAATCCACTGAATTACTTTCCTTTAATTAAAAAACGAATTCAAACAAAGAAAAGGAAAATTTATTCCTATCATTTCCTTTCCTTTCCTTTAAAAAAATGAATCCAAACAATACATTAATCCTCCCATTTTGGAGTCATTTCAAAGGAAAGGAAATCATTATTTTTTTAAATGTCACAACTAACCTTATAATTTTAATACAATAATATTTTTACATAACACAAAAAGGGTATAAAGGTATTTTTATGTAAAATAATCCTTTCCTTTCCTTTAATAATGTGAATTCAAATAAGTAAATCCTTAATCAATTACTTTCTATTCCTTTATTAAAATCTTTATAATCCAAACACGGTTATCACTTTCCTTTCCATTCCTTTAATATTTTTATATTCCTATCATTTCATTTCCTTTGATAATATGAATCCAAACTATACATAAGTACTTTAGAGGTATATACTTGTATGTTATATTGAACGGAAAATGACAAGTGCCGCTAAGGGTTCGAGTGTCTCAAACAAGATATATGATATTATATTTTCACATGATCAATTTGAACATCGTTTATTCCCACAAAAATAAAATTAAAAATGGTAAAATCTAAATAGTAAACTATTAATATGAACCATTTAATATAAGTAACATTATTATTATTAATTTTATTATTATTATTACTATTATATAATAATAATTATAAGAATAATAATAATAATAATAATAATAAATAGGGAAAAAATCATCTTATTCGGTCTGTTAGGAATCTCAATAAATTCATCATCGTCTTCATTTTCACTCCCATCGTACACCAAACATGTTAAGGTAATTTCATTATTTTCATGAAATTTTGACATTTATGCACCAATTATTTACACTAATAACTATATTTATGTGTTTTTAATTGTAGATAAGCAAAATGAGATGTTAAATTAATGTCATTTACTGTCAAAAATTGAATATCATTCCTATTACATATAAATAGATTTATCATAAAAATTATAATTTTTCCTAGGTATGCAATAATTACTTTTTTAAATAAGATAAATCATAATTTCTATTAACTACAAAATATTTCAAAAATTCAGACTCATTTAAATCCTAATATTAAAATTATGACGACTCTATTTCTTTTTTTATCGACAAATCAAAACTTTTATTAATAAAACTCAAGCATCATGTCTTTACATCATAAGCCCAAACATATGGGTCATTACATTACTATTACAAAATTAGGCTATTTAAATAGGCCAACAACTTTAAAAGAAGCAATTAACTAGCTATTACAAATTTTCTCAATTAATTCAAAAGTATTTTTACATTTGAACCTTCTTCTTCTCAGTTTAACCGCGGTAAATGAGATGGTCCTATTAAATAATCTTTCTTCATTCAACTCAACATCGTCATGATCTCTAAAATTCCACTCTCCCAAAAAGAAGTATTTATAAGTGGTAATACTTACACTCAAGATGACGTCTCTATTTCTACTTAGCTCTGTTTTGGCAATTAAAATTTTTGTCCCTTACAAATTTTTATTTAAATAGAATGGAGATAACTACTATAAAACAAAATATGTTCTTTCTAATGGAATTCGAAGCTTCCTAACATTGTTTGTGTAAAGTGGTGAAATTAACAAATAAAACAACAAAATTAAATTAATAAAAATAAATTAATATTACCAATGAATACTAAGATAAAATTTATATTCTCTCAGATATTACATGATATTTCCTATTAAAAATTAAGACTCAATTAAAGACTAAAAAATAGAGACTCAAAATCCAGGCTTTTAAAACCTATGGCCATGATCAAAGATGAAGATTTTTTTTTCCAAAAAAAAAAAGATAAATAATTTTAAAAACATATAAAACTTTTTTTTACTTTCTAATACCTTTAATTTTAATAAGTAATTTTTTTAAAATAATATTCCACCTTACACCAACCCAATGGGAGCTTGAAGGAGTTTTGAGGGCCTCCATTATAAACACCACACCCTTGTACCCCTAACCAAATATACACCCTAATATAAGTTCTCGTGAAGGGTGTTGTTTTGTAAGTCTCAAAGTGTGTATATTTGTCGGGTGTGGTGTTTTTGGAGTTTGGGTGTGGATTTCTGATTTCACCACTACCACTATCTGATCAACATCCCAACCCTTGAAAATTACAATCCACACAAAAATCCACAAACCGAATCCATACATACACCTTTAGTTTTTCTTAATTTATTTTATATTTCATTGAGATTTTATAAATGAAATCCCGGTTTTAAAGCTTCTATTATTAGAAGCTCTCGTGAGTGTTTAATGAGTGGTGAGGGTGTAGAGTGCATGGGGGTAATAGAGTCAGAAGCTCTTTAAAGGATATATAAAACAATATATTTCGAGTTCTTAAAAGTGGGTAATTTGGTAATTGAATAGATTCATATATGTATTACTAATACGTTTAAAAAGGTCGGTGTTTGTAATTGATGTGCAAAACTTCTACCTTGGCTAAATTATCACTTTTAAGGCAGTTTGACACGTAGATGTCCCATTAATCTCATTTTCCTTTCAATTTAGTGACATGCTAAGTAACTTTATTCTACCTAAATGTCACTCACTTATGTTATACCACAATTATCCTTATTTTGTTTTAACTTTTTACGTGTAATATTGTATATATGATGTCTCCATATTTGTGATGAACTAATCTATTCATGACACGTAATTTTAAGTGCATTATATTAATTGTTACAGGAATTTTCCCTATTTATTGATAGTTTCTTAATTCATTCCTTGATTTGGAGATTTATTAATTTTAGAGTATTTTGGTATAATTTGTGTATTAATGTGAATCTCTTAGGTGAAATTAATTATAATTATATTTTAAATCAAATGTAAGGAGTTAAGAAAAGAAGATTCAAGAAAAAATCTAGAGTTAAAAGGTAACAAAGTTGAATTTGGAAAGGAGAAACTGCAAAATAAACTAGTGAAGCTGTAGAGATGTCCAGTATTTTGAGGACTGCAGATAATCGATTATGAATTTGAAGGATCCCTTTTAGGTTTAGATAGGTATTTGAATTATGGTCGTTCTGATAGGTGGTACACTATATCTAGCCAAGTAACGAAGGAGATATGCTCAAATCAATCTCTAGTGTTTATCATGTCCTATATTTTAGGATACAAATTTGAATTGGAAAGTGACTCCAATAACTTGACTTACACTCCAAGATCTCGACCTAGAACCTATAAATACACCTATATACCTTTGTAAACATGTCCTTGCTCAGCCTTTACTCAATATTACTCTTAGAAATCATCCAGAGAAGCAAGACGACCTAGAGAGGAAGACAAGAAGTTGGAGAGTCACAAACTGCTCTTCTCCATCCTATCCCTCTATCATTAGGGTAATTTGTGTTAGATTCAATAGCTTCATTATATTTCTATCTATTTATTCATTAGTTATATTTCTATATCTTCATATTTGAACTAAATATCCAATAGCTTGGGTTTGCATATGTATAATCTTAGATTTCTAATTTTTTATTTATATGTTATTTAGGATTAACTTTTAAATTGATTGAGCTACTTAGTTACTTTATATATTGGTTTCATGTGCTTTGACTTAATGATTGTAGTCCTTTCGAATGCATGCGTATAGGGTTACCCCATTAGTAGTTGGACGGTCACCTCGACGGGGTGTTCAACTATTGAAACACCACATAAACGTCCAGTGTGCGGTAGTGATCCCGAAGGGATTGCCTAACTAGATTGTCACTAAGGTTTGGTTTTACCATTGATCATTGCTCAGGTTCCCCTTACCCAAGTCCCCTTGTAATTATTAGGTTGCCACCGAAATCCACCTTGACGGAGGTTAGGAGGAATATAAAATCCTGACTAGGTCTCTCCAAGAGCTTTAATCACCTTTATAGCAAGAATATTGGTTTAGAAGGATAAGTGCATACTAACAACCTTAAGCTATATCTCGCATCTCCATTCTATTAGTTGTATTATTTGCATTAGTAGTTAATTATTCTCCCTAAATATTTATCTCTTTTATTTGTCTTTTTATTTAAACAATTAATCTCCTCTACACTTCTGTCTCAAACACATTTAACCTAGCAGACTAAATCCCTAAGAACGGAATTTACTTATATTCTATAACTTGCTAAAAATCTATGCACTTATGGTGAGTTTCTCGTGGTAATAGTAGGTGTGTGTGCTTAATTATTATCTTTTATTATCGTTATTTTATCATACCTATAACCCCATGATGTCTCCTCATTTGTGATAGATTAATGTTAGGATGAGACATCATTTTTAGTGATTTAGAAGTCTTTAATGTCGATTTTCTTGAGAAATAGTGCACTTTCCTATTTTGAGTCTTGATTTGTAGAAATAATATTTTTAGAGCATATTGGGTTTAATTGTTTATTTAGTGTGTAGCTTTAAAGATGATTATGGAGCTTAATTAGAGTCCAAGTCAAAGATTACAACTTATGGAAAGAGATTTGCATGGTAATTGGAGATAAGGAAACAAAAGCTAAAAAGATGGAAAAGGAAAAGCTGCCTAATCTAGGATTTTGCAATACACGCCTAAAGAAGTGCTATTCTATCCAAGAAATAGGCCGATTTTGGTAATTTCCTTTTTCAAGGACAAAGATAATTCTGTTGCGATTCTCTTGGTATCTTATGGAGCTCAAACCGACCAATAACGAAGAAGATATGCTCAAAACAGTCCAGCAGTGTTTATCTTTATTTCCATACGAATTTGAGTTGGGCTAGAAGTCCAATACCTTACCTCTTCCTCAAGAAAACAAATTAGGTCTTCTAAACACCTATAAATACACCCTTATATCACTTGTAAATCATCCTTGCCTCATAGTAATTAGTTCTTAAGGTTTTATTCTTCCAATTTATTGTAGAGAGCAAGATGATGTCTTTTGTAATTTCTTTTAGTTTATTTCCATCAGGTATGAACTAAACTCCTCATAGCTTGGATTTTGCATAATGTATAATCTATTAATTCTAATTCTTCTATCTAAGTTTCTTTGGGAATTACATGTTTTAATCTGATATTAGCTTCTTACTTAATATTTGTTTATGTTTTTTGAGTTATTGTCTTTCCCTAGAACTGATCACTTTAGGATTGTTTTAATAGTAGTTAGATGGTCTCCTTGACAGGGTGTTTAACTATTGAACCACCACATAATGTCTAGTGTCGATATTAGTTCTGACAAAACATGATTCTAACTAGATAGTCATTAGGGTTTGTTTTAACCACCATATCACCAATGATTGCAGTATTTGCTTAGGGCCTTAGTAGCGTTTGATAACCCTATTTGAAATCACTTCTTGGTTGTGTCGTAGCCCCCTTAGTCGCTCTCAAGGTCTAAGGTATGGGAATTTAGAATCCTGACTAAGTATACCAAGAGCTAATATTCTCCCTTATTAACTAGATTTATAGATAGAATTAGAAGGATTAGTGCATACTAGCAAAACCTGAGCTATACTTCTCATCTCATATTTCTTATCTTTTATTTTATTGTCTTTATTTTCTTAGTTTTAATTAGTAATTTCGAAATCTGTTCCCTTTAATTTACTGTTTTCTAATTATTTACTTTTACTCGTTATTTCTACTCACACGATTAACACACTTAAGTCCCTGAGAACGAACTCTACTTATCATTAAAACTTGCATACGTCCTGTAATACTTGTAGTACTGTGCATGTCTAGGGTGAGAGTGCGTAGTTTCTTGGCTTATTTTAATCTTATTTTTATCACACCCTAGGCACCACCACCCCGCCAGTATGTATGTGTGAGTGTGTGTGAGTGTGTGTGTATACGTGTATGTATGTGTGTGTACGTGTACGTGTGTATGTGTATGTGTGTGTTTGTCTACGTGTGTATGCGTGTGTGTGTGTCCGTGAGCGTATGTGTGCGTGCGTACGTGCGTGAGTGTGTGCGTGCGTGCGTGAGTAAGTGCGTGCGTGCGCGTGTGTGTACATTATTTTTTGATATCATCACCTCCAACAACCCGTCGTGTCAACCAACTTTGATTAGTCAAATTTGATCAACTACGACAACCACCTCCAAACAATTTTTAAAAAAATCTATAACTATTATAAATCAAATAGTTTTCCTATCAATATCTATGATAGTAATTAATCTTACATCTTTTATTTTTATGGCTTTATATGTAAATATTATTTTAAAATTACATTTGTTGTTTTGAGACAACGTTTCTTTTCATTTATAACAACAAATGTACCCCAAAACAAGGAAAATACACAACAACGATAAAATGAATCAATCTCGGTTGTGAATCTCCCCAGCGTCGGCTACGCTTATGTTTCTCTTCAATAGCAATTTCTTCATTCCCGACAAGTTGGTGATAAAAATAAAAATAAACAACATTGAGCTCCTCATTCAAGACAAAAAAGAAATGTACACCAAAATCATATTTTCATGTAAATTATTTTGAAAAACTCTTAGCTAATACAAATTAAAAATTCAAGTGTGGTTTTAAGCATTTGAAATATAGAGTTTAGCCAAAACCATGATATCTCATGGCTGAAACAATAAGTTTTGCTTAGTGTTTTGTTTTCATGCATAAGAAGCATATAATTTATTTATTAAATTTAGATATTAGCTAATAAAAATGAAAAAAAAAATCTCCAAGTGCGTACTTTGGTTTCCATGTTAAAAGGTAGAGTAAAGTCTCATTTTGAACTATTAATTTTACTAATTTTCCCAATTTTAGCCACATCTTTCTTTTCCCTCAATTTTGGTCACAAATACATGTAAGAAAATCCAATTTCATATATAGAAGACACCAAAATTGTGGCAAATATTGGGAAAAAATGAAAGATGTGACCGAAATGGGAGAAAATGAAAGATGTGGCAAATATTGGTGAAACTAGTATAAGATAATAGTGTCAAATGGGACTCTACTCTACAAGGTAATTATACCATGAGTAACGATAGATGTTACCCATTTTCATAACACCCTTTTATCGCCTCCTATTTTCAACTACATGTCCAACGAAATAAAGAGTGAGAAAAAGTTAATGAGAAGAGAGAAACCGATTTATTGGATAACGTAAGTGCTACATATGAGGCGTAAAAAGATGACATGAAAAGGAGTGCAACAATCATTAATTTTATACCATACATTATGAAAATAAGATATTAAGAATTGTATTTCATTTTTTAGTCAAGTAGAACTTGCATCAAAAAGAGTAACCAAAATACATAATAGTCTTACATCATCCAATGTCGATGACATTTCTATATTCTAAAAGTAGTTTAGCCAATATGGGTCGGGTGGGAGGGGGAGGACAAACCATCCAAATATGAAGCAAAATGCCTCAAAACTTTTGTTTCGCCACCCAATCCGCTATAATGTTTAACTTTTGCGAGATTAGTGAGAATTTTAAATCATGCAAGATTTTACAATTTTTAATTTCTTCCATAAGCAAAAAATGTGTATACTAGATATATTCTTTCTATCGTGAGTCGCTGTAAGAATACCTTCATAATTATTCTCTATATTATATGTTTCTTTTGGATATTGTCCAGCAAATACAATCCAATTGATTTCCTTTTGCCTCTGCTTCTAGAGTTGGCTACACCTTGCATTCCAAAGCAACTCCATTCCACAAGTGAACTTCATGATTTTTTCAATACATAATAAATAATATTCGTATTAGTATTAAAATCCCAAGCCGCATATGTGTTAATCTTTACACTTTATTTCTCTTGGAGGGGGGTGGCAGGTTTGAAGATCAACAATTTCATATAATCTAGCACCATTTCCATGATTAATACAATAATTTTCATTCATATTTGGCTCCAGGGCCATGACATTTTCATTTAAGCCTCATATTTTATACTATTAGTTGAGATGTACTTATAATTGCTTGAGATAGCTCTACTAATAATAATTATAGGATCAGGTATTACAAAGTTAAAAACATTATCATTTCTCCATTTCCATATATGCTAGGATACATTCTCTACTAATTCCTCAACCTTCATGTCTTTATTAGGTCCACTTAATGTAACCACATAAAAAGTCTAGCCACTGGCTAAAATAAAAGGAAGGACCATTCAAAGATATAAGGTTTAAAGGTGTTGCTAGACAAGCTGCTCTGGTCCAAGTGCAATAAAAGAAAATGTGCTTTATAGATTCATTTCCCTCCATAAATGGTACAATTAGAGTTAGGATTGCAACTCCTCTTTAATTTGTTCTCATTTGTTGGTAAGCCATTATTACAAGTTTTCTAGAGAAATATTTGAATCTTAGGGGTCACAAGACGAAATTTTGTGTTCTATAGAGGGGAAAAGAAGACTCGTGCCTATAATGAAAAGGGGCAAAGAAGACTCATACCCGCAATAAATGTGAGTTACAAGTTGTGTATGAAAGTCTTTGTTAATCGGCTAAGACCCATGTTAGCAGAATATATTGGACGCTACCAGAGCAGCTTTTTTCCAAACAGGTCTATGATTGATAATGTGGTAATAGTGAGTTAGATTGACTACTTGATGCGGCATGCTAAAGGTAAAAAAATCTACATGGCAATAAAAGTGGATTTAGCCAAAGCGTATGATAGATTACGATGGGAATTTGTTAGAGATTTGTTATTTCACTTGGGGATCCTGGAAGAGTGTCTGAGCTTAATTATATCGGGTATGAAGGAGAAGGATCTAGGGTACTTTGGAATAGATCGCCTTTAGAGGGTTTTTTTACCAAAACAGGGAATTTGACAAGGGGACTCGTTATCACCTTACATTTTTGCGATTTGTATGAAGTGGTTCTCATTGATGACTCGGCAATGGTCGAGGAGGGCGTATGGAAACCAATATGACTTTGTTCAGGAGGGATTCTTATTTCTCACATATTTAATGCTGATGATTTAATACTATTCTCTAAGGTGTCTAATCTAAACCTTGATATCATACATGAATCTCTTAGGAAGTTCTATAGAGATGCGGGACAGTCGGTGAGCAAGGAGAAATCGTTAATTTATTTCTCCAAAAATACAAATAGTGACATGGCAGATCATATCACGACGTAAAGTGGATATTGTAGAGGGGAAGGCCTAGGTAAGTATCTAGAAGTACAAATTCATCGGGAAGGAGGCCTAGAGGTTTCTTTGGAGAAATGTTGAATGGGTTGAGAACTAAGCTAGCTGGATGGAAAGGAAGAGAGTTGTCGCTTGCGGGAAGAATCACGTTAGCCAAGGCAGTCCTTAGTGCAATGTAGATCTATAATATGCAAGTGGAAATACTACCGGGTTATGTTTGTGATGAAATTGATCGAATAGTTCGGGACTTTATTTGGGGATCATTGGAAGAGAAAAGAAAGATCAGTTCGGTTGGTTTTCAGAAAGTAAGTGATATGAATCGCGCGCTACTCCGAAAGCTAGGATGGGAAGTTCTACAGGAGGAATCTTTGTTATAGGTTACGGTGTTGCGCCAAAAATACTTTCAAAATGGCACGCTTCAGTATATATCAAAGTCGTATGATTCACAAATTAACCAGGCCATTGTGGAAGGTATTGTCGTGGTTAGACTAGGATCCCGATGGTCCATCCAAAATAGGGATAAAGTGGGGTTTGGGGTAGATAATTGGGTTGGAGACGTGCCTCTCATCGTTAGTTTACGTGCCTCAGTCGAAAGAGAGATACAACTAGAAAAGGTTAAAGATTATGTCCACGAGGATGGTACATGGATTGGGAACGTTTTGAGATGCTTTTTCTACTTAACAAAATAGAGGAGATAGCGAATATATGGGTGACAGTGATAGTGCGGCTAGTGATGAATTATATTGGGAGAACGAATCTAATAGGAAATATACTGTAAAATCGACTTTGTATGATTGGATGATAAGCGGAGACAAAAACAATATAAGTTAGGAAAAGATATGGAAGTTAAAGTGTCTTCAAAACATCCGAGTACTACTTTGGAGGGAAGTTCAGGAGCGACTTGCTACATGTAAGAATTTAACTAAAAGGGGCATGGAAGTGGCGGGAATCTGTCCCTAGTGTGGAAGTTGTGATTAGAACGCTTGTCATATTTTTAAAGAATGTAGTGAGACGACTAGAGTATGTAATAAGATTAGACAGGAGATAAGTTGGGGAAGGAATTCTACACGAGTTGATACTGGTTATGTAACACATAGGGATGAGGTGTTGTTGGGAATGGGGTCAGATGAAGGAAGTAGCGAAGCACGGGCTGACTTCAGCAAAGAGCGAGTCGCAGAAGTGAACTAGCGTGAGGATGGATCAGAACGGGAGGGCCTAGGCAGCAGGTCTAGAGGAATTAGGTAGGAGTTAGTGATGCTAAATAATGCAGGGACCAGTGAGTGCAATATTGAGAATATGGGGCGCTGCAACAGCAATTCCAGGAGTTACAAGTTAGGGAGGCAGGTGAGTCAATATCACAGCACATGGACACACAATCTAGGGAAATTAGAAATGAATGGTTAGTAAAGCAGACTAGTAACGACCAACAGGTAGTGGGGAGCATATGTGCAAGTAGAAGCCAGCAAATAAACTGGTGGAACTTGAGCTTAGCAGCAAAATCTCTATTCGATGGGGTGAATTAGAATATATTCTTTAGCACGATGATTAGAACGATTTGGAATGAGTGAAATGATGCTATTTTCAACAATATTCCTTTTCCAAATGATAATATTTTGATTAGAAAAGCTAAACGGAAAGCTACTGAATTCATTAAAGCATGGAGGTTGCAAAAAGGGGGGGCGTCGGGTAGTATGGATAGAGTATAGTGGGTAGGGTGGAGCAAGACAAATGAAGCTTTGAAGCTTAACACAGATGGTAGATTTCATGCAAGAAAGGAATAGCCGGAGTGAGGGGGTTATTGAGAGACAAGGAAGGGAGCTGGATTAAGGGATTTTTTAGGGAAGTCAGGTGCTCGTCTAGTTTAGAAGCGGAACTAGTAGCGATATTCGAAGGGCTAAAACTGGCGGCGGATATGGGAATTAACGCATTAGAAATTGAGAAATTAACAAGTTTATAATTTTTGCTTAAATCCACGGTCTTCTGACCTCCCATGTAATAAAAAACAAATAAAATAAGTAAAATCAATAGTTGTTTTAAACGTTAGAGTACTTATACAATGATCCGAAAGTTTTTCAAATCAAATTTTATTATAATTCAATATTTCTCAAATTCTTTTTTTTTTTTGCATACATGAGAGGCTTTATAAAGCTGTTAAGAAAAGGAAATTACATCAAGAACAAAAGTTCTTATTAACAATCTAGTACAACTCTAGCAGTTGCACATTCAATTCTGTCTCACGTAATAAACTTCCAAATGTAGTCAAGAGGATCGATAAATTCCACTGGTTGAGTACTCATAAACGCCCCTTCCTTTACTAATTTATCAGCACATAAGTTTGCTTCTTGGAAAATAACATTCACTTCAATTTTGGGGAAATTCCCAACATCGTGTAACATTCACTAATAATTGAAACATAGGCACTACTTGAGCTCCCACCTCCCTTCACTGGCACGTGGAACTCCCTCGAGTCCATCTCATAGCAAGTTGAGCTCCCACCGCCCTTCACTAGCGCGTGGAGCTCCTTCAAATCTGTTTCAATAGTTAGCCATTTATGACCTTTTCTATTAGCCCATCTAAGGCCAAAATGTAAAGCAAACAATTCTGAAGTAAAGAGTGTATCAACAAGGCATGCACCCATAAACCCAACGATGCAGGAACCATACTTGTCTTTTATCAAACCACCAATACCTGCCTTCCCTTGTGCGGCAATGAAGCTTCCATCTATATTCATCTTAAACCCAACAATTGGTTTAACCCAATGCACCATTACATTCCTAGCTACTTTAACTATGCCTCCGTCAAAACTCTTTCCCCGTGCTAGTATAAAGTTACTAGCTAAATAGAAAATTTCTCTCTTGAGTTCTAAAACATGTGGTACATTTAACGACTCATTAAATAATAATAAATTCCTCTTGACCCAAATTACCCAAAGGGCGGCTACGAAAACATAAGGCCAATCTAAGCCCGCAATGCGAGCTTTGGAGCGAAGATGAGCCTCCAATCAGGCCTCAGTAGTCAACTTATTCGCAATATTAGGACCTGTTCCTGCTTCCGGTGGAATAACTCGTCTTGCAGCAGAATCTATTGCTGTAGAAACTGTTCTTTCCCTCGGTGTGGTTACATGTATTGCAGCAGGTCTTCCACTAATTCTGTTCATTAGCCATCGGTTATTCAAGGACAGAAGATAACTTCTGTCAGATTCCATCAATGCAGCAGGTACGAGCTCCACATCAAGCTGCCTCCTTCCATCCGAGGGTCCCACTCCAGCTCCAGCACCTAATTCATCCCTTTCTTCCCTTCCAGACAAGTAACCAGCAGCGCCATCGATCATTCCACTCCTGGCCTGTTCCGCCCACCTGTATCAAAGCCAAGTAAATTCCAAACAACAGTAGAGACTTTACATTTTTAAAAAACATGGTAGAGATCTTCCCATTCAGCTCCGCAAACTCCGCACCTCCTCGACTCGACTACATTCCTCTTGTATAAATTCTCCTCCGTGGCAATCCGATCAAGCACATTTCTCCATTGTAATATACGAATGTTTTGTGAACATTTCATCTTCCATATTAACTCCCAATCGAAGGCCATAGTATCTTCACTTTCCTCCATATTTTCTAATGCTGACTTCACCGTAAAAGACGCCGAGGTTTCAAATTTCCAGGATATTCTAGCCCCATCCACTCCATTTGGTCCACAATACCACCCCTTGTGGCCTTAAATCCCGCTAGTATAGTTTTGCAAACGTTTGATTCTTTCCCATTTAGAACACGGTTTAGTAATCCACCTTTGAAGTATTTATTCCTTAGGACTTCTACCCACGCTACCATTTTATCATCCTGTAAGATTCTCCACCCGATTTTTGCAAGTAGGGCTAGATTATACTTTTCGGCGCTCCTTATTCCAAGCCCTCCCTTCTTCTTTGGTTTGCGAATTCGTTCCCATGCACCCCAATGAATTTTCCTCCCCGAATCCGAAGAACCCCAAATGAAATCTCTAACAACTTTATCAATCTCCTTGCATACGTATTTAGGCAACTTCAATACTTGCATTTGGTAAATCGGTATAGCATTTAAAACCGACTGAGAAAGAGTGGCGCGGCCCGCTAGCGAGAGGGTCTTTGTCTTCCATGAGGCTATCTTATCCCTCATTTTTTCCACTATACCCTTGTAAAACCCTTTAGGCAATCTTCCAGATAGAATGGGGACTCCTAAATAGGTGCCAAATGATCTACTATGATAGAATCCACTTGTTTTCGCTAATTCAGTTGTGTCTGTTCTGGCACATTCCTCGAAAAATAAACCAAAGATTTCTCAGCACTAATCGTCTGACCAGCCTCCTTACAGAACCTATCCATCGTTTCTTGTATTATTTGTACCTCTTGGCGCATCATGCATGAGACTCCATGTTAACATCATCATCTGCACTCCTTGCTCCATGATCTTGTTGTTGCGAATCTGCATTAGTCGAGTCAGCTACTTGGCTTTCCATCCACATAATATCATCACCATCACCAGAGGCTGTTGTATCCCAAAGCGGGCCAGGCAGCATAGTGGAAAATGAAGCACCAATAGCATTGTTACAGGGACTAGGCGGTGCAAATTCCAATTCTGCTGCAAAAAATTTTGTGGCAGCAGTAGGCATAGCAGGCCCTACTTCAATGGGTCCAAAATGTTCATTAATTGGCTCCAGCACCCTATCCCTACTAGTCCTTTGTTCCACATTGACTTCAATAAGTCCACTCTCCACATTACCCAATAAAGCCCCTTCCACAGCTCCCCTCGTGACATAAATCCCCAAGCTCCCAGTAGCACTTTTTCCATTCACTTGAACACCTGTACCAGCCCCTTTTAAATTTTTTTGCATGTTTTCTTTTTGGATGAATTTATGCCATTTTGAACCTCCATAGCACTAAATTCACGCCCCTCAATGACATCATCAAGCACTTTTCGTTGCTCAAAATTAGGAGTAGCAATTACACCATGCCCTTTTGAACCCCCACCTTTTTTATTATTCGTATTAGCCCACGACACATTCTTACCTTTATTATTACAAGTTTTTGTCCCGAGCTTTGACCTCTACTCGGAATACTTTGTACCATCTGTCTCTCTTATATCCCACTTTCTTCCACTCTAAGCGCCTCAAAACGAGTCCCCAAACCACTATTAAACTGAGGTTTAGATGCATTACTTAAATCTCCTCTTCCATTCCCTCTGTTGCCACGTCTGACCGTCATCCATTCTCCGTATTTTCCTTGATTATGGGGGCCTCAATGGAATCTTCAGTTAAAGCTTCCTTTCCATTCGTGGTGATTTTTTCTACCTCCATTGTAGACGATATATTGGGAGGACATGTTTCCTTTCTATGTCCAAATTTTTCGCACCCGAAGCATATCAAATGAAGTCCCTCATATTCAACCTTGCATATATCAGACCCAATTCTCACTTCCGGTTCCAGGGGTTTTTTCAGATCAAGTTCAATAGCTATCCTCGCATAATTCTCTTAACCTACCCTTTGTCATTGGGTCAATTTTAACAGTTCGGCCCAATTTATCACCAATATTTCTCAAAATTTGCGCGGTGTAGTTTTGCATTCCTACATTAGATATCCTAACCCATGTCGTGGTTGTTGTTATTGAATTAGATAACGCATTAAAACTCGGAGCCCATTCCCTAACAATAAGATAGTGATCGAGTACCATCCATCGGCCACCAGATAATGCGAAATCAAAGTCTATTCTCTTTTCAAACTTCACCATGTAGTAACCATGTCCTACATCTACTAGCTCTAAGTGACCCTCCGGAGTCCAAATCTGTCTTAACTTAGAAGATAAATACGTAAACCCAACATCTCTACCTAGTAATCTAATTACCGTAGTGTTACACCACAAACGAATCCCTTCCTGGATTTCTTCCCTAGTCCTAATCACAGTAGGAATTGAGTCATTAGTTTCAAACTCCTCATCATCCTTAATTAGGTCCTCTAACTCTAGGAATTCATCCTCACCCATTATCCTATTAGTCTTAGTTTCTTCCTTATCCTCCATGATTGGTATAAAAATATTATTGCTAGTAACCGTGCCTTTCCAACCACTTAGTTTGGGCCTAAACAAATTTGCAGCATTCGTACTTGGGTTCGTATGAGGACCTGTTTTAGCACTTGAATTTGTGATCACAGTAGGTTCAGAATTTCAATTTACAGTCGCAGAGGAGGGATTCGGCGCTTCTTTTGTTGCCCTCAGTATCTTTTCCGCTCGACCAACACCAGTAACCGCAGATAATTCCGGAAACTCGTCCATCAATTGATTGGATGGTTGAGCCTCTTTGTTCGTTTGCAGCGCAGCAATTATTACATCTCTCTGATTGTGCTGTGATTTCCGGTGGTAGTGTTAGCAGGGGCGAAACGCCGGCCTTGGGCGGCGGCGCTATGTCCATTGATTTATTGGAGTTTATCATTTTGGGAGCAATTATTGTGGAGCAATATTTAGCCGTTTAAAAAAAAAAGTAGTTTTTATTCCAAATTAATTTTAAATACAAGTAGTTTATGAATAAATTTCAATGAGATCATTTTATTTACAAATTTTTACAAGAGTCAGTTGTTGATTAATCCTTATTAAAAAACTTATTTAGAAAAAGGTACATATAATAAGATACTTTATAGAAAACAGCCTCATCCTAAACTACCCCTATAATTAATAATTAAAAAAGAAAAAAGAAATTAGAAAAAACAAAACAAAAACTAATAAATACACGCGCGTCCGTGAAATTTTTTTAAAATCGTCATAACTAATTCTAAAAAAATCAAAAAATTATATATTTGGATAAATCAAATTAATATTTACGTTTAAGAATTTTTTTGGAATTTTTTGAATTTTTTTTAAATTTTTTTAAATTTTTTTTTTTTTGCAGACATGTTTTAAACATGGAATTCTGTGTTTGCGAAAAAAAAAATTACTGTTTCAAAACAGTGAATTTCATGTTTAAAACACGGAATTCCGTGTCTGCGAATCAAAAAATTTAAAAAAAATCAAAAAAATCAAAAAAATCATAGACGTAAATATTAATTTGCTTTATCCAAAAATGCAATTTTTTTATTTTTCTGCTTTTTTTTTGAATTAGTTATGACGCTTTTAAAAAAAAATTACGGACGCGCGCGTGTGTGATGGAATTAGTTTTAGTAGGTGATGGTGGTGGTGGTGGTTGTGGTTGTTGTGGTGGTGGTGCTTGCTGTGGTGGTGGTTATGGTGGTTGTAGTGGTGATTAAATACATGGTGGTGGTGGTTGTAGTGGTGATTAAATACATGGTGGTGGTGGTGGAAGAAGTACCCTATTATTTGTTTAATATTTAAAAATTAATATTGTAAAATAAAATAATATATTTAATAATAAGAATAATAAAGGTATAAAAAATATAAAGAAGATGTTTTCTATAAATAATTACTTTATTAGGTATTTTTTATAAAATAAATTATTAAAGGTTTTTTTTGTTATTAAATTATTAAAGGTTTAAAAAAATAATTAAAAAACTTAATGAAAATGTTATCAACAATAACTTCTTTTTATAATAGATTAAATTTTTTATTTTAATTAATAAATAAATTTGAATGAATCTTTTCCGAATTAAACTTAAAAGAAATTCTTGAAAAAAGACTTAGTTTCAGTTACCATCCTGAATTGCAACCCGCGACAACTAAGAAAAGAAGTGAACTTTTAAACCCCAAACTAATTTTGATAGGGGAAAATAGCAGTGAAGTAAAACTTGTCCAATCCCATAAAGTTAAAACTTGAAAGCGAAAAAGAAGTGATGAAAAGCCCAAAACCCTAATAGAAGTAAAAACTGAAAAAAGGAAAAGTGAGGAAAAGCCCAAAAGCCGAACACGACTCCACTAAGCACTTGGCCTACATAGGCCATGACTTTCTGAACCTCAACACCCAGTACTGCCTACACTACACACACAACCCCCTCCCCCCTCATTTCCATCCCTAACCCAAAAAGTACTCACACACTTTGCATTTTTTTTTTTTGGACGCACTTTGCATTTTGACGGTGATTGTGTTCAACTTAAATTTGTTTACTTTTTTTTTTTTCAAATTATCAATTCTGGTTTTCATTCCCAAGAAAATAGTTTAGTAATACAGTGTTAGGCTAAGTCCAACTACTTCCCGATTACTTAGCTACAATTAGGAGTTAAACCTCTACCATATTTCAAATTTTAACTCTGTATAACAGTTTTGCTCCAACAGCTTCCCAATTTCAGCTTTCCAATTCTAAAAGTTATATTCTAATTTTATTCTTAAAAAAGTTAAAAAATTATTTTTTTTTGCCCAAAATTAATTTACTATTATTTACAATAAAATTTTAAAAAATTAGATATATTTAGTTTTTATAAATAATTTAAAATACTGTCCAAAAAAAAAATTAAAATAATTATTTATTGAATTGGGTAGCTAACTTTTTGTTAGCTACATGTGGCTAAAGTTTCTAAAATATTGGTAACCCAATAATTGGGAATCCAATAATGAGGAGTCTATTAGGCTAAGTCCAACAGCTACCCAATTGAAAAGCCATAATTGGGAGTCAAACAGGGTATTTTTTTCAAATAGCAACTTTAAAAATAGTTCTACTCCAACAGCTCCCCAATTTCAACCTCCCAAACTTATTTAATATTAATTTCAACAATTTTTCTATTTTAAATAATTTATAATAATTTATATTTTTTGATTTATATGTTAATTTTTAATTTATACATAATGTTTGAAATTAAAATTAATATTTAATATTTAATATTAATTTTTTTATTATATATTACTAAAAATAAATATAGTTATCATTTATCGTAATATTTTTTATAATAATATATCTATTATTTATTTCTATACGGGAATTTTAAAAGTATTAGTTTTTCAAATTTTATTCAAAGAATATAATCGAAACCATTAATTTTCAAATTATAAATTAATAATATAAGTAGATTAATTATGAAGTTTTATTAGAAATGTGTGTTAAAATAATAAAATGGATTGTTGGGAATAAGTTGTTTTGGTTAATGAAAATGATATAAAATATTAAAAAATCAAATTGGGGATGAGATTGGGGTTAGCCACATGTAGCTAACATTTCTTAAGAATCGGGTTCCCTATTCTGGCTTTCGCCAGAATTGGGAACCTGTTGGAGCTGATTTTTCCTTATTCAACCCCCAATCGTAGCTTTTTGCTACAATTGGGGTTCTATTGGACTTAGCCTTAGAGCTTAATTTTTTCATATTCCATCCCCAATTGTAGCTTTTAGCTACAATTGGGCACCCATTGGAGTTAGCCTTAGTAGGGATATGCACGGATCCAAAATTTACAGGTTTAAGCAAATTCAATCCAAATTTATTTTAACTCCGGTCTAGTGGATTTTTTTTTTTGAACACGTAGAAGAAAAAACCTTACAAAACGAAAAACAGTAAATTAACCTATTCCTAATTTCGAGAAATTATTCTCCAGAGATAGAGCCGCTTGTTGAACTTGTAGTGCCCTGTGCCTGGCGTCCTTTGCTAGAAGATCGGCCCCAGTGTTAAATCTCCGTGGGATATGTTTGAAGAAAACTGGTCCAGAATCTGATGCCAGTTGTCGGATGTGATTGATCCACGGCCTGAGTTCCCATCTAGCTGCCGACACTTGCTGGATACCTTGAATCAGTTCAAGGTTGTCGGAGAAAATCGTTTTCTCTGTGTGCTTCCAAGATTTTCCTACCTCGAGAGCAGTGACAACTGCTTGCGCCTCCCCAATGAAACTGGTGTTACAGTCAGTCGTTGACTGAAACTTGACCCGTGATCCATCAGATTTGTTATGCTGTATCACTCCAATCCCCGTAGGGAGGTGTTCATGTTTGAATGAGGCGTCACAAGAGAACACTATTTCTGTATTGAATTCGAGATCCATGTTCATAGGTGGTCGGGGACTTGTTTGTATTTGATACTCGCTACCAGTCTCAAACCAGTCCCTGCCAAAGTGTTCTGTAGCGTTGGCCGTTGTAAGATTAATGACGTCTGTTGAGTCAACGTTAAAATTCGAATGTCTACTTTTCATTTTTGCTTTCCAAATGTTCCAAATCATAAGGAGTAAATAGGCGGTGACTACTTCTTTCCTCCAGCCCCCCGCGGTAAATGATTCAATCGTATTCAATAGCCAGTCGCCCATATTGTCCTCATGTGGTCCAACATGAATTTGTAACGCTGAACCGGCCCATATACGTTTAGATAACCCACACGTAAGAACGAGGTGTTCCGTGGTCTCTTGATCCGAGCAACACCAACTACAGTTGCTTTGGACATCGCACTTTCTTTTCTCCAGATTAGTACCTGTAGGGATAGCATTGTTGCACACTTTCCAAATAAAGATTCTAACCTTAGTCGGGACATTTGACCACCAAACCGCTTTCCAAAGAGCACTTTCCGTGGGGACACCTGTTGACTGGTGAGGTGCCTCATACAAATTGTGATCCGAAAGTACATTGTATCCCGTTTTTGTCACATATTCTCCTTGATTTGAATGAGGCCAGATAAACTTATCTGGTAAGTCTGTCGGGAATACCTTTTGTCGTAGAATAGTGGGGATGATTGGAGTTGGGAAGATATCATTTAGTAACTCTGTATTCCATTGTGTTGAATCGTGATTCCAGAGTTCATTTAGCTTTTCTATTTTACACCCGTCAGGTCGTTCCAACGTCTATTGTGTATTTAACCACTTATCATTCCAGACATTAATAGTTTTACCATCTCCTATTTGGTACCTGCCATATTTTTTAACATATCCCTACCCTCGAGAAGACTGGCCCATGTCCATGTTCGAGACTGTCTTAACTTAACATCTAAAAAATTAGTTTTAGGAGGTCTAGTGGATTTGAACAAGTTATTATACACCTATTTTTAATAGGTTCTTGGTGGATTTGGCTCAAATAATCTCGTACCAAATCATTATGTAATTTTTAAAATTATTGAGAAATTTTGAAAAATGAATCGTAACAACCTAATTAAAACTTTTACTATTTATATATTACATATAATTAAAGGTAAACTTTAAAAAAAATTCAATTCCAAGTTTACATTATTTTAAATGTGGGATTTGGTGGAATGATCCACAATTAAAAAAAAATGATTATTTGTAATAGGGATTTTTCAAATTAAATAGAATTACAAAATGTAAGCATGTAGTAGTAAAGGTTTTTTCTTAGTTAATCATGTAAATCACTTTTATATATGTTGCTAAGCAAAAATTTGTTATCTCTACTTATTATTTTGTTGATTATATATATATGTTGGCTTTGATGATAATATTAACTATTATCTTCTTGCAAATAAGATTGTAAGTTTTATTCTTTTTTTTTTTGGACGGGTACATAAATTACAAACAGAACCAAGGACCAAAAATTAGTCAATGCCCAACTTCGAAAACCTGTCGGTGAAAGCATCTACAGATAAAGATCCGTCAGTTGCCTTGTCTCTGGCTTCTTTTGCTAGTCGATCAGCACATTTATTAAACCTGCGGGGAATGTGCTTGAAGAAAGTTGAGCCCGATTCTCCGACCAGTTTGTGAATATGCCTTATGTATGGTCTAAGATCCCATCTAGCTGCCGACACTTGCTGTATACCTTGAACCAAGTCAAGGTTGTCCGAGAGAAAAGTTTTCTCTCGTTGAGGCCATTGTTGTCCAATCTCTACTGCCTTAATGATGGCCAGAGCTTCCCCTTCCACGCTGATATTACAGCTGGCCGTTGTCATATGCTTTACTCGTGACCCATCGGCTGTATTAATCTGAATAATTCCAATACCCGTGGGGAGATGTGCTTGTGTAAAGGACGCATCACAAGTAAATGTGAGCGCTGTGGTACATTCGAGAGTCGTACTCCCAGAAATAAGTGTAGTGCTATTTTCGAGATTTGGGTGTTCGTTGTTGAACCAGTTCGGACCAAAGTGTTCCTGTACCTGGGAGTTAGTTACACGGATCACTGTTTCTGGATCGATGTCTGAATTATTGTGCCGACTTTTCATTTTTGCCTTCCAGAGATTCCACATTATCAGTAAGATGTAGGAAATTACCACTTCCTTTTGCCATCCTCCTATCGTATAGATTTCAACTAGTTTTAAAAACCAGTGGCCCACATCCAACTCGACGTTGTCCACATGTATCTGTAGTGCCGATCCTGCCCAAATAAGTTTTGATACCCCACAATTGAGCAGTAGATGTTCCGTTGTTTCCTGTTCTGCATCGCACCAGCGACAATTGATTTGGGCTTCACACTTCCTTTTTTCTAGATTTGTACCTGTCGGGATTTCATTATTACAAACTTTCCAAGTAAAGATTCTGACCTTTGTAGGTATATTGGATCCCCAAATGGTTTTCCAAAGAATATCTGCCTCCGGTACACCTATTGATTGGTGTGGTGCCTCGAATATAAACTGATCAGTAAGAATTTTGTATCCCGTTTTTGTAACGTAGTCTCCATTCTTTGAATGTGGCCATATAAATTTGTCAGGATCTTCAGTCGGGAAGAAACGTGTTCTAAGTATGACTGGAATAATCGGGGTGGGGAATAGATCACATATTAAATCCGTATTCCAAGTTGAACAATCTGCATTCCAGAGTTCCTGTAATTTTTCTAATTGACATCCCTGCGGACGTTCTAATTTCCATGGCGTATATAACCATTTATCATTCCAGATATTAATCAACTTACCATTACCTATTTGAAAACGGCCGTATTTTTTAAGCATATCCCGGTCTTCTATTAAGCTAGCCCAAGACCAAGTTCGAGATTGTCTTAATTTAACATCGAGAAAAGAAGTTTTCGGAAAATAAATACCTTTAAGCAAGCGAGCTGCTAGCGTATCCGGGTTGTTTAGAATTCGCCACGCCTGAGCTGCTAGTAAGGCCGTATTCATGCGCTTAAAATCCTTAAAACCCATGCCGCCAAGTAGTTTGCTAACGGCAAGTTTCTCCCATGCTAGCCAATGTATTCGAGATTTTTCACCTAAGTTCCACCAAAAATTTGAAATTGCCGATATTAATTTATTACAAAAGGTAATTGGAAAAGAGAAGATTGACATAGAGTATGTGGGAAGAGCCTGGAGAACTTCTTTAATGAGGACTTCCTTGCCTCCTTCCGATAAAAGGTGTGCTTTCCATCCCTCTGTTTTGCTAAAGAGTCTTTCCGCAATACATTGTAATGCTTCGACCTTCGACTGTTTATGACACAATGGGATTTCTAAGTATTTGCCAAGATTCTCCTTTTCCTGGATTTGTAGTCTGGTAGTGACTTGTTGACGAATGGCCTCCGGAGTGTCCCTGCTAAAGTAAATGGAAGATTTGTTGTAATTAATTAGTTGTCCAGAGGCCATGCAGTACTTTGTTATACAGTCTTCGAAATGTTCAACTTCGTTGCCGTCCAATGTTAGAAAGAAGAGCGAATCGTCTGCGAATAACAAGTGAGAAATAACCGGACAATTACGCGTAATTTGTATACCTTTGAGATCATTTTTGCTAATCTTCGTGTCAATTAAGCTAACAAGCGACTCGGTCATTAATGAGAAAAGGAACGGGGATAGGGGGTCACCTTGTCTTAATCCCCGTTGTGGTTTGAATTTCTGTAACCTTTCACCATTAAAATTTAATTGAAAAGTAACTGAAGATAAACAATTCGAGATCCAAGTGATCCATTTTTCAAATGGTCAGATTGTATAAAACTGCTTCAGCATAGTCATGCATGTTTTTTTAATTATGTTCAGATGGTCTATTTTAACACCAACTAATTGTATAACGTCTTAATTTTGCTTTATTAATATTGTCGATATTGATTTAATTTGTTATTAATATAGTTGTGATATATTAAAAAAATTGTGATAGGTACACGACTATATATACAAATGGTGAGTCGAGACGTGTTCCATAGGTTTTCCTAATACCGAGGCTCGTTATAGGTCTAAATTCGCGGTTTTGATAATATGAAGGTCTGACATATACCCAAAATCCGCAGGCACGGGTCGCATAAGACGGGTTCATACGGATCTTGTGGGTCAGATAGATCAATCGAACCGTTTTCTCACCCCCAATTTTAGGTTTAATTTATATTTATTTTTAGTTGAATATACAGTTTTCCTCCAAAAAAAACTAAAAGAAGCATAATTTGTACCATCGAAGCTAGAATTGTGTGGAATGCCTAAATTTGTTAGAGAATGAGTTGAGATGAAGAAGACCAGATATTTGAGTCAAAAAAGACAAGATGCTCGACACACTTTAGTATCAAACTTTGGGATTTGACCTAAAGTCTTGTCCAAGTATTTTGAGATAGGATATCTGAGAAGCATAGAGACAATAACTATATAGTACAAGGAAAGAGTTCTTAGTGTACTTGTCGGCAAAGAGTCATTAAAGGCACGAACATTGGGCAACCTACAGAGTACACAGACGTCCTAGGAATTCAAATTACATCTAGAGAGCACCACATAACTAGAAAAGTTGGAGGATATTTGCTTATAAATAGAGGCACTATGTCACTCCATTGTTTGACTCTTGCTTTCTACATATTCAAAACTTTTCATAAGCTATATTTAGGAGAGTCCCAGAGCAATAACTCAAAACATGTAAAATAAATGGATTAATACCCCCCCCCCTCCCCCATTAAAGAACTAACCAGTACAAATGATGTATCAAGAGTCTATTAATTTATAACAAAAGGAGATACATCAATTGTCCCTTTGTATCCATCTCACACGTGTACTACACTCGTCACCAAAATGATCATGTACCATATATACAGCTCTAATCCATTTCTTCATTAAACAAAGACTTGATGTATCTCAAGTTGAATCCACTAAATTCAACTCTTAATGGAAGTACGATATTGAAACATTTCAACAAAATGAGCATCCAGATTTCCAATTATCAGTACATAGATCTTGATTTCTTCTCTACCTTGAGTAATGAGCTCAAAAGATTGATTTGAACCAAAGCCAAGAAAGGTATAGGAGAATGCAAAATCAAGCTGATACCCTTAGTGAATTCCCTCTAGTAAACTCATTAGCATCCACTTCTAGGTCTCGAACTTCTCCCTCTCCGCAACCTCAAGCGACAAGGCGCATCACTACTATTCAAGGAGAATCAAATAAAGAGTTGGGAACTAAGTTTATTGCCTTCTTTGAATAATAATATCATGGATTGAAAGCCACTCTTCACACCATATTCCAACATATCTCATGTATAAATAAGAGAGTTGAGACTTTGTAAACTCAAGCTATAAGAAGAGAAAGGAGTCATTCCCCAAGAGAAGCAAGAGAGTAGAAGATGAAAGAGTATGAGTTAGCATTTGAGAGTGTAAAGTCCTAGAGGGGGGAGGTGTGTGAATAGAGCACTAATATATCTATGCTTAATTAAAATTTAAGGACTCCTAAATAAGTTTATTTTAACCTATGGGTCAAACTAAAATATCATGATAAGGAAGTTATAGTAGTTATGAATGCGGAAGCTACACTTTTGGAGATGTGGGACGCTAAGAATTCAAGGGATTAAGCAAGACGAAAATATTATAGTGAAGCTAAGACTAGGATAAGTATTCATAAAGGATTATTTATCTAGTAAGTTAATGCGGACATAAGTATTACTAGTATAACCTAAGTTCGTAAGGTCACATAAATAAGCAACTAAGAGTGAAGGTTTCTTTAAGCCTAGAATTGGATATTTCAATTTTAGCTAAATGACTAAAGACATAACTATGGAACACCTAAGGTTTAAAGTTATTAGGCTAGCTAACTATTAATTAGATAAACTAATTTCAAGTAATATAAAGAAGGAAAAATGCAAGCGATAATTGATTTTTTTTAGGGAAAGAAGATACACAAGCGAATTATAGTGGTTAGGTTTCCCTACATCATCTACCAAGGGTCAATCCCTATATGATTTTCAAACTTCTCAACTAAGCTTCTCGATAACTCTTCTAGTGAGATATAAACCATTACAATGAGGTTTTTCCAAGCTAAACCACAACCTAAAAACTCTTGAGACTTTCACAGTTTAAGTCGCAACCCGATGCGACTTTTAATGGTTAAGTCACACCCCGATAGATTTTTACAAGTTTGCATCCTAACCTATGAAACTCCCTTTTCTCCAACATGAAGAAAGATTAATAGCCTTAAATTTCTTGATGAGTGATATTACAATCAATTTGATTTTCATATTGATGAGCTAATGTAAAATAAAGTTTTGTACTCCTTGTCGAGTTGATACAAAGTGAAAGCTCGATATGATCTCCTTTATGAGTTGATTTGAAAGATGAGCTTGAGTTTGGACTCCTAATTGAGTATATTTATTTGTAGCTTACAGTTTTATCTCTCTCTTGGATCATATAAAAAGAGTAACTTTTGAGGAAGAACAAACAATTCACCAAGCTTGGATTTATGATATGAAAATGCATGAACAAGCTAGTTAATCATTTTTTAAAGTGTGGGATAGGGTATGATTTACTTTGAGCTTCAATAGTTATGATTTTTATGCAAATAATCCATATACATAGGAAAAGTTAAACAGTAACAATTACTCATAGTTTACAAACCTTAACTTTCTTCTAGCTCATATACCAGGCCCTTATACAATTGCTTACTAACAATTCTTACCAAGCAATAAATTACATAACATGCATATACAATATCAAATTTAAGCATATATGAATTTAGTTAATCACATAGAATCCTAAAGTAATCTCTAGCTTTAAGTTTTTTTTCTTTTTATAAAATTTTCAATTCTCTAAATTTTTGGATCTCTTTTTTAAAATAAAGACAAGAATAAGGATGGGGGATAATGGATCGCACCACCCTAAACTGAAAAATGAGTCATGTCCCACGATTAAAAAAAATATAAAAGGTAAAAAAATCAATACTTCTACTAATATACTCGAAAGAAAGGTGGAATAAACTAAATCCACATATATACACACCCTAAAGTAGGGTTGGGTTACCCATCTTATTATTGTGGCGATGATTGTTGTTAAAGACTGCATTGTATTGTAGAAGCGACCCTCAAATTTATTGTAATATTTTTGCACATAAAAGGCTGTATATGTGGGTCTCGCCGACCTCTTGCCTACCAAAAAGTTCACCGAAGGATCAAGGATCAACAAGATTGTTGTGTTGTGGCTTGTTAGACATTTATGGAGTGCTCGATGAGTGGATAAGTTGACGAGTGCTAGGCAAAATGGCTCTTGTCTATCGTAAAAATATTTTGGGGTGCGCATAAAATGTTTCACTAAGTCCTACCTACTAGAAAGTTTAAGGAAGGCTAGGAGAAGGAGGAGTTAAAATTTTCCGTCACGAGCTCGCTGACCATTCATCTACCGACAAGGTTGGTGAACAATAGGCGAGCTTACTGCTGCTTTGCTATCCAAATTCCTGATTCAACTCCTCTTTGTTTTTCTTCTTTCCTGGCTACTTTGGAAGGACCCCAAACTCAGTTTTGACATATTTATTTGATTTTACCTAGTTTAGGTGTCTTTATTCTTCTGATTGGCATCCCAAACTATTTTTCAACTCATATATGCTCAAATCACCTATACACCATAAGAAAAATATTTCTTTCTACAAATGTATTATCTTAAACACATAAAAGTGTATAAATATATTCTAAGAAAGGATGTAAACTTTGGAGTGATTCCCAAGAGAACTTGTGTTTATGGTCAGAAAGGTGGATTTGATCATCTAATTCCATTTGAAACTTCCCCAACAACACTCAATTTTTTATCATTATAAGGATGTCCTCCTATGCAGAGCTTTGAATCTCAATCATGTCCTACTCTGTAATTCAATTTACTATGTAAGTGTTCTACCACTATGATACTTAGTAAGATTATTTTGATTTGCTCCCTCTGGGAATGGGTTTCTCTAAATCACGACGTCCTCCACCTCTAACTCTTTTTCTTTAAAATCTCCTTTTTTTATGCATGGAGGGTTTACAATACCTTCTTAATCTTGTATTCTTTTCAAACAATGTATCAATCACGACGTCGGAAAGAAGATCTTAGTTGCAGCAAAATACGAGATGTCACTCAAGACCTAATAAGAAATCATTTATAAAATATATTATCCGCAAGCTGCTTGTTTATATATATATAAATAAATTATAAAATAATATTTATTTCTCTAATAAGTAATGATATATACCATTCAAAATCATACCGCCCAATGATGTGGCGTGTATTGGTTGGTTACAAATCTTTAATCTATTTATTTTCTTGATATACTTAAAAATTTGTAACCAACCAATTCACGCCACGTCATTGAAAGGTATAATTTTAGATGGTATATATCATTACTCTTATCTAATAGATATCTTATTAATATTTTTTTACAACAATTATCTTCATCCATGTTACATTATATCTCGCATACCACACATAACACATTCATTCATTAAAGTTTTGATTACACAATTAAAAAAAAAATTATTCCTAATCTATTCGAACTCAACTTAAATAAAGTGGAAAATACTTTCATCCAATATCGGATATTCCAATACCAATTATATTATTACATATATCCTATATTTTAAAAATGAAAAAACTAATTATAGTAACTACCTAATCAATCTAATAACATGTGTTTTGTTAATATAATTAATTATGATATAAATACTTAACAATCCAATATAGGATAGAAATCTTATCCAAAAGAGGTACAAGGCTCGAACCTCTCCCTAAACATGGGCAACCTAGTTCTGATTTACCATGAAAATATATATGGGGAGGCATGTATATCTCCGTGGTATTAGTCGGGTGCGCGCAAGCTAGCCTGGAACCCATGTAACCCAAAAAAGAAAAAAAATTGTTCGAATTAGTTTGGGAATTGAATCAAACAATTTTTTACATCTAACTCAAATTTATCTCTCATACTCTTCATTACCAAATTTTTAATCTTTATAATCTAATAAAACTTACTCCAAATGTAAAGTGGATGTACCACATAAACTAATCAAATTAATATAATATCGGCACAAAATATAGAACCATAATTAATTTAAATTTCCTTTTAACTTTCTTAGTAATTTCTTAATAATTTATGTCTACATTCTCATATAACTGTCCAGGTAAATCCCACCCATATGTACCATATTTCCCACACGCATTAACCGTATCAATACATACATACATACATTCACACACACTGACACACACACTATAAATATATGAGACATCATCATCTTCTTCACTCTCCATTTCTCTCATTCCTTTGTCTCAAAACAACAATGGCTAAAGTAAGCATCACATTACACACACACAATAACACATCACATATACTAACGTTCTTTCTTTTGTTTGTAGAAGAAAAACAACAATGGAGGAGAGCAGAAACACCAACAAAACAACAATAACAACAACAACAAAACCGTCACTGAAACTAAAGATACGAAAATCGTCACCATTGTTCTCAAAGTTGACTTGCACTGTGAAGGATGTGCTAACAAAGTCGTGAAATGCATTCGCGCTTTCAAAGGTATAATTTTAAATTTATTTTTTGTATTTTCTGGTTTTTTCGTTTATGGGTGTGTATTTTTTAAGGTGTTGAGAGCGTGATATGCGTCGGCGATGAGAATAAGTTGAAGGTAATGGGTGACGTGGATCCGGCGAAGCTCCGGGACAAAATCGAACAGAAAACTCACAAAAAAGTGGAACTCATTACTCCGGCACCCAAATCGGACAACTCAGACGGAAAACAACAAAACACCCAGAAAAACAAAGATTCCGGTGGTGATAACAAGCCAAAAGATGAGAAGAAATCCAAAGAGGTTCTTTTCCATTTTTTAACTCTGCATTTTTGCTAACGTGCACCCTCTTTAATGGTGGTTTTTTTCCCTAAATACATTTATGTTTTCAAGTCATGAACTAATGATAGTTATAAAGATTCTTTTAGTATTCAGTGATCAATTTAATTTCAGTTGATTTTTTTTTTTTTTTACGAGTAATGTTTATTCCATTACAAGCTACAGTTATTTCTTACGGGTGCACGTTAGCGATTTTTATGGACAGTTAAAAATTTAATTTAATTTAATTTATTTTAATAGGCGGTGGTTACCACAGCTGTGTTGAAGGTTCAGTTGCATTGTGAAGGTTGTACGAAGAAGATTAACAAAATGATTATGAAGACACGTGGTAATTTATTTAATTATTAAATTAAATTAATTGAGTAATTATGGAGTAGTATTAAGTAATTTTAACGGCGTTACAGGGTTTAAAGAGATGAAGATAGATAAGGTGAAGGAATTGGTAACGGTAACGGGGACTATGGATATGAAGACGTTAGTTGACGGTTTAAAGAAACGTTTGAAGAAGAACGTGGAGATTGTGCCAGCTAAGAAGGAAGGTGAAAAGAAAGAAAAGGAAAAAGGGAAGAACGAGAAAGACGGCGGCGGTGGCGGTGGTGGTGGTGGTGGTGGAGGAAAGGGAAAAAATGGTGGTGGTGATGAAAAAGGGGAAAAGAAAATGCAATTTGAATATGGATATCCGTCACCGTATATGTATAGTCCAGGTCCAGGTTATGGTGGTGCGATGGAACAATTTAGTTTCCATTACTACCCTTACCCACATGCTCCTCAGATGTTCAGCGATGAGAATCCAAATGCTTGTAGTGTGATGTGAGTAGGGGTAAAACAGTCCATGGTTAGAAAAAGAGGGAATTGTAATTACCAATTATATATGAACACAGTTAGTTATATACTTTGGGAACTTTTGGTTTATGTGTGTTTCAATGTTTATCCTAGTTAAAGCATATAATGGAAATATGAGGAGTCTTTAGTTAACAATCCAGGGAATTCTAAACTGATTAAATTTTAATTTTTCTATTCAAAATGATGCTATTGAAAATAAAAATCATGTATTACATGATCTATTCTACACGTATAGAATAACAATGAAGTCTTAGCGAGTCTTCTTGAATAAAGTTCCACTCCAAAGTATTATATTCTTGTATATCTCTGTTTTTAGCATTATTAATTTTCTTTTTAACATAAATTTCAGGAGTTTGAATTTTTGAAAGATCTCATAGTATAATTTTCCAAAAAAAAAAAAAAAATACTTCTATAATATAATCACAGATTTTTCGGTCTTTAGACAAAAGCTATATGATTTTTTTATCGAAGATTGAAGCTGGAAAATCGTCACGCAAAGTTAGCTATCAAGGTAAAAGAAAAGGCAAAAGGTTCAAAAAGTATAAAGGACAAATAAAGCTAGACACTACGCAAAAATCCAAGGTAACATTCACAAAAAGCTTGGACAACTATAGTAGTGCAGCTTCTCTCTTTGGGACTGCTCCCTTCCACTTTGATGCAGGACGTACAGTTTTGTCCTCTGAGTTTCAGTCATGTTCATCAGCTAGGTTTTGCAGAACATACATAGGTTGTTTTAGTGTTAGTGGTAATGGGGTACTCCAATTCCTTTTTCTTTTGTTCCACTCCAATGCCTTTCATACTAAGCAAATTAAGTGACTTTTCATTCGCTTACTCTTATTACTAATATAGAGACCTACATTGTGTAAACTGTTGACCATATATTATTCAAATTAATTTTATAGTAAGCACTTATTTTAATAAAATTAATTAAGGAAAAACGAGTATTAGTTTGAACTGAAGTCCCCTTTTCTTGGGAAAAAAAAACACCCTTTTCCGTGGGGATTTCTTCTATTTAGTAACCATGTGCCCATGTTGGATAGATGTGATAATACTTGTAAAGTGATTAAATTCTTGACGTTATTGACCAAGACTCTCTATTAGAAAATATTTGATTAGAAAATAGGTCTTTTTATTAGAGAAAATAAATAAATATTTTTATGGTAATTAGTAAATATTTGGTTTTCATGAACATTGATATCAATCATGGTTCTAAAAGGCGTTAGGCGGTACTAGGGCGGTCGGCCAACTTCGAGCGCCTAGATCACTAGGCGGCCCATTAATCGGAATTTAGGCGGTTTTTATATTATTTTATATTAAATATATACTATAAATATATTTATTTGAATAATATTTACATCCTAATATACTTAAAGTATATTAACTTAACATAAATAACCTATATTTTACAATAAAGTAATAACAATTCATTATTATTAACCTAAAAAATGACCAATTCAAAAAATCTAGACTTGAAATTTGAAAAATCCCACCTTCTTCTTTTTTTGGCGCGTTCAAACTCTAACCTAAGTAGTTTTTTCTTTATATTTTGCTTATGTTTTGAGTTGGAGTAGATTGAATTGGTTATTTAGGGGCTAGCATGCTAGGTTATATCCGTGATGGACATCCCATTAATCTGATTGGGTAGTTTATTAATTAGATCATGCGTAGACGAACCTTCGAGCCACCTTCGAGAGAAATTCTAGGCGGATCGCACCTTGGAACGCCTAAGCGGAGCGCCTAGGAGGCCTTGTTTTAGAACACTGATATCAATAGACCCGAAATAAACTTTTATCTTAATTTTTCATGATATCGGTTATCATTTTTTCTATTTTTAATTAATCAAACATCATCTCTTGTGATTCAAATAAAAATCTTTAAAATCCATAACCCTTTACCTATCTTCTTCATATTCATGATCATCAAACCGTAAATCCATAACCCTAAATTCATAGCTCAACACTTATCTTTGTATTCATGACCATCAAACCCTAAATTCATGATATAAGGTGAACAATATTAGATAATCGACTTTTAGTACAAACAGTGAATTGGGTAAAAATATTTGAATTTTAAAGAAATTTTTAAAACCTGTAAATAAATATGTATTTTTTTTATTCAGTTGCGAGAAACAATAAAAAGACTCAATATATGTATATATTTTTTGTTCGTTTTAATCAAGTGATTATCCCATTAATAATACAGTTACATATGGGAGAGAATTATTATCAAAAATGGTGTGGAAGTGAGATCATTTATTGGTGTAGTGGTTAGAATTTTCTGCATAGATCAAAAGATTATGGATTGAATTTTATTAGAATTAAATTTACTTTGAATTGTAGGTAGCTTTCAAATATATATAAAAACCGTTAAAGATTATTAATATTATTATTCATGGGAGGTAATATGTTATTATCTGAACCAATTTCATTAAGAGTTGAGTGACGCTTTCATTTTTTTTTTCATAATATGGCTACCATTTTGAATGATGTTTTCTCCTTGACAAGTATAAAAGGAAATGCCAAAATACTACTACATTTATGTGCAACAATTAATCTTTTCACGATAGATGACTATGACTTCTTGAAAATGGTGGTCAATGTGGTCAATCATGTACTGGCTGGACAGAGAGAGATTGTGTCTAATTGTGTAGCAACATTTATAGAGTTTATATAAATTAGTGCATATCCTTCAATTAAGCAATTCACTGACGGCATTTAAGTTATTTTCCATTTTCCGAAGTCCGTTTCCTTGTTCCATCACATCGAAACCAAAGAGAGAGGAATCCCTTAATTTATTTCTTCGAATGGACATTAATACCAAATTTGTTATACTTCCAAAGCAACACGCATTTCTTTCGAATTATATTAATTTTAAGTAGGGTATTTTGAAAGAAAATACTAGTTATGTATAAATATTAGTTAATTCCAAATTATGGAAGTCGTTGAAGGGTTCTTTTCCCACTAAATACAATTCTTACCGATCCTAATTTTTGCACTATTACATAAAATTATTATAGAAGGTTTTAAAAATCCTTTTTAAAATTTAAGTACCCTAATGCAAGTTTACACTAAATAAATTTAAATTATTAAATTAAATCAAAGATTAAATCTTTATAATTTGTATTCTTCAAATACCTATATATAATATTACAATTCAAAAATCCTTTCATAAACTCTACCCATTTTAAATAAACCACTCAAACCCTTTTTCCTCTTACTAATAATCTGATGGCGGCAGGACAACGACACAATGGTTGAAATTAAGTTTCTTTGCTGAAACCTAGATCTGAGTTTCGTTTTTAATGACGAAATTCTAAGTGAAGGGTCTAGTAATTACAACTCGAGTTTCATGACCGACCATGTTTGAAGTTTCGAACTGTAATTTTTTCAAACAAGATCTCACAAGCTCTGAGCACAACTTCAATGGCAGTTTAACAAGTATTGCGTGGTTCGAGTACAACTTCAATCAGGGACGGATGTGGGTACTCAGCCCACTATAATTTAACCTGTTTTTTTTTAAAATAGATAAAAATATAACTAAAAAAATTATAGCATAAAATTAGTCCTCCCTAACTTAATAATAAAAAAAATTACGAAATTGGAACATAAATACCATTAATATACAATTTCTTGGTTAGTTTTGATTTTTTTTCAATAGATTTTTTTTGTAATTAACTCTTAAATGTTTTAAAAAATTTCATTTGGCCCCCTACATTTTAAAATTTATTTTATTAGACTTTAAATTATTTTATTTATAAGATTTTTTGTTTTTTTACAACAAAATGTATGTTATTTTGTATATAAAAAAGAAATTTATCAGATGATTAATTTTAGAAAATAATATCCAGACTTATATTGCAATCTTTACACAATATATGGATTTATAGTGCATTTTAGCATTATATAAGGATCTATCTAGCAATTTTTGCATAATATGTAGACTTATCGTGCAAATAAAGCAAATTTTTTTTTTTGGGGCGTTGCCCCCAAACCTCCTTAGCCCCCCCTTCCAAAAAATCATGGCTCCGCCCCTGACTTCAATGACAACTTTCTCGGCGAGCGGTTTCTAGCTATGATTCACGACTTCCATGGCCTAGGTTTCACGTACAACTACGAGATACGTGAAGCAAAACTAAGAACGTGTTTGAAGCTACAAGATCCGAGTAGTTCAAGGTTCCATGGCAGATCTGAGCTAGGTTCAAGGTTACATGGCAGATTTGAGCTGATTTCAAGGTTCCATAACAAATCGCGTTCGAAGCTCCATGGGTTTCCAGGTAAATTTTTGAGTTTGCCAGTGGTGTTCGAAGCTCCATGGCAGACCGTGAAGCACGTTTGCATGTGATATTACATGTTCAAGACATGGCATCACAACTGTTCGAAATAAGACTTGTTGAGGCCATGATGCAAAGTTTTGAAATAGAGTTGTTAAGGTTTGAAAAAAAAATGCAGTTTCATATGCGAGAAGATGAACACGTGGGTAGTTAGATTTTTTTATATTGTATAGTTGTGTATTTTGAATATTGTAATCGATTATTTTCTTGTAGGTAGAATAGATATATTTTATTACTAAGCGTTGTATTTATTTTTCTAACATAAAAATAAATTGATAATCTTACCCAACGGGTCTTGAAGACCTCTCTTATAGATCTAAGCACTCCCGCCTAATATTTCTTTAAAAAAATTATAATAATCTTAGAACATAAGGTTGATTTTTTCTTGACTCTCTTGTCAACATCCTTGATTGTCTTTAGATTTTTAAGGATCTTATTCCTACATCGTCAAATAATGGTAGCAATATAAAATTACTTTGTATTTCAGTCTCCTTTCCTAAGTCATTTAACTCTTACTCTGTATGCCCAACATTTTTCTTCTCGTTCCCACAACTCTTCTATAACTATGATAATAACCTAAACATGTTCTATATTAATTTTAGATGGATTTCCATTATGCATTAATTTAAAGGCTATTTCTCTTTTATTAATCTATATCTTATTGTTCTTAAACATTCTCTAACGCCATGCATCTAAAACCTGACAAGTAACATGTTTCTTCATTGAAGTTTCCTTAACATATAAGTGCATAGTAGAATCGCCCCATATCATATAACAAGTCTTTTACACGTATTCTCATTAACCTAGAAAGATCCAAATTCAAAGGGTCTTTCAGCCAACGACTTTTCTTTATCTCTAAACACAATAAGAGGTGAGTGGTCTAATCAAATAGCTGGAGGAACTAGTAGGCTAGTATTCAATAATCTTAAGGGTCAGATTGTATTTAGAAGGGACAAAAATACTAAAGGAAAAGAAAAGAAAAATCATTAAAGAAAGGAATGGAAAGGAATTTTTTTGTTTGTATTAAAAAAATTTATAAAAGAAGATTTCATAAATGATTTTAGATATATTTTGTTTATATTGAAAAAAATACAAAAGGAAAGAAAGAAAAAAGTTAATTTTGGCCTATAATCATTAATTAAATTCCTTTCTCTCCATTTGACTCCAATTTGGGGTGATAATAAAAATAGATACACGAGTGATGTTTTGAATGACTTCCTTTCTTTTCTTTCATAAAATTTTCTAATACAAACAATGAAAAAAATAAAAAATCATTTCTATTCTCTTCCTTTCTTTCCATTTCTTTTAATCCAAGCAGACCCTTTAAGATATTCCTGGTTTCAAATGATTATATCCAATCTTTCTTTAAGATATGCCCTTAAGCTTTCTTTTTTATTTGACCACGTAAAAAAAATCCTTTAGCAGAAATTTACTAATCTATTTGAATTAATAAATTTGTTGAACATATCCATTCTGTCTTGGTGGGCTTCTTTAATACTAATTTTCTCGCTTGAACTAATAACTTCATTGAAGTCTCTATAATAATCCAAGTTGGTTAGGTGTTAATCCCCATTTCTCAGTATGATCCCACAAATTATTGTATTCTTGTTAATTGGTCAAAGCGTGATCAAATAAAATGTACCAAGTTGAACAAATATTATTTGAAATGCTACAAATTATAAGATTATAATTGCAGACACTACAACTAGATTAACTAACAATTTCTATAACACTACTATTCCACCAAAATACTACACTTCTCCTCTAAATTAACCACAAACCAATCATCAAATTGATGTTTTTTCCATTGAGTTACGACATTAGCCAGTAATCTAGATTCAAATAGACAAACAATGCTAGGATGATACTTGGACACGAGAGATTATATCGAGTCCATCAAGAGTGCCATCAAGAGTGCCATCATACCCTAATAGTTACAGGTTGAGCAACTCATTCGTTGTCATTGTATATTTTAAGGGTAGTCTGGATATCTTTTAGAATATTTGATCCTTCCCAATTCCGAAACCCAACTATTTTCCGCATAAATAGAAGATCAATAGCCCAATAATATTAAAATATTATAAACTCCTATGACCCAAAATGGATGTCAACTAAAGTCTCACTTGAATCATAGACTTTAGCCCTAGATGAGATTATACCCATAATTTTTTATATTTCTTTCCCTGCATTCATTATTAATGATCTAACCAATCCTTCAGTAATTAGCGGAAAAAATGACAATAGAGGATCTCATTATCTGATACCCCTTGATGGATTTTCTAATGAGGTATAAATACCATTTACTTTAGGATCAAATCTAATGGTAAAGATACAAATTTTGAACAACTTAATCCATTTATCATGAAACCCAAGACTTTTAAGAAAATTGAGAAGAAATCCCATCAAACCTGATTATATGCTTTTGACATGACAAATTTCACAATCATATAATGTTATTTGTTCTTCAATTTTTCTTCAGAATTGTGCTATCTCTTGCCCTATTGGGATAGTATCGTGACGTTTCTCCCTTTAATGAACGCTTCTCGTGTCGGAGCAATAATTTTGTCCATAAATGGTTGCAATCTAAGAGTAATTTTTTGAAAAAAATCTTGTAAGCAAAGTTAGCACATAAAATATGACAAAAATGAGCTATCATTTCTTGAACTTTATGTTTGGGAATTGAGAATATAAGTGTGCGATTAAGACCCTCCAGTGAGACGTTGTTACAAAAGAAATCTTTGTCCATCAAGAAAATATCTTCCTCCACTGTTTCCCAAAATTACTGATAGAATAAGTCATGCAGCCTATCCGGTCCCGGAGTTTTTTTATCAAGTGATGTCTCCCTATTTGTTCTAATTTATTAGCCCTTTTGGGACATCCTTTTAGGTGAATAAATGACTTATTTTATATACTTTTATGCTTATTTGATCATATTGCACTTTCTCCCCTTGGAATTTTACTATTTGCAGTTATAGAGCTTTTGTGCGTTAATTTGATCGGTTTTAGTGCAAAGTTAGTAGGTTCTTGAATTTCATGAAAGACCAATCCAAGGAGGAGAAGTGAGAATTAAAGTCTTAGGGTATTTTAGTGTATTAGGAAGTATTTTTACTCGAGTTCCTATTTTTATAGTGCACTTTCCTATTTCATTGATTAATTATTTTTAAAGCATATGCGGTTTAATTATTTATTTATTGTGAAACTTTAAAAGATATTTGGTAATTAATTAGAGACCAAGTCAAGTCAAAGAAGTAAAGGAAATAATATTTACATGGAAATAAGAATATTAAAGAATGATATATATCCAAAGAAGGAAAAGATAAAGCTGTCTTATGAATATGAAATTCCAGCCACGTTTCAAAGACGAGTCCATAACTTAAGATTGGATAGGAATTTGGCCAAGTGGTCTGCACAAATGGAATGAGCTTTCCAAGACAAGCGGTTTCGAATATTGGAACGCGTCAAACGGAGAAGTATTGAAAGAGATATGACCAAAACAAATCAAAGCAGAATCTTACCTTTCCTAGATTTTAGGGCTACGAATTTAAGAGTTCTTAACTTGTATTCCACTCCAAGTAAATTCGACCTAGGGATTCCTAACACCTATAAATACACCTCTTAGCCTCCTCTTTACACACACTTCAGAGAATTACACAAGAGGCTTAAGGATTTCAAGTTAGAGCAAGAAGGCAAGGAGAAGCTAGTGCTAGATGAGTCATGTTCTTCCATCATCAGTCATCTTACCCTTTAGGTTATCAATTTATCTTTTGTATTCAAACATGAATTCCTTTTATTTAATGTTAGTTTTCAATTCCGTTATGAACCAATTTCTTTAGTACTTGAGAATCGCTATATGGGTTGAACTTAATTTTGTTTAATTTATGCTTTCTGAATTTGGGATTCAATGGTTTAAATTAGACTAGGTATTTTGTGTTGACTATTATTTTGTTTTAATCACTAATTTTGAAGTCATGAATCAAACTTAGCTCATAGTAATTAGGCTATTCCATATAGTGGCGTATGGATCACCTTGACGGGGGGTTCAATTACAGACTTAGATAATAGACGCATAGTATCCGTTATTGACCCTAACGGGCTTAACTAACCATGCAGCCAATGAGGTAAATTAGTATTCATCTGAAGGTAGCTTATGTTCACCCTGACGGGGTTTGTAATACCGTAGGATGGCTCCTAAGTCCACCCCGACGGGGGTTAGGATTTATTAGAGTCCCGACTAGCACAATAATACTAGTTTAGCCCTTAAACAGAAGCATGAATTAGATAAGTTAGGTGAAACCCTTGCGAAAATCAAGTACTCTTTCTCATCTGAAGTTTCAATTCTCTTTTACTTGCTTTATTTTATTTCCGTAGTTTATTTTCTTGCATCTTTTAATTTATAAAAACCAAACAAAAATCTTTATTTTATTTTTCTGTCAAGCAATTATTCATACTTTTCGATTAATACCTGAGTTGTGCCTAATCCGTCCATGCGACCGAACATGTTTATCATATATTACTTGGACAACCGTGCACTTGCGGTTTTGTGGTTCCGTATTTTCAGTTCTTAATTTATAAACACACCAGGACCAACTATCAAGACATACTAAAACTTGTTGTGTGTGCTTCTTTCATTGTTGGTTCCCTAATTAACGCTTCATTCATTTCATTATTGATTTTTTTATCTCAAAAGGTGTGATAGAAATAGCTAACAAATCAACACCTCGATATATCACTCCCCGCAAGTAGGGCCGTAAATGAACCAAGGTGCTCGCGAGCAGCTCGAGCTCGGCTAAAAAAAAGCTTGGCTCGAGATCGTTTGTTAAATTAAATGATCTGAGCTCGAGCTCAATAACGAGCTCGTTTGTTAAACGAGTCGCGACGAGCCGAGCCTGCTCGCGAGCTTTTCATAAAAGCTCGTGAAAAATAATCAAATTATAAATATCTATTAAATATTTTTTCTAATATTAGACAGCTCAAAGTTTTAAAACTATATCTATTCAAAAACCTATCTTATCCTAATTATAAAAGACCATTCAAAATCAACAATCCAAAGAGAGAGTATGTGATTAAATTTAATGCTAGTTTACGATAGTCAATTATCTCCTATTTGAAAATTATATAATTAAAAAGTTTGCAACAATCTATCTTATAATTAATCAAAATAAGACCGAGATAAAAAAAGAGCTTTCGAGTTTGAAATAGATTTTAACGAGCTTTGAGCTCGAGCTCGAAACACTTTTAAACGAGTTTTGGAGCTTGAGCTCCAGCTTTGTTATATTCTCACGAATCGATCTCAAACACTAACTTCAAAGCTCGGCTCATTTAAATCTGTAAATAAATAAACAAGCATGCACATCTACTATTCGACTCGGCTCGTTTACAGCCCTACCCGCAAGTGTATGGGTCTTTGCAAGTAATAAGTAAGTAATAATATTTGTCGTTAATTTCAAGCTCGTGTCCTAAGTTGTGTAGATAATTAAGTTGTTATAACTAAGGACATAAATAAGAAAAGATATTTATTTGGTTTTCGTTTAAACTAAGATGCAAGAATTAACCTAGATTAGTTAACTAATAAAGGAAGTAAATAAACTACGAAGAGATGAGAGTTTATAGCTCGAGTTTGCTAGTATTCCTCTAGCTTACTAAGTCGACGATTCCAGTTATAAGGCTGAATTGGGTCGTTAGGCTAATCGTGATTATAATTTCCTTCTAATTTTTGCCAGGGTAGCTTAGAAGGCTGCCTAACTCTTACTAGAGTTCTCGGGTTTATTCTACATAAAAGATCGGCGCTACTAACATTATGATTCTCGGGTTTATGAAAAAAAGTTATGATAATACCCTAAACATTATTAACAAGAATAATAACAATATTGATAACCAAACTAACAGTACAAATGCTAATAATAGTAAACATAGTAAACTTCGGGATAGATGGAAAAAACCACCTAAAGACCATTATAAAGTAAACTATGATGTAGGTTTCTCGGACAATGGAGCTGCAGTAGCATGTATTGTAAGAAATTCTAATGGACACTTTGTAACAGGTAAAAGTTAGAAAGTGGGAGTTGATTCGGTATTTGAGGCAGAGGCAACATGTATCTTAAAAGCAATAGAGATGGTCGTGGATTACCCTTAAGAATGTGTGATTATAGAGAATGATGCATAAAATATTATGAAGTCTCTTTCTTGTAATCAAACAATTATGTGTCAATCACTTCATAATATTATTCATAATATTTATGATATTGTTGAATTTTCTAAACCTAGTTTTACTACTATTTCTAGAATAAAAAATGAGGTAGCTGACTATATTACCAAACATGAATTTCTTAGGGTCTGATTGGTATGATGTAATGGCGTCCGTAATGTAATGGCATTACTGATGTATAGTTGATTACTGTGATTGGTATACAGTAATCAATGTCGTAATATCATTCCTTTCGTAATCCCATTACAACAAATAGGAGGTTTTTCATAACATAGTACCCACCTATGAATAGCCCATTACATTACTGTTCGTAATGAACTTTTTAAATAAACGGACTAAAATATCCCTCTAATCAACGTTTCTACTGGACTTTTTTTAACCTATCCCATGAACAATCAATTATATTAACCTCAAACCCTGCAAAATATTTTTCAAGCAATCGTGATTTTTCATCCCAATTCACCCCAAAAGTTTAACAGCGGACGATCAAGCTATAAGGTAAACACATACTTTTTTCTTAATCCTCAATTTTTAAAGGTATGCAGCAAGGCAGCAGACAATACTTTTTTTAATTTAGTTTTTTTTCCATCATAATTCATCCTGTTTTTCTTGATGAATATATGAATTAACTCTGTTTTTACTATAATTTTGCTTCTTTGTTGGGTAAAATGTATGTGTTATTATAGCTTTACTAACTTTAACGATAATTCCTTAATATGATGTAATTATTCTATTAGGCCACCGATCTCATGAAATAGCCAGGTGTATATTTGAATATTTTAGAACCAATTAAGTAACAATATTTACAATTTTAGCATGGATATTCATTAATTTTTCTAAATATGGATATTTTAATTGTTTGTCCATAACATATTACAGCATATGTAATTATACAATCTTGCAGGGTGATGACAAGGTTAAGTTTAGCCACAAGAAAATTAATCAGGAATAAAAATAACCTCATAATGTTATCTCAGTGGTTGAGTATAGTCCAACTTATAAAGTTTTTTTTTTCATAATGACTAAGATTATAGAAAATGTTACTAAATCTATTTGTTTAAGATCAAGATATAACTATGATTTTTATCAAAAGTGATACAAAGTGTGTAGATCTTTATAGAATGAATAGATGAGCGTTTGTATATTTGTGCTCTAGACTTGAATCAACTGGTAAATTATTTGCTACGAAAAATATGGCGGTTGATGAACAAGTAGCTATAACTTTAAATATCCTAGCACATCATCAAAAGCAAAGAGTTATAAATACCAACTTTGAAAGATCTGGTGAAACCATCAGTAGGTGCTTTAATAAAGTAATAACTCTATCATTAGGCTTCAAGGTGAGTTGCTTAAGAAACCAGAACCAATACTTGAAAATTATACTGAGGAGAGATGGAAATGGTTTAAGGTAAATGGATTTGTTTATAAATATATTTCTTATTTTTAAGAGGAAAAAACATTAACTGGTATAGATAACCAAAAATTAATATACTTCATTTATATTTGACAGGGGTGTCTAGGAGCTCTTGATGGCACACACATAAAAATATGTGTACCTCTAAGTGACAAGCCAAAGTATCGGACACGGAAAAATGAAATTGCTACCAATGTTTTAGGTGTGTGCTCACAAGACATGCAATTTATATATGTCTTGCCGGGTTGGGAAGGGTCGGCTGCAGATGGTAGAGTGTTACGCGATGCATTGAATAGAAGAAATGGGTTAGTAGTTCCTCGTGGTAAGATTATTTAACAAAAAATATATAAGGTTTTTAATTGTAACACTAACAATTAACTTTTTCATTTTGTTAAGGTTATTACTATTTAGTTGATGCGGGGTATACAAATGGTGAGGGATTTCTTGCGCCATATCGAGGCCAAAGATATCATTTAAATGAGTGGAGAAATGGGAATCAACCTAACAATGCTAAGGAATACTTTAACATGAAGCATTCTTCGGCAAGAAATGTAATAGAGAGATGTTTTGGCGTTTTAAAGAAACGTTGGGCAATTCTTAGAAGTCAGTCATTTTACCCTCCCAAAATTCACAATCGTATAATATTAGCGTGTTGCCTTCTGCACAATTTTATACGACAAGAGATGACTATTGATCCATTTGAGAATTGTAATGTTGAGTAACATGAAGAGTTAGATGAGAATATTAATTGGGACGATGAAATGGATGTTGTAACTTCAATTGACACATCTGATGAATGGAATACTTTTAGAAATAATCTTTCAGTGAACATGTTTGATGCTTGGAAGGCTACAAAATTTAACGGATAATAACATGTTTGATACTTGAAGGGCTTCTAAAGACAATAAATAATATTGTACTTCTATGATTTACTGATATTTTTTTATATTATATTGAGTACTTTTTCATACGTTGCTGTGTTTCTTGACTCTAATAAGTTTCTTTAATCATCTACTTGGATATATAATTGGGTTCATATTTGAAATGAATGCTAGATAATTTTATTTTTATTATTATTTCATAGTGATGACAGTTTACAATGTTTATATGCAGGTAGATAAATGGAGAGGGAAATTCAGGATACCAGAGGGCCTGGTAAGAATAAAAGGAAATGGAGTAACAATGAGGAATCGGCGCTTGTGGCTGCACTTATTGAAATAGTTAACAGTGGATTGTACAAAGCTGAAAATGGTTTTAAACCAGGTTATCTGAAGTATCTTGAGTACAAATTACACGTTTCTCTACCTAATGCATATTTGAAAGCTAAACCACACATTGAGTCAAGAATTAGAGTTTTAAAAAGGGATTTTTTTACAGTATTTGATATGGTTTGTGGCCAACATACTAGTGGTTTTGGCTATGATTCAGATACAAAATGTCTTACCGCTGACAAAGCTGTATGGGATGCATATCTACAGGTTTACTATTTAATATTTATTGATTATTAATTACAATATTGGTTATACATATGGTTCTAGTGATGTTTCATTTTTGTTTGATATTTGTATAGAGCAATTCCAAGGCTGCACCCTGGAATGTCAAAGCATTTCCTTTTTGGGAAGAATTGCTTGATGTTTTTGGAAAAGATCGTGCTTTAGGAGATCATGCTGGAGGAGCTATTGAGATATTAGAAGAAATAGAAAGAGAGGATACTGAAAATGAATTAAACAATAATGTTGAAGGTGATAATGAACAGCATATACATGCCTCGGTCGATGTCCAGTCCTCAGGAAGCGAAGAAGTTCATAACCGAAAGAAAAAAAAGAGAAGCAAAAGTGAAGATCAGGTGACATCTATGATGGATGGGATACAAAATGTAGCTCTTGTAATTGGGAATGAAATATCAAAAGCAACTGAAATTTTTAGCAAAGCAATTGGGGTTGACGCTATGATTTCAGAAAAAAAGACAACAGATTTATTCAGAGGTAGAAAAGATGCCAAATCTTACTTCTCGTGATGTCATCAAAGTTACCTATCGTATCGCCCGTGACCATGAGTTAACTGATGTGTTCTTCACCATGACTGAGAATGCTCGAGAGCAGTTGGCTAAAGCCATCATAGACGAAGAATTGGAGTAATAGGAGTCTTTAAAGTTTTGCAGTCATAGTTTATGCAATTAATTTAGTGAATTTCGGATGATACATTATTTTTTATGAGTTCTTGCATTTTTTATTCATTTTTGGATGGTATTGTTTATTTTATGTGACAATGATTGTTTTTCAGATATTATAATGTTTTAATCAGGATTTTTTCTTAAGTTTATAATTCTTGCCTTCTTTATTATATAGTTTCTATTTTTTGAAGTTGTTTTTGTAATGAAACACAAATATGTTGTTAGCTGATTCGAGATATGAAATAGACTTTCTAAAGTATGTTTCTGTAAAGAAACACAATTACGTTGTTAGCTGATTTGAAATATGAAATAGATTTTCTAAAGTAAGTTTCTGTAATGAAACACAAATATGTTGTTAACTGATTCGGAAGACGAAATGGATATTCTAAAGTAGGTTTCCGTAATGAAACACAAATATGTTGTTAGCTGATTCGGAATATGAAATAGACTTTCGGAAGTATGTTTCTGTAATGAAACACGAATACGTTGTTAGCTGATTCGGAATATGAAATAGATTTTCTAAAGTAAGTTACTGTAATGGAACACAAATTTGTTGTTAGCTGATTCGGGAGACGAAATAGATTTTCTGAAGTATGTTTCTGGTAGCTAATTCAAAATATGAAATAGATTTTGCAGATTAAATAATGAGATATATTAGTCATCGGTCAATCTATTCGCTTGTTGGTGTTAGATTACTTTAAAGTTCACGTGTTAATTAATTTTCCAATAGCTGAAGGAGAAAATGCAATACACATTCTCTTAGAAAATGTTAATTTCACTATTGGTCCTCGTGTTATGTAATGTTAATTGCACTATTTCAGATAGCGTAGTTCCATCGTTCTTGTATTCGCTGCCTTCATTTTTACTTCAACTCTCACATATAAGTGTACTTAAACCTCCATATTGGATATGGCTTAGCGGGTCATCAATTGTATGTAAGTTTTTGGCTTCAAAGACTGTATCTTTATAATATCTTGATGGAGAACGTTTAAATCTTTTTTAACCGAGTATAGTTAGAAAAAGAAATTAGCACGTTTTTTTACTATTTTGGTGAGTTAGATATAATTGAAAGACAACATGTTTATTGTTTATTGAAATTATAAGCTTTGGTAGCTTTTAAGAATAAACTTTAGTTAGTCAGGTGTTAAAAGTGAATTTCAACTTTAAACACTACCGTGGCCAATTGTGCAATTAACTATGGATTGATGCTGCAACTTTTTTTTGTCAAAGATGCTGCAACTAAATATAGATAATACGGCGTTCAATAGTGCAATTAACTATGGATTGTTTTCCCGAAAATTGCAATTGGTAGATTTACAAAAAGAAAAAAAAAGAAAGAGATATATTGAAATATATAAGAATTATGAAAAATGAATGAGTCTGCATTATTTATCTTTGTGGAATTTGTTTATTGTTTATGTATTTATTAAATTTTTTAATTTATTAAAGTTATAATCTTAGTTATTTTAATAGAAAGATAATATTGTCATTATATATAAGTCGATTCCGAATCTTATCCTTAAAAAATTGTTACCAAGCACAGGTTTGGAAAGAGTAAATTCATTCCCGTCCCCATTCATATATTATACCAAGCAGAGTACAGTGATTACTGTTTTCATTACTTTCCAATCATTATTACATTACTGACTAAATCCATTACAGCATACCAATCACTACCTTAGTACTCTGTTTGATAACTAGAATGCATGTATTTCAACCCAATTAGTTTTTATTTAAAAAAAAGAATATAAGCGAACATGCTAGGTTTTGTAATCTTTTAAACTATCTTTTAAACTATCTCTATATTTATATAGAGTAATGACCCATCCAAAATCATACCATTCAATTATCACCCATGACGTGGCGTGAATTAGCTGGTAATAAATCATTAATTAGATTAAAAAAATAGATTAATGATTTATAACCAATTAATTTCTATAATGTCAAGAGTAGTATATTTAGGTGGTATAATTTTAGATTGTATATATCATTATTCTCTTATATAATATGCAACTGGAAAAAAAAAAAAAAAAGACCCTATATAAATTTAGTACCATAATTTTTGACAAATTAAAACTTTATCCAACTGAACCCCATGTAATACACGGTCCAAGATATATTTGAAAGCCCATCTTTTTGAACAATATATAAGTACATGAACCAACGAAATTTTTAAATGCCCCATCTCCTATAATTGTCAAAAGCCCATACTATAAATTTCATCCAAGGAGCGATACCTTTTATTCTACTATTTTTTGGTCGGTATTTCAAAGAGACTAGCACCCCCTAGCTTTTACTTATTAAAACAAGAACTGCTTCCTCCAAACTGTTCTTTATTTAAGAGATTATTAAACCAAGTCTTCTTAGTTCATACCCATTCTATAATAAACGAGACAAAGCTTTGAAGCATAAGATCAGATCTACTAAACACACATTTAAAGCTCCAATAATACTATTAGTCTAATATAGCTCTAGTCGTGAAAGTAACTGCTGTGAAAATGAGACTACATTGTAATCCTTTTCCCATACTTTACAAATAGAGTTTTTTTCTTTCACTAGAATGCATTTTTTAACCTATCTAATTAGCTAATTTATTTTTGATACACAATTTTCCTCGTGAAATTGATTAAACTATCCTAATGGTTTGACAAAAAAAAAAAAAAAAACTACATTTTCTATTCTTGAATTTCAAGCTAAGGATAGAGCTTCCACTTAAAATCCTAATTGAACATTATCAGGGCCGGCCCTGACATTTCGGGGGCCCTAAGCAAACTCACAAAATGGGGCCCTCTACATAAATAAAAATATTATTTCTATTAACATGGTTTGAACTCTAGACCTTCTAAATAAAAACATGCCACATTACCACCAAACTACCAATACTACTTTTATATAATTATTCAAATTGGGGATATATATACATATACACACATAACATATTAGATAATGGGGGCCCTTAAAAACGTCAAAAAATTTGGGGCCCTAAGCGGCCGCGTCTTTTGCTTTACTACAGGACCGGCCCTGAACATTATTTTGGACATGATCTCAATTTATTTTCCTTCTGAATTTTTTCATCCCATTCTACTAATTTTGTTAGCTTCTTTTTCCACTATAAGAATTTAAATTTTAAACAACAAACAAACAAACTTCGAAATAATCCTTACATAACAATTCTACTAAATAAAACCAAAACTATCATCTATTATGACCATCATCATCATCATCAAGAACAAGTTTAACTCCATTATTCTTAAGACCATTCACAATCGCCCAAATCTTAGTACGATTCTTCAAACCTTTCTTTTCAATCTCCTTATTTAAATCAACATGTATTCCTCTTCCTTGTCCTTGTTCAAGACCTTCCACTTTAAGTCTCATCGCTAATACTTCACCAACTATAGCTGCTGCTTTTGCATTACAAGATCTACCACATTCTAATGAATCCTTTAGTGCGTGTTCAACTGTTGATGCTGTAGCCACGATCTTTCCATTGTTTCGATCTACTACATTTGCTGTTATGTATTTAATTGATATGAATAATCTTAATACATATCTCTTCAACACTGTCATGGTTTATGAAACCTGGGAATTTCTGTTATTTAGGATAATATAGGGACCAATAGTGCAATTAATTAAAAAAATTACAGTAAATCATTGATAAAGCTAAACAATGATCCAATTAAAGATTGCTGAATAATAATAACAGTGGCCTATGATTAACGGATTGATGAAATTTAGTATCAAGGTGGAAAAGATTGTTGATTATAGAAATTGTGCGGCGAATTGAAATGGAAATAAAAAATATTAATTGAGTACGGAAGATTAAGATGGGTGAGAATATATACCTGTTAGTTACTGAAGGGGATTCACGGTGGTGTAGAGCGGTTGCAGGTGGTTAGATGGTAGTGTTAGGCGGAGATGAATGAGAATGGGAGGACAGTTTTTCGGATTATATTGACGGGTATTTTTGTCCATTTAAAAATAGAGCATTAAGCGTAATGAATATTTGGCCAAATTGACCCACGAAGCTGTTTAGACCCTTTTTCAAGTAGAAAAGAGCTTCTTCTTTTTTTTAATACATGAGAGAGCCACTTTGGACTCGGAGTAAATGACTCCAATGAGATTCGATCTCAGGACCTCTTAGTCTCTGCGGAGTAACCTAACCACTAGGCCAACTATCGATGAAAAGAGCTTCTTCTAGTTCTATGCTTAGAATTTGTACTTAAAAATAATTCGATTTTTATACTGAAATATTTGGCCAATTTAAATCCATAATTTCCAATTGTCCCAAAAAAAAAAATCCATAATTCATACATAAAATTTGACCATTTTTAGTTCGGCATATGCTTCAATTTCAATATTCCATGGTCCCTTTGTAGTAATATTTTTGTCCATCGGGAAGCTCGAGTTTAGAAATCACGAATTACAAATGGTAAAATGCTAAGGGGGGAATTATAATCTAAAGCCCCATGACTTCTAAGTTTACAAACTAAAGCCCAACCCAATTCTTCCTCAAACTAGTAGTTGGACCCTAACTAGAAGCCAATAAAAAGACCCAAAAGCCCCCTCCCCTCTATACCTATTGTAAACCCACAAAAATCAAAAACAAAATGCTAATAGGGGATTTTTTCTGGAAACCCTAGATGCCCTCCTTCTCTCTCCTCACTCCCTCTATGCCGCACCACCATTCCCACCTCACCCCACACCATGGCCACCCCACCACCCTCTTCGCCTTCCTACCGAAGCCACCCTGCGAAGCCCCCTCGATGCCCTCCTTCCAAGATCTGTGAACCACCTCGAAGCCACCATGAACCACTGCAGCAGCAGCGCCATGAACCACCACCCAGGCGCTGCAGATTCGCGAAGCCACCCATCGAATCCACCACTGCACTACGCCACCACTGCTGCGAGATCAAGCCACCACTGTTGCGAGAATAGATCAAGCCACCACCACCAGATCGTGAACCAGCGCCACCATCTGCTTCAGATCGAGATCCAGCGCCGCCTTCGGCTGCAACGACGAGATCTGCACAACTGCTTCTTCTCTGCGCTTCAGCAAGGACGAGATCTGCACAACACCACCACCGTGAACCATTGCCGCCTACCTTTAGCTCTGTGTCGCGCCAGCAACCATCGTGACTGCAGAAAACCTTCAAATCTAAAGCCACGTTCTCCTGCACACCACCGCACAAGCCTCCGCTCTCCACTACCGCACGAGACTCCGATCGTGCTGCTGTCGTTGCTCTTGCAACACCACCTCACCATCGCGAACCAGCCCTTCAGATCTGCCTGTGCAACACCACCTCTCCATCACGACTGCGTCGGTTTGGGATCTGCAGAAAAGTTTTTTTTTTTTTTTAAACGCGTGTGTCCAATTTTTGTGTCCAGCCCATACAGTGTGTCCAATTTTTTTTTACACAAACAAAATGGTCCAGCCCCAATGTGGGCTAATCCTTGTCCAGCCCACTCCTTTTTTTTAGATTTTTATTTCTTTTTCTCTGTGTGTGTGAGTTGGGAATGGTCTAGCTGGTCCAGCCCATATGGGCTATAACTTGTTTTTCATTCTATTTTCAACTGAAAAAAACCTAGTCCATCTATATTGGTCCAGACACCTTGGTCTAGACATTCGGGTTTATACGTTATGGGCTGAATACTGGTTTGTGACACGATTAATGACTGGGAAAAAAATCAAAACCAAGGACAAAAACGGGCTTGTGTACACCCCCTTGGACAAAAACTTAGAGAATACCGACTAATAGGATATATAAAGAAAAATAAATTGGAACTAAAACACCTAAAAAACGTTTAATAAGGCAGGTCTGTACGAAATGGTCTGGACAATGTTGGTACATACCTCCTTGAATATACCGGAAAAATATATCAAGTAGTAAAAGTTCAGGAAAAAAAATTAATAAAAAAACGAAAAAAGAATAAAAAAATAAAAAAGGGTAGGAAAGTAAAATCTCAAACCAGATTTTTGAGTTAGGCCTTAAAAAGAAGTAATTTGCAACTAGGCTTTAAATCCTAAGAAAGTTGGGATTTAGGCCTTACTTTGTAGATTCCTCAATTCTAAGTTTGGATAACAAAGAATAAGAATTACGACTCGCTATCTACAAAAGTATAGAAATTTATTTTGGATGATCATCACGATTTGTGATCTACGAAAGAATAAGTAGGTGCTAGTGCTCTGGTAGGGAGTTTCTTTTGTGTAAATATTAATAATATAGATAGTGTTTGTAATAACTACTTTTGAAGTAATAAAATATGAAATTCTCTATCAAAAAGAAAAAAATGGCCCTAACTGAAATCTGATTCAACTCGGTACTTGGAGCGACCAGTCTTTTGGGTTAAAAATAAGGATAAAAAATTAGTATGGGCATACCCATGTATATTGGACTGAGCCCTTTTATCACGGGTTTAACATTGGTATTTTATGTTCGATCTGAACTGAAGTGGTACGAACACGGTAACACTAAAAAAAGGACATATAACCAGGTAAATGAATCGTGGTTTATTTTTTGTCTAACTTACATCCTACGTTTTCTTTCTTATTTCTCTCCTAATCTGAAGAACAATCAACAACCCTAACCCTAAATTAATTATCTTCTCATACTCATCTCAATCAAATCATGTACACTTACACCTATCTTCTGACAAAACCTTACTTCGCTGCTGATGTATCAACCTTTCTTTACCAAACTATGTGTTAGATTGTTCGTATTATTTGGAATCATGGGCACGATATTCAGAATTGGTGATATACTACCATTTCTACTAAGATAAAATCTATTTATTTTACACACACACACACACACACACATATATATATATATATATATTCCATTAATTATTGTTTATATTCCATTATTTTCTATTGTTTGGTTTGGCTTTTCTCCGTTCTGTGTAATTAGGGTTTGGTTAATTTTATTTTTGTCCAGATGTATTTACAAAACCATATTTTGCGTGTTCTTTCTCTTTACAGGTGAGTAAAAATCCCCATGTTTTTTATTTGATTCTCTTTTCTATCGGTATATTTGATAATTTACTATTAGATTATTTGATATATGTGTCATTTTGGACAAGTTGATCTACTGAAGGGATAAGTTTTGGTTGTTTAGACAAAATTTCTTGATTGGTGTTGATTTTGTAAGAACTCAGCAAGTAATTTATTTTATAACTTGTCAACCCGGACGATTCATACTTGGATAGCTACATCTGTACAATTGGTGTTGATTTTGTAAGAACTTAGCAAGTAACAAGTTGTTAGTATAGTTTGTGCATAATGTATGGGTCTGATCCTTGTCATGTCTGGTTTGTTTTTTGTAGAAAATACATACCTTTTAGAGTGACTCAGTCACCATACACCCACTACCTAAGGTAGTCACCTTAGGATTTTAAGCTCATCCACTAAACTTCTCATTTTCTTGAAGGTGAAAACAAAACCTTTACAATGAGGTTTTTTCAGACTCAACCATAACCAATAACTGTGATTATTCTAGGCGTAGTCACGACCTATCTTCTAAGACTTTTACCAGCTAAGTCACAACTAGAGTGAGATTTTTCCTAGGTTCAGGCTCAACCTTTAAAACCCCCTCTTCTCTAATATAGAGAAATATTAATAACCCTTAGTGATTGAATGAATATTATGATATCACACTCATTAATGAGCAAATATTACATTTATCATGTTGAATCCTTTATGAGTTGATATGAAGGTAGTGCTTGAAGATTGACTCCTCTTGAGTAGATAAGACTTTGATTGAATTTAATGATCTCCTCTTGAGTGGATGATAATATTAATCTCATTATTGAGTTGATTTATACAATAATTATGTTTAGTCAAGCTTGGATGATGAACACTGTCTTGATTATGGCTTGAATTAATGGCTTGATTTGTTCTCCAAAGATTTATAAAGATGGTGGAGAAGAAGGGTTGCGAGAGGTTTCTTCTTATCTCCATTGGAGTGGATATATAAAACCTTCAAAGGCTCCAACAAATATTTTAAGAAATATGCCATGATTGAAAACGGGTCCCCGTGTTCAACAGAAACGGGTGTCCGATACTGAATTATGTACTTTCTTTCCATTTAGATCCAAAGTTTAAATTCCAATGACTATCTAAAATGGGCTGCTGGTTTTAACTTAAGAAACGGGTTCCCAAATTGGATTGGTACCCCGGTTTATTATGCATAAGGTTGCCGAATTAAACTGTAATGGTATTTACCAACTTTTTGATTCATTGCTCAGATTCTTTCACAAGATATGTCCATAATTCAACTCTAAGAAAGTTTGTAGATGATTATTTATTCAGATTCCAAGCAAACAAGAAGTTATAATATAAAACATGTTCAATAATACAAAAAATAAAGATACATATTTTTGCATAGGAAATGATTCTCAGATGCTCTTGCTCTTAACATATAATATATTCTAATAGTGCATCTAAACAAGTTTATAGTTGAACATATTAGTAATTCAGTATAAATTAAAAGTTATGCTCTAAAGGTGTTTACCTCATGCAAATGAACATAGAGCCTATGTAAAATCTCATGAAACAAATAAAATGATAATTTGTGCATGTGCTATAATCATGTGATGTGCTTTCAAATATGGAATCATATAACAATGTAGTAGACAAATTTAGAAAAGTTAATTTCATGGAAAATATTATCTTGGGGAGTCCTAAACTTAACCAACAATCACATGGACATAGGAGTGTGCTAAAAAGAACATGGTGCAAATCTAATCCAACTGTTCATGCTTGCGTGCCTAGTTACTGGACTGGGAAATGTTCTAACACTGAATTCATATATCAGTGAATTTTACAATATTTTAGACACATAACAATTTATCTCATAAAATAGTGCTCATATTATCAAGATGAAAGAATTTACATTTTAACAAGTAAGTCATATTTGGATATTTTAAATCTTAACATGTAAAATGGTCTAATAGAAGATACAAGCAAGTTCTTATTGACCAATTATGAAAAGGTAAAACATATAACAAGTTATGATTTAGGGAGTGATCAACTCATGTGAATGCATATTTAACAAGAATAATCATATAATTGATGAATCAACTAGTGACAAAATACATGTGGTAAATAGAATAGATAATCATGTACTCAAGTGAAATTAGCATGCTAAAAACAAATGATTTTATCACATAATAACACACATAAAAAGCGTAATATGCCAACAATAATGTTCAAAATATCGAGGTGCTTACATATACTATCAAATGGATGATTAATTATTCGCCAATACATATGACTAGCCAAGATCTTTAAATGCATCGAACACCATCTTTATGGTCAACATATACAATTCATTTTCCAAATATCGTGTTGAGATGGAGCCATGTTACGTTTAGACTAAATTTTTTAGTCTACCAGAAAATCTACAATTTGAACTTGTAAAAAAGAACAAAGCTTAATATTTGTCGGGAGTAAGGCTTACAATGACGATTCAACTCACAAGTCGATTAAGGATTATGACGAAGTACTAGATAGTGAGACCCATGCAGTATACGATGAGAAAAAGTTGTAAATAAATCAAGAGTTTGATGTATAACAGATAGATATGAATGAATTATCTCAACCAAGATTAGTTACAAGTGTTTATACCTCAACTAATATCAACAACCGTAACGATATATAAAACACTCGTGTGTGGTTATTGGGTAACCGTGTCCTCATGTGAGCTCGATCAATTATTCCTCATGTTGAGTGATATGGGTTTCCTGGTGCCTTGCACTTCTCCATTCAAATACACTGATATCATCCATATCCTATGCGAGCTCAAATGTGGTGACATGACATAAATTATCATCGAGACTATTTTCGTGATTCAGGTGATATTTATGAAGTTTCTTGTTGTTTGTTGTAAATGTACACTCTCAATATGTCACATGCCATACAAATTACGCTAGTAAACCAAAGGGAGGAATGCCTTGTTGCCTCTCTGACGGTCAAGTTAGTGACCAGTGAGAGACGAAGGCCTCTTCAAGATTAAATATTATCTTGCAGAAGCGTGAATGGAACATAACTATATGCTCAAGTATAGTTAATTTGCGTACCCGTATGAAAAAAGAAACCTGAGATATTTATAAAGTAAGCGGGAGACAATTGTCTGTAACAGTTATAATAGATAAATATGAAATACTATTGTTGGATAATTGCCCTATTTAGACCGTTGGTTATCCACTCTTAGATCTCTAGACAATTGTTTATGAAATGACTCGCTATGTGTAGAAGAATGTTTAAAATATATCCATTAGACTAATAACAAATTAAAATCCTTGAGTAGCCAGGGTCGATCTTTGATCTTTGATTTCTCGATTGACGGTATCCTCGTTTTTTCTTCTTAAGACTAGTCTGTTGAGAACATATGAAATAAATCCTCGAATGGCTCGAGGAACGCTAATTTAACTCTCAAGATTTTTGAAGGTTGCATGTCGTTGATCAAAGGGAAAACAATGAATGTATGTACTTGAATCATTCCGAGGTGAATCGAAGATTATCACGTGGATAAATGATACGGGCTTGTTGCTTGGAGAATTGACATGACTGAAACCTTACAATATTTCTTCTCTCTTGAGGACCTATATGATTAAGGCTATAATATTCAAAACACTGAAATGTTTACATCTGTTATCAAGTGCTGATTAATTATACGCCATATATAGATGGCTATTGAGACCTTTAGACTCAGCCTGGCCAATGGTCCCACCGGTCCGGTTCAGACTGGTTCTTATCGTGTTTTTGTCTTATCAGTCTGGTCCGGTCTACGGGTCGTTGCGTTACCGGTCCGACCGATCCGATTCTTGTTTATGTATTTTCTATAACTGGAAAGATATGAGGATCCGGATATACCGTTTCTAACCGGTTCAGTATGGTCCCTTAACGATTCTGGACCGGTTTCTAAAGGTAATTTCCTTGTAAAGATCTATAGGAGCTTACCGATTCGGACCGGTCATAAGACATATAATATCTTTTAAAACCCGAACCGGAAATAAATAAAATCAGTCCGGACCGGTTCGTGCAAGTACTGTAGCCTCGTAAAGGTTTCGGTCACAAAACCGGTAACCCGGTTTGGTCCGGAAACCAATAAGGACCAGACCGTTTGCCAGACCGACTTTAGACACATCAATCACCCATCTTTAAGGTTGCCCAATATAAAAAAGTTGGGACATATTTTACCATAAATTTGTATTTAACAAAGGGTAAGACTTCTATCCAATATTGGATGGTCCAATATTAATATAATTGGTGTAGGACAATCCAATATTGGATGGAAGAATTTTCCTTTAACAAATAGCAAAATTACACTAACTTGAAAGCCCAATAAAAGCTTTGAACTAAAAAAAAAAAAAAGCCCAATAAAAGATTTCCTTTAAGCGAAAGGGTAATTTTGTCCAACAATTCCAACTAAGCCGTCATAGTCGTACTACTAATCCTAGTCAAATTGATATTTTCTGTTTCCACTAAATTCTAAGAGTGAAGTGTTCAAAAGCATCACCGCTTAAATTCCCCACCCTTCCATAATCCCACCACGTGTCTATGTCTTCCTCCCACTCATCCTCTATAAATAACCACAAACATAGAACCTCTCCACAATTCAAGAAACAAAAAAAACCTCACATCTACACCACAAAACTTCCACTATTTACATAGACACCTCCATATTTGAAGATGGTTTCGGAAGCTAGTAAGAAGAAGGCTGCTCAAAAGAAGGCGGCAGCAGCCGCCAAAAGAGGAGGAAAAGCTGCTGTGGCCGCCACATCTAAGGCGGCGGCAACAACGGCGGAGAACGGAAGCGCTGCTGATAATTTGTCCAGTGGAGTTGATTCTCTTCAGATATCTGATCGGACTTGTACTGGTGTCTTGTGTTCGCATCCTCTTTCAAGAGATATTCGAGTAACTGATTTTAATATCTTTTTCCTTATATACGTATTTATTGAATCATCGATCAGTGCTATGTTGGAACTTTTGGAAAGTACAATAACGCCCCTATATTTTGTGATATTTGCAGATTGAGTCTTTATCTCTTACTTTCCATGGACATGATCTCATAGTTGATTCTGAATTGGAACTTAACTATGGCAGGTTTGTATCTCCTCCATAGTCATCATATTCTATTCCTCTTTTTTCCCAGGAATTTTGTTCCAACCGGTTTTCTTTTTCTGAGTTAATTGCACTTTAGGTCCCTATACTATGCAAAACTTTCACTTTAGGTCCCTATACTATGCAAACATTGCACTTTAGGTCCCTATATTAGACAAAAATTGCACTTTAGGTCTCTATAGTATACAAAAATTACCCTTTAGGTCCCTATATTATGAAAATTTACACTTTAGGTCCCTATATTTCAAAAATTGCACATCAGGTCCCTGTATTATGCAAAAATCACACTTTAGGTCCTTATATTATGCAAAAATTGCACTTTAGGTCCCTACATAATGCAAAATTGCACTATAGCCCTGATATACATTTTATATAATTAGTTGCACATTAAGTCTCTCCATTATACAAAATAATCTATATTTTATTATCAAAAAAATCAAGGCCTAATAAGATAATTTTTAAAGTTCAGGTGGCCAATATTTGGGGGGACCAAAAGGTGGTAATTATTTTTTTCTAATAATTGCACTTTAGTAATAAAATAATCATACAAATAAAATAAAATAAATCAAGGCCTAAGAAGATAAATTCAAAAGTTGGGGGGTCCAAGTGAAAGATTCTGAAAATTTAGGTGACCTTAAGGTAATGATATTTTTTTTTAAAAGTGGTCAGTCTTTATTTTTTTCAAAGTCAGGGGTAAAAAGATCACTTTTTAAAAGTTCTATGGCTAATTAAGTCCTGTTATCATTTGTTCAGACGTTACGGTTTGCTTGGATTAAATGGATGTGGAAAATCCACACTTCTCACATCAATCGGACATCGAGAACTTCCAATACCAGACCACATGGACATTTACCATCTCACACGTGAAATCTCAGCTTCAGACATGTCATCCTTAAAAGCTGTAATAAACTGTGATACCGAAAGGCTTCAATTAGAGAAAGAAGCTGAAGTATTAGCTACACAAGAAGATGGAGGTGGTGAACAGCTTGAACGTATTTACGAACGGTTAGAAGCTATGGATGTTTCCACTGCCGAAAAACGTGCGGCTGAGATTTTGTACGGTCTTGGATTTGATAAGAGTATGCAAGAGAAGAAGACTCGTGATTTTTCTGGTGGGTGGAGGATGAGAATTGCTTTGGCTAGAGCGTTGTTTATGAATCCTACTATTCTTTTACTTGATGAACCTACTAATCATCTTGGTAAGTTTTTTATATATAGTGCAATTTTTGTATAATTACTCATATATTTTCTCCAAATACAGATTTAGAAGCATGTGTATGGCTAGAGGAGAAACTTAAAACCTTTGACCGTATTCTTGTAGTGGTTTCACACTCGCAGGATTTTCTGAATGGTGTATGTACAAATATAATCCACATGCAAAAGAAGAAACTAAAACTTTACACCGGTAATTATGATCAATATGTTCAAACACGAGCCGAACTTGAAGAAAACCAAATGAAACAATACCGATGGGAACAAGAACAAATCTCTTCTATGAAAGAATATATTGCACGTTTCGGTCACGGTTCGGCTAAATTAGCTCGTCAAGCTCAAAGTAAAGAGAAAACCTTAGCGAAAATGGAACGAAGTGGGTTAACCGAGAAAGTCGCGCGTGATAGAATACTTGTTTTTCGGTTCACGGACGTTGGAAAACTCCCTCCACCCGTTTTACAATTTGTGGACGTTTCGTTTGGGTATACGGAGGACCATCTTATATACAAGAACATTGAGTTTGGTGTTGACCTTGACTCAAGGATCGCTTTGGTGGGTCCGAATGGAGCGGGGAAGAGTACGTTGTTGAAACTTATGACGGGGGAGTTGACCCCGAGTGATGGTATGGTGAGACGACACAACCATTTGAAAATCGCGCAATTTCATCAACATTTGGGGGAGAAGCTTGATATGGAAATGTCGGCGTTACAATTTATGATTAAAGAGTATCCGGGGAATGAAGAGGAGAGGATGAGAGGTGCGATAGGGAGGTTTGGGTTATCGGGGAAAGCCCAAATAATGCCGATGAAAAATTTGTCGGATGGGCAAAAGAGTCGGGTTATATTTGCGTGGTTAGCGTATAGGGAACCGCATATGTTGTTGTTGGATGAGCCGACTAATCATTTGGATATTGAAACGATTGATTCACTTGCGGAGGCGTTGAATGAGTGGGATGGTGGGTTGGTTCTTGTTAGTCATGATTTTAGGTTGATTAATCAAGTGGCGAAGGAGATATGGGTGTGCGAGAATCAAAGTGTGACGCGTTGGGGTGGTGATATTATGGACTTTAAGGAGCATTTGAAGATGAAATCTGGGTTGTTTGATTGATTGATGTTTATGTTTTATGTGAGTTTCTTTGTGTTGGTGATAATGTTGTTAATATGATGATATCATGTACTTGCAACTTTGGTGTGATTTAGAATTTAGACTCTTCTGTTAGATTTTTCGTTAAATACATCTGTTTGTACGATTGGTATGTAGTTAAATCCATCGGGTCCTTAGGAGCAACTCACTGGGGAGGCAGGTTTTATTGATTTCCTGACTAAGGGTTAAACGGGATAGGAGTAGCCTCCTCCTCCACCCCATATTGGAACCAATAAATTTCTGTGTTTTGCCATATAAAATGCTTTCTTCAAGAACCTAGACAATCTCTTAGGGTATTAAAATCAAGAATTGAAATAACAAGTGCCATATAAAATGCTTTCTTCAATAAGTATTGGTCGTTTGACGAAAAATATTGAATTATCCGAACACAACCCCTTAATGATGGGGATGTGAGGGAGGTAGAATTGAATGTGATGAATCTAGGAGAAACCCAGTTAATGAGATTACAGGAATCTAAAAGGCGACCGAAGAGCTTTGTAAACCCTCTTTATAAACCCAAATGCAGGATTATGTCCTTTAACATGGCATTCATGACAAATTCTTTAATCAGAGGTTTAGGTACCTCATTGTCGGGACAACTACACGGGTTTTAGCCGTCCATTCTTTTTTTTGAATACATGAGAGAGCCACTTTGGACTCGGAGTAAATGACTCCAATGAGATTCGATCCCAGGACCTCTTGGTCTCTGCGGAGTGACCTAACCACTAGGCCAACAACCAGATCATTTTTTTAATGACAGCCTATGAAGATATGCACACAATCCATTTTTTTTTTAAGAACAACCATACAAAAGGCACACGATCCAATCATTAAAAATTGTACATAATCTATTTATTTTCATATAATAGTTTACACTCTAAAACATTAAATACTAACTAAACAATCCTAACAGACATTTTCTCAACCCATACATAGTGATGTAGTTTTTGATTATTTTGTTGTCTACAAAATATTTTCTTTTTGGCAGCTATTTGTTTCTGAGTTTGAAAGCACAAATCATGGTAAAAACATAATTATGACATTTAAAGCTTGTTAGTGTAGTGAAAAATATACAATTTAAAGTGTAAGGGGAAAGAATATTATTTTTATTTTAATAGGTAATTAAAACTCAAATGATAAAATAGAATACTTTTTGGACTTGATTTAATTTTAAAAATTTGATAGGAAGAGTACTCTTTGAATCAATCACCTTAATATAAATTATAATTTTTTTAGTTTAAATCATTTTCTACTAATTTAATTGAATTTGGGCCTAGTATTTTGAAAAGGGAAAATGACCCAAAAAATCAAAATAATATTATTTTCAGCCCAATAACATCAATGACAAAATTTCTGCCCAATAAAATCATCAATTGAATTATTTTATACATTATTTGACTATACTATCCCTACTTATGTTATACATTATTCGTCGCGGTGACGGGAATCGTTGGTGACGGGAATCGTCCGTAACGGGAATAGTTCTTATGGTGTAAGGGTAAATATGTAATCTTATAATAGTAAGTTAATGGATGATTCTTTTAGGCAAGTATAATATTATTTTGATTTTTTGGGGCATTGACCCTTTTGAAAAACTATTGACCCTAAATATCTTATAGAAGCGTCAACTTGAATTTAAAACTCATGTTGATTTAATGGATACGTAGGATAAATTTACGACTGCAAAACTCATGTGGATTTGATGAATACGTAGGATAAATTTACCCGTAATTATAATTACATAAAATATAATTTTAAATCTTAATTAAATGAACTTATTAAATAAAATTCAACAAATATTAAAAGTACATGCATTAGCGCAAATTACACTTTATATTCCTGTAATTTTAAAAACTGAAATTCATATCCTTATAAATTTATCAACAAGACACATATTCAATATAATTAAATAAAAATAATAATATTAAAATTACACGCACTAGTACAAAATTACACTGTAAGTCCCTATAAAGTTTTTTTTTGTCGAAAGTTCACTCTTATTACTTTAAAGTGAGATATTACACCGATTATCTAAAATAACAATATTTACATAAAAGAAACTATTCAAACTAACCACAGGAACACCTATCATCCAACGATTTCATTGTAGTCTTCTTAGATTGCAAGCTGTACTAGTCGTCGAGAGAGAATACCAATTCTTTCGTATGCCGCTAGTCTTCTTAGCCCTCCAAAGTGAACCAAAATGAAGCACGAACCCCCTCGCGTCTTTCCGAACCCCCGTGAAAAGAACAACACCAACACCACACGAACAAAAACCAAGAAACAAAAGGAGGTACTTAATCACGGTAGCGGAGTTAACTATGACTTGCCATAGTGTAGAACACCACAAGTCCTCCCATTTAAATAAAACCCAAATTTGGGTTTGAACCACGGGGGATAAGCTAGGATAGAGGCTTTCCGTCTTAAACAAATCTTCCCAAACCTTTAATCGCATTCGCCTAGTCCCTCTGATCAAACTGGTCACCACTTATACCATTGAATCAATAACAACACCAGCAGCAAAGTAGGGCCTAATCCGATCCCTCATTATACTTCCAGAGTTGTCAAAAGCCTGAGTCATAATCAAACCTAACAGTAATATATCATTGTCCTACTCCTGAATGTCTCCATCGGACTTCTTTTTCTGGTATCCCTGTTTTGCCAATCCTGTGCTTCTCCTCTCCTTGTATTCCATGGTCTTGTCTTCTCTTCTGCTGTAGTTGTGTACAGTTGCCCATCTCTTTCGCATCTTGTTCTCTTCTGTTGTGTCTGATAACTTATCTTCATCTTGTGTCTGTTGTTCAAAGTCCTCCTCGCTTTCTTGCTATGATTATTAGTATCTATCTTCACCGTAATCTTGTATATCGAGAAGTAATAGCTGTTATTATTCTGATTATCCTGATTTCTTAGATGTTCTGATGTTTGATAAACCTTATGCAAACCATCCGAGGTTTCATTCATCCTTCCCTGTCCTAACCCCTTAGTTCTATTTTATGTAACGTTCGTATCCAAAATTTGGATCCTATCGGCTAAATCCATGTTCCTATTGTTGAATTGGTAGAAAATTTGCTAAAGTTTGCTGAAAATTGTTGCGGAGATGATGAACATGTAGTCGGTGGAGAGGTGGAAAGGTGGAGAGGATAAGACCTACATCTCTCCTCTCCTTTTTTAGTCCCTATAAACTTTTAAAACTGCAGTTTATATCCTTACAAACTTAATAACGGTAACATATTTAATAAAATTCAATAAGAAATAATAATATTAAAATTACACGCATTAGTGCAAAATTACACTCTAGGTCCCTATAATTTTTTTAAAATTGCAATTCATATTCTTACAAATTTATTAACTATTCACAAATCCTCTTCATACACAAAAATATATAGACTAAACAAGATGGAACCCAATTTTCCCTTCATTATACATAAGAGTATATATTCAAATAGCTTTATTGGCTTGGCTACACATTTGAAAAGACTGAAGCTATCAAATTATTAATTGTTAGGATAAATCCCATCACAGGCTTAACCCCGATATTGTGCCGAGTGAGGTGCATTTTTATATTTGTTACGTATTAGTATCCAAAAAACACTGAAGGAGAAATCGATGTCATACAGTTAAGTTTATTTGAACCACTACACAAATCTAGATGAAAAATGTTCATTCTTGATGGGCTAAATTACATCAAACACATGTTGTACAAGTATATAGTCTCTCTCAGACAATTTATCGGACACCACAACATATCACAAGTATCATCATCCAAAAACGTATCTAAACATATTTTTTCACACACGTAAATGGTGCTTGCATATGGGCTTATTCTACGCCAATAGTCTACCAATGCCAAATTTTACATAGATGTGAAGTTTAATTCAAAAAAATTAGATCCACTAGTTTCGTAATGAACCCATTCCAATCTTTGACCGAGGAAGCACACTAGGACATGTGTGGTTTCAGCTTCACGCACCACCTGACCACCGTCTCCAAGGCTGCATCAAAGGCAACATCTAAAAGTTTTGCACCCAGAGAGAGAAATCGAAAGCTAGTGGCGGTGATCGTGCTTGATGGTGGCTTACGTGAGTTAAGGTTAATAGAGATTAGAGAGATTTGAGAGATGAAGGGGTTGAGAAAAAACAAAATAATAGAAGGGTTTGTTATATTGTTAAATTATAGATATTTTAGTCTTTTTTTTGTCAAACCATAATTTATAGAACAGTAAATAAAAAAACAAAAGTTCAACCAATGCCAGAGGCAATGGAGTCAAGGGAAAGCAAATAAGCTAACTGGTATTGTCGTTAAGCTTATGTTTAGCGACCCAGTCAGCCACACGATTACTCTTGCGAGAAACAAGAGAAAAAACTGGTCTATAGAACTTAGCAATACCATAAATAGTTTTAAAAATATTACAACAATTAAAAAAGGAGTTGGGGGAGAAGGATGAAAGAGGGAGAATAACTGAAGATCAGTCATTCTCTAAAACCACCGAACCAACATGGAACTCTGTAGCCATCTCACATCCCCATAGCACTCTCAGGGCTTCAGCTTCACCAACATTGCAAGCTTAAGTGAACTTAGCATCTACATCAATAAAATTTCCAAAAAAAATCCCTGATTACATAAGCAATGACACATTTATTAGCTAAATATGATGCATTTGTATTAATTTTAACAGAATTAATATGAGGTGCTTTCCAGTTACTTAAGTTCATATCAGTAAATGGACCTGTACCAGAAATATAGTTAAGATTATTATTATCCTTCAGCTTAATTTTGTTTGCATCATTAGAAATGGATATTTTAGTCCAGACGTACTTTGCAATTTGAGAATGTTTTGGAATATAATTGGGTATGATATTTTTGGCAATTAATATGAGCTAATCGTTGTTTTGGGTCATTATACAAACTATTGATTAATATATTATTATTTTGAGTATATTGATTTCAATAATTATAACGTTATTTGAATTATATTATTTTTCTACGTGAAAACACAAATTGCAGCCTATATTGTCTTGTAACTAATAATTTAAAAAAGTTTGTGTGTTAGAAACGCCATATATACTCAATTTCTTGTTCGTGCACGAGGAATTTTTTAGTATGGTGATGTCTCCTCTTTTGTTCTATTTATATGCCCTTAGGAGACATCAAATTTGGTTATTATTTGACTAATCCGTTAGACTTTTAGCAATAATATGTTATATTTCATGTTCTCTCCTTAGATTTTAGTATTTTTGATTTATTAAGCTTTTGCGCGTAAAATGGTTTGTTTTAGTGAAAAGTTTGTAGGTTTCTAATACTAGCAAGGAGAGGAATCAAGAGTAGGAGTCTTAGATCGTGTAAAGAAGTCAAAAGCCAGAAGAAATATCCCGAAGAGTTGACAAATTTGAGCTACAAATCTGGAAGAATGATGGTAATTGCTGATTTCGAGCTACTTAAACGTGGATTCAGCCTCTGAGTTGTAAAGAAGATTCGTGCCTTATTGAGTTACGAAGAATTAGCAAGTTGAATGAGTCAATTCAGAGTTAAATTGAGAAAGTTATAGCCGTTTTAGTGGAGGGTGTACATCAGTTACAAGATTTGAACTTGAAAAGTGGACTTGGGCCATTCAGTATTTATTTAATTCATTTAAAATAGCCCAAGCCCGAATTTAATAGTATAAATAGGCTTTTTGACTTTATTTTTACAAACAATTCATTTTCTAAAAAAGTCAGAGCGTCAGAGAAAAAAGCAGAGCTAGGAAGAAGGAAGAAGTCAAAAGCTGGAGAACTCAACATCTCCAAATCAACAGCCAAATCCAACATCCTAATTAGGTCTTTTATTTCATTCTCTTTCTGTTAAACATGAAGTCCCTTATTTTTATTTCTTTCGTTTTAATTTCAATTATGAGCTAAGTTTTCGTTGTACTTGAGAATCGCAACATGGGTTGAACCTATTCTTGAATAATTAGCGTTTTTCCAATTTGGGATTGAATAATTTAATTTGAGTTTTTACTTTACGTTGGCTTTTACTTTATGCTTATTTATTATCCTTAGAGTCTTGAACTAGGGATAAGTTTTAGTACTTAAGCTATTCCATATAGTTGCGTATGGATCACCTTGACGGGGGTTTGGGTATAGAACTAGGTATTTGCCGTTGGCATCCGTTAATGACCTTGACAGGCTTGACTAGCCAATAGCCAAAGTGGTAAGTTTTAATTATCCGAAAGTGGTTTTAATCACCCTGACGGGGTTTAGAAGACCGTAGGAGAGCTTTTACTTGCATTATTTCCAATCTAGTTTAATTAATTTAGTATTTAAATTATTTTTGTACTTTAGTTTTTAATCAAAAACCTCAAGAAACATCATATCTGTTACTTTTTTGTATTTGCAATTATTCCACTATTTGATAACATTAGAGTCAACCTATTCTGTCCCTGCGAATGGACTTATTATCATATATTACTTGGGACACCTGTACAGTACTTGCAGTTAGTGGTTTCTCTATTCTATTCGTATTATTTTATAACACACAAGGACCCAACATATGGAAAAGACGACCCGACTACCGTAGTCCGAACTCAGAAAGAGATCAATTATTTCATCTTCAAAAGTAATATGATTATTCTGCTTATTCCTTAACATAACATCAGAATGACACACTAGCACGGTCGGTCTCGTGAATTTGAAAATTTTGGACGAAACTTTAAATTTGTATGACGTAACGAAAATCCGCAAGTGTGGTAAGAGATATATTTAATTAAAGCCTGAACCGTAATTAAGAAATAGAATCCATGAAGGGATATGAAGTTTGAGTTAAAACGAGTTAATGTTTATAAAGGTTCGAGAAAAATACCCATGATATTTTCTTTGCCATTTTGATTATTTATAATTAGACTGTAAAAGAAATATTTTAAACTACTTTTAACATGACACCTATTGTTATTTGAAATAAAATTTAGATTTTTCCTAAACTCACAATAAATTATAAAATTATATAGTATATTTTAATTATATCATTCTAATTCACTATCAATATCAACTATATAAAAAACACACACACACACATATATATATATTAGATAGATGAGTATTATCATCAACTTATATAAATTAATAGTGAATCAATAATAAATATAATTTATATAAAATACTATTAACTTTATATAATATTATTTATTAGAGAACATTATTTAAACTTGTTAATTTGTTTTTTTATAAAAAAATTGTATGATTCAAATATTTTTGTAATTATTCTAATAAATTAAATATTTAAAATTTAAGGAGATAATAATAAAAAACTAGCTCCTATAATTTTATATAAAAGATATGATGGAAATATGAGGTTGTTTTGACTAATATACCATTGTTGTGATTTAAAAAAATTCACGTCGTAGCATGATAAAATATAAAAATTATAAATTTAAAATTGCCATCCAATCATGAATCAATAGAATTAATTTACATATTCAATGGAATTACACCCACGACAACTTCTCTTACAAATCACAACACATTAGTGATCTCGAACCATGACAAAAGATTACACCAATCTTATATTAAAAAATAAATAGATTAGTACTTACTTGGATCAAGTTTAATGGTAATTTTGACTTGAATATATTTGCAATAATTCGATATGGTTCATCAAATCAAATGTATTTGCAACTCATAGTCTAGAGGACTAACTATCGTTCTATTAGATTTTCCCATAAATTTTGATTTGTTCCTATTAAACGTGTTTAATCCTATCAACATATGTTTCATCCAATTGAAATATGTATCATCCCACAAAAAACTTGTTGTGCCAATTTGATTTTTTTGTGGGATTTATCTCATCAAAACACGTTGCACGCATTTTCACAAAAAATAGTCTCTCTAAAAAATATAATCAAACAATTTATATGCATCATAGATGACGTTTGTATCTGTTGAAAAATACGATAAGAAATTTGAATAAAAAACAATGTTTATTTTAACAATGAATCAGTGAAAAATTAAAGTAACATTCAATTTTTAAACTGTAAAAAACATGGTTAATAAATATTTGAAAACAAATCAATCTACAAACTAAATTCAAACAAAGGAAAGCTCACTCCGAAGGACTTCAATACTGAAAATATAATGCATATAAGATCGCTAGTAGAAAAAAAAAGAATTTTAGAGTAATCAGGGAGAAAACAACCTGAATGAAGACAAACTTGTTACGAGTACAATCACATCTTAATAATTAAAACATTATAAGGGTATTTTGTGAAGATTAGTCGCACATTATATTTTTAGATGACTTTTATGAGGAATATATGACCATTGTGGGAAATGGAAATAATATTGATTTGAGATTGTTTTGGCTAAATTATTTATATATATATATATAAAGTTAATGAATAGGATACTCCCCAGTAACCGAGATACCTAGGCTAGGATCTTACTCAAGTCAAATAACTCTTCGATGTACTACATAAAATGTAATAATTTTTTTAACACATATGTTGAAATTAATTTGAGTATGATAGGTTTTTTATTTATTTTTGGTAACAAATTTTTGTGTAATTTAAACTAATAAATTATTTAGACAATATATTTTATTAATAGGTTATATTTTAAGTGTAAATTGTAACAAACTGTTATACTTTCATGTAATTTTTTAATTTTATACACCAATAGATAAGTATAAATTTACCTTCACATAAGAGTTCTATTTAAATCTCTTACTTTCTTGAAAGAATTTACTTGAATATTTACATTTCGGGGTGCGATACTCCTAGTCACTCGAAAACAAGGGATTCGATCTCAAGCATACCCATGGATGGGTCTAGGCCCCCAAGCTCTGGGGTAAAATAAAAAAATTGTCCAAATATATTTTTGTAGGGAAAAATAATAGTAAAAATAGACATTATCGTCCCCCACCCAATTTAAATATTATCCCCTTGCTCTAAATATTAGCCTCCAGTGTAAATGTTAGCCCTTATCGAATTAAATATAAGAAATTTAGCCCTTACCGAATAAAAAGTTAACCCCAAGTTTTTTCAAGGGTGTTGCCACGATCCCCACATGTTCTAACTTTTAACCCCCATCAGAGGAAAATCCTTGATTCGCGCTCGAGTAAAGTGAGTGTTACAGTAGTTGATGACCTAGGTAACTGGTTTTTTTAGTCACCGAATTGGACCAAAAACCAATATCTCTTTCACCAACAAGAGACCTAATATCCTTAGACAAAAGATACAAACTCTTGATATCTGGTAGGGTGTTATAGCTTAGAGGTGTTATTACATTACAAATACTAATTGAGTTGTTAGTAACAGTTATGCATGTAAAACTACATTCCTCATTCCTATTGCTTCTAGATCCTGAATTAATGTAGCTTGAAAGCTCCATGCTTGTCCTCCCACAAAATTACCATGTATATATTCTGCAATACATGATGCAATATATTTATTAGCACTTTAAATAAATGAAGCATCCACATCAACGTTAATCATTTTTTTCCTTGTAGTAATATTACTCTCTCTTCTTATACCTATTTTGTTTTTATCCTCACAATTCTTAACTTCCCGGGGTTATTATTGATTACCTCAGAGATAGTGTTCATATCAAAATATTCACCACTGGTAATTTTTGCTCTAAGAGCTTCTTTTAGTGGGTCATTAAACAACTTACCATTCCTTAATTTCTAGATACACCAACAAATCGTGGCTACCTTTTCTACTATGGGGTTTTTCTTATCAAGATTATTATTATTTATTGTCACTTTACTTGTTTGAATCAAGAATCCAATCATTAATTTTATTCACTTTTCTATTTTTTACTTTAACCCCCATATGAGTGGAAAACTAGGTTGCCATGTCCCAATTGCATCCAAGAAGAAGATGCTCAGTAGTTTTTAACATAATAATTTCACATTTTGTAGATATTATGAGGCTATGATGCCTCTTAAATTTGTTGACTTCAGTAGCCAGGGTTCCTTAACAGACCCTCCACATAATATTCCTCACCTTAGGTGGTATATTAAGTTCCCATATTGTTTTCCACAATATTTTTGGAGGTTTATATTAATTAGAGGGTTGGTGATCTTTAGTAATCATTTCAGCTATCTCATTTTTCTCTTTTAAGTCTACAATTTATTATTTTAGTAGTAATATTTCCATCTTTAGCATGAGACCATAGAGAAGTATCCCCACTAGGTAAGTATGATGTATGAACACTACAAATACTCTTAACTATTTGGTCATTTAAAGTTTCATTAAGTAATATACCTCATTCCAGGTTGTCGAGTTATCAATAAATATCTCTTTCACAAACTTTAGATTGCGATTGTTATGCTTAACTATCCTTTTACTCTTAAGGGGTCCAAATAATACTCCCAATTTTTTTTACTTTTCCCTATTTCCCACATTCCGCTAAATGTATTTAACAAAGGATTCCTTTCCAAAATAAACATTTTTTCATCCCCATGATGGATTCTGACCTGGTTTTGCATCCAAGAAGCTTGAGTTTTTATAGTATATTCTTTTATAAGTTTTAGCTGGAAGAGAGTTTACATTACACGAAAGTTTCTAGGCATTGTTGGCTAATAAAACATTGTTCGTTAATGAGATTTTCCAAAAAGAAATTCTCCTATTATTTTCTTTTCATTTGGGTCTCCTTCTAGTTAATTAAGTGAATCCTATTTTTTCTCCATTGCCCCACCATATTTTTGCAAACAAACTTCTAATAAAATTACAAGTTGCTAGTGGGATATGGTGTCACACGCCCCGAAAACACGACTTTTTAGTATTAAAAACTAAAACCTATTTTGTTACTTAAATGATATAAACTATGTTAATTACAATTAATAAAATAAATCTTGAATACATTTTTTGTCAATAATTTATATACAACTCTAGTGACAATAATCTCCTACTCTCCTTGAATGACATTTTACCGAGTCTTTGGTTATTCTACCCATGCCTCTAAGATTACTTTAATTAGTTGAAAGGGGGAAGTAGGGTGAGCTGCCACTGACTCTGCAAGACTATAAATAATATCCGTATGATGACCTTAACCTCTCAAGCTGCAATAATTTTATTTAAAATTTTGTAATTGAACTTATATAGGTCAAATTATAAATTAAACAAACATGATTGTTTATAAATATATATATAGGTAACTTAAATAATGTATATCCCACTGGGCAGCCCATACTACCCAATTAGACATAACATTTCAAGCAACAATAACACATAACGATACAACCACGTTGCAATGATACTATTGTCTTCCCCTTATGAATCCCACACAAACACAATCTCCTTGACTATCCTGCTAGTAATATCTTGGGCAACCGATCCTATGTTACACTGACCATGAAACTCTCTGAACATGCGGTAGGTGGGAATATCACGTGATAGCTCATGCCCGTGCATGGAAAGCTCAATGCCACCCAGAGTGACATGATAAACTATCATGATAAAGCACTCGCATACACATGACATATAACTCATAGAAAACGACAAAGTAGGCACATTAAAATTTAGCATTTAATAGATTAACGACAAGGTATGTTGCATTACCCCATGAAGGGAAGTACGTAATTAACGATACAATAATTGAAATCAAAATATAATAATAATAATAATAATAATAATAATAATGATAATAAACTATAAATGACATATCAATCAACAATTTAGACTCCTAATTATTTAAGATATATCACAACATTATTTAAATGTATAAAACCCGATTAATTAGGTAGAGAGTAATTACTGGTCATAGTTGTTATTTTTTAATCGTGATTAGAATCCTTGAATAACAAACATAAATCATTATTTTTATTCCTGCCTCAAACAAAAATTTAGTGCGTCTTTATTGTATTTTCCCATAATCTTTCAATTAACGATTCAAGTGATTTAATTTTATATCTTCCCCAATTAGATGGAAGATCCACGTAGTTATTTAACTAAATCCTTATTTTATTTATTCTAAGAATATGTGTAAGATTATTAATCACTTCCTATGAAGCATTAGCATAAAAAAGGATCTTAATTTTATTTAAATTGTTCTTTATCTTGTAGGTATACCATACGTATATATAATGAAGTCACGATATATATACCACCCGGGACATGACATGAGTTGATTGAAAATAAGTCATATATTAAATAAATAAAATAAATTAATTAAGTATTTACTTTCAAAAAAATTACGCCATATCATGGATGCTATACATTAGATAATATGAATTTGGGTGTTTATATCATACTCTATAAAATTTCTCTAAAACAATTAAATTATTTCTCATTAACAATTATAAATACAATCTAAATGGTGTCCCCTAGGGTGTGATATAAATATAGAATAAATAACGCAAATAAAAACCCTAGACTAGCACAGTACTGCAAGTATTACAGGACGTATGCAAGTTTTAATGATAAGAAGATTCATTGTTCAGGGACTTAAATGTGTTAGACGAATGGGTAAATAAATCAGAGTAGCAATAATTAATTAAAAGACAGAAACTGAATATGATTGATTGAGAGATTAATGATTAAACTAAATAAAAGTAAAGACATATACTTAAAGTTACGAGAAATAAGATGAGAGAGTATAGCTTAGGTTTTGCTAGTATGCACTAATCCTTCTAATTCTTTCTATCAATTTTAGTTTATAAGGGAGATAATAGCTCTTAGATAAATAGTCATGATTCTAAATTCCCCCTATCCCCAGAGAGCGAATAGGGTGACAACCTCACAATCACGAGGGGACTCAAATAGGGTGATCCCGCGCTACTAGGGTCCTAGGTGTAGTTTGGTCTATTAATGATGATTGGTGATTAAATTAAAACCTAATGACTATCTAGTTAGGCTGGTGTTGTCAGGACCAATTCCATGTACTAGACGTTTATGTGGTGTTTCAATAATTAGACACCCCTTCCGGGTGACCATCTAATTACTATTAGCAAAGCCCTAAATTGATCAGGTTTAAGATAGACAATAAATAAGCCCATAAATCAAATATATGGTTAAGCAGTTAGAATCAATTTAAAATATATAATTCTCAAAGAAACTTAGATAGAAAGAAAATAGAATTCATAGATTATACATAATGCAAAACCCAAGCTATGGGAAAATTAGTTCATACCTGAAGGAAATATACTAAAAGAATGATACATGACTGTCATCTTGTTCTCATCAATAAATCTAATGATATAAAACTTTAGGACTAACTTATGGGAGGCAAGGATTGACTTTACAAAGGCTTAAGGGTGTACTTATATGTGTTTAGAAGACCTAATTTGTTTTCTTGGAGTGGAAGACAAGTAACTTGGACTCCAACCCCTACTCAAATTCGTAACCCTAAAATATAGAAAAGGTAATCATATGCCGCTGTTTTGTTTTGGCCGTAACTTCTTCGTTTCAACTCCGATTGACGCGTTCTATATCGAAACTGATCATCTCGGAAAGGTATGTACTTTTTCTTCAGACCATTCTTCCAAATTCCTAGCCACTCTTGAGTTATGATCACTTTAGTGGACGTGGCTGCTGGAATTCAGATTTACTTGACAACTTTATCTTTCCATATTTATTTTTTCCTTCCTTTATCTCCAATTTCCATGCATATCTTCTTTCCTTTATCTCTTTAGACTTGATTTGACATCTAATTAATTTCTATATATCTTTAAAGTTTCACACTAAATAAATTAAACCAAATATGCTCTAAAAATAATAAATCATAAAATCAATAAATAGGAAAGTGTACTGAATCATATGTAAATCAAGTATTAGACTTCCTAAAATACTAAAAATGATGTCTCCAACTAAGATTAAATCATCACAAATAGGGAGACATCACTAAACAACTATAAGCAAAACTAGCACAGGTGTAGGGGGGGGGGGGGGGGGGGGAGGTGGTATTCAATATGTAGTCTATTGGACTTTTTTGTATTTCAAAAGTCTAGAGGCATTTCGGAAAAACTTTTAAATCTGGTGGTATACATTATGGACTTCAAATTTTTTTATAATCTACTGGTATTCAATCTAGATTTTAGACAATTTTTTAAATTCTTATGTTATTAAAAAACAATGATTTTTATAAATTTCATTTATTATTGATTTCTAAAAGATTTTAAAGAACAAATTTTATTATGTTGAAACTATCATTTTAACTAAAGATTTTGATGGATTTATTTAGGCTAACTTATAACAAATTGAAAAGATAATTAAAAATAACTCAGACTATATTAAATTCAAAAAACTTCATGAAAAAATTAACCGTAAGACTATTGGTTTAGTTAAAAAAACTCATCCATATTATTAGTATTCTTCGTACCTTAATTAAAAAATTATACATAAGACAACAGTTTCGATTAAAAAAATCCATGTTATATTTTTCAATTGAAAAACTACATAAAAAGTCAATTGGTTATTGCATAAAAAATTCAGTTTTAATTCTTTTGCACCAATAAGTTTAAGTCACTACTGCGTATATAATTCCTGCTTATGATTTCTTGGAAGTAATTTTTTATAGAAAAGAAATTATAACGGTTTAATTGAAAATATTGAGTATTTCGAAAAAATAATAAACAGTGAAATACCCTTCAAACATACTGAAACACTTAGTTAGCACACCTTGAAATTAATCATTTAAATTCCTCAATGAATTTGTTACTCCATAAGATTTTACAAATTTGTAAGCTTTGTTAGAGTTCGGTAGAGTTTGATAAAATCTATTAAAATTTATTATAAAATTCAATTTAATCCGTTGAAAGGTTTTTTATAATAAAAAAAGAGCCAATAATCATAAAACGTCTATTAAAAAACTATTAATAAAAAGGTGTCTAAAATAAGACTCTTTATAAAATACAACCCCAACCCAAAATACCCCTACAATTAGTAATTAAAAAAAAGAAGAAAGAAAATAGAAAAAAACAAAACAAAAACTAATACACGCGGGCGTCTGGGATTAAAAAAAAAATTATTATAACTAATTTTAAAAAAAATCAGAAAAATAAAAAATATATATATTTGGATAAAGCAAATTAATATTTACGTCTATGATTTTTTTGGTTTTTTTTTGATTTTTTTCGCAGATACGGAATTTCATGTTTTGAACAATGAATATCATGTTTGCGAAAAAAAATCACTATTTCAAACAGTGAATTTCATGTTTTAAACAGTGAATTCATGTTTTAAACAGTGAATTTCATGTTTTATAGGTGAAATTTCGTGTCTGCGAAACTTTTAAAAAAAAAACTATAGACGTAAATATTAATTTGCTTTATCAAAGAAATGCAATTTTTTATTTTTATGATTTTTCTTAGAATTAGTTACGACGATTTAAAAAAAAAATTCACGAACGCGTGCGTGTGTGATGAAATTAGTAGTAGGTGGTGGTGGTAGTTGTGGTGACTGTAGTGGTGGTGGATGTACCTTATTATTTGTTTAATATTTAAAAATAAATATTATATTAAAAATAAAATAATATATTTAATAATAAAAATAGTAAATATATAAAAAATATAAAAGGGATATCTTTTATAAATAATTCTACTAAACATTTTTTATAAAATAAATTATTAAGAACTTAATTTAAGATACTTTTATTAATTTTCTTTTAGCAAATACCTCATAAAAATATATATAAAGTCAATAAATTCTTATGATAAATTCTAATAAAAAAATTTAAAATTTGAATCGAATAGACATGTAAGTTTTTAATGTTTTTTTAAGTCTTTTATTAGTTTTTTTTTCCCATTTTTCTTTAACTAGCCACGTAAGAAATTAGTTAACATGGTAAAAGAAAAAAGTAATAAAGAAGTGTTAGGAATGTAAATTCTCATATATATATATATATATATATATATAATGTCTTTCTCCTAATAGTTCGGATTTTTGGTTGAGTTGACAATTTAACATGGTATCAGAGCTCTATGGTCCTTGAGGTCCTCACGTGCAAGCTTAGTAAAAGTCTTGGAAGCTTATTAGTGTTAAGCTTTGTACGTGCAAATTTAAAGTGGGTGGCGGTGGAAAGACTCGAACCTGTGATCACGGCTACCGTAGAACTCTGATACCATGTTAAATTGCCAACTCGGTTGAGATTTTTTTTTTTTGTGATTACATCGGAGACCCCAAGGGTCGTGTTACAAACAAGAAAAAACGCTAAGTTATTACATCATTAAGTAAAACAGGATTATATAGAACTCTTGGGGTCTTAAACCCCATACGATCCTTGACGAGCAAGGTCCATATGCCATCCGGGGGGTCTTCCAAAAGCTCAAAATCATCCCTATTCCTCAAGCTTGTCTTTGCCAACCAGTCGGCGCAAGCGTTCGCCTCTCTCTATATATGTCTCTTATAGTAAATCCTTTATTTCTATCTAGAATATTTCGAATAATCTTAATCCACTGCGCTCCCTGTCCTCGTCCATCTCTTACATTCTTGATTAAGTCAATTGTTTCCCTCGAGTCTACTTCAACCATAGCATCATGAATGTCCATCCTCTCTAACAGACTTAGACCCTCGCAAAGTGCTCTGATCTCCGCAATAATCGGAGAGTCGCTATATACTTTCATGCGAAATCCGCGCACCCAATCTCCATTCCCATCTCGAATGATCCCACCACCGCCACCTATTTTCCTCCAGTTGCTATAACTACCATCCGTGTTCAATTTCACACCCCGGGTAGGCTTGGACCAACCAATCAAAGTTACTGAGGAGTTCTTCTTTGCTTTCATACCAGGCAATTGTCTCCATGCTCGGGTGATCGAGGTAGCTACATGTTTTGCTTTCCTAACAATCACCGCTGCGTTGGGGAAGCTCTCTTCATTGAATACTAGTTGATTTCGGTGCTTCCATATAGTGTCAATTAGTGCTCCAAAAAATACATTCCATTTGACTCCACAAAATATCAACTTATTAGCTATGTTCCGAGTCCACCATGCTCGATCAGTGAGGCTCAAAGAGCTGCTGTTTTCCGCTCCAGACTCGTCTTCCAAGTGCTGCAGCTGTTCCCTTCCTAATTGTTGATGATGGTGCTACTCATCGCTACCTACCCTCTCCTCGGTGACCTGTCCAGTTGAGCTTCCAATGATGGTCTCGTTCCTGAGTTGATTTTCCCCACCTCCACAGTCGCGCGCACCTCAGCAGGATAGCTGTACGCTTCAGCTCCTCCCTCCAGGGACCTGCGGTGCAATAAAAAATAGTTAGAACTAAAAGACTTCCCCCCATCCCCCAAGTCACTAAACTGTCCAGGGGCAAAGGACGAAACAGAAGCTGCAACCCTTGGGGCATCTCCCATGGATTCAAGAACATGACCATTGACAGGTCCACCTCTTAAACCCAATCTGAACAGATCATTTCTAATATATTCCCAAATATTTCTAACAATAACACAATCCCGAAATAAGTGAATAGCACATTCAATCTCTAGGCTACATAATGGACAAAGTGAAGAAACATCCATACCTCTTTTAGCAAGGTTGCCTCGCGTTGCAATCCTTTCTCGTATCGCTCGCCATATGAAAACTCGAGTTCTTTGGGTCGTTTTCAAGCTCCAAATTTCCTTCCAAATGGGTTCTATTATAGGTTCGCTCGGTGAATTCCGCCACTTCACTGATTTTACTGAAAAAACCCCATTCACTTCATGTAGCCAAGACACCAAATCCTTGGGTTCCCCCTCTAATTCCGATCTAGCGTCCGCAATTTCCATGAGTTTGGTTGGTGACAGTAGGCTTTGAAAATTCACCCAATCCCATGATCCATCCGGCCGAATATAATCACTTACTCTCTTGGACAAATCGCTTGCTTCGAACACCCCTGTGACATGTTCTATGAGGGGCGAATCCCCCACCCACACATCGCACCAAAAGGACACATCCCTCCCACTATGTATTACCCATCGAGACCCTCTTCTCACTACATCTAGCCCCTCCGTGATGGCTCGGCACATCCTCGAATCGGTTTGTTTGATTAAATATTGCATAGGAGGTCCCTTAAAGTATTTTTCTCTCATTACAATAGGCCATAGGGTACAAGTATCATGAATTACCTTCCATCCGAGTTTACCCAAGAATGCTCTATTCATATCCTCCGCGTATCTGAATCCCAAACCGCCCTCTTCCTTCGGCCTACACACGTCCTTCCAAGCAACCCAATTGATCTTCTTATTATCCTCCGATGAACCCCAAATAAAATCTCTCCTAATTTTATCAATTTCCTCACAAACATAACTCGGTAGCTTCTCCACTTGCATGATATACATTGGGGTAGCACTAAGAACAGCCTGAGCTAGCGTAATACGACCCGCTAATGAGAGTGTATTACCCTTCCATTTTGCTAATTTTCCGCGTAATTCATTTATGAGCTCTCCAAAAAATCCCCTTGGTCGCCGTCCCGAAAGAATATGCACACCTAGACACTTACCAATCCTATCACTCCGTTGATATCCACTGTATAATGTTATGCTTCTAGCCACCTCTTCATCCACATTTTTCGAGAAGTAAATAATCGATTTCTCCTTACTAATTGTTTGACCCGCATCTTGACAGAAGATATTTAACGATTCCTGTAACAATAAAAAATTATTAACGGAAGCCTCTGCAAATAGAATCAAATCATCTGCGAAAAATATATGTGAAATAGGAGACCCCCTGGATTTAGATAAATCGGTTTCCATGCTCCCTCCCGAACAAGGTCTTGAATGAGTAGTGAGAGGCGTTCCATGCATATGACAAATAAATACGGAGAGATAGGGTCCCCTTGGCGAATTCCCCTCTTAGGCTTGATCGCCTCTAACGCTTCCCCTCTCCACAAAATGCTTAACTCGTTATCTTCCATCCCCGATATGACCAACGAAACCCACATAGGAGGCAAACCTAAAAGCTCCAAAGACTCCTTAATAAAACTCCATTTTACCTTATCATACGCTTTAGCTAAGTCTACTTTTATCGCCATGTATCCCTTCTTCCCTTTGGCATGTCTCATAACAAAATCAACTTCATTAACCAAGACTATATTATCAATAGTGGATCTATTGGGAAGGAAACTACTTTGATAAGGGCCTATATGCTTTGCCAAAAGGGGGCGCATACGATTCACCAAAACCTTCATACAAATCTTGTAGCAAACATTAATCAAGCTAATGGGTCTAAATTGAGAAATGAGTTCCGGGTTATCTATCTTTGGAATCAGGTGAATAAGCGTCCCTAACACCTTTTTCGGAAATCTTCCGGTCTCTAGCGCACCCCTAATCATACCACAAACTGAGGGACCCACTAAATCCCAACATCTCTGATAGAATCCTGCTGTTAAACCATCCGGCCCAGGAGCTTTATGTGGCGGCATCTGAAAAACCGCTACACGAACTTCTTCATCTAAAACACCGCTACTAAACATCTCAATGTCACTACCTTCGAATCTTACCGGATGAGGCAAACGCGAACCCGTATTAGAATCTCCTTCGTGTGAAAACAAGCCCTCAAAGAAAATTCTTACCCACCTATTCTCCAACTCTCGGTCCTCAATCCATTCCAGGTTCACATCTCTAATCTTAAAATCTTCCAACTTCTTTTTCTTCACTTGCGCGGTACAATGGTAATATCGTGTGTTGCGCTCCCCAGAATTAACCCATTCGGTATGTGCTCTTTGAAACCAAAACATCTCCTCTTGTTCTAGTAAGCTGGATACACAGGTCACGGATTCACGGTCTGCAGATTTTCCGAGGCATATTGAGTTGGCCAAGTGCCATGTTCAAGAGCTGACATCTGAAAATGTGGACTACCAAGAGAGTAATGAGGATGGAGCATCTGTAATGGACCTGGAAGACCAACCTGTTGGCATGGAATCTTAGAATTCCTTACTGGTTTGGTTTTTTCTCTTCCCTTTTTGTTTAATTCTTATAGAATATTTTCTTTCCTATTGTCTTTTATGGTGAATACAATTAATAATAACTTTCGGGGAAATTGGTCGACAACCAATCATCCAGTTAATGTTTTATTTTGGAATTGTAGAGGTGCTAATAGTGATGGCTTTAGAAGAGCATTCAGGGATATTATTGATAGACACAAGCCTGTAATCGCAATTGTTGTGGAAACCAAAGCTTCAGGAGCGGAGGCTACCAACATTATCAAAAAACTTCGCATGGAAAAGTCCATTCGAGTGGATGCGGTTGGCTTTGTGGGCGGTATTTGGATCCTTTGGAACCAATAGGAAGTTTCGGTCCAGCTTTTATCGGCTTGTAAACAGGTAATTAATTTAAGAATCTCTGGTGTCTCATGTGTTTCTTGGTTGTTGTCTGCAGTTTATGCGAGCCCGAAAAGCTGGATTAGAGACTCCCTTTGGAAGTCTTTGGAGGAGGCTTCGACTCAGCTAGTTGAACCGTGGCTTGTTATAGGGGATTTTAATCAGATAGGGGTACCAGAGGACCAAGTGGGAGGAGTATCGGGGGTTAATCGGACTATGGTTAGATTCGAGAGATGGAGAGATGAATGTGGTTTGGAAGATATGGGTTTCGTAGGTCCGAGATTCACATGGAGTGACTCGTGGAATTCGGGTATGCGAATACTAAAACGACTGGATAGAGCTTATGGAAACAGAAGATGGTTTGAAACGTTTGAATCGGCCATGGTTTCACACCTTCCTAGAGTTCACTCATATCATGCCCCTATATTGGTTACGTTAAATCATCCGTTAATTAAGCTCACTAAGAAGAAACGATTCAGATGCGAGGCGGCTTGGTTCCATCACGAGGGGTTCAAAGATTTAGTAGAGAAGAAGTGGAAGGTGGAAGGAAGGACACTTAGCGAAAACATTGAAATCATGAGACAAGAATTGGAGATATGGAAATTCGAATTCTTTGGGGACATTTTTCGTAAGAAACGGAGGTTATTAGCACGAATAGCGGGAATTCAGAAAGCACTTCAGGCGTCATTTAATTCATCACTTATCCGATTGGAGTCAAAACTCGGTTGAGAATTTACATTCCAACAAGAAGCCCTTTGTCTCAATCTTCTTGTTGGATTATGTTTATGTATTATTTTTTCATTATTATGATTCAATGCATAGATAACCGTCTTTCATACACATCAAATTAAGGTCCATTTAACCCACTTATGGTATACCTATCATATGTGAAACTTTTAAAACGGGGATTGCTCTGACTAATAGAGCGAGTGAATAGACAACTTAGAAAATTGAAGGCGTCCTTACTATCAGGAAGGGATAAGGTGACACTTATTGCAACTACTCTTAAGTACTCCCTTTCCAAATATTTGATGTTTCTCCTTTTATTGCTGAAAGAGAGATCACAAGGTTTAACGTACTGGTGATGACGTAATGATAACATGGGCATTTATTGAATCAACCAAGTCCAATAGACAATATAGCTAAACCTCGGATTGATAAACTTTTGATACTATTTATAGTCATAGTATATTAAAACTAAACGAATTATTTTACATTTTTCATGGTCTTTTTGTTTTTTGTTTTTCTTTTAGGATCTTAATATTGCTTCTTCTACCTTACACGGCTGCTGATAAATTAGCTAACATGTTCTGCAATTCACTTGGCCTGCAAGGAATAGTTAGGGCACCCCCATGATTAAATCCATATTCTTCAGCAGCTTGTTCCAAGAGCTTTATAAAACAAGGGTATGTTAAATAACTCAATGGAACCACAAATCGTTTATTTTCATTATTATTAACAGCTATAACAGCAACATGTCCTTCTTTAACATCTTCTGGCACGTAATTTGAGCTGTTTATTTCTTCATATTCTTCGGAGTAAATAACACTTTTGCCCCCTGGGTTTATACGCGATTGACAGGTTGCCCCCTAACTCTTAAAATGCGCCTCGATGCCCCCTAAGATTTAGTTTTGTGACCCGTTACCCCCTACTGCGTGTTCCGTCCATTTTTCACCGTTAAAAGTGACGTGGCATTTCCACGTCACATTTTTTTTTTTTTTTTTAATCCAGGTGTTAATTGCGTTTTTAATTAATTTAAAACAGGGGTAAAAAAGAAATTTTATATATAGTTTTTATAATATTAAATATAAATAATAAAATAGCCACCCCCCACCCCACCCCACCGCACCCCCTACCCCCCCCCCCCCCCTCCCCTTCTTCTTCTTCTTCCCCTTCTTCTTCCCCGATGACCTGCAACTCCATTCTTAAAAAAAAAAAAAAAAAAAAAAATACAGCAGCAACATAAGCTTCTCATTGAGCAGCTTCTCCAGATCAAATAGCTTATGAGAATGGTGAATCCAAGATGCTACTTAGACATCACCATTGATGGAGAGCTTGAAGAACGAATCGCTGAAAACATTCCATTACAATAAAATGCATAAATAATTGATCTCAGTGTTACACACACATACACATATGGGTTAGCTTCAAATTGAGTAGCTCCCTCCAGCCGTGAGTGAGACTTGCTGTAACACTGTGAAGAACAGTTTTACTCTCTAATTCCATAAATATTCCTCTAATAGCTTCACCTATTCTTTTACATACACTAATAGAAAAATGGATCAAGGCAATTAATGTAACCAAAGTACCTACATGTAAAACTTCTTGACTGAAAAATGACGGAAGTCTTAAGGTTTGTAAATTGTAAAGCTTAATATAAGAATCTGGTAGTCTAGTAATATGAGAATCTTCAATGTCCAAATTTCTTAAAAGTTTCAGCCGTCCTATTGAAATGGGTAATTCCGTAACATCCGGGGTTTTCAATATTAAACTTCGAAGATACCAAAATTTTGACAACACATTTATGTTGGAGGGCTTGACTCCCTTGGGTAAACATACACGTAGTGTTCTAATATTTGAAGATATTCCTTTGGGTAAACATACACGTAGTGTTCTAATATTTTACATACACTAATAGAAAAATGGATCAAGGCAATTAATGTAAAAGAATAGGTGAAGCTATTAGAGGAATATTTATGGAATTAGAGAGTAAAACTGTTCTTCACAGTGTTACAGCAAGTCTCACTCACGGCTGGAGGGAGCTACTCAATTTGAAGCTAACCCATATGTGTATGTGTGTGTAACACTGAGATCAATTATTTATGCATTTTATTGTAATGGAATGTTTTCAGCGATTCGTTCTTCAAGCTCTCCATCAATGGTGATGTCTAAGTAGCATCTTGGATTCACCATTCTCATAAGCTATTTGATCTGGAGAAGCTGCTCAATGAGAAGCTTATGTTGCTGCTGTATTTTTTTTTTTTTTTTTTTTTTAAGAATGGAGTTGCAGGTCATCGGGGAAGAAGAAGGGGAAGAAGAAGAAGGGGAGGGGGGGGGGGGGGGGTAGGGGGTGCGGTGGGGTGGGGGGGTAGGGGGTGCGGTGGGGTGGGGTGGGGGGTGGCTATTTTATTATTTATATTTAATATTATAAAAACTATATATAAAATTTCTTTTTTACCCCTGTTTTAAATTAATTAAAAACGCAATTAACACCTGGATTAAAAAAAAAAAAAAAATGTGACGTGGAAATGCCACGTCACTTTTAACGGTGAAAAATGGACGGAACACGCAGTAGGGGGTAACGGGTCACAAAACTAAATCTTAGGGGGCATCGAGGCGCATTTTAAGAGTTAGGGGGCAACCTGTCAATCGCGTATAAACCCAGGGGGCAAAAGTGTTATTTACTCTATTCTTCGGCTTCATACACCGTTTTCTTGGCTGGTAAAAGACTCTTTTGTATTTTCTCAACCACCATTTTTAGCTTCACAATTCCATTCTTACTTTTTCCATTAGTCCTTGCTTTTGCCATTGAAATATATATGATCTTTTTCTTCTTTCTTTTGACTTTTTTTATATAATTTGAATAGCTCACAATGGTTTTACTCATCATTTCAGCTTCCGTATTTATAGGGTTATTAAGGTGGAGAGTTAGATATTGTGATGGAGAAGTTATACCAAGAATAAGACAATATATATACTGAATCACTAAAAACCCTTCAAAACTAATTTATGAACTTTTGGGTAGTTCAAACAAACTCACGATTCTACACACATCGTAGGGATAGGAGAGAAACTGTTGATCTTACGGCTCAAATTAGGAAGTGGAGTACTGTAAAAACAGTGCATGTGAAACAGCTCTAGTCATATCAATGTAACGTCGCTTTTAGCTAGTAAGTACTGCCCGCTTCCAATTATTTAGCAACAAGCTTTTGGAGAAGCATATAGATCCTATATTAAGAACTTTGTAGACGCACTTTTTGATGGTAATTGCTCAAAGTGCTACTCATTGAATATTACTAACCCACTCAACTCAACTTTTTGTAATATTTCTTTGTCATGTACTTAGAGTAGGAAGCTAATAATTGCATAAAATGGGGAGCGTAAACAACTATATATTCCGCTATTTCTAAAATGCTCAGATATGGAAACCGTGATACTTAATTAATATCTATTGTGTAAGACCATCCAAATTCATACCACCCAAATGTCACCCAATGACGTGGCGTGAATTGGTTGGTTACAAATCTTTAATCAAATCAAAGAAATAAATGCATTAACAATTTGTAACCAATCAATTCACGCCACGTCATTGAGTGACATTTGGGTGGTATGAATTTGGGTGGTATATATCATTACTCATTGTGTAATATACCATTCAAAATCATATCACCCAAATACCATTTGATTGGTTAAAAATCGTTAATTAAATCAAGAAAAATAAATAAATAAACGATTTATAACCAACTCATTCACGTCACGTTATTAGGTGGTATATATCATTACTCCTATCTATATTACATCAGTTACCTATTTTTCTCTCCCTCCCTATTTAGTTCAAAATTTTCCTGTTTAACTCCTTATAACTCTTATAAATTTAAATTATCACATTTAACATATAACTCATCATTCGGTAAAATAAAAAAAAAGACCTCTTTACTCTCCACCACCATCAACCTGGCTTGGCGAAGAATCCAAATTACTGTAAAAAAAATTACCATTAAAATCCATTTCTTCACACTTGCATTCGAACAAAAAACAGAACTATCACCAACCCGGCTTTGGCTATGTCATTAACGATCGAAGAACCCAAATTCAGGTAAAAAATACAATAAATGATTATGGTAATCACTAATCTTTGGTTTGTATTGTTGGTGTTCTAGGTATTGAGACATCGTCTATGACGATCGAAGAGCTTATGCAGGCAAATGAGAAGCATTGCAAAATACTGGTGGATGAAACGTGAAGCCAGCAAAGCAACTTAAAACAAGATTTGCTTTCTTTTCAGATTTGTTTAAGATTTAATCCACTAATTTTGATTGCCTAGAATTGTGACGATGGGTCAATATGATAGCCAATTGTCTCATTTTCTTTTATATAGAAATGGTCAACTTGCTTCTGAAAATTTGATGGCCAGAAAATTCTCAACTAAGAATATAGATCAAATATGGTCTAATATGTTGCAATGGGTTTGGTGCAAACACAGTTATGGAGGTATTATACAGACTTTGTTTCCCCCATAAGTTATGCTACAATTTTAATTGTTTTAAAACATAGAATTTGATTGATTATGTGGAGAAGTAACTCCTAAAATTTGGTACAAAAATTGATACTATATTTTGTCTTAATTCATATGACTTAATCGTAATATAGGAAACATGGTTCAGTTAGTCTTGCCTATTACCGCTTACGTGTAAGAATAATGATATAGACCACCCAATTACTACTTATGAAGTGATATGAATTAGTTGGATGTAAATTTTTAATCAAATCAAAAAAATAAATTGATTAAAGACTTTTAACCAACCAATTCATAGCAAGTCATGAGTGGTATACTTAGGTAATATATATCATTAATCTACGTGTAATTTAGTCTCGCCAAAATTAATCTATTTCACCAATTTCTTTAAGAATTATTTCAAAGCCATGGTGCAATTAATCTCACCTAATATATATATATATATATATATATATATATATATATATATATATATATATATATATATATATATATATATATATATATATATATATATATATATGTTTCGATAAAAAATGATTCATTATATAAATTTTTTCTTCTTCTGTAAATAAAATAAATTATAAGACACCTCCGAGAATAAAATGTCAAAGGAAGGGTAAATTATTTTTACCACACACTTAACTTAAACTTTAGCACAGTGTCGTAAATTGTACTAGCAAAGAAGATAATACCTTGCTTTAACATAATGTTATATATTGCAGGCTGAATTCATCAATCTTTTTACAAATCGTCATTTTTTATCACGCCATGGAGTTCTTATAGGGTGCATCAGGTACATTTTAACTACACCTTAATATTTGAATTTTTACACTAAAAGTTATTTTTTGTGTCTTATATTACATACAATCATTTTGTGACATTCCTTTTTAATATACAAATCGTTATTTAAATCTTCCATAGTTTGTTCACTTAAGATGTATTTTTAGTGATTGAGATTAAATTTGATTCTATTTTGAACTGATATTACATTATATTAAATATTAACAAACCCCAGGATTAATCAGTACAACTTAATCTCTAATGCAGAAAGTATTGGAAGAAGCTACAAAGATAAATTTCTGCGGTGACAGCTATTTCCTTGATAGTGTGAAGATAAAGCCATCTTAGCGAACCAATTTTCTGTAAGATTTATGAATTAATTTAAGAGTATGACTGTAATATTTTAGATATAATCTGTCACTTTGAAAGGCCTGTAATTTTCCAGCTCTCATGTAGCAGTTTCTATCTCAGGTCCATTAGCCAACAACTAAATCTGGAACCTGTAACATTTGGTTGTAGCGTTCCAGCAACATTCAAACCCGGAGCTGCTCTAGTCCTCCAATTTCTATCATGGTTTCCCAATTTTCCAGCTAATTGCATATTAGGTCCTTGCAAAAATTTACGGCTATTTGGTTTACCTTGTTCAACCTAATTCTCCTTTTTCCCAAACTCATAAAAACACTTAGTTCCCAAATGTCCAAAAGCTTTACACTTCTTACAACATGGGGGTAAACTTTCATACTCAACTTTAACACAATGTTTCTTTCCCTTGTGCGATCCAAACTCCACCACATCTTTACGCTCCTTGCTCAAATCTAATTCCATAATCACTCTAGCATAACTAATGTCCTCATTTTAAAAAGTAATCCTATCGGTACATTTAGGCTTACCCAAGTGAAACTTCTGAATAATTTGAATGGGATCTCATTTAAAATTGATTATCTTGAGTTTACGGGTTACTCAATTTCTTTCAATACTGTACACTCCATTAATTTTAGAGCATTGGTCATTCCTATCAACAAATTTTACTCCTTAATAACCAACGAATACGACTTTGACATTTTGTCAAACATTTGGTTAGTAATAAGTTCTTGCCATGTTTTCTCCACTTTTTGCATGTCAAATCCCTCCCAAGTTTTGAAATATCTTGCTTTGGCCTTAGAATATATATATATATATATATATATATATATATATATATATATATATATATATATATATATATATATATATACACACTAGGGAATGCCCCGTACCTGAAGGTACTTGGGCTAAAATAAATTTGACAAATCATAACAGATTATGCAAAATTCATAATTGAATTATACAAAAAAGAAATGCAAATCATTTTATTAGTTATATATAAAAGTTGTTACAAATCATTCAGAAATTTATTCATCATTTCGCAAATCATGGAATTATAAATTGACGGAGGGGGTCATTTCAATTCTGAAGCGATTATAATGAAAATGTCACACCAACTCATGCTAGACGAATAATCCAGTCATTGAGACTATACCCCGCCTGCAAGAAAGAGCAATTTATCCAGTAACATTTTTGACAATTAGTCCCTTGTAACATAACATTACATTTTTGAAAATTAGCCCCTTGTAAACATAACACTTTAGTCCCTTGTCTTTTGATTAAGGAAACGCTAGTCTTTATGTTTTTCCATTACATTATAGGTGTTAGATCCATGCTAATTTTTTTAAATTTACAAAAATAAAGTACCAAGTGAGTTATTTACCAAATGCTACAGATCAAATATAGAATAGAAAAAGGGACCTGCAGTTAAAAGCAAGTTTCATGCATATAAAGAACTAATTTGTCAAAATATACAAAGATGAGGAACCAAATGTTTTATTTACTAAAAAAAAAACTTCATCCGTAATGAAGAGATTAGACGAATCAACCACATAAAGGCAAGTTTCAAACGGATAAATGATAAATCTAAAGATTATACTCTTTACATATTAGGCTATCTTTTTCTTTGTCACATAACCTCACAATTAAAAATCAAAGTCATTTACACACCTTATTTTGCATTGATAAATGAAATTCCGTTTCATTTTACATGTAGGTATAAAGTGTAAAAATCCTTGGTGATTTACTAAGGAAAAAAAGTAAAAAAAAAAAATCCACAAACTTCTCATAGGATAAATGAAATTTTTTAATTAAAATAAAATAGAAGATAAGACAAATTAAAGCAAAAGCAGGTTGTTGTTTGAAAAATTGCATTCAATCAACCTTTCTCAAGATCAACAGATTGTTCTTTTTGTTTGTTTTGGAAAATTTTAACTGCATCTAATACATCATTATGCAGTTTTCTAGATTGTTCCTTAGATTTTTCCTCTTCAAAATTGTTATGAGAGACTCTTGCCGGGAAATGTTAAAGCTCTTGATAGTTAATGGACTTGAATAACATAATTCTTCGCTTTCTGATGAGCTTTGTCTTTCCATTTAAGCAGGTTTTGCAGGTACGGTCGATTGGGTCTGGTTATTAACTGCGAAGACGATGGTGGAGTTGCAGTGACTTGATTGGAAGATCGATGGGCGAGAAATTCTGACAACGGATACAGGTTTGATATTTATTTCATCTAATTGCCCATGACTTATCAGAACATGTGTGTTATTCATTATACGTTTAAACACATTAGAATAATCAATCGTGCTTTCAGCTTCTAAACAAATCTTAGCCATTGTTCTTACTGCAAGCTCTAAATATACTCCAGCTGCTGTTTTGCCACTAAGCATTAGCAACATCTGTAGCATCTACTCAAACATCTGTATGTGACACGTCCTGAAATTAATTATACTTTTCTTAAAAAATCAAAACAGAAGAAAGGAGATATCATAGAGAAAAAAACACTACTTCAACTAAAATACTGAAGCAACCAACATCTAGTTTCAGTGTTTCTTTAGTACATACGCTACACTTGCACAATTATCTTCTACATATCTGAGGTCACTAATAGGATGAGAAGGAAGCATATTCTCAGGTTCTCTTCAACAAAAAACAAAAACTAAAAGGAAGCGATTCTAATTTATTGATGCCTTGAAGCATATTTATTAGTAAACTCCCTTTATCTACAGTCAATTGAGCAGCAAGTTTCCTAGAAGGCCAAAAAAAGTTGGGGTTTTTTCAATTGATTTTCTATTTCTTTCCTGAGATCATGATTAGCATTGGATTTTTTTCTTCTTTCACGCCCTCTGATTCCCTTGATTCTCCATTCAATTCAAACTACAAAACAAAAACAACACTTTCATACTCTATTCATCTCAAACACAACACAAAATAAACAGAAGCTTCAGAAACAATTAACAATGTATTTTATCACAATCTCACAGCTTTCTTCATATTCAGGGCTCGTTATTATCGAATCCTCCTTCAATTCCTGTTTAACAGAAGTACATATGTTAAATAGAGAAAAATCAAATCGATTTTGAAAAAGATTTCTTAAAAAAAAACTAACTTTTCTATATCATAAAGGTCAAACTACTCCACAAAAGACAGAGGTAATCTTATCCTCCGTATTGCTAAAGTGAGCTCAAATTACTCCACAAAAGAATTTACATGTATAAGAAAGATTCCAAGGTGCCATAAGAGAACAATAAAGCAAAAATTATACGTTTAAGAACAAACCTATAGCCAATAGAGTTGGTTTTTGTTGAGCTTTGAACGATCTGTAGAAGGAGATGGTGGTGGTGATTATATTGCCAAAATTGCACTATAGACATTTGAACAAACAGTTTGAAGACGATGCTATTCTCAATAATTTAATCAACACCAAACGCGAATCAGTCTTTCACCATAACCAATTAAACACAGGTGTTATCAGTGGAGACCGGGAGAGAATAGAAACGATGTATTGGCTAACTTATTCACATAATCATATCCAAAATTCAAACAAAAGACCTAAAACGTTCATTGGAGATGGCCTTCTGAAGAAGATCATTGAAGACCATAGTTACAGGGGTATTGAGCGACGTATTGAGGTTGTGAGGCAGAGGTCTTGAGCGACGTATTGAGGTTCTCTCATTACCTAAACTGATTAGATTAACTCTCCCATCTTCTCCAACACTTACACATTGAGACCCATTTTCAATTAAATCGATACTTGAAACAGGTCCCGTATACCTTCGATCTCTGATTCAAGGTTGAGTATGGTGTTATTGGTGAAGAGAAGTAATTAGCCTGAAGAAATGGCGGCGAGGCAGCGAGGGTTGGTGTCGCCGGTGAAGTAAATTAGGAGAGAGAGAGAGAGCGTTTTTTATTTTGGGTTTCGTTGGACAGATTTGTTATTGGAAAGTAATGACTTGTTATTTTTTAAAATTTTCTTTTAATAAGTAATATATATAGTAAGGGCAATTTTGACATTTTTTAATTTTTTAAGTAATGAGACGATCTGAATCGTCGGTTGTAACATATTTTTGGCTAAGAATAAATCCCGACCCTTCTTTATACCCCTTTAGGGATATATATATGGATATATATATATATATATATATATATATATATGGATATATATATATATATCCATATATATATATATATATATATATATATATATATATATATATATATATATATATATATATATATATATATCAAAAGAACCTAGATCGCAAATTTAGCACTAAATTTACCATCAACTTTGACCAGAGGCTCCCACAAAATAGTAGACCATCTCTACCTAAGCATAGAGGGGGGGGGGGGGGGGGGGGTTCGGCCTCCTTCTTCTTCAATCTTGCTTGTTCGATGAGAATTTTTTCACGGGAAGCTTGGTTTAAATTGAGCTCCAAATGGGTTTCCTCAATATGTTTTCCAAAAATGGTAGCCAAACTAGGAGTTTTATTCCCCAAATATCTCTTCAAAGTCACCAATTTTCCTTCCTTAGATGTTTCAAGAAGATCATTAGCCTGTGACTTATGAGATAGCGTTAGGCTAGTTATGCTCGAGAGTGACCGAGAATCCGGGTCTGGTTCTTGGGATCTGATGGCTTACTAATGGAGGAATCTTGGTGTGAAAACTTTATGTCTCCTTGATCCAAATTGGCCGGTGAAACTCTTCGATCTTGTTGTATTGTTATTTGATTCATCAAGTTGGAGAAAAATTAGAAAACCAAGAACAATGTAAATTCTACATTGAGGAAGATTTCAGACAAACTCCTTTAGGGGGGTGTATTCAATTGAGAATCTGATTGATTTTTTTTGGACTTTAAAAAGTCTATAGATTTTGCAGATTTTATGGATTGTTTTAAATCCAAACAGATTTTGACAGATTCTGGCAGATTCTTTTAAAATCTTGTATAGAGTTGAATGGATTTTTGTAAATTCTTGATATATATTAACAGACTTTGACATACAATTTTTTTTACAAGAATTAAAAATGCTCCACTCTTGAACAAATTGAATATCGAACCCATATTTTCGCATACATATTATGAAAAATTGAATTATACTATTTTTCAGGCTTATTATCTTAAGGAGTTGAATTACAATAAAATGTGGTTGATGGCAATTGAATCGATTTAAAATAAATTATTGCAAACTTTGTATATTTAATCAATAGTTTAAGATATCAAAGTACATAAAATAAAGAACTAAATAAGCTATTTACACATCCGTCTGGTCCTATGTTAAACCAGGATCTTTACCAAATGTGTTAATGACTTTAAAAATGTTCTTTAATGTTAATTTCATCGAATGAAATCAACTAAGTACTACTTGTAATTGTCAAAGTAGTAGAATATGTCATACATAATATGTTACACAATGTAACCACATGTTTCTTTTCAAACTGTAGTTCTCAATGACAAAAAAATATTAATCACGAGACATCATTTTTGGTTCATTACTGTACTTATCTGGATCCATATAATATATTATTGTAGCTTTCCATGAATTTTTTTTTAATTGAACAATATCTCATGAGTTTTTTAACTGAATCAATCATCTTGCGTATAAATTTTTTATGTAAATTTTATAATTGAAGGTTAACATGAAAAATATTAATAGCATGAATGAGTTTTTTAATTCATACAATAATTTTACAGCTAATTTTTTCATGAAGTTTTTTTAATTATAGCCGCACATAAAAAATATATCATGAGTTATTTTTAATTTTTTTAATGATTTTTTTAATTGATACAATAATGTTACGACTAATGTTTTCATGAGTTTTTTTAATTATAGTTGCACATAAAAAATATATCATGAGTTATTTTTAATTTTTTTCCCAATTTGCTAGAAAATAGTTTAAAGAAGAAATCCATCAACTAGGTAAAATGATAGTTTTCAAAATAAAATTTTTGTTCTTTAAAATCCTATGAAATCGAATAGGTAATGAAATCTAAAAAAATCCATAGACTTTTGAATATCATAAGATTTTAAATAATTGTTTAAAATCTAGATTGAGTATACCAAGATTTTAAAAAATTCTTTAAAATCGCAATTGAATATATCAAGATTTTAAAAAACTTCTTACCCTCTTAATTAAATATCTTTTAACTTTTCAATTCCAAAAAAATTCTATAGACTCTCTATTTAATACATCCCCTTTATCTCTTTCTACCTTTCTCTCTTTAGGCTTTCCACCTTTAGAATTCTTTCCCCTTAGGTGAACTAACCATAAATATTTTGTATGCAAACGATAGTAATACTTTTTGTTCCTTATTAGATGTAATTGAAATGATAAATGATTTATTAATGAATAATAATATCTTGATAAATAATCATTTGTGTTGAAACCACAACTGTTATATTCCAATATGTTTGTTTAGTTTGGCCAACCAATAATTATCATGGAAATGCATGTCCGAGCAAATTTTAAAATTTTACAAGAAAAAAAAGAAGTAGCAATAATGTTTCTAATATTTGAAATGTATGAAGTTATAATTCAGATAAACAATTACCTAAAAATACAATAAATTCGTCCGCAGCCTTGGTGAAATTAAATCAACATGTATAATTGCATACACAAAAAGCATTAGCGTTTTTGTTCGAAGAACGATCTTTTTCTTGAATCTGGAACAAGGTGCATTCTTCACTAACTAACTGATCATTAAATTGGTCTTGGCATGTGGAGATACATTTTTCGCTGGGCGTATATATATCACATGGAACATCCGGATGCATATACGAGCAAATTTCAGCTTCAACCTCTAAGCTCATCATCTCAACTGCATTCAGAAGCATATAGTTAGAAATTGGAGTAAGCAGTAAGTGAATCAAGTAAATTTATATTGAAATCAAAGAGATTAATTGTAGAAGAATAACACCAATATAGTTATAAATGTATACTATATACACACGTTGATGAAAAACAAGAACAGTTTTTAGTAAAAATTAGAAAGAAATAGGAAAAAATATTCCCACGATTACCCGATAAAAGAATTACAAGAAACAAATTGCACCAAAAAGAAGTCGAGAATTTTTTCATTTTTAGCTTTAACTTTCTTTTGGCTCGACTTCTAATTATAATTGAGCCAAAACTTCATTCCCTTGTTATTTATAGAATAGACAAATTGTTTTGACAAGAAAAAAAAAGGATGGACATTAACTACGATATCATTAAACGTATTTGTTTATATATATTATTATTTATTACTTTTCTATCCAAATTTATTTATCCGTATTTATTTCACATATTTAGAAGAAATATTTGATACTTTATCTCTTTACATAATTGTCTATTATTAATAATATAAAATATTTATTTCAATACCTGCTTTTATTATTTACTTAAAAATAATACATGAACAAATAGGCAAAAAATATTTTAGTATTACAAAATCATACAAATAACATTAATTTACCTCTTTTGAAAAGATTTGATAAATACACGCTGGACAATGAAAATGTCAAAAGATTTGATAAATACACGCTGGACAATGAAAATGTCATTAATATGATAAATGACATGAATATTGTTTCCTAAATTCCAAATATGTTTTTCCGTTTTTTGTCCATATTTATTGATAAATTTCCATTTAATAGAACAATGTTTACAATAATAATGTCTTATAATATAAGAAAAAATTACTATCTAAGTCATAAAACTAATAATAATAGCCTTTTCCCATCTTTTAATTTTAATTATTTATAAAAGTCTCTAACAAAATTTAGTTTCCTTTTTTACCTTTTATTATTTTATTTCTTTTTTTTATAATCAAATCATTCCCTTTCATCTGTCGAACCAAAAAAGAAAAAACCTGCTTCTCATCTTCTTGGTTCGTCGCTGCCGCCATTCACCGCCTCACTACCTCACCGCCTCACCTCTCTCTCACCGGCATTCGAAGCTCTCATCTCACAGCCGTGTCTCTTCGAACCATTTCTCTTCTCTAAAGATAAATATTTCAATTTCTCGCTTACAAGATATCAATTTCGAACCATTTCTCTTCTCTAAAGCATTCTTCGTCGTTTTGTGAAGGTATTAGTTATTTTCGTGAATTATAAAAACACATAATTTATTTTCATGATTCCTTGATTTTATTGGAAATAAATGTCCCAGGTATTAGAAATTCATTATAATTTATGGAAATTATGATTATATTTTACAGATTTGTTCTATCATTTGTTTTTGATATGTGAATCCAAATCCGAATCTGATAAAGATGAAAAGGTCCGAATAGGTGATTTCACAAGCACCACTGGTTAAGATGAAGTTACATTTATGGAGGTGAACCATTACACTTCAAATGTTTGATGAAATTATTGAAATATGATTATATGATTCCACAAGCACCACTTTAACAAGTTAGTTTACTTACGTTTGTTTGTTTAAAAATGTGAGTGAATAATAAGGGGTGTTTTGTTGTTTATTCATGTTTTAGGGACTTGTCCTGCAACAATTGCAATGGTCCTTTTTTCAAATTTCAACCAGAACATTCAGGTACTATTTCTGTCTCTTAATGTTTATGCAAATTTTAGTGCTAAAGTAGCGTATAATTGATTGATTTATACTTATCTTTATGTTCGTATCACAATTACATACATTTCCAGAAGGTAAAGTATCTCAAGAAGATGGACCAATAAGAAGAATGAAATGGGGTACTGCTAGTCTCATTGCTCCTCGTTCTCCTATAACTCTAATAGTATTACCAATTACTCATCGTGGCTTTGAAAAGGTAATTAAATCACAGATTATTGACTAAAATTAAAAACTTATTTATTCGTTTATTTAATTTCCAGGTGATGCCTGAGAAGTATATGTTTAACAGAAGACCTCCACTTCCATTATGTAACAACGAGATAAAGATTGTAATAGGCGAGCTAATAGAATTTGAGCTTCCTACATTGAAGGAAATGACACTTTCCATGTCTAAAAACTGGTGGTCCTTGTGTGTTCTAGAAAATTGCAAATAAGGATAAGAGAACCACAACCGCAAGTGTACGGTTGTGCCAAGTAGTATAAGTGATAAAACAGATTCGTTCTCAGGGATGGAATGGTTGACTTTAATGCTTATCAAATAGTAGTTAATTGCACGTGAAAACAAATAAATGATTTTAAGATTGATTGTTTGTTTGGTTTTCTAATGCTAAGACAATAAAGTAAAATACTAAATTAATACAAATAATTAACTAGACGCAAGAAACTAAAGTGTTTACACAAAATGAGAAGGCAGTACTTGAGAGACACAAGGATTTTACCTAATTGTCATTCATTTCATACATTGTTTAAGGGACAAATTAGTAAAGTTGTATTGGTCGGGATTCGGAATTCTCCTTATCCCCGTCAGGATGGACTAAGGAGCTACTTTCAAGTGCTACAAACTCCGTCAGGGTGATTATAGTCCACTTTCAAGTGATTAAGTCTAATTTACCTAATAGGTCATAGGTTTAATTAAGCTCGTCAGGGTCTCTAATTTCTAAACTATATTCATTAACTAGTTCTGTACCCAGACCCTCAGTCAAGGTGATCCAATCGCCACTAATTGGAATACCCTAGATACTAAATCCTATTATTAATTGATTGGGTCAATAATAATAAATAAAATGCAAATTAAAGAAAAATACAATTTATCAAATTTGATTTAAATAATAATTGTCACAAATCCAAACATATGAAACAAAATCAAATTGGGATTAACCCATTATGCGTTCTCAAGCACTTAATGAAATTAGCTCATGCTAATGCGAAAAACTAAATTAAAAGAAATAAAAGTATTCATATTGTTTTACAGAAAGAAATAAAAGATAAACCTAATTTCAGAATTAGATTAGCTGTGATTTGGAGATATAGACCGTCTCTAGCTCTGTAGCTTTCTCCTCTTCCTTGCCTTGAATTCTCTCTGAAGCTTTCTTTTGTAAAAAGTGAATTGTGTGAAAAATAGAAGTCAAAACCCTTATTTATACTCCAAAATTCGGACTTGGACCTTGGGCTAAAGTTTAAATGAAATAATAAAGGTCCAAGTATTATCTTAGCCCAAAATCCCGTAATTGCTGCACCACCACCAGTAAAACAGCTCTAACCGACTCGTTTCAACTCGGATTGACCTCATTCCAGTTGCTAAAGTTGCGTAACTCAATGGGGCACGTTTTCTCTTCATAAGTCAGCGGCTAAATCTACTCTTAGGTGGCTCGAAATCAGCAATCTTTGGAAACTTTCCAGATTTGCAGTTCTTTCGGGATTTGTCTTCATGCTTTGACTCCATATCACGATCTTTGACTTTATTCTTGGATTCCTCTTCTAGCTAATATTCAAAACCTACAAACTTTTCACTAAAATACCCAATATTACGCGTAAACGTTTAATAAATTAAAAATCCTAGAAATAAAAGTGGAAATTCTGATTATTGCATATTTAGTCGAAAAGTCTATCAAAATAAACGAATAAACACCAAAAAATGATGTCTTCCAAGGGCATAAAATTAGAACATTTAGCAAGACATAAAAAACTCATCATCTTCTTCAGATAATGAGTGGCCAACTTTAAATCCTGTGGACTCAATGAGGTGGCACAAAGATGTCGTTACTCCATGATGTCAGATCAGATTCAAACTTTGGAGCAATTGCGAATTTTTAGTAAAAATTTAGTCAAAATGTGAATGTTAATGCGTTTTTAAAATTAATGTTAGAAGTTAGAACTGAGTTGATTCGGCTATTGAAAGAGCTCAAGTATTTTTGAGTTAAGACTAGCGTATACTCTTAACATAAAAATTTGGTGGGATTTTCCCCACCAAATAACAACATAAAAATTTAGTGGGAATTTTGTGCGGTGGGAAAAAAGCTGACGTGATTTTTTTGGTGAAAAAAGTCCGAAGGAAAAAAAATCGGTAGGAAAAAAATTTGACCGGAAATTTTTTAAAAATTGGCCGGAAAAATTTGGTGGGAAAAAAATTGGCTGGAAAAATTTGGTGGGAAAAAAAATTGGCCGGAAACTTTTTGACGGGAAAATTTAATTTGGTGGGAAAATTTAGTTTGGTGGGAATATTTAATCAATGGTATTATTGTCTAATTATGTTTTAATATTAGACATAACTTTTATGGGCAATATCACTTCTTCTAGGGTGGTATTGATAATTGCCTCATAATATAATATGCACTACGCCGCGATAAGGGTCTCGCGACTACACGAGTAGTCGCTAAAAATAAAAAAAGTAGTCGCTAGAAGTCGAATGAAGGATCTAACGACTACTTGTAGTCGTTAGAAATTAGTCGCGAAAAAGTTGTCGTTAGAAGGTAATCGTTACGACTACACGCGAAAAGATAGTCGTTATAGTCCGTTGTATGATTTACGACTACAAAGTAGTCGCTAGATATCGCTTCTTCTAGCGACTACTTAGTAGTAGAGAAAAGATAAGTATATCATCGACTACTTCGTAGTCGAGAAATGTGAAGTTTATTAACGACTACTCTGTAGTCTTTACTTCGACAAGGTATAGCGACTACTTTATGTAGTCAATATCGACTACTAAGTAGTCGCTAATATTAATTTTTTATTTAAAAAAAAAAATAAAAAAACACAATTTTCGAATTATTTTTAATTCCAATTCTGTAATTAAAAATAATTCGAAAATCATATTTTTTTATTTTTTTTCAAAATAAAAAATTAATAAATAAAAATAAAATTAACAATTCAAAATAATTAATTAAAATATATAATTAAACCAAAGTCAGACCCGGTCAAAGTCAAAGTCATACCAACTACACCAAAATAAAATAAAAAGTCTTAATACAAACCAAATAAAATTAAACTAAAAGTCTTAAAATATAATAAAGTAAAAACCAAACATCCACAATAACTAAAATCCGTGCTGTCTATAAACGTCTTCATCATTCCCGAGCTCGATATTATCTTCATCCATTTCAACATCTTCACCACTACTACTACTACTATCATCATCTTCTTCATCTTCATCATCGCTTGGAGGATTGGGACCCGCATTCATAGGCTGGAAGGGGTTCTCGCCTTTATCTGCCCTCAACTTATTAACGTATGCGATGACATCATTCACAACAGCCATCGAAAAAGGTGGAGGCGCGGTGCTAGTAGATCCTTCAGGGCGGGGGAATGGGGGAAGACCGCTGGACACTCGGAGCTCGTTAATCGCCGCCATCATCTCCTCGTGCTGCTCGTTCCGGGCTGGAGTAGTATTAGCCTTGTTCTTCGATTTCCTCGGACGGCCAATGCCCGGAATGAAGCTCCTCTTCGGTGACCCAACCTCCTTCGCGGTGCTCCTCACGTAATCGTATTGCTCTTTTTGACTCATTCCTTCCCAATCGGTTGACTCTGATTGACTTTGAGTCACCTTTTCCTTCATCGCGTCCTTGACCAATTTCTGTTACATAAAAAACAATATATCAATTAAATTTGATAATAGATGAAAAAAATAATTAAAATAAACTAATAAAAAAAACTTCCATCGGCTTTTTCGTAGCCCACCGACCTCCACTCTCTGGTCTTCTTGGTTTTCCCCACCACCTCGTAAAAAGCACCCATACGCGGAATTGGGATGTCTTGTTGGGTAGACTCATCCCTTATCACCAGATTCCCTCCCGGGATTAATTCTTCTCCCTGTTTCAGGAAAATAAAAAATATTCAAAATAAATTATAAATTAATGATAAAAAATTTACTTAAATAAAAAATCACCTCGTATAGCATATCCCGAGTTCGGGAATACCTCCTCGACCCCGCTCCACTCTTGTTTTTCTGCTTTTCTCGATTCTTTTTATTTTCCTTTGCTTGATTCTGAAAAAATTTAAAATTCAATTATTAATAAAAACAATTATAATTTTAAATATATACTAAAATTAAAAATAATCAAAAATTCACCTTAGCTTTTCTCGAGCCCCAATATTCACAACACTTAGCCCACACCTCATCGGACATCCAATCCGGCTTCAAACCCTTTCTCCAATAATACTTCTTCACGTAATATTTGTAATCCTTAAATCTCATCCTCATTGTATCGTCTAAGTTTCCGTAAATCTCATTCCAGTCTTTCCTCTTTCTCCAAGTCTTTGTCAAAATATTTCTGTAAAAAAAATAAATTATTTAAATTTAAATTAGAATAATAAATTAAGTTAAAAAAATATTAAAAATTAAATTTATACCGCTAATCTCTTAATCACGGCGTTTTGTCCGCGTCCGGCACTTTTTTCCAAGACGGGTGATAGGGCGGAATCCTCTCTCGTGTTGCAATCCCAATCACTTGAGCAACGTGGTGCCCGTACTTGCCTGTTGGACTCCACGTGTCGTCTAGTACACAAAAGTTGACCGGCAAAGGCCACCCAACAGCTTTCAGTACCTTCATCGCAGTTTTTAGGGCACCTCCACCCCTTGTTTTCCGTGCAGGGGGATCTGTTTTAAATTAAATTAATTAGTAGTGAATTTATTTGTTAAGCAAGTATTGAGTTGAATTTGTTTATTTACCAGGCTGGTTTGCACAGTCGGCTAAGTTTCGGTTCGGATTTTGGTTTGGGTCCCGACCCCCACCGTCCCCTCCGTGCTGTCGAGACATCACATCGGCCATCTAGCATTTTATAGGTAAATTAAAATACAGAATAAAAAATAACATAAAAAATACTAAATTATTACATCACCAAGAATAAAAACGTGAAAATAAAATAAAATAAATTATTACAATCATAAATAAAATAAATCAAATAAATTAAAAACGTAAATAAATCATCCTTAAGCATCCAATATATATAGCACACGTACAATCTGTATTATACAAAAAATATGTATATTAATCATATAATAAATTAATTTACATTTTTTTTGATATTTAAAATTCTTTTATTATATAGTAAACTACACATATTTTTGTAAAATTGCATAAAAATTCCTATATATTTTTAAAAATTGCATAAAAGCCCATATTTATTTTTATAAAATTTCATAAAAGTCCCTATTTAGTTTTAAATTGCATAAAAATCCCTAAAATAATATTTTAAAAATTGCATAAAGGTCCCTAAGTTATTTTTAACACAATTTTAACACAATTTCATTCTAACACATTTTTTAACACAATTTTTGCACTTTTATAATCTAAAATTCACTAAAAATCATAACAAAAATTAAAAAAATTCCCAAAAAATCAACCTAATTTATTTTCAATCAAAACCCATGAATTACATGTTTAAATTAACATAAACCAAACCCTACTAACACTAATCATTCTCGGAATAAACAATCAAACACCAAAAAATGGAAAAAAATTTAATTAGATTTCACAAACTATATTTTTAAGGCATTTAACATCAATTTTTTGTTTAAAAAATTCATACAACAATCTAATTACACCCTACTATATTCGGAATTAAAAATAACATGTAATCATCAAAGAAAAAAAATCAAAAAAAAAAAAAGACATGAAAATTAAAAATAAAAAATTGGTTGAAATACTAACCTTTTTGGATGAAATTGGACCTGATTTGGTGTTGAATCCATGCCATATTGATTCGGAATGAAACAAAAACAAAAAAAAAGTTAATTAGAAATGCAAAAGTTGAGGAAAAAAGCTTAATATAGGATTGAAAAGAGAATAGAATGAGATTAGGGGTTGGATTTGATTACCTTTGTTGAAGATATGATGCTAGAATCGCCCCTTGGAATGGCTGAAAATGGAGCTCTCGTTTTTTAGAAATTTTGTAGAAGGAATGAGAGTGAAGAAATAAGCTCTCGGGTTAGATATAGGGTTTTCTTTCTAGCGACTACTTTTTGTAGTCGCTAGAGATAAATATTAGTCGCTTGATCATAGGTTACTTACACGTGTCTTGACTTTGACCACGTCAACTAGTCTTTAGCGACTACAATGTAGTCGCTAGACGTAAAACTAAAACGCGTGTCCTTTCTTGGGCGGGAAAATGGACCGCCATCGAGTAATGGGAATTAATTCGACAATTAACGACTACAATGTAGTCGCTAGTAGCTTATGGGTATTAGCGACTAGTTCATGATCATGAACTAGTCGCTAGAGGTAAGAAGTAGTCGCGAAATCTTTTTTTTTGTTTAATTTAGAAAATAGAAATAAATCCACTTACAAGTGTTTAGAGTTAAGTGTTTAGAGTCAAAGTTAAGTGTTTATGGTCAAAGTTAAGTGTTTAGAGTCAAAGTTAAGTGTTTATGGTCAAAGTTAAGTGTTTATGGTCAAAGTTAAGTGTTTATGGTCAAAGTTAAGTGTTTAGAGTCAAAGTTGAGTGTTTATGGTCAAAGTTAAGTGTTTAGAGTCAAAGTTGAGTGTTTAGAGTCAAAGTTAAGTGTTTATGGTCAAAGTTAAGTGTTTAGAGTCAAAGTTAAGTGTTTAAGTAAATAAAATGTTTTAATAAAAATAAACCCAAAGATAAAAAACTCCTACTCAGAATCATATCCACTAACAACTATAGTTTCGTCATCGCTATCAACCTCAATAGGTTCTTCCTCATTACCGTATTCATCCAAGGTGTCATCTTCAATTTCCTCGTTTTCATCAACAACCATATCAAAATTCAAAGCAACAAAAAAATGAGCAGGGTCAATCTCGATCTCCTCGGTGGATGCCAGGTTCACCGGATCGGAAATCGTCTCGATGTTCACTAAAGGGATAGTGACACTCGCGTCTCCGGTAGGCATTGATTCTGCACCCCATAACTCAAGACTCCATCAATGTCTATCATTGAGTTCACATACTACTTTCCACCCTTTTTGTGATTTCCTTAAATTAATCTCGTCTATGTAAAAAACTTTTTTTGCTTGAGTAGCTAAGATGTACGGCTCTGATCCCAAAAAAAATTAGACGTGTTGATAAGAGTTACCCCATTCTCTTCTCTCAGTTTACTCGTGTTATACCAATTACATTCGAACAGCACAACATAACAATCATCGTCATATGTGACCTCTATAACCTTGACCAATTCACCATAAAACGGTTCTCCATCGTATATGGCGGATACCCCGTAATCTTGTGTCACCCTTGTTTCACCCTTTTCTTTAGTGACCCATTTAACGCCATTCACAACACATGAATCGTACTTATAAACTGCACCATGAGACTTACTAGCCAATGCAATCATCTCACTTGTAGCGAATGCATCACCTTCTTTTTCCATTTCATAAACCTACAAGCATAAACAATTATAACAATGTTTCCTAAAATGGTATATTATTTTTGTATTTGAATGGATGTATACCTTATGCAGAAACCAGTTTCGGAAATTTTGCCGGTGTTTCCTATCTTTTTCGGCTGGGGAACCCGATAACGTGGCTTTGTGTTCTCTGCACATTAGAATAAACATTTAATAAATAAATTGAATAAATAAATTGAATAAACATTTAATAAATAAATTGAAACCTTACGTCATCAAATGTTGGATTTCATCGCAATTAAGTAGGATATACCAATCGATTTGCTCCTTCTCGTTATATTCCAAATTACCATACTCTTTTTTACCTATAGGACTATATTGGCTCTTAAATATGGACAAATCTTTAGGTTGAGCTTCGATATCGGTATATCTTCCTGGATCATTAAACTTTGTTTTTTCTTCTTTAAGGTAACGCGATATGAATGTCAAAGTCTCCTCTACAACGTATCCCTCTGCGATTGAACCCTCCGGCCTAGCCGGGTTTCGTATGTACTCCTTTAATTTCTTTAGATACCGCTCAAACGGGTACATCCAACGCATCTGAATCGGTCCCCCTAACAAAGCCTCGTCGTATAAATGAATGACCAAGTGGATCATTATATCGAAAAACACGGGAGGTAAAATCATCTCCAATCTACACATAACTTCAACCACTTTCTTCTTCCCCTTTTCTAACTCTTTCCTGCTCAGATTTTTATTACACACAACTCTAAAAACGTTGGCTAGACCGATAATCGCGTCACTAATCGCTTTGTCTTCGAAAAGCCCTGGGAGACTAGCCACAAAAAGGTACTGCATCATCACGTGACAGTCGTGAGATTTCATTCCTATAATCTTGCCCAAGTCACTTTGAACGTTATTTCTCAAACTCGATGCGAATCCATCGGGAAACTTCTGTGCCTTCAGCCAGTCAAGAAATACTTTCCCTTTTTCCGTGGATAATGTATAATTAGCTCGAGGCATTACTTGTTTACCATTTCTATCTTTCAACCACAAATCTGGCCTGATTTTCATTTCTTTGAGATCAATTCTCGCTTTCACGTTGTCTTTGTTAAGTTTCCCATCAAGACCTATTACTGTGCCGAGAAGAGCATCACACACGTTTTTCTCGCAATGCATTACATCAATGTTATGTTTCAACAAGTTTTCAGACCAATAAGGTAAACGATAAAAGATGCTCTTTTTCTTCCAATTGAATACACGAGGAGCAGTCTGTCTCACAATCTTTCCCCCAAAATCCTTGTGTTTCCCGGGAAGAACAATGGGAAGGCCATCTAACTGTCTTTGAATATCGGTAGGTTTATATTTCTTCGGTGGACGCCTTTCTTCGGGTTTCTTGTACAAAACATTTTCGTCTCTAAAACGATGGCCAAAAGGTAACCAACGTCTATGGTCGAAGTAAGCAACCCCTTTCTTCACGCTCAATGACGGAGTAGAATCCATGCATTCTGGACAAGCTTTGTAACCTTGACCCGACCATCCCGAGGTGTATGACCGGACGGGAAAATCGTTAATCGTACACAACAAACAAACCTTCATAATAAACTCTTCCTTCTTGTGGGCATCATAAGTAAGAATCCCCTTACCCCACAACTCGTCCAACTCATCTATAACAGGATGAAGAAAGACGTCCATGTCCTTGCCGAGTGAACGGGGTCCCGGAATCAACAAACAAAGCTGCAATGTCGTCTCCTTCATACACTCCCACAGTGGTAAGTTGTAGACGGTCAATATAACCAGGCACATACTGTATGAGCTGTTCTGCATAGAGAATGGGCAAAAGCCATCGATACCCAAACCCAAGAAGACGTTCCGAGGTCCACTGGCAAACTCAGGATGTAACTGAACAAATTTCTTCCAACTATCTCCGTCAACCGGATGACGCAACAAATCTGGATCTGTATTCTTTCCTGTTTGGTGCCAGATCATATTTTCGGCAGTGTGTCTCGAAGCATAGAGTCGCTGCAGCCTAGGGGCAATCGGGAAATATCTGAGTTTCTTATGCGCTACTTTCATACCCTTCTTCGGGTCCCATCTGGATTCATTACATACTGGACACTTTTCGAGGGAGGCATTCTCCTTGTAAAACAAAGCACAATCGTTCACGCAAACATCAATGGTATCGTAACCCATACCTAAATTTTTTAACTTTTTGTTGCATGCCTCGTATGAATCGGGCAACGTATGAGGTTTGGGCAACACACGGCACAAAAGATCAAGCAACTCGGTGAAAGACGTGTTAGACCACTTGTTCCTCACCTTCACGTGCATTAGCTTCGCAATGAAATTTAATGAACTCATGACATCACAACCAGGGTATAACTCGGTCTCTAAATCGGAAAACATCGTTTCGAATTTGCCACGGGCTGTACTGTTCGAGTCTGTCATCTCGGTGTCACGGGAATGACCACCAACCTCGTAATTAGGTCTCAAATCATCGTATACATCCAACAATTCGTTTTCTTCCTATCGAGTCTCGGGAATATCCTCGGACTCACCATGCTTTGTCCAAATATCATACGTTTCCAAAAACCCATGCAGTAACAGATGTGACCTAACTTTGACCACCGTATACCGACGATTATTCGAACACTGATTACACGGACAAAAAATTGTTTCTTCACCAGGAGGTTTATTCTTTTCAGCAAAAGCAAGGAATGGTTCTATCCCCTTAATAAATTCACGCGAAACTTTATGAGCGGTACCAATCCAACTCTTATCAATACCCGAAGCCATAGTCAACTATTACAATATGAAAGAATACAACATAAATAAAATAAAATAAAAAATTATTACATCACCGATTACATAAATGAATAAAAAAAAATTATTACATCACCGATTACATAAATGAATTAAAAAAAAAAATTATTACATCACCGATTACATAAAAAAATATAAAATTAAAAGCACACAAATTATTACATCACCAAATAAATGCATAAATATAAAATTAAAAGCATACAATATATAACATCACAAAATAAATACCTATATAAAAAATTAAAAGCACATAAAATATAGCATCATACACTAATATATCATACAAATATAAGTATTTATATATATATGCATGTATATATATATATATATATATATATATATATATATATATATACTTAATATAATATTTATAATTCAAATAAAATTATTAAATGATTAGAGATATATACATAGTGATATTATATATTTAGCATTAACTATACAATTGTAATGAAATAAAGAAAGAATGAAAAAGACACATACTTTTGGGCAAATTTGGAAGAAAAAATTGATGATTGAGGCGGTCCCACGTTGATGTTTGACCCGGGAAAGCTTGTCCACGTGTTGAAATACCTAATAATTGATACTATTTACCATTTACAACATAATTGCATGAAAGTAAAAGAAATTTGAAAGAGTTTTATGGAATTAAAAATACCTACTTTTGGGCAAATTTGGAAGGAAAAATTGAAGATTGAGGCGGTCCCACGTTGATGTTTGACCCGGGAAAGCTTTTCCAAGTGTTGAAATAATTTTTGATGATGAATTGTGAAAAAAAATTGGGAGAATTTTGAGAGAAAGAAAGATAAATTATATAATAATGGTGTATTGAGTAAAGCAATTCGCAAGTTACTGTTGGAAAACACGCTACCACTATTCGCGACTACACGTGTAGTCGCTAAAGACTAAATGGTAGTCGTTAGAAATAACTACTAACGACTACACAAAGTAGTCGTTAAAAACTATAATATCTAGCGACTACTTAATGGCGGTGGAAAATAAATTAAAAATTACAAAAATCACTCGCGACTACGTGGTAAGTATTAACGACTACTTCATGTAGTCGTTAAACGCGAAACTTACTAACGACTACGTTGTAGTCGATAAAAATAACCTGTAGTCGTTAAATAGAAGTAGTCGCTAGAGGCTATGGTCTTTAGCGACTACAGCGCGTAGTCGCTAGAACATTAGTCGCGAGAGGCTAATGCGGGAGTAGTGATGATACTCATAAAAAATATCAAATTCTGAAATATATAACTGTTAACTGATATAGAAATTTTATATATTTTTTAGTTTACAAATAAAATTCAAGCGATTGATTTTTTTATCAAATCAAAAGCATATACCTTTTATTTATATAATATTAAATTAATTATACTGTCTGTAACACCAATTTATTTTTTGTCAAACTGTTTAATTATAAAAAAAGCATAATAAAGTTAAATATTACAAAAATTACCCGATACCATATATCTTCGTATCAATTAAAATCAGTTTAGCTAATTGAGAAGGAGGATAAATCCGCCCGTCACCAAACAGTTGCCAACAAACTTTTGGTTGGCTTCCCAATCAGGTACTCTATTACATTTGCGACTAACAAAGAAAAAAGTGGATTACAAGTCTCCCCAATACCGTAAATGATTTAAAAATATTACAACACTCAAGGATATTACAAGGGGTCCTAATAGCTAAGGGTTTAACTATCATTTCACAATCACTCTCGATAATAGTAAAGTTGGTAGGAAAACCTTTCCCTATCTCGCAACCCCACAAAACGCATTGAGCTTCTGATTCAGCAGAACTTCTTGCCTCTATATTCTTTGCATCAGCCTCAATCAGGTTGCCAAAAGAATCCCTGACTATATAAGATATAACACAACCGGATAAAGTAAAACTAGTTTCAGTATTTATTTTAATAATATTAAGAGGGGGAGTACTCCATTTACTAATTTTATCTGTATTTTCAACACGAATATTATTATCATTTTCCTTAATAAAAATAGAGGATTTCAGGTCTGAATCCTTAAGCTCATTTATATTATTATCATTATTTGGATTCACATCTTTATATTCTTTCCAATTAGAATAAAAAAAATTACACATGAACATAGGTTCAGGTTTAATCCCATTGAAAATACAATTATTGTTATTTTTTTAAATTTGCCAACAAATATTACTTAAAAGTGCAGCAAAATGTATATTTGTAACACCAATCTATGTTATTCGACACCAATCTATATTACTCGCTAAGGCTAAATTACTAATTTTGTATTATATATATAGAAAAATACAATATAATATTAATATACACATTTATTTTTAATTTTTTTTAAATCATATTTGACTAAGAACAGAATGATAGGCCAATTATATACACCAAATAATGGATCCAAAGATAATAATAGTGGTCTATTTCTTACTAGGGGTGTGCGCGGGTCGGTTTTGGATGAAAAATGCTCAACCCACAAACCGCCCGTTCTTATGCGGGTTTTGGAAAATGAGACCCGCACCCGCCCAATCTATTATATAAACCATTGATTTTCGGGTTGAGCGGGTTGCAGGTGCATTGCGGGTGATTTAGTTGAATAAATGAGCCAAATTTGTATCCATAATCATACGGTGGGTCAATTTTATATTATAAATGAATTTCACAACAAAAAATATAGTTAGTATACTCATATACACTTAAAATCATCTCTGATTTTTAAATATATAAAATGATATTTTAAGAAAATAAATTTATGAATTAAACAAAAAATAGAGATAATGTCATAATTTAAATGAAAACAGATTCATTAGATAAAATATTTTTGAAATACTAAGAGACTTTTTAAAAAAAATTAAAGGAAAGGAATAAAAAAAAGAAATTAATCGAGAATCACATGACTGTAGTATTTTATTTGAATAAAATGAGCAATACAAATTTTTCTAATAATTTATACTACATGGTAATCGGGTATATGCGGGTTTGCGGGTTTCAAGTTTAAAATCCACAACCCACAAACAGTGTATATTTTTTCTAAAATGTAAACCGCAACCCACCCAATAAAAAACTAACCCGCATTATTTCGGGTTAGTGTAATCGGGTTGGTCGGGTTATGCGGGTTTTCTAACCCGATACACACCCCTATTTCTTACCATTAAAATCTTGTCACTTGCCATTCCTATCTTATTAACACCTTAAATATAGTTAATGACAGATTAATTGATAATAAAAAGAAGATTTATAAAACGACTGGGTTAATGCTCAATAAACTCCCTACATCGTTGTCCATTATCCTGTAAAAGACATTGTCTTTTTTAAAGAAAACGAGTCCTGGAATAATTCTCAAACTCAAAATCTGAGTTATGGGAATTTTCCCATAACTCAAAACTTGAGTTTTGGGAAGCTTCCCATAACTCAAACGACTCTTTATATGGGCAAAAAAAAGAAAGAACAAAATGTATGGTGCCTTTTATGGACAAAAAATGACGATTGTGGTGAACAAGAATTAAAACTAGCGTGAGGGTTTCTTGGGCACTAATCCTATAATTAATTAATATATTGACTAAGGATGTGATGAATATTATTTGACCACTCAAGAAATATCTGATATTAGTGGAAGTAAATCGTCAATTTATTTAATGTCTCGATTTGATTGACGGTTTACTTCCACTTAAATCATATCACGTCATAAGTAATATATAGAGTGGTATATATCATTACTCTTGTGTACATTATAAATTTTGATTAATCATGAGTTTTGAACTTTTTTATAGAAATAAATATAAATTTTAATTTGGAAAGAAATTAAAATGTATTTCCTCTATCCCAAAAAATTGTCACCATTACTTCGGGAAAATGACAAGTCCCTGAATTCTTGATATTGGGAAACTTAGATCCCCCTTTTTTATCTTTTGCCAAGTCCCTCTTTTAACATATATGGTTATATTTATGTAGAATAAACCACCCCTTTCTTCACCTTCTTCGACAGAGTGGAATCCATACATTCTGGGCAAGGTAAGTAACTTTGACCCTGCCACCCCGACGTGTATGACCGAGCGGGGTAGTCATTGGTCGTGGACAACAAACAAACCTTCATCGTAAATCTTGCTTCGTATGAGTATTATACGTAAGGATCCCTGTTTTTCACAACATGTTCAACTCATCTATGACAGGGCGGAGATAAACATCCACGTCCTTTCTCGGTGAACAGGGACCCGAAATCAACAAACAAAGCTGAAATGTGGTTTCCTTAATGCATACCCACGGTGGCAAGTCGTAGATGGTCAATATAATTGGCCACATACTGTATGAGTTGTTCTGCATAAAAAATAGAGAAAAACCATCAATATCCAAACCCAAAATACATTCTGAGGTTCACTAGCAAACTCAGGATGTAATTCTACGATTCTTTTCCAACTATCACCATCAACAGGATGACGTAACACATCTAGATCGATACTCTTTCCAATATGGTGCCAGATCATTTCTTCGGCGGTGTGCTTCGAAGCGTGTAGTCGCTGCAACCTCAAGGAAATCGGAAAATAGCGAAACTTTTTATGGGGTACTTTCTTACCCTTCTTCGGATCCCATCTCGACTTACTGCATACTGGACACTTGTCGAGGAATTCATTCTCCTTGTAAAAAAGTGCAGAATCATTCAAGAAAACATCAATAGTAATATAACCATACCCATACTTTTCAACTTCTTGTTGCATTCCTCGTAAGACTCGGGCAAAATTTGAGGTTTGGGCAAAACACGACGAACCAATTCCAAGAGCTCGGTGAAAGATGTGTTAGTCCACTTGTTCTTTACCTTTATGTGCATAAGCTTGGAAATGAAGTTCAAGGAACTCATCACTGTATATCTAGGATATATTTCGGTCTCCAATTTCTCGAACAAAGCTTCGAAACTGCCAAGGCTGGTTTGATGCGCGTCTCTCATCTCGGTATCACCCGAATGACCACCAACATCGCAATTGGGTCTCAAAGCGTCATACACATTAAACATTTCATTTTCTAAATTTGGTACGGGTTCTTCGGGAATTACTAATTTCTAACTCTGTTTTGACAAAACCTCATAAGTGGACAAAATCCCGTGTTGTAGAAGGTGACCGCTAACCGTGTGGGTTTGATGTCGACGATTATTCTAATATTTAATACACGGGCAAAACATCCAACCATTAAGACCATCTTGATTTTCAATAAAAGCGATAAAATTTGTTACACCAAAAATATATTCTTCCGTAACAAGATTAGTCGCTTTGATCCAACTCTTATCAAGACCCGAAACCATCTTTTAATAATAATTTGATATAACCAAGCAACTACATAAATATAAAAATAAAATAAATAATTATTATAACCCAATTAATAAATAAATTAAACCCAAATGAATGGAAGAAGTAAAATTACAAACCATTGAATGAATTAAAATTATAAATAAATAAATAGATAAACAATTTCATATAACTAATTAAACAAATACAAATATATAAATAATTATGATAACCCAATTAATAAATAAATTAAACCCAAATGAATGGAAGAAGTAAAATTACAAACCGTTGAATGAAATAAAATTATAAATCAATAAATAGATAAACAATTTCATATAACTAATTAAACAAATACAAATATATAAGAAAAAAATATAAATACATGAACAATTGCATGATTTACAACATACTAATAAAAAAATCATAAAAGAAAGTATTTATTAACCTAATCAAATCTTATAAAATGTAACAATAATTATAATAAAAAAAAATCAAATTTTAAAAAGTTTGAATTTTATTGAAAATACCTTGAATTGGTTGGGGAGATTTAATATTGACCATACCCAACCTTAAATATTGACCCGGTTATGGTGTAACAATTATTTATTAATTAACCTAATAAACCATTAAATCATGTAATTCACCATTATATTCAACAAAATTAAAATTTAAAAAGTTTGAATTTATTGGAAAAACCCTTGATTTGGTGGGAGAAAATGAAGATTGACCTTGTCCGACCTAGAATATGGACCCGGGAATGATGTTAGATGATTTGCAGAGGCAAGTGTTAAAGATTTGGGCAAGGAGTTAGGATTTTGAGAAAAAGTGGGAGAACAAATTATTGTTGTGGTATATTTTCTGATTTGAAAAACATGCTGCTTTTTTATTTTACGTTTTTTTTAGCGAAGACAACTTTCGTCGCTAGTTACTCAAAAATTCGTCGCGAGAAACGACTACTGGCGACGACATTCTCCGTTGCTAACACTACTGGATTCGCTTGGTTTCGCGACGACACGCGTCGTCGCGAATCCGGGCGATTCCGTCGCAAATTTTGTTTCTCGACGAAATTTCGTCGCTAACAGGTCGTCTCTATCCCGGCGTCGCTAATTCGTGATTAGCGACGACAAAAAGTGATTTCGTCCCTAATTACTCAGGGTTTTAACCACGAGGGCGTGCGTCGCGAATTAAAGAGATTAGCGACGACAAATTAGCGACAACACGCCGTCGCTAATTTGTTAATTAGTTTTTCTTTATTTTTTAATCGAAAATTTAGTAATTGAATTTTTCTTTTTTTTTATTTAATTAACGACAACTTTTTAGCGACAGATTGTCGTCGCTAATAATTCTTATTTTGTTTTTTATTTTTTTAATTTTATCGAAAATCATTTTTTATTTATATTATTTAATATTTAGCGACGACACGCGTCGTCGCTATTCATGTTTTTTATTTTTTTATTTTTTATTTTTAACTATTATTTATTTAAATTTTATTTTTTATTTTATTAAATTGTAGTTTTTTATTATTATTTTGCTTTTAAATATAATGCAAAATTATAAATAAATGAAAATAAAAAAATACATATAAATACGATAATTCGATTCAAATACTAAACTTGAAATAAAGTCAACGTCAAACGAGTCAAGTCAAAGTCAAACATTCCGAAATAAATAAAGTCTTAAACATACAAACCAACCAAATTAAAAAAAAAAACTTAATCATCACTCAAATTGGGATCTTCTTCATCTTCTCCTCTCTCCTCATCTTCTCTCTCTTCATCTCGTCTCTCTTTCCTAGTGGGCCCGGGTTTGCTGATCGGCTGCATTCCTTGGGCGATTCTCATCCCGTTCAATGCCTCAAAGAGAGTGTCTGCCATGCTCGGGGGTTGACTCGGCCGACTAGAAGAAGCTGTGGGCCCGGGTGATGCGGAGGATGGATCCGGTATAGGTGCAAGATTTTGAGCGCGCAAAGCTCGTTCATCCCAGCCAGAATTGCCTTAAGCAGCTCCTCGTTCTCCCTGTCCGGCTGTGTAGGATTCCTGGATCGTTTCCCGACCGGACCAATGGTAGGCACCCAGTATTTAGTCTTGGGTGGGTGTAGGACCTCCATAATTGTCTCGAGCATGGCATCCATCTGCTCCTGGATGCTAACTTCGGCACCTTCCGCTCCGGCCTGGACAACCTTCTTCTTCATCTTCTCCCGAAGAACACCCTATAATTAGATTTCAATTTAAAAAATAATTAGATTAATAAAAAAAAATTAAAAAAAATTAATTTAAATCAATTTAAAAAAAAAGACTTACACTAGCTTTCTCCAAACGCTGGTCACGCCAGCTATCTGTAGCTGCATCATACGATAGGTGGTCGAAATAGCCGCTTAAAGGAGGAAGCTCCATCTCCTCCTGGGTCTCATCATCCGTAAAAGTCAATGGCTCTTTCGTCACCGTCTTCAGCTTCCCCTGGACAGTTTACAATAACAAATATTAATTAGTTATCAGTTAAATTAAATAAAATACTAAATTAAGTTTTAATGTTTTAATTTTATACCTCAATAATCACCTCCCGAGTCTGTGACCAGTTCCTTGACCCCGCCTTGCTCGGAACTGTCTGCTACTCTCGATTCTTCTTGTTTATATCAGCCTGACTCTGTTACAAATAAAAAAGTAGTTATAAAATTAATTAAAAAAAATGTATAAAATAATTAAAAAGTTATTTTTTTCTACCTGTTTCGCCAAGTCATCAAACATCTTCTTAGTCGCCTCCCAAACCACCGGGTCAATATCTGGTGGATCTTCACCCGTGTTATAATAGGTGTTCTTCAAATCCGATTTGTATCGCCTGTAGGCTCCTCCAGTCATCGAATTCAATCTCTTAATTATCGCTTCCCAATCGTCTCGCCTCCTCCACGCCTCCAGATCAAAAAACTCTTGCAGTCGCTGCATAATTACCCCTTTCTCATTCCCCATGCTATCCAATGGTATGCTGATGCTCTCATTTCCAGTAGGGAGTGATTCCGAACCCCATAACTCAGGACTCCATCCGTGTCGATCGTTTATTTCCCAAACGGCTTTCCACCCTTTCATTGATTTCTTTGAACTAATCTCGTCGATGTAAAACACTTTCTTGACCTGCGATGCTAAAATGTATGGTTCGTCGGCCCACTCAAAGTTTGTTGTGTTGATAAAGGTTACCCCATGTTCTTGCCTCGATTCAGACTTTTTATACCACTTACAGACAAATTAGACAACCGAGCACCCTCCAGTGTACATAACCTCCAAGATTTTGATTAATTCCCCGTCATAGGGTTCTTCATTGTAAATGGTACACACTCCGTAATCCTGCGTCACTCTTTTCTCACCTTTGGACTTAGTTACCCACTTGACACCGTTCACAACACATGAATCATATTTATGCACCGAACCATAAGACATGTTTGCCAAGGACACCATCTCGGTGGTAGCTAATGGATCGCCACGTGAATGCATTCCATGAATCTAATATACAACAATAATAGTTAGTACTTTGATAATAAATATATAAGTTTTAAACCAATGCCTAAAATTACATACCTTTTCCAAAAACCATTCCTTAAACGTTCGACGATGCGTAATATCTATTTCATCACTCGTTCCCGTAAGTGTTGATTTGTGTTCACTATAATTGTAAATGAGTATAAATATATAAATAAATAAATAAATAAATAAATAAATAAATAAATATATAAATATATTTATATATAAATATATAAATATATAAATATATAAATATATAAATATATAAATATATGAATATATAAATATATAAATATATAAATATATAAATATATAAATATATAAATATATAAATATATAAATATATAAATATATAAATAAATAAATAAATAAATATATAAATATATAAATATATAAATATATAGATATATAAATATATAAATAAATAATATATATTCATATAAGATAATAATATTTACTTACGTCATGTATGTTTCGAGTTCGTCGCAGTTATGCAAAATATACCAACTTATGTGCTCCTTCTCCTTATACGGTAAAGAAACATACTCTATCTTGCCAACTGGAGTGCATTGGGAATTGAAAACGGATAGCTCTTTTGGGACCAGCGGTGCTTCGTTGTATCTGCCTGGATCGTTGAACCTTGTTTTTTCTTTACTAAGATATCTTGATATGCAATTCAACGTCTCTTCCGCAATGTACCCCTCGGCTATTGAACCCTCTGGTCTAGCCGGATTTCGGATATACTCTTTCAACTTTTTCAAATACCTTTCAAATGGGTACATCCACCGCATTTGGACCGGGCCACCAAGCAATGCTTCATCGTATAAGTGTATCACCAAGTGGATCATTATATCAAAAAACGCGGGAGGTAAAATCATTTCTAGCCTACACATAAGTTCAACCACTTTCTTCTTTCCCGATACTAACTGTTTCCTGCTTAGATTTTTATTGCAAACGACTCTAAACACGTTCGCTAACCCAATAAACACATCACTAATCGCTTTGTCTTCAATAAGCCCGGGGAGACTAGCCACGAAAAGATATTGCATCATCACGTGACAGTCGTGAGATTTCATGCCGATAATCTTACCCGTATCACTTTGAACATTGTTTCTCATACTAGATGCAAAACCGTCGGGAAACTTCTGTGCCTTCAGCCAGTCAAGAAAAATAGTCCGCTTTTCCGGTGTTAGAGTGTACTTTCCCCGTTTCAATATTTTTTTACCATTTCTCTCAGTCAACCACAAGTCTTTTCTAATCTTCAATTTCTCAAGATCCAGTCTCGCTTTCACGTTATCTTTGTTAACTTTCCCATCAAGACCTATAACTGTACCGAGCAGAGCATCACACACGTTTTTCTCGCAATGCATAACGTCAATGTTATGTTTCAACAAGTTTTCAGACCAATAAGGTAAACGATAGAAAATACTCTTTTTCTTCCAATTGAATCGTCGATTAACATCTTGTTTCACGATCTTTCCCCCAAAATCCTTGTGTTTACCGGGAAACACAATGGGAAGCCCATCTAACTGTGTCTGAATACTTGCAGGACTATATTTCTTCGGTGGGGCCTATCATCGGGTTCCTTGTACAAAACACATTCTCTTCTAAATCGATGTCCGGCAGGTAACCAACGTCTATGGTCAAAGTAAACAATCCCTTTGTTCACACTCAATGACGGAGTATGATCCATGCATTCGGGACAAGCTTTGTAACCTTGACCCGACCATCCCGAAGTGTATGACCTAGCGGGGAAATCATTAGTGGTAGACAACAAACAAACCTTCATCGTAAACTCTTCTTTCTTGTGGGCATCATACGTAACGATCCCTTTATCCCACAACTCTTCCAACTCATCTATAACAGGACGAAGAAAGACATCCATGTCCTTACTAGGTGAACGGGGTCCCGGAATCAACAAACAAAGTTGGAATGTGGTTTCCTTCATGCATACCCACGGGGGAAAGTTATATACGGTTAATATGACTGGCCACATGCTATACGAGTTGTTCTGCATAGAGAAAGGACAAAACCCATCGATTCCAAGACCCAGATTTACGTTACGAGGTTCACTAGCAAACTCAGGGTGTAGCGCTGCAAATCTCTTCCAACTATCACCATCAACCGGATGACGCAACACATCCGGATCGGCACTGTTACAGGTATGGTGCCAAATCATGTCTTCAGCGGTGTGCTTTGAAGCGTATAGTCGCTGTAATCTAGGAGCAATCGGAAAGTATCGAAGCTTCTTATGCGGTACTTTGATACCCTTCTTTGGGTCCCATCTAGACTCGCTACAAACTGGACACTTATCAAGGTCTTTGTTTTCTTTGTAATAAATAACACAATCGTTCAAACAAACGTCGATGGTAACATACCCCATACCCAAACTTTTCAACTTCTTGTTGCATGCTTCATAAGATTCGGGCAAATTGTGAGGTTTAGGCAAAATACGACCCAACAACTCCAGTAGCTCGGTGAATGAGGTGTTAGTCCATTTGTTCTTTACTTTTACGTGCATTAGCTTGGCAATGAAATTCAACGAACTCATCGATTCACAACCAGGAAATAATTCTGTCTCCAATTCTTAGAACAATGTGTCAAAACTGCTTCGACTTGGGAATTTGTGCATCTCTCATCTCGGTGTCTCCCGGATGTCCACCAACATCGTAACTCTGTCTCACATCGTCATAAACATGCTGGATTTCATTTACTATAATTGGATCTTTACTTGCAGGGGGTGTATGTGTTTGTATCGCTTTCTCACCGTGTTTTGTCCAAACCTTATAATCATGGTTAAATCCCTCTCTTAGAAGGTGGGCCATAACAGCTTCGGTTTTTAATCGACAAAAATTATTACACTTCTTACACGGACAAGACAAGTAACCGGTATAACCTCTACTTTTCTTAGCAAAATCGATAAATTTATAAACCCCAAAAATATATTCACCATCTAACACATTCGTCAATTCGATCCAACTCTTATCGATACTCATGTCCGAACTCGATGCCATCTCTTAACAACAAGTTGAGTAAACTATGCGACTACATTAATAAAATAAAATAAAATACATAATTATTACAACCCAATGAATAAAATGAATAAAAATTACAACACAATAAACAAAATAAAAAAACTTACAAACTCATTGAATGAATAAATATTACAAACCATTGAATTAATAAATATTACAAACCATTAAAAGAATAAATATTACATAGCATTAAATGAATGAATATATAAAAAAAAAGAACAAAGAATTAAATAAACAAGTAAAAATATATGAGCACAAAATATAAATTCACATAACACATGCATAATCAACCAACAAATATTTAATTCATTAACCTAATCATATGGTATATCAACTTGCTAATATAATCAAATAAATACAAAATTTAAAAAGCATGAAATTTAATGGAAATACCTTGAATTGGATGGATAAATTGAAGAGTGATGTTAATTCCCCACCAAGAAAGTTGTATTAATTCACCTAATCAAACCATATAGAAAGAATAAAACACAATTAGCATTTAAAAAAATAAATTAAAAGGTGAATTTCATGCAATTATTACCTTAAATTGTGTGATGAAAGATGATATTAATGGAGCCCCACTTTGATTATTGAACCAAGAATGATGCAAGATGAAGTGGAGAAGCAATTACAAAAAAAATGGAATTTAGTTGAGTTTTTGGGAGAAAATCGGAGGATTTTTTTGGGTGTTTTATGTGTAATGTGGGTTAAAAACCTGCTGTATCCATAAAATAGGATCCACGATTAGCAACGATTTACGGGTCGTGGTTAAACACAAAGGGTCGTCGCTAATCTTCAAAATAGCGACGAATTGTAGTGTCGCTAAGATAGCGACGACATTTCGGCTATTAAAAAAAAATTCAATAAGAAATTAAAAATATTTCGCGGCGAAAATCCAAGTAATAGCGACAAATTCAGTTGTCGCTAATTAACGACACTGTAATTTTCGCCGCTAAGTTATTGTCGTCGCTAACTTCGACCGCTTAACGACGAATTACGGGTCGTCGCTAATTTGTCGTGGGTAAACACCGCAAATCCAGTAGTGTAAAATCAAAGGAACTTAGCGACGAATTTTTCGTTTAAAAGAAAATTAAAAAAAAAACGATAATTACAACGAAACATGTGTTTTTACCAACGAAATTAGGTCGTCGCTAACCAGGAAAATTAGTAGCGACGAATTTTTAATTGTTTTCTGACTTAATCGTATTGTGTCGCCGCTAACAAGAAAGATTATTTCCGACGATTTTCTTTGTTGTTAACCATTTGTCGTCCTTAATAGAGTTATCTAGCGACGAAACGCGGATCGCCGCTAAAATTGTCGTCCATAAAGAGCATATATATATATATATATATATATATATATATATATATATATATATAGTAGTGGTAAGCTGAAACTAATGACAACTGACTCTGAACTTCCTCCCCAAATATATGATGTTTCTGCTCTTGTTTCTGAAAGAGATCACTACAAGGGTTAACCTATTTTGGTCACTATGTAATGACTTCATTCATTGAATCAACCGACGGACGATAGCTAAAACTTGGATTGATGAGGGCCTTAAATAGATGGACTTTTAATACTCGTATATCCTGAGACCCAGAACTAAAAGTTTTCGTCAATTTATGCAATATAATTACATCATACTTAACCATTTACAAGGACATATTGATACAATTAAAATGTAAGTTTACCAAAATTTACTGTGTGTTGATGGTCGTTGAATTTATCTTGTTCTTTTCGGTAAAATTGCCATATTAGAATATATATTGCACTCTAAAGGCAAATTTCCATTAAAAAATGCAAATGTGTAACTATTATATATATCGAAACTAAGCTAATTGCACGGATTAATTATATTACATTTTCATGCTCTTTTTGTTTTTCTTGAAAGACTTTAAATATTCATTCAGGATCTTAATATCGCTGCTAAGTACCCTACACCATTACTGATAAATTCGCCAAGATTTTCTGCAATTCACTTGGCCTGCAAGGAATAGTTAGGGCACCCCCATGATTAAAACCATATTCTTCAGCAGCTTGTTCCAAAAGCGTTAAAAAACAAGGGTATGTTAGATAACTTAATGGAACCACAAATCGTTTATTTTCATCATCATTAACAGCTATAACAGCAACATGTCCTTCTTTAACATCGTCTGGTACGTAATTTGAGCTGTTTATTTCTTCATAATTTTCTGCTTCATACACCGTTTTCTTGCCTGGTAAAAGACTCTTCTGTATCTTCTCTACCACCATTTTAAGCTTCACAATACCATTCTTACTTTTTCCATTAGTTATTGCTTTTGCCATTGAGATATATGATCTTTTACTTTCTTTCTTTCTTTGGACTATTTTTATTTGTTTTGAATAGCTCACGATGGTTTTACTCAGAATTTCTGCTTCCGTATTTATAGGGTTATCGAGGTGACGAGTGAGATATTGTGATGGAGAGGTTATCCTAAAAATAAGACAAAATTGCTCACATGAATTTAAGGGTTTTAAAATTGAGTAATGATATGTTTTTTTTTGGTTATTTTTAGTTCTAAGAAGATTATAAATCTAATAGTTAGATTAAGTAAATGCGAGCTAAATTTTAGATTATGAAGAGATGGGATCTATTTTAATTTTTAACGTTTACCTTAAAAATTCAAGCAGATTTTTCACTATAGTTGGGGAGGCTTCAGCTCAACCACCTTATCCTCTTCTACTTAAATATATTCAAGGTCTGAAACCTATGGCTAAAAAACTAAGATTAAAAATATGATAAAACAAAAAATAAAAGGCCTTTAACTGCAACGTGCAGAATTAAAAACTAAAAAGAACCTTTATAACCGTATTATGAACTTTTGGGTAATTCAGTCAAACCCACGTTTTCTACACTCATCCTAAGGAGAGGAGAGAAACTGTTGATCTTACGGCTCAAATTAGGAAGAGTATTGTAAAAAACAGTGCATGTTAAACAGCTCTAGTCCCATCAATGTAACGTCGCTTTTAGCTATAGTCACTACTGCCTGCTTCCAATTATTTAGCAACAAGCTTTTATAAAGGCATAAAGATCCTCAAAAAGCACTTCGTGGCACTTTTAGTTGATACTTAATAGTAATCGCTCATATTAATACTATTTGAAAGATACTATTCATACAACTGTTTGTAATGTAATGTTTCTTCATAATGTAATTAGAGTAGGAATTAATGTTGCATCGAAACAATTTGATTGAACAATTCAGTGACTTCTAAAATACTTTCTCCAGAAACAATATTTTATTTTAAAAGTGTAGGGTAATGATACATATGCTAAAGTATGATCAATGAAGTTTTTATTTTACATTTTGAAAATTAGATTTAAAGATTCAATTTAGAGACTTATTGTTAAATTAGAGTTTTCAAAACATTATCAACACTAATGAATAATTATAAATTTTATATTAAATTAATTATTAAAAAAAATAAAAATACATTGATTACTTATTATATATATAATTAATTAATTTAATATTAAATAAATTATTTAAAAAAAGATTTTACTTTAAATAGTTTTTTCATAAGAATATGTTGTCAGATTTGACAAAAAATATAAAAAAAAGAGTCTCTGTATTCAATTTTGAGAAGTCTCTAAATTACTATTGGTATTGATGTTTTTAGTCTTTTCTGTTTTTGGGTCTTCAAAAGCAACTTTTGCAGACCCCATTGGTTATGCCCTTATCGACATCACTTTTGCCAACCGCCCGGCGGTGTAATTGCTAGTTACAGAAATTTTGACGACTAATAATCATAGCCAGAAGTAAATAAATAAATTATTTGAGCCTTTTGACTAGCACAGATGTGGCCGCTATAGATGTATCAACAATTAGCGTTTACGTCATTGGTTCTTAATATTTTCTTAAAATTAAAAAAATCAAAATTAACACTAGACACCAAGAGATCATTAGTAACGATCATTTATCAACGACAACCAGAGTGGTCGGTAAAAGTACATTAAGAAAAGTACTTCTATAATGATCGCTAAAAATTATAAAACTTTTAGCAACCACGAAGTCGGTAAAAAAATTTCTTGCGAGCGACCATCCCCGGCGGTCGCAGAAGGGTTGTCAAATAAATATACAACGGATTGGGCAAAAACTTACACAATCAACATTTTTCCATTTTCTTAAAACACTTTTCAATTAAAAAAACCCCTGTTTCGAAAAATTCTCACAATAAAACAACCAATTGCCACCACTTAATTTCACATTTCTAAATTCTCAGTTTAGAAATGAATTAAAAACATTTAATTTAAACTAATATAATCATTGAATAACATAACTCATACTAACCTTTTCAATTTCACATTTCTAAACTGAGAATTAAAAAAAACCCAGTTTCGAAAAATTCTCACAATAAAACAACCAATTGCGAGCGACCATCCCCAGCGGTCGTCTAATTTTGTAGCGAAACTGATGTATATAAAGGTAAGAATTAAGTGGACAAATACTTTGTTCATGGAACTCATACAGTTGTTTAATCGGGTTTTCCCCGATAAATATACCTTACCCTCATAGTATGAAGACTCTAACAAGAAGTCATATAGTTTGAGTTTAGGGTACGATATAATTGATGATTGTTTGAGCGATTGTGTCTTGTGTCGAGATGGTTCTAAATCATTAGAGGCATGTCTGATTTGTAAGGTATCTAGGTAGGAACGAAAGAAGGGGAAGAGAGTCTCGTATAAGAAATTATGTTATTTTTCCATCACCTCGAGATTACAGCGATTGTGCGCATCGATGCACACTGCAAATGGAATGATTTATCACAAGATTACGAAATATCTGAACAATGATATTTTACGTCATCCTATTGATAGCCTTAGTTGGAAAATGTTTGATGAGAGTCACCTAAAGTATGTTATAGAGGCTCGTAATATCGTTTTTGTTTTCCACTTGATGGATTTTGTCAAATCTTAGGACAAAACAATCCATATAGCATGTGGCCAATGATATTAACAGTTTTGAACTTACCTCCGTGGTTGTGCATGAAAAAAATCAATGCTCATGTTAACGTTATTGATTATTGGTCCAGGTTGTCCTAGGAAAGATTTGGATGTATTATTTTGGCCTATGATGGATGAGATGAATATGTTGTGGGGTCCAGGCATCCTTGCTTAGAAGAAGAAAGTGTTTGTGTTGCGTGGTTGCAGAGTTTATACAGTTAATGATTATCTAGTGAGATTGTACTCATTGGTTGTTTGGGTAAAGATTACAAGGCGTGCCTGGATGATTGGATTATGCGCCTTCCCTCCGAGTTGAAAAAGGGATAGTATATTTCAATCACAGACAATGGTTATCAATCTCACCTTTGTTTAAAAAAAACTTTGTATCCGAAGAGCGAATATAGATCTCCTTTTAGGAAGTATAGTCCAGACAGTATCCAAGCACAATTCGACGGTTTGACCTTTGTGTCTCTAGGAAAACACAAAGATTTTGGTGGCAAGGTAATCAAGAGAACAAGTATTCAATATTAACTATAAGAAGAAGAGTATATTCTACGAGTTACCTTGTTGGCGAAAAACTTGTTAAAACACAACATCAATGTTATGCATTATTAGAATAATGTATGTGATAACTTAGTTGGTACATTTGTGGTTCTTGACGGCAAATTAATAAAGACAACATGAAGGCGAGACAAGATTTGAAGCATCTGAGCATTCGAGTGGTTGTCTACAGATTCGAGGGGTAGGGTGATGCAAATGAAAAGAAAGTATATTACGATTCTGGATAAGCAAAAGGATTTTCCAATATAGTTGAAGGACCAGAAGTTTCTAGATAGTTTTGCATCTACTTTGAGAAATAATGTTGCGATTGATCCCGAGAAGATCATCAGAATGAAATTCCACGATTGTCACATCATGATGCAGTTCTTGTTTGATACTAGTATGTTAGATTTGCTTGATGGTTTGTGTAATGTTTCCCATAGGAATTTGAGTATCCAAGAATTGCAAAAAATGATGTTATTATTTAGAGGTGTCGGTTTGAGATCATATTCTCACCATCTCTTTTTGATATCATGATTCATCCAGTCGTTTACTTGTACGACGAAGCAATACTTGGTGGACCAGTCCGGATACGTTGAATGTACCCGTTAAAGCGTTATTTGAAGAAGTTAAAGGAGTATATACGAAATGTGTCAAGGCCAGAATGTTTCATAGCCGAGGGTTATGTCGTGGAGGAGACTTTGACGTTCACATTCTGTTATACATAGGAGGAAACAACCTAGTTTAATCATGCTAGCGAATTTGCAGATCCATTTTCAAAACCAAGAGAGATATCGATTTTCAAAGTCAAACTCACCCGATCAGGAAAAAAGGTTGTGTTTACCTTCCCCAAATTGATCATGTCAGGCTTGTTTGGTGCATTCTGCGATCTTATGATGATATTCCAGTTTATATAGAGGACACTCTTAATTATCCCTGCACTTTGTTACTTTCTTATTCTTATTAATCTTGTACCAAAAATATTTTTTTATTTCAGGGAACAGAAGTCGATGAAGGTTGCAGATGGTCATGTAGATGTGGAAATAACTCATCGAAGTAGATTTCACGATTGGTTCTTAGATAAGGTAAACTATATTTCAAAATCAAAGCATTAATTAAGATAGTGCAACTCACTAACTTTTCTATTATTAGGTGGTTTGCGTGAAGGAAACATGTGATCCAATAGTAATAAGAATTCAAGTATGTGGCTAACGGTTTTAACCGTGCAGTGTGAAAATATGATTTGTGTGTCATAAATAGGGTGAGGTGGGTCACGTGTGAGAAATATGAAAAATGTGTCACTGCAAATTTAGGGGTTTGTTGTTCTACCAAACGAGTTCATTAGTATGGTGAATTAGTTAACAAATTCAAAGTAAATTTCTCAAAATAATGTCCGGTAACGGTCTTCGAGTGCAAATGGTATAACACTGGGAAAGGAAAAATTTACAATGAACACGATGTGAACAAATCGACACTAGTTAATATTGGTACTAAGATGAGACATACATTCTAGTGAATCAAGCAAATATGGTATTCTACATTGATGGTCTAGTTCACAAAAATAAATCTCAACGCGGTGCCCGAAAAGTTGTTTGGGAAGTGAGTGGTCGTCAACGTTGGAGTGTCGTGTCGATATTTGATACCTCTGAACCGATACCTATTATGAATGACACCACATAGATATATGTATTAAGCATGAATAACGAATAATACACTGAATTCGATCAAGTGAGATTAAAGAACAATTCAACTATTGTAGATGATGAGTAAGAGCTAAACGATATATACTTGTGACGAGTAAGAGCTAAACGATATATTCTTGTGACGAGTAAGTAGATGAGATTTATATCCACCAGACAATGCATACATATTATGATGATGAGTTTAATTTAGTTGAGATGAATGGATACGAGATAGGCTAATAGTATAAGTTGATTTTTTTTTAAAAATTTGTATAGCAAAATCACTTATATGTGCTGATTATTCACTTTTGGTGGTTTTTGTTGAGAATTTCAGATTTATTATATTTTTGGTTTAATTTGGATTTAGCATGTCCGGTAACAAAGAAATGTAAGTAAATAAATACTTATAAAAATATATAAACCTTTAGCTACTACAAAGTAGCCGCAAAAGGTATTGAAGTCTTAGCGAGCACAAATTAGTTGCTAAAGTTAAAAAGTACTAGTGAACATTGTGTGGTTGCAAAATGTCTTCAAGTACTAGCGACCGCTGGAGATAGCTAAAGGACTTTAACTTTAGCAAGGATTAAGGTGGTCAATAAAGGTAGCACATTTAGCGACCACAATGGTGGTCTCTCGACAAAGGATTACCTCTAAATCTCAGCCTATGTTGTAAATCTCCCCGCCTAGGCGTCAACTCCCCCACTCAGCCGCTTACGCCTAGTTAAAATTATAGAAGTTTTTTTCTAGCTCCTTAGTCGCTGTGGAATAGGCGCATAGCCCGTCTAGGCGCCGATTAATTGCAAAAAATGGCCGACTAGGCGCCGATTAATGGCAAAACATGCCCACATAGGCCTTCTTGTTATTTTTCTTATTCTCGAGAATTCTTTAATTGATATTATAACTCAATTTTTAGTATTTTTATATTTACTATAGTGTTGTTAGATGAATTTTATGACTTAAATATTTAAAACTGCTATAATCTCTACATATATATTACTAAATATACAAACTTACACAACGGGATTCAAAACCGCCTAGGCGCTAGACCCAAGTTGACCGCCTAGCGCCCAAAACCGAGATCTACAGTGTAAATCTCAGCCACTAGCGGCGAACCTTTACCGACCAATTTTATGACCACTAACGAACAACTGGGCAGTCTCTTGTGGTAAATCCAGCAACAATATGTATATTATCTAACATATCACTCATAACAACATGATTCGTGATTTGATTTGGGAGTGAATATACATTTTATTTAAAATCTAATTCTAAATAACTTCCAATCAAATTCTAATCTATATAATTTATAGGCTGGGTGGTATACTCTTCTAAAGAAACACAAAACAAATAAATCAACCCATAGTTTATAAAAAAACGAAAATATATTTGACATGATACCATCCCTAATTAGTTGAGTATTACATTTTGTGAACTAAAAAATAAAGCATCTTTAGTAATGCAAAATAAAAAAAAAATGATGCAAAATAGTGATTATAATAATTTAATACTAGAGATTAGTGTTAATCTCCTTGGTTGCTAATTGGATTTTTCTTTTTTTTTTAATTATTTCAAAAATTTAATATTGGAAAAATATAGTTTTTTTTCAATACAACCGTAGCCTAGTGGAGGATTAGAAGGTTTCCTATTAAGCCCCTGCTGGGGTTAACTAATGTAGCTTTAGGGGTGGACCATCCACTATGATCTCTCGTTATAAGTCTCCACAACCCATCTAGTGGATCAACATACAAGACCAGACCTTCCAAGCATGTTTCACCTAACTTAGCCATCTAATCCGCTCACATAGTCGTCTCTCGATAGATATGTGCAATCTCAAACTGCTCGTTACTCATCAAAATCTCTCTATATGACTCAAGTATAGCCCAGACTGTCATCCGGAACTTCCACCGTCCTTCAGTAACCCATGAAATTCAAGCACCTATGTCTTAATAAAAAGTGATTTATATCCTTAACCCACAACAATCTGTAGTCCAAAGTCTAAAACAAAAAGCTCAGGCTGAAAAGGCGATCTAACTTTGCAAGCCCCTGTAAAACCGCCCAAATATGTCTCATTGTTATCTATAAAGATACCTCCAATCCGGACCTTCAACTGATTAGTCTTGTAGGATCCCTATATATTAAGTTTCACCGTAACTCTCGGTTCCAACCATTTCACAAGTGTACTTTTTGTCGACACAATTAATCCATCATGTCACTTATTTCCCCCAAGCCCAAATATTATCAAGGGTCGTATTACACATCATTACACATAATTCACTAACCGAATTTTGTCTAAAGTTTTGCTCAAAGTAGTTTGTGTTTTGTTCCATCCACACATGCCAACAAAATGTCGTTAAAATTCTTCTTACTTATAATCATTCAACCACTCTAGATGATGACAAAACATGCTACCACCACTCATTACTATGTTGATAAGCTTCACAACCTACTACAATCCATTGCTGGTGCAGCTTAGTACCAACTTGTTGTTCCATACTTCCTAGAGCATGTAAGCCACCTATCGTGGGCTTTTCTACTAGCCTAAAGGACTGATCCGAACCTTCCCCCCACCCGCCCGTCCCTCTCTGATGACTTAGGAGCTTAATTGAGATGGAAATTAGTTAAAAAAATTAATGTGTAACTGTCTCACTCCTGGACTGAGTCTTATAGCTTGAAATTTAATTTACAGGTCCCAGCACTACAACATTACAAATGGTAACAAAAATAACCTCCTTATGTCACTGGCCATATTTTTCTTCACCTAGTACTTGTACAACTTTCCCAAAGCTCCCCTGTATTTTACACAATCTCACAAGATACGTAGTGATGTCTCCTACATTATCCCACATCTTTCAGACATCGATAATTCCAACACCCCCTCACGCAAAGATTCCCGACAGTCTATGCTGTAGATCTCGGTTTCGTGGCCTAGGTGGTTGACCGGGGCCTAGCGCCTAGGCGGGATTATACGGGGACTAAGCAGGATTAGGCGGTTTTGAATCTCGTTGCGTAATTTTGTATATTTAGTAATATAGTCATAGTAACTATAATAATTGTAACTATTTAAGTTATAAATTCATCTAACAACACTATAGTAACTATACAAATACTAAAATTTGAGTAATAATATCAAATCAAGAATTCTCGAGAATAAAAAATAAAAAGATGGCCTAGGCGACTATTTTTCGCCATTAATCGGCGTCTAGGCATGCTAGGCGCCTCTTTCACGGCGCCTAGGCGGCGATTTCTACAACATAACCGACAGTAGGAAGTCTCTCATTCACCGCACGCCACAGTAGGACCTGGACTCTTTGTAGACACTTAAGTGAACATATAATATCCCATTTGAATTCTACTTCCTTATTTGACTGTATTAAGGATTTATAAGTCGTTTTGATCAGGAAAACTCCTGACAATTCAGATCTCTATTTGTACCCACTCCCTTGACCATTAGTAATCTCTACCAACCCTTCACCTAACACATATCGGCCAACCTATATATATTTCACATACTAGACCTTCAACATAATTTTCTTAAAGCCACATATAAATAATTTTGATTAAATGTGGCAACCAAGAGGTTTTGGACATTCTAAATGAGTATCCATCCTAACTTTGTGATTTGCGATATATTCTCGCCCCTTGAAGGCCTAAACCCCTTCCTTCTTCGACCTACACTGTTTGTCACAAGAGATCTAGTGTAATTTCCTCGCATCACTCGACAAAAATGAAGTCACGAATGATCCGGTCAATTTCATTACATTTTCATAGTCAATATTATATAGGTTGGTAGGTTGGTATTTCACTCAAAACAAACTACGTTAATATTATATTCCCAGCTAGAGTGAGATTATAGGACTTCTAGCTGGGTAGCCTGTGTTGCATGCTTCATGTGATATTTCAAAGAATTCGCTAGGTAGGCACCTTGATCGGATAGATGTCCGTAAGTATGAACCTAGAGACTCGCTAAAACAATAAACACTACGATTAGTCAGCGATTCTTTTGCCTTTTGAGATACATGTTTCGTAAAATAGATTAAACACTTTTCCTCACTTATTTTTTACCTAACATCATCACAAAAAATCTTCATGAATCCATTAATAAAATCAATTTGACTCTCTGATTCCTATGCAAATAAGATCAAATCGTCTGTAAGATGTATGTGAGAAATCGGGGGCCCTTGATGGTGGAGGGGAATGGGAACCTATTATCAACTATCACATAACCCATGTATTAGAATAAATAAATGTTCCATACACATTACAAATATGTAAAAAACAAGGGATCTCCCTTGCGAATACCCTTCTAGAAGTAAACAAATCTAGAAGTTCCACATTCCATAGGACATGAATCATTTTAGTATGCATAGCCGACATGATGAAGTCAAACCAAGTCACCAGAAAAACCAAACTATAAAATTCTGTCCTTGATAAACCTCTAACTTAGTTTATCATACATTTTATCCAAGTTAATATTAACTTCCATGTATCCAAAAATTACATGTTACTTTTGGCATCCTATGATCCACAACCTGAACCAGAATCATGTTATTTGTAGTTGAACACCTTGGAAGAAAACTACTCTAATTTGGTCAAATTCGTTTAGCTTGTAACAAACAAACAAACTATATTCATCATTTCCTTCAAAATAAACTTGACCAGAACATTAAACAAAATTATTAGGAGTAGTTGACTTACCTTCTCTATATTAGCTACCTTCAAAATCAAATGAATAATGGTCTCGTTAAGGAGGGTGAGATCATCTTTACTTCAATAGAGTCTATAACCATTCAACAAACAACCGGTATAATTGTATCCTAACAGTTTAGATAATAGGTCATTGACATTTCATCTGGTCCTGAAGCTTTTGTCGGATACCATTGAAACACATAAATTTAGTTATTTTCATTTGTTATGCCCTTTGGCAGTCATGTTGCCTTGATCACCCCAAACCGAGAGATATAAGGTAAAAAAATGGGCCAATGAACTCTTGTAATGAAGAATAGAGTTTTTATCAAAACAGCGTACCAAATCCTATGACGCCTTTAGTTAAAAAATCTGCTCTTCTTTCGAATCTTTCAATTGTGTAATCTTCAGGGTCCTTTGAATGGTAGATAGATGGTAGAAATGCGTATTTCAGTCGCCCGATCTAGCCCACTTCTCCTTCGATCGCTGAAACCACAACATTTCCTCCTCATCCAATGCATTCAAGTATTCATCTTGAAGTCTCTTTTCAAGCTAGAATAATATAAAGTTATAAAATTGTTGAAGTGAAATATGAATACCTCAGAGTCTCACTAAAAGTAGTCTTTTCCTCCTGTCAAGAACTTCAAATACGTCAGTCTCCCAATTATGAAAATATCCATGTATGTCCACAATACTATCACCCAAATCCACGTGGCTCGCACCCTACTTGGTATAGAAAAACATTTAAACCTCTTATGCAAACACCATGTTGGTTTAAAGCTATACATGGGGTTATGCGCTTCCAATCGATAGAATTTATATCAGAATAGGTGCATGATCAGAGTGTAAAAGATATAGATGGCTAACCGTTTCTAACGAGTTATGGGACGACACCATGAAAATCGAGATCCGTAAGCTCTATCCAAAAAAATTATGATCCTTTGTCCAGTATTCCAATATTTACACAAAGTGACCTCGAAACCTCAAAACCCAAATCAATCAAACCACAGCTATGCCACCACTCTTTGAATTTTTCTCATCCTTCTAGTGACCCGGGTACACCTCCTTTTTTATCTTCAAATTTTCCTACTTGATTAAAATTCCCCGTGACAAGTCAGGGAATCTCTATGTTGCAAAAGTCTTGACTGAGAGCTCCCCAAGGTTCTACCCACTCTGCTCAATGCATTCTTGCGTAAATAGCTGAGAAGACCCACGATTCTCAATCACTCATCGACACCTCTATGTTAATCAATTGACGTCCCGTAGACAAGACTTAAGCGCTCACATTTAAATCGTCCCACAACAGGCATATACATCATTTGGAAGTCATTTCTTCAACTCTTGAAGAATCAGCTTTCCCAAAACTTCGTATGATCTCATTTGCTTTCTCGCCACTAAATCTTGGTTCCACAATGACTTCCAACCAAACTCGATATACTCTCATCATTTCTCGTAATACCGTTGAAAGTTTGAAGCTACTTTTCCATGACAATTCTACATTGATATATGTGTGTGTGTGTATATATATAATGATAAATACCTCCGTCCACATTGATTGCTACTTGGTGTACATATTAAGGAAACTAATATTAGTAAGAAATGATAAAAAGATAAGTTAGGAAATACCAAACTAATAATTTTTTATGGAATGAAGGAATATTTTTTTTTATTAATTAATATTCTTTTTCAATTTTGAATAATTTTAAAAATTATACTAGAGCACTTTCAAAAGTAACTGAAGTCACTACAAATACACTTCCATAATTTGTTGACTTCCAAATTCGTAAATCTTGATTAACCAGAGGTGATATTCTCTTGCTTTCGTTTCCGTTTCACAAGTCACTTGTGTTTTGAAGAATCGATACATTAAAAGGAATAACATAATCATTGATTAGGTGATATAACAAAAGATAACGGGTCTTAAATTAATAAAAATAGTAAAAAAGGCCCAATACTATGTAATTTAATCACACTTTCCAATCTAGCTAGAGGATATCGTGTCAAAATCATGTTTATTGAAATTTAAAATATATATGGTTCACTTTTTGATTGGAGGGTCTTCTTTCTTTTATATCTCATTTTAAATATGCATATAATTATAAAACACCAATTAAATTTTTTGATTGGAGGGCCTTCTTTCATTAATATCTCATTTTAAATATGCATATAATTATAAAATATCAATTAAATAGATTCTGGTTTTATTTATCTACACATCCTGAAGATCATATCTAAATCTATTTTTTATTCCAATGTGATGAATTTTCTCCCCCGAATTAAGATGAATAAGGTCAAATTTGTTTATTTTCGGTCGGACATTTATTTTTGCTTTAAATTAGCTATTTTTCCCTTATACTAAAGATTGATGTGTTGAAATTTTACTAACAAATAATTTTAAGGTGAAATTAGTTTGATATCTAACTAAACCTAACTTTAGTGTTTAAAAAATAAATTAAAGCTATACAACACACCTATCAATCATCAATATGCAATCGAATGGATAAGTGATGGTTTAACGGTAATCTGAACCATCAAGGTTTCTTCTAAATTAGATTGAAAATAAAAAGCGTTGCCGACTAACGTAAATAGAGTTGAGATGCACATAGATACAAATGCTACCTATGAGTTGTGCAATAAAGAAAAGGACTTTGTTGAACACTTGATCTTCCATTGCCACCACACTAGAACGTTTTGGATGAGTAGTCCTCTCAACCATCTTCCTTTAAAGTCTCTACCACTTGTGTCAACGAGTGAATCCTTCTACTCCACGATTATGCATATGCGATTCACGGAGCGACAAACGGAGATGAAACCCTTTGTTTCGCTGCCTATTTGGTTTGGAATATCTTGAACTAACATAAATAATTTATATCTTTATATAGTAATACTTGACCCGATCTTCCGTTCACCGTTAATAATATTTTTCGTTCTTAAATTATTTAAATATTCTTTGTTAAAATATAATATATATATATATATATATATATATATATATATATATATATATATATATATATATATATATTCCTACTAAACATTGTTGTTTTCTTTCTCTACAAAGATACGTTATTTTGTCGTTTTTGGATTATGTAAAGTGTTCTTAGTGATAGCTAACCATCAATTGGAAAGCTCAAAAGTGATCTAGGGACCCTAAGCTGGCACGCGAATGTTTTCTCCATGATATGAGCTGGAAATTTATTAAAAGTGCAAAATCATGAAATGATTTGTCTTTTCTTCCAAAAGGTGGATATCATAATTGATTGGTCTACGAGTGCACCTTAAATATATAGACATGCACAATAAATGCATACGAGAGAACCATGTGGTAAATAGTAAGAGGGTTTGTTACGATTGTTTTTGGCATTCCATTTTTTCTATGAAATATATGCATTGACTAAAAAACTCAGGGGCAGATTTAAGAGGAACGGTAGCCCCAACTAAATATTTCTACACCCTGTTTTTGTATACTAGAACTCATTCAAGCTTTATATTTGTGGCTAAGTGATGATTGAACAACCCTTATTTTCCCTGAATAAACTGATTTAATTTTGAAGTTGCATGTGTAACCAAAACTGAAAATTAAAAGATTCATCTGGTATACATGACTGTAAAAAAACTTTACATTTTTTAAAGTGATTATAGATAATACATGTGTGGAAATTGTGAAACTTCTCTTCAAGAACATTTTCTATATTTCTGTATTTCTATCTAATATCAAGAGATGTTTTTTTATTTTTTATTTTGTATGTTACCATTCTTAAACATGTAACTGGTATTTTTTATTTAGTTTGTAGAAGTATAAGTGATATTTTCTTTAGTTTTATTACTTACTTTTCTATCATTTTAGATAACGATCATCTATATATAAGTTAACTATCGATGTAGAACTTTGATGGACCCTCTCGCAAACAATGTTATTATTAGTAACTAAGTAACTAATCCAAGTATTTGTAATATCATTAGTAATATTGTAAAACTTGTATTCTGATTCTCTCCTTTACTGCGAGAGAAAGAATAAAATCGCTGATTGGATAGCCAAAAACATATATCAGATAAGTATGTTAAGAATTGGTTAACTCTTTATCCAACTGAATTAGCGAATTTATTAGATTTTGATGTGTAATAGGTTGTAGTATTTTTTATTATCAAAGAAAAAAAGTTTACAAAAAAGAATAAGGGATTGTCTAACTTTAGTCATACTCCTATTACTTTTTTTTCTTTGAAATGAAAATCTATTTTACTTTACTGATATGTCAATTCACGTGCATTTTTATTGTTTTATCTTACAAAAAATCAAGTTAAATGCAGTGGGGGCTGAAGCCCCAGGCCCCGGGTTGAGAAACAAATCCATATGAAGAAGAAGAAGACTAAGATATGCATCAGGCGTACTAGTTGTGTCCCACAGTGTTCTGAGCCTTTATGTGTAGTAACATGCTTATGTTAAGAGTAATAAAACCATTTCCAGTAGTACCACGGAAATTGAACACATATTTCCAAACTCTTGTCAGTTGTGTAGTCATTCCATGTCTTGACGCTGTCACTAGCTAGTTTTAACGTTAATAGCATTAGAGTTTAAAAAAAAAAAAATCAATTCAGTTTAACTTATATTTTCTTTACAATTGTTAGTGAATATTATGTAATTTGTTGATTGTTCAAATATTGATCGTTATTACCACGTTTCTGGTGATCTGGTGCTAAAAGTAAAGTTAGAAGAGTCAGATTCTTAGAATATCCGCCCCAGGTGCATGGTGATACTCTTAATCTGAGCATATATTTAGTTTTGGACAAAAATCTGAATAATCAAACTTACAAGATAGGATCAGTTTATATTATGTTTACGTAGAAGCAAAACTATGCAAGCTGAAGTACATTGAACATATAGATTAGGAACTCAGATACATTTGATGACAAACCTAATTATAAACTTAAGGCAAACTTGTAAGAAAAAAAAAGGAACTTGGTAAACTTGTTATATGTCTAGGTGAGTTTTTACAATATGGATCTTGTGCAGATTCTCGGTTGGACAATAACAACTAGTCCTAATCGAGTGATCAAAGTAATGAATAAGCTGCATGTTTTGTTGTTTTAAAAAAAAAAATACAAATCTTTGTCTAATTTTTTTTTTCACTACAACAAATAGTATATCACTATAAACTATATATTTTCAGCAACACAATGATATTTTTAAATACCAAAATGGTCTCTAACTATATTTTTAGCAGTAATATTTGTCGCTATAAAGATAAAGTCGATAGAGACAAAAACAAATAATTTGGTACAAAAAGTGTCTTTAAAAACGAACTTATTGCTGTGAATAAATAGCAGCAAAATTAAGATTTTTAATTGTAAATTATTTTACCGTTAAAAATAATCTTTCTTGTAGTGTTTTTGATAAAAATTTAAAAAAAAAATAGCATTTGCCCTTCCTCCTTTCCCTCCTCAAACTAAAAATGCTTCGAATTTTACTGGTTTTCAATTTTTTCCCTTCATGTGGAGTTTAATCCAGGATCAGCCTGTCAAATTTGTTTGGGATACTAAAATTTGATTTTATTGTATATATCCTTCCTATGTCCATTTTAATTTGTCTATCTATTTGCTATATAAAGATTGAAAATAGTATTCAATTCTCTTACTCTTTATATAATATATAAAGATTATTGCCCAAAAAACACCTTAAGTTAGAATTAATTTCTTCTCACTCTAACCATCATTTTTTTCCCCATAAAAGGCATACATATTTTTGCTTTTTCATTTCCTTTTCCAATAAAAGAGTCGTTTGAGTTATAGGAAGTTTCCCACTACTCAAACGTTGGGTAATGGGAAGCTTCCCACTACTCAAACTTTAAGTAATGAGAATTTTCCCATTACTTGTTGTTCTTTAAAAAAGACGGTGTCTTTTATGGACAAAGGTGTAAAGTGGAAGGTACCTATTGGGCATTAACCCTATATATAATTAACCTTAATAAATATTATATACTTCCTATGTCCATTTTTGTCTACCCTTTTGGTATTCAAAAATTAAAAGTAGTATTAAATTCTCTTACTTTTTATATAATTAGCCTTAATAAATATTAAGATTATTTACAACAATATTTTTTCTATTATTTAATTCGAGTTAATATAAATAAAAATAAAAGTTTTGATATTAAAAAAAAAAAACAATCAATATTAGACACCTTACCATAGTGTTAGGTTGCATTGTCTAATTAGGTTAGAGGTAATGAAAGAAGGGTTTTATCTATGTACTCTTTAAAAAAGTGGTCGACATCAAATGCTATCACGCTTTGCAAACGGCAGAAAATGATACACATGTTACCGGGTTTTTCCAAGTCAAACATATTACATACCTGCAGAATATATACCTAAATATCTAAATAAAGTAATGATATTTTTTCATGGGAAATATCTGTAAGTATCTGGTTCGCTCTCAAATGAACTATTCACCTAAATAGTATTTGGAGATATTGTACAACCGACTTAATTACTGATAGCTATGAATACTTCAGACAGTTGTTGTTCATGCTGAGATTAGACTTGTATACTTAGTGACCCTGAGTGACAACGGAGCTAGGAATATTTGGTTAGAGGGCCTAATGAAAGTTTGGTCAACTTTCTTGATTTTTTTATTAACTTTTCTGCACAATAACTAATATTTTAATCGTGAAAACAATGATTTTTATATAATTAAATTACGAAAAATAATATTTTGACTTTTTTTTTTGCTGGGCAAGTAGCAATTTTTCTATTTCATCAAACATATCAGAGTACATATGGGCCTTTTGGGCCATTACAACGTAGGCTTAATAAATATTACAATTTGGGCCTACTAGCTATATCCCAATAAGGGTATTCTACTCTTGGGTTAAAAGCCCAAAACATAATAAGACAAATACACGACTTAATCAGAATCTACGAAGTCTAAGTACATTTTGTACTTTACCATATTCTCACCTACACCACTTCGTCTTCACTGAATCTATCTTCGCCATATCTTTCTCTCTCTGAAATCTTGCTAGGTTTTCGCGGAAGGCTGTTGATATTTCATCGAAAATACAGTCCTCAGCCTTGAACTCTTTCTTGAATACACGATTATTGCGTTCTATCCAAATCATATACACAGCAACCGAGAGCAAAACCCTCAAGATATTATCAGAGATTGAAGATCCACTGTGATTCTTGGTATACCACTCCATCAGTCGAGACCACTCATATATTCTTGTTGTTATCTCGTGTTGGATCAAGCATTTATTCCATATGCGTTGTGTGAATGAACAGTCCCAGAATAGGTGGTCTCTGTCCTCACTTTTACTTCCACAAAATTCACAAATAGGGTTAGAGATAATACCCCATGATAGTAGCCTCTGTTTTGTAGGTAATCGATCTATATGAGTTAGCCACAATATGAATTTATAGCGAAGCTGACTTTTTGATTTCCAGATAATCTTGTGCCATTCATTACCCATCTTTTTATCTCGGATTTGTTCATAGGCTTCCCGGAAGGTAAATTTCCCTTTTTTAGTAAATCTCCATTGAATTTTATCCTCTTCAGAACTATGACATTGTATATCTTTAGTAATTATCTCCATAAATTTGAATTTTGCAGGCCATTTCCATTTATTTTGATGAATAAAATCTGATAGTTTACCATCTGTAAAATAGCCTGAAACAAGGTTACTCCTTTGTATATCATTTAACCTCTGATTATTCGGTAACCAATAATCCCACCATAAAGATATGTTTTTGCCATTCCCAACACTATATTCAATGAATTTCTTAGCTACTGATCTAAGTTTAAGTATTTTTCTCCATCCCCAAGATGTATCCTGAGGAATTTCCACTTGCCAGAAGGATTTACCTTTCAATAGGTTCTGTTGCACCCAGTTAGACCATAGAGTATTTCTGGGGAAGCAGCAGTTCCATAATAGTTTGAGTATGGCTGTCTGGTTTTGGAGAAAGGGGTCTTTAATCCCTAATCCACCTTCATTAATTGGTAAGCAGATTGTACTCCAGGCTACCTTAACTCCACCCTTTGATTCGCTTGCCCCTTTCCATAAAAAAGAGGTTATCTTACTTTGTAACTCTTTTAATATTTTCTTTGGTATGGCAAATACACCAAACCAGTAAGAGGATATGTTACTAAGTACCATCTTTATTAACTGTAATCTTCCAGCAAAAGATAGGTGTTTAGAGCTCCAGTGATCTATTTGGGAAACCATTCTCTTAATGAGGGGCTTGCAATCCTCAACACTTAACCTTCCAGATATGAGAGGCACACCTAAGTATTTCATGGGTAGCTCACCTTCAGGTATATGTAGTATATTCCACATCTCCTCTTTTTGTAATTTAGTACAGCCTCCATAAAATATATTGCTCTTGCTATCACTTATCTGCAGGCCTGATAATCTATAAAATAGCTCCAGTCCCTGTTTAATTAAGATAGCTGATTCAATATTTGGCTTAAAGAACACCATGAGATCATCAGCAAACATAAGGTTGTTCAATTTCATGTTTTTACACCTCGGATGCCAATTAAACTCTCTTTTTTCACCAATTCTCTTGAGAATTTGTGTGAGGACCTCCATACATATCACAAAGAGGTAGGGAGATATAGGGTCCCCTTGTCTCAGGCCCCTAGCACCATTAAAAAAACCTTTAGGTGATCCATTAATAAGAATACTGTATGATGTTGTAGTAAGGCACATAGTGATCCATTTTATAAACTGTTCTGGATAACCAAAAGCTACTAATGTTTTGATTACAAACTCCCAATCTAAAGAATCATAAGCCTTCATAAGATCTAGTTTTAATGTGCATCTTTCTGATATTTGTGATCTTGAATAGCCTCTTACTAATTCTTGAGCAATTAATATATTTTCCCCAATATGCCTATCTTGCACAAAAGCTGATTGGTTATTGGATATAAGTTCAGGTAATGTGACTTTTAGCCTATTGGCCAAAATTTTTGAGATGCATTTATATATAATATTACAGCAAGCTATTGGCCTATAGCTTATTACTGATATAGGATTCTGAACTTTTGGGATGAGAGTTATAGCAGCTGAGTTCATCTCTTTCAGTAATGAGCTATCTCTCATAGTACTCATAACTGCTTTACACACATCTGGTCCTGTAATGTCCCATGTCTTTTTAAAGAAAGCTGATGTGTATCCATCAGGTCCAGGGCTCTTTGAGCTATCAATTGAGAATAAAGCTCTTTTTATTTCACCTTCAGTAACAGGTTGACTCAGGTGAGCTTTGTGTTCTTCTTTTATACTCTTATTGCATATTCTCCTTATCTCAGAAGGCTCTATTTTCTCTTGATTATTTCTTTGTGTTCCCAACAGGCCTTTATAATACTTAACAAACTCAGATGTAATCTCTGATTCATCCGCTGTAGTTGTACCATCCTCCTTAGTGATATTGGTTATACTGTTTTGAGCTTTTCTCCCATTTACCCATTTCATAAAATATGGTGTATTTAATTCACCATCAGTAATCCAAATGGCTCTAGATTTTTGCCTCACAATAGATTCTTCTTTAACCTTCTCTAAATGCAATTCCTCTAGAAGAGAATTCTCTTCTTTGAGAATAGCACTTGATTTATCACCATGTAGCCTTATACTCTGAACATCAGCTAATTTAGAATTCAAATGATTTATATTATTTGAAGTATTCTTAAAGTATTGATTATTAAATTCCTTTAATTTCTGCTTCAGATACTTCAACTTTTTTGAAAGGATAAACATTGGAGTACCCCTAAATTGAGTTTTCCATGCCTCTTCAACTAAAGGTCTGAACTTCTCATGTTCAATCCATATGTTGTAAAATCTAAAAGGTACTGGACCCTTACTCTTTCTTTGTAGTATCTGCAAATGTTGACTACAATGATCTGAGACCCCTGGAGGTTTTAAAACTAGACAAGTCTGTGGGAAAGTATCAATCCAATGTGAATTGACTAAAGTTCTATCAATTCTACTAGCTTTCATGTCAGTATCTGAGGCTCTATTTGTCCATGTATATTTTGGACCATTATATTTCAAATCAGTAAGCTCAAGGTCACTTATACACTGAATCATCTCTTCTGATCCCTTTGATAAAGCTGTACAATTAAGTCTCTCCTCTATTGATGTAATTTCATTAAAGTCCCCTTGGATTACCCAAGGATTATTCTGTATAATAGCTTCCCACCCCCTGAGAGTGCTCCATAAGTGATGTCTAAGGTTTACATCATTATGAGCATATACAGGGGAAAAATAAAACTCAGTGTTGGTTGAGATATGGACAACCTTGCATAGCATTGCCTGGTCTGTCATATCCATCACTGAAACATTTACTATTTTTGAGTCCCAGCAGGTCCATATTCTACCTTTAACATCATGTTGATAATTTGTTGCCACTTGCCATTTATTGAATAAAGAACTGATAATTTTAAAAGACTTCTGATGTTTGATTTTTGTCTCCAAAAAGCTAAAAATCCACACCTCTTTATTTATAACTTGCTTCAAGCAGTCCACCTGTTTGAGCTTTTTATTCATTCCCCTTACATTCCAGTTAACAATCATGAGATGATGAGGGGTCAGGAGGCTTTCTAGCAGCCACCTCTGCATCTTTGTTAACAAGCAAATCAATAACTTCTGTTATGGGATCATTTAGCACACTAAAACTGTTGGATGTTGATGTTTGTCCTACATTTTTAGTTGGTGAGTTCTGATTTTTTGTAGCAACTGTTGTCCACTGTGCAGGTTGTCCACTCACTATCTGTCCATCAGGTACAGCCAGTTTCTTTGGGACCCACACCTCTTTGACATTCCTACAGGTCTTTTCTGAATGTCCCAATAACTTGCATTTTTGGCAAAGCACTGGTTTCCAGGTATATTCTACCAACACTGTATCTATGTTACCTTCACCCATGTCCAGATCAAAATCCTCTATGAGTTCTTTGTTAAGGTCCATTTCCACACATACGCGAGCATAACTTAGTCGTGTATGTTCCCTTGTAATCTCATCCATCTGAATAGGCCTTCCCAAGGCACTTGCTACCACACTGAGACCCTCCTTTGACCATAGTTCCCCTGGGACTTTCCTAAGCTTGACCCACACTGGTACCTTGTCTAGCTTAAACTTCTCAAAATGTGTGTTAGGCTTCCATTTTCTAAGAAGAAGGGGCCTATTATTAACATGCCAAAGTTCACCTAAAACCTTTGAACATGCTTCCTCTGTTTCAAACTTGAATGTGTACAGTCCCTGTTCTGAGGTGCTAATGATCACTTTACCAAATTCCTTCCATTGAGAATTAACCATGTTCCTAACCATATGATAGGGTTGTGGTCTTTCAAGGAATTGCCCTACCACACACTTAGCCCATGCTTTACATCCATCTTCTTTAATTTTTTGTGATGGTGTAACCCTAATACGGCCATTAATTGTTATGGGTTCAACATAATCTAGCTGTACTGATTCATTAATCGACCCCTCAAACATAGAACTCCAAGACTTTGCTGGCGAAACCCACTGTGGATTTGCCCTAGTCTCTGGTGTTTTTACAAGATCCACTTGAACTGGAGGATGATGAAACTTTTCTGACTCTAAATTCGACTCTAAATTCGACACAGAAGCTATAGTTTTACCTATAGCTGACGGAAGAGGAGGGAATTCAACCCTAGATTCACTTTGAACTGTTTGTTTTTGTGTAGATCTATTAATAGGAGTGACTGATTTAGCACTAATCTCAGGTACACTTTGTTTGTTTCTAGCATTTGAATTCATACCAGCTGGGCTTTGATAAATCCCAGATCTAGTACTTATCATTTGCCTTTGTTCTTTCAGATCTATTTGTTGCACCTTAGTTGCTCTTCCTCTTGCCATGGATCTAGCTACTCAGGAGGATATAGCTAGAGATTAGGGTAAGAAGAAGAAGAAAAGAAGAAGCGAAGGAAAAGACCAAAAAAACAGAGTAAAGTTGGATGATCGAAGCAGAATGTAGAAAGAAAACGATGTAATTAGCTAGAATTGACTTAATATGTAATGTTATTGACTAAGAAATATGTAAAAGACTTGAACAGGTACACGTTAGCAAAAGCTAACGTGCACTTAACTAAAACGGACTTTGAGAGAACTTTCGCTCATGAGAGAGAAACCAGAAGTTAATTAATTTTTAATAATAATATTTTGACTTTAATATATATATATATATATATATATATATATATATATATTGTAAGCCATGTTCCATATATATAAACTTCAAAATCTTTAAAAGTAATTTAAACAAATACCTCAAAGAGACATGTTTCTAAGTGTACTACTATCTACTGTTCTAGTTTCTAATTATAAACTTGCCTATTTAAATTAAGAAACCTTTTAAGCCTAGAATTGATAAAATATATATTCTTATTAATAAATATGGCATGAAATCTGAATTCTGCATTAATATGTTCTCCAGTTTTGCTCGAGGCGGCAAAAGATCTAGTATCTTTCGCAACACATTATTGTTCTAAAGAGGTTGCAAAAGACTCACATGTACACTGCCAAAGTTCAATCATAGAAATAAATAAAATCATGAGCTTTGGTCATACATATTTCAAAATTCTAGTGAAAACTTTTTTTCAAAGTATAATATTATTTAAATAAAATAGTTAAAAAATTACAAAATTAGTCTATTCTCCTAGGTTTCTTATTGTTACATAAAATATTAGCTAATTGAGCTAGATAAGTTTCCAAACAGAATGCTTAAAAACTTATGTTTAGCAACCTAATCAACTGTCTTTTTTTTTGTTACATGGGAAACCGATGATGATATACATGTCTTCCTAATGTTTTGAAAAAACAATACAAAAAAATTTCTCATATCAAATTCGAAATGCCATGCTATTATTACTTAATATTCATATGGCGAAGGCATAGTCTTCTTTTTTCTCTCAAATAAAAACCTAATTGGCGCCAAGCGTGAGGGAATGCTAGATGTTTGGCAATTCCCCCCCACCCCACCCCCCCCCCCCCCCCCCGCGCGGCCAGGATAAAAGATCCCATTGAGGTAGCTAATCCCATGCATATTGTATGGACATTTGGTCGCACAAATTACATAGTATCATAAATAGCTACCCCGGGTATTACCCATCCCCCGGGAGAGTTTATAAACAAATACAGATCTTTGGTATTGCATCATATCTAAGGGATTCCTCGGTTCGGGCCGAAGAAGCAATGTCACTCGATCACCCATGCATATTGTATGGACATTTGGTCGCACAAATTACATAGTATCATAAATAGCTACCCCGGGTATTACCCATCCCCCGGGAGAGTTTATAAGCAAATACAGATCTTTGGTATTGCATCATATCTAAGGGATTCCTCGGTTCGGGCCGAAGAAGCAATGTCACTCGATCATTATCAAACTGTCTGCAATCTTTTTATGTCCTTAAAGATCCCACCAGAGCGCTCATCAGGTTCGGGGAGAGACCAAAGATCTTGAGCGACCGAACCGGCAGAACACCCTTTAGAGAGGAGATTCGAACCAGGGACCTCCCCTTTAAGTGTTAAAGAATTAGCAAGACTCTGGCCAGTCGAGCTAACCCAACTGGTTAACTGCCTCATTTTTACCCCTAGGTAATTCTAGTGAGAACTAATTAGTAACTTGCATTTGTAAATTATTTCTTCTTCCATTTTAGATAATATTTTTTTACTTGAATACATATATTAACAAAATTAATTATTTTTATACAATTAACTTTAAAATAACTCATTTAACCTTAATAATTATTTTTAGAAAAATTTCTACAAATACATGAATATTAAATATTGAAAGATAAAGATAAAATAGAAAATGTATTATTAATATTACATTAGAATTATAATATGAGAAAAATTGTGAAAATAAACTCTACCAAAAATAACAATTTGTTGTAAATAATGTGGAGAAACTGGAGTATTATATTATTAAGCTTTATAGTGTGTAACCAAAAGGATGATCAAGTGCTCTTTATATAGGGAATACAAAACCCTTTCACTACTCTCTATCATCATTTAGGAGTAAATAGTAATATTATGTACGACGTTACAATGTCTTTTGTCCTTTCAATTATCTCCACTACTTTATATAATAATATCCACTAAATAATATTTTCATAACACTTCTCCTTGGATATTATTTCATAATTCTTTTTGTATTGTCTCGTTAAAAACCTTACAGAAAACACCCGTTGGGACAAAACTTATGCGAAGGAAAATAATGCAGTGCGTATTTGTCTCCCTCTGATACATGCATATAGTAATTTCCTTTAGAAGATTAGAATTTCCGAATATGAGGAATGTAGTATCTGGATCATCAGTATTATCGACTTGTCTCAGGAAATACAATATCTTCGCATACAATTATAAAATGGAGACAGTAAATTATATTGACACGATATCCTATCTTTCTCTTTGCATCTTGGGTTTACCTTGTGAATTTTAATTTGACCAAGTCGTATGAGCAGAATATCTACCAAATTTTTATTGATATACCTCGTTAAAACCTTATTAGGAAAACCCTGCGGGACAAAAACCTAGTGAAGAAAAAGAGTACATAATCCTTAACAATACGCTTTTAATTTTCCTCGTTTAAAAACCGTGTAAGGAAAACCCTGTGAGAAAAAACCTTGACGAAGGGAAAAAGTGTGCAACATGTGTTTGTCTCCTCATCATGTAAATGTACATGTGATAATATTGAGTTTCGAGTATGATCTTGATATTCAGTATCTTATACATTTTGATAAGAGTAACTATAATTTAATATAAACAATATATGCAGTCATATCGTGATATAACATTAGAATGATCCACAAAACACAATCATGTGAAATTTAGAGTAATAAATATTCATGCACATAATCATAAATAAACACATATTCTACTTATGAAATATAAAATTATATATACAGCAGATAACATGACAATATATAAGACAAACAAAGATTGTTAAAGACAACAAAAGTTATAGAAATATCTATCTAATATATTCCAGAATTTATGTATACGTGTTTTTAATCTTCTTAAGACTTTCATGTGATTTTTCGTATCACACGATACATATTGGTAAATTTATTTTACCATAAGGCGCAGTTGAAGTCCAATATCAAGCTTTCAGGAAAATATTTTCCACCAAACATTGTACTTCATATATTCACATTGCATGTGTGGCTATGATTATGCATGACTGCGTCTTTTTATATTTGGTCAATTAGCTTTTCTAGTCGACATTATATGATGGACTTCGATTCAAGATCCTTGTTTTCATTTAGTAACTTATACATGATCACTTGCACATATTATTCAATCAGGCTCAATTTATCTTTCGATTTCATATATTTCTATAGTAATATAATTAAATGAGATTTTTATCTAGTTTCTCAATAATGAGAAAATGTTCAGGTACATGGTCCTCCTTTTAGAGTACTATTCTATAGTTATATTATCTACAGTATTTCATGCTGATTTTAGATGTGCCAACTTACTCATACTGTTTAATTTTATGATATTTTGGAACCGACAAGTCGACCACGCTTTACGCGTTGTAATGTATTTTTTTCAAAGGAACTTAATTTGAGTAGAATTTTTTCCAAAATGAATATATGACTTAGTCACATATGAATGCATCTTATTTTTACACTGAACTCATAATTTATTTGCAAGGATGATGATGTATCAGATAAAATATATTACATCTCTCCCTCTTATCATGAGAATCTTTCTTTATGTATAGTTTTCAGTATAAATATTTTTCATTTGGCAAGCCCAAGATGCATATCAATCATTATAGATTGAAACTAAATTCTCATATTTGTTCATGATCTCATCTTTGTGCATAATTGTGGAACATTTATATTTTATGTTTTACAAGTAACCATATATAGATGGATACTTTTGGTCTTTGACCAATGAGGGTATTCATGATTTGTAGTTGGACTTTTTTTTTCAATATAATAGTATATATGTATAAAATTATATATCGATAAGTCACACTAGACGAATTCACAACCAATTGTCTAGCGATTATTTATTGTAAGAAAATATATATTCTGCTATATCATATATTTCTTACCCTGAATTTGACTATTTGACTTCAAATATTACAAACAAAAAGGAGATAGCCTAGTTATATTTATTTTAGGATTTAAACAATATTGATCAATATTGTATTAGTGGTTGTGGCTATAACAATGATTATATTCATGATATTGTATTTATATTAATAGACATGACGGAAAAGTCTAACCTAGAAAAAGATTATGGGCATCAAACTTATATCACTTCATGTGATGATTTTAACCAATTGATCACGTTGATGAGTTTTTACTAGATAATAATATCAACTTTTTTGAGCATATCGTGCTTATATCTCAATACAAGATATTTTGTCACTCTGTTTTTGAATTTTAACGGAATTGGACTCGTTCATATATTATTAGTGACACTAGTATATATGAATTTATTTATAACTCTAATGAATAAAAATTGTGATTGATTACATATATCGATTATTTCACCATATAATATATATATCATTTTTATTTGATGATTCTTTAAATATTGCACAGAGAACATCAAGAAATATCTTGTTAAATATATGCCACGATAATTTAAAATTTTACATTTTTTTTCAAATTCGTCGAATAATTCTGAAATATAAAAGTTTAGGCCTTGGAACTTTGAGAAGATACGATAAAGATTTAATATACTCCATAGAAGTATAAGTTTATCCTCTCGTAAGTGATTTAATATTAGATATATCAAAATGACATTCATTATACGATAACTATGTCAAATAATTTTGTCCAATAATATTGTACAATTATGACACGATGATTGACTGGTCTAAGGCACTATATTCAAGTTACCTTATTTGCACGAGTGTGGTGGTTCAAACCCCACTTCTAACATCATTATTAAGTTGAACATTTTTTTCAGTGTATTCATCAAAATATTTCAGTGGACAATTTTTTTTTTCTTGATAAGTTCATTGAACCATTTTTTTCATAAACAAGACGAGTTTCATATTGCGTTTAAACAGTTATGATTTATAAATTGAAACAAACATTCAGTTTCTTATTTTCGCATTGTTTTAAACAATTGTAGTTGCTTTCTTTATTCAAGCAAACTTATACATTTTCAAGTTGAATCTTCTCTTTTAAAATTATATATTTGAAGAGGTATCTGAATTTTGATGAATCTAACTTTTTGGAATATATTTTTAAATAGAGATGAAGTTATCAATTATATTATAATATAACATAAATAATTACAAAAATAGATCTTACCTCAAGAATTACTTAAATCTATATAACAATAATATAAAAATTACCTAGACTCTCAAATCACATCAGCTCAGTTGATCAAGACGTGTTGATAACATGTTGTAAACAATGTAGAAAATTGGAGTATTATATTATTAAACTTCATAGTGTAACCAAAAGGATCATCAAGTGCTCTTTATATAGGGAATACACGACTTTTTCACTATCCTATCAACTCTATCATTAATTAGTAGGAAATAGGAATATAATGTAGGATGTTACAATGTCTTTTTTCCTTTCAATTATCTCCACTACAATAACACAATTAAAATAGAAATAAAGAGAGTAGACGATCTTGTATGAAAATTTGGCATTGAACTTATAAGTTTTGGTATTTTTATTTTCTAAATTATTTACCAGTTTTCTGATATAAATGACCATATAAATAACCAATATGTTTGAAGCAAATAATAGGAAAGTGTCATTTCTTAATAAACCATCATTTATAGCCTAAGTAGCTTATTTTAGGGAATTTACCCTAGAGCCATTACTAATTTTAGGGTTGGAGACTTATGCCAAGTATCTTCGGTCACTTAAATACGCACCACAAGTTTGCCTTTCTCTCACACCCTTCAATCTGATAATCCTACCTGATTTACCCCTTGTTGAAATACTTGTGAGGAACCAAAGGAAGATACAAATTAGGGGAAGAGCAATACCCCATAGTCTAAAAAAAGACTTGTTAGATGCCCTCTCGCTAAAAATTAGTATTTAATGTCATATGTAACGACAGTCTTAAAGAAGAAAAATATCTTTTTATTTATAATTGAGAGAAATATTTAACCTCACAATTTGTGAGGTGTTTGTTGTATATATTTATAGGAAAATTATTTACATCAAGATAAATATAAGAGAAGTATAAGAGAGATACAATTATACACTATTAGATATATCTTGCATTATCTTTTAAAGTTTCGACTTATCTTCGTGAATAATTTTGTCATTATCTATAGAGATAATTCTACTCGATAACACCCCTAGCAAGATAAGATTAACATGTTAAGCTTGTGGTGCATCAACTCAAATCTTGGGCAATATAATGGTTTGGTGAGAATGTCGACCAATTGCTTGTCTATATATATATGTTGAATTGTAAGTGTTCAATCAACTATTTTTTCTATAAAAAAGTGTGTATCAATTTCTATATCCATGTTTTATTATGTGGAATCATATTTGAAGCCATGGAAGAGCTTACATTGTCATGAATTATATTATGTGGCTCAAAATGGGGGGTCTGTAAATTTTTAAGATATGTAGTGTCTACATAAGGCTTGATATTCTGCTTCACAGATTGATTTAGAAACCCCTGATTGTTTCTTAGAACGTTATGTGATTATATTTCCACCTAGATAGATAATATAACCGTATGTAGATCGTCTAGTTTTGTGAAATCAAGCACACTCTGTATCAGTATATCCAATAACAGTATAACATTGCAAGAAGTGAACAAAATTCCACGAGATAACAATCCCTTCATGTATCGCAAGATTCATTTTGTTGTTGTGAGACAAGATATATTAGGATTATGCATTAATGAGCATATATAATTAACTACAAATGATATGTACGGGTGAGTCATAATTAAGTACAACAAGGCACCAAGTAATTGGAAAAAATCAGAATCATTCACCTGTTCACGATCGTCTCCAAATAGTCTAAGAGATGGCATGGGTGTAGAGATCGATTTTGTAGCATCAAGAACATAATATTGTAGGAGATGCAATAAGTACTTTGTTTGTGATAATAAAATACCAATTTCAGTACGATGTACCTCCATGCCTAAGAAGTAATTTAAATCACCAAGATCCTTAATGTTAAAGGATTGAGAAAGAGTGTCAATAAAGTCTATAATATGAGAGTTTAAATCCTAGTAATAATTATGTCATCACGTAAATAAGCAAAATAATTAGATGGACTTCAACGAAGCAAATAAATAGGAACATATCATGATGCGAGTGAGAGAAATTGTATGACAACATAAAAGTACCACTTCCAGAGCCTATTGGAAAAGACTTGTGTAATTTGCACACATGGGACAAAAAACTAGAATCAATACACCCATGAGGTTATTTCATAGAGAGTTTGATAGGTCGTCATATAAAAATGTATATTATAAGTCTAGTTGCCGCCAATCACAATTATTGAAGATAGAAAGTGTCAGGATAATAAAAAAAGTTCTCGGTCGAATAACTAGGCTAAAGGTGTCGCCATCATCTTTCTTGGTTGTTTACAATACCCATTTCTAACTGATCGCGCTTTATATCTTTCCAAACTTTCAATAGGCTCCTTATTTATTCGAAATACCAATTTGTACCTTATTATATTAATGTGAGGTGATAAAGAAATTAAAGACCATGTTTCATTTTTTATTAGGGAATTAGACTCTTCTTTATAGCATCACGCCAATGTGCATCGAGTAAAGCTATTAGGTTTGGACAGTTTTGTAGTGGTTATTATGCATTGTGGGATAGGATAACGAGTAGAAATAGAAGTTCGCAAGTGTCGTCCATGTTACGAGTGACCATACCATATGTATGGCTACGTGTAGATCGAAGAGGGTGACTATTTTGAATATATGTGTTACTTTTATACTAATAGGGCTGAGAGTCATATAACTCGGGGACGTGCTCATATTATGTGAATTTTAGATGCTAAGTTTGGTGAAATCATGATTTCATTGAGTATAGGAGGGTGATTACGAGAGAGTGATGTGTGAGACAAATATGAATTTTGTAACTCATATGTGGGATCAAGTATTTAGGAGTCACTTGTTAAGGATAATGATGTAGGTGGTGATGTAGATGGATTGATATTTTGTTGGGGGTAAGAATGGAAAATAATTTTATAAGGCTTGCGTAAGGAATTTACGGAGATTAAAATGCAGTCGTGAAGCATGCACATTACCATTAATACAACAGATGGAAAAGTATTTTCATAAAAAACATGTCTAGACATGATCATTTGTAGCAAGGGTAATATTTGTGTGTAGAACTATACCCAATAAATAGGCATTTACAACTTTCAAAATCCTATTTTCCTCTTCCAAAGGGTGTGAGGCATTGGTAAAACAACAAACCAAAATTATGCAATTTGGTGTAATCCGGGGTGACACCATTCATTGATTCATGTGATAAATTATTTTCCAAAAAATAAGAAGGTAGTTTGCTAATAAAAAATAAATAGTAATTTCATAAGTTAGTAGGTAAAGAACTACGAGCAAGCAAAGTGAGAACGGTTTTAACAACATGATGATGCTTTTTTTCAGCTACCCCATTCGGTTCATGAGTATTGTGACATGATGTGGGATGCATAATACCTTTTTTTTTAAAATAAAACATTGTTTGCATGATTCAGAAACTCACCTCCGGGGTCACTTTGAATTATTTTAACTTTTACATTGTATAGATTTTCTACCATAGAAATAAAAATCGGAATATAGAAAAATGACATGTAGTTTCACATCATATGATAACACCATGTAAATATATTATAGAAAAAATAGATAAAAAAAAACTTCCATGGATATTGTAGGGGCGGGACCCCAAACATTTGACATCCTATTCAAATAAAAGGCATTCCTAACAAACACCTACCACATGGACTAGCTAAAGTAAGCAAATATACAACAATACTTATACAAAATTTTGATCGTTCTAGTAGATGGATGCCCAGTGCGAGCATGCCAAACTCCAGAAGAAACTTTATTCCAATAAAAAGCTTTTAATTCGTAGTCGGATTGGATAAAGACCACGATCAACCGCTCACTTGAGCAATATGCATCTTGTACTCATATACTTAATAGAATAACCATAAGGCGTAAATACAAATAAGAAATTACTATCCTTGGTAAACTGAGCAACTAAAATTACTCATTTTGCTAGAATAATAAGGACTTTGCACCTAAGGTGGGAGTCGGTTGATAAAAATAAGGTAGAATATATAGTTTCGTTAATAGAGAGCACTTCACCATTTCCTATAATAATATTATCATGACCAAGATAAGTTCGCTTACCATTAATATTGGGATCATCCATAGTCATATTATATGTCTCTCTCGTATCAATATACCTTGTGGGATTATTGGGATTTGAGATTAGTGGATGAGGATGAATTTGATTTGAAGAGTTCTCTCCATCTACCGCGTGATATTCTACCTTGACCACCCACATCGAGTAAAGAAGTCGACCATAGATAATAAACATAGAACGTATTTTGACAAGATTATTAAAGTTATGATTTATCAAATGATGTATCAATATTTTGAATATCTGCAACAAGTTTGTCTAAAGTAGAGAAGGTTTCCAAACGCATTTCATAATCAAGAAATTACCATACACACATCAACATAAGAAGGAGTGATGGGTTTAAAATTAATGACAATAATGATTAGATCAAATTCAAAAAATTTAAGTGCGAAAGGTCTAGAAGATAAGATCTTATTGAAATCACTTGTGCGTGTGTGTGTGTGCGTGTGTGTGTGTGTGTGTGAGAGAGAGAGAGAGAGAGAGAGAGAGAGAGAGAGAGAGAGAGAGAGAGAGAGAGAGAGAGAGAGAGAGAGAGAGAGAGAGAGAGAGAGAGAGAGAGAGAGAGAGAGAGATTTGACCTTTTCGATGTAACCGTCCATGGTTGGTGCGTCTTTAACAAGGGTTTACAATAATGTCTTAATTTTTTCAATCATGGCTTTAGTTTGAGAGCCATATACAGATTCTAGAGTACCAATACATCAGGAGCAGTATTTTTTTCAACCTGAGCAAGATTTGAGTCACATAGAGATACTAAATATCAACCAATAACCATTTGGTCAATTCGATTCAATTAGATAATAATCTGAGCGGGTTCAGATGGATCAGAAATTGTGCCATCAATGAACCCAATATTGTTGTGGCGAAGCAACATTGAATGAAGTTGAGTTTTGGAGAGTAAAAAATTATCCTTTCTCAAGTGTAGATATTTTATGAGATATACTTTAGACAACATGAAAGAAGAGGGTTGCATCAGCACCCTTGGTGGTGGTGGATGAAGCTGAATCCAGAGTAATAATGAAAAAGGAATGAAAAAAAAAGAATGAGAAATAAGGTGCAAGTTTGATATATTTAAAAAGGAAAAACTTGGCAACTTAATTTTTTAAATCAATACAAAGGGTCAGGGTGGAAAACGGTCGGTCCGGTTCGGTTCTTATCGGCTCCAACCCTTAGCCTACGGTACCAGTCCCACGATTCCGTTCTTAACGGTCCAGTCCAGTTTGGTTTCGGTTTGGTTCATATTAGTTTTGAACTAGTTCTCACATAATTGTTTTTTTGGAATTTTTTTTAATCTACTTGCCTTCATTTTTTGTTCTATAGTATCAAACATGTTTTAACAACTTGAAGAAAATGCATAGATAATAATTTGAGATTTTTCCTTCAAAACTAACATGTTTTTTTGCGCAACGCAATTTGTACAAAAATCTTTTTAAGTTGATAAACTTGCTTCATTATCATATTTCATTGCATTCCTTTGGTGTTGTAATATGTATAAGTTAAAGTCCAAACTCTACTATATATAATATGTTGGGACTTTATTTATTGATTTAAGATACCATAAGGCATATTATATATGGATTAAAAAAGCATGCTTAAAGATTATACAGTAATCTATTCTAATTTCAAAACCTCCACCACTTCTTCTTTAACTTTAAGTCAGATATATATTATAATATATGTAGTTATAGTGAACTTCTGCCCAGAAACTCAAGTAAACCACTAAACAATAACTCAACCTATCATGCCATGATGCCACCAACTGTATAGGGATATTATGCAAATCATAAAACATGTAATATAAACCATTTACCTCATTCATTTATGACAAATCGAATTTTATGTCAAAAACATCATTTTAAAAAAAAATTAGTACTATTTTTTGCAATTATATGTTACTTTGCAATAAAAAACACTTACAAAATTATAAATTATAGGATTTTAATTCAAAGTCATCACACAATCACCCAAACTTTTACCAAATCCTTTAAGGACCAAAAATATCACTTTCAAAAAGCTCAAGGACCATTTTAGAAAATTTTACCTCAATCTGAATTAAATTCATCATTTTATAAACGAGTTTGAGCTTTTGGCAACGTTTTGGTCCAAAAACAAGATTTCTAAAAACATTGGGGACCATTTTAGCAACATTGTCATTTTTTGGAACTTATTTCATCAATTTTGAATAAAGGAGGGGTTTCTTTGCAAATTCGCATACCATAGGGACTTTCGCATAACTCATGGAATTTTGAATAACAAAGGCACACTAAATTTGGACAAAATGCGAATTTGATACTCTAAGTTCCTTTGTTATGTCAAAAACCTAACAATTCAACCAAATTTGAATATCATAAGGCCACAACTTCTTCTATTTCAAGTAAAACAAACAATTTAGTCCCTAATATGATGAATTTCTCAAAACTCATGGACTAATATGATCAATTTTGCATAACTCATAGACTTATGGTATCAATTTCGCATAACATAGGGACTTATCGTATCAATTTCACATAACTCAGTGACTTATAGTATCGATTTCGCATAACAGAGGGACATAAAAAATAAAATTCACATAACTCAAGGACTTATAGTCTCAATTTCGGATAACACAGGGCCTTAGACAAACAAATTCAAATAAATCAGGGACTTATAGTATCAATTGCGCATAACAAAGGGACTTAAATTATCAATTTCGCATAACAAAGAGACTTATGATATCAATTTTGCATAACGAAGGGACTTATAATATACATTTCGCATAACAAAGGGACTCATAGTATCAATTTTGCATAACAAAGGGACTTATAGTATCAAAATCACTCAAACCAGAAGAGTAGAGTCTCAATTTCACATAACTCTGGGACTTATTTTATCAACTTCACAAAACATAAAATTAGGATCACAAACTTAGAGGAATATTACCCACAATTCCATCAACCTTCCATCACCATTCCATCATTCCTTGAATTAATTATTGATCTAGTCCAGATAATAGAACATGCAAAAGATAAAATTATATTAAGCTTCAATAAACTTATGAATATAAATAGCAAATACCATCACAAACTTACATTTAATTGATGGATAATTAGAACACCGAAATTATAGTGATTTTTATAAAAGAAATACCATCACAATAATTCCCAGAAACATCCATGAAAAAATCCTCTTCAGATTTCAAAGAATAAAATTCATGGATGTTGAAGGAGAGCATAAACAATTTAGGTGAAGAAGCTATCAAGGGTGGTTCGGTGGTGGGTATGAGGAGTGTTGGATATTGAAGACGTTAGAGAGAACAAGCGTGAATGTGAGGCAGTGGGTGGGTTGGTGTTTAATAATACACGTTTATAATATAAGGACAAATAAAATATATATATTATCGGTTTGGTCTGGTCCGGACCGGCTTATATGCATGACTTTTTTTAGGAACCAGACCGATAATTGGTGGACCGGTCTGGTCAGGTTCGGTCCTACACTGTCTTCGTCTCGGTTTCAGTCTCGAAACTGGCCGGTCCGGTCCAGGGACCAGTAGGACCGGTCCGATTGACAAGGTGAAGAAAGGGTTCGTTTGAGATTGTTTACTTTAAAGTTAAAAGAATTTTTAAATTGATATAAATGTTTTTTATTAAAAATTATAAAATTTGTCAAAAATGTTAAAAAAATACTTTTAAGATTTAAAATAAATTAAAATAGTTTTTGAAAAGGTACAAATCTACAACTATTCTAAAAGTGTTTTTAATAATTTAGAAATTTGTAGAGGTCTAAGTGTCTATTTATAATTGTTTATGTTAAAAAGTATTTCAAGTATTTTTATATTTGTAAGTGTTTAAAATCTGTAAAAATGTTTTTAGCATAAATATCTTGCATGCATTTATTTATTTAAAATAAGCACCTAAAATAATTTTACAATTTTTTTTAATATTTTAGTATCCTAATTTTTATTAAAGCAAATGTTATTCAAAATTGATTTTAATTGTAAAATAGACAATCCTAAATTGACTAAAAAACACTCTATATTACTTTAAGTGCTTTTTAAAAAACCAATCAAAAAATTAAGGAGTAAAACTTCCATCCAATATTGGATGGTCCAATATTCATATCATAGCCATTGATTATTATAATCAAAACACATGTCATTAGATTAATAAGTTAATTACTCTTTTGTAAGTTTAAAGTATAAGATATGTGTATTAATATAATTGGTATAGAATCATCCTATATTGGATGGAAGAATTTTCCAAAAACTAAACCTCACAAGATCATAACTTTTATTTGCTTTTAAGGGCAATTAGGTTATTGAAGTGCCAATTTAAGTATAGGAACGATTAGTGGTTAGAGTTACTATTATTTAAGAATATACTATTGAGAACCAATCTTATCCGAAATGATTAAAAATAGAAAGGAAACTGAATTGTTGAATAAAACTGCAGAACATCTTACGTTCCAGCTACGTACAACAAACTTTTATATTTAACTAAATTTATATAAACTAATTATATTCAACAGTTTGTCAAACATAGTTATAATAACATGTCTAGTGTCTTCCACCTCGTTTCTCAGCCAATATTCTTTCAAACTCAATTGGCCTGCAATGAATTGTAATTAGAGCACCTTCATGATTAAAACCATATTCTTCAGCAGCTTGTGCCAAGAGTCTCAAGAATGAAGGATTAGTTAGATAAGTTAATGGAACCACAAATCTCTTGAGTTCATTATCATTAACAGCCACAACAGCAAAATGCCCTTGTTTAACATCGTTTGGCACATAGATTGCGCTCATATTTCCTTCTTCAACACCATGATAAACAGATTTCTTGCCTGGTAAAAGACTCTTTTGCAGCTTCTCTACCACTGTTTTAATTCCGTTCTTTCTTTTTCCGTTAGTAGATTTTGCAATTGCCATGACTACAAATAATATATATCGTTTTTTTGAATTGTGAAATGTTTAGCAAGCTTAGTGTGTCTTTACTCAGCACTTTAGCTTCAATATTTATAGGCTCTCGGGAAAGATATTGAGAGTCTAAAGACGTAAACATATTTGAGAAAAGAAGTTTTAGGTTGATTTAGAAGACCATTGCATGTGATCTAGTACTTGTTCCTCCCATGAAAAGTCGCTTTCTAATGGCCATGCTTGCCTTCAAATTATTTTGTAATTGTTATGACTTTCTCGACCTAATTTATGAGATCAACATAACTAAATTTTGTTCTAAGTTACTAACGAAACCCTAAACACAAGTTAGGCATAGTGAATTTAAAACTTTGATTGCGTGATAACCCATTAACCATCTGAATTACAAGCGTACCCACAGTGAAATTTGGATTCAAATATTAAGAAGCAAGTTTCTTTACTCTCTGATTTTCGTTTATGGATATAAGGTGGTCAGTTTTATTTTCTTTTCTTTTTGGAAGAAGTATATAGTTAATCTGAACCACTTCGTGGAACTTCTGAGTCCATCGACATTACTATAATTATATAGTACCTGCGAATTAAAAGCTAGAACGTACAAAAAATGGTACAAGTTGTTGGAAAATGGAAATAGTGAGAAGATTTATATGGTACAAGTTTTTAGGTAAACGTTAACGTGTAAATAGTTAATGTGTTAAACAAAAAATTTGAACTGATTAAGATATAACTAAGGATTACTACGGGATCGGGTTTATCTTCGATTAAGATCTAAAGTAAAGGTTAGATAAAATTATTAGAAATGCCATTTGATATTTGATAGGGTAGATTTATAAATTATATATATATATATCAAACCATTAATTTTTGTTTTATTAAAAAGTTAACATGTAAACTCTTATAATCTAAACAAAATCAAAATATTAAAACTAGAGAGAAAACTAGAGAAGCTCTGTATACAAATATACCTGGTTCATAAAAAAAAGAACATCAACAACATGATATATCTAATCAATAAAGATTGCACCCTTCTTCATAAGCTGTATAATGGCACTAAAAGCAATATTGCAACCCCAAACGAAAGATTGCACCCTTTTCTACATACTAAATGCAATTAAATGTCACTCAAAAGAGTGTAATGAACCAGAAGAAATATGCGATATCATTATTGATGTACATGATTTTGCAATATATGTATTTATCTTGAAGAAACCATAGAGTATCTTCTGCTTTGCCCTCAAGAAACTCATAATTTAAATATATATATATATATATATATATATATATATATATATATATATATATATATATATATATATATATATCAGGGAATAGTGATAGGCTCAATAGATCCAATCGGTCAAAATAATTAAAAAGACGGACCGATATCCAAATCTACTACTATGCGTCTTATCTTTTGCGAAAATATAAGTTCTCGCGAAAGACCCTAACGAGGACATGTCCTCGTGAAACAGTCCTCGCTAAATACCACTTACACGACGGCATCTGCGTGTCTTCGCGAGAGTCGACCTATCTTTAGCTAGGACTCGATGTCCTCGCAAAAGATAGAGTCTTTTGCTATGGCAAAGTCCTCGCAAAAGATGTAGTAAAACGCAAGGAAAAAGTTTTCTCCTTTGACCTCCTTGTCTTTAGCGAGGACTTTGTGAATTTTTTAAGCAAAAGGATTTATGTCCTCGCTAAAGAGTTTCATAATTAATTTTTGTTACTTTTTGTTAATTTTTTTTTTGATTTTTTTTTTTGATTTTTTTGAAATTGTTTTTTGTTTTGGTTTGTTTTGTATTAATTTGATATTGTCTATAAATAAAATCGAAAATTGAAATAAACACGATATATATAAAAACGAGAATCGATGACAAAAAAATCAACAAAAAGTCAATATCGTACTAAAATTACTAAAAAGTCAACAGAAAGTCATAATATACATAAATAGCCGAAAAAAATATAAACTACAGTCTAGTAGTATCTTTATCTGAACTATAACCCTCGTCCATAAGCCTGAATGGCCAGCTGGTAGAGGAAGTAGTAGGAGGATCAACAGTAGAAGGATCAATAGTAGGAGGAGCAGCAGAAGGAGCAGAAGGGGGAGCAGTAGTTGTAAGAGTTTTAGAAGCAGCGCCTCGAGTAGGATCTGGAGTACCGGCGGCTGGAGTCTCGGATTAAGGCATAACTTCCGAGAAGCCATGTTCGGCTCTACACCAACTAAGTAACTCGATGGCCCCACTCATCTGCGTGTTGATCGCCTTCTTCGTGGGTCGGTATCTAGTTGTGGAGGCCAAGGATCAAGAAATGTCATCTGTCATAGGGTCCTTGTATATGGAGACAAGGAACTCATTAAGGGCGATAATTCATCCACGGGAAGTCCCTCATCGTCTTATAGCTGACCGAATCAGAATTAGCACTAGTACTCGTCATCCTGGCAGGAAGCGGGTGTCCAACTCTAGGGATCTAGTAGCGCGTCCCGTCCCCAAACCCAAGCGAGCCGCCTCCAGGACCACTTGTTCTAGTTGTGATAAGGAGGGTAATGAAGAGTCAGTGTGACTCTGCGATTCTTGGACTCTGTTTATACGATTTTTTCCCCCACTCGAGCTTTTTCTTGTCATACCCGATTTCTCGAAAAAAGCTGCCTATTCGGGAAGAGGCAACCCTTGTGTCGATGATCCCTCACCCGTGGTCAATCGAGGGGTCTTATTTATATCCTCCTCCTGTTTCAGTCAAATAGTCAATTAAATAACCATTTAAAATTATTTAAATGAATATCTTACCATAACCATGGAAGTCCTTTTCTGCGTGTAAGTCATAGAACCTGCCCCGATTGGGATATCCTGCAGTTTCTTATTACCTTTATTCACTGAAGCTTGCTGCTAGTTTTTAAACAATTAATTACTTGAGAATCGCATAAGGGATGAACCCTAATTTATTTAATTCATGTATTTTAATTTGGGATTAGTTTCTAGTTTAATTTGAATTGGGTATTCCATATTGCTTATTATTTTATATTAATTCCGCTATCAATGAATTAGCTAATCGGAGATAGTTCATAGTAATTAAGCCATTCACTTTGGTGGGGAAATGATCGCCTTGAAGGGGGTTTAATTACGGACATATGTAATAAACGTAAGGTAGAAATTATTGATCCTGACAGACTTAGTTAACCTTATAGCCAATTGGGTAAGATCTCAATCATCTGAACGTAGCTTATAATCACCCTGACGGGGTTTGTAATACTGTAGGATAGCTCCTAGGTCCACCCTGACGGGGGCTAGGAGACATTAGAGTCCCGACTAATATAGAAATATCAGTTCTGCCCTTAAAGAAAGCATTAATTAGATAAGTTTAGGTGATTCCCTAGCGAGACTCAAGTATAGCTCATATCCGTGTCTTAGTCCTTTAGTATTTATTTTCAGTAATTTGTTTATTTGCGTCCAGTAGTTTAATAACTCAAAACCAAACAAATATATTTTATCTTTTATTTTCTGTAATTACAATTAATACTATTTATCTATTGAACACTTAGGTTATACCAGTCCAATCCCTGAGAACGAATCCGACTTATCGGAGTATTACTTGGACAACCGTACACTTGCGGTATTGTGGTTCCTTTTATTTCAGTACTTAATTTTATAATACACCAAGACCCACCAGTATCGGAAAAAAAACATAGAGTATCAAAATTAAAATATTGAGTATCGAGAAAATTGTTGAGTACTCCGATAAAAAATACAGAGCAAAAAATACAAAAGTATTCAAAAAAAATGCAGAGAACTCATTAAAAATTCAGAGTACTCATTAAAAAATGCAGAGTACTCGTTAAAAAATGCAGAGTACTCGTTAAAAAGAGAAGAGTAATATTCAAACAATTATATTCCTTGACTTTATAAACATTACAACCTTGGTAAGAATAAGAGAAAAAACTTAATACCTATATACTCACCGACCAGGAAGAAAAAAGAAGCTAAACTAAACTATTTCGTTGACCAAAAGAGAAAAAAAATTCTAACTAGATCTTAAGGGAACAAAACTAGATATCTTCTCGATTGGTTTCTTGTGCAGGCGAGCTACATCCTCTCGAACCACCTGGAGCTTCTCTTCCTTGGCTAGTACCTCCGAGTGGCGACAGTGGTTTCTTTCCTTCTCAGGCGAAGCTCTCCGGTGGTTTCCTGTGCAGGCGAGCTGCTACTTTCCGATGACAACGAGCAGCTTCTCAGGTGCTGAAGCTTTCCTTGCTCCATGTTGAAGATAAAAAATGAAGCTCTGAAAATGTAAGCTCAAAGATTTGGAAACTGAAGCTCGGAGCTCGAGCAGTGAATCTGTGGCAGTGGTCATGTCTACCTCCAGCCTTACTTGAACACCCCCGCAGCGGCCATAACTTCCTCTAGAGATGAAAGTTTCATGTTCCTTCTCACGACGCACAGTGCTCTCCTTCTCAAGACGGAGATGAATGCTTTGTCTTCCTTCTCACGGTGCACAGTGCTTGGGAAATGGATCCCTTCTGAGATCTGAAAATGGAGTTGTGGTGTACAGATCTTCATTTCGTGAAAGTGGAGCTATGGTGGATAGTTAATCATTTTGTTAAAATAGAGCTATGGTGGATAGAGCTCCATATGCTGGTTGATGCTTTGAGATCTGAAAATGGAATGGGAAGGAGGCATGAATAAAGAGAGAGAGCATGAGAGTGAGAAGAGAGAGGAAATGGGTTGACAGGAAATTGGAGGAGAGGAGAGTGGGTTGAATTTTTAGGGTTTAGAAATAAAATAATTAGTATATATAATAAATTAATTAAAAAACAAAAAGGGGTAAAAATGTGATTGGATATTTGAATTATAGTGTAAATTTTTTTTGAGGTGTTTAGTAAGAAGAGAAGGTAAGTAGAATTAGAAAATGATATATGCGGGTGTTCTTAAGACCCGTTGAGTAATCTCTACAAAAAATGTTAAAATCCTTTTTGAATTGTTATTTTAATAGTGTAATAGAACTCGAAAAACATAATACCAAACTTGATCTAAAAACAAGACATACAAAAGTTAAGTTGTAGTGGTGTGGATATCATTGCTTGCAAACACTTTCGGTGCAGCTGGATTTCCAAGCTGTATACCGGTTATTTTCTAAACTATAACCACTATGTTCAGAAAACATAGAATGAAATTTATAATTGAACACTTTTTGCAAATAATGGTTTTTTCAGAAAAAATAAGAAGAAAGCTTTGTAATTTATAGATTGATTGTGTTGAGATGACTTAAGAAAATAGATATGTGTAATCGCTAAATATATTTAAAAAGTTAACAACGAGTAATAACGTAACAAATCAAGAGAGGGGTAAATGGATTAAAATATTTTTTTCTACAAACGTTACAATTGTTAAATATCAAATTAATGAAAAACGCGAGCAAAAGACGGTGAAAGGGGAATCAGGTATTTAAACCATACATTTTTAGACGGTGAAAGGGGAATCAGACCATACATTTTTTGTAACTAAAATATGTTACGATTTTTTTCTGAAACTAACTCTATAAAAATGAATGGGTAAAACTATTTTTTAATTCTCCCAAATACTCACGACCACACCCTGCCCTTACGCTCGCCTCGCTTTTGACAAGCGATAGTAGCATATGTCGAGAACATTGAAAGACAAATAAGGAGGCTACTCCTATCTGATAGCCACGTTCCTACATAAACAACTGTGGAGTTTAAAGTCATGTGTAAATTATTTTCCCACATCGACATAATAAAATGAAATGAGAATTCTTGTAGTGTCATTCACCAATTAGATTGTACTCCATCTGTTTCAAAATGTTTGTCTACTTTGTTTTTCACACAAATTAAAAAAAATTAATGATTACAATCCCTATTACAAAATTACCCCTCATAAAGTGTCTTGATATCTTAAATGTGTATTAGAAATATAAATTTTAATTATTTAATAGGAGTAGTAATGGAAAAAATTGGGAAAACGTGCCTTGAAATATTAAATGGACAAACATTTTGAAACACCAATTTTAGTAAGTGGACAAACATTTTGAAACAGAGGGAGTATATGGTTATGCCTATATTTGTAAGTGAACTCAAAACAAGGGCATAGTGGTTATAGTTTTGAAAACGACTAGCGAGTAGAGTTTAGTACTCCAGCTACATCAGTAATTGTTTTTAAGACAATGAATTATTACATCATTCTATAAGTTTTATCATTTGGGTTAATTTACGATACTGTTTTTTCGAGTAGGTTTAAAACAACACATACTAATTCTTACGATACCTTTCACTTTAACTTTTTCTAGTGACTCATCGTAAGATCTCTAAGCAACTCCATTAATCATCTAATCAGAATGATCTATAATAATTCAAACCTAAACAGTTAATTTTGTAAGTTCATTTGACACAATGTGTAATTGTTCAACTTAGAATGTGAAATAGTGAGTTTCTCTTTCATGTATTCTCTATGTCTAGAATTCTTTGTTTAACTTTCTAAAGTAATGTTTTTAATATTATTTGTTTATTTTCCAATATATATTTTTTCTATTTTTTCCAATAGTATTACTAATTAAATAATGGGTGAATTATACATAGGGTCTTGAAAACCATATTTTTTCTCTATAAAGTATGGTCTAGGAATTTCTTCATATTAGAGACCTCTGTTTTGACAATTGTCTTTCCTACCCTTACTAACACTAAAAGACAAAGAAAGTGTGATGTCACTGTTTCTCTCTCCACTACCACTACCCACCTACCTCCGACCTCCGACCTCCGACCACTAACCACCGACCACCAGTCACCGATCACCGGAAAGAACATAAAGTATCGGATAAAATTGATGAGTATCGGAAAAACTGTGAGTACTCTATAAATTTGCTGAGTATTCTATATATTTTAATGAGTACTCTATATATTTTGATGAGTGCTCCGGATAATTTGGATTAGTACTCCAGTTAATTTTGATGAGTACTACGTAAATTTGATGAGTACTACGTAAATTTGATGAGTACTCCGACAATTTTGATGAGTATAATTAAAGATCAAAGAGTAAAAAGCCAAAAATAATATTTTATTCACATTTCTTTCAATTTTCAAATAAATTACAAAAAATACACAATTCAAATCTAACTTTTACTTTGACCAGATCTGGTCAAACCAGATCTAAAAAAAAACCTAATCCAAGCGTACTATGTACGCTAGTCCAAAAAAAAAATACAGTGCTTGATCGGACCTCCACCTGAAAATGCAGCGAGACACCAGCACAACCTCACGCCACGACCAGCACCACCTCGCGCCCTCGCGACACCAGCACAACCTCACGCCACCACCAGCACCACCTCGCGCCACCATTACTTGCAGCACCAAAAAAACTTCTGCAACATGACCGTTCAAGAACTCCGATGGCCACCCCACCAACACCACCACCAAGCTCCATCCATGGCTTCACTTCGTAACCCCAGCGCGAGCAAGAACCTGCACAAATGAAGCTTGAATCTCCTTCGATCTACCGACGAATCTTCTTCTCTTCAAATCGGCTTCCACCTTCTCGAATCGGAGCTGCAGGCCTCTTCGTCTCTTCAAATCGGCGCCCAACGAGCAATGGCCAAAAATAATATTTTATTCACATTTCTTTCAATTTTCAAATAAATTACAAAAAATACACAATTCAAATCTAACTTTTACTTTGACCAGATCTGGTCAAACCAGATCTAAAAAAAAACCTAATCCAAGCGTACTATGTACGCTAGTCCAAAAAAAATACAGTGCTTGATCGGACCTCCACCTGAAAATGCAGCGAGACACCAGCACAACCTCACGCCACGACCAGCACCACCTCGCGCCCTCGCGACACCAGCACAACCTCACGCCACCACCAGCACCACCTCGCGCCACCATTACTTGCAGCACCAAAAAAACTTCTGCAACATGACCGTTCAAGAACTCCGATGGCCACCCCACCAACACCACCACCAAGCTCCATCCATGGCTTCACTTCGTAACCCCAGCGCGAGCAAGAACCTGCACAAATGAAGCTTGAATCTCCTTCGATCTACCGACGAATCTTCTTCTCTTCAAATCGGCTTCCACCTTCTCGAATCGGAGCTGCAGGCCTCTTCGTCTCTTCAAATCGGCGCCCAACGAGCAATGGAAGCTTGTATCTCCTTCGATCTGCAGATCTGGAACATTGCAGCAGCTGGAAAAAGTTGGAGCTTCGATTTTCTACTGGAAAACGTTGCTCACGGATCTCGAAGAGTTTCGTGGAGGTGTTATGGTGGTGGTGGTGTTTTGGTGGTGGTGGTGGTTTTGGAGCTACTCATGTCGGAGCTTCAATTGCCGAGTGGTGGTGCTCGGCTTTAATAGAAACCCATGTGGTGGTGGAGGTGTTATAGTGGTGGTGGTGGTGTTTTGGTGGTGGTGGTGGTTTTGGAGTTACTCACGTTGGAGGGAGGGAAATGGGGAGGAGAGGGAGGTGAGAGAAAGTGGATCTGAAAATATAATTTGTGGTTTCTAAATTAGTATATGTAGAAGAAAATAAAATAGAAAGAGGGTCCAATTGTAATTGGGATATTAGGTCTCATGTGTTAAATTCATTTTGAGGTCTTTAGTAAGAAGAGGAGGAAAGAGAGGTTTGGATTTAGAAGAGAGGGGCGGGGGGGGGGGGGGGGGGGGGGGGTGTTTAAGACCCTAAGTGGCATTTTCTCTTAAACAATAGAAAAAGTATTACAATAACTCATTTCTTGTTTATTAATAAAAAGAAAATGTATAAGAAAAAATATTAAATATATATCTTTTAATATTTGTATACTCTTGACAAAAAAAAATATATTTGTATACTAAAAAATTGGACAAATCAAGGTGGAGGAAGTATACGTTTGGTTATGGTCAAATTTAACATTATTATTTTTGTCAAATTTAATTAGAGTACATTTGCTTGATTAGTAAAAAACACAAGTAAATATTGATAGTCTAAGTTTATATACTAATGTTGCTCATGATTTCCCAAAATCTTAACCCGGCATCAATCAACTAAAACAATACTTTTGCGGCCTATCAAAAAATTATATTTGAATAAAAAACTGATTTCATTAAAAGTCAAATGAGAGTCAACTATGCTCCTCCTTCTGTCTAGGTTTACAATAGGTTTCTCTCTCTAGGTTTCTAAAAAATTTCTTTTTCTGGCAGTTTTTTTTACATATCTCTTTCCGTTTCTTCTCTTCATCTCTGCTCTAGCTCATCGAAATCTCTCGTTTGGATTTGCGGTGAGGGGGACTTTCTATTTCTCTTTTATTTGTCGTGTTCTCTTCTCATCTCCTCAATCTTTTCTTTACCTAAACATTAAACCAAACACTTAACCTACATTAGTTTACCACACAAAACTGATAAAATACCACGCAGAAAAGCTAAAAAAAAGAAACAGTTAGACCTGGAGGAGTATGCAGCTACACCTGATAAAGTTGTACAAGCAAACCATAGTAACAAATCAGTGGGTGACAGGTTCAGATCTACACTTTCTAAACAGAATTCAACTAAAGTTACAGCTGTAAGCCAAAAAAAATGATGAAAGTAACAAACAAGGGAGTATACAGAGAAACAAAACCAACACTCCTATAGAAATTGAGGCATTTCCTACGACAAGTACAGAGTTCATTAGGGAAAAATTCTCAAGTGGAAAATGCAGAGATTAACCTAGATCCTAGCTCAGATCTGGCTAGACAACCCTCATCACAGCTAGGAGGGACTTAAGTCCTGGTGACTGCAACAAATGAGTCTCCAAAAAGGACTTGGTCCACTTTTTTTGATGGCAGTATCAGAGAAGATTTTAAGCTAGATTTTGTTAAACTTGGTGCACATAATGGAAGAATCAGAGTTACACCCTCAAAAGAAATCAAAGATGATGTATGTAAGAAATGGAAAACAAGTATTGTGGGCCAGTTTCTTGACAAACCACCCCCATTTTTCATGATCACGTACATGGTTGAAACACAATGGAAGCAATTTGGCAAAGTACAGATCAACACTTCTGAACAAGGGCTTTTTGTTTTCAAAATATAGTCAGAAGAGGCCTGTTTCAAAGTGTTGGGAGAACTTTGGCACGTTAATAACCACCCTCTAATTCTTAGAAGGTGGAAACCCAACACACATTTCGAATAATTCAGAATAGATAAGGTCCCTGTTTGGCTCAAACTAAGGAAAGTGCCTGGAGAATTATGGACCCAAAAAGGTCTAAGTGTTGTAGCAAGCGCACTAGGGAGGCCATTACAAATGGATGGAGTTACTGCAAAACACACAAGGCTAAGCAATGACAGAGTATGTGTGGAGATAGATATCAATGCAGATGTTATTGAATCTTTTGATATAGATATATGTGATGATCAAATAGAAACCGTAGAAGTTGAATATACTTGGAGGCCCATATTTTGCAAGACCTGCAGTATGTTAGGACACAGTGAGAAAACATGCAGAAAGGTAAAGCAAGCCTGGGTTGAAAAGAAAAGAACTAATATAATAGAGGAAAATCTGAAGAATGTACCTGTTTGCAACAAGGAGAATGAGGATAAAAATGTACAAGCTCAAGGTGAAATGTGGTCATAAGTTGTTCGAAGAAGAAATACAATGTCTCCAACTCAAAATGAGGGAAACAATGTAGCTTCAACCTCTAACAGTTTTGAAATACTTGATAAGGATACTGAGACTGTAGAAAGTCTTATGAACCAATTAATAACATTTAACACAACAAGGGAGTGCAAGAAATTCCTCCTGACCCCAACCTTTAATGAGTATTACATGGAATGTGAGGGGAATTAATAAAAAGCTTAAGCAAATCAATTGCTTGAAGCAAGTAAATAAGAACAATGCTCATTTATTTAGTTTTATTGAAACAAAAGTGAAGCAGCCCAAAGCCAATAAAATCTGGACCTCTGTTTTCAACAATGGCAAGTAATCAACAACTATAATCATCATACACTTGGTAGAATATGGACATTCTAGGACAATAAAGTAATCAATCTCAGTACTAGGTAGTACAATCCAAGCATTACTTTGCAAGGTTATACATATTCATACTGGTTTTGAATTTATATATACACCTGTATATGCTTTGAACAGGCCTGAAAAGAGGACTGAACTATGGGGCACTCTTAAGAAGTGGGACAAAATTATCAATAAATGCGCATGGATTATACAAGGTGATTTTAATGAGGTTATGCATATTGAAGAGAGATTAAATGCAACGGTATTACAAGAAGAGTCAAAGATATGATACAATGTGTCAAGGATCTTTATTTGACTGATTTAAAATATACATGTCCTAAGTATACTTGGACAAACAAATCAGCTAAAGGAGATATGAGGGCAAGCAGAATTGACATGACTTTCGTAAATGATGAATGGTTAAAAACTTTTCCAAACACCTCATTACATCTTACAAGTCCCATGTTATCAGATCATAGCTGTCAAGTGGTCCATTTTATGAAAAAGCAACAAAATAGAAAACCTCCTTTCAGATTCTATAATATATGGATGAGTCACCTTGAATTTTTACCTTTGGTAGCAGAAACATGGAATACAAAGTTTTATGGGACTGCTATGTATAAGATCACCAGAAAACTCAAGCTCCTGAAAGAGAAACTTAAGAAATTTAATGAGATTAATTTCAAATATTCACAAGTGAAGATACTTGAACTTCAAGAGAAGTTGAGTGCTACTCAAGAAGCTAGGCTTCAAGGCAACTACTCTACTGAGCTTCTAATGAAGGAGAATGAACTCATTCAAAATCTTACTGATGAATTACTTAAGGAGGAATCCATTTCTAAACAAAAATCAAGAGATCAATGGGTTGATGAAGGTGATTTAAATACAGCCTATTTACAAAAGATCATGAGAGGTAGAAATGCGCTAAATAACATCTATTCCATCAAAGACAATAATGGTAAATTCACTTCTGATGAGAGTGAGATATCAAAAAAAATTGTTAATCACTTCACCCAAATATTGGGTACAAAAAACCTGCAAATAGAGAAGGTAGATGTTAGTCAAATACAAGAGATTTGCGGAAAAACAATAAGCAAGGAGGAAGGAGAAAGAATTATTGAACCTATAACAGATGAAGAAATTAAAAAGGCCCTATGGTCAATTAATAGCTCAAAAAGTCCAGTCCCAGATGGATTTTCAGCTGGTTTTTAAAGAAAACCTGGGATATTATTAAGGAGGATCTCTGTAATGCTATAAAGAGCACATTTGAAGATGGATAGATTCTTAAACAAAATTAACTCAACAAATATCTCTCTAATACTAAAAGTGAAAAATCCAAATCTCACTAAGGATTACAGACATATAGCCTGTTGCAATGTGATATATCTCAAAAATAATTGCAAACAGGTTGAAAAATACTTTACAAGGTATTATATCACAAAATCAATCTGCATTTGTACCAGGTAGATTAATAGGAGAAAACATACTTATTTCTCAAGACATAGTCAGAGGCTATTCAAGACATAATATAACAAAAAGGTGCAGACTCAAACTTGATCTTATGAAAGCTTATGATTCAGTTGATTGAGATTTTATTCTAAAAACAATGAAAGCCCTTGATTACCCACCAAAATTTATCAGATGGGTGAGTATGTGTCTTACTAGTACTTCTTATTCTATAATGAACAAGGGAGCCCACAAGGATTCTTTAAAGGAGAAAAAGGTTTCAGAAAGGGGGACCCACTGTCACCATACCTATTTGTTATAGGCATGGAGGTACTATCACAGATTTTTAGACACATTGGGACAAAAAGAGAATTTCAATGGCACCCAAATTGTGGTATAATAAAGCTAAACAATTTAATGTTTGCAGATGATTTACTAGTGTTCTTTAAACCATCTACTGAAACAACTTTATTAGTAAAGAAGGTACTTACAATGTTCAGTATAATATCAGGCATGCAGATCAGTGAAAGCAAAAGTAATATATTCTATGGAGGCTACAATGATCAAGACAAAGAAGTTATGGAAAATATTATCAATATAACTGAGGGCTTCCTCCCTTATGAAATACTTGGGGGTTCCCCTAAAAACAGGCATATTAAGCTTGAATGAATGTTTCCCTCTTATTAACAAGATGTCAATAAGAATTGATCATTGGGCATCAAAGCACCTCACTTATGCAGGAAGAATTCAATTAATTAAATCAGTACTTACAAGTATTACTAGCCACTGGTGTAATGTATTTACACTCCCAAAAAGAGTAGTGAAGCAGCTTCAAAGAAAAATCATGTCTTTCCTTTGGTGTGGAAAGAGTAAATATGAGGGTGGAGCTAAGGTATCATGGGAACAAGTTTGTAAACCTCTTGAAAAAAGAGGACTAGGAATTAAAGATTTATATGTTCAGAATCAAGTGGAAACCCTTAAGCTACTTTGGGGCTGTTGTATTCCCATAAATAGCCTTTGGTCTAAGTGGATCAATACAAATCATCTCAAAGGCAATTCATTTTGGCAAGTACAAATACCTCTTGACTGCTAATGGGGTTGGAGAAACTTTTTAAAAAGTAGAGATACAGCTAAAAACCTTGTAAAGTATATAGTGGGTAATGGGAAGAATATTTCACTATGGTGGGATTAATGGTTGCCTAATAACACAAGTCCTTTTTAGGTAAAAAAATAGTTCTTTTGCTTCAGGATATTATGAAAACAGTAAGATAGCACAATTTTACTGGAATGGAAGATGGAAATGGCCTCCAATGGTGAGTTTCATGAAGGATTTTGTGAAAGACATCACAATTTCAGACACTGAAGATGGAATAAAATGTACCTGCACAAAAAAAGGTAAATTTATTACATCTGAAGTCTATAATCACATTCGGAAAAAAGGAATTATGAATAATTAGTTTAAAATTATCTGAAAAAATAAGGGGCTACCTAAATACAGAGTAATATATTGGCTTGCTCATTTGGATAAATTACCCACAAAACAAAGATTAATGAATTGGGGACTTATCTCAAGTTCAATTTGTGAGTTTTGTGGTCTGGCGAGTGAGGATAGGGACCACCTATTCTGGAACTGTACATTCACGGTTCGGATTTGGGCTAGATGTCGAGTAAAAGCTGAGAGAAAGTGTACATCTCCCAACTGGAATACATTAATTGAAGAGTTCACTCGAGATAAGGCAAAAACCCTAAAGAATGAGATAGCCGGGATGATTTTTCCGATTGCAGTCCACTCGATCTGGTATGAAGGAACAACAGAATATTTAACAAAGTATACATGGGTGAAGATGAGCTTTATGAGAAGATTGTGGATTACCTGATTGAGAACTTAGCCAAGTTGAAATCATACGGTACGGAGAAAATAGCAGAAGAGACGGTGGTCTGGAGAAGATAAGCCGACCGAGAAAAGAGAATAGTAAAATAGAGTAGTGTTTGAGGTGTACTTGGTTTTGTCTGTATTTGTTTAGAAGTACATTATTTTTTGTTGTGTAATGGTCTTGAACCAGTTAGAAGTCAAATATAATGTTGGGCCCTATCATAATGGGTTTTGTAATGAATAATTGAACTTAAATGATATATAAAATTAGCTGGACTTGCTTAAAAAAAAAAAAAAAACTGATTTCATTATCTTAGTTACTAATAAACCCTAACTATCATTAGAAATCTTATTGAAAGCTAACCTTCAAGAAAAAAGTGCAAAGGGAAAGAGGCCCATACACTCCGAAATTCAGGATATTGACTTTCTTAATGGACTATACAACCGAAAGTCTCTCTCTCTAAAATCACGCCCTCTCCCTTCTCTCTTCTCCCTACGATTTTCTGATCGAAAAATTTCTTATTTTTCTCGTTATACACAAGCTGTTGTCCAAAATCGTTTGATCTTCTTCACGCGTGGGTTTAGCTTACACGCTCCTACGGTCTTAGCAGTGATGGGGGTCTCATCTGATGGCATAGGTAAGATAGGGTTAGGGTTCAATAATTTCAATTTGGGGATAAAGCGTTTAGATAGAAAGCAAACCTCCACTATTGGGCAAAACCCTTTCGTGAGGAGGAACGAGATAATCAAGAGTAATAATGGGTGGCTTAAGCAAGAAATCAAGCTGCGGTTTGGGATTACCAAGATGAAAATGGCTGCAGAGATGCGTTCACCGAGTTCCGAGGTGAGTCTCTCTCCTAAATCCATCATTTTTGGTTTTATCTTATATGGCGTGCAGGATTTAATCAAAATCAATAGAAGAATAAAAATAAGAAATCCAAGAGACGCTAAAGAAGATGACAACATTAGACGCCAAAACAATAAACTAAATATTATTCTAATTTCTTTGACTATCTCAAGAGCAATTATTACTGTGAGTAATAATTTGGATGTGGAGTACAAGAATAGGAGAAGCGTGAGAGTCTATTGCACTTTTCAAGAATGGTACTGTAACAGTGAGCCTCAAACTAGCAGAACCAAGGTAATCAACATAGACTTTTTCTTTTGTCTATATAAGACTGTTATCTCACCACGGTTAGTCACTCAATCCTACCATTTCTTCACTTGCTTTTTTTCTCAGCCCTCCTTTTCCCTTCCTAATTTCTACGTTTCAGTTTTCATAACCCTTGTTCTGTGCTCTTGTTTTTTTGGTGTGTGCTCTGTGTTTGGTTTGATCTTAGTTACAGGTGTTAACATGGCTTCTAGAGAACACCATGCCCTTCCTATCATCCCTCTGAATGATCATAAAGCCAGGAAGCTTGGGGTTATCAATATTGGATCAAAAGCAAGGCTCTCAGAAAGCATGAAAGAAGAAAAGGCTATTCTCATTAAGGCCATTGGGACCTCACCAATCTACGCAGTTCAGCTGAGGAATTACATTGAAGATAGGTGGGGCATTCAAGGACACTATAGGCTAACAGATGTGAAGAATAATATGTTCAAGTTGGAGATTTTCAATGAGAAGGAGTTTAGAAGAGTTTGGGAAATGAGGCCGGGATTATACCAAAAGCTTCACCTCAGCCTAACCTTATGGCCTCTCACGGTGGATTTTAATGACCTCAATACTGATTATTCATCCATTTGGGTCCAAGTCAGAGGTCTAGCTTTCATACAGAACAATGTGGAGACTGTTAAAGCCCTTGAGGTGTGTTTTATCAAGATAGAAGCTGTTGATCTCCCAACTACCCAGAATTGTGATGTGAAAGTCCTCAGATTTAGAGCAAGGATCAACACCAAACAACCATTACCACCTGGCGCTTATCTTTACCAGGAAGAAGGTCCTGCCTGGGTTCTATTCCAATATGAGAATACGGGCCTCTTGTGTTTTAGATGTGGTAGAATTGGTCACCAGTATGGTGACTGCCCAGTTAAAGTCATAAAACAAACTGAAGATATAGATGAACGCAGGAAAATATCATGGAGCATAGACAACGTGGCAAAATTTCCACCCTTTAATCCTATTTATGGATTACATATTACGGTTAATGGTGAATTTTCTAACTTCTTATATGGTGGGAACTATGTTAAAAATGCAGGTTCGAGTGTCAAGATTAATACTCAAGCGAAAGGGAGGCAAATTCAAGATGATGAAGAAGATGTCCTCAGCAAATTCAATTATACCAAAAGGGGAGGAACTAGCAAGAAGAATAATAATCTTAGTCAAACTGAAGAAGAAAGAGAGAAAGAGAACCAAGATTGGGAGGTTTGGAATAAGCAAATGCATGACATTCGCAACGAGCTGCATGAATCAGCACTAAAAATGGAGGCATTTAAAAAAAATCACGGTATAACACAACAAGGTGAAGATGGAAACGAGGGTGACATAAGAGCTGCGCTTTTAGCTTTTGAAGAAGAGATGAAGAAGATTAAGGGGAAATATGTTGCAACTAATAGCAATACAGCTGATCACTACATGGACACTTCGTCTAACTCCCAAAATAATATAAAGAGAAGAAGAGATGGGAAAGGAGCTCGAATCGAGACAGGGAGTGGTGAGATTGGATCCAAAGTTACAGGGAATTTTAAAAAACTCAGAGTGGTGGACCCAATTGAGAATTTCGTCAACAATAATCAATTCAACCTGTTGGAAAATGAGGAAGAAGGTGAGGAAGGAATCTACCCAGTGAAAGGCAAAGGTAAAGAGTCAGAAAACAGTTCCAAACTTGACGAGGAATTCAACTCACAGTTTGAACCAGAAGAGGAGGAAGGGAACTTTGAATCTAGCGAGAATTATTTTGAGAAAGAGTACGTAGGAGGGGGAGATGACCATGATATGAATTTTCAGTATGAAGATGCACTGGAGGATGGGGATGAAGAGTTGGAAAGCAAAAGTGGAGGCGGCTACTCCAGGAAAGCCGCGAAAGCAAAATGACGACCATCTTTTGGAATGTCCAGGGTCTTCGAGCACCCTTGACATTATCCAAAGCTTGCTCGATGGTGGCTCAATTTAGACCTGGTGTTGTGGCTTTTTGTGAGACTATGATGCGAGAGGTGGACTCTCACAATGTTTTGGCTCGTTTGGGTTTTGAAAACTCCTTTTTTGTGGAACCCTCCGGAAATGCTTTTCACTCCGGGGGTTTCTTGGTTTTGTGGCACTCTTGTGTGCGTTTGATTGTCGTTTCTAGTTGTAGCTCGTATGTCATTGTCCTTATTAATGAACTTTCTTTTTCGTATTACTTAATTTTCTTACACGCACCTAATGATTTTAATCTAAGGCTTAACATTTGGAAAGATATAACCAATTGGAGTAATGACATTGATCTACCATGGATTATTATGGGTGATTTTAATGAGATACTTAATATAACGGAGAAACAAAGCAAGAACCAAGCTAATATCGATCATATTAATGCTTTTGTTGACTTTACTAATAGTAACTCATTAGCTGAAATAGAATCTAATGGATGTTTCTTTACTTGGTCAAACAGGATGGAAGGGGAAAAAAATGTTAAAACAAGAATTGATCGAGGACTTGCAACTTACGAGTGGATACGAAGATATCCAAGATCTCAAATTCATATTCCTCCGGCAATAGGGTCGGATCATTCTCCCTTAATTCTTCATTTTGATATTAATATGAAAATTGGTGAAAAACACTTTAAGTTTGAAACTAGGTGGCTTGATGACGAAAACTGTAGAAATATTGTTAATGATAGTTGGATAATACCTAAAGATTATATCCCCATAAATAAATTTGTTAAAAGGAGAGAATATACCAAAAAAAATCTAAAGAAATGGAGTGACAAAAACTTTAAGAATCATGAGAAAACTATTAGAAATTTACAGGATAGACTCATAAAGCTAAACTTAGATAATAATATCGTTTCTACTAAAGAAGAAATGGAGATTAAAGAAAAAATTAAGCAAGAATACGAAAAAGAAGAAAAATACTGGAGTGATAGAGCAAGACAAAACTGGCTTGTTTATGGAGATAAAAATACTAAATTCTTTCATCTAGCAACTATTAAAAGAAGAAAATTAAATAGGATCACAAGAATAAGAAATAAGGATGGTACTTGGATAGAGGACACTGATAATATTAAAACTTGTTTCCAAGAATTTTACAAAAAACTTTTTGAAGATAACGAAGTAGATGAGAATATCACTAATAAAGCTATTGCATTAATTAAACCTCGAATTACGGATAGTATGAATGAAGAATTAACAAAAAAACCGGATATCATAGAAATTGAGAAGGCGGTTAAAGAATTATCGGCATCAAAAGCCCCGGGACCAGATGGTTTAAATGGTAAATTTTACAAAGAATTCTGGGATATTATCAGAGATGATGTTACACAAGTTATTATGGAATTTTTTGAAAACAATTATTCAGTAGAATCTATTAATGATACATTGATAACACTTATCCCAAAAGGGGTTATCCAAGAAGAATTGGGAGATTTTAGACCCATCTCATGTGTTAATTTTATTTACAAAATTATCACAAAGATCCTCTCTAACAGGCTGAAAATAATCATGAATCAAATCATATCTCCTACACAATCGGCTTTTATTAAAGGGCGAGCTATACAAGATAATATTATTATTGCACAAGAAATATCTTTCTATATGAGCAGGAAAAGGAAGAATGGGAAAAATATGGCTGCTGTCAAGATTGATATGGCTAAAGCCTATGATCAAGTCAGATGGTCTTTCCTTTTTAAGATACTAAGGCAACTGGGTTTTAATGACACCTGGATAAAATGGATAGAAAATTGTATTACTTCTTCTTCCTTCTATATTAACTTTAATGGTGAAAGGCTTGAAAACTTTAAACCTAACAGAGGCATTAGACAAGGTGATCCTCTATCCCCTTTTCTCTTTTCTATTATGACAGAATCTTTAATTAGTATAATGGATAGCTATGTGGAAAATAAACTCATCAATGGCATAAGGATCAACAGAAACTGTCCCACGATATCTCACCTTCTTTTTGCAGATGATTCTCTTTTTTTCATCGATCTTGAGAATACAGATATTAACAAATTCAAAGAATGCCTGGATACTTAGTGCTATATTTCTGGACAGAGAATAAATTTTCATAAATCAGCAATGATTTTTAGCAAAGAAACTCCAGAGGAAATCAAGAGAGAAGTAATTGAGATTATGAAGATTGAAGAAACACAAGACTTGGGTTATTACTTAGGGATTCCACTTTGCCACAAAAGATCAAAAGTAGAATCTCTGGAATGGATAGCTAAAAAGGTCTTCAAAAATACGGAAGGATGGAAAGCGAAGCTTCTTTCTGAAGGAGGGAAGGAAGTACTTATTAAAGCTATCTTACAAGCTATACATAACTACTATATGTCTATTTTCTCCTTTCCAATCTCTTTTTGTAACAAGCTTATATCTGCTATTGCTAATTTCTGGTGGAATTCAGGTGAAAGAAATAGAATACACTGGGTAGCGTGGGAGAAGATTGCGGTAAGCAAACTTATAGGAGGTTTGGGTTTCAAAGATTTCAAAAAAATGAATACGGTCCTTCTTGCGGCTCAAGCATGGCGTCTAATGCATAATCCTAATAACCTTGCAACAAAGCTTTTAAAAGGTATCTATTTCAATAAGTCTAATTTCTTAACTTGTAAACTAAGACAAAGCAGGACATGGAGCTGGTCAAGCCTTATTGAAGGCAGAGATTTCTTAAAGAAACATGGTATAAAGATAATAGGAGATGGGAAAAATACGAATATATGGGATGAAAGATGGATAGATACAAGATGGGAATTAGAGAAGCCAAAAGGGACAACGTTAATGAAAGTTAGTGATTTAATGAAAAAAGACAAAGATGAATGGGACACAGAGATATTAGATAATCTTTTTCCAAAACCGATTGTACAAATCATAAAAAAAACAAAAATTAAAGAACATGGGATACATGACAAGTACATCTGGCCGTTCTCAAGAGAAGGGGAATATGATACCAAAACAGGTTATAAAGTCATGGTTGAAGAAAAAAATGAAAAGAAAGCTTCAACAATAGATACCAAAGCTAAGGAAGATTCTGAAATATGGAAAATAATATGGAAATCAAACATACCAAAAAAAATTAAACTTTTTATGTGGCGAATAATCAACAACGCAATTCCAACTAGAGTGAACTTATTCAACAGGAAATGTGCAGATGGGAAGAATTGCTTATGGTGTAACAACGAAAAAGAAGATGTAAAACATTTACTTCTCCAATGTACAATGTGTAAAGATATTTGGGCTGGCTCAGTTCTACAGATAAAGATTATGGAAGAACAGGAGGACGATATAGAAGAATGGTTCATGAAGATAATTAAGGCTTACACTAAAGGAGGATGGGACGAAAACGTGATACGAGATTTTTTAATGATAAACTTATGGAATATATGGAAGGCAAAAATGAAGGCTACACATGAAGGAACAGTTGTGGATGGAACAGGAATCAATTACGCATCGAAGAAATTGATGCAAGAGATTCACGGGATCAGCTGGATAAGCAAAGGATATGAAGGGTTTAGAAAGAATAATGAAACAAGCATCGAGTCAATTATAGAGGAACAAGAACAAGATGTTAAATTATTTTGCGATGCGTCTTTCTCAAATAAATGGGAACCAACAGGGATAGCAATATGGGGCGAACAAAAAGAACAAAATTCACCAATCAAACATAGCTTGACTATGGATTGTAATTCAGCCCTGGAAGGAGAAGCAGAAGCGGTCCTTAAAGCAACACAGATTGGTGCCTACTTTCCGGGGAAAAAAATTACTATTCACTCAGACAACCTTGAGATTATTCAAGGTATCAAGCTAGTGTCAGCAGCTCGTTGGAATATCCAACCCATCCTACAAAGAATTACCCGTAAGTCTGAGGAGCTCGGAGGCATCTCCTTCAAACACATCAATAGGAAGCTCAACAGGAATGCGGATAAATTGGCGAAGGAGGCTAGACACACGGCAACTTTTGCTTTTCGGAATACGTGTAGTATTTTCGATTTATCTCTTGCTTTTAGGAAATTAGGGATAGGCTAATTTCGTGTTTTATGTCTTTTTGGGTGCGTTAGCACCCCTACAATGTCCAAAAAAAAAAAAAAAAAAAAGAAAGAGGCCCATAAATTAATATATGCACTTTTCAGTTTAGAAGTGAAATACCATGAGGACCCAGGATGTTTGCCCGTGAGTGTTTTTTATCTTGGACGATCTTTAATATGGATACTAGTGTTGGATGGCATGAGCAAACTATATTTAATAATTGTGGAAAAGTGCAAAGATATTAATAGTTATCTAATTATTGGTGATCAAGTGAGAGCACATTTTATTTTATTTTGGACTTAAAGTGAGAGCACATTGCGTGGGGATTACTTCTTACCTGTAAACTACACATGCCTGGACCAAGTTGTTCTTCATAAACTATACACATTATTGAATTTCCTCGTGATCAATTATGTATGAATTAGCCTTGTTGGAGGAATAATCAACAAGCTAAGGCGTCTCTTTTTTTCTTTCTTTCCTTTTTTCAATAGAACAATATTTTTGATTTTTTCGACCCGAAAATTACGACTTTAAAACAAATGTTTGATATCCGAAATTCTGATTTCTGATTTTTCCAAAAAAAAATTGGGTCAAAAGAGTAATATTTGATATCTTTCCAAATCATCACCTTTCTATCACCTCCTAAGTAGATTTAAACTTAACCAATTATATGATTTCTCTAACCTGATTTATTACTTTATCTCTTCTTTATGAATGATCCACCTAAGAGTTAATAAAAAGATGATGCGATTTGAGCTGATATCCAACATTACTTGAGTCAAAATAAAAAATACATATAAATTTCCAAAATGTCCAATTTCCAATACGACATTTGTTTCCGAATTGTAGTTTTTATTCTCATTTCCAATTTTAAATTTCAAATATCATTTTCTTATATTTATGATTATTAAATATTTATGTAAATATAAACGTAAATATATAACATGTGGCTTACCATTTATAAATTAGTGGTACAGTAGTAATCAAATTAGAAATTTACTATAAATATTAAAACTACTTTAACATTTTTATCACCATAATTTTTTTTTTATGGAAAATGAGTAACGATATATACCACTTAAAATCATATCACCTAAATATGTCATCTATGACGTGCATGCGTGAATCAATTGGCTATAAATCGTTAATCTATTTATCATTTTGATCTGATTAACGATTTATTTCCAACCAATTCACGCCACGTCAGAGTGGTAATTGAGTGGTATGATTTTAGATGGTATATATCGTCACTCATAAGAAATAGTCGACCACTTTTATTTATACCATTTGTTCGTATGATAATGTATCAAAATAAATATATAGGAATATATGAATATCTATTTTAGAATTAACTTAGTTGAACGATAGAAATAGTGATTTATTTGGAGATGAAGCTTATAGAAACCACAGTTAGAAGGGCGGCCACTTGATTTCCTCTTTGAAGGTTGGGGTTTAAAATATGTTTAATATGTAGATTATTAATGTTGATTTAAAGTATGCAGTAATATGTTTAATTCGATAATTTTAGATCTTTTATAATTATCTAGTTTATAAAATTAATTGTATATTGGGATAACAGAACTTACTTCGGCGTCTATGCATTAGTTATTGTATATTATCTAATTGGTATGGATTTTGTAAATCTTTTTATGTTAAATATAATTTTTATTTATGTAGTTAAAATTATATTTAGTATGATATTCTTTTAAAAGGAAGAAAGATGTAGAAATTAAAATTCATTTTTTTAGAAAAAACTATATTCCAAAATTATAGATAATATTGAAATTTCCAATTTACGAACAAAATGTTTTGAAATTTCTGAACCGAAATTTACAAAATTCAAACATTTTCAATTTCCAAAAATTTTCAGATTGGAATCAAAACGGAAAAATGTTTAAGGAATGGTTTCTGGAAAAGGTATGTAACTTTAGGCGTTGGTTTAATTATTATCTATTTATTATCAAAGTATTAAGTATTATTTTTTGTATAACAGATTCATGGAATGAAATCACGTGGCGATGCATTAGCTACCCCCGAGATGGTGTCCTTGGCAAACATGTATTTTGGTGCGGTGCATACATACGATTCATGTGTGGTGAATGGTGTCAAGTGGGTAACTAAGTCCAAAGGAGAAAAAAGAGTGACGCGTGATTACGGAGTTTGTACCATGTACGAGGAAAAACCCTATTACGGTGAATTAATCAAAATCTTGGAGGTTATGTACACTAGAGGGTGCTTGGATGTGTTATTTGTCTGTAAGTGGTACAAAAAGGCTTATTCGAGGATAGAACACGTGGTAACCTTTATCAAGACATCAAACTTTGAGTGGGCCGACAAACCATACATTTTAGCATCGCAGGCCAAGAAAGTGTTTTACATCGACGAGATTAATTCAAAGAAATCAATGAAAGGCTTGAAAGCCGTTTGGGAAATAAACGATCGACACGGATGGAGTCCTGAGTTATGGGGTTCCGAATCACTACCTACTGGGAATGAGAGCATCATCATACCTTTGGTTAACAATGCGAATGAGAGCATCAGCATACCTTTGGCATCCACCGAGGAGATCGAGATTGACCCATCTCATTTTCGTATTGATTTGGCTTTTGATATGGTTATTGATGAAAACGGGGAAATTCATGATGACACGTGGGAAGAATATAGGGATGAAGAAGAACCTATAGAGGTTGATAGCGATGATGAACCCATAGATATTAGTGGATATGAAACTGATTAGTAGAATTTTATTTTATTTAGTTTATTTGTCTTCAAACATTTTGTTGGTTTTTGGAGTTGAATTTGAATTTGAATTTATTTTGACTCAAATAGTTGACTAAACACCCCGAACACTAACATTTGACTCAAATAGTTAACTAAACACCCCGAACACTCAAGTTTAACTCAAATAGTTGACTAAACACCCCGAACACTAACATTTGACTCAAATAGTTGACTAAACACCCCAAACACTAACATTTGACTCAAATAGTTGACTAAACACCCCGTACACTCAAGTTTGACTCAAATAGTTGACTAAACACCCTGAACACTAACATTTGACTCAAATAGTTGACTAAACACCCCGAACACTAACATTTGACTCAAATAGTTGACTAAACACCCCGAACACTAACATTTGACTAAAATAGTTTACTAAACAACCCGAACACTCAAGTTTGACTCAAATAGTTGAGTAAACACCCCGAACACTCAAGTTTGACTCAAATAGTTGACTACACACCCCGAACACTCAAGTTTTACTAAAATAGTTGACTAAACACCCCGAGCACTCAAGTTTGACTCAAATAGTTGACTAAACACCCGGAACACTCAAGTTTGAATCAAATAGTTGACTAAACACCCCGAACACTCATGTTTGACTAAAATAGTTGACTAAACGCCCCGAACACTCAAGTTTGACTCCCATAGTTGACTAAACACCCCGAGCACTCATGTTTGACTCAAATGGTTGACTAAACACCCCGAACACTCAAGTTTGACTCAAATAGTTGACTACACACCCCGAACACTCAAGTTTGACTAAAATAGTTGACTAAACACCCCGAACACTCAAGTTTGACTCAAACAGTTGACTAAACACCCCAAACACTAACATTCGACGCAAACAGTTGACTAAACACCCCGAACACTAAGAAAGAAAGAAATAAGAAAGAAAGGAAAAAGGAAAAAAAATAGAAACAAAAAGAAAGCAAGAAAAAGAAAGAAAAAAAATAGCGACGACATTCATGCGTTTAGCGACGACGTTCAAAGGATGAATGTCGTCGCTAATCTTTTGCGACGACCTTCAACCATTAACTCGTCGCTAATAAATAATTAAATATTCAACTAGTCAGCTTGGACGGTCAACTTTCCCGCTCTCGAAAATTAGCGACGAATTTCAATTTTTTTGCGACGACATGTCGTCGCTAATTTTTGACACGCAAAGGTCGTGGGTGCAGAGCACGCTACGTGTCCCACTTAGCGACGAAATACCCTTGGTTAGCGACGCCATGCGTGTCGTCGCTAATTAACTATTCTATAAAGCCCTAACCGAGCTTCATTTCAGCCATAACAACACCACAAATCACTCCAAAAATCGCCATTTCTGCCATAACAAAGCTTTTCCGAGGCATTATTCCACCAAATCCAGCATCAAGGTAATGATTTCAATCCAATAACACATTCTAATCACTACATTATAATTTTTCATTTTTAATTTCTAATATCTTTTCTTGTGTTTTTTTTGTACGATTCCTTCTTCTTGGCATGGATTCATGGACGAAATCTACAGCATTTCCACGTAACAGGTTCCAATTTCCGAATCAAAATTGCAATTTTTTTTTTATTTTGGGTTGAAAAAATTCATGCTTGTATATATATTTTAATTAAATCCGAATTTTGTGTATGTTATTCTGGGATGTTTAAGATTTTTTTTGTGTTAAAAAACAACTTGTAATTGGACTTTGTTTAAAATTAGCTAAAATTAGGGTTTTGTTATGATTTTTGGATATATATATATATATATAGGGAACTTTTGTGTAATTTGTTAAATTGTGATATTGTAATTTAATTGTGTTTTAAGATATAAGGACCTATTTGCAATATCTTAAATTAATTGCAATTATTAAGGACTAAAATGCAATTTTTTAAAAGTAAGGACCTTTTTTGCAATTTTGTAAATTAAACTAGTTTAAGGACTAAAATAGAATTTAAACAAAAAATAAGGACTTATTTGCAATTGTTAAGGACTAAAATGCAATTTAAAAAAAAATTAGGACCTATTTGCAATTTTGTAAATAAAATAGTTTAAGGACTAAAATAGAATTTTTAAAAAAATAAGGACCTAATTGCAATTTCATAAGGACTAAAATGCAATTTTGAAAAAAATTAGGACCTTTTTGCAATTTTGAAAATAAAATAGTTTAAGGACTAAAATAGAATTTTAAAAAAAGTAAGGACTTATTTGCAATTGTTAAGGACTAAAATGCAATTTAAAAAAAAATTAGGACCTATTCGCAATTTTATAAATAAAATTTTATAAGGACTAAAATAGAATTTAAAAAAAAAATAAGGACCTATTTGAAATTTAATTAACTTTTATGAAAAAAAATAGTAAAGGACTAATTAGTAAGTATTTCCTTTAAATTATAGGCGGCTGCTGTTATGGGTCGTGGAAATGACGGAGACGGGATGGGTAACGATCCCCCGAGGGATCCCAACCGTCCTATGGCCGATTGTGCCCAACCATCGGGTAATAAAAAATTCAATTAATATAATTTCAATTAAGACAAATATATAATTAATAAATATTTTTCAATAAAACAGGTGAACGTAAATGAAGACACCCTAAAGCTGCCACGTCTATAAGAACTGCTCAAGAGACTTTAAGAAGAGTCGGCTGGCACATTCCAGTTGACTTTTCGATTATCGACGACACGTGGAACTTCGTCGGCCAATATAGCAAACACATGGGTCAGGTGGTGTGGCATGCAGTTCGAGAAGTCGTGCCTCCTTGCTACAAAGGATGGATAAATTTCCCCGAGCATAATAAAGGGGTTATTATACAGCGACTCCATGAGTTTTCTGATTTAAAGGAGTGGAGGCGGCGAGACGATTGGGAGGATATTATTAAGAGGTTGACCACGATGACATCTACGGCCTACAGGCGATGGAAGTCGGATTTTGAAAAACGACTACTACCTCACGAATACTGTACCACCAGATGTTTTACCGGAGCATTGGGAGTTGGCGAAGAAGATGTGGGATGACGAGAACGTATAGGTAGAAAATAATAATTTATTAATTATTTTATACGTCTTTGTTTATTAATTTTATAACTCTTCATTTATTATTTGTAACAGAGTCAGGTGGAGATAAACAAGAAGAACCGAGAGCAGCAGACACTTCCTAGCAAGACGGGGTTTAGGAACTTATCCCAGACTCGGGAGGTGATTATAGAGGTATAATTTCTAACAATAAGAATTTAATTTACTATTTGTTTAATTTAATTTTTAACTAATTAATATTTGTTATTGTATACTGTCCAGGGGAAGCTGAATACGGTGACGAAAGAGCCGTTGACTTTTTTTATGATGATACCCAGGAGGAGATGGAGCTTCCTCCTTTAAGCGGCTATTTCGATCACCTGTCTTACGATGCAGCTACAGATAGCTGGCGTGACGAGCGTTTGCAGAAACCTAGTGTAAGACTTTTTTTTAAATTGCTTTAAATTAATTATTTATTTTTAACTTTACTTTTTTATCAATCTAATTTATTTTTAAATTGAAATCTAATTACAGGGTGTTCTTCGGGAGAAGATGAAGAAGAAGGTTGTGCAGGCCGGAACGGAGGGAGCTGAAGTTTCTGCCCAGGAGCAGATAGATGCCATTCTCAAGACTATCATGGAGGTCCTGGCCCCACCCAAGACAAAATACTAGGTGCCCACCATTGGTCCGGTCCGAAAAAGAGCCAGGACTCCTACACAGCCAGATAGGCAGAACGAGGAGCTTCTCAAGGCGATTCTGGCTGGAATGAACGAGTTTCACGTGGCTCAAAGACTTGAACCTATACCGGATCCAGCCTCCGCATCAACCGGGCCCACAATTTTTTCTAGTCGGCCGAGTCAGCCCCCGAGCATGGCGGACACGCTCCTCGAAGCATTAAACGACATGAGAATCGCCCAAGGACTTCCACAGATCAGCGTATCCGGGCCCACTGGTGAGGAGAGCGGAGATGAAGTGAGAGAAGATGAAGAAGAGCATTTGAGTGATGATTGATTATGTTTATTTTCTTGTGTTGGTTTGTAATTTTATGACTTTACGTTTATTTCGTATGTTTGACTTTTACGTTGACTATTTTTTACTTTCACTTTATGTTTAATTTTATTATCTAATGAACGTATTTTCTATATATTTTTGGATTTTTTTATTTGTGAATTTTGCATTATATTTAAAATAAAAACAAAAATCAAAATCCAAACAAATTTTAAAAAAACATAAAATAAAAATAAATTTAAAAAAAGTATTAGTGATTAGCGACGACAATGGTGTCGTCGCTAACACATAAAATAAATAAATAAATAATCATTTACGGCGAAATAAAAAAAATAGCGACGACATATCCGTCGCTATTATTTCGTGTTAAAAAAAAGAAAATATAAATAATTAATAACCGAATAAAAAAAGAAAAACTAATTAATTAATTAGCGACGACGTGGCGCCGTCGCTAACTTGTAAACTTTGCGACGCCACGCCTCGTCGATAAGCTTCTGAGTGATAAGGGGCGAAATCACAACAATTCGTCGCTAATGGGTCAATTAGCGACGGAACGATAGAGTCGACAGCTTAGCGACGACATGTCGTCGCTAATCACATTTAGCGACGAAATACGGGTATTAGCGACGGGCGTATCCATGTAAGGCCCACGGGGGCTCAAGCCCCCCTGAACCCGTAAAATTTATCATACGTTACCGTAATTTTGTCTCGAAAAATAATTAGCCCCCTCTGAACATTTATATAAAAGGTGAATGCACTAAATAACATATACGTGATTATGTCATAGTGGTTTAGTATTTTTACATATTAGAATACAATTTAGAGGTTGGGGGTTCAACTCATATGTATTACTTAGTAATTTATTATTTACATCAATCTAATGAATTTATAATGTTTAATTTTTATAAATGATTTATTTCTCATATTTATAAATGAGAATATTAAAATAACATATAGTATATATTAATAGTAATGATACTATATACATTTAGTGTATATAATGGTGTTGGTTTATATATTTTTTGGGTAGTTAGGAACGGGTAAACTCATCAATTTAAGAGACAATGAACGTAATGGTGTTAAATTATCATATTTGCATTTTAACTTTTTTCGTTATGTGTTTATCTATCTTATTTTTACTTTAAAAAAATTCAGAAAGAGTTGATCCTGGAACTTCTATAAATTTCAAGCCCCCTCTCAATTTATCTTCTGGATCCGCCCATGGCGACGAGGCGTCTCATCGCTAAACAGGACGAATCTATTAGTGTTTCTTAACCACGTTAACTGTTATAACTTTCAACGCCCATCCTTTCTTTCATATAATTTTTTTGAATCCGCCATATTACATACATATCCATTTTTTAGGCAACATATTATAAATAAGATCCATACAAAAGATCTAGTTTCTAAATAAATAAATCTCCGAGAAATAAATCTTTCAGTCTTCTAAAGCTATATTTTAGTGATAACAATTTTTTGATTTTTTTTAGCTTTTCTTAAAAAATAAAATAGTTAGCAATAAAACATACTAGGGAAAATAATTGACACTTCGCCACTCTGACCGTGGTTCAACCACTGTGGTTCATTTGTGAAAGGTGGTCATTCAGTGACTTTCTTTTCTTAATTAATAGATTTACGTATTACGGTAAAAAAATATTTAAGGAAAATTGGTGGTTTCCTTAAAAATTTTTTTTTGATAAATTAATAAATAATTAAAACGAGATTTTTTTATAATTAATAAAAAAAAGGTGTAATTGATTTTTATAAAAAGAAAAAAAGGAAATTTTTTATAATTAATTTTTTATAATTAATTTTTTAAAAAAGAGTAAAAGAAAATAAATGGTATTGTGGTCATTTCAAAAAATTGAGCTAATTTTGTTAAAAAAAATTGATTAAAAACTTCAAAATAAACTATGCCTACATTAATTTTCAAACCACAAACTTTTGTTGGGATCCAGGTTATCTTTTTTTCAGTTAATTGCACTATAAACCCCTTTATATGAAAAAAAAAATATGATAGAGTTTGATATTAATTAATTTTAGTTAATTACACTACAAGTATCTACATTATATGAAATTAACAAAATTACCATATAAAATATAATAATGCTGGGAAAAATAAGTTATAAGAGTTGGGGAGACAACAACACTAATAGTTGTGCGGATTGGTTAGCAAAGTTAGGTGCGTCGAGTGAGGCGAGCCCTACTCCTTATCAATACCTTCCAGATGGTTTGTGGCGATTCTTGACTAAAGATAGGTGCGGTTAGGCTGTACCTAGAATTGTTTTAAATAGCTAGTACCTTTTAGGAAGTGTATCTTCCTGATCTTATGACCTCTCATGTAACAAAAAAAAGACACTAATATAATTTTTTTATAAGCAAAACCGATAGCAAAAAAATTCAAAATAGACTAAAATATTTAAAAATCATAATTAAGATTCTTACTTAAATGAAAAAAATTATTAATTTATTTTAAGTAAAAATTTAATTATACATGGATTAAATTTTCAATATTTTTATAAAATGTATGGAATATGAAAATATATCAATTAGAAGAAAAGGCGATGACGCCTTCTTAAATACGTTTTTTTTACCGTAATATGTTAATTTATTAAGTAAGGAAAGACGGATGGTTGAACCACGGTCAGAGTGCTGAAGTGCAGAATTCTTTTTTTTAGTATACTTTATTGTTAATTATATTCTTTTAAAAACAGAAAAAACTTCAATTTTCAGTCTCAATCTATGATATATTTATTAATTTTATATATTTTCCCTTTCTTTTATTTTAACATTCTCTGTTCGTTTTTTTTTTAATTAAAAGTAAGAGCACAGATACAATCACGAGATTCTACACAGAATATACAATAATATTTCCTATATGTTAATATGGAAACTGCAACTGATTATAACCTAAACTTAACAGAGACTTTCTCAAAAGTTGTTCTTTAGCAGATGCTCCAGCTGGTTTGTAATTCCGAGACAAACCTGTAGAAGTAATGAAAAAATTATATTTTCATCCATTCTTCACTCAATTGATGTAGAACAAACCTTTCTTGTCATGTTTTTTTCTTTGATCCTTTAGGTAGAAAAAACACATACCTTAAGTTGCACAATCTTGGTATACGTCCAATGTGGTACAATCTTGTACCCTGTCTAATTTTTGCCTTCAAAATTTCTCATTTTAAGATTCAAATTAAATTGAAAAATATCATATAATGATTGCCAACATTTACAGATATCCCATGTAAATCAAAATATCTTTGATCCCTATATTATGTAAATTTATACTATAAAAAACCTACGAATGTCATGCAAAATCTGTAAAATAACTCATATTTAGAGAAATGATATATTATCATTCAAATTCGAACCATCTAGATCTAACATATACCATCTATAATATGACGTGATTTGGTTGGAAATAAATAGTTAATTTATTTATTAACTCGACTTTAACAATTTACTTCCAACCAAATTACGTTAAGGTATAGATAGTATGTTGAATGGTATGATTTTGGTCGGTATATATCATTACTCGTTTTTATATTATATGTAATTATATAATTTTTTTTAATATATATATTATATATAATGTAAAATAACCAAAAATTGTTAAAGTAAAGTTGAGTTTTAATTTATTTATATACGAGCGAAGTGATTATTATGAAATTATGGAAACACTATAAGACGTATTTTTTTGAAAAAAAGTTTACTTGCATATTTGTTTTAAGAAAAAAAAGTTGATTGATCATATAAAATTTATAAAAAATCGACATATTAAAAAAATTCTTACTCTAATAAATAAAAAACTATTACACTATGAAGAGAAATCCAAATTTTTTAAAATATGTTTTAATAGATAAAAATTTATTAAACAATAAATTTAAGTATATATATTTTTTATATTTATTATTTAAAAAATACTCACAGAGTAATGCCTTTTAACCTAATCTATATTTCCAAACCAGGTAAATTAGTTCAATATATAGACTAGGTGCCGTTTGATTTTTTTAAGTAATAAGTACTGAATGCTGAATAACAGCTGAATATGACTTATTATGTTAAAGGAAGGGTCTGCATGAATCAGACTTAGGTGTCGTTTGTTTTTTAAGTAATAAGTGCTGAATGCTGAATGAGCAGTTGAATACAACTTAGGCGTCGTTTGTTTTTTTAAGTAATAAGTGCTGAATGCTGAATGAACAGCTGAATAGAACTTATTCTGTTAAGAGGCAGTGTCTGAATGATTCAGACTCGGTTTGAAATCTTAATGAAACAGACTAGTTAAGAGGTATTTTAGATCTTAATTGACCAGTAAAAACAAACAGTCTTATTGATCCAGTGTCTTAATGAACTAGATTAAGAGGCCATTAAGTGCAAACAAACACCCCCTTAGTTTTAAATCTTAATGAAACAGACTAGTTAAGAGCTATTCAGATCTGAATTGGTCAGTAAAAACAAACAGCCTTATGAATATAGTGTTTTAATGAACCAGATTAAGATCTTATTAAATGCAAACAAACATCCCTAAGTCATTGTTACATTTTTTATATTTTAAAGTGTAATTGAGAAATAAATAGTTTATACAACTTAGTTTTGATTTATCAAAAAATATATATAAAGAAGTATATATATTTTTTGTGAGATTTATTAAGACATTTTTAAATTCATATGAACCACCAACACTATTAAAAATTTAAGTTTTTGAAATTAGAGTAACATCTCCCGGCAAGAATTGTTAATACCGCCTTATTCAAATAAATTGAAAACAATATGGAGTTATAACCCAGTCGGATTGAACTAACGAGGGTCTTGAGACTACTTTTACCTTTTAAGAGTGTAAGTAAATAAAAGATATATGATATAAATTTCTCTCATAACTTATGTGATCTAGTTCTGAAGTATAATAGAAAGACATATATATTCGCGGTAAGAATACTTCAGATATGCGAAATTAGTCCGGACCACTCTCTTTATAAAAAGAACAATATGAAGAGTTTCTCTCGGGGAATCTAAGCATGTACTCCATGTTTGCTTGCTTTATCAGATGTGGCCAACTTTTGATTTGATTAAACATGTCATAAAAATATAAATGATGTTCCAACAGTGATGACACACATAACTGAAAGGAAAAAAATATATATATTTACGACAAAAGATGTATCATAATACATAGGTGTAATTGTCCTACATGATATGAATAATTAAATAAAGCAACGTGCTTTTGTAACCGTAGTTTAACCATGTTCATTCCAAAAAAAAAAATTTAATCAGAGATAGTAATAGAGTATATATTTGCAAGCTCTTGTCAACTGACTAGACATTTGTCGTCCAATGTCGTTCCCATGTCTAGAGTTTGCTTAAGCATTGTCAATGTTGCCAGGTTGTTGATAATTTACTCCCCTTTTCGTCTTTGCCACAGTTCTATCATTAAATTACTCTCAATATTTATTTATTTATTTTTGGAAGGAATTACTCTCAATATTCAACAAAATAATACTGTGTGCAGGACACAAGCTTTCAGAAAAATACTGTGGAGGAGACATGCAAGTTAATACTCACGTGAAAAAGAATATATTACTATTTGATAAATGATAATGGAAAAAACATTCCTCTAACAATATATTGGAGAATGATCTTTCTGATCTACTATTTATTCAACAATAATATAAAATAATTAGTATAAAAAAAAAGTATTAGTATTTTTTTGTCAAACGTTTATATAAATTAAAAATAGTCTAAAATAAAATCATTCGTATGCCACTAATAACAATGTCAAAATGAATCAGCTGAATTAATTAGAAAAGAATTAACATTCCAATCATCAAACAATGTGTCTCTTATCGCGTATTTTGCGACTCAATCAGTTACATCATCAACTTTGTATTTAATCAAAAAAAAAAAAAAAAAATAAGGATCACAAATTTTCAAAGTTTGGCAAATAAATTTAATAATATTATAACATCTAAAATTACTACTAGAAATTTACAAAATTAACGGTTTCATAACACTTTACAATCATTTTTCAAATAGTTGTATTGATTGGGTAATCTTGTGCCACTCCACAACCCTATAATACACCCAATACTTCCGCTTCAATAGCATCTTTAATTTCAGTACACTTTGATTCTCTTTTAATTAAACTTCATTTGTGATCGTTGATAATAACAACAATTGTTCACCCAAGATCAGATAATGAGCATATGTATAAATTTTTAGTTTACTATTAGAAGCGGAATCTAACTAATGAAGCTCCTTTTCCCATCTTGTAAATAAAATATACTAGTACATATTTCATTTCCATTTTTTTACTTTTATCTTTATACTTTACATTTTCATTTACTTTTTTACTTTTTCTTTTTTCACTTTCGTCTTCTTTTTTACTTGAGCTCAACAATGTTTGCATCATTAGAATTTGTGGTATTGGTGTTATATTCCTTCCCATTTTCTTTGAACGGTATAAAGAGGGTTAGGGTTTATATTTTTGAAAATAAATTTATTTTTTCCTTCCATATATGCAACATTATGTAACTTAATAGTTCAGCTGGTAAACTGCAATTTTTTATCATTTTCCTTCAAGGAGGCATTAGTGGTTAAGAACCATTCGCCAATCCTTAAGGAGGAAAAATTATGAGTTTTCAAGGTTCATGGAGAACAATGCCAGACTGCTTTAGCCCAAGGGCAAGCAAAAACAATATCTACAATAATCTCTTCTGCTTCATTACACACTTTACAAATTTTACTTTTAGTGCATTTTCAATTGTAAAAGTTTTTCTTAGTTGAGAGGTTATTCTTCACACATTTCCAAATCAAATTTCTAATTTTTGGTTTACACTTCATGTTCCAAATGAAATTTCACCAGCATCATCATTTATTTAAGTTGAGGAACAATTTTTACAAACTTTAGATTTTTCTTGTTCTTTTTTTTTTGCTTGATATTATAATAAGCTATTTTAACTGTATAATTCCCATCCTATGAAAAGTTCTAGGTACAAAAATCATTATACACAACTAGGAAGAGGCATGTGGAGAATAATTTTAGCCAGATCAGGTGGGTAATTATTTTTATAAGATCAACATTCCAAGTTAAGGTATCTTGCTTTATCAAATTCTTAACTATCAAAAGACTATTATCTCTCGAATTTATTATAGAGTTAGTATTATTAATCCAATTATCAGTATGTATGTCAATAGTCTAACTATCACCAATTTTCCTATGTAGATCATCACTGAAATTTTTTCTTTCTTCAATTAGACTTCTCCATCCAAGAGATGGAGAGTGACCAACTTTAGCATTTAAAAATTCTCATAATTATTATACTTGACTTTTAAAAGTCTTGCTAACAATAATTCAAGTTGATTTAATATATTCCATGCATGTTTTCCCAGAAGAGCTAAGTTTATAATATGTAAATATCATAACCCCAATCAACCTAAAGTTTTAGAAAGGCAGAGAGAATCCAAATTCATATAATGAATGCTCTTTTTATATTTTTTCCCCACAAACATCTAGCTATTATGTTGTTTATGGTGTTGCAAAAGTATTTTGGAATTGAAACAGTTGACATCAAGTAGTTTGGTAAACTATTAATTAAAGCTTTTATTAGTACCTTTTTACCACTTTCAGATAAAAACAAAGTTTTCCATTTTTCCATTTTATTAAGAATTCTAACTATTAGCCAATCCAAATTTCTTGTTTTATTTCTAATCTGTTGGAATGCCTAAATACATCCCTAAAGATTCAATTTCTTTCATATTAAGTCTACCTTACATAGTACATTTTATGTGGCTCAGAGTATTAGTACTAAATAAAATTCCACAATTATCTTTATTTGAAAAGAGGCATGTGGCTTTATTGTACTCATTCATAATACAATTAAAACTTTCAATATCTTTGTAAGTTGTCAAGAAAAAATGCTATCATATGCAAACAAAAGATGAGATATTGTAGGGCATTTAATACCTATCTTATATCCATCAAGTAAATTCTTTTAAATTTTATATTTTACTAACACATTGAGTGTTTTGGTTGTTAAGAAAAAAAGGAAAGGGGAGAGTGGGTCCCCTTGCCTAGTTCCTCTAGAGTGTTTACACATGGGATAATCCTTTCCATTTATCAACACAGAATATTTAACTGATGAAATACAAATCATAATTCTATCAACCAAATTTTCATGAAAACTCATTTTAGTAAGTAATTTTTATAAGAATTACCACTCTATGAATTCACAATCCTTCTTAAAATCAACTTTTATAGCCATTAAGTATTGTTTTATGTCCTTTTTTATTTTAAATGAGTGATTAATTCATGGGAAATGAAAACATTTTCTTGTATTTTCCTTCCTGGAATAATACCACTTTGTTTTTTATTAACTAGGAGTGGCATAATAGGTTGTATACCTATTTACCAAAATTTAAAGATTATTTTGTAAATGAAGTTTGTGCAACTAATTGGTCTAAAATGACCAACCTCGAAAGGTATGCCAACGTTAGGTATGAAAGCTATGAAAGTTTGGTTAATTTGCTCTAAACTGGAACCATTATTCCAATAATTATGAATAACTCTCATAATATCCATTTTTAAAATATCCTAATACATTTTAGAAAAGATACTAGTGCATCCATCAGGTCCAGGAGCCTTATTCGAACCCAGCTTCTAAATAGTTGGCTTAGCCCCACCATGGGAAATAGAAGCAATAAGGGATTTGTTCATATTTTCATTCACACTAGGCTTTATCAACCCAATAACTGGGGCAAAAAAAATCTAGGGCCTACAGTTCTAAATATGCTATTGAAGTAATTAGTTATGACTTTACTAATTTTTTCTCTCCTTCAACCCAAATGTAATTTTCATTTTTCATTCTTTTTATATTGTTTCTTTTTCTTCTATAAAAAAGTGAGTATACGAAAATAGGACTGTGGGTATAAGCAACACTAAAATTAGCAAAGTATTATCTATAGAGTCTTCCAAATAGGAATTTAGAATAGAAAAACTAAATATAAGCTGCCAATTGAAGATCAGTTATAGTAGATATATTTACCGAGATGAAATGAGTTGATCATTACAAGAGTAAAAGAGTTCGAATGAAAATGTTTTTCCTAAGATGTATTTATAAATTTATTTTGAGAGGAATTTTTGTTAACATATAAGTGATATTTAGATCATAAAATAATTTGTCACATCAAAACCCATTTAAACTAAATACACTGGCTTCCTGCCAACAAGGTTCCATTCAAAATAGCAGTGGGATCATTTACATTCTCTACAGAGACTAAATTCTCAAAATAATTTGTTTTGAGTTTTTTCACAAATATTTGGTGCGCGTTTAATTGATGCCATTCTTTGACCAATAAGTTCGTGACTTCCTAAACCAATTCTTCAAATTAGAGTGATTCGTCGTCTTTAGTGTATCGAACTACATTATTCTAGTGCCAACAAAAGTAATTTCTCTACTCGAATCCAAACAAGCACTTGACTTACCAAATATATCCTTCAAATCCCCATAACTTGTGATACATACATTTCTTACATTGGGTTGAATTTGTTGTCATTGCATGATTACCTTCCAGGAAAGTTGTGTTAGAAACACCTGCAACTTGGTTTGATAGCATAGGTTGTCATTAACTTGACGACTGTCCCAAATTTATTTGTGGCTGGAAGCCACCCTAATATGAAGGTTCTATTGAGTTTTAAATCACATTAATGAACCAATGTATTGGAAGACTAAATGGTGTCTAGGGAAACCAAGTAGTCTTGGAGTTAATTTTTTTTTTTTTTGGAAACTTGAAAGGTTTGGAGTCTTCCAAGATGACTAGATTCATTGGTTTGTTTGGTTGTGAATGCCTATAAATAGGTACCACATTTTGATGGTTGACGACAAGAAAAAAGAAAAAAAATAAGAGAGACTTACAAGATTTAAGAGCAAGAATCATGTAGTTTAGTCAATTGTGAGTGGGTAACGATCCTATAATGGTTTGAGTATTGGATGAGTGTGAGAATTCTTTGTTTTTTCTTTTGTGAGAGGGTTTCATGATTTTCCGCACAAAAACAAATTTGTAATAGTGTGAATGATTATAGTAAATTACTCCGTGGACGTAAAAATCTTTGGCCGAACCACATAAAATATTGTTGTTTTTGTCAATTCATTTTTCTTCTATGCACGACCCTAGAACATGAAATCAATTATTAACCCAACAATGTGGTATCATATTTGTGGTTGTGTTGCATTGAAGTCTTGAAAAGAATGGTGACGTCTACATGAAAATCTGAAGTTCCATTGTTCGATGGTAAGGTGAGTTTTGTGTTGTGGCAGATTACTATTTAAGACCTTCTCATATAACAAGGTCTTGAACTAACTTTGGAGGAAGAAAAGTCTCAAGGTATGACTAATGTTATTTGAAATTCCATGAGAAAGAAGGATGTTAACATGATTCAATTGACTCTTTCTTCCGAGATCAAATTCAATGTGATAAAGGATACAACATCGACGACATTGTTGGAGAAAATCGAGGATACATACGCATCGAAATCGATGAAGATTCAGTTATGCCTTAGGATAGAACTTTACTCTTTGAAAATGGAAGAGGGAGTCAAAATTCAAATTCATATCAATTCATTCAATCAGTTAGTGTATCAACTTCTAAAAATTGATGGGAAGCTCGAGGATGAGGAACAAACTCTTTTATTGTTGTCTTTCTTACCGAGTCTTACAAACTGTTGGTACAAACAATGTTGTTAGGGAGGAATACACTTAGTATGGATGATGTCACTTCATTCTTCATGAAAATAAATGGATGGTTGGAAAAATAAAACACTAATAATAATAGGAATGCACTTGTTGCATAGGAATCTGAACGAGGAAGGAGTTATGAGAAGAATGGCCAACATAAAGATGGAAGATCGCGCTGTCGGGTTTTTTACTAGGAATGCTACTATTATGGAAAAAAGTTCATATCCAAACTCGGTGTCGTCAAATGATCGAGAACTTAAAAGATTTTAAATTGTCAAATGAAAAATTCAAGATCGGGGATGACTCAATTTCAAACCTAACTGAAGAGGATGTCACATTTATTGAGGTGACTACAGATATTGTTAAGTCTAATATGAAAACCCCAAATGGATATTAGATTCTGCTTTTTTCGTTCATATGTGCAATGATCGAGACTTGTTTGAAAATCTGTATTCCAAAAGGAATCTTGATCACATTACTGCTGCAAATAACGAGGTGATGAAGATAGAGGGATTTTGACGTGTCCGCTTGCAGTTGCAACTAAAAAGTGGTGATGCCAAAACCTTTTCAAATATGAGATACGTATCGTCGAGCGGTAGAAAAATCATTTTGTTGGTGTTGTTGACATCACATGGGTGGTGATGCATCAGTCGAGGTAATTGTTGTAAAGTTTTCAAACATGACCAATTCATATTGAGTGGAAAAATCAACACAAAGAATATCTATATCTTGGAGGGTTGGGTTGCTTGAGTTGGTGACATAAGTATTGGTGATCGAGCGTCGAGTTTTTTCCAAAACAAGTCATGGAACTTAAGAAGAAAGTTTCATTATATGATATTTTCGAGGTGTTTGGGATGCTCGTCAAGGGAGGGATTACTGAATTTTTGACTGACATCCATGAACCAACTCATTGGAAGACTAAATGGTGTCTTGGGTGACCAAGTAGTCTTCGAGTTAATGGTTGTCTTGGAAACTCGAAAGGTTTGGAGTCTTGCAAGATGACTAGATTTATTGATTTGCTTGGTTGTGGATTCTAATAAGTAGGTACCATATGTTGATGGGTGAAGACAAAAAAAAGAGAGATTTACGAAAGATCCAAGAGAAAGAATCATATATGCCAATCAACTGTGAGTGTGTAACAATCCAATAGTGGTTATAGTTTTGGATAAGTGTAAGAGTTGTTTTTCCTTTCTTCTATGAGAGGGTTTCAGGTTTTCCCGTACAAAAACCAAGTTGTCGTAGTGTGAGTGATTATAGTGAATTACTTTGTCGATGTAGGCATCTTTGGCTGAACCACATAAAATATTGTTGTTCTTGTCAATCCAATTTTCTTCTTTGCACGATCCTAGAATATAAAATTAAATATCTTTCCCAACAAAGTGGTATTAGAGTTTGGGTTGTGTTGCATATAAGTCTTGAAAAGAAGGATGGCGTATGCACCAAAATTTGAAGTTCCATTGTTCGATGGTAAGGTGAGTTTCACATTGTGGTAGATTACCATTTAATACTTTTCCGTACAATAGGGTTTTGAACTAGCTTTGGGGGAAGAAAAGCCTCGAAGTATGAATAGTGTAATTTGGAATTCCTTTTTCCATGAAAAAAAAGATGTTAAAACAATTTGATTGACTTTTGCTCCCGAGATCAAAATTCAATGTGATGAAGAATACAACACCGACGACTTTATGGGAGAAACTCAAGAATATATATGCATCGAAATTGATGACGAACCGATTATTGCCTTAAGATGAAACTTTAGTTTTTGAAAATGGAGGAGGGAGTCAAAATTCAAAGTCATATCAATTCATGCAATAAACTAGTGTGTCAGCTTCTAAATATTGATGAGAGGTTCGAGAATGAGAAACAAGCCTTTTTATTGGTGTCTTTCTTACCGAGGTCTTACAAATCGTTGATACAGACAACGCTAGTTGGGAGTAAGACACTTAGTATGAATGATGTCACTGCACTCGTTCATGAAAATGAACAAATGATGGGAAAAGGAAACAGTATTAGTAATGAGAATGCACTTGTTGTAGAGGGTTCAGAACAAGGGAGAAGTTATGAGAATAATGACTAAAGTAAATATGGAAGACCGTAGTCCCGGATTCGTGACAATAATGAAACAAAATGCTACTATTGTCGAAAGAAAGGCCAATCCCAAACTTGGTGCCTCAAATGATCGAGGAATTAAGATATTTCAAATTGTCAAATATAAAATTCAATTCCAGTTAGGTTTAAGTTCAAATCTAATTGAAGAGGATGTCACATTTATTGAGGTGACCAAATATATTATTAAGTCTAATATGAAGAAACCTGAATGGATCTTAGATCTGGCTTCTTCCATTCATATGTGCAATGATCTAGACTTGTTTGAAACTTTGTATAAATACAAGAAGCTTGATCACAATACTGTTTCAAACAACGAGGTGATGAAGGTAGAGGGCGCTGGATATGTCCACTTGTAACTAAACAATGACAATACCAAAACCTTTTCAAATGCGAGATATGTACCATCGAATCATAGCAACATCATTTCGTTAGGGCTGTTTACATCACATGGGTGGAGTTACATCATTTGAGGTAATCAGTGTAAAGTTTTCAAACATAACCAATTCATATTGAGTGAAAAAATCAACACAAAGAATATCTATATCTTGGAGGGTCGTGTTTTTTGAGATGGTGAAAGAAGCGTAGGTGATCGAGCGTCGAGTGTTTGTTCAAAACAATTTAAGGAACTCAATTAGAATTTTTCATTATCGATATTGTTGAGATATTTAGGGATGCTCGTCAAGGAAGGAATTGTTGAGATTTGACCCACATCCATTAACCAAAGCATTGAAAGATTAGATGGTGTCTTGAGAAACCAAGTAGTCATGGAGTTAATGGTTGTCTTCGAAACTTGAAAAATTTGGAGTCTTCTAAGATGACTAGATTCATCGCTTTTTTTGGTTGTGAAGGCCTATAAATAAATAACATATGTTGATTGTTGAAGACAAAAAAAAGATACGCAAGATCCAAGAGAGAGAATCATATATATTAGTTAACCGTGGGTGTGTAATGATCCTATAGTGGTTAGATTTTTAGATAAATGTGAGAGTTCTTTGTTCTTTCTTTTATGAAGGGTTTCAGGTTTTTCTACACAAAAACCAAGTCGTAATAGTTTAAGTGATTATATTAAATTACTCTGTGGACATAGGCATCTTTGTTTGAACCACGTAAAATATTATTATTCTTTTCAATTCATTTTCTTCTATGCACGATCCTAAATTGCAAAATCCAATATTTTCGAATAGGTTCCTCAATAATCATACTCAAGTGTGTGGCCAATAACATAGGGTTATGTAAAATTTACCTCATACACACGTCAAAGACGGACCATGGAATACACCCTCCGAAGAATCGTTGGATAGCATGAGACTACCCACTTTCGTAGATGAAAGGAGTTTCAGGTCTACCGGAGATATAAGGTTCACGCGATTCGGGATTTCTTGACGGTGACTTCAAGGGAGAGTTTTAAAACGACTCCGGAGTCAAGATCATCGGGTAAGGAATCTGGAGTAATGTATGACTTTTCGATCTCGTGATCATTGGTGATGAATTCATACAAAAATGAAACGAGCTATGCACTGAATTAATAATATTTAGAAGAAAACTATACCATCCCTCTATTTTATTTCTTCAGGCATGCTAGAACCACTTTTTTTTTGTCAAATGTATTATAACCACAATTCATAGTGCTAAATACTTATAATCAACCTTAAAAGGGGTAAATTAAGAGATACAAGGTTCGAATCTTCTCCTGAACATGGACACCTAGTTTTAATTAAGTCGGAATATGAACGAGGAGACGTGTATATTTTCAATGAAATTATTAGTGGTGCGCGAAAATTAGCCTGAACACCATGTATAAAAAGAAAACTTATAATCAAGGATCCGTTCAAGTAGCTAAATATGCCAAAATGCTAAAATAGTTTTGAAGGCTATAAACTGTAGAAGGAACAATACTTTCATATATATGCTCTTTTTTGTCTTTGAAAATATGTACATTTCAAAATAAAATAAAAGTACGAAATTATCTTGCTAAGCAGATGTTGCTAAGATACCAACTAATCGGGACAGGTGTATCAAAAACTTGTTCAATTGTATGCGTACAGACACAAATTTTGTAAAGTCAAATAATTATTTTAAAAGTTAGAATACTCTCTCCGTCCATTTTTATTTGTCCTATTTTCTAAAAAAAAGTGTCCAATATTATTTGTCCATTTTTCATTATCAAGATATTTTTCCAATATTACCCCTAATTAAATAGTAGAAAAGGCAGCATAATAAATAATCTCATGTATATTAATTAGGGACATTTAAATAAAGAGAAAGAGTATTAAATGCTCTTTTTAATTTTTGTGTAAAAAAAAAATGCACAAACAAAAGTAGACGGAATAAGTACTATTTATTTACAGTCAAAATAGTGGTTGATTACCATATAAAAACCATGTCATGTGACTGTACCCTATAAAGTGAGCAAGTCAGACGTCTCTGTTTATATTCCACTCCACTTTTGTTCACTGATTGCTATGCTTACGTGTTAGGTTAACTATTCATAAGACATATCTAGACCCGTGAGAACAATTGATACTGATTTTAAATAAGTCAGTTTGAGAGTCGATTTTCAATTAGTTTGTGGAAAAGTGTAATGTTATAAAGTGCGCACTCTTAGTCATCACTTTTAAGTGAGATATTTATTAACAACCAGGTGTATAACGACTTCTCAGTATGAGATATTTATTAACAACCGAAGCATGATCACTTTCCTATAAATTTTCATCTATTACAACTAAATTTTGTTTTAGAGTTTTAGGCGTTAAAAGATCATAGACATGAAGTTAGATTAGGGGCGACTTTAGGCCACTTAACCACCCTAAGTCCCTCAACCTAAAATAGAAACTATTAGGTTTGGTTTCTAATAACAAACTCTACTGTGTTAAAAACTTCATGATCTTGGAGCATGAATTCGCTTCTAGAACAAAACAAAATGCAGAAAATAGAGAACAACAAAGATGAGGGACTATTATGCAATTAAATAAAAGTTAGATCATGAATCTGTTAGTTAGTTAGTTTGCTTAGATTTCCAGCTGTAACTTAGCTGTGATATAGATTATAATTGTATATATACGGATACATTACATTACTTTACATTTAATAAAAACAGATTCTATCTTCTTCTCTATATCTCTCTCTTGTTCTTCATCTTCTTCTTGTAAGCTTGCTTCTCGCCATTAATGACTTCTCTTCTCTTCACCTCTAAAACTTGACATGGTATCAGAGCAAAACACCTTATTTCCGCACTAATCACACTCTTCCACTCTCTATTCTCTATTCCTACACACTATACTATAAACAATGTCTTCAAATACACCAATTTCTGAAGATTTTTCAAGTCCTTACTACTTACATCCTAGCAAAAGCACTGGTATCTCTCTCGTTTCTGAGATACTTACAGGCGACAACTATTTAGCTTGGGCTCGCGCCATTGAAATATCTCTCTCTGTGAAGAATAAACTTGGATTCGTCAATGGCGATATACCTCAACCTTTATTAACCGACCTCACTCTGTTTTCTGCTTGGGCTCGTGCTAACAATTTGGTACTCTCTTGGATCCTTAACTCTATCTCTAAAGAATTAGGAGTAGCTTGTTATATGTTAACTCTGCACATGAGTTATATAATGAAATCAAAACACGTTTTTGTAAGTCTAATGGTACGCATGTTTATCAACTCGAAAAGTCACTAAGTTCAATTACTCAATCTTCTTCTTCCATTTCTGAGTATTTTGCAAAATTCAAATCACTTTGGGATGAATATGTTCATTTTCACCCAAATCCTATATGTTCTTGTGGCTTTATGAATCAATGTACTTGCAAGCTTCTTGATACAATCGTTGAAAGACAACAAACTGACTTCATCATCAAGTTCTTAATTGGATTGAATGAATCCTACTCAGCTGCTAGAAGTCAGATTCTCTTGATGGATCCTCTTCCTAAAATCAACTATGTTTTTGCTATGTTAGTTCAAGAAGAAAGTCAAAGGGAATTAACAACTTTTTCTGAGCCTACTCAGGCGTTTTATGTGAGGAATGTGCAAAATCGACTACTTATGGAGATAAGAAGAAAGTGCTATGCACTCACTGTGGATACACAGGGCATACTATTGACAAATGCTTTCAATTACATGGATATCCAATTGGATGGACTGGTCCACGAGGTAAAAGATCTTATAACAATTTCTCATCTAACTCAAAAGCAAATTGTGCTACAGTTTCTCAAGAAACAACTCAAGAATCTAGAATTCTTAGCTCTTATGATTTTACTCCTGAGGAAGTTAGCAAACTCATTGCTCTAGCTCATAATTCCAATTCTACTCCTCCTGCAGTTCATCAAGTTTCAACTCAAGAAGGTAATTCTTTTCACTCTTCTTGGATTTTAGACACTGGTGCAACCGATCACTTAATATTTTCCCCTTCATTTTATACGGATTCTTACTATCCTACAAATATACATGTATCTTTACCTAATGGAGATGTAGTACAGGCTGACTATACAGGACATATATATATATAAATAAGTATATAACCTTGAAGAATGTTCTATGTGTATCATTATTCAAGCACAATTTACTCTCCATTTCCAAATTAACTAAGGAATCTCAAGTTTTGGTGTCCTTTTTCCCTACACATTGCTCATTACAGGAATCAAAGTCCAAGAAGATGATTGGGACTGCATATGAACTGAATGGTCTATATTATCTTCATTCTCCTTCTCAATCATCTTGTTTTCACTCAGTTACAAGTCAGAAGTTAGACATTTGGCACTCAAGACTTGGTCATGCTTCAAAGGCCAAACTACAAGCCTTAAAGACAGTTGATTCTTCTATTACTTTCTTACCTTCTAATGTTTGTGAAACTTGTTCTTTTGCAAAACAAAAAAGACTTGTATTTCCTACTTCAACTTCTAAATCTTCCTCTTGTTTTGAACTTATACATTGTGACATATGGGGTCCTCTTAAACATGTATCTCATACAGGACATAGATATTTTCTCACAATTGTTGATGATTTTTCAAGATGTACTTGGATTTATATGATGTCAAACAAATCTGAGGTTGGTTCTCATTTGCTCTCTTTCTATAATCTTGTTCATACTCAATTTGGCGTCAAGATAAAGAAGCTTAGAAGTGATAATGGTGTAGAATTCAATCTTAACTCATTCTACTCCACCAATGGAATTATACATCAAACCTCCTGTGTTGAGACTCCGGAGCAAAATGGATTGGTGGAAAGAAAGCATCAACACCTACTCACAACTGCTAGAGCTTTGTTGTTTCAATCTAAGCTTCCAATTCAATTTTGGTCTGAAGCTATACTCACCTCCACACACATTATTAACAGATTACCTACTCCTCTACTAAACAATAAATCACCTTATCAAATCCTCTATAACAAACCTCCTACACTTAGCCATCTGAGAGTCTTTGGCTGCTTATGTTTTGCCTCAACTTTGAAACAAGGTAGAACTAAGTTTGATTTCCGGGCTACTAAATGCATATTTTTAAGCTACCCTCTACACACCAAAGGTTACAAACTACTAAACATTGAAACAAACACAAAATTTATATCAAGAAATGTGGTTTTTCATGAGTCCATATTTCCCTTTTCTAACTCTTTATCCTCAAATGACCTTCACACATTCCTCTTTCCCCCTTCAAACCAAACATACACTGAGTTTACTTCAAAAACCCTCCCTATACAACCATCTACTACCTCTCTTAGTTCACTTCATACTTCTTCTACAACTAATCTTCCTCCAACTCAAAATCTTATTCCACCTCTACCAACTAAACCTACAAGAACTAGAACTGCTCCTGCCTACCTAAAAGATTATATATGCCCCACTAAAGCCTTATATTCCTCTCTTCACTCAAACCAAACTCAGACACCATCTTCTACTCTATACCCTATACAAGATTTTTTTATCTACATCTCGTTTATCTCAATCATATACTCACTTTATAGCCTCTATCAGTTCTCAAACTGAACCTACATCCTATAAACAAGCCTCTACTTCTCCTGAATGGATGACTGCTATACAAAAGGAGCTCAATGCCCTTGAAGATAACCATACATGGTCTATTGTCCCTCAAACTATTGCAATGAAGCCCATTGGAAGTAAATGGGTTTTCAAGCTTAAATATAAAGCTGATGGTACACTTGAGAGACATAAAGCAAGGCTTGTTGCAAAAGGCTACAATCAACAAGAAGGTTTGGATTTCTTTGATACTTTTTCACCTGTTGCAAATGTGACTTCTATTAGATTAATGCTTGCCCTTGCCTCTTCAAATCAATGGCATTTACATCAACTTGATGTGAACAATGCTTTCCTTCATGGTGAGTTAAATGAGGTTGTATACATGAAGGTGCCTCATGGACTTAAAGCTCCTCCAAACTCAGTTTGTAGACTAAACAAAAGTCTATATGGTCTAAAGCAAGCCTCTAGACAATGGTTTGCTAAGCTTTCTACTGCCCTTATAACCTATGGTTTCACACACTCCAATAGTGATTACAGCCTATTTACTAAAGGTACTTCTTCAAACTTTATTGCACTATTGGTTTATGTAGATGACATAATCATCACTAGTGGTTCTCTATCTGAAATCTCCAAGATCAAATCTTTTCTACATTCTGAATTCACTATTAAAGACTTAGGGGAGTTGAAATTTTTTCTTGGTATTGAGGTTGCAAGAAACTCCAAAGGTATATCTCTATGTCAGAGAAAATTTGCTCTAGACATACTTACTGAATGTGGAGTTCTTGGTTCCAAACCTGTAGCTTTTCCAATGGAGTCTACTTCAAAACTTAAACACGATGAAACAAAACTATTAGAAGATGCTTCATCTTACAGAAGATTGATTGGAAGGTTGTTATATCTAACAATAACTCGACCTGACTTGACTTATTCTATCACCTGTTTAAGCCAATTTCTCTCCAAACCATCAACTAATCATTGGAATGCTGCGCAACGTGTTCTACGTTATCTTAAACTCACAGTTGGACATGGTATATTTTATTTCTCTGCTTCACCAATCAAATTAAAGGCATATTGCGATAGTGATTGGACCGGTTGTTTGGATTCTCGACGAAGTATCACTGGTTATTGCATATTCTTGGGTGATTCTTTGATCTCTTGGAAAAGTAAAAAACAATCTACAATAAGTAGATCATCCGCTGAAGCTGAGTATAGAGCTTTAGCAACAACTACTTGTGAAATTCAGTGGCTATTATATGCATTACATGACTATGGAGTTCCTCATTCTTTTTCAGCTCTTGTGTACTCGGATAGTAAGTCAGCTATAGCATTGTCTACTAATCCCATTCAACATGAACGGACTAAACACGTCGACATTGACTGTAAGATCACACGAGAAAAGATTCAAGAAGGAATTATCAAACTTTTTTACATTCCTTCTACTTTACAATTAGCTGATATATTCACTAAACCATTGGGTTCTCTCGCTTTTCACAATAATATTAGCAAGCTGAATCTTACTAATATCCATCTTCCGCTTGTGGGGGGAACTTGGAGCATGAATTCGCTTCTAGAACAAAACAAAATGCAGAAAATAGAGAACAACAAAGATGAGGGACTATTATGCAATTAAATAAAAGTTAGATCATGAATCTGTTAGTTAGTTAGTTTGTTTAGATTTCCAGCTGTAACTTAGCTGTGATATAGATTACAATTGTATATATATGGATACATTACATTACTTTACATTTAATAAAAACAGATTCTATCTTCTTCTCTATATCTCTCTCTTGTTCTTCATCTTCTTCTTGTAAGCTTGCTTCTCGCCATTAATGGCTTCTCTTCTCTTCACCTCTAAAACTTGACACATGATAAAGCATTATTAAGATCGGCTTTGAATTTGTCAAAATTGATCAAAGAAATTTGCTTTAAACTAAAAATAAAATCAAAGAAATTTATTACATATTTACATTCATTTTTGATAAAACCCGAAATTAATATCACCATTTCTTGATTTTCCTAACATAAACCTCACTTTTATCTTCTAAATTTTTCTAACTTTGCTACATATTCAATACTCTCAAACTCATTTATTACACACATATTTAGATCCGCAAACAACCAAGACACTCCACCTTTGTAGTATAAACAATATCTCTTATGAAAATTTTACACTAGAAATCATCCTAACAGTGAAGATGATTGTTAACACTAACAGTTGATCAAAACTTTGTTTATGCACAATTCGAAGGTCCAAAAATTTATGTTGAGATCATCAACAACGCAGAAATCAGTTTCAACAATGGCTACTCTATTTACTGGGTGGTGATTACAAAGTTAAGGGTCATCTCAAATTCGAACAGATATCTAATTTATGATATGTTTGTGGATTGTTAGACCATGAGAGTTTGAAATAAAAAATAAATCAAAAAGAAAATTTTAACCAATAACATTAATGGCTAAGAACCAAAATCATCAAATAAGAAAGAATTGAAAGAATCTTCAGTAAGTTTCAACATAAATGTGGAAGAAGAACAAAATGACGAATGTAGATTATAAAGGATTATGATGAAATTTATATAATCAATGGATTTTGATGACTTTAGGGATTCTTTTGATTTTAAAAAAATTTTAACGGATATTATTGCATTTTATGAAAGATTCTTATAGAGTTTAAAAATAGGTAATCATCTGTCATTTTGTTTAAAACGCATGATATTTTAAATTAAACTATTACGGTAGTTTTTAAAAAATATTACCCCAAAACATTAAGGACTTGTATATGTAGCATTGAACTGAAGAAATGTTATTCTAAATTTTTTCTGGGTTAGAAGATCATTCTAAATTAAAAAAAAATTCTTGTTTGGGACTAGAGAAGGAAAAATGCTCCCAGGCACGAAACCCGATAAAACCCCTCTACACCCTCTCTGAAACCCTAACCCTCCCTTTCCTTCACCCCTTACCACCGCGCTCTCTCTCCCTGAACTCTGCTCTCTAACCCTAACCCTAATTTTACTCACTCTACACCCTCTCTCACTTACCTAAACCACGTCTACCAGCTTAAGTTTAAATTTAAGATCCTTTTAGGATCTATGAAATTTAACATCTTCTACTTTTCATTAGCTTCGATTCATTATCTTAAAATCACCGTTAGGTGTTTTATATAGCTCTCTATCACTCTTATCTTTTAAATGGCTACATTAGTAGGTCTTGGGGATAAGGCGGAAGAATCGCAAGATGACTTTTGCCTATCACCAGATCGAGAAGCTATTTACTCAAAATATGAAGAACCGAAGCTGTTGGTTCGGATTCTGGCTTCAGGTATAGTAAATCTTAACTATCTCAAAAAGATAGTGATACAATATTGGGGCATTTCAGGTAGAATCAAAATTGAAAAAGAAGGTCATAATTTCTGTACGATTCAATTCGATAAGGAAAAGGATCTTGAAACTGTGTAGGCAAATAGACCATATCATGTGTTTGGTTTTCATGTTTTGGTTCATAAATATGATGAAACGATTTTAAACCCTTCTCTTTTGGAAGAAACTTCTTTCTGGGTTAGATTGGAAGGCATTCCACCTTTGTTTATTAAGGAATCAAATGTTTTCAAAATTGCTTCAAAGATTGGTACTGTCACTGAGGTTGTTCTTCCAGACCCTCTGAAATTCAAAGAAAAGTGTAGTATTAAAGCTAGAGTGAATGTTTCAGTCTTGAAGCCACTTTCAGCTGGTTTCAATTTCAAAATTTCAAAAACTCAATGACTCTGGATTTCGTTTAAGTATGAAAAACTATTTGATTTTTGTTTTAAATGTGGGTTAATTTCTCATGAGGAAAGACATTGTGATAATCCAAATAATCTTGCTGTAAGGTTGGGTAACTGGATTAAGGCTACAGATTTTGAAAAAAGAGATAAGAATTTTGTTTTTAAAGCTATGAAAGAGGGCAATCAAGTTTCAAAAACTAAAAAATATTTGAAGAAAAAGAACAACAAAAAACGTTTAACCCTTGAAGAAGGGGAAATTGATACCTCTAAAGGTTTTACAGGTTCAAATGAGAGTAAAACACTGAATTATGTTCAAAAGTCTCTAATGTTACCAACTGTCAAGATTGGTAACAGAGTCTTAGAAGGTGTTGCTTTTAAAACTGAAATAAGACCTTTGGTTTCATCTGAGGTTCTAAAGTTATGTGGTGCAAATGAGGAAAATCCAAAGCTGAGTCCAATCCCAATATTGGAAGAAAAAGTGATCATTGATCCTTCAATCACTCAAAACTCGAGTGATAATATTCGGTTTGGTTCTCTTGAGAAAAACAAGAATAGAACAGAACAAGTTAGGAAAGATCTAGGCCTACCCTTAGAAGAGGAAAAAAGTGATCAAAACTCAGCAACTCTTGTCAACCTCTTTGAGGATGATGATGAGATGGCTGAAAATGTTGAGATGGATAAAGTCTTAACAGATGAAGGTATTGAACAATGTTATGAGGAAGGATTAATTGAAGGGATGGAAGCTGAAGAGGTTTGCAGGGTTGACCCAAATCAACCCCTAGACCTTCAATGATACAAGCATGGAACTGTCAAGGCTTAGGAACAGCCTTGACAGAGCTGAGCTTGATTGACATGATCAAGACTCATCAAGTAGAGGTATTATTTCTTTCTGAAACTAAACAAAAGTTTGATTTTGTGCTTTCTTTATGTTCTAAATTTCATTTGTCCCTTGTTGCTCAAATTGACCCTGTGGGCTTAAGTGGTGGTCTAGCAGTGTTTGTGAAAGATGAAATGAAATTTAAACTTTTTAACTCAGATTAAAACATTATTCAATGTTCTTATCTAAGTAACACTTGTGGGATTATTGAGATTATTTTTGTTTATGGCCCTCCAGATGATGAGGACAAAAGTTCTTTCCTTAGAAAACTGAATGACTTGATTCATGTGGAGGAAAAATGGTGTATATTGGGAGACTTTAACATGATAAGATACCCCTCTGAGAAATTAGGGGGAAATCTTAACTCAGTACATAATAAAAACATGTTGCTTTTTAATGCCTTTATCCATTCAAACCTTCTGATTGATCTTCAAGCTGAGGGATGTAATTTCTCTTGGTCTAACAAGAGAAATGAAAACCAGCTGATCAAGCAAAAGCTCGATAGGATTTTGGTAAATCAGGAATGGAATGACTCTTTTCCTAACTCAAATACTGATTATTTACCCCCTTTGGGGTCTGACCACTCTCCAATACTTCTTAAATTGGGTCTTTTTATTAAGAAACATAAAAAAAGGTTTATATTGGAAAAATCTTGGATTTTTGATAAACAACTTTGTAAAAAGATTGTTGAGAAATGGAAATCTGGTGTAATGATGGACTTGAGAGGTATCTCTAAGCTGAGGTACAAATAATCACAGGTCCAAAAAATTACATCAAACTGGGCAAGGAAGAGAATTCTAAACAATAGAATTCTCATTCAAAATAAGATAAAAGATCTTGGAAAACTTTTTAATGAACCTCACAATGATGAGTTTGACGTTAAATTCAAAACTCTGAGTCAGGAATTTGAAGAAATTTGGAAAAAAGAGGAATTATATTGGTCTCTGAGGTCAAAGAACAACTGGCTTAAGCTTGGGGATAGGAATTCCAAATTTTTCCATGCCTCAACTAAAGTCAGGAGAGCTAAAAATAGAATTGGTAAGATCAACGACCCTAGTGGTCAATGGGTTTCAGATTCAAATACTATACCTGAGATTATAACTTCATATTATAATCAAATTTTCAAATCTTGTAGGAATAGAAATTATGATCCAGTGTTGAGTAAAATTAAAAAGGTAGTTACTGAAGAGATGAATATCTCACTTATCAAACCTGTCACTTGTGAAGAGGTTAAAAATGAAATTTGGTCTCTTGGAGGAGATAAATCTCCAAGACCAGATGGATATGGAGGTTTTTTCTTTAAGAAATTTTGGGATACACTTAAAGATGATTTAATTGAGCTGGTGTCTGATTTTATTTTGAATAATACACCACTTGATACTATAAACTGTACTATTATTGCACTTATTCCAAAGTGTAATAACCCAGATGTTGTGGCCTCTTACAGGCCAATTAGTTGTGCAAACTTTATTTACAAAGTTATCTCTAAAATTTTAACTTCTAGGCTCCATGAATGGATTGGTGATTTGGTCTCTGAGACACAAAATGCCTTCATTCCTAATAGGTCTATTTTTGAGAACATTTTGATTGCTCAGGAATTAACTCATTACCTTAATAACAATAGGTACTCAAAAAATTACTCACTAGCTATTAAAGCTGATATGAGTAAAGCCTATGAGAATATTGAATGAGATTTTCTTATTGATCTACTGTCTAAAATGGGTTTTCACCCAAAATGGATAGAATGGATTAAAAATTGTATCACCTCAGTTACTTATAAAATTCAAGTCAATGGTCAACTTTATGACTTGAAAAAACCTCAAAAAGGACTTAGGCAGGGGGATCCTCTATCCCCTTACCTATTCTGTTTGGTTACACAAGCATTGACCCACCTCATTGACTATTTTGTTGAACAAGGCCTTTTAAAAGGCATCAAAATTGCGAGAACAGCCCCTCTAGTATCAATGGAACATGTTGACCTGCAATGCTATCAAGGATAACAAAATCTGTAGGTATAGTTAAAGTACCTACTTGGACAAGCACGTCCTCAATGACTCCCCATGGCTTTATCGTTGAATTATCTAGGAGCAGCAAATCAATATCTTTTCTTTTGGCATCTCCCATGCTTAACTTCTCGAACAGACTCTTGGGCATGATATTCCATCCTGAACCCAAGTCACACATCGCTTTGGCCTTGAAATTACCACCTATATTAATGTGGAGATATAAAGCTCCAAGATCTTGCATCTTTTGTGGTAGTTTCTTTGGAATGGTTGTCAAGCTTTCTTTAGTACGGTCCCTATTCTCAATCTCAACTTCTACACTTTCACTCTTTTTAGACAGATCTTCCTTGCAGACTAGTGGTGGTGTAGGCTCTTTATATGCGATTACGTCCTCTATGCATATCGTGCTTTGTTCTTCTAGCTCATTAAGTGGACTTTGTGGTGATTCCACTTCCTCCTCTTCTTGAAGGCTGAACTCTTCAACAACAGCGAACCAAACATCGCTATCGATTTCAGTGGCATCATCATCAATTTCTTTACCTAGGCCAGTTTGCATGTATGGGACGTCGAGTATAGGAACAATGATTTCTTCTGGGCTTGACGTTTCAGATTTAGTATCACCACTAGGATAAGTAATTCTTTGTAGATGAAGTGGTGATAGTAACGGATGTGTAGGTGGTGGTTCCACCTTACTTTCTTCTTTTTGCACCTTTTGTGCGGTTGTCTCTTTTTTATCGGTTTCTTTTTCTTCTACCACATGCTTGAATTCTGGTTCAACCTCCTTCGTAATTTGATCTTTAACAATTACTTCTTCTAAGCTAAGCTTGGTTGGTTCTTCTACGGTTAAATTTCGAACCCAACATTGCTATAACCCAGTTTTTATGTAATTCCTGTTGTAACTGTTGATTGATCGTAGTGAGGTCCGTTAATCTTTGCTCCATTGCTTGATATTTTTGGTACATAGAACGTATTAAGGTTGTATTAGCATCTATTTTTTCCGCATGTTGCTCTTCCATATTTTCCAAATAACTTATACTTTCAAAGACTTGATGAGACGGAAGAGCTAGTCGAACCTGTTCTTCTATGATACTTCGGATTAACGGTGGAAACTCTTGTTGGAATTTTAGAGAAGCATTGGCCACTTGAGTGACTTGTGTCTCCAGGGCTTCCACTTTTTCAGCTAGCTCCTTGGATGTTTTATTGTTGAGCTGCGTAAATTTTTGAACCAGAATCAATAATTTATCCATCATTTCGGTTACAGCTTCATTTTGTGGATTATGCATGGGTTGTGGTGGAGCTTGCAGTTGATAGCTCGAACCTTCTTGATAAAAATTTTGACTTCGGGCCCCATGCATATTTGGTGCGTAGTAATTCTCCATATCTAATAAACCTGAGAAGAGACTAAAAAGAAAACGCGTAAAACTGAAAACAAATAAAAACTTCTGCACTAAATAAACACAAAATAGATTTAACTTAAAGATAAATCCCCGGCAGCGGCGCCAAAAACTTGGTGGGGGCAAAGGTGTGATAAATAAATAGATAAATAAAGATAATAATAAAGAGTCACACACCCTTGATAACCACGGAACTCACTGCAAGTATCACAGATCGTTTGCAAGTTTTAATGATAAGTCAAGTTCGTTCGCAGGGATTGTATCCGTTAGATCAATTTATGTTTAACAAGCGTAGATGAATTTAGATGTTTGGATAAAATATGAAAAGATAAATAACTATCTAATGCAAATAAATAAAACAATAAAACAAAACAAATAACTAAATATGAAAGTACGTAAAATAGATTAGGATTACTAGGTCTAATACTCAATTGTTATTCTAACCTGTCACATTAAGCATTATATATTAACCAGGATTCTAAATTCTCCGTAGCCTTTCCTTAGGCGTAGGAGCAACCTCTCCACTACTAGGGATTCCTAAGTAATGATTGGTATTTAAATCAAACCTTAATGGCTATCTAGTTACACTAGACGATTATGTGGTGTTGTCAATAACTAAGATTAATCCTAAGATTGATCAGATCTAGGGAAATAAGTCAAAACACATAATACAATATACGCCAAGCTTAACCAATTAGAATAAACAAATAGTAATTAAAGACAAAATAATAATCCAACAATTAAAAGTAAACTTACAGAATAAAAGCTTAGAAATATGGTTGAGAATAGATCTATAGCTAATTACTCTAAATCAGTGTTCTAAAAGGCGCTAGGCGCTAGGCGGGCGGTCGACCACCTTCGAGCGCCTAGGGTACTAGGCGGGCGCCTAGGCGGAGCCTAGGCGTTTGCTTGCTAGGCGGTTTTGATATTTATTTAAATATTTTTTTAAATTTATATAATTTTTAAAATAAATTTATATAATTTTTTGTGTTAAAAATTAATTTTTTTAATTTTTTTGTATTAAAAATTAGATTTTTTTAATTTTTTTAAGCTTCTGACCGCCTAGGAGCCGCCTGGGTCCGCCTAGGCGCCGCCTAAACCCGCCTAGGACCGCCTGGAGGCCGCCTGGGCCATTTCTGGAAGTTCAGCTACCTTCTAGCGCCTAGGCGCCGCCTAGGCGGCCGCCTAGGCCGATTTTTAGAACACTGCTCTAAATATAGAGAAGGTGAGATGTAGAAGAGGAGTTGTCAGTCTCCAATCTTCTTCTTCTTGTCTTCCTCTACAGGTCAGCTTGCTTCTTGGATGAATAGCTTGATTCTAAGGATGAATATCTAACTAAAGGACTAAGCTATTGTTTAAAACTAAGAAAATATAAGTAAAGACTAAGCCTATACTTTGCAATTGAGCAAGGACATTTTTACAATGGTTTAAGGGTGCATTTATTGGTGTCTTGGAAGCCCTAATTCGTTTTCTTGAAGGAGAAGTAAGTGGTGGACTCCAAGCCCAACTCAAATTCGTAACCTTAAAAACATGAAATCAGGCCCGTGTTTCTTTTGGTCCTAGCAACTTCAATACTCATCCGTTTGACGCGTATGAGTACACCAAATTCATTGTCTCGGAAATATCTTCGACTTTGCTCTTGACCGTTTCTCCAAATTCCACACCGTTCTTGAGATATAAGCTGATTTGTGGTCGTAGGTGCAGAAATTCAGGATTAAGGCAGCTTTTTTTCCATATTTTAGCTTTTGTTTCCTTATCTCCAATTACCATGCTTATCTCTTTCCATAAGTTGTAGTCTTTGACTTGGAATCTAATTAATCTCCATAATTATCTTTAAAACTTCACACTAAATAAATAATTAAACCCAATATGTTCTAAAAATATTATTTTACTAAATCAAGACTCAAAATAGGAAAGTGTAGCATTTCTCAAGAAAATCGACTATAATGACTTCTAAATCACTAAAAATGATGTCTCTTCCTAATATAAATCTATCACGAATGAGGAGACATCAAGTGCACATCATGGCTTTTAATTGAATATTATTTATCTATTTAATATAAATCAACGCTAATCAAGTGCACATCATGAAACTCCTTGAGCAATTAACAAAAGGTCCAGCAATTCCAACCTTGGATGTCAATGATGCGAGGCAATAGCCTCGAGAGTATGTTTTCTTTCTTCCTTACCATTTCTGTAAATATGTCTATCTGCTAATTTTAATTTCTATTTTTTTAGTCTTTTTCGAGTCGTGGGGACACGGCTCATTTTTGAGTTGGGGGGTGTGGGGATTCGTTGTCTCTCATCTCCATTATTTTTTTTCTGTTTTTGGGTGAAATTAAATTTTTTGATACATGGGAATTAGATGTAGAGTGTGTTTAATAGCTTGAAAGCATAAGCTCAGTAGATTAATGATAGTAAGTAATATGTTTATGAGCTATGTATTTGTATGCTTTGAGTATTTGCAGGAAAACACACGTTGATAGTAAAGAAAAGATTAGTGAGCAATGCGATAGAAAGTATGTTCGATCTCAGGAAACCTTGAGAAGTGTGTAGGCCGTGAGATCCAAGCTAGTTGAAAAACCATTTGATGAAAGTGCTAAAGGTAAGAAATTTTCTAAATTACATAGTGTAGAAAGTGATTAAGGCGGTTCTTTCATATTTGAAGCCCTTGAAGCCTTTTTATACCTTCTCACCTTGTGATTTTGATTTTATATGCTATATCCTTCTCAGCCCCTTCTAGCCTTTCTAAAGCCTTTTTTGAAACACGTTATAAGCCATATCCTTAAGATTTTAGGACTTTTCCATATGACCTGCACTCGAATCGCGATGCTTAGACAGTTGTTTTAGATCTTGAGTTTGGGGTGGTGGGTCCACCATTATGGGAATTGTTATTTTGTTGGGATTTTTGAGCTTATTAATTGTGATTTGTGCTTTGTATTGATGAGGATTCACAGAATTGTATTGTAACCCTTTGCCGGGGTAATAGTGAATGAAAAAGAAGTTTCGAGCTAATTTTGCCAACAAGGGCATTAAAAGAAAAATTATATATATGAGAAATTAGCATGATATCTCAACATTAAAAGAGAGTCATAGCTATAAAAGAAAATTGATTTGAAAAGAGAATAAAATATATATATTCGGACCGGCAAAGTGGATTTTTATGTGAACATCTTAAGCTTTAATTGGGTTATTGGGGATGCTAAATTGTGCATCAAGGAATTCATTGGGTTGAGTGAGAAACGTTTGATGAGAGTAACTCAAGCTCTAGGGCGATTCGTTGATGGCTTGTGAGGAGAGAGCCAAAAGCTCACTCCAAATTATCCAAATATATGATCATACCGTCCCTAAGCCGACATTACAACCTTAAAGACCTTTTGATTCTTTGCTATGTAACTGAGAAGTGATTGAGCCATTAGAGATTAGTTAAGTGGATCCTTGGATACTAGTGAGGTTTGATGAACAATCTATAGCTCTCTTGGGGAACTGAGTAAAGTCCCAATCCTTCTTACATTGCGAAACTAATCTGATCTTGAATTCAAGCCGTGTTGACTGTAGATATGAGAAGTGTACAGGTATGTAGTTTATGAATATTATTGCATGAAATTTTCTGAGTTCTTTGCTTTAGGATTATTCTATATGTTCTGCTATGCTTTTTCCCTTGTGTTGAGAATTTTATAAGTGTGTATTTCTAGACTTCCCTATGTTTTTATCTTTTATTGTATCAGGACGATACAACTTTGAGTTGGGGGTCTTGATGTCTCCTCATTTGTGATAGATTAATGTTAGGATGAGACATCATTTTAAGTGATTTAGAAGTCAATAATGTCGATTTTCTTGAGTTTTAGTGCACTTTCCTATTTTGAGTCTTGATTTGTAGAATTATTGTTTTTCGAGCATATTGGGTTTAATTATTTATTTAGTGTGTAGCTTTAAAGATAATTATGGAGCTTAATTAGAGTCCAAGTCAAAGACAACACCTTATGGAAAGAGATTTGCATGGTAATTGGAGATAAGGAAAGAATTGCTAAAAAGATGGAAAAGGAAAAGCTGCCTAAATCTGGGATTCTGCATACATGTCCAAAGATAGGCGTTTTTACCTAAGAAATAGGCCGAATCTGATGATTTCCTTCTAAAGGGTCTAGATAATTCTGTTGCGATTCTTTTGCTTTCTTGTGGAGCAAAATCGGACCAATAACGAAGAAGATACACTCAAAACAACGCAACAGTGTTTATCTTTATTTCCATACGAATTTGAGTTGGGCTAGAAGTCCATTACCTTAACTCTTCCTCAAGAAAACGAATTAGGTCTTCTAAACACCTATAAATACACCCTTATATCACTTGTAAATCCTCCTTGCCTCATAGTAATTAGTTCTTAAGGTTTTATTCTTCCAGTTTATTGTAGAGAGCAAGATGATGTCTTTTGTAATTTCTTTTAGTTTATTTCCTTCAGGTATGAACTAAACTTCCCATAGCTTGGGTTTTGCATGATGTATAATCTATGAATTCTAATTCTTCTATCTAAGTTTCTTTGGGAATTATATGTTTTAATCTGATATTAGCTTCTTACTTTATATTTGCTTATGTGTTTTGATTTAATGTCTTTCCTAGAACTGATCACTTTAGGATTGTTTTAAGAGTAGTTAGATGGTCTCCTTGACAGGGTGTTTAACTATTGAATCACCACATAATGTCTAGTGTCGATAGCAGTTCTGACAAAACGTACTTCTAACTAGATAGTCATTAGGGTTTGTTTTAACCACCGTATCACCAAGATTGCAGTATTTGCTTAGGGCCTTAGTGGCGTTTGATAACCCTATTTGAAATCACTTCTTGGTTGTGACGTAGCCCCCTTAGTCGCTCTCAAGGTCTAAGCTTGGGGAATTTAGAATCCTGACTAAGTATTACCAAGAGCTAATATTCTCCCTTATTAACTAGATTTATAGATAGAATTAGAAGGATTAGTGCATACTAGCAAAACCTAAGCTATACTTCTCATCTCATATTCTTAATCTTTTACTTTATTGTCTTTATTTTCCTAGTTTTAATTAGTTTAATTGATAATTTCGAATTCCTATTTGCTTTATTTACTGTCTTCTAGTTATTTACTTTTACTCGTTATCTGTTCCTACGCGATTAACACACTTAAGTCCCTGAGAACGAACTCTACTTATCATTAAAACTTGCATACGTCCTGTAATACTTGCAGTACTGTGCCTGTCTAGGGTGAGAGTGCATAGTTTTCCATACTTAAATTGATCTTAATTTTATCACACCCTAGGCGACACCAAGTTTTTGATGTGCATACTAGCTATGAAGCTCGAGCCTACTGGGCTATTAAAACTCCACCCACAAACTAACGGTCAAGCTGAAGTTTCCAACCGGGAAATTAAATCTATTCTTGAGAAGACCGTGAACAAATCGAGGAAAGATTGGTCTTTAAAGCTAGATGATGCTCTCTAGGCATACAGAACAACATTTAAAACACCAGTTAGGGCATCTCCATATCGCATGGTCTACGGCAAAGCGTGTCATCTACCGATTGAACTTGAAGCTCGAGCCTACTGGGCTATTAAAACTCTGAATCTAGACCCAGACTTGGCCGGGAAGCAAAGGATGATGCAGTTGAACGAGTTGGAGGAGCTTCGTTATCTTGCCTATGAAAATTCACGTCTCTATAAGGAGAAAACAAAGCGATGGCATGATAAACGGCTCCGTCCAAAGCATTTCGAGATAGGACAAAAAGTTTTATTATACAACTCTCGATTTTCGAACTACCCAGGAAAGCTTAAATCCCGTTGGGGAGGACCTTACATTGTTACCAAATTCACACCGCATGGAACGATTGAGATTGAAAATCAAGCCGAACAACGGACATTCATGGTGAATGGCCAGCGTTTGAAGAGATATTATGACAGTGAGGACTTTGGGCAAGGAGAGAAAATCTACCTTGTCGAATGCGCTTAGCCTGAGGTACACGTCTAACTCAGAGACGTTAAACAAAAGTGCTCTTGGGAGACACCCCTTGTTTTAATTGCTTTTTAGATTAGTTGTTTTTGCTTTGTAGTGTTTAATTTTAAGTTAGTGTATATTTTTAAGTGTGTTTACAAGCTAATAGGAGAGAAAGGTAGTGTGTTATTGTGCAGGAAACGAGTTTGGGGTCGAAAGGAAAAATCTGGAGGAACTCAAAGCCTGGCGCGGACTACCCCGCGGACTACCCCCTGGTCCGCAGGGATGCACCGTGCCCCAAAAACCCGTACCACGGGTCGGGTACCACGGGTTTTATCCAGAAAGACGAAAAAATTTGACCTGGTAGGCGCGGTACACCGGACCCTGGTCCGCACGCCTCAAACGTGTACCACGGGGTCGGGTACCACGGGTTTTTTGACGGACATGGCGCGGACTACCCCCTGCACCGCACCCCTGGTCCGCACGCCCAAAATACGTGCCACGGGGTGTTAGCTCGGGTATTATCCAGTGGGCAAAAATTTGGAACAGCAGAAGCTGCGGTACACCGCGGGATATGTCCGGTGCACCGCAAGAGGCGGTTTGTGAAGGAATTCTTTTCCTAATCAAATTCTTACCTTATGAGATTAACCCTAGCCTTCCATACACGAATTTTTCAGACCCAAACCCTATATATACATCTTAAAGCTTGTGCAAACCTTCACAATTAACACAACAACTCATCAAATCCTCTCCATCATCTTCCATAAACACAATCCTTCATCAAATTCATCACACTACACCATCAAAACACCATCAAATTCAACAAGCTTTAAAGAGTTCTTCCAAGATCAATTCAATAACCTTTCTCTTTCATAAATTCCAAGCAACAACATCAAGATAAACCAAATTTTCCTTAAACTTTTAATCCATCCTTGGTATAACTTGAGTTGTGGGTGAAACAAGCATGACTAACAGATTTGAAGCTATGGAATACAAGAGAAAGTGTTCAATCCTTGGGAAGAATAAGAAATTGCCTGGAGCCACCATTGAAAAACCCATCAATCTTGATGAGGTTTCTGAAGAATCAAAAGAGCAGGCACCTGAACAACCACTACCAAAGAAGAGATTAACTGCTAGAATGTCCACACCATCAAGGAGGCCTTTAGACAAAATAAAAATCCAAGACCAAGGTTCTTCTACCTCTTCTTCTAAAATTGCTTATGATCTTCCTCCTTGGGCTATTCAGTTACAGAACGAAGTTGAAAGATTATGTGAAGATAACAAAGACCTTTGGGTAGAAATCATGCAATTGGAGACTAAGGTAGAGAATTCGACCTTGTACAAGGATATAGATGATTACACCGATCCCTCAGCTTCAGAAGATGAAGATGATATGATGGATCTCTATGGCCAGCCAGGTAGGTCATTCTAATTTTTCTTAATAGCTTGTATGCATTAGGTAGTTTAGTTAGTTTTATTTTAAATTTTATTCCATTCTTGAGTCTTTTTCGAGTCGTGGGGACACGGCTCACTTTTGAGTTGGGGGTGGGGATTCGTTGTCCTCATCTTCTTTTCGTTTTTGCATAAAATTTAAAATTTTTAGGTTGAATTAAGGCATAGAATATCTTGAATGTACCTATTGAGCATGATTTTATTAGGTCAATGATAGTAAGTAGTATGCTTTTGAAAGATGCAAACAAATTTGTTTACATGCATGTATGAAAACAGGAAATAAAGGATAGAAAAGTTAATGAGCAATGCTAAGAAATCACGTTGAAACTTAGGAATAGTTATTTGGTGTGTAGAACGTGAGGTTTAAAATTAGTTGAAAACCCACTTGTCTATGAACTAATAATGAAAAAGTAACGAAATCCGGTAGTTAGAAAAATGACTAAGACAGTTCTTTCATGATAAAACACTTGAATCCTTTAGACTTTCTCACCCTTTTGTTCGATATTATTGTTCTTTATCCGTCTTAGCCCCTCTGAGCCTTTCTAAAGCCTTTTATTTGAAACACATTATAATCCATACCCTAGTTGTTAGGACTTATCTATATGACCCGCACTCGAATCGCAAAACCTGAGACACTCGTTTTAGAGCTTGAGTTTGGGGTGGTGGGTTTCATCATTAGGGAACTTTGGGGATTTGGGAATTATCTTTGTGATTTTATTGATGATGAATTGTTATTATTGTAACCCTTTGCCGGGGTAATAGTGAATGAAAAAGAAGATACGAGCTAAATTTGCCAACAAGGGCATAAAAAGAATATATATATGAGAAACAAAATAGTGTGATATCTCAACATCAAAAGAGAATCATAACTATACAAAAGAAAAAAATTGATGTGAAAAGGAAAAATATATTCGGACCGGCAAAGTGGATTTTATATCATCAAAGGTTTTAATTGGGATTATTGGGGATGCACATTAGAAAGCATCAATAAATTGGGTTGAGTGAGAACATCTTCGAGTGAAAACTCAAGCTCTAGGGCGATTCGTTGATGGCTAGTGAGGAGAGAGCCAAAAGCTCACTTTTCATTATCCAAATATACCACACCTGTCCTTAAGCCAAGTTATAACCAAGACCTTAGGATTTCTAACTACTAGATGGAGAAACAATTGAGCTATTAGGTAGTAGTTAAGTGGACCATTGGATGCTTTATTTGGGACTATTTTCAATGAGGTAAGCATACTTGAGGATAATTTTATTTTCACATAATAAATTGTGGACTAAGAAATTCTATGCCCATTATTTTAAATTCGTTGTGTGCCTTTAGTCGTGCCCATATACCGACTAAGTCTCATACTTAAGTCCTTAAAATCAGCCTAAGGGCCTTGCAATCAGGATCCAGGCCTTAAAATCTTGACTATTCGTCTCTTGTGCTAGTCGACTCGACTAAACAACATAGACATGTTATTCTTAAGTAAGATGATTATTATCCAATTCTAACTTGCCCTCTCGACTTCTAGGCTAATCGGATAGACCAAACAACTTTAGCGTGTTATATAGAAGTAAGAAGACTAGGATCCATTTCAAAATCAACCACTCGAATCTTATGCTAGTTGGACTGACTAAAAAATTTACATGTTTTATTGATAAGTAACAAGACTATGATCCAATGCCAAATCGGCCATTCGAATATTGTCTCAGTGCTGACAATCTATAAATACTCTCAGAAAAGTTTGACCTCCAATTCACATGAAGATAAACATTTTACCTTCTTTTTTAGCTTTTTACGTAGAAGCAAAACATCTTGTGAGCATGCTTGGACGATTAAGGAATGGTAGGTTTCAATGCATTCTAAAATTCCTCTGGGGGAGAGATATATGGTGAAATCTGTTAAGACTTTCACCTCCTTCAAAACGTCATCTACTAATCGTCTAAACCTCATACTCATGCAGAATTTGTATAGATATTACCTTTCGATCTTAATAGGTCAAAATTCTAGGTTCATAGGGTGATTGATCGCCATGTTATTAATGAAGATGGCTCAGAACATTAATACCACCCACACGGGATTAGTAGATCTTTCTTAATATTTTTGCATCTATTGTATTGGAAAAAATACAAATAACTACAACTGAATCTTGTTCTAAAATAATATTTCTTCAATATAAGAATAATATCACCTACAATAAATTACTGTGTTAGAGGAATTATTACTGGGGCAGATTGGTGGAGGCTGTGGAAGGGTGGTTGCAACTCCCATATGAACCTTGAGGTGCAGTGAATAATTTTCTCGATTTCTTTAAGATAAAAACTTTAGTTAAAATTGACATTAATTTTCACACCAAAATAAATTTTATCTCTCTCAACTCTCTAAGTTAAATATTAAAATTTTATCTCCACCTCCCATCAACCTGACTTATTCTAACTTTTAATTTTGCGAATAAAGATCCTAGATCCACAACTAAACTTTTATTTGTATCAATTTAGACCGGTTTACATTTTAAAGAGAAATCACAAAGGATTCAAATTTTATTTGAGTCGTTAAAGTACTTGGCATTGATTAATAAGTTTTACGATAGAATTGTTATCAAGGTTAATGGATTTCAGGAGTATTAAGAAAAACCCAAATTTTAATCAATCATGTGAACCATTTTTTTTTAAAGTGCTCTTTAATTTTCTCCAGTGATGCATTAGTTAATTTCATTCTTTACTTAATATTATAATATACAATATTGGAAATGACACGGGTCGTTCAAAGAATCTGCATGCTTTAGTACTGGTGGTATGGTTCCAGGATGCTTTCATACGACTCAATATGCTAAACTACTCATCTTTTGAAGTACTAAACTCCAAAAAGGCTTGCATGCAAAGATACAAATTGTTATCTATTCGCTTACATTAGCATTTTGATTTTGATAACGATGATGCCAATATAACATTGAACTTGAACTTGAACTTTGCTTCCTTCACAATTTATTATGAATATTTGATAAATACAGTTAGTGACGGTTAATAAGAGGTTAGTTTCGTTAATGTTAATTTATAAGGAGTGTGCTTATAATACTATTATTTTCCTACAACTAAACCCTAATTCTCAAGCAAAAAAAACATTTACAGAATTTTTTCGCGAGAAATTATGTGTATTTGATGTAAATTTATCTCAATTAAGTTTTTTATACAATGAAAATGTAGTCAAATGATGAGATAAGAAATGTAAGTAGTGTGCAACCTCAAATTCTAGTATATTAAAAAAATATAATGTGAAAAAATAAGTAGGGAAAAATCTTAAAAGCCAGTTAAACAAACTTGGAATATTGTATTGATAAAACAATATATATTATGTGATCTTACACAAAAAAATTATACGATAAAAATAGATCATGTGTTTATTTTAGAAATTTTTTAAAATTGTTCGTTTTTGTTGGAATCCTAGGATGATATAAACAACTTTTAATGTACACTTATTTTAATCTAGTAATTAAGTATCATGAGGGGATACTTATGAATTTGGGCAAACCATGTATGTAAGTGGTGATCATATTTTCTTTAGTTATCTTTCTGTGTGATAACACTATATTAGATTATCAAAATACCTGCAGTGACATAAAAGACGAAAGAGATGTGAACTCTTGCAAACTTTTCCGAATTAATATGAGCTCAGTGTATGATGCAGACTTGCACGACTTGTGTCGTTTACCTTTAACGAGGAATTAACTCACTAAGATCACTATAATTTATAAAAATGTTGAACTTGGACTTCCAAGGACATCTTGTAAAAAACTAGTAGTTATATATATACTCAAGTTATAAACTAATTTATTTTTCTTTTATATTAAAAAAAATTATTAATATTATTATAAGGAGAGTTATTCTCATTTTGAATATTGGTAGCTTGAAACTATTATGGCATTAACAATCGGCTTAGTGTTAAACATAATGCTAGTCCATTCATCGATAAGCCTGACTACCTCTCTGGAGGGCGTGGTCTTTTTGCCATGTTCTCTATTAAAAGTGTGATGTTGATGATTTTCTTTCTAAACGTGTGTTTTCTTGTAATGGTATTACTAATTTTCTATAGGTAGTGATGCTCGTACTAGAATTGGTTAATGCTTTTGAGTCGTTTTTTTGCTTGATTTCATATGAAGTAATTTAGATGACAAAAAAATATCCCTAACAACACAAAAACTAGAGTTCAAATCAAGAACTTAAACTATGTCAAATGATTATTAAATTATTTGAGCAACTCTAAACCTCAATTAATTTCTTATTATTTTTACACCAATAACTTCATATATGTTGGCTTAGTAATAGAAGATATAAGAACTATAGCATACAAATAGAGCATTCAGAGGATTTTTTTCCTAGAAAAAAGCTCAGATGTGATATTTTGTCAGGTGTTAGCACAAAAAGAATCTAAACTATTGATAAATATAGATGCACCAAATTATGGGTATGAATAGTTTATAGGGGTGTAGATATGTGGGTGCGTACATTGTCAGATACATACCTGATATTATATCATTTTTATTGGCAAAAAAGGGAAGGTACCGCATGTCCAATTCATTACTTTATGATCCAAATATGAAAATAACTTCATCCTTAAACTCGGTCAAGATTCTGAAAGATCTATTCTTGCAATATATTTGGGTGTAAATCCCTAATTAGGTGAAGGGAGTAATCAACTTAGAAGATGGATTTAATTAGCCTATATTCTTTACTCCAAATAAAGTAGTTGCGATGGTCGAACTAGGATTTGGTATTTTCTAGAGATCTGGTTCTATAAAGGAATAAACATGTTGTTTTATCATAATATGTACTTGCATCGGGTCTAAAAAAGCCCATACACATAATGACCGAGTAATTTTTTGGTCCTATACTATCTCCCTGCGTTTTTGGGAGTTTATGTATCCTAAGTATCAATGTTCGTGGAATCTTGGACCGATATTTGTTTAAGAATGATCACAAACAAATCCATTTATACTCAAAATGATTTCTAAAATATAGGGTAAATGTCCTAGAGGTAAGTGAACTATTTTGCTGGTTTTGTTTTGAAGACAAGACCGAATACTCAAAATGTTCAGTGTTTTATGAAAAAAAATCCTGAATAATCTCTCTATTAACGTTTTGATAATATTTTACTATAAGATATAAAATTTAGATGAAAGTTGTTAGCTTAAAGGTTATATATTGATTGATAAGTTGGTGACAAAACAATGCATATTGAATATAATTGATCTTACAAAATATGCTGAGATTGGTAGTTTATTTGCAGTTTTGAAAAAGACGAATAAGATGCTAAACAGAGTCATCAAACCCATAAAGTGATAGAGAAAGGAGTGCCTAAAGTGGCTGGCTAAAGAAGTCAAAGAGAATAAAAAGTATTGGATCTTCAAAGAAACAAAATGGTAATCTGTCTAAAGCTATTAGAGAAAGAATTTGAGAAGCAAATAAAATATTGAGAACATGGGCGGACAACCTAAATCCATTCGAGAATGAAGACTAAAAAGAGAAGAAGATGGAACATATGAAGTAAAGAAACACGGTATGTCTAAGTGCTTCAAATGAGAGCCAAATAAAGTTAAGACTATACGACCAAAGCGGAGATGTCAAATACCCAATACGCTTTCTCGTTAGATTTAAAGACTCGGTTCTAAGCAGATATACAATGAAAAAGATGGAGGGTATCCTTGAAGAATATATAACATTTAATAAAGACATAAACCAAATGATTAGTGTACTATTTGTCTAGAGCTGCTAGAACCACATCACCATTCATCTGACATTAATAATCTAAAATTTCTCAAAGTAAAAAAATCAACCATTCTAAAGACGACACATGAAAAAAGATGTTGGGAAGATTATGCGTATAAACAGAGACTAGAGTCCTGGTAGACTTCCTAAAGTGACTTTTATCCATACTAAATTTAGGAATTTCTTAAAATATCTCTTAAGAGAGTCCTATAACAATATCACTAAAGATATATCTATATTTCTTTACATTTTTAGCCTTTCAAACACTTTCGTATTTACTTACTGAGGAGTATTGATGCTAGGCTAGGTAGATTATGGTTAACCTTACAATTTAAATTTTTTTCTTGGTCTAGTGAAGAAATGTGATCTTCCATAGACTATACAAGAATGGTTAGAGCTCGTGTGGTGTAAACACAAGGATTGAACGCTTCACGGATTTTGAAGTGGTACTTCGTGAGTAGATATTATCTACTCATGCTTGTGTGTTGATACACAAGTGAGTATTTCATGAGCTTGTGAAGTGCTATATCATGTGGATATTGTCTACACGTGCTTGTGTGGTGATATACAAGTAAAGGCTTCAAGAGCTTGTGAAGTGTATATCGTGAGCAAAGAATTTCCACTTGGTTTACGAGTGTTGGTCATAATGCTAAGGTATTTTCTTTAAAGAGGTTGTACATGTTTGTTCTACCAAATTCAAGATACACACATAATTTTAATGAAATCCTTAGGTGGTGGACTAAGCATGCGTGAGTCTTAACCATCCTTAAATTTTTGTTTGTCTTCTCTCCTTTAACTCTTTACTTTTGTACATGTCATATGTTTGATCTAATACATCTAATTTATTTTATCCTTAGGCATATGATTTTAAATGCTTAGTACTTGTTGAATTGCTTACTTTGTTCTTTGGCTCGTATTTGATAATTGAGTATATAAACTAAGAGTTTGGTTGAGTGGTTACACTCTCGTTGAATAATATTATGTAACTCTAGTCGCTCTATTTAAAATCCTTAAAGAGCGTATTTTTAAATAGAATTGAACGATCTGATTTCTATTAAATTCTTTATTTCAAAACGGTTCTATTCACCCCCTTCCACTCTAGGACCATATCTTGTGTTTCATGTGGTATCAAAGCTTACCTCTTATATTGGTTTCTTAACGTGGAATCTAACAAATATGAAGGAACAAGTACTACTAGTCCTTCATCGTTTGCATGTGTGACTGTATCTTTTGATGAAGGAAGATGGATGCAACTCTAAGATCACTTGCAACATTTTTTAAAATGAGAACAAAGATTAATTGGATTAATAAGAAAATGACTACTCACTTGAGCCAAGAGAAATATTTTGCTTCAAGTAGGCACTCAAAGAGAAGATGTGGAGAAGATTCGACAAAATAGGAATTAATAATCTCAAATCTCAAATCGTGAATGATACAAATGAGGTTGCCACTAGTCTCAACTTTTCCTTAAGAAAATATGATTTTCAAGATGCTCTCGACTCAATGTGAAAATATTTCATTCTCTCTATTGAAGAGAAATATCATATCTCTGAAAATTGAAAGAAGAGCAATAAAAACATTTTGGAACAAAATTTATTTTGAATTTTTTTAAACACGTGTTGACTCGTTTAACAACGTAGATTTTAATGAAAAGGCGACGAATAACTTGGCTAGAAATGTATTAAAATAAGAGATTAGAGATTTTAAATTCAATATCTCTACATTTACAAAAGGTCAAGATAGTTTGAACAACATGTTAAGTATGCAAAAGTTGTCTTTAAAAAAAATTAAATCGGGTATGAGCGAACTTTTGAACAAAAGGTTTCCAAAAGTGTTTTCATATAATCCTCCAATTCAAGTATAGTATCTTCCTCATTTTTTCCTACATCTGTGAGCACCAAGATCTTGTACACATATTGTGAAATAGATGGTCACGAGGAATCATTATGTTCTCATCGAAAATCCTTATAAGTCGGATCAAAAGTGTCAAATAGACGATAATTAAAGTGGATCACTAAGAAGAAGAATGAACCAGATGATTTTTTTGGGCCAAAGAACCGAATGATCAAAACTAAAGAAGATAGCACATGAGGAGAAGAACGTATAAGGCTTCATAAAGCTAAAGACCACAAAAATAAGGTAATTCTTAACTATTTTATATTTGAGCTTATTTTATGTGCTATATGTGTTTGTTTTCTAATGTCCATTTTTGTTCTTGGTGCTCCCTTCTTGATCATTCAGAATATCCTTAGATTTCTCTCAGATACCTCACCCTCATCAAATATCTAATATTGCCTAGTATGCAAAGGATATCACCCTCTTACCATACACACTCTCCTTCATATGTCGGTTATCCAACATTCTTGGGCACTTAATTGTGTTTTAAATCAAAAATCTTGATGACTTTAGCTTATCCATAAGCAATCAACCGAACGTCCATTCAATCCTATGGGCCCGAATATTTTTTTCTTACTTGCGAGAAAAGTCAAATCAACCACCTTATTTCCCAATTTATTACCCGTCGGTTTGTGTGTCACACTGCTAATTTTTTGGTTATTAAAGTCACATTCCCTACAAGATAGTTCATTTGCCATTAGAGTTTATTCTCGTACTCCAACGGGGCATCCATTCGTCATCTTTCGTGTATTCGATAAACACTTCTGAGGGAAGCTAAGTAGTCCCTTGAATTCTGTAAATTGTTATCTTTCATCTTTTATTCATCACCTGTCCCAAGCCAATTCTTTTCAAGCCAATTCATCACCTGTCCCAAGCCAATTCTTTCATCTTTTATTAATTTAAGAGATTTTTATCTAGCGGGTCTTGAATACTCTTTTTCAAAATTCAAACACCCAATTGAACCAAATCCAATTTTCTTATTAAAGTCAATTATAAGATTTAACGCTAAAATACATTTACCCAACACCCATTTGCCCTCAAATGTACCTTTTCCAAGTATAGATACTAAATCACATACATCACACACACACACACACCTTAATACTCTCTCTCTCTCTCTCATACACAAACACACACACACACACTCACACCTTATCACTCTCTCACACACACACTTCACAATTTTGTACAAACCCGTAGCTGATTCAAAATTTGAATTAAAATCTTGATTCTTCACACTTTTTTTGCTTAGATCCTCTTCGTTGTTCGAGGTAGATAGTGTATCACGTTAAATGGATGTTGTAATTACGTGTTCTTGTTGTTAGTCTCGAATCAATTTTTCGTAAATAATGGCAAATTCTATGCATTTTTTTGACTTAGTGTTTAATTTGTTATTTACTTATGTTGCTTTTTGTGAAGTTTTTGTTATTATAGTTATTTTTTATAGTTTTATGCAGATATGTGAGCTAGGATTTTGTTTTGCCCTTTGCTTAATTTGTTCAAATGTTCTTGTGTTTACGTGAGTGCATGAAATTTGAAATGATGAGTATATTAACACAAGTAGAGATTTCATTACCCAATCAATTCATCACAACCTTATTGTAATAATTGTTTAATCATGCATGATCTGAGTATTTAAGAACTCAGTGATTTCACAATAAGTAGTGTTTTATCACATTTGACATATTTTTATAAGTATTACAATAGTCATAGGTTGCATGCATTGTCATATACTTGCACTACTTAATTTTATAGTACGCAGATAATCTGTGCATGCATACTCATAGAATTCAAATACCCAATGTATTTGTGCATGCATACAATAATCAATTATGATAATACTTGGGGAATTGAGCAAGTGTGCACGCTCCAAGAATTGTAATTCACTAAGTTCCATGCATGTCACAAATTACTCAGAGAATTGTTATACTCAGTTGATTTGTACATGCATGCAATACTCAATTTAGCAGTACTTGGATAATTGTATTAATCAGAGATTTGTGCATGCATGCATACTCAATGACATGCAATACTCAGAGTTTTCACATGCATACTTAGTGTTGGCATAATTTCCTTTTTGTGTGCATCTTCATGCGAGAAATACTTTTCTATTTAACATTATAATTTCACTTATATACATGCTTATCTATCCATTTGTGTAACATACCTCTTGTTACTAGTTGAATTATTCTTAGCGCGATTATTCTTGTTAGATATGCATTCACGTGAGTTGATCACTTCCTACTTTATAACTTGTTATATGGTTTGGTTTTTCACAAGTTATAAACTAAGAACTTTCTTTTTTATCCATCATATATATTATTTCACTTGTTAAGAGATAAAGCATCCAAGCATGTACTACCTAATAAAGTATGCATACATTGATCTTGATTATATAAGCAATGTTTATACAACAACTTGTCATGTGTCTAAAGTGTTGCAAACTTCCTTGTTATATGTTTTCACTTTTATTATACATCCTATGTTAGGAGTTAGCCACACTAGCATGAATACTTGGATGATATGTGCACCTATTTTCTATTTAGCAGAATCTTATAACTGTGATTGTTTAGTTTAGTTTAGGACAGTCCTTGATATTATGTTACATAAACTTAACTTTTATAACTGTGTCTACCACATTGTTATATTATTCCACATCTAGAAATACATCAAATTGTTAGAACACCAACATCCTACGTTTCATTCTTTGTGCTATATATATGTTTTTTCACATAGGTGAAACAATTTTGGTGTATAACTTTTAATGTGTATCAAATTTGACAAAATATTGAACTATAATATTGTTAAGATTCACTATTAGAACCAGATCCGGCCTTGGTGGGAAGCAAAAGAAGCCCTTGCTTAGGGCCTTAAAAAGTTTAATTAAATTTTAGGACCCCAAATACCTAAAGCCCAATTATATACAATATTGTTCAAGTCCAACTCCTAATACTATTAGGCTTATTGGCTGCCTCTGATTCTATACTCTATATAATAGATAAAAGAAAGTTTTGCTTGTTATAAATAAGTCAAGCCATGACATAAAAAAAAGCAAACGGTGTTGCTACAAAGAAAAGATTGTCTCGGTTGATTAAAAAAAATTGTATATCAAATTCCAGGTTAGTTTTTCAGTTGTTTATATCTTGTTAATTATTAAATTGTATATGCTAAAGAAAATCGAATATTCAAAATTAATTAGTGATTTTGCATCAAAAAATGCAAGAAGAGTTGTATTTGACTGATACATTTTTTTATATTGTCTTCAAAAAATTGAGTTATTCTTTTTTATTATGTATTGAACTTTTTTATATTCTATTATTAAATTTTAATTTTTTTATATATAAGGCCCCCATTTTGAATTTGGCTTAGGGACTCTTAATTAACATGACCGGCCCTGATTAGAACATTTTATATGTTATGATCAAAATCATCAAAGCATCTTTAGTTAGGAAATGACATGTTTTTCTCACTACTTATGTGTTGAGAATGCACTCATGGTTGAACTATAGTTTCTTAAAATTTAATCTCTAACAACTTTGGTGTCAAACTGGTTTCAGATAGTAAAATTGTATCCCATTTAAAGCAAACGACATACCGTTTTAATGAAATGGCATATGGGTTTAAAAGCGTCATCTAGGTTTTGAGAAGCACCATCTGATTTAAAATAAGTTTCTGGAATTAAGAATAAAATGACATCTAGTTTTCAAAAACTACCCGTTATAATTAATATGTTGGATCTGAACAGAAAGAAAGTACATTTTTCCAAAAATCACATCCCTCTTACAAGAATGCCATCTAGTTTTCAGCCATGACAGTTTTATTGAAAAGATATGTTGAAACCTTTGAAAGTTGTAAATACTCCCACCATTGGAGCTCAGATTACATTTCTTGAAGTCAAAACTTTCACACCATCAAAGGGGTCACCTTGCAAGAGTTCTCAAGCTATATTCTTCATTTATATTACTGAAATAACTTGAAGCCCTTTATTTTCATATCCACTCATTAGGATTTTAAACATTATTCATTATTATATCTACTCTCTAAGAGTCATCTACTATCCTTGTACTTAAACATTTATCAAACACAAGATTGTAACTCTTGCTCTAGAATAAGAGTGAAGATCCAATAAAAGAGAAGAGTGGTTCGATCTCATGTTAGTGTTCAAGGAAAAGGCTTCACAACATAAGTAGTTAAATTGTGTAGGTGATTAGATTGAGGTCTTCAAGTTTTGGGTGTGACTTAACCGCTATAAGTCTCATCATGGGATTGTGACATAACCGGTACAGTTTAACTATCAGGTTGTGACTTTTCTACAAAAGTCTTGGCTTCTAGGTTTTAGTATATCCCAAAAATACCTCATTGTAATCGGTTTATATCTCACCCTTAAGTGATATCAATAATCTTAGAGGAGAAGTTTTAAATCCTATAAATAGGAGCTCATTTTAGCACATAACTCATCTATCCTTCTCCACTATCTTCTTATATAATTGAAGAAAAAATCAAAGAGATCTCAAGATAAGCCAAGAAATATATTCATCATATTCAAATCTCGAAATACATAATTTTACTATCTGCTTTTTAGGTGTTTATCAATCTTCATTGTGCTTTCTACTCTTTAGGAGCCTATAATTCAACTTGTACTATCATGTATACAAAACTTATCTCATGTTCTACATTAATATTTGAAGATTCAAAAAATTAGAGAAGAGTGGTGATCGATATGGTTGGTGATTACGAGTGAAGGCATCCTATTATTGAAGAGGTTTAGTGAATTTGATTGCTCACGTAAAAGATAACAAGTAAGGTTTTGTGATTGTATCCGTAAAAATCATGGTGTATCTGTTTGTATTTAACCTTTAAGAAAAATGAGAAATTAAGTGAAAAAATTTAATATCCTAAGGTTGAAATCATAAGTGGTAGACTAGTCTCTCAAGAGTTTGAACCTCTAAAAAATGTCTGTGTACTCTCTATCCTTATTCGTTTACATATCATTTGTATATGCTTGTTAAGCTTAATTATACATCATAATCAATCCCATTGAATGACCCCCAAGTGTTTGGTAAATATCCTAGTAGGAGTTACTTTAACTAATAATTATTGGGTTAAAAAATTTTGATTAGTGACTTATTCACCCCTTTCCCTGTATGAATCACACAATATAACCGGATAACGACACTAGTAGAAATGAGAACCTCACCTCCAAAATCAAAATAAGTAGTCATTAGGTATTGAATCATGGGACAAGAACTTGAGAAGGTAATGGAGCGACATTATATATGAGTAATACATATTATTCCAGATGTTCCAAAATCTCAACTAAATATTTTCAACACTACAAAATACGATTAACACCCTCAAACTATCCAAGCCAACTTGACACACACATATATCAAATGGCTAATATTTGATTGAACAATAATAGCCAGAAAATTGATTGAAGCGTTGAGGAAGCAGACACAAAATATTTCAATTTCAACCTCTAATGGCATGAGATGATGCAAGAAGGAATATGTAGTGGATCTATAATAATCTAACTACATACCTTCTTCTAAGCCACAATAATTAAGAACCTAGTTTGGGATCAATACTTACAAGTCAGAATCCATTTTTTCATATAAATGATCAAATCTCATTGATCCCCATATTTCTCACACCTGGGAAGGAAAAACTCCATACCAAGAAACATGGATAATCCTAATTCCCAAAAACTAGTAAGTAGCCATCTGGATAAAAGGAAATATGTGAAGCATGGGAATTGTATTTATAAACCAACTTTTAACGATGACCCATTACTCCCCAACAAAAAAGGTAAAATAAGATTGAAGAGGCTTTTATTACAAACAATCATATATGAAAGAATAACCCCAAAAATCAGAGTACTCATAAAAAAACCCTTCGAATAATCATTCCCCAAAAGATCACAATCCTTGATTAGGCAACGAGAATAGAAGGTACGATTTAATATTGCTATATGTGGTCTTAAATATGGCCATAATCGTAGCTAATACAATCATTTTCTTCCACCAAAAATGATAGGGGAAAATCAATTCTCGTAGATAGGGATGAGATATACAAATCAATAGCTTCCTTTCTAAAACCAACGACAAGAAGCACATGTCAACCATGAAACTCACTGCATAATATGTGATAGTTAGAGCTAATAGTGGATAAATATTTATCATAAGAGAAAAAAGTAGGAATCATTGTGAAAGATTAAACAAAAAAAGTTAAATTTGACGGGAAAAAATTAGTAGAAAAACTAAGGAAAGAAGAAAAATCAAGGGGAAATCAGGAGACTTAGCTAAAAAATGTTTATATGTTGTCATAGAAAGACGAAAAGCTCCACAAATAACATTTTAGGGATATAGATAAGAATAGGGGGTGTAGAGAGTAGCATGTTAAATATTCTTATTGTTTATCTTTTTAGATTTGTTAATTTTTTACTCTTGGGGGAAATATTTTATCACCAATCTATAAATAATAAGTTGAAAAAAGTCATTTCGTGTAATATTAGTTTACTCTTTTCATCTGTTAGGTATTATCTACAAGTAGGATCTCATCTCTCCTCTCAGACTGAGGTAAAAAAGTCCTTACTGGAGCCGCCCTCCAAGCGATCCCAAATATTGTGATATTCCTATTTAAGTTTTTAAAGACTCTTTACAAGAAACTAGCCAAATTAAATTTTGGTGGGATGCTCAATACAAAAATTGATTCATTAGGTGGAGTGGGAGAAAATTGCAAGAGAAAAAATAGGTTGTATTGGTTTTAGGTATTTTCATGAATATCGCTCACTTAGCAATCCAAGCATGGAAAATCCTTCAAAATCCTAATTCACTGGTAGCACAATTTCTTAAAGAAGACTATATTCCAAATTCATCTATGTGGGATACTAAGTTACAAAAATAAAGAATGGGAGTTGGACAAGCATCTTTAACGATTTGCAGTCATTAAAGAAGCATTGCATAAGACAAATTGGAAATGGTATTGATACCAATATATGGGAGCATAGTTGGATCGACATAAAGTTTCAAACTAGAAAAACCAGAGAATTGAAATATTAATAGGGTGTGTCAGTTCTTCAAGTAAGATATTTTAAGATGGAAGACTAGTCTTATCAATAATTTATTCAATGAAAATTGAAGTTCCAAAGATTCCTTTGTTTCAACTCGATTAGGATGATAAAATCGTTTTTCAAATGATAACTCCATTTAGTTGATAGATTAATCTAGTCATGAGTTTATTATTTCGTTGCATATGAATTGAATTAATTTATGCTTCATATACCTTGACCACCTATAGATTTACCTTAGTATCGTAAATTGTCACCCTGATGGGGCGGCGGGTGGGGGGACGGGGTGGTAAGGGGTTTAGGAAAAAACTAATGCATATTCATTAGGTGTGCGTTAATGATCCTAACAGGTTTTCCTATCTGGATAATCATATGGATTAAGTGCTTGTAGCGCCGATTTTTTGCATAGAATAATCTCACCTGAGGACCATGGTAATAGTTAGGCAGCCTTCTAAGCTACCCTGGAGGGATTTAGAAGGAAGATAGAATCCCTATTAACAAATAATTATCGAAACTTCACTCTTATAACTAGAAACAATCATTGTCAAGATAGGAGATTACTTGCACCTTGAGCTATTCTCACATCTCATTTTTTGTAGTTTATTTACTTTCTTAATAGTTAATAATTAGTTTGAATTATTGCACCTTAGTTTAAAAATACTAAATAAATATTTTAATTTTCATTTCAGTCTCTTAGTTATAACAACTGAATCATCTACACTCTGTAAGCAAACGAACTTACATTAACAACTTTAGTCCTTATGGAGAATGATAATATTACTTGCGAATGACCCGTACACTTGCGGGCAGTGATCTCTCGATGTGTTGATTTGTTATCTATTTTTATCACATTTTGGTAGTCGATATCCAAGCACGAAGCATGATATTTACATAACCAAGAAAGGATATCATGCTCAAATTCAGTAGGAGAGTAAAGAGGAATTGTCAATATTCAAAGAGTAATGAAGATCAAAATCTCATGATATGGAATATCATTTGGCACGTCAACATCCCAACAAAAATTAAAAAATTTGGTTGAAAATGATGCGATAACGCGATACCAACAAAGAAGAATTTACATCAAAGAAATTGTGCAAGTCATAAAAAATGTGAATATGGTGTAATAAGGAAACTGTTGAGCATATTTTTTTTAATGTGCCCTTTTAGTAAAGTTGTATGTGTGTCTTTTGAGATGCAAATTAAAATTGAACCAGACGATAACAAAAAAAAAATCAGAAATTGATGCTAAAGATTATTAATGACTTTGCAAAGAATGGACAGGAACAAAAAATTATCACAACTTCCGTTGCACAATTTAGAATATATGAAAAGTTAGAATGCAATCTCTTTTCAAAAAAAAAAAACGGTTCCCAAAAGAAATTTATCAAATGACGAATAGTCTAAAAAGTGACTTGTTCGGTAACATTGATCTTTTGATCGAGAATAAACAAGATAAAGGATAGAATCTCCAAGCACGGTTTGCATTGCAAGACCTCATTCAACAAAATAATAATGATGTTACTTGGCTAAATGATGCACCATTCACTAATAGCTGAGAAGTCAGAGGTATAGGTTCAATCGCTATGAATAATCAAGCGGACATCATTTATAAGGAAGCTGAGTGAATTAAAGCTAAAGATGTCGTTGAAGGGGAGACCAAAGCTCCCCTAAAGGCAATGAAAATTGCACCTGATAAGAACAAGTTGAGTAGTTCCTCTACTCATATAATCTTAAGATCGTTCAAGGTACGCGAAATATCTCTGACGCAAGTTGGGGTGTCCGTCCAATCTTACTTGAGATACAAACGATGATTACTAAAAATTCCATTGTGGAAAGTTTCGCAAGTTAACCGGTCTTTTAATAAATGAAATTGCTGAGATGCTTGCTAAGTGCATTAGGAATAATATTGATTTATCATCTTAGAAAGATAAATTGTATAATAATAGTCTTTTCCCTTTTAACTAACTTGTATATAAAAATGGAATTGGTTAATCTTTGTATGTATTCCTTTAGCATTTATGCCTTTTTAGTGAAGTCCCTTTCTAAAAGAAAAAAAGATACTCTTTTCATGATACAGAATGTTCTACGGACAAAAACAAAGAAAAAGAAAAACCAATAAAATTTTAATATTTTATTTACTTGAAAGAATTACAACTAATTCTGTTCACATAAAATTTTGCTAAATATTGTATTTCATAAGACTATATCTCCTCTATTTACTTAATAGGGTAAAAAAATTCAAACTCTTCAACACAGTTTTAGAGTTGATCCTCAACTTTTTTTTTTTTGACGTTAAACATAATTTAAATTAATTAAAATACGAAATACAATAAGATAGGATTCGTGTTCTTAGCCTATACCCTCTATTACAAAATCGAGTTCAAGTAATTTAAGAAAATAGGGGGTTGGATTTGAAATCCAATTACACCTTTGGTCGGCAAGCCTTCCTTGTTTAGCAATAAAATCTACTGCTTTGTTGAATTTCCTTGAAACGAAATGGAAATTTATATTAATGTTGCGCATCAAACTTTGAATATCTTCATAAACATGATGAAGATGACGATTCTCAAACTTAGTGCCCTTCATTAACGGGTTGATGAGGCTAAGACAATCATTCCTTAGAACAAAATTTGCATCTTGACAGGATGAGACTTCAAGTAGCGCATTTCGAATTCCTATAGCTTCTGCTTCTTGAGGAGATGTGGCTTTGAATTTCCAGAATTTTCCTCCAAAAAATTGGCCCTTATTGTCACTAAAAATACAAGCCGAGGAAGCACAATTAGTTGTAGTAAGATAAGATGCATCTACACTAATATAAGTTGTTTGATTATTTGTGTTTAATGTGCTTTGAGTATTAGTATTACTGCAATTACTTTTATAAGTTGCTTTACCTGTTAAAAGTTCGATTTTTGTACCTGTATATGCCTCAGAGTATGCATTTTTATATTTTACAAATTCATCATAGGCATTATAAGAGTTTTTCATGTTAATAAGGGGGCAAATAGTATGATTTTCAAAGATATATTTATTGCGACTCTTCCAAATATACCACATAATCCAGAATGCCATCTCAACTATTGGTCTATCATTTTCATCATTTTTAAGCTTCATTTCCATAAGGTTTTGTATCCAATGCTTTAAGCTAATGTTTTTTTCATGTGAATTGATAAGACCAGTAGGAGTTGCAAACCAGGTGGCTTTTGAACTTGGGCAAAAAAGAAAAAGATGCTCAGTGGTTTCTATTTCCAAGCCACAAACTTTACAAGTACCATTTAACGCACATTTTCTGTCGAATTTATTTTTCTCAGTAGGTAGTGCGTCAGATATAACTCTCCATGCGAAATTTCTGAGTTTTGGAGGCATGTTTAAATTCCAAATAATATCCCAGAAATTCACATTTAGTTTGAAAGAACAAGAAGGCTGTAATAGTTCAGTATTCTTTTTTTTCTTTATTAAAGTGTCAGTGATGTGTTTATACATATTATTTGCAGTAAGAGTTCCATATTTATTGTGTTTCCACACTAAAGTATCATTTGCATTTGATATACTAATGTTAAGGTTTTTAACTTTCTCAGTTTTTTCTCTACCCACTGTAATAAGAAGTTTATTTTCATCCCAATTTTTTCCTTCATTTATAAGTTCAGACACTTTATAAATAGGAAGGTTTAAGTGATTTATAGGCTTTTCAGAGTTGGGAATCCAATCATCATGCCATATAGAGGTATTTTTCCCATTTCCAATAACCATTTTAGTGTCATTTAAATAAGTATCTCTACCTTTGAGTAAGCTTCTCCAGGCCCAAGAGGGGTTATAGCCCAAAGAAGCAGATTCAAAGTTAGTAGAAGGAAAATAAATTCCTTTCATGACACTAAAGGCTAGAGAATGTTTATTCATGTTAAATTTCCATGCAGAAGAGGCTAACAGTGAGATATTTTGCTGAATAAAGTTTTTAAAGTTCATGCCCCCTTCAGTTTTAGGCATTTCCATATATTTCCAATTTTTCCAATGAATTCTATTTTTTCCTTTATTTCCCCACCAGTAAGAGGCAATAAGTGAGGAGATTTTATTACAAATGGAGTCAGGAATTTGAAAGATAGACATAATATAGACTGGAATTGACTGAATAATTGCTTTAATTAAAGTTTCTTTTCCAGCTTCAGAAAGAAGCTTACAATTCCAATTTTCCAGTTTTGAGATGATTCTTTCAATAAGCCAATCTAGGGCTCTTACTTTAGATCTTCCCCAATCTGAGGGTAATCCTAAGTAATTCCCTAGATTTGTTAAGTGATTCATTTGTAGAATATTTGTAAGTTCAGTGATAGTGTTAGTGGGAGTGTTTTTACTAAAAATAACCCCACTTTTATTTAGATTAATATTTTGGCCAGATGCATAGCTGTACATGTTCATAGTATCTTTAAAGTGATAAAATTCTTCATTATCCGCTTTTAAAAGGAATAAGCTGTCATCAGCAAAAAGTATATGTGTGAGAGTGGGGCAGTTTCTGCTCAATTTGATACCTTTCAATAAGCCATTATTAATTTTATCATTAATTAGAGAAGTGAGAGCTTGAGTGACAATGCAAAAGAGAAAAGGGGACAAGGGATCCCCTTGTCTAAGCCCTTTAGAAGGTTTAGGTAGATGTATAGGATAACCATTTAAAAGAATAGAGTAGGAAACCGTTTTGACACATCTTTCAATCCAATCAATCCAAACAAGGCTAAAACCGAGAGCTTTCATGGTGTCAAAAAGGAAATCCCACTCTATGCTTTCAAAAGCTTTAGATATATCAGCTTTAACAATAGCTGAGTAGTTTTTAGAGGTTCTTTTATTTTTTAAGTAGTGAACTGCTTCATGGGCAATGATAATGTTCTCAGTGATGCTTCTATCTTTTATAAAAGCTGATTGTTCTTTAGAAATTATGTTGTTCATATAAGGCTTCAATCTTTTAACTAAGATTGTTGCAATAATTTTATAAGAGAAGTTGGGGCAGCTTATAGGCCTTAGTTGAGTAATAGAGGCAGGTGCTTTTACTTTTGGAATTAAGGTGATATATGTTTTGTTTATAGAGGATAAATCACCTTTATTCCAAAAAAAATCAGTAATAAATCTCATAAGGTCATATTTAATGACATCCCAGTTTTTTTTATAGAAGTTATCAGTAAAGCCATCAGGGCCTGGGGCTTTATTTTTCCCCAAGTCCCAAACAGCTTCTTTGACCTCCTGTAGAGAGATTGGGGTTTCAAAAAATTTATTCATAGAAGGTGTTACAGTAGTTTTTATTTTCCTAAGAATGTTTTGGTAATTTCTGGGCCCTTTAGTAGTATAAGTGTTTGTGTAATGAGAGATGATATGGTTTTCAATATCAATAGTTTTATCCATCCAAATCCCATCATAATTCATAAGCCTAAGAATTTTATTGTTTTTTCTTCTTGTTTTTGTTGAATTTTGAAAAAAGGCAGTGTTTTTATCTCCAAAATTTACCCATTGTATTCTAGATTTTTCCCTCCAGTATAATTCTTCTTTATTCCAAAAGTGTTCTAATTGGGCAGTTAAGAAATTACAATGATCCCAATTTTCATGAGATTTTTCATTTATATCTTCCAGCTTTTTCATTATGTCTTTAATAATATTTCTATTATTAGTTCTTTTATTCTTGTTCCATTTAGTAATAATGTGAGAGATATTATTAAGTTTTGTACCAAATCTTATAATACCTCTTTGAATAGTATTAGTGTAGTTATTCCAATGGTGCTTAATCATGTTACAAATTTCCTCATCACTACTCCATTCTTTTCTGTAAATAAATCTATCAAATTTTTTGAAATTTGGTTTATTACAGTGTAAAATAAGGAGGCTATGATCAGAGCCTATGGCAGGGAGATTTGCAATCCATGCATCAGGATAAAGATTATCCCAAGCTTGATTGGCTAATCCCCTGTCAAGTTTTTCTTTGATAAGCTTATCCCCACATCTTCTATTACTCCAGGTGTAAAAACACCCTTTTGAAGATGTTTCAGTGAGAAAGTTATTGCTTATAAAAGTATTAAGAAGATTAGTATCAGTATTATTATCAATGTTGCCTCCAAGTTTTTCATATCTGTTTCTTATCATGTTTAAATCTCCAATAAGGAACCAAGGCTCATTTCTTTTATTATTCATAAGATTTTCAATTTGTTTAAAGTTTTCCTCTTTTTCTTCATCATATGAAGATATATAAGTGTAAGTGTAGTATCCAGTAATATCTTTTTCATCAGTGATTTGACAGTGAATGAAGTTTTTGGTAGCATGGATAAGTTTAATATCTAATTCATGCTTAGCCATTAAAACCAAACCCCCAGCCTTTCCTATGGGCTCAATGGTGCAAATGTTTTTCATATTCAGAGAGTTAATAAGAGAATCAGTTTTGTCTTTGCCATTAAGAGTTTCAATTAAGAAAATTACCTCAGGATGATGGGTTTTGACCGCATCTTTGAGTGTTAGAATTGTCAAGGGGGTACCAATCCCTTGACAATTCCAACAAAGTTGTATCATATACCTCTGTGGGTTTGATCTAGGTCAAACCCGGAAGCCTCTTCAGTAGTTGATTTGTCTCCATTTATCATAGCAGTGTCTTGATCCTCCACATTTTTGATTTTAGATTCCTCTTCGGTTTTAATCAATTGATTTTGTGAGATGAGTTGTTCTTTTGATTGTTGTGCCTCTTTGTCTTCTTTCCATCTTGTTTCCCAGAGCTTATCGAACTTAGAGATGGCTCTCACACTTTTGATTGAAGATTTGAGAGAGCTTGTGGGTTTATAATCGTGGATTCGATGGTGAGAGTTTGATTCGCTATCTTCATACAGAGCGAAAGGGATGGAAGTGATTTGATTGATAGGAGTGGGGATTTCATGTTGTTCAGAAGAATTAGGGATTTGGGGTTGATTTTGTTCTTGAGATATTGGGGGAATGTTTTGATCGGGGTTTGTGTTGTTAATAGGCAGATAGTGTTTAGGAGTGATAATAACTGGATCTTCGTTAGATCCGAAAGTTATAGAATTAGGTGTGTTTGGGTTTGGGTTATTACGTGTTTGAGGTATTGGGCTTTTAAAAACATTTCTTTTGAGCTCTTCATTTATTTCAGCCCAAGTCTTATTTGGCCCATTAAAAGGTTGGGAGGCGGTTTTTGGTTTTGACAGCCTATCTTTAATAGCAGATAGGCTATATTCAGTCTCATTCATCATTTCGGAAAATTGAGCAGCAGAAGTTCCTTTTCGTTCTAAGAGATTTCCTTCTATAACCATGTCTGTGTCAGAGGCATTAAATGAGAGAGGTATGGTCAAATCAATTTTTGAAATAGGACCAATGAAAATAGGGTTAGGTTGGGCGAGATTAACTGGGTGTACGGCAATTTGGCGAGTTTGGTTGGGTGTTTGACTCGGTGGGTTTAGGTGAGTTGTTTTGATTCGGTGAGTGAAGGAAGGGTTTTGTTGCTGAGTTTTGATTTGGTGGGTTGACTCAGTGGTTTTATTTTCAGCGAATTTTGGTTCGAGACCAAAAATTCTTTTGGTAAGTTTTGTTTTCAATCGATTTTTGTTTTTGCACTCATTTTCTTCATGATCTAATAAACCACAAACAAAGCATAGATCACATAGCTTTTCAAATTTTAGCATACCTCGGATTTTCTGACCATTTCCCAGATTTATGTTGTAGGTACCATTGATTGGTTTGAAGATGTTCCAATCAACCCTCACACGGATAGCATTGAATTCTTTGAAGGTTGCAATGGCAGGTAAGATAATTTCTTCAACATTTCCCATTTGAGAGGCCATTTTTCTTGCGTTATCTTCAGTAATCATAGTTGGTGGAACGTCGTGTATTTGGATAATGAATGAAGTTGTAGTGATTTGAATATCAGGTTGAGATTTAGCCACATCCCATTTTTGCAGAAGAACGTGTTTTCCAACAAGGTTCCATGGCCTATTTTTCCATACCTGCTGTAGATCTTCATCAGAATCGAAGGTTATTATGCAGGTATTGAAACCCCTTTTCTCAGTGTGAACTTTTCCTTTTACTCCCCAAGAATTTATAATGTTTTTCCTTAGATAATTGAAGCTGACAGCCTTATCAGCAATGATTTTCGCATAAAGTTTCGGACCTTCAAATTGGGCGTAGACAGAGTTTGGATCAGCAGTAAGGATGAGTGATTCATCAGCAGTGTTTGTGTTTTGCCTTGTATAGAATTCCATATTGAATGAAGTAAGAGAAAGTAGAGAAAATTGTAATAAATGATGAAGCAGTGAATTTAATGTGAAGTAGGTATTATGATTAGAATATAAGTGTAATTGTAAATTTGATGAAGATGTCAAAGTGTATGTGTATGTAGGTAAATTTTGCAATTTGTAAGAAAATTAAGTTAAAGGACATAGTGGTGTAAGATGAGGGTGATTTTGTGGTGGTTTTAGTTGCCGGAAAGATAATTGTGGTGGTGATTCAAATCTCAGCTATTTCCTTGGGGAATGTGCCTGAGAGAAAATGTGAAAGCTCCTAGATCTGAATCATTTCGATCCTCAACTCAATCCATATACAGAAATACATCTATTGGCTAACCAACATTCTCTCCAGCTCAATCGGCTTGCAAGGAATTGTAATTAGAGCACCCTCATGATTGAAACCATATTCTTCAGCAGCTTGTTCTAAGAGTTTTAAGAAAGAAGGGTGTGTTAGATATGTTAATGGAACCACAAATCTCTTAAGGTCATCGTGATCAGCAGCTACAACAGCAAAATGCCCTTCTTTAACATCGTCTGGCACGTATATTGAGCTGACATTTCCTTCTTCAAAATTGTCCCTTTTGGGAATTGATTTCCTGCTACGGAGACTCTTCTGTAGCTTCTCTACAACTGTTTTAATCCCATTCTTTCGTTTTCCGTTAGTTCCTGTGATTGCCATGGCTTTAAAAATGTTTTTCTTGATATTTGTGTTATTTTTGAAGTAAATATTAGCATTTAAGCTTTATTATTTATAGGGTTTTGGGTGCTGAAGTCAGATAGGGTTGAACCAAGTTGATTAGAGAGGACGACCAATGCATGTGAATGACTCTATTATCATCCTTGAAACATCACTTTCAGATGGTCATGTATGCATGCATTTGTAGAGGCAATAAAAATCATCTAAGGCGCGTACAACAAGTATGGAAATGGTACAAGTTTTCCCAAAATGGAAAATGTACAAGTACGTATATATGAACAGAAACTATCTGGATCCAAAGTAATTTGGAGTACTCAATTAATTGAAAGACGTACTCTATATGTCTATGTATTATATATCTCAAGAGGCCGTGCTATAAAAGTTGAAGATAAAAGGATACGTTCAGGGGGTATGAGAGGGATGAGGAGGAGTGGCCGTCCACCAAACACCACCCCCCCCCCTCCCCCCCCTACCGGGCTCGCGTTGCAGTGGAAAAATACACAGAATTTTTTGCCCCCGTTCACCCTTTTCCTTCCAACAAGTCTAACATTAACCCCCTAAGTTAGATATTATCCAAAAAAAAAAAATCGAGGTTACGTCCGAAATCCACTAATTGTTCTAACTTTTCTCCCTAAAAATCCATCCAAGATCCAACACTGGATACGTTTTTGTACATAATTGTAGATGGCTTCCCAGTTGGCAGCGTTCTAATTGAGAATACCAAAGAAGGGATACTCTGATATCTCAATAGAAGTGTTTTTTGGTTTTCAGCATGTTTATGTAATGCTTTTAAAAACCTTGTTTTCTTTTCATATAGTTGTATGTTACGGTTCTCATGTAATCATAGATACAATAACCGAATCTCTGAATACAATGCGTTAAGTGAGGTTCTTTCTTAGTTCATAATGGTGGCTATATGTCATCGATCCTCACATAGTTCCTAAGGTCCACTTAACTACTCTCTATAATGTGAAAGCTCATAAAATGCATAGTCAAGAATCCTAAGGTCTTTAAGCTTGTAATGTAGGCTTAGGGTAGGTGTGATACGCATATTTTGATAATTTGGAGTGAGTTTTTTACCCTCTCTTCACTAGTCATCAACGAATCTCCCTAGAGTTTGAGTTAATCGCAAAGATGTTCCTCACTCATCCCAATTGATGCACAAAGTAGCATCCCAAATAATCTTAAATAAACCTTTCATAATCACTTAATTAATTTCCTCTTTGCCGGTCAAATAATATGTATATATTCTTCTTTTGTATGTGACAATGATACCCTTTTTAATGTGAGAAGTCATGTCACTTTCATTCTTTTTCTTTTCCAATATATTTTTGTCAATAATTTCTTTTCAAACCTTTTTCTTTCTTTTCTTTTACCCCGGCATAGGATTACAATATATATATATATATATATATATATATATATATATATATATATATATATATATATATATATATATATATATATATATTTTAGTGTGATCATGAATGAATTACAAATACCACATCCCATAAGAACCATTACCCCAAACTCAAGCTCTAAACGAGTGTTAAGGCATCACAATTCGAGTACGGGTCATATGATCGAGTCCTAATAAATAAAGGATAAGGCTTATAATGAGGCTAATAAAAGGCTTTAGAAAGGCACAAACGAGGCTAAGACTGATAATATAACAATTAAGTGTGGATAGGAAACTAAAAGGATCAAAGGGCTAACAAAGAACCGCCTTAATCATGTCATATCCTATACAAATTAGTTACTTCCTCACTTCTAGCACGTTTATCAAATGGTTTATACGCTAGCTTAGACCCCACGTTCTACACACCACTCATGCACCTAAAATCAAATTCACTTAATTGCATACTCACTAATCTCTTCTTTACTTACTAACTGCACTTCATGTAAAATTTATCAAGCATATACAAAACAAGTTTATAAAATTAATATCTACTATCATTAACTCACCAAAATATAGCTTAAAAAGATACATTCATTAGATTCTGCTTCAACCTTCACACTTATTGAAAGCAAATAAAATACATAAAGTGAGGAGGGGACAACATATCCCCGACCCACAACTCAAAGGTGAGTCGTGACGTCCACGACTTGAAATAGACTCAGTAAAGATAAAGACAAACACCTAATATACAAATAGAGAATGGTGGTAGATAAGATAGACACGTACTCTCGAGGCTATTGCCTCGTGTGATCTTCATCTAAGAGGAGTAGTGGTGGATCATTTGCGTTGTCGCGGCTTAGTTACTCTAGGAGTGTAATAATGTGCATTTGATCGGCTTTGATTAATGTCACATCATTAGAGAGAAAGGTTAATTGAGCTATTTTGATTTTCTTTAATTGCTCACTAACCTTTTCTTGCCAAGGAGATCCCTTAAAATTCACTCCATTAAAATATTCTTAATCCATACATCATCTAAGACGAAACTTTGCCTATTAATAAGCCTCTCATTCTCCCTAATAATCACATCCGCTTTCATCACTAGGCTAGTGATCATTGGTGGGTATTTCAAGTTATAAAAACTAGTAGGCTTGACAAGAAAGTTCATTACCTCATCAAAGATCAAATGAGCCATATCAACTTCTTCCTCTCTCATAATACAATCCAACAAGATGGCGGAATTCTGATGTATATTCGCGACTTGAGTGTTCCCTAGGGCTGAAGATGTAAGGAAGTGGTACCAAATTCTCGCATCAGGTTGAAGAAACTTGTAAGGCTAAGAAGTCTTCAACTCATCTTTATCACTATACAATACCAACTCCTCATTAAACGCTCTTTCATATAGTTGGTCCCAATCGAAATCTTTGATATTCTTCACAGCCTCTTGATACTTGCAAGATCCCACTAATTCCCTAATTTGGAAATGGATTATAATTTCCTCAACTGTGAATAGTATCAACGTACCCCGAATAGGAATTCTTCCATCTCTATCTCGATAAAAGAAACCAAGATAGAACTCTCTTACTAGAACAAAATTCAACTTTTAGTGCTCCATCATGAAACATTTCCATCCTAATCGTTCCCCGGTCTCAAGAAATCTCTTATACCTTCCTTTTTCTACTTCATCATGAAATTTACGCTCGTATGTGAGTGTTAAAGAAGGCACAATTTTAATCTCCATGTCTTCTAGCGTCCTGGAATGATTGTTCATGTTGGGTGAAGGTACTTTGGCTTGAATAGGTTGTGGGTCTTTCTTCTTTTGATACTCGATTATTCTCCACTCCACAACTACCGGTTTCTCTTTAGCCAAAACACTCAAATTGCTATTTCGCTTCTTGGCTTTACTCACACAATTTTTAACTTGTCTACTATTGTTCTCACCCAAATTTGTATTTGATTTCCTCTTCATATCTCTCACACTAGAAAGTGTCTCCGTTCTTCTTGTCATCTTTCTCTACCCTCAACTCAAAATTTTACCAAAGCTTGAAATTTTCCCTAAGATGGATGATTGAGGTAATATTTGGAGGTGAATATGTGTGGGGAATGTGTTTTTCTATGTGGGTATGAAGAATTTGTGATGGTTGAGAAGGAATTTATGAATTGGGGAAAAAGGAAATTTGGAATTTTTTTAGTTTAATTCTTGATTGCTAGTGTTGTTGGAATGATTTTGGATGGATAATGTTTTTAGGAATGACTGAAGGATGATTTGGGTATGAAAAGTAGGTTATTTGATGTATTTTGATGTTTGGTGAAGCTTGGGTCAAAACACTAATGGTGGTGGAAGGTGTGGGGAAGAGGAAGCTAAGAGGTTTAGGTCTTGGTACAGTTCGAATCACGTTATTCTCTTTTCTTCACGTCGCGGCGCGGTGCAGCGCGAATGGGGTGCAGTACACCACATCTCTAATTTCTTCACAATAATCCCTGGAATGTCAACCGTGGACCTTAGTGCGCATGGGGAGCTTCGTGCGGTACACCGCATAAGGGGTGCGGTGCACCGCGAGAATCCCGTGTTCATCATCTAGCGATTTATACCGTGGACTCATCTCGCCACGTCTCTCGCCATGCGGTGCACCACGGGTACCATGCGGTGCACCGCAGAACACGACTTACAGCACCAAAATTTCCTGTCCTTTCATCATTGGAGCTTAGTGCGCATGGAACTTGATGCTACGTTACACCACATCAAAGATCTGATTGATGTCTCCCTATTTGTTCTAATTATTAGCCCTTTGGAGACATCCTTTTAGGTGAATATTTGACTTGTTTGATATACTTTTATGCTTATTTCATCATATTACACTTTCTCCCCGTGGAATTAGACTATTTGCATATTTAGAGCTTTTGTGCGTTAATTTGGTTATTTTTAGTGCAAAGTTAGTCGGCTCTTGAATTTCATGAAAGAGCAATACAAGGAGGAGAAGTGAGAATTAAAGTCTTAGAGTATTTTTAGTGTGGTAGGATTTATTTTATTCGAGTTTCTAATTTTAGAGTGCACTTTCTTATTTCTAGTCTTGAATTATGGATTTATTATTTTTAAAGCTTATGCGGCTTAATTATTTATTTATTGTGAAGCTTTAAAGATATATGGTAATTAATTAGAAACCAAGTCAAGTATAATAAGTAAAGGAAAGATATATACATGGAAATAAGAAGATTAAGGAAGGATATATGCAAAGAAGGAAAAGATAAAGCTGCCAAAGGAATCTGAAATTCCAGCCACGTTCTAACGACGAGCTCATAACTTAAGATAACTGGGAATTTGGGAGAATGGTATGGACCAATGGAAAGATCTTTCCGATACAAGCGGTTTCGACTATTGGAACGCGTCCAACGGATAAGTATTGAAGGAGATATGACCAAAACAAATCAGCAGCAGAATCTTACCTTTCCTATATTTTAGGGTTGCGAATTAAAGAGTACTTTACTTGTCTTCCACTCCAAGTAAAACGAATTAGAGATTCCTAACACCTATAAATATACCCCTTAGACCTCATTGTTCAACACCTCTCAATTATTCTACAATTTCTATCATCCTTTGAGAGAGAGTCAAAGACCTCTCATATTATATTCAGTTCATAACATCCTTAGAGAGAGAGTCAACCCCTTCAGAGCAAGAAGGCAGAGGAGAAGTTAGAGCTGGAGGAATTCAGTTCTTCCAACAACAGCCAACCAAACCCTTAGGTTATATATTTCTTTTCTGTAATTGAATATGATGTCTTTCTATTTAATTTCAGTCTTTAAATTTATCATGAGCTAAACTTTAATATACTTGAGAATCGCAATAAAGGGATGAACCCTAATTAATTTATTCTATATTTTGAATTTGGGATTTTCATGATTTAAATCTAATTGAGTCTTATATATTGGATATTACTTTGTTCTTAATCACTATTTTTCGGTACAACCAGAAAGAGGTTTTAGTATTTTGGCTATTCACTTTAGTGGCGAAGTGATCATCCGAAAAGGGGGTTTGAATACAGACTTAGGTAATTCCCGTGTAATGTCCGTTATTGACCGACATGCTTAACTAATTACATAGCCAAAGAGGTAAATTCATATCATCCGAAGAGGCATATTCGCCCATACAGGGGTTTATAGTACTTTAGGATAGCTCCTAGGTCCACCCGACAGGGGGCTAGGAGACATTAGAGTCCCGACTAATATTATAATTCCAATTCTACCCTTGAACAAAGCATAGGTTACATTAATTAGGTGGATTTCTTGCGAGACTCAAGTATTTCTCATATCTGAAGTAGTCTTTTATCTGCATTATTTCTTTTCTGTTAATTTATTTTATTGCATATTTAGTTTTAAGAAAACCAAACAAAAATTATATTATTTTACTTTTCTGTTAAACAATTATTCTTACTATCTGATTAATACTGGAGTTGAACCTAATCCGTCCCTGAGAACGAACTTGATTATCATATATTATTTGGGACAACTGTACACTTACAGTTAGTGGTTCCTCTTATTTATCACTTTATTTTCTAACACCCTAGGACCCACCACTGATGCACACCAAAATTTCCACATATTTCACCCCAAACTCAATGGGTTACTCACTTGGACATCAAAACACAGAATCCATTTCTCATAACACAATATACATCAAATAAATGTACTAATACACACTAAAAACATAAAAACAAAACTACTAAAGTATTAAAAACATGAGTTGTCTCCCAAGAAGCACTTTTGTTTAACGTCGTTCAAGTTCTACGCATTACCTCGTAGTTGGTTCTTCTTCACGTAGCCTCCCCAGTAGTGGGTGAGGCAATTAATCTCCATCAAGTGATGCTTACTCTCCTTAATGTTCAACTCAACTAACTTTTCGAAAATAATTTGAGTGACCTTGAAGGGACCACTCCACAAACTCTTACAGTTGCGCTTTTATGGTGACTTTGTTGGGTTAGGATATTTGATCTCTACGGTATCTCCCACCAAAAACACATCATCTTTCCACTTTCGTTTTGGTTCCCTTGGAACCTTCCTCGCGCTCCTCTTAGTCTCCTTCAGATAGGAAATGAATGGATCGCCTTTAATGTTGGGAGGAGCTTTAGATTTTCGTTTCTTTTTCTTTTTGTCCTCCACCCTTAAGGTGTCACCACCATTGATTTGACACTTTACTTCATGGATTAGCGTGTCCAAGCGGAAACAATCTTCCGGTAGATTTGGGAACTTCATACCCTTTAACACACTAAATATCTCTTCCTTGCCCTGCACTCTCATAATTAGTTATCCATTTGGTACATCAACCAATGGACGCCCCGTGGCTAGGAATGGCCGCCCTAAAATTATTCGCACATTCCTATCTGCGTCGTTGTCAATAATTATAAAATCACAAGGTATAATAAGATTACATGTAGTGACGAGTACATCTTCTAATCTTCCTTCAGGAAGGGTCAATGTCCTATCCTCCCTTTGCAGGGTAGTAGTTGTAGGACTCAAATGCCCAATCCTTAACTTCTCAAACAATGATTTAGGCATGAGATTGATACTCGTACCTAAATTGCACAAAGCTTTTCCGGTCTACTCTTAACCAATCGAAATCGGAATGTTAAAATTACCAGGATCTTTCAACTTCAGAGGTAACTTACTTTGACATATAGCACTACATTCCTCTGGTAATCTAATCATCTCTCCCTCAAAAAAATTGTACTTATTGGACAACGCATCCTTCATGAACTTCAAGTACTTAGGCGTACTAAGTATGGTTTCCAAAAAAGGAAAATTAATGTGCAAACTCTTCATCATGTTTATGAACTTCTCATAATCTTCATCTTTGTCCTTATTGTAGACACGTGTAGGAACTGGAGGAGGAGGATGATTATCACTAACACTTTCTTTTTTCTTCTTCTATTGAGACAACAGTACCTTTTCAATATTCTCTTTAATGATCACTAGCTCAACTACCTCTTCTTTAACCTCTTCAACTATTTCTTCTACCACTTTAGGCTTATAGGTTGACTCTTTTAATTTCATGCTTGGAAAATATGGGGGAAATTTCTTCCCACTTCTCAAAGAAATAACGTTACACTCCTCGGTCTTCTATGGGTTCTCAGTATTGCTTGGTAATTGACCATGTGGCCTCATGTTCAAATGATCAGCAATCTGAGATACATGATTATCTAGAATTTTTAATGTCGTAGTGATGTCACCCTGTTTGTGATATAATTATATAGGTTGGAGACATCATTTTAGGTTATTAGAGTATTTAATTAGAGATTTTTACTCATATTTTGATAAATTCTTATTTCTTGTCTTGATTTGATAATTTATTATTTTTAGAGCATATTTTCTTTAATTTGTGTGTTAATGTGAAGCTTTAAAAATATATGGAAATTAATTAGATGCCAAATTAATTCTAAAGAGATAAAGAAAGAAGATATGGAAGGAATTAAGAGATAAAAGGAAGTAGAGATAAAATAGGAAAGAAAAAGTTGTCAAATAAATCTGAAATTCTGCAGCCACGTCCACTAAAGTGAAGATAACTCAAACTCGGCTTTGAATTTGGAGGAGAAATCCAAATAAAAAGTTCAGAAATTTTCAATGCGGTCGTTTCGATATAAAGTAGGATAAAATCTGAGCAATAACGAAGAAGTTACGACTAAAACAAGACAACAACAATTTACCTTATCTCCTATATTTTAGGAAACGAATTTGATTTGGAAAAAGAAGTCTAATTGCTTGCCTTCTACTCCAAAAAATCCTACCTAGGGCTTCCTAAACACCTATAAATACACCATTTAACTATTATAAACAATTTCTTGCCTCTCCCACAATTAATCCTTAAGTTTATTCATCATTCAAGAGAAGCAAGTAGGCAGTATGTATCTTTATTTAAGTTTGTTTGTTTCTACTATGAACTAATTTTCCCATAGCTTGGGTTTTGCATATGTATAATCTTTAAATTCTATTTTCTTCTATCTAATTTTGTTTGGGAAGACTATTTTGAATAGATTATAGCTTCTTAACCATATATTTGTTTTATGTGCTTTGATTTATTGTCTGCCTTAATCCTGATGAAATTAGGGATGTGTTAATAGTAGTTAGATGGACACCCGGAAGGGGTGCCTAATTATCGGAACATCACATAAGCGTCTAGTGTGTGGTAGTGATCTGAAAGGGCTTGCCTAACTAGATAGGCATTAGGGTTTGACTTTTAATCGCCGATCATTATTTGCAGGGTCCCCTTACCCAAGTCACCTGGTAATTGTTAGGTCGCCTCTTAAGTCCACCCAGAAGGGGGTTAGGAGGAATATAGAATCTTGGATACTTATATAAGAGATTTAATCACCCTTATTAACTAGTAGAAGAAATATAAGGATTAATGCATATACTAGCAAAACTTGAGTTATACTTTATAGAAGGATTAGTGCATACTAGCAAAACCTGAGTTATACTTTCCCATCTTATTCCCTCGTATTTTATTTTATTGTCTTTAGTTTAATTTAGTTAATCTTATCTCCTCATCAATCATTATTATTTACTTTTCTTGTCTTTAACTATTAATTTCTATGCTTTCTTGTTAAATCTATATGTATAACACACTAAGTCCCTGAGAACAAATCTTTGTTTATCATTAAGACTTATGTACGACCTGTGATACTTGCAGTGAGTACCGTGTTTAGACTAGGGTGTCAGTTGCATTATTTATACCTTATTTTTATCGAACCTTGGCCGACACCACGTGGTGTGTTCATTCATTGACTCATTGTTGGACTTCCACAACTCTTTGTTGGACTTCAAATTCTCTTGAGTCATCGTCATAAATAAGCTTAAAATTTGGACTATAGAAGTTGAAGCACCTTCTTGCGGATATTCGGAAAGTGCTTTTGAGAAAGACTCTCAAAATAAGCATCTTGAATGGGCCTTTGGCCTCCTTGGTATTGATTCTGAGGTATTTGATGATAATTTTGTCCTTGAGGGCGTTATTGATAATTTCCAGGATTTGCCGCCCCGTTAGGATTTGCCCAACTGAACCCAGGATGGTTGCGGGTAGGTTGCATGTATGAATGCCCACCTACATAATTATTACCATGGTTAGATACAAATACAACATATTCAGGATTACCTTGGCATTCTTCTAAAGCATGATCTTTTGCACCACAATAAGAACACCCAATAGTCTATTGAACAACTTTCACTTCTTTCTGTCGATTTTGGAACCCATCTTTCACGACCATAGAAAATTGCTTCATTTTATTCTCCAAAGTGGAGAACTTAGACTCTAGCGCGGTCTCACTACCAAAATGTGAGACTCCTCTATGTGCTCGCGGTACATGCCAACTTATCTCAGTTTTAATAATCTATTGGATAGCTTGAGGGGCTTGATTAGGATCTATCGAAACAAAACCTCCACCACCAAGATTATACACTCTCAATCTTGAGCTCCCATCTAAACCTTTATAAGAAAATAGAGAGCTGCATTAAGGGAGTGTAATAATGAAGAGGAGACTTCGTCAATTGATGTTGAAATCTAGTCCATATATCCCTTAAAGTCTCATAATCATCTTTAGAAAAATGTGGCAAGCTCCACTTGGTCTTTCATCTTCATATTCTGTGGATAGAATCTATCGTAAAACCTTGCTTAAAGTGAATCCCAGTCAAGGATAGTCTCAGATGGTTGTCTGTCTGATCACTCACTAGCTCCTCGGGTCAAGAAAATCTAGAACATAAAGTAGTACATTTGTTCCCTTGTGACGCCTTGAGTGATATAGGTGTCACATATGTGCATGAACTTCTGTATAACTTAAATACAATCTTGGTGAGCAGCTCCACTATAGTTCCCATAGCTTAGGAACTGATTCAACATATACCCATATCGGTCTTAATAACCGTGCACTTTGAATGTTTGGGGGGTGAATCCCTAAAGGCTGAACACTAAATGGCGGTCCTGGCCAAGAAATTCCTTGCCTCATCTGATTAGCTCCATTAGGAGGATTGCCTTCAGTCAAGTTCGCGATATTCGGATTGTTGTGACCCCCTTCAAATGGATTAGCTCCTAAGGGTTGGTTCAACTTATTCCGTTTCTCTTTATACCCATGTGGTGCATTAAGGTTAGCCATCCTCTCTAACGCTTTTCTTTCTCTTTTTTCTTATTCTTATCTCTAATCAATCGCTCATAATTAGAGGGCATACACTAAAACCTTTAAACCCATGAAGATACAAAAACACAAAATGCAATAAAAAAGAAAATAAACTAGACATTTTTAAACTAAAATAAAAATACAAAAATCTTTAACACCGATCCCCAGCAGCGGCACCATCTTGGCCTTGGTGTTTTCTATCGATAAAATAACTTGTCAACACCTAACGGAATAACACCTTAGCAGAGAACGGATCGTAGGTAGCAAGAAATAGTAAGTAGGGTATCATTCCACAGAGATTAGTGCAATTAATGTATTTTATTCTAGTAAAAGTGAAGAATTTATAATCTACGAAAGAAATAAATAAAAACAAATAGGAATAATTGTTTGTTTGGTTTTTATATTATCAACTAAGAAATAAAATGTTAAAAGAAACAAAAGTAAACAAGTGATAGTGATTAAACTAATGATTAAGCTAAAGAAATTAAATAAGAAATAAATAAAGGTTTAATTCGACGGAGAAAGTTGCTTGAGGATATTGCTAAGTAATTTCCTATGTTGTTAAATGATTTTGTTATTTGATAAGCGCGAATGGGGTTGTGTATTCACATTAGTCGGGAACCTAAGCTGCTTTATCCACTATTCGGGCACCTAGAGCATCTACATTACACCTTTCGGTTATTCGATTTATTAAAAAAAAGCCCAAAGACTACCTAGCGAGCGAGGAACCCACTTGTCCAAGGCACTCGACGCTCAAGTATTAAGTTTGTAATCTCGCGCCCCCTGTAATATCGCGCCCCCTGTAATATCGCGCCCCCTAACAGATGTTAACTAAATTACAAGAGATCCTACTACTTGGCCAGCGCACATGAGTACTTAATTCAAATACAAGAGAAATGGAATAGTTATAATGATTACCAATTCAATTAAACATATATTAATATCCCAAATGAAAAAACAATCTCAATTAACTAAACATAATCCATTACACAATCATCCTCAAGCAATATGGTAATTAGCTCATAATCGAATCAACACAAAATAACATAAAACTAATTAAAACTAAGACTAGAATCATGTTTAAAACTAAAAATAAAAGATAGTTAATGTTGAAGGTGAAGTGAAATGAAGCTTCGTTGAGGTAGAAGTTAAGGGTTCATGGACAAACCCTTGTTCTTCTCCCACTTCTTTTCTGGTGGCTTAAAAATGTTGGATAAAGTGTAGATTGAAGCGTATTATAAAATGACTGAAATGAGGCTTTTATATTTTGTCAAATTCGTTTGGGCCCCTTATGTTAGGTTAAGATGAGGTCCAACCGCTTTTTGCAGAACTACTCCAATAACTGCTCTAACTTCCCATAGTGGCTTCTAGCTTCATTTGTGCTTTGACTTGGAGTTTATCTTCATCTTTGGACTTTTTGTCTTCCTCTTTGGACTTTCTCTCTTCATTTTGGACGCTAGTGTCAAGCATGTACCTAAACTACACACTAAACACACCATTAAAGCATAAAAACTCTATAATTCGCAAATATTCCAAAATAAGAAGTAAAAGTGCAATATAGCAAAATATAGGGAAAATCCCTCACTTAGACCCAATAAACTCCTAAACAACGCCTATATTGTGGATTTGTCACAAAAATAAATACATCAATATGTCTTGCCTAACCAGGTAGCCAATAGGGTTCTGATTTAATCTTGCCAAATTTTGAGTACGCGAGCTTCCTAAGTCAACCCTTACGGGAGTTAAGAGGACTTTAAAATCCAGATTAATACGAACAACTCAATTACCCTTATGTCAAGAACATCATAACTATTAATTTAGGTGAGTACTAGTAATCCATAAGATTACTCTCGTATTTGAAAACTTATCATATAGTTAATTGTTCTTTCCATTCCCTAGTTCAATTTATAGAATTGTCGTATATCTTTTATGTTATAAAAACCCAAAACCATTTCTTCGTTTACTTTGCTTTGCCGATCATCTAGTTTACAAACTATTCAATCTTATTTTATGAAACACCTTGAGATAACACTCATAATTCCTGAGGATACAATCCATCCATTGACTTATTTTGTTACTTGAAAACGACCCGTGCACTTGCGTTACCCCCTTTCTAGGTGTAGATTTATAAACACAAGGGAGCAACATAGCCCAATAAATGAAGTAAGAAGATCTAATTTGTTGGAAAGTAGCCTTAAGATCAAGGGAAAGAAAATTTAGAATTTATTCAATGATATAATAGTAAATATGTGATTATTATCCATTACCTAAGACACGAACATGCTTATTTGGGGTTCCATCAAAGAATTAATTCAAACATAGTACATGTTACCATGTACAGTTAAAGGTGAACTGGCTCCATGTAAAAAAAAGAAAAAAAAAGGTAAAATAGCTGTCATCTCACTTTGAAAGTGTGACAGGAGTATGGATTACATAGGGGTTGTATAACATTGTAGGAAACTTTTTTAAGAAGCTTGATGTCTCCCTACTAGTTCTAATTATTAGACCTTTGGAGACATCCTTTAAGGTGAATAAATGACTTATTTGATACACTTTAGGCTTATTTGATCATATTGCACTTTCTCCCCTTGGAAATTGACTATTTGCGTTTTTAGAGCTTTTGTGTGTAAATTTGATTGTTTTTAATGCAAAGTTAGTAGGTTCTTGAATTTCATGAAAGACCAATCCAAGGAGGAGAAGTGATAATTAAAGTCTTAGGGTATTTTAGTGTGTTAGGAAGTACTTTTACTCGAGTTTCTATTTTTAGAGTGCACTTTCCTATTTCTATTTCTTGATTTATTTTTTTAAGCATATGCGGTTTAATTATTTTTTTATTGTGAAACTTTAAAAGATATATGGTAATTACTTAGAGACCAAGTTGAAATAAGGAAGTAAAGGAAAGAAGATTTACATGGAATAAGAAGATTTAGGAAGGATATATGCAAAGAAGGAAAAGATAAAGCTGCCTTATGAATCTGAAATTTCAACCACGTTTCAAAGACGAGTCCATAACTTAAGATTGGCAAGGAATTTGGGCGAGTGGTCTAGGCCAATAGAAAGCTCTTTCCTATACAAGCGGTTATATATATTGGAACACCTCAAACGGATAAGTATTGAATGAGATATGACCAAATCAAATCAGCATCAGAATCTTACCTTTCCTAGATTTTAGGGCTACGAATTTAAGAGTTCTTGACTTGTCTTTCACTCCAAGTAAATTCGACCTAGGGTTCCCTAACACCTATAAATACACCCCTTAGACCTCATAATTCAGTACCTCTCAATTATCATTCAATATATACATCTTTAGAGAGAGAATCAAAGACTTCAAGAGCAAGAAGGCAAAGGAGAAGCTGGAGCTGGAGGAATTCTGTTCTTCCATCAACAGTCATCTAATCCTTAGGTTATCAATTTTTTTCTGTAAATTAAATATGATGTCTGTCTATTTAGTTTCAGTCTTTAATATTGCTATGAGCTAAACTTTTATATACTTGAGAATCCTAATAAAGGGATGAACCCTAATTAATTTAACTTATATTTTGAATTTGGGATTGTTTAGATTTAAATTGAATTCAGTCTTAGATATTGGATATTACTTTGTTCTTATTTACTAATTCTTTTCCGCGCAACTAGAATTAGCTGTTAGTATTTGGGCTATTCACTCTAGTGGCGAAGTGATCATCCGGCAGGGGGATTTGAATACAGACATAGGTATTACCCGTGTAATGTCCGTTATTGACCAACATGCCTAACTAGTTACATAGCCAAAAAGGTAAAATCATATCATCCGAAGAGGCATATTCGACCAAACAGGTGTTTATAGTACTTTAGGATAGCTCCTAGGTCCACACGACAGGGGACTAAGAGATATTAGAGTCCTGACTAATATTATAATTCCAATTCTACCCTTAAACATAGCATAGATTACGTTAATTAGGTGGATTCCTTGCGAGACTCAAGTATATCTCTTATCTGAAGTTCATCTTTTATTTGCTTTTATTTAATTTAGTTAATTTAATTTAATTTAGTTTTTATTTATTTTCATCTTTAGTTATTAGAAAACCAAACAAAAATCTCTTATTTACTTTTCTGCTAAACAATTATTCTTGCTATCTGATTAATACTAGAGTTGAACCTAATACGTCCCTGAGAACGAACTCGATTTATCGAATATTACTTGGACAACCGTACACTTGCGGTAATTGTGGTTCCTTTACGTTTGTACTTAATTTAATAACACACCAGGACCCACCAAGTGTTTGGCGCCGCTGCCAGGGACGGTAGCGCGAGACCCCGGTATTAAGTTTTAGTAGTTTTAATTGTTTATTTATTTTTTCAGTTTTACGCTTGGTTTTTGTTTTTGTTTTTGTTTTTGTTTTTGTTGTACAGATTTTTATTCAGGTAATGATCAAGAGGTTTTATTGAAGATGTATACAAGACTGATGTCTCCTCATTTGTGATAGATTAATGTTAGGATGAGACATCATTGTTAGTGATTTAGAAGTCATTAATGTCGATTTTCTTAAGTTTTAGTGCACTTTCCTATTTTGAGTCTTGATTTATAGAATTATTATTTTTAGAGCATATTGGGTTTAATTGTTTATTTAGTGTGTAGCTTTAAAGATAATTATGGAGCTTAATTAGAGTCCAAGTCAAAGATTACAACTTATGGAAAGAGATTTGCATGGTAATTGGAGATAAGGAAACAAAAGCTAAAAAGATGGAAAAGGAAAAGCTGCCTAAATCTGGGATTCTGCATACACGTCCAAAGATATGCATTTTTACCTAAGAAATAGGCCGATTTTGGTAATTTCCTTCTTTAGGGTCAAGATAATTCTGTTGCGATTCTTTTGGTATCTTATTGAGCTCAAACCGACCAATAACGAAGAAGATATGCTCAAAACGGTACAGCAGTGTTTATCTTTATTTCCATACGAATTTGAGTTGGGCTAAAAGTCCAATACCTTAACTCTTCCTCAAGAAAACGAATTAGGTCTTCTAAACACCTATAAATACACCCTTCCATATCACCAGGATTGCAGTATTTGCTTAGGGCCTTAGTGGCATTTGTTAACCCTGAGATAAAACACTTCTTGGTTGTGCCGTAGCCCCCTTAGTCGCTCTCAAGGTCTAAGGTATGGGAATTTAGAATCCTGACTAAGTACACCAAGAGCTAATATTCTCCCTTATTAACTAGATTCATAGATAGAATTAGAAGGATTAGTGCATACTAGCAAAACCTGAGCTATACTTCTCATCTCATATTTCTTATCTTTTACTTTATTGTCTTTTAATTTCTTAGTTTTAATTATTAATCTCGAAATTTATTTGCTTTTAATTTATGTCTTTAATTATTTACTTCTTACTCGTTATTCCTACTCACGCGTATAACACACTTAAGTCCCTGAGAACGAACTCAACTTACTAACTAAAACTTGCAGTACTGTGCCTGTCTAGGGTGAGAGTGCGTAGTTTCTTGACTTATTTTAATCTTATTTTTATCACACCCTAGGCGACACCAAGGACATTACCCGAATGCCGATCCATACGACTATTGGGAAGAATCTTCGGGACAACAACAATGGGGTAGTAACTTCTACCAACCACCTTATCAACACCCGCAAGAGCAGGATTGGAACAACCAATGGATCGGGAATAATCAACAACAATCGCCTTATCACTATCAACAAGAACAAGCATGGAACCAGCAGTGGGTTGAGAATAATCAACAACACTCATCATATCACTATCCACAGGAGCAAGGATGGAACAACCACTGGGTTGAAAACATTCAACACTATCCACCTCATCACTATCCGCAAGAGACACTACAAGAGACATGTGCTAGAATTCAGCGTCTAGCAGAGGAACTTAAGGCAGAAGAATAAGAAAGAAGAGCCATTCGTGCATCCACACAACAGATTCTAGACGAAATGGAGGCCAGATATAATTCTCATGACTTTGCTAATAGTAACATGTCTTATGAAGATTCCACTCCCGCGAGGGATGGGAGATCAACTGGAAGAAGTAGTTGAGAAGGAGGTGTTGAAGGAAGATATTATTGATAGTTATATGACCACCATGTCGGTTATAAATGAAGACCACCATGTGGTTGAAAATCTTGTTAGCATGGTGGAAGAAGGAGTAGCAACGCAATTCCTAGAAGTTAACACAGAGATTGCTATTCCTATGGTGCGTGCACATGATCAAGATATAGAACGCAAAAAGGAAGAGGTGGTGATCGAGGTTATAGAAATTACAAATCAAGAATATGATGAGGTAATAGTGGAAGATTGGGTTGAAAGCGAAGACGAATGTGAAGTGGTTGAGGAATCCATCGAAGAATTCAAGGTTCACAATGAAACAGAAGTTGATACTCCACCACAAAAAGTTCACCAATCACCATCTCCACCACAAATCGTCATTAGAGATGAAAACCCAGAATCACCTCTATTACTAAAAATGATCAATAGGTGTTATGCAAGAAAGGTGCTACACCGCGAGAGTAAAGCGGCACGGAGAAGCACCTACCAACTACACTTTAAAGAGGAACGCGAGATTGAAGAGAATAAAAATGAGCTTATACCGTTGAGGACGGTTATCTACTATCGTGTGGTGAAGAATAAGTTTTGTCGTGAAAGTAAGAAGACGAAACAGAGATACTACCCTCCCCCTTTCAGAGATCGATTGAATAAAATTTTAAGGGGGGAGATTTCAAAGCTTACATGCCAAGGACGAGGCGAATTCAAGCGGAGGAGAACCGCAAGGGCCTCAATACCATCTTCATGGAAGGTAACGCGTCGAACTTAAAGACGTAATAAACAAAAGTGCTTCTTGGGAGACAACCCATGTTTAATTTGCTTTATGTTTTTCAATTCCTAATGTATATTATAAGTAATTATCGATTCTTAGCGTCTATTTTTAAGAAATGAGAAAGGTGGTGTGTTAAAGTGTGCAGGAATTGAGTTTGGGGTGAAAAGGAATGAAAAGAAAAAATAAATCTGCAGCGCTACCGGTATACCGGACGAAATCCCCGGTATACCGGAGGGAGGAAACACGAGCTCACGGGTTCTGGAATCGGGTTTTTTGCCGAAGGGTACTTTAGTGGGACCGGCTAACCGGTCATCTAACCGGCATGCCGGCCCGCTGTGTCGAAAAAAACAAAAAAAAATCTGGACACAATCAGAGAAAACTTCAGCAAGTTATATCTTAGCGATCGGATGTCAAAATCAGGTGATCTTTGAGCCTAAACTGCATAACTTTTCTAGATATAGCTGTTGGGGAGGTCGTCGTTCGCGATCGGTATGCCGGTCAGAACTCCGGTATACCGGTGCCCAGAAGCACGTGCCCACGGGTATCGGCTCGGGTTGTCTGCCGAGAGGTATAAAAAGTAGAACCTCCAGCACCGGTATGCCGGCCAGAACTCCGGTATGCCAGCCAGTAGGTCGGTTTTGAGGAGATTAGTTCCTAATACAACTCTTACCTTATCAGAAGCAAACCCTAGCCTTCCCCAATACGAATTTTTCAGACTTTAACCCTTATATACCTGCACAAAGACCACTACAACACCCAAGAACATTAAATCTCTCCTCCCATTCCATTCCAAACACACATATAACACCACAATCCTTCAAGAAAATCAAGAAATCTTCTCCTTCAACCTTAAGCCTCTTCATCAAAGCTTCAATCCTTTTCATTAAACCTTCCCCAAGCCATTACATATTCATTATCCATCTCATATAACACCATAATCCTTCATTATAAATCCTCAAAACATCAAATTTCAAAACTCTTCTCTAGTTTTTGATTATTTGAAGTTTTGAGTTTGGGGTTCATTGAGATGTCGAAGATTGGGAAGACAAGAATACCATGGAGAGGAAGAAGAAGTTGAAGAACCTTGTATTTGGGTGTTGAAAGATGTAGTTGAAAGAATGGAATTTTTTGAAGGATATTCATGAAGAGGTGTTGCCAACCATAGAAAAAGACACAAAAGAGTTGGAGCTTATGCAAATCATATTACGTGGAATGGGCAATGTTCAACATGCCACCTACGCAACACAAGGAGCTCAACCTACACGCAACCATGGAAACCAGCTTCGTGCTGGTTCAGATACGTTTTCCTATCTCTTTCTTGTTTGTTTTATTTGTTTATTTGTTTATTTGCTTTATTGAGTCTTTTCCGAGTCGTGGGGACACGACTCACTTTTGAGTTTGGGGTGGGGTTCGTTGCCTCATCCCAAATTTTTGTTTTTTTATGCTTTCAATAAAATTAATCTTAGGGTTGCGTTACCTGTAGAGAAATTTAAATGCCCCCATCAAGCATGCTTTTTATGAATTAATGATAGAAAATAGTTGACTTTAGGAGTTAGTATCAAACGCACTTTGATTGCATGCAAATATGAGGTAATTGATAGGAAAAATTAATGAACAATGCAAAAGAAGTAACTTGTGCTTAAGGATAATAGGTGGTTTGTAGAACGTGAGATCTATATGAGTAGAGAACCCACTTAGGTATGAAGTAGAGGCAAGCTGTGTAGATAGGAAAAAGATAGAGGCAGTTCTTTGTTAGCCCTTTGAATCCTTTTTGGCCGTCTATCCCTGAATTAATTTTATCCTTCTTTGCCAAATTTGTAGCCTTTAAGCCTTTCTTTTGTCGCCACATTATAAGCCAATATCCCTTTAGATTGTTAGACATGACCATATGACCCGCACTTGAATCACGATCCTGAGACTTCTTGTCTTGAGCTTGAGTTTGGGGTGGTGGGTCCACTATATGGGAATTTACATTGGGTTGGGATTTTTTAGCTTATCAATTGTGCTTTGTGCTATATTTTGATGATGATTCACAAGTTTATTATATTGTAACCCTTTGCCGGGGTAATAGTGAATGGAAAAGAAGCTACGAGCTAAAGTTATGAATAGGCATAACTATAAAAAAAATAGCATGACATCTCAACATTAAAAAGAGAGTCGTAGCCATACAAAAGAAAAGAAAGTGAATGATTTGAAAAGAATAAATATATTCGGACCGGCAAAGTAGAAATTTTTATGTAAATCATCCTTAGTGCTCTTGGGCAGTTTGTTGATGTTAAGTGAGGAGAGAGCCAAAATCTCACTTCAAATTTACCAAATATACATACCCTACCGTCCTTCTGCCTATGCTAAAACCGTAAAGACCTCGTCATTCCTAGATGCACGGTGAGTTAATAGGGAGTATGCTAAGTGGGGTGTTCAAAGCAAGTAAAGATCGAGGAACACCCTATAGCCACCATCTTGAGATAAGTAATAAGCGTAACCTTCTAGCATTGTGAAATTAATTTTGGATTGATATTATTTTGTGTTTGATTTTGCATGATAAGTGTATGTGTATATTAATTCCTAGATTAGACTATATGCGATTTATTTTAGGTTGTGATTTGGGAATATGTGCTAGATTCTACCTTTTGCGTTCACCTAAAAGATCCTTTGTTTTTATTTTACATTGTCGGGACGACAAAGGTTTCAGTCTGGGGATGTCTCCCTATTTGTTCTAATTATGAGCCCTTTGGAGACATCCTTTTATGTGAATAAATGACTTATTTGATAGACTTTTAGGCTTTTTTGATCATATTGCACTTTCTCCCCTTAGAAATTGACTATTTGCGTTTTTAGAGCTTTTGTGCGTAAATTTGATTGTTTTTAATGCAAAGTTAGTAGGTTCTTAAATTTCATGAAAGACCAATCCAAGGAGGAGAAGTGAGAATTAAAGTATTAGGTTATTTTAGTGTGTTAGGAAGTACTTTTACTCGAGTTTCTATTTTTAGAGTGCACTTTCCTATTTCTATTTCTTGATTTATTGATTTATTATTTTTAAGCATATGCGGTTTAATTATTTATTTATTGTGAATCTTTAAAATATATATGGTAATTACTTAGAGACCAAGTCGAGATAAGGAAGTAAATGAAAGAAGATTTACATGGAATAAGAAGATTTAGTAAGGATATATGCAAAGAAGGAAAAGATAAAGCTGCCTTATGAATCTGAAATTTTAGCCACGTTTCAAAGACGAGTCCATAACTTAAGATTGGATAGGAATTCGGGCGAGTGGTCTGGACCAATAGAAATCTCTTTCGGAGACAAGCGGTTTCATTTATTGGAACACCTCAAACGGATAAGAATTGAATGAGATATGACCAAATCAAATCAACAGCGGAATCTTACCTTTCCTGGATTTTAGGGCTACGAATTTAAGAGTTCTTGACTTGTCTTCCATTCCAAGTAAATTCGACCTAGGGTTCCCTAACACCTATAAATAAACCCCTTAGACCTCATAATTCAGTACCTCTCAATTATCATTCAGTATATACATCTTTAGAGAGAGAGTCAAAGACTTCAAGAGCAAGAAGGCAAAGGAGAAGTTAGAGCTGGAGGAATTATGTTCTTCCATCAACAGTCATCTAATCCTTAGGTTATCAATTTCTTTTCTGTAAATTAATATGGTGTCTTTCTATTTAGTTTCAGTCTTTAATATTGCTATGAGCAAAACTTTTATATACTTGAGAATCGCAATAAAGGGATGAACCCTAATTAATTTAACTTATGTTTTGAATTTGGGATTGTTTAGATTTAAATTGAATTGAGTCTTAGATATTGGATATTACTTTGTTCTTATTTACTAATTATTTTCCGCGCAACTAGAATTAGCTGTTAGTATTTGGGCTATTCACTTTAGTGGCAAAGTGATCATCCGACAGGGGGGTTTGAATACAGACTTAGGTAATACCCGTGTAATGTCCGTTATTGACCGACAGGCTTAACTAGTTACATAGCCAAAGAGGTAAAATCATATCATCCGAAGAGGCATATTCGACCATACAGGTGTTTATAGTACTTTAGGATAGCTCCTAGGTCCACCCGACAGGGGATAGGAGATATTAGAGTCCCGACTAATATTATAATTCCACTTCTACCCTTAAACATAGCATAGATTACGTTAATTAGGTGGATTCCTTGCGAGACTCAAGTATCTCTCTTATCTGAAGTTCATCTTTTATTTGCTTTTATTTAATTTAGTTAAATTAATTTAGTTTTTATTTATTTGCATCTTTACTTATTAGAAAACCAAACAAAAATCTCTTATTTACTTTTCCGCTAAACAATTATTCTTGCTATCTGATTAATACTGTACTTGAACCTAATCCGTCCCTGAGAACGAACTCGATTTATTGAATATTACTTAGACAACCGTACACTTGCGGTAATTGTGGTTCCTTTACTTTTGTACTTAATTTAATAACACACCAGGATCCATCAAAGCCTCACCATTTTATGAAGCTAAGGCCATGAGATACAATGAGTGAAGAAATTTGGGTTTTATTGACATAAAATTCAATGGTAAAAGCATGTTTATTTAGTTCTTGGGGTACGTGGCTTAAGGTTCTTGAGAAAGTGTGGCATATGAATAGCCTTCCACTGATCTTAATAAAGTGGCATCCATTTATCTAAAGTTAAACCTCGATAAATTAATAACCTCGCTAAATGCATTAATTAATAATTTTCTAGAAATCCTAAAAGACCTTATGTAAATATAAATGAATAATCATGACAATTCATTATTATGATGTTCATACAATATATATATATATATTAAAAAATATATTAAAGTATATATTAAAAAATATTTTTTTTCAATCAACAATGTTCATACAATAAGTCATTCTTTTATAAAAAATGAGTCTAGAGTTTTTTTTTTTTTTTTTTTTGCTTTTTTTTCCACCAAAACCATCCTTGATTTTTCTTAGCGCAAACAAATCTTCAGGAGTATATTGCTCGTGTTATAGAAAGTAGTTTTGTAAGGTGATTAATGCTTGATATACTTCTTTTGATGACACATTTGGTTTGATGCTACAATCATTTGGTTCTAGATCATTCTCATCATTCTGTACAGACTCAATAATTTCATCGTCGGTAGTCAATTCCATAACGACATCCTTCTCGTTATGATAGTTCAAAAGATATTCGACGTCCATCACATTTCTATAGTGTAACTTAGAAATGACATCAGTTAATCCTTTGATATCTTCTTTTAATTATCAACTTTTGCTTCAGGGACATCGAGTTTTTCAGATCGTATCTTGCAATGTCGGAAACAATTTGCAATTGTTGTTTTCTTTACATGCATTACGAATATAATATCTCCAATTTCCAATATACATATATATTATATAAAATCTCTTGAAATGAAATTTTTACCTAGTAGGTACATTTGTACATTACAATATGTAAAGTAATTATTCATACAAGAATATAAAATGTGCAAAAATACTATATGAATGACTAAAAATTCGGTTCTATTTGATACAGGGATTCCTCGAGCTGCATTTATCGATAAATGAATAATCTCGTTAAACGAATATTTTTTTCTAGTGCCAAAAATATTCATTTATAATGGTTTATATGTAGTTTGGGAAGTTTGTAGTGTAGAAATACTACTATGGGTGAAATTTTTGGATATTCCAAGTGTTCTACTTATCTATATTTCAACTGGAGTGGTACACCCCCATTTATATGGATGAAGTGATAAGGCTTGGTGCTTGAATTAAATTTTGCAAGGTGTCTAGTGAGGTGAACATGCCAAAAAAATGGTGAAAATGGTGGGTATGGATTTAAGGCTTGAATAAGGTGTTTTTTTATTCAGGTGGATTACTATTGGAGACCTCGAGTGTGCACAAATTATTAATTTCATGACACCATAAGGTGCGAAAATCTCAAGGAGTAATATATTTCTCAAGTTAAATAAGGTATTCATATTACAAAATAAGTGAGAGAGAAAGGGAAGCTAAGGTCAAACGATAAGGATAAAAGAGATGTACAAGTATGGATAAAGGTACGGATATAGATGAGGAATATGATAGTGTTGTACCCATTAAATCAGGTGTCTCTATTTCCCCAAATACTATTACAGGCTATGATAGTTGAGATGTAGGGTAATTTTTAGGATGTGAGAAATGAGAGGAAGGGGAACTCTCCATGAACAACTAATTGATAATTTAAACTTAAGATGGATTAATAATCCTAGTAATTAAGTTGATTCTTTGAAACCAATAAATAATTGGGGATTCGTCTTTGTTGGATTAGTTGAAACTAGAGTTGAAGTCTGTAAGGATGAAAGTATATGGAGAAGAAATTTAGGTAGATGGAATGGTTAAGATAATTATGTAAATTAGCATCCAAAAAAGTGGGACGTGCGTGTGATAGGATACTAAAGAAGTGAAAGTAATGAGAAGAAGTGTGCCACCGATCTGTTTCATGTGATGCGGGGTTTGTAGACTGATATCGCATTTTATGTGATAGATTAATATATTCACGAGACATAATTTTTGAAAGTATTTATATTTTTTGATAGATTATTCCCTATGTTTTAGATATTTTCACATTTTATTACGGTTTTAGATACTTGCTACTTTTAGAGTTATTTGTGTGTAATATATATGTTAAGTGTACAACTCTTAGGTATATACATGATACGAGACCCTGAGACCAGGATCAAACCCAAGTCAAGGCTTAAAAGGACCAAAAATCCACTTTGTAAAGCTAGAGAGTTTACCAACAAAACTTGATCAACTTAAGAGAGTCACCACGTGTAATTGACAAAGATTCTGAGAGATCTATTCGTTTTTGTGGTATTAATTGAAGTTAGGAGCGCGTGACAGTTGTCAGATTGTGATTTGGAGCTAAGATGAAAAGGTTATTAAAGTTGCAACTACCATGGCTCAATCTAGTCCTACCTTCAGTAAACCGTTTTTGGGTTGACTTAAGTCATTTAAAAGGGTCTCACAACACCAAAATCGTGACATGACTGATAAGCAACACACAAAGTGTGATAAAAATACAGCTACACTAGAAGACAAAAGTAGTTAGGTTGTTTTATATATGTATTGTGTATGTATTATTCCTCTCTTTCATCTCCTTGTAACTCTATAACTACACATGATAAACAATACTTAACATATATGATAAAATACACAAATTCTCTCATCTTCATTATGGTATTAGAGATAAGGGGTTTCTTAAACATGAAGCATTTTTTCAGCCAAAACTGGCTTAAGAATTTTTTTCTCAAAATTGCTTCTTCCCCGTCTCCGATCTACTTCCGCTTTCATTCTTCTTCATCTTCTTCACATCATATAAAATTCGAGTACAACAATTCTTTTTGGACTTTTTCTTCTTCTTCAAACCTTGTCCAGTTTAGTCCAAGTCAAGTTAGACTTAACAAATTATGTCTTATGGAGAGCTAAGCTTGAGGCTATACTCGAGGCTCATGGTTACCTCAGTCACGTTAATGGTACCACTCTGTAGCCCGCCTCAACGGATCCTGGCTTCTCCACTTGGTTAATTGAGGATCAACAATTGAAGGTCTCGCTATTAGTTTCTGTAATTTCATCGATTTTATCTCAAGTAGTCAAACTTTCTCATGCTTTTGATGTTTGGCACAAGCTCGGAGAAATTTTGTGTCTCAGTGTAGAACACACATTCATCAATTAAAAGTGAAACTATGTAATATTTAAAAGTGAGACCGACCTATGAATGCTTACCTAGGAGAAATTCAAGAGTTGTGCGATGGATTGGAGACTACAACGTCTTCCTTACCTCTTGAAGATGTGATTATATACACATTTCGTGTTCTACTATCAGAGTATAATCAATTCAAATTCAACATTCATATCTTCAATACTCAATCATCCACTGTAAGATTACATTCGCTTGGTAGTTTGCTTGTTTCAGAGGAGCTACACATGAAAATGGCGGATCCATGTGATATTTTGTCAAATCATACTGCATTATTTACCAACACTATGTCGTCTTCACCACCCAGCTATAATAATTGTGTTCGTGCTACTAGCAATGGCTATCGTGGTCGTGGAAGAGGTCGATCACGTGGTTTCGAGTTCAATTTTGGGTCAACCCTCTGCTCCTCCATCATATACGTTCACTAATTATGTACCCACTTGTCAAATATGTGCTCGATTTGGTCATTCAGCACATGGTTGTTGGCATAGAGGAGATTTTGAAACATTTACTTCACCTCGCGCTCAGCGTATGGCCTTAGCAGCTCAAGTATTCTATTTAGCTTAGGTATCTTCTTCATCTCAATCGTCTTCATCATCTGGTTATGATCTTGAGCTTTGGTACTGGTAGTGCTTTGCATATTGCTAACATTGGTAATAGTAAGTTTTCCACCTCTTCTTCTACCTTCCATTTGAATTCGATCCTACATGTGCCCAAATCACTTCACATTTACTCTCCATATCAAGATTTAACTCTGATAATAATTGTGTCATTACTTTCACATCTAATTTAGTGTCAATATATGATGCTCACTCTCATGCTCTATTGTTTCAGGGGCCTTTATGAGGGAGGTTTGTATTCTCTTCCACTAGGTAGTCAGTTGAAGTCTTCTCACTCTTCTCAGTCATCACAATTTAAGTGTGTTTCCTCAACTTCAACTAGGTATCTTGCTCAACTTTGGGATTTTAGACTTGGAAATCCATCAAATTATGCTTCATCTTAGATATAGTCTTCTTAATACTAGATTAGATTACTTTGGTGTAAAGTGTGTAGATTGTGCAGTGTCTAAATAACTTCCCTTTTCTAATTCTGTAACGTGTAGTCTCAAACCATTTTATTTGATACATAGTGATGGTTGGGGTCCATCTCCAGTTCATTCAACTTCTTTAGTCAAATATTATGTTATTTTTATGGATGATTTCTCTCATTTCTCTTGTGTGTATCCACTTAAACTTAAGTCTGATGTCTTCTCTATGTTTAAGTCTTTTTATTCCATGGTTTTGACTCAGTTTGGTGCTAAGATTAAAGTTAATGGAGGGGGTATTTAAGTCACGAGTTTACGTCATTCTCTCAGCCTTGTGGTCTTATTCATCAAACTAGCTGCCCTCACACTCCTGAACAAAATGGTATTTCAGAAAGGAAACACATAAACCTAATTGAAACCACTATGACACTCTTAAAGCATGCCTCTCTCCCCCACTAAACATTAAATTGATGCCTTATCTACAACTGTCTATTTAATAAATCTTCTCTATACTCCCGTTTTATCAAATTCCATCCCTTTTCATACATTATTTCAAGTTTCCACACTTTTTCACCTCAAATTTTTTGGGTGTTTGTGCTACCCATGGCTTAAACCTTATGCATCTCATAAACTATCACCCAAATCGGAACCTTGTGTTTTCTTAGGCTATTGTAACTTCTTTAAAGGTTACAAATGCTTGTCCCTTACCTCACACAAGTTATATATTTCAAGACATGTTTTATTTGATGAATATTCCTTTCCTTTTAAACCCTACACTTCACATACTAATCCTACAATAGACAATACTCATCTTCTTTTCGTGATTTGTTTTCCTCATCTATAAATACTCACTCACTTACTCAACCTTTTGGCTCTTTTTCAGATACAAATACAGCTAATTCACCTCCTCCATCACCAACTTATTCCCTACCTAATAATTCCCCTTCTCCTCCTCGTAATCCTCCTAAACACCATATGGTCACTAGACTTCAAACTGGTTCTTTAAAACCTACATATAAATGTCAAACTCTCTTTGTGTCTCCTTTAACTTTTGAAACAAATTCTTTCAAAGAAGCTTCTAAATATCCTTGTTGGCAACTTTCAATGCATGAGTAATATAATTCCCTTTTAAGTCAGCATACTTGGGACATGGTGCCTCCTCCTTGCACCAGGTCACCAATTACATGTAAATGGATTTATCGCATCAAGAAAAATATTGATGGCTCTATTTCCCATTATAAAGCACGTCTTATTGCTCGTGGATTATTATAGAAATATGGTTTTGATTATGCAGAAGCATTTAGCCCTATTGTTAAACACCAAATCGTTCGTTTAATTATTTCTCTTGCAGCTATCTATGATTGGGACATACGATAACTTGATGTCTCAAATGCTTTTCTGCATGCCTCTTTATCTGAGGAGGTTTATATGTCTCAACCTATTATACTTGTTGATCCTTTACACCACACTTACGTGTGTAAACTAAATCGTTCGCTCTATGGATTGAAGCAGGCGCCACGTGCATGGTACCAGCTCCTTACGTCTTTTTTATTAAATAACAAATTTGTTGTTAGTGCTGCAGATACCTCAATATTTGTGTGAGGTTCTCATGATACTTTAACAGGTCATTCTCGTATACGTGGATGATATCTTAATCACTGGAGCTAATTCGAGCATCATTTCAACCATTATTGATGCTTTAAGAACGCGTACCTCCATGAAGGATCTTGGCTCTATCTATACTTTCTTGGTTTGGATATTACAAGATCATCTTCTGGTTTTGTTTTTCATCAATCAACTTATGCACAAACTATTTTGTCTAAAGCTGGTTTGCTTCTTCAACCCAAACTTTGAACAAATACATTGTTCCTTCTATGCATAAGATTTATTTTCGTTTGAGAATTCATTCTTGTTTCGAAGTCTCATTGGTTCACTTCAATATCTCACGATTTCTCGACCAAATATAGCGTTTGTAGTAAATCAATTATGTCAATATATGCACAAGCCACGTAACTTGGAATATGAATCAGTAAAAAGATTAGTTCGCTATGTTAAAGGAACTATTTCATATGGTCTATCATTTACAAAGTCTACTCTTAATCTAAAAGCCTATTATGAATCTGATTGGGCTAGTGATTCACTTGATAAAAGATCAACCACCGGTTATTGCATCTTTATATGATCAAATCTTCTATCTTGGGGCACTAAAAAGCAATCCATAGTCTCGAGATCTTCTACTGAAGCTGAATATTGAGATATGGCCTATGTTTCAGCTGAGATTAAGTGGCTTAAATTTCTCCTAAAGAGCTTAAATCTTCATGTTGAAACGCCTACTCTTGCGTGTGACAACTTGTCTGCTATTGCGCTGGCTTCTAATCCTGTGTTTCACTCAAGAACGCGCCACATTGACTTTCATTTTTTACGTGAAAAAGTAACTGCTAAACTTCTTAAACTTGTTCATGTGCTTTCTCATCTGGAGCTTGCTGATCTTCTCACAAAAGGACTACCTGATGCTATATTCTCCTTTCTCATTTCTAAGCTCCTCATGCTCACGGTAATCAGCCTAAGGGGAGGATGATAAGAAACACACAAAAGTTCATACAAATATAGTTACACTAGAAGACAAAAGTAGTTAGGTCGTTTTATATATGTATTGTGTATGTAGTAGTCCTCTCTCTCATCTCCTTGTAACTCTATAAATACACTTGATAAACAATACATTAACACATATAATAAAATACACAAATTCTCTCTTCTTCATTAATGACATGTATATATCAAAAAGAGTAATGATATTTGTCACCCTTTTTGTATCACCCTTTTATCACCTCCCAGGTGTATGCCTACATGTACCAATGAATAAATTTCTCTATCCTATTTAATTTTTCTCTATCTGCTATCCAAGGAAATTAAAACGTATATATAGAAGGGTGATAAAATGGTGACACGAAAAGGGGTGACATATATCATTACTCTATCAAAAATTAACTTTTAAAAAGGGTTACCATTAGTCCCAGTCATTCCACATCAATTTTATTCAGTAGAGAGAGAAAGGAGTATGTCAGAAGAAAGGGGAGATAGAATTTGGAGCCCTACTGCACCACTTCTACACCATTCCACTATCGATCTTAGGGTAAATTAATATAATTTTCTTGTCCTAAAAATTATTCTATTACTTTTTCCTTTGATTTTATTTTTTTCGTTAGGAACTCATTCTTAATAGCTTGAGTTTTTTTAATATATGGACTGAAGGAAAATTGCAACTCAATTATATCAAGATGTAATTCGGCGGAAACAAAATTGCAATTAATATACCATCTAGTTGCGATTTAAGGATTTAAAACAAAGAAAATCCGATTACATACCTTAATACGTTGTATGAGCGAATTCCCCAGCTTCAAAAGTTTGAAGCCTCCACGCTTTGCACACCGAGCTTTGATCCTTGCTTTCAGAATCAAAATTCTGACTTGGAAACCAAAAAACCTTTTTCTTTCTTGTGGAATTTTCTTGGAAGAAAACTGATGAGAAGTTATTTTCATATAATGATTTCTCATTATATTTGTAATAACACTAGAAGAGAATATGAAAAGGTAGAAAGTGAAAAGTCAAAAGTCAGGAACGTATAATGAAAATTAATTATCTTAATAATTTGGTCCACTATCCACTTCGGAAGTGGACTTGGACCTTTTTACATTATACAAAAAGACTTGACTAGCCTAGTGGTTAGTGATATATTTCACACTACTAGAGGTACGTGGTTCGATCCACGAACCTATCATGTTTCTCCTTTTTTTCTCTTTTTTCTCAATTTGGTCTCATTATAATTAATTAATATCTATTATCCGATAATAAAATCAATTAATAACATGAAACAAGATCAATGCACTCGTTAGTGTGCGACTACGTGGGTTCATCATTAAACCGGTAGTAGTTAACTACTAATCGAGGTTGGCGTCTAACAACACTCCCCAACGACCGGATAACGTGAAGTAACTCTGTACATAGAACCAGACGAAGGATCATACACGTATTCCGTCTATCTTTACAGCTCCGGATTATCCTGGGATATGGTACAACTGTCAAATCCCATTTAGAAAATCAACTACGTTACACGTCGATTATCAACGATTGACGAATGACCTAAGAAACACCTTTCTTCATTCATTCTATCACCTTGGCCAAGGACTTGATACAATCGTTATAATCTTATGACATCGTAGAACTCAAACTCTTTACCTAGAGTTGATAGATTCCATCTTGACTCATCTCTAGGAGTATATATATATATACTTAGCTATGTCCAATATCCTTTCGACTAGCATTATGACACACTAGTAGTCCAGTATCAAAACACAACAAGTACATACACAACCATAGTGATGATCTCAGGTCAAAGGATTTACAAGTATGAAACTCCTTATAGAGATTAACCTACTTGACAGTTCAAGGTAATTAACCATTAGGAATCTCTAGTTTTAGTCGGTTCGATAATCACATCTCTATGTGCATTATCTATGTACCTAACTCGGTAAACGAGAACTACCGATATTTATCCAATAAATACTCGTTAGCTACATATTAATCTAACTGGATCATTGAGGTCCTAACTCGCTGATCCTACGATTAAGAACAAATTTAGATTAAGTCCTATGAGCTAGATTCTCATTATCATAACACCTTATGATATCTAATTCGTAACTTAATCAAGGATCTGCCTTTATGTTACATAAATCAATACCATAATCATAAAAGCTTGCCATAGATTCAAGGAAACAATTTCTTTAATCAGTACTGTAGTGATAACAATTATCGTGTACAGTAAACACTTGTGTTCAATTCATTACAAGACGATTGGGGCTAGGGCATAATTCCAACATGGACCATAGGTGATGTTTGACTGATTGTTATGCTATTTGGAATATTTTCCATTTGATTGAATTGGGAATTTTATTTATGTTACATATGAATTGAGTTTATTAGTTGTTTATATCCTGATCAAATATAGACAACGCTTTAGTACCTTAGACTATCGCCCTGACGGGGGGTTAAGGAACAGAGAGAATTCATATATGTCTGGTGTATGTTAGTAATCCCGACAGGCTTGACTAGTCGGATAATTACCTCTAGCGCCAGTCATCACATATAATTCCCTCGGAAGAGTACTCTAGTGATTGTTAGTCAGCCTTCTAAGCTACGCTGTCGGGAGTTACAAGGAAATTAGAATCTGATTAATGCGAACTTCCCAATTCACCCTTATAGCTATAATCAATCATTGTCACTATAGAAGATTATTTGGAAACTTAAGCTATATTCACACTCTCACCTCTTTGACAGTTTAATTGCATTCTTAGTTTATTCGTAATTTATTTTACTTTTAATCACGCTTTAGTATTTAATCATAAACCAAAACAAATATTTTTCACTTTTATCAATAGCAACTAAATTATATACGCTTTCTAAAAAACATGATAGTAAGTTAACCTCATAGTATTTATGGAGAACAGTCTTTATACTTACTCATTACTTGCGAACAACCCGTGCACTTGCAGGGAGTGGTCTCTAGGGGCGTTGATTGTTAGATTAATTTATCATACCTATGACAACGACAAGTTATTGGCGCCACTGTCGGGGACTATATTAGTGTAGTATAATTAGTTGTTATGTTTTACACATGGTTTTTTTCTTTTTCTTTTTTCATATTCATAGATAGCTAGTCTGAATATTCGAACAATCAACAACAAGAACAAGGCATTTTGGGCCCATATTGAGTGCAACCCTTAGGGATTCGACCTCTAGCAATTCAACGTTAGATTCAAGCCCGATTCGAGTATGCTTAATCAATTCTCAAGCTACGCAGTGGAGCCACACACCAATATATGTTTCGTTCCCTTCAAAAGCTTATGCATATATGTGGCGCCTACATTATTCAAGGTGTCACACGAAATCAAATGTACTATTTCATGTTTCAGTTCTTCTTAACTGAAAGTGCGAGTAAATGGTTAGATCGTCAACCCTCTAGCTATACCAAGTTGAGTCAAGCTTGAAGTTAAATTCCTTGATAGATTCTATCCTCAAATTATGAGACTGAATGATCAAATGGAGCTCGCTAATTTCTTACATGGAGCTGGTGAGAGTTTCAGTGAGGAATGGGCGAGATATCAAGAATGATTGACAAAGTGTCCATTACACGGATACACACCCGAGCTATAGTTAGTGATGTTAAACAAGGGAATATACAAAAGAGTTCAAGAATGAGAGTCATGAATCTCCGTGTTGGTGGTTTTGTCTCGTTGGATCCAAATGAAGTAAATATTAGTATGGAAAAAATAGTCGAGAATGAAATAAGTTCTCCATCATTGAGAGCTCCAACTCCAACAGCTACTAGAGGCACGTTACAATTAAATACCGATACATACATGGATGCTAAATTTTCCGTTTTACTGTATCAACTGAAGAGAATTGCTCTAGTTGTTAAGGAAGGAATAAAAGGTAGAAGTTATGAATCGAATGTTGTTAAAGAGACGCACGTGTGTTTGAATTGTGGGGTAAACGATCATTGTTGGGGAAAATGTGCTAATAATCTGGAATCGATTTTTTTTCATTTAATCAAGAGAACTACCATTTGTGTGGTCAAAGATATGGTCAAGGAAATAAAAAATATATGGGTTTCCAACGATCAAATTCACACGGGGTCGCTAATTAATGCAACTCATATCTACAACGACCTCAAGGAAATGTTTATCGAGGCCTAAAAACTATTATCAAAGAGGTCTGACTAATGGAGATTAAGCTCCACCACAGCCTGAGTATGATGCATATGTGGTAGGTGACTTTCACCCAACAAGCGCTCCCTTCTTATTCTAAAAAAGGATCCACGAGTGAGCTTAAACAAACAATTAATCCATTTATGAAGATGACATGAGAGAATTGGAAGTTGAATAACAAAAGAATGGATGAGCTATCTGCTTCGCTGAAAATGATAGAAAGTCAAGTTTCACAAATTACCAATCATCTACAATCCCGACCTCAAGGTCAACACTCAATAATACCAAATATACGGGAATAAACGAAGCCCATAAGGCAATTGTGCTCAGGAGTTGGAAACAACTACCCCCTCCCTTAGTGATCGAGAAAGAAAAAGAGTAAATCCCACTTCGAGAGGGGTTTAAAGTAGTTGTTGAAAAGGTAGTTGAACCGGTGGTTAGTAACAATAAAGTCGAGAAAGCACCAGATAATAAATGTAATAAAGACTTAGTGGTTAGTGAGAATCTTCCTCTTCTACCGGTTCCCTTCATGTGTCCAAAAGAAGAACAATGATGAAGACTATTATAAGTTCATGGACATGGTTAATAAACTTGAATCAAATTTCTGTTTTTTGAAGCACTCTAAATAATGCCAAATTATTTTAAATTTATAAAGGATGTGGTTTCCAACAAACATAAATATGAAGAAAGAGAATTAATTGGTTTGCCCGAGGAGTGCAGTACAATATTTAAAAGTAACTTGCCACCAAAGTTGAAGGATCCATGAAGTTTTACAAATCCTATTGACATTGGTAAAAAATAGAACGAGAAAGCATTATGTGGCTTTGGCACGAGTCTCAATCTCATGACTAGGTCGTTGTTCAAAAAACTGAATATTGGGATAGCAAGGCCTACTACCGTGGTCTTGAAAATGGCGGATAGGTCTATTTCAAAATCCGACGGTAAGATCGAAAAATGTTCTAATAAAGGAAAGTTATTTTATTTTACCAGTGAGTATGTTATGATTGACTATGATGCGGATAAAAATGTACCTATTCATGGAAAGACCATTCTTAGCCACATGACGTACACTAATTGATGTTGAAAATAGTGAATTAATAATAAGGATTCAAGATGAACATGTGAAATTCAATGTGATTAAGGCGATGAAGTTCCCCAATACCCGAGATGATTGTTTGCGCGTGGATGTCATCGATCACTTCATGTAAGAAGTATACAATTAAACAAGTTTTGACGATGTTTTGCATGCCGCCTTTAACACTTGATTCGCCAAATTTGTATGAAGAGTTAGTCGATGTCGTGGTTGCTCTAGGTTTTGAAGGTGTAAAACTGAAACTAAAGGGATATGAACAAAATCTGAGGTTCGAGGAAGATTGAAAAATTAAGAAACCATATATCGAATCTCCTCCCGAATTCGAGGAAAACCCCTTATCTTCATTTTTTAGGTATGCATATTTAGGTGTAAATAATACTTTGAATATTATTGTTGTCGCCAAACTTTAAGGTTCTCAAGAAGATAAGCTATAACATGATCTTAGAGCCAACAAAGAGGCGATTGGATGTACTATTTATGATATCAAAGGTATTAGTCCAACCATTTTCCAACACAAGATTATTCTTGTCGATGAAAGTTCACAGTTGATTGAAGGGCAAAGAAGACTCATTCTAGTGATGAAGGAGGTGATAAGGAAAGAGGTGATCAAGTTACTAGATGCGGGGATCCGTTTCTCGATCTCAAATAGCAAATGGGTGAGTCTGATGCAATACGTTCCAAAGAAAGGTGAAATCGCTACCGTTCTTAATGACAATATTGTCATCATGTCAAGAACAGATTTCAGGTGGAGAGTATGCATGGACTACCACAAGCTTAACAAAGCTACGAAGAAAGATCACTTCCCATAACCGTTTGTTGATTAGATGTTAGATAAGTTTGCGAAGAGATAATACTATTATTTCCTTGATTTTTATTTGGGTATACTCATATTTATGTGGATCCCATCGACCAATGCCTCATAACTTCATGTCTTGACTCGATTCGCCTCGCCTCGTTGTTGGTGTCATTACCGGAGGGTGGTGGTGGTGGCGGTGCGCGCATGTAAAGTATAATTGATTCTTCATGTAGGAATTAGTTTTAAAAGGTTACTTGAACAAAGTAATACAAATATTATTTATCTTAAATAACCAATAGATGTGGGCAAATGGATTAGTATTTTTGCTGTCTTATATACTCCTTGTGCAAGTTCTATCTTAACTACTTCCCATGTGCATGAATTAAGGTTTTATATAGCCAACTATCCCCCACGCAGGCACTACGAAAGAGAGTAAGTGTACTTGTGAGAAAACTAGTGATGGGTAATTGTAATTAAGTGTCAATATCTTTCAATTTGAATTGACACATGGTTTAGTGGTGTAACAACCAGATCTCATCAAATGAACATACTCTTAAACTTGACTTTCTTCGATTGAGAGCCTCACAACACATACTCTACTTGCTATAAAAATATTTTGTAATTCATTAGCATCTAAAGAAACAAAATGTGTTTCTTAGGTGGTCACCACCTTCATACTCACATAGTTGATCTTTAATTATGTCAATCAGATGTAGACTACCCTTCTAGGGACTTGATATTATTAAGAGGAATAAAAATCAAACTCATCACATGCCAGTAAATCCATCAAGACTGTTCTCACTTGGAATGTCTCCTTAGGCTATGAATTCAGTGAGGGTAAATAGCCAATATTAATCAATGTATTAAGTCTTTTATCACTAGGAACATCCCTCTTAAGCCATGAATTTATTAAGAATAAGACATATCCTTAATGTATTCATGAATTCCGTTCTCAATAGGATTTTCCACTTGGATATGAATTCAATGAAGATGTAACTCATCCTTAACTAAAAATTCAGTGATTTTATCACGACCGTCTGAATAAGACTACCATATAATGATCATTAATTCATTAAGAGTTATCTAAACTCATCCTTTAGTCAGCACTCGATGAATTAATCACGTCCGTCTCTACATGACTGAATTCATAAGAGTTCTCAAACTCGTCTGTCAATCATTGTATGTGAATTCTTCAAGTTCATCTCGATAGAACTATGAATTCACTAAGAGTTCTAAAATTATTTTCACTATCTATTTCATAGGTATGGGAGGGTAGTGCATCATATGGTCTCATTCTCCGTATGTCCTTCATCAATGGTATTGACTCCACCCCCCGATGTCTCCAGTACCACAATCTCAGTAAACTTGATTTTGGGTGTAACTTCAAATTACATAACTTTGAATTTTCCTATTTGAAACATCATGTATCAAGTTAGAAATTCACTTCTACTAATTAGTTTACTACCCCCAAACAAGTACGTCAAACCCTAGGTTTGATAGTGTATTCTATTTTACTATTAATGCCTTCTTACCAAAACTAGCATCTATTAATAGTCTCATCACACATATTAGGTTCTTTCCTCAATATGAAATTATTTTACAATCTCTTTGCATCTCTATGGGGAAATCCGTAGTAATGAGGAGGTTGATAATGTCTGATCTAAGACTGGACCCTATTCTATGTATCTTACTTCTTATGGATTCATTATCAGGAATAATCTTGGAACTAAATAAGGGCATACTAGAAGATATATTATAACTAGCATGCTTATTAGTGTTAGAAGAGGAGTTATTACTAGTATATTTTAACACCAAAAGAAGTGTTACAAATTAAAGAAACATGTCCACAAATATATTTAGGCATTTCTAGAATTACATATATGACTTATCACATAAGAGTAGTAATCTATATACAGTAGATTCATATTGTTTTGATGTTGACCTTTTCAAGTTAGGTAGACCAACCACGGATAAACACCCCCACATTCTTACTTTTAGGTTAGGTAAAATACCTTTCAGTATTGCACGGGTTTTAACTAGAATCTTATGGGTCAACATGTAAAGCACATAACCAATTTATAGACCTCTTCCCCCACATATAAGTGACCTTAAATGTGTTAAGATATCATTCATCAAATTTAAATATCTACCCATTCTATTAATTATGCCATTTTAATAGGGCTATGTTCATATACAATCTTATTAGTTTCACAAAACTTTATAAGATGGTGTGTTAGCCTCACCTTGTTTTTATTCCCGTTTTAATATTCGACAAATCATCCTTTAAACTAAAATTCATTTTTATACAACTTTAGATGTTTTCCAAAACCCCTCATTAGATTAGTTGTGCTCACTTCATTTGACTTAGCTTAAATATTCAAAAGAACAGTGCCGCGGTGCACCGGAGGAATCACGCGGTACACCGCAGCTCACGGACCAGTCACACGGCACACTACATGGTCCGACCAGTAAGCTCATAAAATCTGCACGGTACACCGGACCACTGTCACGGTACACCGGACCACTACACGGTACAGGCATGCGGTACACTACATGGTCCGACCAGTAAGCTCAAAAGTCAGTCGAACAGTCACGCGGTGCACCGGACCCTACCCGCGGTACACCGCACGACAGGGTTTCAGCTCTATTACTAGAGGACAAAGCTTATATCCGTTGGGAGATTAATAGATCCGTTAGAGAGAAGCTTTATGACCGTTGGACCATCTTTTCAGCTATAAAATGGAGTTCATTCAAGACACAACTTAAGCCTTCCATCTACCAATCTTAAGAGCAATTAATTCTATCATTCAAGGAGGTTTCAAAGGAGCATTCAAGTCATATTCATTGTGAAGCTAATTAGTTCTATCTACTCATTTAGGAGTTTAGTTACAAAGCTTTAACAAGCACCCCTAAACACTTTTTCTTTTCCTCTTAGTTCTTGTAATAGATTAAGAGAGTAGTGTGAGCATAGGTTTATGCTTGGTTCCTTGTGTTGGTGATAACACAAGTGTTTTTCCTTCAAAGGGTTTTGAAGTGGTTGTAAGGGTTTGTATCTCACCCGGTTAAGAGCTACGAAGATTAGTTGAGAATCTTGCAAATCCTAAGGAGGCTTCCTTAGGTAGTGGATGTAGGGAAACCGAACCACTATACATCGTTGTGTATCGTATTCTATCTCTACACTCTTTATATTTCCGCACTCTATATGCTTGATAAAATGCCTAGTTGAATAGTTTGATAATATTGTCTATTAGGATTATCTAGTTTTATACTATTTAGTTTGCTAATACAATAGGATTCAAATTAGCTTTTAATTTTATTTACTTGAAATAAAATTAGCCGATTAATTTCTATTGTCCTATTCAACCCCCCCTTCTAGGACGCATATAGTATATCAATTGGTATCAGAGCCTAGCTCTATTGTACTTAATCGTTTCTAGAGTTAATACGATATGGATTCTAATCAACCGGAAGGTTCATGTTCTACTAGACCTCCGCTTTTTGTAGGAAAAGACTACTTTGGTTGGAAAAAGAAGATGGAGATTCATGTGAAAGGAATCGATTACTTTTTATGGATGGCTATCAAAAAGGGTCCTTACATTCCGTACGTTGCCGGAAGTACAACGGTGGTAAAAGATGAAGATGATTACACGGATCAAGACATAGCTAAACTTACCAAAAACAACAAAGCTATGAACATCCTCATCAATGGATTAAGTGTCACGGAATATGCTAGAGTGAGTGAATGCAATTCCGCTCATGAAATGTGGCAACTCTTGGAGCTATCTTATCAAGGAACGGAGGATATAAAAGAAACCAAAATTGGTCTCTTTATCACAAAGTATGAGCTCTTTCGTATGGAGCCCGATGAAGCCTTGAATGCTATGCATCAAAGATTTTCTAACATTGTTAACACTTTGAAGACTCTTGGTCAAGAGTACACCAACAAGGAACAATGCCGAAAAATCTTATTTGCTCTTCCAAGGAAATACAAGACAAAGATCAATTCTATAAGAGACACTAAAGATCTTTCAAAGATGACGGTTCATGAACTCATTTGCAACCTCATGACGGAAGAACTTGTGCTTGAAGAAGAAAAGATAAGAGATGATGAGGAGAAGAAAATTAAGAAATCTATTGCTTTCCATGCCATGAGTTCTAAGTTGAAAGAACGAAAAGAAAGGAAAGAAAGTGAAGAAGAAAACTCTCATGAAGAAGAAACTAGTGAAGATGAAGGAGTAGCTATGCTAGCAAGAGACATGAAAAAATTCATGAGATATAAACGCTTTGCCAAAAAAGGAAGCTCTTCCACACCCTACAAGAAGAATGATAGAGCTATCAAACAAGATGAACCCACTTGCTATCATTGCAAGAAGGTTGGTCATATCAAAACCTATTGTCCTCTTCTTCAAAAGGAGAAACCGAAAAGAGCTATGCATGCTAATATCACTTGGGATACTCAAAATTCGGATGAAGAAGAAAGTGATAATGAAAATGTCAATCTTGTTGCCTTCATGGGAAAAGTTGAGAATGATGAAGATGCTTCTTCGGATGATGATACCGGTACTACTCACTTTGCCTTTATGGCAAATCATGATGAGGTAACTCCTAAATCCAAACTCTCTTTAACTAATGATGATGCTAGTGAACAAGATATTCATGAGGCATTTGATTCTCTTTATAATGATTTTTTAAATTCTATTGAAACAAACAAAGTTTTAACAAAAGATTTAGAATTTGAGAAAAATAGAACTAAAGAGGTTTTAAAAGCTTTGGAAGATTGTCAAAATCTTTGTGATGAATGTATAGATGATAATGAGAAACTTCATCTTATTGAGAAAAATCTTTTGGAAGAAAAAGCTTTGTTAGAGAAAAAGATTGTTGATCAAAATGCCATTATTTTAAAATTTACTAGTGGGCAAGAAAACTTGGATTTGATTTTAGGTTCTCAAAGAATGGCTAACGAAAAAAGTGGTGTTGGATATGATCCATTCACTCACCAAAAACCTTTGAAAAATGTCTTTGTAAAATCAAAAATTTCAAATGCAATTCCATCCTCTTCAAAATCTTCTATCTCTTGCACCTATTGTGAAAAACTTGGTCATGATGCATCTCATTGTTACTATCGTAAATTGTTAGATTTGGGATCTCTTGTGCCAATTTGGAAAAGACCTAAATGGGTCTTAAAAAGAAAATCCACTAACCCTCATGGACCCAATCCTAATTGGGTACCTAAAGCTTAAATTATCGTTTGTTTGTAGGGGTTGAGCATCAAGAAGCAAAACATATGGCTACTTGATAGTGGATGCTCAAGACACATGACCGGAAATCCATCATTATTTACAAATTTATATAAAACTAAAGGTGATAAAGTTACTTTTGCCGACAACACTAAGAAACGCGTTTTGGGTAAAGGTAACATTGGTAATTTGGACTCTTTACTTATCTCTAATGTATTACTTGTTGAGGGTCTCTCTTTTAACTTGCTTAGTATTAGTCAACTTTGTGATGTTGGTTTTAGTGTTAAATTTGAAGCATCTAGATGTGTTGTTTTCAAAAATGATGAGTTAGATACTATGTTTATTGCAAAAAGATCGGATAATGTTTTTGTTGTTGATCTTGAGAGTCTTATGTGCAAAAATATTAAATGCTTATCCGTGGTAAATGATAGTTGGCTTTGGCATAGACGTTTAGGACATGCTAGCATGGATTTGATTTCAAAATTATCTAGAAAAAATCTTGTTGTTGGTTTGCCTATTTACAAATTTGATAAAGATAAATTATGTGATGCATGTCAACTTGGTAAACAACATCGTTCATCTTTTAAATCCATTAATAAGGTCATCACCGTTAGGCCACTTCAATTATTGCATATGGACCTTTTTGGTCCCGTTGATGTCACTAGTTTAGGAGGGTCTAGATATGTCTTTGTTGTTGTTGATGATTACACTAGATTTACATGGGTGATGTTCCTTGCTTTAAAAAGTGATGCCTTCAATGAATTTGCAAAACTTTGTAGAAAGGTGCAAAATGAGAAAGGCTACTCTATTACTTGCATTCGTAGTGATAATGGTAGTGAATATGTGAATTCTCCTTTTGTGCATTTTTGTGATGAATTTGGGATTGAGCATAATTTTTCGGCCCCTAGAACTCCCCAACAAAATGGGGTAGTGGAAAGGAAAAACCGAACTCTACAAGAAATGGCTAGAACAATGCTAAAAGAACATAGTTTGCCTACATACTTTTGGGGAGAAGCCGTTCATACGGCTTGTTATGTGTTAAATAGAGTTCTAATTAGACCCCTTATTAACAAAACTCCTTATGAGCTTTGGAATGGTAGACCACCAACCATTGCTTATTTTCGAGTTTTTGGGTGCAAATGTTTTATCTTAAACACTAGGGATTATTTGGGAAAATTTGATGCTAAATCGGATGAAGGTATTTTTCTTGGTTATTCCACTAAGGGAAAAGCCTATCGTATTTTCAACAAACGTACTCGTACTATTGAGGAATCTATGCATGTTGACTTTGATGAGACCAATCCTTTCAATATCAAGAAAGTAGTAGATGTGGAATTACATGAAGATGCTCCACAAGATAAATCCTTAGAATCTCCTACTCAAGAGGTGAAATCTCATGATGAATCTCCTAAGGAAAATGATCAAATGCAAAATGAAGCTAGTACGGATTTACCAAAATGTTGGAAACATATCAAAGATCACCCAAGTGAACTAATTCTAGGTGATCCAAAAGAAGGTGTTATCACTCGCTCTCGTATTATTGCTCTATGTGCTCATCAAGCGTTCTTATCTCAAATTGAGCCTAAGAATATTAAAGAAGCTTTGTTAGATGATCATTGGATTAACGCTATGCATGAGGAATTAAATCAATTTGAGCGTAGTAAAGTTTGGACACTAATGGAGAAACCAATTGGCCCTACTATCATTGGCACTAAGTGGATATTTCGCAACAAGCTAGATGACACCGGCATAATTACTAGAAATAAAGCAAGGTTAGTTGCTCAAGGGTACAATCAAGAAGAAGGTATTGATTTCGATGAAACTTTTGCTCCCGTAGCTAGACTTGAATCTATTCGTATGCTTCTTGCTTTTGCTTGTTATATGAATTTTAAACTTTACCAAATGGATGTCAAAAGTGCTTTTTTAAATGGTTTTATAGACGAGGAAGTTTTTGTTAAACAACCTCCGGGTTTTGAGGATCCAAAATTTCCAAACCATGTTTTTAAACTTTCAAAAGCTTTATATGGTTTAAAACAAGCACCTCGTGCTTGGTATGAACGATTAAGCAAATTTTTATTAGATGATGGTTTTAAAAGAGGAAAAATTGACTCCACTTTGTTTATCAAAAGGTCTTCAAAAGATATCCTTCTTGTTCAAATTTATGTGGATGATATTATATTTGGTGCTACTAATGAAAATCTTTGTGAGAATTTTTCCAAAAGCATGCATAAGGAATTTGAGATGAGCATGATGGGAGAACTAAATTACTTTCTTGGACTTCAAATCAAACAAATGAAAGATGGTATCTTTGTCAATCAAGCCAAATACACAAAAGAGTTGATCAAAAAATTTGGACTTGAAGATGCAAAGGAAATTGGAACTCCAATGAGCACATCCACAAAATTAGACAAAGATGAAGATGGTAAGGATGTTGATGAGAAACTATATCGAGGTATGATTGGTAGCTTACTTTATTTAACCGCTTCTAGACCCGATATTATGTTTCCGGTTTGCCTTTGTGCAAGATTTCAATCTTCTCCTAAAGAAACCCATCTTAGTGCCGTTAAGCGTATCTTTAGGTATTTGAAAGGAACCCTTAGTCTAGGACTTTGGTACCCTAGATTTACCTCCTTTGAGCTAATAGGTTATTCGGATGCCGATTATGCCGGTTGTAGACTTGATAGGAAAAGTACTAGTGGAAGTTGCCAATTCTTAGGTCAATCCCTTGTTTCATGGTCTAGTAGAAAACAAAATAGTGTTGCTTTATCCACGGCCGAAGCCGAATATGTTGCGGCCGGAAATTGTGTGACTCAAGTTCTTTGGATGAAACAAACATTACTAGATTTTGGCCTAGAGTATGATCGTGTTCCCATTCGTTGTGATAACACTAGTGCTATTAATCTTACCAAAAATCCTATTCAACACTCTAGAACAAAACACATAGAAATCCGTCATCATTTTATCCGTGATCACACTCAAAAAGGGGACATTGTTCTTGAATTTGTCACTTCCGAAAATCAACTAGCCGATATCTTTACGAAACCTCTACCCCAAGATCTCTTTGAGAAAATTCGTTGTGAGATTGGCATGCAAATTCTCTAACCTTTCTCTTATGTTATGTTTTGTTTAGAGCTTTTTGTGTATATAATCTTGTTGCTAATCTTTTCTTGATGTTATAGGTTCTTTGAAGCTTCTAATTGTTATCCATTTATTTCTTTAGTCCTTGCTTTTACTCAAAATGTGTTTTGACCCCTTAAAATTTTCAAAAATTGTTGCTTTTGTTCTTTTTGTTGTTGACAAAGGGGGAGAAATTTTAGTTGAACTTTTTAAAATGCATTTTGTGAGGGGGAGTTTTTATTAAAACTCTTGTGATTAGGTTGAGGGGGAGTTTTTGTTCAAAACTTAATCTTAGGCATCTTCAAAAGTTTATGATTTGTCAAACATCAAAAAGGGGGAGATTGTTAGCCTCACCTTGTTTTTATTCCCGTTTTAATATTCGACAAATCATCCTTTAAACTAAAATTCATTTTTATACAACTTTAGATGTTTTCCAAAACCCCTCATTAGATTAGTTGTGCTCACTTCATTTGACTTAGCTTAAATATTCAAAAGAACAGTGCCGCGGTGCACCGGAGGAATCACGCGGTACACCGCAGCTCACGGACCAGTCACACGGCACACTACATGGTCCGACCAGTAAGCTCATAAAATCTGCACGGTACACCGGACCACTGTCACGGTACACCGGACCACTACACGGTACAGGCATGCGGTACACTACATGGTCCGACCAGTAAGCTCAAAAGTCAGTCGAACAGTCACGCGGTGCACCGGACCCTACCCGCGGTACACCGCACGACAGGGTTTCAGCTCTATTACTAGAGGACAAAGCTTATATCCGTTGGGAGATTAATAGATCCGTTAGAGAGAAGCTTTATGACCGTTGGACCATCTTTTCAGCTATAAAATGGAGTTCATTCAAGACACAACTTAAGCCTTCCATCTACCAATCTTAAGAGCAATTAATTCTATCATTCAAGGAGGTTTCAAAGGAGCATTCAAGTCATATTCATTGTGAAGCTAATTAGTTCTATCTACTCATTTAGGAGTTTAGTTACAAAGCTTTAACAAGCACCCCTAAACACTTTTTCTTTTCCTCTTAGTTCTTGTAATAGATTAAGAGAGTAGTGTGAGCATAGGTTTATGCTTGGTTCCTTGTGTTGGTGATAACACAAGTGTTTTTCCTTCAAAGGGTTTTGAAGTGGTTGTAAGGGTTTGTATCTCACCCGGTTAAGAGCTACGAAGATTAGTTGAGAATCTTGCAAATCCTAAGGAGGCTTCCTTAGGTAGTGGATGTAGGGAAACCGAACCACTATACATCGTTGTGTATCGTATTCTATCTCTACACTCTTTATATTTCCGCACTCTATATGCTTGATAAAATGCCTAGTTGAATAGTTTGATAATATTGTCTATTAGGATTATCTAGTTTTATACTATTTAGTTTGCTAATACAATAGGATTCAAATTAGCTTTTAATTTTATTTACTTGAAATAAAATTAGCCGATTAATTTCTATTGTCCTATTCAACCCCCCCTTCTAGGACGCATATAGTATATCATGGTGAAACTTTTTTCTTTACCCCCAAGTCTCTTGACCTTAGACACTAATTATAACGATTGGATCTCTTAGTGGTCATGAATTTTAAGGTTCCTTAACATCCTTTTTTCTATGTATTTTTTACATTTGACAAAATCATCAATTATGCTAGTAGATGTAAATCTCAAAGCATTTAGCCTTTAATAATTTTTAAAAAACATGTTATACATTGGCATGCCACATATCAAAAGACTCAAAATCTCAAAGCATTTAGCCTTTAATAGTTTTTAAAAAACATGTTATACATTGGCATGCCACATATCAAAAGACTCAAAATCATAATCATATATATAGAAAAAAAATTAAAATTAAAAAGACCTCTCAATCACACTTATCGTACTTTGTTCAGATTATTATCCCCCTACAGAAAATTAAGTTTCAATCCTACTACATTTAGAGGAAACCCCCAATATGTAATAATATGAGGGAAACTAACCAAGATCAAATATATATATATATATATATATATTTATAAAACCTTTCCTATTTCGAGAACTCAAGTCGTGGCTGAATTTCACAAGTGGTCGTATTCGTTCATCAGCCACCTCCTCGAACTCGTGAAGAATCTTGTTGTTGGTGCATAAGTGTGTTGACGGTTCCTTAACCAAAATCTATCTTTAAGAAAATTGCTTCGATCATTATCGTCTCAATTTCATCTTCTTCTCTGGTCAGAATCGGGTTAAATCCAGATGCAGCCATAATAAAAAAATAGACATAAAATAATTCTTAAATTGTTAAAAATAGTGAACTAAAACCAAAATTTAACTACAGTTTGTATATAAATTGAAGATACTATTATAAATTTACAACTTTCAACAAGTATAAAATTACATAATAGAAGTTCAACACTAACTAGAATATGTGTAATAATATGACTCGATCACTACCTTAAGAACGATTCCCGATACACCCAGGGTGATATATCGTGTCCTCACTTGCCTCTCCCCAAGGGATGACTATTACATCCGCCATATGTGTGCACTCACAAAATGCAATGAAATCTCTAATGTCTCATTTCTAGTGTTGCAACTAGTAGAAGTTGTTTACAAGTAACTTCATCCTCAAATATATAGCTGCAAGAATTCCTTCATAAATGTTATCATAAATACACTCATATAAATGTTTCATAAACATCTATCATAAAACCACAAAACCGTTTTGCCATCTTTGATAACCTAGCATAAACCTGAACAATTTTCTTGGAATGGGGTCGAATATATTTGGACAAGGTTTTATAACCTTCCATGAACCTGGACGATTTTCTTAGTAAGAGGGAGAATGTATTTGGACAAGACTTGTAACTGTCGAAAAATCTGTAACAGTTGAGTTATAAATATGGAAGTTTCTGATTTTTTAGGATAAAAATATTGAAGATTATTCGTTTATCAACAACACTTCAAACAGGTAGTTTTGTTACCACCTTGATATACATTCGCTCCCAAAATAATTTTTATGGGAGGATAATACAATCCAAGGACCAAAAATTGGGAACTTCCTCTTTTATGTCCCGGTTACAAAAACTTATTTTTTGAGTCCTAGTTTCTATTTTCTGGTTTGGATTTTTCCTTTTTTACCCCTGTTCTTTATGGGTACGGACCCAGAACGTGTTTTTTGATCATCACTATATGTTTGTTTTTTGTTTTTGTTTTTATCCTTTATCTATGTGGGTACGGACCCATATCGACTATTAGCTACATTAGTCCCTTACCATGTCAAGTTAACACTTAAATGGGCTGGCCCCATCAAGAACAAAATTCAATGGGTCTGTACCCATATAGAACAAACTAGACTTTTGAACAAATAAATTTTAAATCATGTGGGTTGCAAGAACAAAATCAAACAACACATTTGGATCAAATACAAGACTCAATGAGTTGTACCCAATATGTACAAAAAAAATACAACCTATACTGGGCCAGCCCCGTTACCACCAACATCTAAACTGGGCTGGCCCATCAATATTGAACCTTAATGGGGCTGGACCCAGTAACGCAGTACAGAAAAAAAATTTCCTCGACGAAAACCAGATCGCGATGGAGGAGCGCGGATTGCTGACGGTGGTGGTGGCGAGCGCGTGGATGCAGGACAGCATCGACGGTGGTGCTCGATGGCAGCAACAGAAGGAGGGTGGTTAATAGCGCTCGAGGGATCTGAAGGTCACTGCTGCACAGAGATACGCGACGAGGGAAGGGATGGCGGGCGAGGTCTTCCACGACGGTTTTCTGGATGGTGGAATGGTGGTGCGCTCGTTGAAGGTCAACAGCAGGACGCAGCTTGGTGGTGAAGGTCAGATCTCAGCAGATCTCAGTGGTGGTGATTAGCTCGGTCACAGTAATGGGGGTTGTGGTGATGTTCTTCACGCAGATGGCGGCAGTGGTGTTCTTCACGCAGGTGGCGGCGGTGGAAGGCCAGGCCAGGAGGCGACATGTTGGGACGATGGTGGTGGTTACTGGTCAGATGAATGCAGATCTGGGATATGGTAATGAAGACGGTGGGGCGAGTAGGAGAGAGGGGAAGGTGGTAGAATAGCAGAGGTGATGTTGGTGGTGTTGCTGTGACGGGGAGAGGGGGTGTTTTTCGCTTCTGCAGAGAGACGCGACAGAGAGACGGGAGGGGAGGGGAGGAATGAAATGGGTTTGGGATCTGCTTAATGGGGTTAGGGGTTGGGTTTTAGGTGTTTCACTGTGGGCTAAAGGTTTAAGGGGTATTTTGATATTTGACCTTACTTAATTGGACTAGTTAGAAATTGGTTGGGTCTGGAATTAAAATGAAAAAGTAGAGTAGGAGTTGGATCTTATAAAGTAAAATCCTTTTCCTGTGGGAGGAAAGTTCTAAAAGCAGCCCAAATCCCTTTCCAACCCAATTTTAAAGCCTAGGTTAGAAAATGTTCTGTTTAAAGCCTAACCCAACCAAACCAACTCTTTCTCTCTCTTACTTTTTCTGACATACATTTATTTGTTTTATTCTTTTGTTATTAACCATTAATCCGTATGCAGTCCGTACTATCGGGTACGTACATTTGTTTTGTTATTGCCATTAATCCGTATGCAGTCCGTACCATCGGGTACGTACCTTTGTTTGGGTTTTTGGGTTTGTAGGTTTTTATGTTGTGTAATAATTTTTTACTTTTTTGTGTATAGTTTCTCTACGTTATATCCATGTTAAAGTCAATGGATATGGGGCTGTACTTAAACTTTGTTTTTGTCCAAGTCAAAATATACCCAAGTAACGGGTTTGTCCAAGTCAAAATTTGTCCCAGTCTGCAACCATAGGGCTGTACCCTTTTTTTAGTGTAGGTTATATCCACGTTAAAGTCCATGGCTGTGGGGCTGTACCCAAGCTTCGATTTTTTCCAAGTCAAAATGTACCAAAGCAACGGGTTTGTCCAAGTCAAAATTTGTGTCCCAGTCTGCACCCATAGGGCTGTATACAAGCTTTTTTACTAACATACATGTCCAATGAAATACAAATAATCCAAGTTTTACCCCTAGGTCTGTACCTTAGTTCGCGTACACAATGGGCTGTACACAAGTCCTTTTTGTCCATATTCATGCCGATGTCTAATTTTTTACAGTGAAGGATCACCTAATATCTTTTTGGCGGGATAATAAAGATCCCTATTGTCCAGACCTAATGGGCTGGTATAAACTAATCCAAAAACGAAACGACCAATAACATTATATCTTTTAACAACTAATCCAAAAAAATAAGCCCCTAATGGCTAGACCCTAATGTATGAACCCAAATGGTTGTCCCTAATGAACTAGACACAGACCAATAACAGTGAACACAAACCCAAAGAGTCTGGACCCAAAGAGTCTGGACCTAATGTAAACATTTTTACTTCTAAAAAGGCTTGAGCCCATGTATGAACCCAAACAAACAAAGGCTAGATAAAAACACATTTTTAAAAAGACAAGCTAGAGTCCTATAATGGGCTGGACATACACGTTTAAAAATAACAATCCTAATACATCCAAAACTAATTAAATGGGATGGACAACTAATTACAGCCCCTAATGGACTGGACCAACAATAGCTGGACCAACAAATGGTCCACAAGCCGACCTTACGTTTAAAAAAAAAATTGAACGAAGCTTGCTGTACACAAACGTACAGACCAAACTGCTTGACACAAAGGTACAGAACAATTTAAAAAAATAACAAAAACGCAGATCTGAAATGGATCGAAGCTTGCTGGTGGTAGGTCTCGTCGGTGCTTCGAGGTGATCGTGGTGGTGCTCTGCAGCGCTGGAGGAAGGTGGCAGGGATGGAACTGGAGGAAGGCGAGATGGTGGGGCTGTTACAGGCTTGTTATGGTGGTGCTGTTATGGCGTCGATGTGGTGGCGCTGTTACAGGCGCTGTTACAGGCGAGGGATGATGGGCGTCGATGTGGTGGTGCTGTTATGGCGTCGATGTGGTGGAAGTTGGCTCGGTTGGGAGATCTGGATTGCGCTGCTAGGATTCTTGTCGTGGAGAAATGTTACAGTGCTGCTCGCGGTTTGCCGGAGATGGAGAAACGTGCTCGCGGTGCAAGGAAGGAAGGTTGTGGCGAACAGGTTCTTTGTGTTGACGATGGAGGAAGTCAGTAATGACGGTGGTGGTTTTGCTGTGTTAGAAGAGTTGCAGTGGTGGTGGTTTTGCTGTTTGATGGTGGTGGTTGAAGGAGGGTGAAGGGTTGCAGTAGTGGTGGTTTTGCTGATTGGTGGTGGGTGAAGGAGGGAAGAGGGTGGTCCAGGGTGTAGAGAGGGAAGGTACAGAAAGAGTAGGAGGGTTTGATTCCAACCCCTATATGGGGTCTTGGTTTTTGTTTTTTGTTTCTCACGGTATGGTTTTTTACCTTCTTTAATTGGGTGAATTGGGTGAGTTGGGTTAAGTAACTATAGGCTTTATTATAGAACTTTCCAAGTTGTGGGGCTGTAAAATATTATTCCCCCTTCATGTGGTGACGAACGAAGTGTACTAGGCAGTGGTGATGTATGTGAGATATTATTTATTCTCCATATAATAAGTAATTTTGAAAAGTTAGTTGGATAAAACAATATAAATATTATCTGTCTTGAATAACCAACTGATGTGGGCAAATAGATTAGTCTTCTGTATTATTCGAACAAAAAAAAAAGATTAGTCTTCTGTATTTAGTATATTCATGGGCAAATAGATTAATCTTCTGTATTTAGTATATTCATCCTGTATAACTACAATCTTGACCATTGTCCATATGCATGAATTACGATTTTATGAATCCACACCCTAACTATTATACTGACTATCAATGATACTATAATTTCTTATATTACGGAACAAAACCCTATACTTTTTTAATATACTTTTTCGTATTAGCAAAATAAGCTACTTTAACCCGTTGGGATTAGCTCACTGGCCAGAGCCTTGGTCTTCCAATCTAGTGGTGCAGGTTCGAACCGAGTCAATGACTCCGAGTCCAAAGTGGCTCTCCTATGTAACCAAAAAAAAAAAAATAAGCTACTTATATACTTCCAATACGTAAGATTTGACAAAAAAAAAAAAAAAAGAGAAGATCAAGATGAACACGCAGCTCGAAAACTATATAGCTCGGCGACTGATCCCACTTGTCTATGTGAGGCCTATTCCAAGTAAACCTTAGCTAAGCTGCCATAAAGTCAGGTGCTTGAATGTAAAATTGTATCGGAAATTGCAAGATACTCCGCATGGGACGGGACCCAGAACTAATTGAATTGAGAATTAACACTATCCATTAATGTTGGTTGGTATCATGACAGTATATGAGCCTGAGTGGAAACGTGCACAAAAAGATCCATATCAAATTATTGATTGAAAAAAAACGGTACAAAAGTTCATAACTTATCAAATTTTAATTATTTAATCATGTGCCAAAGGCTGATAAAGAAACGACCTTACCCTTCGAGTTTTCAGCTGAGAATCTCAAGTTTTCAATAACAAGATCTGCTCAATAGGAGCGTGATTAACAACTCCAAGGTTCTTATTGCGAACTTGGTGTAGTATATGATCGTTCTTAGACCCCGTGTGTGGCTTGTGGTGGCTTGTGATGGTTTCATGATTGTCTGATAAACTATTTATCTTATTTGTTGGAATTAACCATTGGTGAACTTGTTACCGTTCAGACACTTGATAGATTGGATTTGAACGGTTCAAAATAATTAGATCAAATCCCACATCGTACAACATTGATCAATAATATTACTTATATTATTATATTTTTGTTAACCTATAAATTAACTGATTACTCGAAGGATAAAAGAGTATCTTAAATATCCCGGATGTGGTCATGAGTTGTGAAAAGTTAAGGAGACTTGAAGAAAATTAGGAGAAAAAAAATGAATGATCTTTCGGTATTTAAATAATTTTTTATCGACTATACCCAGAAAATCTTTCTTAAAAAAGTGATTCATAACGTTTACACTATTACTTTATGTCTGGTTTCTTTGTTGTATTTTATATTCTTTATTAAATATAAAACTTGTTGTACGTTTATCATTCATTATATTAATCGATAATATAATGTTTGATTTATCTTCAACCATTGTGCATTCTACCAACAACTTAAGAAAAAACTCATTCTTGAAACTTCAATCAATATTTCTTCTACCTTTTTTTATTCTCACTCTTCTGTAACCATTGTGTTGAACGCAAAATCTTACCCTGACTCATCAACGTTGGAGTCATGGATTGCATCCAACTACAAGCGTTGAGCACAAAAATTTAAGATTTGTCTTTAGCATCTTTTTTTTTTGGACAATGAAAGGGTGCGGAAGCACCCTGCGGCGTAACAAAACAAGTTCATCCAATGCCTAATCTACTGAATGCTACAGATAAATCGAAAATACTAAGTGTATTCCGATTAACAAAAGTTGCTGCGCGCCTAGTTTCCTTCGCCAATTTATCCGCTTCCCTGTTGAGCTTCCTGTTAATGTGCTTAAATGAGACAAGCCCTAGCTCTTCAGTTGTGCAGATAATTTTTCATATGGTGGGTTGGATATTCCAACGTGCTGCTGACAGCTGCTTTATACCTTGAATAATCTCAAGGTTGTCCGAATGGATAATAATTTTCCTCTCCGGGAAATTCGCTCCAAGTTGTGTTGCTTCAAGAACTGCCCGAATTGCAATCAGTACTGAGGCTGTGTTTAATCATTGAGTTGTTCCCAGTTTGATTGCACATAACTGCGATTCCTGTCGGTTCCCATTTGTTCGAAAAAGAAGCGTCACAGTATAATTTTATGTCTTCTTCCTGTTCGTTCCTTTCCATTTCCCCACTTTGTTCTTCTATACTATTAAATCCTTTATAACCTTCTTTAATCCAGTTAATCCCGTGTATATCTTGCATTAGCTTCGTTGAGGCAATGTTAATCTCGGTTCCGTTAGCTGCAATAACTTCATGAATGCCTTTTATTTTTGCTTTCCAAATATTCCACAGGTTGATCATTAAGAAGTCTCTTACTACCTTCTCATCCCATCCCCCCTTTGTAAAAGATTTTATTGTCTTGAGGAACCACTCTTCTAACTTATCTTCCATAGCCTCGTGTATCTTAATTTGTAGAAATGATCCCGCCCATATGTCTTTACACATATTACATTGTAACAGTAGGTGTTCAATGTCTTCTTTTTCGTTGTTACACCATAGGCAATTCTTGCCATCCGCGCAATTTCTTTTTGATAAATTGACTCTAGTTGGTATTGCGTTGTTGACCAGCCGCCACATAAACAATTTTATTTTTTTGGAATATTTGATTTCCATATTGTTTTCCAAATTTTTTATTCTTGCATAGCTCTCGTATTTGTTGTAGTAGCTTTGTTATTGTTTTGTTCTTCTACTATTACTTTATACCCTGTCTTTGTGTCGTAATTTAGGGCCAAATAAATCTATCGATAACATCAATTTCTTTTATCTTCGTCTTTTTAATGAGGTGGATAATCGGTTCTGGAAAGAGGTTATCTAAAATTTCGAGATCCCATTCGTCCTTTCCTTTTTTCATTAGTTCGTTTACTTTTGTAAAGTTAGATCCTTCCGGTTTCTCTAACTTCCAATCAGTATCTATCCATTTCTCATTCCATATATTCGTGTCCTTTCCGTTTCCTATCTTTTTTATTCCATGTTTTTTTATGAAGTCTCTTCCTTCCATTATACTTGCCCAACTCAATGTCCTGCTTTGTCTAATTTTACACGATAAAAAATTAGATTTATTAAAATAAATACCTTTGAGAAGTCTCGTTGCCAGATTAGTCGGATTATTCATAAGTCTCCATGCTTGAGCGGCCAATAAAACAGTATTCATCTTTTTGAAGTCTTTGAAACCAAGTCCTCCAATTAGTTTGTTAACCGTTATTTTTTTCCCAAGCTACCCAGTGTATCCTATTTCTTTCACCTGAGTTCCACCAGAAGTTAGAAATGGCCGATATAAGTTTATTAAAAAATTTAATCGGAAAAGAAAAAATAGACATATAATAATTGTGGATGGCCTGGAGAATTGCTTTAATAAGTACTTCCTTTCCTCCCTCTGATAGGAGCTTAGCTTTCCATCCTTCGGTATTCCTGAAATTTTTTTTTGCTATCCATTCTAAGGATTCTACTTTTGACCTTTTATGGCATAAAGGAATTCCTAGGTAGTATCCCAAATCTTCCGTTTCTTTAATGTCCATTTTTTTTTATACTAACTCCTGCATATCTGCTGTTGTTTCTTTGCTAAGAATGATAGCTGATTTGTTGAAATTAATTCCTTGCCCTGATCCTTTACAGTATATATCAAGACATTCTTTGAAATAGTCAATATCTGTTCCATCTAAATCAATAAAGAAAAGTGAGTCATCTGCGAACAAAATGTGAGATATCGTCGGGCAGTTTCTATTGATTTTAATACCACTAATCATTTTATTATCGACAAAATGATCAACAATGCTGATGAGAGATTCAGTCATAATAGAAAATAAAAAAGGAGATAGAGGGTCTCCTTGCCTGAGACCTCTCCCTGGTTTAAAATTTTCGAGTCTCTCTCCATTAATGTTAATATGAAAGGATACCGAAGTAATACAGTTTCTCATCCAATTTACCCATTTTTCACAAAATCCTAATTTCTCTAGAACTTTAAAAAGGAAGGACCATATCAATTTTTATTGCAGCCAAATTTTTCTTGTTTTTCCGTTTCCTACTCATAAAAAAGGATATTTCTTGTGAAATTATAATGTTATCCTGTATTGCTCGCCCTTTTATAAAAGCTGACTGAGTAGGAGATATAATGCGATTCATTATTTCTCTTAACCGATTGGTGGTCCTTTGTGTGTTCTAAAATAAATGCAAATGTAAATCGAACCACAACCGCAAGTGTACGGTTGTCCCAAGTAGTAATAAGGATAATACAGATTCGTTCCAAGGACGGGATGGTTGACTACAATGCTTATCTATTAATGATTGATGCACTTATGAAAACAAATAAAGGTAAAATGTTTGTTTGGTTTTGTATTAATTCTAAATAGATGAAAGACAAATATTAAAATGCAAATAAAAGCTAAGACGCAAGTAATTAAATTGTTTACGCAAGATGAGAAGGTAGCACTTGAGATACACAAGGATTTCATCTAACTCTTATTTATTCCATGTTTCGTTTAAGGGACAAATTGGTAAAAAGTAATGGTCGGGATTCTAAGGTCATCCTTACCCCCGTCAGGGTGGACTAAGGAGCTACTCTTAAATGCTACAAACCCCGTCAGGGTGATTATAGTCCATTCTTAAGTGATTAAGTTTATTTTACCCAATTGGCCATAGGATTAATTACGCTCGTCAGAGTCAAATAATTTCTATCCTACATTCATTAATTATTTCTGTACCTAAACCCCCCGTCAAGGTGATCCAATCGCCACTAATTGGAATAGCCTAGATACTAAGACCTATGATTGGTTAATTACGTCAATTATAGTTATTAAGAACAAATTAATGAAAAATACCTAATACCCAATTTGATTTCTATTGTAAAAATCCCAAATACAAAAGCATAGAATAAAATAGAATCAAAATCAATCCATAATGCGATCTCAAGCACTAATTAAAATTAGCTCATAATTGGAAAAACTAAGAAAATAAATAAAAAGGAATTCATAATTGTTTTACAGAAAGGAAAATAGAAACCTAATTAGGAAGATGAATTGGCTGCAACGTGGAGATATAGACAGTCTCCAGCTCCAAGCTTCTTTTCTTCTTGACGCTCTCTTCTAATGATGTTTTAATTTGAAGAATATAATGAGAGGTACTGAATAATGAGGTCTAAAGACCTATTTATAATCATAAAATCGGATTAGGGCTTTTACTTAAGGATTAAGTAAAAATTAGAAAAGCCCAAGTCCACTAATTAAGCCCAAATCCCGTAACTGCTGATACACCTTCACTAAAACGGCTTTTCCCGCTTCGTTATTACCCCGATTGACCTCATTCCAGTTGCTAAAGTTCCGTAACTTGATAAGGAACATAATCTCTTCAAAGGTCAGCGGCTAAATCATCTCTTAAGCACCTCGAAATCAGCAATCTATGGCCTGGAAAACAGATTTTCAGCTCTAAAAATAATATCTTCGGGATTTATCTTCAAGTCTTGCCTCTATATCACGATCTTTGACTTTCTCCTCGGATTCCTCTTCTAGCTAACATCTAAAACCTGTAAACTTTACACTAAAATACACAATATTACGCGCAAAAGCTTAATAAATCAAAATTACTAGAAATAAAATGGAAATTCCGGATTATTGCATATTAGCACCAAAAGTCTATCTAAATAGTCAAATAAACACCAAAAATGATGTCTCCTAAGGGTCGAAAATACGAACAATTAAGGAGACATCAAGACCCCCAACTCAAACCTTTGTCGTCCCGACAAAGCAAAACTAAAAACAAGGGGAGTGAAGTAGATGCAAGAGAAAATAGAAGCTAGCAAATAAACCCTAAAGCAATGCTAAAGATAAATCTCATATAGCAAACATTAAGAACTAACATATACATACACTAATCATGCAACATCAAACATAAATAATCTCAATCATAAAATTAAAGTTGCAATGCTTGAAGGTTACACTTGTACGCATCTCTGTATGATGGCTATAGGGTGGTCATTAATCCTAACTCGCTTTGAACACTCCACCTAGTGTATTCCCTATCAACAGAATCATAAATTCACTATGCACTTAGGAATCACGAGGTCTTTATGGTTTTAATGATGGCTTAAGGACGGTATGGATGTATATTTGGTAAATTTGAAGTGAGCTTTTGGCTCTCTCCTCACTTACCATCAACAATGTCCTCGAGCTTGAGTTTACGCTCAAAAATGTTCTCACTCACCCATTTGACGCGCTAATGTTGCGTCCCCATGTCAACCCAAATAAACTAAGATGATTTCCAAGAATTATTCCACTTTGCCGATTTATTTATTCTTTCTTTCTTTTTATTTTCTTTTTCATTTCTTCTTTTTTTTTTGTACAAGATACCCATGACCATCATTTTGATGTGAAAAGTCATGTCTCTTATAATTTTCTTTTTTTCTTTTTCTCTTTTTTTTTTCTTTTCAAATCCTGGCAAAGGGTTACAAATAATAATATCATCTACCTTTTTGTGTCTCAATACAAACACATATAATCCCTTCCCAATGTATCTTCCCAAATGTGGTCCCACCACCCCAAACTCAAGCTCGAGACAAGTCACAGGGTTGTGATTCAAGTGCGGGTCATTTGGTCATGCCTAATAATCTAAAGGATAATGGGCTTATATCGTGGCTATAAAAGAAATGGCTTAAGGCTCAAAATTGGGCTAAGACGGATGAAATTATAATAAGGGATAGCAAGCTAAAAGGCTTCAAGTGGCTAACAAAGAACTGCCCCTATCATTTTCCTAAGTACATAGCTTGTCTTTAGTTCATATCTAGGTGGGTTCTCTACTAATTAAGATTTCACGTTCTACACACCAAACATATTCCTTAAGTACAAGCTTACTTCATTTGCATTGTTCATTAATTTTTCCTATCAATTACCTATGTTCGCATGCAATTGTAAGTGCGTTTTATGTTATTCCCTAAAGTCCACTATCTACTATCATAGATTCATCAAAAGTATGCTTAAAGGGACATTTAAAATCTTCTACAGTCAAACGCAACTCCGAATTATTTTATCGAAAGCAAATAAAGCAAATAAACACATAAAAATTGAGATGAGGCAACGAACCCCACCCCAAACTCGAAAATGAGTCGTGTCCCCACGACTCGAAAAGACTCAATAAAGCAATTAAACTAATATACACTAAATGAGAAGGGAAAGAAAACGTATCTGAACCAGCGTAAGGCTGGTTTCGGTGTTGCGTCCAAGTTGAGGTTTTGATGTCTTTCATCAATGGTTGCGTTTAAAGTGTTCTTCATCACCTCTAACTTTTTCAAATTTCCCACGTTTTCATTTATTACTTGCCCTCTAAGCATCATCTCTTCTATCAAGATCTTCCCCGAATATCCAATTCTCTTTCTTCACCATGTTCTTCGTACCTTTTCCAACCTTCATGGTCATCTCTGATGACCCCAAACTCAAAGCTTCAAGACCCTCAAAAGGTTTGGATAAAATTGTGATTTTAGTGTTCTTGAAGGTTTGGGTTTGAATTATGGATTGATCATGGATATTTCAAGGTTTGGGAAAGGTTTAATAGATAAACTTTAGCTTTGGTGAAAGAAAACTTCGGATTAAAGTGTGAAGCTTTGGTATTTTGGAAGTTTTAATGGTTTAATTGTGAACTTGGATGATGTTTAGAGGGAGGGATTGGTGGTGTAATGTTGTTTTGATGGTGGAATTTAAGTGTTTTTGGAGCTTTGGTTCGTTATCAATGGTGTTTCATGTGTTGGAGGCCAAAGGAGAGGGAAAAATAAGGTTTTTTTAAGCTTTAGGTTTGTTTTCGCCGAGACCACGACCGGCATGCCGGTAAGATGACCGGCTAGCCGCTCGCGAGCGACGACCTCCCCAACAGCTAGGTCTCGAAAAGTTATGCAGTTTAGACTTAAAGATCACCTGATTCGGACACCCGAGCGCAAAGATATCGCTTGCCGAACTTTTATCTGATTGTGTACGGATTTTTTTTTTTTTTTTTTTTAAAATACCGAAACGCAACACTTTTGCGTCATCGCTGACGCAGTGATCAGAGAGTTGGGAAATTGTCGTGGATTTGCCCACTTTGCTGGACGCAAAGGGTTGCGTATTCACAGAAAATTTCCATCTTGTTTTTTCGATTTTTCCTTGCTTACACCTCGGATTTTTATGAACCTTATACTCATTTTCATTGGAAATTGCGCTCCCGATCCATTGGACTACTCAGATTTTCCATTGGAGTTATCATTGTTCTCAGATTTCGGTTTTCTTCATTTCGCACCATGAATTGCGTCTCTTTACGCACAGGTCAGAAACTTTGGGCTATGTATCAGAACTTTTGGACTCCACCATTGGATAGATCTCGAAAAAATAAGTGGTTTAGGCTCAAGAAAAAGTCAATTCCGACCTCCGAGCATCAAGTTATGATCTTCCGAAGTTGCTGAATGAAGACGCAGTCGTGCTGCGTCGTCGCTGACGCAGTGGTCAGAAACTTTCAGCTACTTATCTGAACTTTTCGACTTCACTATTGGATAGAGCTCGAAAATTTATGCGGTTTAGGCTCAAGAAAAAGTTAATTCCGACCTCCGAGCATCAAGTTATGATCTTCCGAAGTTGCTGATAACCTAACTACCCCAAACTCATGACCTTTACTCCTGTAATCATCAAAAACACCAACCTTTCTCATTTCTTAAAAATAAACACTAAATAAAGAACCATTACTCTAATTTACACTAAGAATTTAAAGACATGAAAGCAATTTAAAACATGGGTTGTCTCCCAAGAAGCACTTTTATTTAACGTCATTTAAAGTTTGACGGGTTACCTCCATTATCCCTTGAGTATGTAGCCTCCCCAGCAATGGGTGAGGTTATGTATGTCTACAATTCGCCGCCTTTGACCTCTCAAAGGTTGTATCTCTATTAATTTTGCTGTCACCAATCGAGTAACAACAAATGGTCCCATCCACGCATTTTTGAAACCTCGTGGCCTATTCTCTTGTTTAGAAGCCTTCCAAGCAACCTTGGTTCCAACCCCAAACTCATCTTTAGCTCTCTTTCTCACGGGTTCATGGTGGTGGTTCATCTCTTTAACCTCTTTAGGTACTTCTAGAACAATGGGTAACTCAAGTTGCACCTCCTCTAGCTTTTTGTCCAAAACAATGGATGTTTCAGAACTTTCTTTTGTTATGAGGGCCACGTCTTCAATCTCAATCTCTACACTCGCATTCTCATTTGATTCTGAAATAGCTTCTGTGAATATTTGTTGCGGTGTGAGTTCTTTTGTATCACTTTCAAGCATTTGGGTGTTGATTCTAGCTTCGCTAAACGCTTCTACAAATGCTTTATTTACTGTATCATCCTCTAACATGTCTATCTTTATCGGATTTGGAGGTGATAAGAGAGGAGTATTAGGTGGAGAATCCATCCTAATCTCTTCTATTTCTTCTGTTTCTTTTTCAACCAAGGACTCAACATTTGATTCCTCTAAAACCAGCTTGGTAGATTCTTCTATAGCCGAAATATCATCTTTACAAAATTCAAACTCATCATCAACTTGCTTATCAATAGTTACCTCATCTATTCTTAGCGTGATTGGTTCTTCTCTCATTGGAATCTCTAGTTCACTAGTTGCAACTTGTGGCGATTCCAATTCATCCTCTTCTTGAAGACTAAACTCTTCAAATACATCAAACCAAACATCGCTATCAATTCCAATGGCCTCATCATCAATTGTTGTACCTTGGCCAAGTTGCATAGATGGTGCTTGTTGTATCCTCTCAATTGTCTCTGTGAGTTGCATCAATCTTTGCTCCATAATTTGATGTTTTTGTTGCATGTCTTGCATTAATGATGTGGTAGCGTTGATTATTGCCTCATCATTTTTCATATTAACCATTGAAGTGTTGATGAAACCATTGAGTGATTCTTCCAACTTCTTGAGCCTTTCCTCGTGATCTCTAAAGCTCCCTCGTGTCAAATTATGAAAAGTATATATTCTATCAAAGGAGTCTTGCAGTTGATCCCACCAGGATTGTGGTGGAGTTTGAACTTGATAACGAAAATTCTCCATACCTAAAGAAAAACCTGAAAAGAGACTAAAACAAAACAACGTAAAACTGAAAATAAAAATGCAACTAATCACTAACGGATAAACACCGTGGTCACACGCTACCGTCCCCGGCAGCGGCGCCAAAAACTTGGTGGTCCTTTGTGTGTTCTAAAATAAATGCAAATGTAAATCGAACCACAACCGCAAGTGTACGGTTGTCCCAAGTAGTAATAAGGATAATACAGATTCGTTCCAAGGACGGGATGGTTGACTACAATGCTTATCTATTAATGATTGATGCACTTATGAAAACAAATAAAGGTAAAATGTTTGTTTGGCTTTGTATTAATTCTAAATAGATGAAAGACAAATATTAAAATGCAAATAAAAGCTAAGACGCAAGTAATTAAATTGTTTACGCAAGATGAGAAGGTAGCACTTGAGATACACAAGGATTTCATCTAACTCTTATTTATTCCATGTTTCGTTTAAGGGACAAATTGGTAAAAAGTAATGGTCGGGATTCTAAGGTCATCCTTACCCCCGTCAGGGTGGACTAAGGAGCTACTCTTAAATGCTACAAACCCCGTCAGGGTGATTATAGTCCATTCTTAAGTGATTAAGTTTATTTTACCCAATTGGCCATAGGATTAATTACGCTCGTCAGAGTCAAATAATTTCTATCCTACATTCATTAATTATTTCTGTACCTAAACCCCCCGTCAAGGTGATCCAATCGCCACTAATTGGAATAGCCTAGATACTAAGACCTATGATTGGTTAATTACGTCAATTATAGTTATTACGAACAAATTAATGAAAAATACCTAATACCCAATTTGATTTCTATTGTAAAAATCCCAAATACAAAAGCATAGAATAAAATAGAATCAAAATCAATCCATAATGCGATCTCAAGCACTAATTAAAATTAGCTCATAATTGGAAAAACTAAGAAAATAAATAAAAAGGAATTCATAATTGTTTTACAGAAAGGAAAATAGAAACCTAATTAGGAAGATGAATTGGCTGCAACGTGGAGATATAGACAGTCTCCAGCTCCAAGCTTCTTTTCTTCTTGACGCTCTCTTCTAATGATGTTTTAATTTGAAAAATATAATGAGAGGTACTGAATAATGAGGTCTAAAGACCTATTTATAATCATAAAATCGGATTAGGGCTTTTACTTAAGGATTAAGTAAAAATTAGAAAAGCCCAAGTCCACTAATTAAGCCCAAGTCCACTAACTGCTGATACACCTTCACTAAAACGGCTTTTCCCGCTTTGTTATGACCCCGATTGACCTCATTCCAGTTGCTAAAGTTCCGTAACTTGATAAGGAACATAATCTCTTCAAAGGTCAGCGGCTAAATCATCTCTTAAGCACCTCGAAATCAGCAATCTATGGCCTGGAAAACAGATTTTCAGCTCTAAAAATAATATCTTCGGGATTTATCTTCAAGTCTTGCCTCTATATCACGATCTTTGACTTTCTCCTCGGATTCCTCTTCTAGCTAACATCTAAAACCTGTAAACTTTACACTAAAATACACAAGATTACGCGCAAAAGCTTAATAAATCAAAATTACTAGAAATAAAATGGAAATTCCGGATTATTGCATATTAGCACCAAAAGTCTATCTAAATAGTCAAATAAACACAAAAAATGATGTCTCCTAAGGGTCGAAAATACGAACAATTAAGGAGACATCACCGATTCGAGAGGATCTTTGTAATAATTTTGTAAATGAAGTTTACACAAGATATAGGTCTGTAATCTCCTGAATTTTCTTGTGTCATTCCCTTCGGAATCAGTGTTATTAGCGTATCGTTAATTGTTTCAACTGAGCGATTATTTTCAAAAAAATCCATAATTACCTGTATCACAACATTTTTAATTATTTCCCAAAATTCTTTATAAAACTTACCATTTAATCCATCTGGTCCTGGAGCTTTTGAAGCTGATAAGTCAGTGACAGCTCTCTCAATCTCTTCGATACTTGGTTTTTTCGTTAATTCTTCATTCATATCACCAGTAACTCGTGGTTTAATGAATTCAATAGCTTTCTTCATTGCTTCCTCCTCCCCACCATTTTCTTTAAAAAGGTTTTTATAATAATCTTGGAAACAGCCCTTGATATTATCTGAGTCATCTATCCAAATACCATCCTTATCCTTAATTCTAGTAATTCTGTTCAATTTTCTCCTTTTAATCGTAGCTAAGTGAAAAAAATTCGTGTTTTTATCCCCGTACATAAGCCAATTCTGTCTTGCTCTATCGCACCAATATTTCTCTTCTTTTTCATATTCTTTTTTGATTCTTTCTTTAATATCTTGTTCCTCAATAGTGGTGTCCTTATTAATATTTTTGTTTAAATCTATAAGTTTATCCTGGAGTTTTTTAATGGTTATTTCGTGATTTTTAAAGTTCTTCGAGCTCCAAATGCTAAGTTCTTTTTTCGTGTATTCCCTTTTATTAATAAAGTTAGGCATATGACTACTATTATGGGAAACAAACCAACTATCTTCTATGACTTTTTTGCAATTCACGTCATCAAGCCATCTAGTTTCGAATTTAAAGTATTTTTTTTCCTATTTTCATGTTAATATCAAAATGAACGATTAAGGGTGAGTGGTTCGACCCAATTGCCGGTGGTATGTAAATTTGTGATCTCGGGAATCTTTCCATCCATTCGAAGGTTGCTAATCCCCGATCAATTCTTGTTTTAACATTCTTCTCGCCTTCCATCCTGTTAGACCAAGTAAAAAAACATCAATTATAATTAATTTCCGCAAGAGAATTACAATTAGTAAAATCAATAAAAGCATTAATGTGATCAATGTTGGCCTGATTTTTGCTCTTTTTCTCTGTGATATTGAGAATTTCATTGAAGTCCCCTATTATTCTCCAAGGTTCTTTAAAACTTTCACCCCATTTCGTAATTTCGTTCCAAGTATCTAATCTTAGTTTAAAATCATTGGGAGCATGAATAAACTCAATGTAATAAGCAAAAGAGAGTTCATAAATATGAGCAATAACAAAGGAATTACTAATGAAAATAACACGCAAATGCATATTAGAGTGCCACAAAATCAAGAACCCCCCGGAATGAAAGGCACTTCCAGTGGGTTCCACAAAAAAGGAGTTATTGTAACCAAACTGAGCCAAAACACCCCGAGAGTCCACTTCTCTCATCATCGTTTCGCAAAAATCCACCACACTAGGTCTGAATTGTGCCACCAACGAGCTAGCTTTGGTCAATGTTAAGGGCTCTCAAAGACCCTGAACATTCCAAAATAAAGTCGTCACTTGATTTTTGCGGCTTTTTTGGAGTTGCCGCCTCCATTTTTTACCTCAAAAACCTCCTCCTCCTCATCAAATGCGTCAGCATACTGAAAGTTCATGTCGTGATCCTCACCACCACCCTCATAGTCCTTCTCAAAGTAATTTTCACTACTTTCGAAATTACCTTCATCTTCCTCTTCAGGTTCAAACTGCGAGTCCTCTTCATCAGTAATTTTTGATACATTCTTCAAATCTTTACCCTTTCCTCTAGGAGTATTGCTTCTTGCTTCCTCTTCTTTTTCATTCTCTAGAATACTAAATTGATTGTTATTAACAAAATCCTCAATAGGGTCAACCACCCTAAGCTTTTTAAAATTTCCAGTCATCTTGGAGTTAACCTCTCCTTGTCCTGGCTCAACTCGGATTCCTCTAGCATCTCTTCTTCTCTTCACAGTCTGTTGAGTATTTGAAGAAGTATCCATATTCTGATTAGAGGTATTGCTAGAATTAGCTACATATTTCCCTTTAATCTTTCTCATCTCCTCTTCAAACGCCATAAGCGCAGCTCGAATACTACCTTTGTTACCATCTTCACCCTCTTCTGTGATTCCATGAGTCCTTTTGAAAGCCTCCATTTTCAAAGATGATTCATGCAGTTCGTTACGAAGGTCATGTATTTGTTTGTTCCAGTTCTCCCATTCCTGTTCTTTTTTGTCCTTCTCTTCATCATTCTGACTTTGATTGTTTGCTTTGCTCGTGCTTCCTTTTTTTGTGTAATTGAATTTATTCAGGATATCACCTTCTTCTTCACGAAATTGAATTCCTCGGGTTGGGTTATTGTTTCTATAGCTTGGACCTGCATCTTTAATAATCTTATCATTATAAAAATAGTTAGTAAATTCCCCATTATTCTTAATATGTAAGCCATAAATCGGGTTAAATGGAGGGAACTTCGCCACATTATCAATGCTCCATGACACCTTCCTGCACTCGTCAATATCTTCCACTTGCTTGATGCTTTTGATTGGACAATCTCCATACTGGTGGCCTATTTTTCCACATCTAAAGCATAAGAGACCCGTATTTTCATACTGAAAGACTACCCAAGCCGGCCCTTCTTCTTGATATAAGTAAGCACCAGGGGGGAGGGGGTATTTGGTATTAATCCTTGCTCGAAATCTTAAAATTTTTACATCACAATTCTGAGCAGTGGGGAAATCCACAGCTTCTATCCTAATGAAGCACACCTCAAGAGCCTTTACCGTGTCTAAATTGTTTTGTTAAAATGTAAGACCTCTGACTTGAACCCAAATAGAAGAATAGTCTGTCACAAGGTCACGCAAACAAAATCAGGTTCAAAAGAAATGGCAAACGGAAAGGGTCAAACAAACCCAAGTCATGTGGAAACAAGAAGAAATGCAACTTCAACAACCAAGGAGAAGGTTTCAAGTCCACTAGTAAGATCTAGAAACCCAAAGGCACTTGCTACGTTTGTAGAAAGGAAGGTTACAAGGGTTGCCAGTGCAATTAATAGAGGAAGGACCAAACCCTAAAACTTGTGGCAAACTTGACCAAGATTGGATAGATAATTGTTACTGTGTTGGTAGAGGAAAGCTTGGTAGACAACAAGAGTGAACAAATCCTTGACACTAGCCATCCTGACAATCTTGCTCAAACAAGAATCTTTTCTAAGAGTACTAGGAAATTGTCGATGATGAAAATGTCTACATGGTAAATCCAGCCACTCTTGTTATCCTTGGAAAAGGAAAGGTTCTTCTTAAACTAATCTTTGGGAAAACTTTAGCTTTGTATGATATTCATATTGTCCCATCTCTTTGTAGAATTTTAGTTTTTGGTGCTCTTCTCAATAAATCAGGTTTTAAACTTATTTTATAGGGTGCCAAAATAGTTATAGCCAAGAATTATTAGTTTGATGGGAATGGGTATCCGCGTGGAGGACTTTTATATTGAAAACTATGTCTGCCATGAAGAAAATCTATCTTTTTTGTTTTTATTATTGAGTCTGGTGATTTATTGTGTGGTATACTAGGACACCTAAACGTTTCCTCTATTAAAAGGTTAAAAACTCTTGGACATGTCAAACATGTGTAGAGTCTAAGTGTGTGAAAAAACTGTATAAACTGTGATCGCTATAAAGGATAACTATTAGAAATAGTGTATTTCGACTTATCCGACTTTAAAAACATCGCTAATAGAGGAAGTAATGCAAATTACATAACCTTTGTATACGCTAATCACGCTACTCTAGGTAAATAAAGTCTATCCCCTAAAATATAAATATGAAGTGGAACAAGTGTTTTTAAAATATAAATCTGAGTTTGAAAACGAATTTGACAGAAAAAATACTAAAATAATGTCTAATAAAGGCGGTTAACATAATTATAATTCCATTAAATACTTTTGTGAAACTAATGGAATGATACAAAAATTAAGTTCCATGTACACACTTATAAATTGGCATAATTGAAAAGAAGAATAGAAATCTTAGAGAAATGATGAATGCCATGTTAAATAGTTTAGGATTAACAACAACCATGTGGGGGAAATTTTTTTTATCCATGTTATATACCTAATAAATACCCCATAAAACATAGATGATCCCCCTATATAGTTTATGAAAGGGCTTTCCACCTTACCTAAAATATTTAAATTTTGGGGTGTCTTGTCGAGGTAAGGCCACCCAACTTCAAGAAAGTCATTAGCGGACCTAAACCATAGATTTAATCTTCATAGTTTATGTTTAGAATAGTGTTGCGTAGGATCCTAACATTGCATAATAACTCTATTTGTCAAATCTAGAGGTGTTGAATTCTTTGAAAACATATTTTCTCTGAAAAATATGAATGAGGTTATACCTGTTTGAATGTTAATAACTTGTTTGAAACTATTGATATGTTTGCAAGTGATGACACCCCTGCCCCTCTACCTTTTTTAGAGTCTAGTAGTATCCATGATGATGAACCTAGGAGAAGTAAGGGGCTTTTGATTGATTCTAGTTTTGGGTCAGACTTTAGCATTGCTATTATGACTCAAGATTTCCATATACATATGTTAACTAAATAGGTAATAGCTTTCTCACCTATGGAGGAATATCCTCTGACATATATCGAGGTTATTAGATCAGTAGGCGCTAGTTTTTGGAGATGCCATTAATAGTGAAGTTGAATCTCTAAGATCAAACCATACTTGGGAATTTACCGACTTACATAGGAGTAGTAAACCAATTAATATAAAGTGGGGGTTTTAATAGAAAATTTAGACATGCTGGCTCAAAAGAAATTAAAGGCTAGACTTGTTATTAGAGGTTTCACACAAAATAAAGGCTTAGATTAGATAGATACTTACTCCCCTATGACCAAGATAACCATTATATGAATCCTTGTTGCATTAGTTGTCATTCATGAACTAGTTATCAGTAGAAGATGTTAAAACTGCACACTTGAATGGAGATATAAATGAAAAGATCTACATGTTGCAACTTGAGGGATTTGTGGTACCCGGTAAAAACGGTAAGGTGTGTAAGCTTCCTAAGTAATTGTATGGTTTTAAATAGGCACCTAAACAATGGTATGAAAAATTAGACGGTTCCCTAATAATAGATGGATTCATAGTTAACATTTATGATTCTTGTGTTTATTATAACTCTAGATGATCATATTGTGTTATTATTTGTATATATGTGGATGTCATGCTTATCTTTGGTACTTCTATTCATATTATTTATGAGACTAAAAGCTTCTTGTCTTCTAAATTTTATATGAAGGATATGTGGGAAGTTATGTGATTCTAGGGGTACAAATCATTTGAATGGATAGTGGTATTTACCTTAGTCAATCTCATTATGTAGAAAAAATGTTAATGAAATCTGTCTCTTTTAATATTGTGCCTTTTAACACTCCTATGATTCTAGCATTCATTTAACTAAAACACATGGGCATGTTATATCTCAGAACGAATATGATAAAATTATAGGAAGTGTGGTGTTCTTAATAAAATGCACTAGACCAAATATTGCATATGACGTGAGTACACTCGGTTTCTATACACACACCCCGAGTAGTGACCACTGGAGTGCTCTTAATCTATTATTAAAGTACTTGAGAGGTACTTATGATTTAGGTTTGCCTACAGAAAGTTCCCTGCAATACTTGAGGGTTTGTGATTAAAATTAGATATCAAATAATGATGAAGTAAGCTTTACCAATGATTAGGGTTTCATCGTAGGAAGAGGTTTTATATCGTGTGACTACTCTAAATTGAATTTTATATCACAATCCACCAAGGAGTCCGAGTTTATAGCATTCAAGTTGACAAGGCAAGAAGATGAGTGGTTGAAGAGTCTCTTAAAATGCGTGTCATTTTGGGAAGGAAATGCCACGTCAGTGAGCATCCATTTTGATGCACAAGCAGATATTAGTGCCACTCATAATAACATCTAAATGTAAAAAGGAGACATATTCGAATCATACATGGTTCAGTAAAACATTTATTGAAGAATGATGGGATAGCCTTAGAGTATGTACCATCAGAGAAGAATCAGGATGACCCATTTACTAAAGGTTTCGCCAGGAGACTAGTCTTGGAAACGTTGAGCGGGATGGGACTAAAACCCATTATTGGGGTATATATGGCGGATGAACCCATATGATTCACTATCATCCCATACCTATAGGATTCATAGCGTATAAGGATGAGTCGATAACAAAGAGGCGAGGTGAGAAGTGACGTGGCATGGTCGTGAGTCATGAGGAGTTGTGGAGACTTGGGGAATTAAAGAATAATAATAAAACATATTTTGATATAAGGTATTTATAGGAGTTGATGAAGATATCCCTACACAAATAAAGGTTATCAATAAACGTGTGCATTGGTTGATGCAGATTCTTCTCCCAATCGGTATAGTTGATCTTGAAAATAGTCCTACACGATTATTGTGCCGTACACAATCTCTTGTTTCCCTCCTCGGATTATTAATGTGACTGTTACCATTCAGAGAGAGAAAACTAAATATGTCACCAAAGGACTATACTAAAATATTGGTACAATTTCATTACTATCATTATAGATCCTAGCGATATAAACATGCTTACAAATTTTCACAAAGCTGAGGTTCATTGATATACATATTAATGGAGATAATGCTAGCATACTAAAAGTTTGTTCATATAGATAATTTCTGAAGAAATATTATGAACCAGAAGTTCATTAATACATTTTTCATATCATTAGATAAATATTCCTTAAATTAGAGTATTTATTTTAGTAAAGAGTGGTTTTAGTCATAAAAAGGACATATATTTAGGGTGAGATAAGTTTAGCAAACTAAATAATTTTATGAAGTGCACAATTTTTTTGATAATTTGTGCAAAGTTTGCAGGGTAAAGGTCACGAACTCGCGACCTCTCTTATACATGTTACAAATCTTACTGTTTTACAATCTATTCATTTGTTAGTAAATTAGACAAAAGAAAGTGTTAGTTCAAGTTCAGGTATTATTAAATTAATTGAGGATTTTGAATGAGAAATATAATATTACCGGGTGGAACATATATTATTCTCTTTGTATCATATCACGCATATACTCCTAAAGTAGTTATATAGCGAATAAAGATTTTAAGATATATTATGAGATTGTTTGTCTCATAAGGAAGCAAAATAATGAATTTTTGATGTAAAAATCATAATCGCGTTCCATTGACTCAGTACTATTCCCTGAAAATGATAAGAATCACATCCCTAAACACGAATGTAATAATTTAATATGTGTATTTAAATAAACATTATGGTGGAAAGATTTGATTGGATAAAATCACATTCTCTTACTCAAGACCGTTCCCTATAATGGATTGAATTGCATTCCCTCGAGCAAGTTTTGCATTTTCAATTTATTTATAAATAGATATGGATCCGAAGTGATAGGGTTTAAGCCGATTAAACATTCTATACTCTATCGAAAACTATTTCTTGTAGAGAAAGAAACTGTATTTCCTGAAAGCAATGCTACGTCTTCATATGTGTATTGGAATCAATGTGGTGGTGATCGTAGATCCAACTGAGGTTGATATCATGGTAGGACTAACATTTACTTCATTAGTGATATAATTATTTACTAATAAATTTTTTACCACATAAGATGAATCATGAGGAATGCTATAGAATTAAAAGCCACAAAATATAAGTTATCAAGAAACGATAACCATGAATGTTATCAATAAAGTGAAACTATATAATATCTGCATACCCATCGTATACTAAGCCATTTAGTCTATCTAATTAAAGTTTTGAAAGCCCGCATTTATGTTATCTTGTGGTACAAAATTGACATAATTTGCACAATATTTTGTTAGTAATTCCTGATTAAATTTGTTAAAGTTAAGGATATTCACCTAAATGAATATTTTGTATAATACACGAATATAGTAACTATATATATATATATATATATATATTTGCATTAGTTTATTAAAGTAACACCAAAAGTGTGTATTATAAAAGTTTCCTACTACTTCTTTGGGATCATATTATATACATATACGAGTAATTGAAACTCAGATTGTGAAAAAGCAATGATATCACAATACAAAAAACTTTATATTATGGCATAATTGACTTGGTCACCCAAGAAAAATATGATATATCGAATGATAGAGATCTCACTCAATCTCTACTTAAAAGCTAAGATTATTGTACCAATTGACTACCCATATGTTTTATATTTCTAGTAGATTTCATTGACTATCCAAACCAACATTTTGAGATGAATATTGAACTTTATCCTCTTTCTATTATTGGATATATTTAATCCCTAAAAGATTATATTTTAAAACACGTTTTGCAGAGTGTCATTTGGAAGACATGATTTACGCCTTATTAGTTGAGAGACAAGAGATTCTGGAGTTGGGTGACAAATCGTAGATTAAAATGAAATGTCTCATTCCAATCCACTAACTAAAGAATCTAAACATGAATTTCAAAAGATGTTTCATTTACAAAATATTAAAAATAAATATACAAAAGACATTTTAGACATAGTGAATATTTTAAAATCACGTCTGCTGTAAACACTCCGGCATAAATTATTGTCTTAAATGGACATATAATAAATATTCCCGTGGATGCAAAAGCGTGGTAGACCTGTAATGCATCGAACCAGCATATGAAGCATGGTATATCTGTAATGCATATAACCAACTCATAAAGAGTGGTAAGCCTGCCAGTTTAAAATATACCATGCCCTAAAGAAGAAAATCTCTTGCGTAAATTAAAAATAGTAAAATTTATGGAATGTGCACATTCACTTACTATGACAGAAATTATTGATCCAACTAATGTTAACTCATGCATTACTCTTAAAAAACGTAATGGTCATTGAAGAGATCACAATATTGGAATAGGCCAACTCAAGGATCTTTTACTATTATTAAGGGGAATGTGAGTAAATACATTGTACTACTTTCTCTTTGTCCAATTTTTGCCCTGGTGGATTTTTTTGATAAGGTTTTAACAAGACAGTGTTTAACATTGACAAGTACCGTATCAATATGTATTCTTTTTTCTTCGACCAAGTTTTGTCCTACGGAGGTTTCTTGTCAAGGATTTAATGAGACATATGTCGTAATGGACAAAACTCAGTGAGAAGTTTTATGGAGAATTTTAAATATCTTTATGTCGATGTCCTAAAGGCATGACTTACATGAAAATTATAAAAGTATCAAGTGAAGGGGAGTCATTTATTGTTCTATAAATATACGACTCATTTCATTGTAGTATTACTAATTTTTTAATACAAGAACCATATTTTTCCTGTATATATACCATTAAAAATTCATACCACCAATAACGTATCGTGATTTAATAGAATATAAATGATTAATTTGTTCAATTTGTCGATCTAACTGATAATTAACAACAGATTAGACAATATGATGTTATTAGTGATATTTTAGTAATATCAGGTTTGATGACGGTAATCCTGACTTATGAAAATTGATCATAATTTGAATTTTTAATACAATATCTTATATTTCAATATTTGAGTTAATTTTACTAGTTTTTTAATTTGTAGTATAATAAAGAACATTTATCAAAAAAGATTGAAGCAAGAACATCATGTGAAGAAGATGCAAATTATTTTGATGAATTGTGAAGCTATAAAAGATTTTTCTCAAGATTCAGTAATAATCACGAATAATTGCGAAATTATTTTGAAACCTTTGACGGCACATATTCTTGTTAATAGTTTTGAATAATGCGGTATTGTATATTTTATTTATGGGGTAACTAAATATGTAAATCTGTTTTTTTTAATTTTTATAAGAACATTTATGGAAAAAGATTGAAGCAAGAAGATCATGTGAAGAAGATGCAAATTATTTTGATGAATTGTGAAGCTATAAAAGATTTTTCTCAAGATTCAGTAATAATCACGACGGCACATATTCTTCTTAATAATTTTGTATAATGCGGTATTGTATATTTTATTAATGGGGTAACTATTTATGTAAACCTGTTTTCTTTAATTTTTGTATGATTAATTTTGTATTTAATTGGATTTTATTTGTTACATAGGAGAGCCACTTTGGACTCGTAGTCTGCACCACTAGATTGGATGACCAAGACCCTGGCCAGTGAGCTATTTCCAATTGGTTTAATTTGATTGTTAAACAAACGGTTTTATATATTGTTTGATAATTGGAGTTATATTCATATGATTTATATACCTTGACTTGGTCCTCAATGACTTTGGGTGACTTAGTGCTCGTTTGGAAGTGTTTATTTTAAAGTAATAAAGTGATTTTTGAATAAAATTTAAAATTTAAAATTTAAAAAAAAATTATAATCTAAAATTTTTATAAGTATTTTTCTTTAAAACACTAATTTGATACTTTTCATAAAAATATTTTTCAAAGTAAAAAAATAAATTAATATACTAAAAATATTTTTAAATGCTTTTTGAAAAGAAATATTTTTAAACAGACACTTTTACTCCTTAGTTCTTTCCTTTTCTTATAGTAGTATCTATATTAATATTTTTTTTCGAACAGAAAAAAAAAAAAGTCAACAAAGTTACAAGGCCTTGTCAATTGAGTAGTTATCCAGTGACGTGACCATGTCGGACTATCATTTTGCGAGTTCGTCGTTTACTCCCGTAGGTCGTAGTTTCTCAAGCTCGTAGTTTCACATATATTACTCCGAATAGGAGAATACAACGGCTTCCAAATGAATACTGTTGAAGATATACAAAATAGTACTACAAAGCTAGTGGATCAATTGATTCCAAATACCCAAACAATGACGAATGCTATAGTAGTAATAATCAAAGATCAAGTTGTTATTTAACTATTGGTGAGGATAATTTAATCAAGTTGCTACATATCTCAAATTTCTATATCGATATTACGGTCCTATGGAGACAGAATTTTTAAATGAGGACGTTATGGAGTGTGGGTGGGAGATGGATGGGATGGGAAGAATTATTTTTCTAAGTTGAGTGAATAAGTATAATGTAGGTAATTTATATATAAAAATAGTATACGCTATTAAATAATAACTTGCTATAAAATTACATAATTAACCATAAACCTTTTCCTGTGATACAGTCAAATGAGTTCGAGTAATTTGCCTTTTACTATAAGATTGTTCAATTAACCAAAACAAAAATTACATAAATTAATTTAAATTACACTTTCTTGACCAATATATGACCAAATATATTTTTTGGATTGGGTAACAGGTATATTATATAAAGAAGAATATTTATATAAAAAGTCACTTACCTAAATCCGAAAGTTTAAGATAATAACAAGTTATGTACTACCAACTATCTCACATTATTACAATTTAAACACCCATTATAATCCAAGAAGGTATGATGAGAAAATAAAGAGAATAGTATGAGATAAGTGCATGGTGGGTCCTGGTGTGTTATAAAATTAAGTACTGAAATAAAAGGAACCACAATACCGCAAGTGTACGGTTGTCCAAGTAATACTCCGATAAATCGGGTTTCGTTCACAGGGATTGGATTGGTCTAACTCAAGTGTTCAATAGATAAGTAGTAGTAATTTCTAATACAGAAAATAAAAGATAAAAGATTTTTGTTTTGTTTCGAGTTATTAAACTACTATACGCAAGAAATAAATTACTGAAAATAAATACTAAAAGACTAAGACGCAGATATGAGCTATACTTGAGTCTCGCTAGGGAATCACCTAAACTCACGTAATTAATGCTTTCGTTAAGGGCGGAATTGATATTTCTATATTAGTCGGGGCCTAATGTCTCCTATCCCCCATTCAGGGTGGACCTAGGAGCTATCCTACAGTATTACAAACCCCGTCAAGGCGATTATAAGCTACGTTCAGATGGTTTTAGTCTCTTACCACATTGGCTACGCGGTTAGTCAAGCCCGTCAGAATCATTGACGAACACCACGCGTTTATTAACTAGTTCAGTAATTAAACCCCCCGTCAAGATGATCACCGCCACTAGTGAATAGCTTAATTAATATGACCTATCTCCGATTAGCTAATTCATTCATAGTGAAATTAATATAAAATAATAAGCAATATAAAATACCCAATTCAAACTAAACTAGAAACTAATCCCAAATTGAAATACATGAATTAAATAAATTAGGGTTCATCCCATTACGCGATTCTCAAGTAATTGAAGTTTAGCTCATAACTGAAATAAAAAAAATAAAAAAATTAATAATATACATGTTCCTAATAACATAAATGAAATAAGAACCTAGATAGAGGAATTGACTTGAGCTGTTGTTGAAGGAAAAGGATTCTCCAGCTTCTGCTCTTGCTTCCGCCTCTTGACGCTCTCTCTAAGGATAATGATTTAATATGAAGATTTAACGAGAGGTGCTGAATAATGAGGTCTAAAGGAGCTTATATAGTGCTAAAAACGGATTAGGGCTTAAGTTAAGAGCATTACGTCAAATTATAAAAAGCCCAAACCCTTCTCCTTCTTTTAATTCCCGTAACTGGTGTGCAGCCTTTAGAAAAATGGATGTAACTTTTGCATAACAATTCCAAATGGGCTGATTCAAATTGGAGAATCTTCCTAACTCAATAGGTTATTAAACCATGTTTCACGACACAAAGCTAAATCCGCTCCTAGGCCAAAAACAGCAAACTTTAACAGCCTATCAAATTTGCAACTTCTTTATTTAAGTTCTTGGAAATTCTTTTCTTTCCTTTAGCTCCTCCACTCGATCTAAGACTTTAATTCTAACTTCTCCTCTTTGTAGTGGTTTCTTCATGAATTCGTAAACCTACTAATTTTGCACTAAAACAAACAAATTGACGCACAAAAGCTCTAAAAATGCAACTAGTCTAATTCCAGGGAAGAAAGTGCAATATGATGAAATAAGTATAAAAGTCTATCAAATAAGTCAAATATTCACCTAAAATTATGTCTCCTAAGGGCTAATATTTAGAAAAAATAAGGGAGACATCAAGACCCCAAACTCAAACCTTTGTCGTCCCGACAAAGTAAAATAAAACCAAATGTCTTTTAGGTGAACGCAGAAGGTAGAATCTAGTAAATATTCCCAAAGCACAACTTAAAACGGATCTCATATAGTATGATCTAGGAATTAATATACACATACACATATCATTCAAAATCCAACACAAAATAATATCAATCCAAAATTAATTTTACAATGCTAGAAGGTTACGCTTATACTTATCTCAAGATGGTGGTTATAGGGTGTTCATTGATCCTTACTTGCTTTGAAAGCTCCACTTAGCATACTCCCTATTAGCTGAATCACAGACTCACTATGTATCTAGGAATCAAGAGGTCTTTACGGTTTTAATATAGGCTTAGGGACGGTATGATATGTATATTTGGTAAATTTGAAGTAAGATTTTGGCTCTCTCATCACTTACCATCAACAAACTGTCCTAGAGCTTGAGTTTACACTCAAATATGTTCTCACTCAACCCATTTGACACGCTAATTTAGCGTCCCCCGATCAACCCAATAAGCACTAAAGATGTTCACATTAAAATTTCTTCTTTGCTGGTCCAAATATATATATATATATATATATATATATATATATATATATATATATATATATATTCTTTTCATACGAAATTTCTTTTTTTTTTATTTTGTATAGCCACGACTCTTCTTTTGATGTTGAGTAATCATGCTATTTTTTCATAATTTTTTTTCTTTTTTCATTTACTCTTACCCCGGCAAAGGGTTACAATATAATCACTGTGAATCATCATCAAAATAGAACAGATCACAATTAATAAGCTCCAAAAATCCCAACCCAATGTAAATTCCCATAGTAGTGGACCCACCACCCAAATTCAAGCTCAAGACGTGCCGGTCATAGGGAAATACCTAATAAACTAAAGGGATATTAGCTTATAATGTGGCGACAAAAGAAAGGCTTAAAGGCTAAAAATGGGGCTAAGACGGATATAATTAATTCAGTGATAGAAGGCCAAAAAGGATTCAAAGGGCTAACAAATAACTGCCTCTATCATTTCCCTATTTACACAGCTTGCCTCTAGTTCATACCTAAGAGGGCTCTATACTCATTCAGATCTCACGTTCTACAAACCACTCATTTTCCTTAATCACAATTTTACTTCTTTTGTATTGTTCATTAATTCTTCCTATCAATTACCTCATGTATGCATGCAATCAAGTGCGTTTTACACTAACTCCTAAAGTCAACTATTTTCTATCATAAATTTAAAAAAAGTATGCTTATGGGGACATTTAAAATACTCTACAGTCAAAACATTCCCCAAACTAATTTTTATTTGATTTTTAATTTTTTTGAAAAAGTAGTAAAAACCATAAAATTGGGATGAGGCAACGAACCTCACCCCAAACTCAAAAATGATTCGTGTCCCCACGACTCGAAAAGACTCTGAAAGTTAATAAAATTACATTACTATATGAGAAAAAGGGAGAAGGAAACATATCTGGATCGGCAATAGGGTGATTACATGTGGTATTGCGTCGAGGTTGTGGAATCTTCTAAGTCACGATGTATAGATCATACACCGTGGGATTCATCTTCTGTAAAGTGTGTTTCATCAACTCAAACTCACGTCTGATGACCCCAAACTCAAAGCTTCAAGAACTCCCAACAGTTTTTGGATGAAATTTTGTGACTTTTGATGTTCTTGAAGGTGTATGGATATGATTTGTAGTGCGCCATGTGCTGGGTCATAAATATCTTTAGGTTTGGGAAAGGTTTGATGGATAAAATTTAAGGGTTGGTGAAGAAAATTTTCAGATTTCTTGGTGTTTTGGAAGAATTTATGGCATGATTACTTGTTTGGATGATGTTTGAAGATAAGGGTTTATGATAATTTGGTGTTCTGGTGGTGGGTTGCAAGTATTTTCAAAGCTTGGGTTCGTATTTCATGTTGTTTCTGGTGTGAGAGGCTAGCGCGCAAAATTCTGCATCCTAGACTTAATTTTTTTAATGGATTTCGCCGAGAGCTGAGCGGCATGCCGGCCAGTTGACCAGATATCCGGTCGTGAATGGCGATCACCCCAACAGCTAGATCTGAAAAAGTTATGCAGTTTAGACTCAAATATCACCTGATTTCGACATCCGAGCGCAAAGATATGACTTGCCGAAGTTTTCTCTAATTCTGTCCAGATTTTTTTTTCGCCACAGCGGGCCGGCATACCGGTCAGATGACCGGCTAGCCGGTCCTAGTAAAGTTCCCCTCGGTAAAAAAACCGATTCCAAAACCCGTGGGCTCGTGTTTCCTCCCTCCGGTGTACCGGGGATTTCGTCTGGTATACCGGTCGCTCTGCAGATTTTTTTCTTTTCGTTCCTTTTCACCGTTTAAACACTCAGAAGCTCCGTCTTACGCCTGTTTAACCCCAAACTGAAGGATTTTAACACCTGCAAATCATCAAAAACACTACCACATTTCTCATTTCTTAATATTATACAGTAATACTAAATTATACACTACGAAATTTAAAGACATAAAGCATTAAAAACATGGGTTGTCTCCCAAGAAGCACTTTTGTTTATTACGTCTTTAAGTTCGACGTTTTACCTTCCATGAAGATGGTATTGAGGCCTTTGCGGTTCTCCTCCGCTTAAACTCTCCTCTTCCTTGACATGTAAGCTTTAGGACTTTCCCACCTAGAATTTTAATTAATCGATCTTTGAAAGGGGTGGGTAAGTACTTCGTTTCGCCTTCTTATCTTCACGACGAAACTCATTTCCCCCCACATAATAGTAGATGACCGTCCACGGTGTAAGCTCACTTTTATTCCCCGTTTCAATCTCGCGTTCCTCTTTAAAATGTGGTGGGTAGGTGCTCCTCCTTGCCGCTTTACTCTCCTAGTGTGGCACCTTACTTGTATAGCACATGTTTATCCTTTGTATTGGTGGTTGAGGTAATTCTACAGCTCTATTTTCATTCGAGATTCGTGGTAGAGATGGTGATTGGTGAACTTTTTGTGGCTGAGATTCAACTTCTATTTTATTGTGAACCTTTATCTCTTCAATTGATACCTCAACCACTTCCCATTTGTCTTTGTCTTCAACCTAATCTTCCACTATTACCTCATCATATTCTTGTTGTGGAATCTCTCTAATCTCAATCACCTCTTCTTTTTGTTCACATTCTATATCCTGATTATGTGCATACTCCATATCACTATCACAATTATCATATTTCAATACCTCCTCCTCAACTACTTCTTTCGTTTGGTTAATATCATCCCGCAAGGGAGTGGATTTTTCATAAGACTAGCTACAGTTCTTGGCTAAGGCAGAAAAGTTGCTTCGGGTATCCATTTCATCTACGATCTGTTTTATTCTTTCAAGTCTGGCATCGCTTTCCTCATCTCTTGCCTTTTGCTCTTGATCTCTTGCCGTGATTTTCTCTTCTAGACGCGTGAGTTCAACAAGTGGTGAATAATTCATTTTTATACCGGGAAGAGTAATCTGGGAGGTTGTTGGTAGTCTCCATTTATAATCGGCACGGTGGTCATGTCACTATCACTAATATTTTCCTTCAACACTTCCTCCTCAACTACTTCTTCAAGTTGGCCTCTTTCATCCCTTGGGGAAGTTGACTCTATACAAAACTTGCTACAATTGGCAATATATTCGTCTAGTGCCTTTTGTAATTTGGCATTGCTTTCCTCGCTCTCGCGCCTGTACTTAGCAAGTGTTTCATTCAAATCGGACAGGGTAATTTGTGGAGGTTGTTGAATGTTCCATCTTTGATCTTGTTGATAGTGATATGATTGTTGTTGTTAATTGTTCTCAACCCAATGGTGGTTCCATGCTTGTTCTTGTTGATAGTGATAAGGCGATTGTTGTTGATTGTCCCTGGTCCATTGGTTGTATTATCCTTGCTCATGCGGGTGTTGATAAGGTGGTTGGTAGAAGTTACTACCCCATTGATGTTGTCCCGAAGAATCTTCCCAATAATCGAATGGACCAATATTTGGGTAATGTCCTCTATACATCTTTAAATAAAACTCTTGATCATTACTTGAATAAGGAACCTGTAAAACAAAGACAAGCGTAAAACGAAAAAAAATCAAACAATTAAAACTACTTAAGGATTAAACACCGGGGTCACACGCTGCAATCCCCGGCAACGGCGCCAAAAACTTGGTGGGTCCTGGTGTGTTATAAAATTAAGTATTGAAATAAAAGGAACTACAATACCGCAAGTGTACGGTTGTCCAAGTAATACTCCGATAAATCGGGTTTCGTTCTCAGGGATTGGACAGGTCTAACTCAAGTGTTCAATAGATAAGTAGTAATAGATAAAAGATATTTGTTTTGTTTCGAGTTATTAAACTAATAGACGCAAGAAATAAATTACTGAAAATAAATATTAAAAGACTAAGACGCAGATATGAGCTATACTTGAGTCTCGCTAGGGAATCACCTACAGTAACGTAATTAATGCTTTCGTTAAGGGCGGAATTGATATTTCTATATTAGTTGGGACTCTAATGTCTCCTAGCCCCCGTCAGAGTGGACCTAGGAGCTATCCTACAGTATTACGAACACCGTCAGGGCGATTATAAGTTCAGATGGTTTTAGTCTCTTACCACATTGGCTACGCGGTTAGTCAAGCCCGTCAGGATCATTGACGACCACCACGCGTTTATTATCTAGTTTAGTAATTAAACCCCCCCCCCATCAAGATGATCACCACCACTAGTGAATAGCTTAATTACTATGACCTATCTCCGTTTAGCTAATTCATTGATAGTAAAATTAAGATAAAATAATAAGCAATATAAAATACCCAATTCAAACTAAACTAAAAACTAATCCCAAATTGAAATACATGAATTGAATAAATTAGGGTTCATCCCATTACGCGATTCTTAAGTAATTGAAATTTAGCTCATAATTGAAATAAAAACAATAAAGAAATTAATAATATACATGTTCCTAATAACAGAAATAAAATAAGAACCTAGATAGAGGAATTGACTTGAGCTGTTGTTGGAGAAAAAGGATTCTCCAACTTCTGCTCTTGCTTCCGCCTCTTGACGCTCTCTCTAAGGATGATTTAATATGAAGGTTTAATGGGAGGTGCTGAATAATGAGGTATAAATGAGCTTATATAGTGCTAAAAAATGGATTAGGGCTTAGGTTAAGAGCATTAGGTCAAATTATAAAAAGTCCAAGCCCATCTCCTTCTTTTAATTCCCGTGTGTAGCCTTTAGTAAAACGGCTGTAACTTTTGCGTAACAACTCCAAATGGACTGATTCAACTTGGAGAATCTTCCTAACGCAGTAGGCTATCAAACCATGTTTCACGGCCCAAGGCTAAATCCTCTCCTACGTAGCCCAAAATAGAAATTCTTAACCGCCTGTCAAATCTGCAACTTCTTTAATTAAGTTCTTGAAAATTCTTTTCTTTCCTTTAGCTCCTCCACTCGATCTAAGACTTTAATTCTCACTTCTCCTCCTTGTAGTGGTTTATTCATGAATTCATAAAACTACTAACTTTGCACTAAAACAAACAAATTAACGCACAAAAGATCTAAAAATGCAAATAGTCTAATTCCAAGGGGAGAAAGTGCAATATGACGAAATAAGCATAAAAGTCTATCAAATAAGTCAAATATTCACCTAAAATTATGCCTCCTAAGGGATAATATTTAGAACAAATATGGAGACATCAGTGTACCATTTAATCTCCTTGAAAACAGCTTCTCTCGAAAAAGACTCGCCTCTCATAGCAAGATTATTTTTCGTCTTCCAAATGTAATAGGTAGCTCCAAAAACTATTCTCTAAATCTTTCTTCTTCGATTCTCCCGAGTTTTGAACTTCTTTAACCACTTCAATGCACTAAAAATAGTGTTCATCTCCTCAGAAATACCCAACCACTTTCTAACCTCATCCCAACTATTACTAGCAAAAACACATTCAAAATAAAGATACTTATTAAATTCAAAATTCTCACCACTCACTTCACAAAGCGGATCTAACTCCAAATAGTTCATTCGATATTTAGTCTTAAGCCTCTCATTTAATGTCATCCAACCCGCAATGGCATGTTTTGGAGTAACACGAGAATCCATAATAATATTAGCGCAAAAATTCACATAAGATTGTCGGCGAAACAAATCATAAGATTTCTTATACAAAGAAAAAATCGTCACTAGATACCTCATGAATAGTCGGATGATCGATTGCCGAGGAGAACTACCGAGCCAAACTAATCTATCTACCATCCACCCCAAGTGAGCCTCCAATCACGTTCTTCAACTCCCACATATTCTTGAAAAGACGAGAATACAACTTCTTTGGTTTCCACATCCAAAAGTTAAAATTATCTAAATATTCCCCATGAATTCATTTAATCCAAAACGAATCCGTTCTCCCAACAATCTTCCAAAGTATTTTCATTAATAAGGCTTTATTGCATGCACCCAAATCCTTCAACCCAAGTCCACCTTCATCTTTTGGGGTACAAATTTTACTTTATTTAATTTGTGGATGCGTCCTATCCGAGTACAAATTCCTACAAATGCTTAACACGATCCCCCACAAACCAGAACCTGATAAATAGAAAACAAAAAGAGAATTAACCCTAGAAGAACGGATCTAATAAGTTTCAACCTTCCTGCAAAAGAAAAAGAAGTTGCATTCCAAGATCTTATATACCCCTTTAATTTGTCATTAAGAGTTTCTAATCTATCGAAAGAAAAACCATAACTCCAAGAGGTAATGGAAGGGCACATTCCCTTTCTCCAAGTGACTATCATCCAAAATGTTTACAAGCTCACCACTTTGTCCCCACATAATAAATATTATACTTTTTCACATTAAAATGAAGTCTCGAACAATCCCAAAACTCTTCAAACTATCCATTAGTATCTAAACCAACTCATGCCCCCACCCTAGAAAGAAGCATTAAATTATTAGCAAAGGTGGTAGGGGCAAAGGTGTGATAAAATTATGAATAAATAAAGAACGCACACCTAAGACAACTACAATTAACTCTCCGCAAGTGAACAGATCGTTTGCAAGTAATGTGTAAGCAAACATATTTAGATCTTAGGGACTGTGGAAGTAAGTTTATAACTAGTGGGCTTACTAAGTGGACTAGAAAGAGTTGATAATATATTACATAGAGACACTAAAACATTTATCGGGGTTTCAAGACTCTAAACAAATAACTGATAATAAACTAAGACTTAAATTAAAAGACACGAAAAGAAAATACGAAAGAGAGAAACTATAAGAGTTTAGCTAGAGAACTAGCAAGTAATCCCCCACTAGCCTTATTCTAAGGGAGAAATGTATGATATATAAGCAATTTCCGGGATTCTAAATTCCTCCTAACTCCGTCGGGGTAGCTTAGGAAGCAACCTCAACACTACCAAGGGATTTGGGTAAGGGGACCCTGCGCAATGATTTGTGGTTAAATCAAACCCTATTGACCATTTAGTTAGGCAAGCCCGTTAGGATAACTACCGCACACTAGACGATTATGTGTTGTTTTCTATAATTGAATCCCCTGCCAGGGTGACAACCCAACTACTAATGCGGCAGCCGTATACTTGTGCACCAGAAAGGACTACAAACATATATAAAAGACAGAGCTATTACGAACAATTCAATTAAATATAAATATCATATTCAAATAAAGCATAAAACAAGTCTAGGATTCATGCCCATATGATATTCTCAAGCTAAACAGAATTAGTTCATACTAAGGAAATAAAAAAATATTAATATCATATTCATGTTCAAAAGACAAACCAGAACAAGAGTACTATACTAATTGCTGAAACTTGATAAACGGAAGGGTTGAAATGGCATGTATAGCTCCCCAAGTCCTTCTTCTCTCTTGTTCCAGGCGACCTCTTGGTCTTTTTATGATTAGGAACTGACCATGGATGATTCTATTATGGTAAAAGTGGATATATATATATATATATATATATATATATATATATATATATATATATATGTATGTATAGAGAGAGAGAGAGAGAGAGAGAGAGAGAGAGAGAGAGAGAGAGAGAGAGAGAGAGAGAGAGAGAGAGAGAGAGAGAAGTTAGGACAAAAATAGGGTTAGGAATAAGTATTAGAGTCCAAATCCAACTCAAAATCGTTTCCTAAATTCATGGGCTAGTTGATCAGTAGAGTTTGTAAAAATTATAACTTCTTCATTGCACCTTTGAATCCAGTGATCTTGGTATTCAGTCAACCAAAATTCAAAGACCTTTCTAGATATATAAGGGCTACTTCAAAATCCTTCATGATTTTCTAGAGTATCAAAAATACTACATCAATCTAAATCGGGACAACTCAACTTTTACTTTTTAAATATACTCAAAGTTTCCTTATTCTCCATGACTAAGGGGTTTGTTTGGTTTCTTCACTTCTTATCATAATCCCAGGTGTATTAGATTCCAAATACCTAAGTGTTACACAAATAACACACAAATTGCACACAAAAACTCTAAAAATATCAAAACACCTAAAACTAGACAAGAAAGTGTAAATCATAAATAAATTGGTAAAAACCCTTCAACTAAGAACCAAATTCCCCTAAAATGATGTTTTGTGACTAAATTATTCAATCACATAAATGGAGACATCAAATTCCCCAACTCAAAGTTGTGTCGTCCCAACACAATAAAGATAAGAGCGGTATGGTCTCTATCAAATAAATATGGAAGAAGAAGAAGTAGAAGAAAACAATAAATGATCATAAAGCAAGATATCTAGCAAGTCTCATGTAGTAGTGTTCAAGAAATAATGCACACATATACCTAATATACAAACAATAACCATATCATAAATTCAAGTCTAGATTAACTTCGCAATGCCAGAAGGAGCAGTTTTTTACTTAGTTTGATATGGAGACTATAGGGTGATCATAGGTCCTAATATAGTATCCAATGTTCCACCTAACTACCTTCTAATCATTCAATTGTTAATCAACCATGTAGTTATAAATACTAAGGTCTTCTCGGTTGTAATGTTGGCTTAGGGATGATATGATATGTATATTTGATTAATGAAAAGTGAGCTTTTGTCCCTCTCCTCACTAACCAACAAGGTATCAACTTAGATCTAGAGTTTCACTCAAATATGTTCTCACTCAAACCTAATTTGACGCTTCGTGATTTAGCATTCCCAAATAACCCAATAAAGCTTTTCGTGATGATTACATAACAATTCCACCTTGCTGGTCCTTTTTTGTTCAATTGTTTTCATATTATATTTTATTTTGTAAGTAAGTTATAACTCTCTTTTTCATTTGAGATATCATGTTACTTTTTCATCATATTTCTTTTTCTTTTCAATATTTTCTCTTTTATCCCGGCAAAGAGTTACAATAATGATCATGGTCAATAAAATCACAATTACAAATCATAAATTCCCAATCCCAATGTTTCCCAAATGATGAATCCCACCATCACAAACTCAAGATCTTAAAACGACTTGTCTTAGAATCGAGATTTGAGTGCGGGTCATATGGATAAAACCTATAAACGAATGGGTATGGCTTGTAATGTAGTTCATAAAAGGCTTTAGAAAGGCTAAGAGGGGTTGAGATATATATAATATATTCAACTAAAAGGGTGAGAAAGCTAAAGGATTCAAGTGGCTCGTGAAAGACCTGCCTTATTCATTTTTCTAACATACTAGATCTTGTTACCTTTTTACTTTTATTTCATTGATTAAGCGGGTTTATCAACTAATATCATACCTCACGTTCTACACATCACTCAAGGCTCCCTAAGATTCAACTTTTATTTTTACGCATTGCTTATTAATCTTCCATATCCTTTACTTATTGTTTTCATGCATGCATACTAAGGTGTGTTGTGACACTGTTCAAAAACACACGACTTAATATAATTGACTTAAGAAAAAACATGCTCAAATAGGGACATTCACCATATTCTATGTCAATTCCCTATACTAAAACTTTTGAATTTTATGCTAAAACACGAAAAAAAGACGAGGATAACTCAAAGCTGATATGTCTCCCCACGACTCGAAAAGACTCAATATGGCAAATAAAATTTTAACTAACACATAAGTAAATAAGAAGAGAGTTAAAATACGTTACTCGTGTTATGCTTATGTATTGGTAGTGTAGGTATCTCGGGCTTATATGGATTGCTTTGTCTTTTGTTTCCCTAGGAAAATTCTTGTTCCTCATCTCCATGCTTTGTATCTTCCTTGTGTAATCCACGCATCCGTTCTTCTCATCATCTACACTAACCCATAACTTAAGATGCACCAAGTATGAATTTAAGCTTGAATTGTTGATGTTTCTTGAGGTTGTTGTATCAGAGGATATTTAGTGGTATATGGATAGAGGTTAACAAGTAAAAGGTAAGTAAATAAGTTTGCTTGTGGTGGAAAAAATCTTGAAAACTTGATGAGATTTGGTGTTTTGTAGTGTTATGGAATGGATTGATGAAGTTTATGTGTTTATGGAGGATGTGAAAGATATTTGATGTTGTCTTTTGTGTGTCGTTGAGGGTTTGATCAAGTTTCAAGGTGTTTTAAATGGAGTTCGGGATTGACATTCTCGTTTTGGTGAAGTTGGAGGGGCTATGATTAGGTTTTGTATAGTTAGAGACTCTAAGGACTCTCATATTTATCCTTTAGCCGCCAACGCACCGGTGGCCGATGAGATCACCATTTTGCCACTCTCTTCCTCATTGTTCCCAGACTGTGGCACTGATTGTCACATTTGTCGACTCGATGCCGCACAGGTAGGCCGCCCAAATGGCCGGCATGCTGCCCATAGTGTTGAAAGTTTCCGACTTGATACCGTGGGATGAACTGTCGCGGCCAATTGGCTCGTACCGGTATGCCGCTTAGAGAGCCGGGAAATTTGAAAAATATTGACTTTCACCGTGGAGAGTACCTTTGCAACCCTGTACAGAATACCAGTAATATCGGTCATGGGGCCAGTATGTTAGTGGGAGATGATATGCCTACAGAATTCTTCTCAACTTCATCCCAAACTCAGAATTTACCTACCTACACAATAAAAAAACACTAATCTTTCTCCCCTGTATCTCCAACACATTAAAATTATTAATATATACTACAAAATGAAAAATTACACTAGGAAAGCAGTAAACAGGGGATATCTCCTTAAGGACACTTTATTTAACGTCGTTCAAAGTTCGACGTGTTACCTCAGTTACTTCTTTTTGATATAACCTTCCCAGCAGTGAGTGGGGCTATCAACATATAGTAACTTGAGTTTTAAACTCTTCTTAGTTCTTACCTCGATCACGTTTTTTGAAACAACTCAAGTGACGAGGTATGGCCCTATCCAAGAACTTTTGTACTTGTGTGGTTTGTTTTCGGGTTGGGAGCTTTCCACGCTACCTCTTCTCCCACCCCAAACTCAGCTTTTGCTTTCTTTCTCACAGTATCTTGGGATATCAAAGAATTTGATTTCTCAGTCCCAGTTCAAATTGCCGAGACTCTTTGTCACTCCTTTTTATTTCCCAATACATAGAACGATTTGGATTTGTTTTCAATACAAAGGTCATAGTTCCTCGTTTACGTTTACTATAATGTGGCTTGTGGCTAGGAAGGGATGCCCAAGTATGAACAAGACGTTTTTATCTACATCATAGTCAAGAATAATAAAATCAGTTGGAATAACAAGATTACCTACTTGGATGAGCACGTCCACGATTACTCCCCACGGGATTGTTGTTGATTGATCCACAAATTGTAAGATAAGGGGTGTTGGTTTGGCGTCTCCAATACCAATGTTCTCGAACACACTTTTGGGCATGATATTCACACTCGCACCTAAACCACATGTCGCCTTTCCTTCAAATGTACCACCTATATTGATTGGGAGGGTTGGTGGTAACTTTTGCTGAACTTGCGTTGATATAACCTTGGTGAATGCCACCATCTGGACTCTATGAACATATTCTTATTGAAGAGTGTCTCCATGAAGAATCGTTAGTAGTTTCGCTTCTTCTCGATAGATTCGAGTAAAGGGGCGTTGATTTTTACTTGTTTTAACGTCTCTATACACTTCTTATACGCGTGATCACCCTTCTGATAAGAAATTTGTAATGTATATGGATGTGGAAATTGGTTGTGTACGGGATAGGGATGGAAATGGTTCGGGTTTTTGCAAAAATATTTAAAACCATAAGCTTTTATTTTATTAAAAACCATATCCTATAGGTTTTAACTATCGGTTACACATTTCAAAATCATATCCGCATTTGGTTTTGGGTTTTTAAACGGTTTTGCGGGTTTTAACCATAACCAAATGATAATTTAATAAATATATTAATTTTCATAAAATCAAACCACACATATTAGAAAAATGTCCAAGGTATATATAAAATACTATGTTGGTCTTTGATTAAGATTCATATTTGTATATTTAGTTGGTTAAATCTAGTATTTTCATTTTAGTTTTATAATTTTTATCTCTAATTTAACGTCGATTACTATAAGGTATGATAATAAACGGTTTTCAGTTATTCGGTTTTATTTTTATCTAAAACCATAACCTAATGGATTTAACCATCGGTTACACTTTTCAAAACCATAACCTAATTTTTTTAACCACGGTTATATAATTTGGATTTTAATCAGTTCGGTTATCATTGGTTTCGGTTTTTAACCATAACAATTCCATCCCTAGTAGGGATGGTGGTCCCGCTCTGCTCTTCTCTTGCACTATGGGTGTAACAATTACCTCTTCATGCTTTTCAACTTCATCTTTCTCAACCTCTTCAACCCAATACTTGACTATTACCTCGTCTAAGTTCGCATTATCTATGCTAAACTTGGTTGGACTGATCTCTCTCGGGACCTCCACTTCACTATATGTATATGGTGGTGATTCCTTATATCTTCAATGTGAAGGCTAATAACCTTACATGATTTGTGACCAACCTTATTCTCAACGTTGCGAATCATCTTAGCATTGGCATTTGTACCTTGGGTCAATTGAAAGGGTTGACTTTGTTGCATTTGTTCCATGGTTGTAGTGATCAGCATCAATCTTTGCTCTAAAAGTTGATTATGTTGTTGCATGTTCTGTACCAATGATGCAATGACACCGATCTTTGCCTCACTTTTGACCATGTTATCTGTTGAGATTCTGATAGGCGCTAGGTGGTACTAGCGCGGTCGACCACCTTTGAGTACCTAGATGTCTAGGCGGCCCATTAATCGGAAATTAGGCAATTTTTACGTAGGTGGTTTTTATAGTATTTTATATTAAATATATATACACACATTGATTTGAATAAAATTTACATCCTAATATACTTAAAGTAGATCAATTTAACATAAATAGTATATATATATATTTTACTCTAAATAATAAAAATTCATTATTAGTAAGCTAAAAATGACCAATTCAAGAAATCTAAACTTGAAATTTAGTAAATCCTACCGTCTTCTTTTTCTCACGCATTCAAACTCTAACCTAAGTAGTGTTTTCTTTATATTTTTCTTATGTATTGGGTTAGATTAGATTGATTTAGTTATTTATAGGCTAGCATGCTAGGTAGTATTCGTATTGGGAGACCCATTGATCTGATTATGTAGTTTATTAATTAGATTATGTGTAGACGAACCTTCGAGTCACCTTCGAGAGAAATTCTAGGCAGATCGTACTTTGGAACGCCTAGGCGGAGCACCTAGTCGGCTAGGCGACCTTGTTTTATAACACTGAAATTGACTAAGAGACTCTCAACTTGTTGGTACCCTCCTATGGATGTTATGGAAGCTCCTAAGAGCTTGATTCTCATTAGAAGCATTGTAGCCTGGTGGTTGAACGGCTTGATTTTCATAGGCTTTTCCATGCCGAAATAGATGTTGAGGTGGCGCTTGATAAAATCTTGAGGTCGAGGCTGATATGAATAGTTTTAAATAGCGACCCCACTTGGAATTGATCTTATGAGTTGATTACCTTGATGATAATTCTCAAAATTTCCTCGATTTCCCATGGAATAACCATGAGTTTCGTTTACGACCTTCACCTTAGAATTTTTTCCATGGACTCTTTTTTCAACAATTATAGTGAGTTGCTTCAACTAATATTGCAAGCTAGAAAACTTATCATCCAAATACGTATTAGTAGTAGGAGCTTGTGACTGTATCCAGCTCATGTCGGTTACAATAATCTTCTCCATACCACTCTTTGCTTCATTCGGACCCATGAAGACAAAACCACCATGACCAAGATCATCTTCTCTCAACATTGACTCTGAGTTAGGTCCTTTATATAACATGGATAGATGTAATGTTGGTGTGTATCTGTGTAGTGGACCCTTGCCAACTTCTTTTGAAATCTCGTCCATGTTTCGCCATCACTCTCACCGGCTTCTTGTAAGAAATTCATAAGCTCTATTTGGTCATTCAATCGCATGCTCATAGGATAGTATTGAATAATGAATCTTGCTTGAAGCTTTTCCTAATTGGATATTAGCTCGGGAGATTGATCATCTAACCAATTGCTTGTATTCCCGGTCAAGAAGAATTGAAACATATCGTTATACATTTGTTCTTGCGTGACACCCTCACTAACGTAGGCATCACAGATTTGCATGAATTTCTAAACAAAATAGACGGGATCTTGATGTGCAGCATTACTATAATTCCCATAACTCGAGAATTGTCTAAGTGTACCCTAATCCAGCTTGAATCACATGGCTTGAATAGCTGGAGGGTGAATCTTTGTGGGTTGCACGAGAAATGGGCCAGGAAGGCCTAACTTTATCCGTTGATTGTTTTTATTAGACTTCTAAAATTCTGATAAAGACAAAAAGAAAAGTGTAAAATAGAACAACTAAAACTAAAGAACTAAGTAAAAACACAAAACTAACGATGTAGTCCACAGCAGCGGCGCCAAAAACATGGCAAGGGAAACGGTGTGATAAAATAATGAATAAATAAAGATAAATAAACCATGCACACCTGAGAAAACTATGATAAACTCTCCATAAGTGAACGGATCATTTGCAAGTAATGTGTAAGTAAACAGATTTCGATCTTGGGGACCACGGAAGTAAGTTTATAACTAGTAATGTTACTAAGTGGACTCGAAAGAGTTGATAAAATAATACGCAAAGAAACTATAATATTTTTTTGAGTTTTCTGGACTCTAAACCATTAACTAATAATAAACTAAGACTTGAACTAAAAGGCATGAATATAAAATACATAAGAGAGAAACTATAAGAGTTTAGCTCAAGAACTAGCAAGTAATCCCCACTAGCCTTGTTCTACGTTTATTATATAAGGGAGAATTATGTGATATATAAGCAATAGTCAGTATTCTAAATTCCTCCTGACTTCCGTTAAAGTAGCTTAGGAAGCAACCTAAACATTACCAAGGGACTTGTAGAAGACTTTGGGCAATGATCGGTGGTTAAATTAAACACTATTTACCATCTAGTTAGGCAAGCCCGTCGGGATCACTATTGTACACTAGACGATTATGTGTTGTTTTCTATAATTGAATCCCCTGCCAGGGTGACAATCCAACTACTGATGGGGCAGCCCTATACTTGTGAAACAGAAAGTACTACAAACATATATCAAACAAAAAATACAGAGCTATCACGAACAATTAAATAAAATATAAATCCCACTTTCAAATAAAGCATAAAACAAGTGTAAGGGTTCATACCCATATGATATTTTCAAGCTAAATAGAATTACTTCATACTAAGGAAATAAAAACAAGAAATTATTAATATCATATTCATGTTAAAAAGAGAAACAAAATAATAATACTATACTAATTGCTTAAACTTGACAAAAGAAAGTGGAATGGCATGAGCAGATTCCCAGCTCCTTCTTCTCTTCTTCTCTCTTGTTCCAGGCGGCCTCTTGGTATTTTTATGATTAAGGAATGACCAAGGATGATTCTATTATGATATATATATATATATATATATATTATAATTTGGGACGAAATTAGGGATAAGTACTAAATATTAAAGTCTAAATCCAACTCAAACTTTTTTTCCTAAATTCATGGACTAGTTGGCTCATAAAGTTTGTAAAAATCATAACTTATTTGTTACAGATCAAAATCTAGTGATCTTGGTATCCATACGACCAAAATTTAAAGACCTTTCTACATATAAAAGGGCTACTTCAAATTCCTTGTCAATTTTCTGAAGTATTGAAAATACTACACATTTACAAATCTAGACAACTCAACTTTTACTTTCCAATGTACTCAAAGTTTTCTTTTTCAGCATGATTATGGTTTCGCTTGATTTCTTCACTTATTATCATCATCCTAAGGTGTATTAGCTACCAAATACCTAAGTGCTACACAAATAATACACAAATTATGTGCAAAAGCTCTGAAAATAGCAAAACACCTTAAACTAGATAAGAAAGTGTAAAACATAAATGAATGGGAAAAACCCTTCAATTAAGCACTAAATACCCCTAATATGATGTCTTGTGTCTATATTTTTGTATCACGTAAACAGAGACATCAGAAGGCAAGATGAGTAATCTTAACTTTCCCACACTTGGGGTGATATTTAAAACCTTGATGCGTATTTTTATTCAAAGACCTCAAAAAATATTCAAGATAAAGAATAAAGAGATAAGGTGAGAGACGACCACCTTGTATTAAGCCTTTCTCACCCTTGAAGAATCCATAACCCTCACAATTAATTCCTACTGAATAGTAAGTAGTAGTAACACAAACCACTATCCAATCCACATATCTTTTGGGGAAGTTTAATCCCTTAAGCACTTCATGTAGAAAATACTATGAAATTAAATCATTCACTTTACACAACTAAATTTTAATAGTGCACCTCGAAGAGCTACTATTATTGTTATACTCCCTCAACAACTCTTTCATAAGGTTAAACAGGCTTTTAACGACTTAAAATGATCACAATATTAGATTTATAAATAACGTTGCAACAAGAAATGGGTTGATAATCTTCAACCTTAATTGGATAATCCTTTTTCAAGATAAGAGCAATAATAGTGGCATTGAGTTGTTTAAGTAAAAAACCGGAAATGAAAAACTCACATACTGCTTGTACAACTTCTTCTCCAACGAGGTCTCAAGATTTCTTATGTGAGAGTGAAGAATAACCATCGGAACCGGGAGTTTTATCATTTGCAATACAAAAAATTGCCTCATTTAGCTCTTAATCAGAAACATATTTACACATATCCAGACCTTGTTCTTGCAATATAACCTTACCCCAATCGAATACTTCATGATAAAAAATACAAGCAGTACTCTTGAAAACCAACAACACGTTAAAATCATCGATAAAAGCTTCATGAACTTGAGGACTTGATGTAGTAAATTCCCCATTCGGGCATCGAAATATTGGCAATAAATCTTTGTCTTTGTTTACTCTTCATGATTCCATGAAAAAGTTTAGTACATCTATCACTCTTGAGATTGTAATCGGGCTTAGCTTTTTGTTGAAGAAAACTAAACTCAGCCTTTTCAAGAGACCTCGTCTTATTACACATTCCAACTATATCGTCAAAATTAATAATATTACCCAAGTTTTGTTGGAAACTAACCTCGTCTACTTCAAGTTAATCACTTTCCTTCCTAGATCGTTTGGATATATGCTAATAATATTCCTTATTAATATTTCTCAAGTCAAATTTCAAGGCCTAGAGTTTTTGGTGTAAAATATATTGTTTCTTTCCAGGAATTTGACTTCTGTTCTATCCATTTTCCATGACTTGATTGTACTCCTTATGCTTTACCCACATGTTAATGAATCTAAAAGGTGTAACTCTCTTAACATGTTAAAGAAATAATTATACAATACGAGGCAAGTAATCGAAAACAATATATTTTGGGTAAGAATTATGCATGAACATAATGATCTGAAGCTTCAAGCACACGATTACCCAAAACACGATCTACACGACTAAGAACGTGATTGTTATCCTGAGTGAAAAATTGTCTCGATTGTTGCATATCTTCCAACCCAAGGAGTTTTTGAAAGGCATATTACTTTTTGTTAGTATGTTTTACCTTCTTCTTTTTCTTTAGAAAAGTGATTTTATTCTTAACAACAAACATAACACGAAATAATAATTATTAGAATTGACTAAAAACAAACAAACAGACAAATCATTAATAACAACATAACATAACAACCAAAGAAACAGAGGATATATTTCTTGTCGTTTGTAACTATCCAAGTAATAAAGTCATGCAGATGACTCCGCCATCGTTGAGAAGCCAATAGAGATTAAAAAAATCTCAAAACCGAGCGAAGGATCCTAATAATGATTAACAAACAACAACCATGCCATGCAACATTGAATAACACCGCAATTCCTCCAAGTTACTCAAAAACCTAGTGGATTAGGACCATGTAGAACTCAAATATTAGAAATATACTCAAATAACACAAACTTTTAAATAAAGTACCACCGACACATTTCGCCGCCTAAAAACACCATAAAACTAAAGGGACCACAAATCTAAGTATATACCAAACCTAGTGGGACAAAAGTCAAGACTAGAATTTAATATGGATCGATTTACGACCAACAAATCTGATCTTAAAACCAACAATGGAATCTTTGAATATCACATATTGTTAACGAAGGATTTATAAATAAGTTTTAATAGAGAAGTTATGGAAAAGAAGGTAGAAGAAAAGAGAAGTGCTTAGCAACCAAGAAGAAATTGTTTTACTAATTTACCTCTACATTAACAAAAATGAAATTAATGATTGATAAAGAAGTTTTAATAGAGAAGTTTCGAAAAAAGGTAGAAAAAGAGAGAAGTGCTTAGCAGCCAACAAGAAAATGTTTTACCGATTTACCTTTACACTAACGAAAATTGAAAATAATTAATGATACGTAAATAATCAACGGGAAACACGCTTCAACTTTAACAAAATTTCTCTCATCCATTTCCTACTAAAAAGGAATAAATATCATTTTGTTGTGATTTCTAATTCAACTAAGAGTCCGAATTATTAAAAGGAGGTAGACAAGGCATTATATGAGATTTATATTTCAGTAGAAAGAATCATATTTTAAATTTGGTTGGAGATTTCATTGTAGATATAGGCATAAGAAGGGGTTTTCCAATAATTCTACTAGTTTTAAGTAAATAAACAAAACACGTTTGAAAATAGCAAAAAATAATTATTCAGACAAATTGTAATTCTTCAGTATTGTCATCATGTATTTTGAAATCTAAAAACAAAACAACAATGTGTTATGTAATAAACACAACCAAAAGAGAAAATAATAAAAAAATCAACAAAATATCACTCTTAAAGTATGAAAATACCTTTTCAAATCATTTCGTTTGTAATATAAAAAAATTCATTGATTTAGAAAAATTTCACAAATAAAAAAAGTATAATAATGTCAATTGTATAATTTGAAATCTAAACACAAAATTACAAAAATTACAAAATTAAGAGAAAGAATATTTTTATAAACTAATATAATACATATTAGAAGTACAAAAAATAATTTTTAAAAATTAAAAAATAAAACTACAGAAAAATTATCACAAATGATAAAATTCTAAGTAACATCATATAATTTGAAACCTAAACACAAATTTACAACATTAAAAAAATATCATGTATTGACATAATTAACTTATTAATTATGTTATAAATAGATTATAAGGGCAAACTTGAAATATCCCATATTTATTATATAAAGTAAGGTCTTTTTACGTGTAAGATGAAAATTGATGTGGTGAGATGTCATTGAGAAGAAAATGGTGATCTAATTTGTCATTTTCTATTTCTTTCCTTTTTTTTTTATCTAAATTACATTTAATTTCTACTATTTATCAAAATTTCAATTATCTAAAATTGCACTATGATCCTTACAATTTTTCTAAAATTGTAATTTAGATCCACATAAAGTTAGTAACTACTCAGACTAACCCCTGACTCAGCCTGAAAACAGACGGATCAATCTAGTTTAATATGGTTCTTACCGGTTTTTGAATAGTTACCAGTAGGTTCATTTTTTGTATAAATATCAAAATCTAACATATAAAGTATAAAAAATCCATCAATAGAATCACAGACAAATTTACCAAAGAAGATAAGTTAAAAAAAGGAGATTTACAAGAAGTGTTGAACCTGTCAAAGATAGAAGAAAGCTTACCTGGTGTATCTTCAGTGCGTAGCCGATGTGAATCTATTTATGTATCCAGCAATACCTGAAATCAAACACTAAGTCAAGACCATATGGAGTGTTTTTGTGGATGGCACTCCGACACTCAAATCAATAAAAAAACTGAGGGTATTCTTATAACTTTAGAGAGAGATATGGAGGTTACAATTGTACTTATGAATAGTAATTTATAGTAAAGGGTTTTTAGCCTAAATGCTTATTTTGATTGTTGATCAGTGACAACCCATGTATCTTGAACATGTCGGATCTTACAATAAAACCGAGATTGGTAGTACTCCTTGCAGGTTCAAGGAAATATGAATATAATGGAGTAGAAGGAGATAATAGAAGAGATTTTATAGCCAATGAAGATTGTGAAAATGAAGATAAGGATGCTTGGAGTTAAATAGCTCGAAGATATAGGAGATGATTGCTAATATTAAAGAGTTTAAAGAAGATATGGATGTTTGGGCATTGAAGAAGAAGAAGAAGAGTTCTTGGATGGAAAAAGATTGGAGAGCTATGAAGAAGAGGTTTCTAAGAATATAAATTAGAGCTTGAAGATGAAGAAGAAGATACATGAATTAGAGCTGACAGACCTCCAAATGAGTAATTAGGTGAATGCCTAATTCCATTAGAGAACAAAGCTGAGTCATAGCTAAAACTAGACCTCCAACCCAAAGACTAGGTAGAATGTCTAAACCCATTGTAATTTTGAGTTGAGAAGAATTGAAGATCAATCCTCTGATACGCAGAGTAGGTGGAATACCTAAATCTAGTAGAGATTGAAGTTAAGAAGAAGCGTATTACGGACCTTCGAAGCTAGAATTGGGGTGGTATGTCTAAACCTATAAGAGAAAGAGTTGATCTTAAGAAGACCAAATAGTTAAGTAGAAAAAAGACTGGATGCATGATACACTTTGTTTTCCATCTCAAAGATTCTACAGAGAATGCATGTCCGGACTTTGAGATAGGATATCTGAACAGCCTATGGATTACAACTAGAAAGGATACTACAAGAGTCATTAGTGTACTATATACCAAGTATTTGTTTGAACCATGCAAGTATACGTCCGACCTAGTAGACGCGGACCTTCAAAGATTCGAAAAGCATCGAACCAGATAGCAAAAGGTGGCCGAATACGTCAGGGGAAATCTGCTTATATATATGGGTATTGTGTGATAGGATTAAGTGACTCTTTCTCTCTACACATTAAAAGCTTTTTAAAAGCTACATTTAGGAGAGTCCCAAAGCAATATTCTTCACATATTGCTTTGTATATAACTAGTACACACATATGTTTTGTAATAAACTCATTTAAGAGTTTAGTGGCTAGGTTAGGTAGATTAGGGGTTAATCATAAAATCTAAAATTTGTTTGTTGTATACTGAAGATGGTGTTATTTGTAGAGAAGAAAAGGTTGAAAAATACATAGTATCGGAGAAACACTTAGCTAGAAGTCTTCACAAAGTATGACGTGGTAGATCGAGGTAGATCGAGGTAGAGATTTTCCAATAGTCATCGTGCCGGCAATATGTAATATAAGGCTTCACGAGCTTGTGAAATGTTGTATTGGGAGGGGAGACTACCCACTTGATTTCCTAGTGTTTGCGACAACACTAGTGTGGTCTTTTGAATGAGATTTTGAAGAGGGTAAAAAGGTTCGGGTTGGTAAAAATTAAGTCTTGTTTGGTAAGACGGAATTTGACAAAGAAAAGAGAGTGGTCTTACCTTTAAGAGACACAAGGATTTATAGTGAAGGATTTTAAATCCTAAGGATTATCATACCTTAGGTAATGGGAGAGGAATTGAACCACCATAAATCTTGTTCTTATCTCTCTCCATTAACTCTTTACTTTTTGCATGCCTATAGCTTAATCTTTGCCCTTATATTTCACATATTGTTGGCTTAGAATCTTGTATAATATGTGCTTGTCAAATTGTCACACTTTATTCTTGAATAATGTTTATCATATAAAAAATACACATAAATTTCGATGAGTTATTATACATATATATTTTATTAATAGGTATTATTAGAGTATACTTATTTAAAGTCCATAAACATTGGATATTCAGGTAAAATCAAGTGTATTGATTTTGAGTTACACCTTATAGTTCTGCATTATCATATTCACCCACCTCTAAGACACAATGTTGGGTTTTAAATTAGTATCAAAGCTTAACTCTAATATTGATTTTGTTTAATCAAATCTAGTTATTATGACGTGGAATCTAAAAAAATCAGAAGGAAAAAGTGCTACTAGTCCTTCATTGCTTGTAGGTACAATTCTATCCTTTGAAGAAGGATTATAGTTGATATTCAAAGATCACTCAAAGAACATTGTCAAAAAAATGAAGATGATTCGCATACACGAATAAGTTAATACTCACTCGATTCACAATAATGGATTGCATCGGATAGTTACTCAATACGAGGAGGAGAAGAAGAAGAAGAAGAAGAAGAAGAAGAAGAAAGAAGAAGAAGAAGAAGAAGAAGAAGAAGAAGAAGAAGAAGAAGGTCATGCCATCCATAATATCCATGAGATATCTTCTAACTCTTTCTATATTTAAAAAAATAGGAAGACCTTCAAAATACTTTCGATTTACTAATAAAAAATCTACTTTTTTCCTTAAGAAGAAAAATAATATTTCCAAGAGATTGAAAGAGGAATAAAGAAGGCGTCAAGAATTAATGTATTTTTAAAGTCAAGCTAAAATCTTTGATATAATCATTTTTTTTAAAATAAAAAATATATCTCAATATAAAATACCTCATTGAAAAAGAAGATTAAGGATGTTAAGATCATCATCTCAAAATTAAAAGAAGGTCAAAATAGTTTGAATTCCGGTTTGAGTATTGAAATAATGTCATTTGGAAAAGATGGAGTTGGATATGAGAAGCTCTTTGACCTCCAAAATCGTTGAAGCATTAATATGTACTCAGAATTGGCTAAGAGATACTTTTCCTATTAATCAGACTACTTCAAAACTACTTGTGGAAGACTTGGAAGCCTAATTAGGTAATTATCTTTCTTCTATTTTCATTATATTAATCAATAAGTTTACATTTACTAACTTCAGTTGTCTTTTGTGTATGTAAGGTATTTTGTCTTGGATGAGTTGAGTAGGAGTGAGACTCCATAGTCCACTATAACTTCAGTGCTTAGCCAATCCCCCGAACAAAGGTATAAGTAAGATGGTTTAATTTTATTACTTACATTTCAATTTACCTAAACTATTTGACTAAGGTTTGCAACACATATGTTATTCCCATGATGCAAGTAAGATTTAATGCATATGTGGTTTAGTGTTGTATTTGTGCCTATGCGTTTGGTATATATTGACCTGAGAAAGTATATATTTATGAGTAGGCATCATTCATCTAAACTCTTGGTTATTAAAAATTGTAGGTTTTAAAGTTAAGCCCCTGGTGCCTTGTCGATTGTCCCTATAAGTTATATGTCAATGAAGATAACCAATCTGAGGCCAATAATTCATAGTCAGTGATGATAAATATAGTGCATAATCTAAAATTTACAGTATTCTCATCTTAATTTTCTAAGGGTATTATTATAATTTCAATTTATACATAAGTGGAAGTTATATCAATTAGGTATTTGTTACTGAACAAAAGAGTTCTCTATTCTTTATTATGATCCTCCAGTAAAAGAAGAAGCTTAATGTGATCAATCAATTTTTTGGAGCAAGGCAAGCAACGTACTGTAATGTTTAGGCCTGAGGAAAATTAAAAATTAAACCTGAATGTTAGTCTTAGCCTGGTAGAAAACCAACCTAAAATAAGGTTATTTGAAATAATCTTACTTCATGGGCCGGACCAAAGAAGAAGAAACACCAACCAGTTAAACCATGGGTAGGGTTAAAATTTTGATCCTAAAGTTTGGATTTACCCGCACAACCCGACCCTATATTTTTAACTAATATTCATTATTATTTACTCTAAATACTTCGATGTAGGAGAGGTAAATTTAATTGTTTAGCTATTTTCCCAATTAATTTACACAAATGCGCACAAACTCCCGCCCAATATTCTACATCGAATTTTAAGGAAAAAATTGAAAGACCTGCCTATAAATACGAGGCCTTCTTCTCCCTTCCAATTTAGCCCCTAAATTGTGGTTATAGGTATTTTGGTTGATTTAGTAGTTTTTTTTTATCTTTTGGTTAATGATAATTATAATTATTATTTGACCTTCTAAATTTTATTTTTTATATACTTGTATAATAATAACTATTTGACACTCTAAGTATTTTTTTTATTTATTAGGTTAATGATAATTATTATTTGACCCTCTAAATTTATGTTCTTTTATGTTTTACCATCATTAGTTGATTTAAGTTTTTTTTATATTTGACCTTTTACGACGTGAATATTTTAGTTAAATATTTTTTTAACCCGGGTCAAATATGATTTTAACCCGTGTTGTTCAACCCGATCGGGTTAACAAAATATAAATAGGGTTATAATTCTAAAAAATAAACCCAAACACGTATCATTCAGTTGGGAAATAACCCTAACCCGGGGTTAACCTGGTGTATGCTCTACCCTAGTATTATGGAATGTTTAAGTATTTGGTATTGTAAAGTTTGTAATATCAAACTACACTTTTGAAAATGTAATCTAATGTAACTGTAAACAAGAGATTACAAGGTTCCCGTTGCATTATGAGTTTAGTTTAGTTTTGAAAATGATTAGTAACCTTTGGAAATTTACTATCAAACTATATTTTGTATTGAGTTTAATTTGTAACGTTTGTGTTAATCTTTCAATTGTTGACTAGATTTGACTTAATTCGACCAATCTAAATCTGCCTCGTTGGTGGGTCCTTGTGTGTTATAAAATAATAAAATAAAAGCAAAGGAGTAAAGGATCCACAGACCGCAAGTGTACGGGTCGTACCAAGTAATAGATAAGTAAATACGGGATTATCGTCTCCACAGGGATTTAAGAAGTTATTCTAACTTCGTGTTCAAGATCAGAATAGATAGTTCTAATCGGTTTAAAAAGATAAATAGCAAAGGAGTTTGTTTTCTAATTAACTAAATAATAAATTAGACAATGAAATAAACAATTAATAATTATGCAAGAAAGATAGGGATATGCAAGTATGAATCTATCCTATTGAATCTATGATTACTAAGAATAAGGGTGAATGGGAAATTTCACAATAGTCGGGAATCTACTATCTCCTAGCCCCCGTCAGGGTGGACCTAGAAGCTATCCTAAAGTACTATAAACCCCTGTATGGGCGAATATGCCTCTTTGGATGAATACTATTTTACCTCTTTGGCTACGTGGTTAGTCAAGCCTGTCGGTCAAATAACGGATACCACGCGTCTATATTCTAGTTCTGTAATTAAACCCCCCCTGTCGGATGATCCATACGCCACTATATGGAATAACCTAATTACTAAAATCTATTTCTAATTAGCTAGGTCAGAAATAGTGAACAAGCACAAGAATATATTCAATGGAAATTAAGAACCAATTCAATTAAATACTAAAATCCCAGATTCAAATTAAAACAGAAAAACAATAATCAATGGTTCATATAATTACAATCCTAAAGAGACATTATGCCTAAATAAACTTCTTAGATAAATAGCTTAGAAATACCTCATAGACAAAATAGATCTAATACTAAATTACCCAAAGAATAGAGATGGAGAAGTGTTGAATTGATGTAGTTAAACTCTAGCTCTTGCTTCTTCCTCCTCTAGATCCTCTTGATTGCTTCTAGGATGAATTATTTGAGTATATTAAGTTTATGCAGCCAAGGGATGATTTTCTAAGGTTTAGAGCTGGTATTTATAGGTGCTAGCAAGCCCTAGGTCGAATTACTTGGAGTGGAAGACAAGCCAAGGACTCTTTAATTCGTAACCCTAAACTCTGGGAAAGGTAAGATTCTGCTGCTGATTTGATTTGGTCATATCTTTTTCAATACTTATCCGTTTGAGGAGTTCCAATATATGAAACTACTTGTCTCGGAAAGAGCTTTCCATTGGTGCAGACCACTCGTCCAGATTCCTAGCCAATCTTTAGTTATGGAATTATCTTTAAAACGTGGCTGGAATTTCAGATTCATAAGCCAGTTTTTCCTTTTCCTAATTGAACTCTACTTCCTTCTATCTCCAGATTTCTTCAAGATCTTCTTTCCTTATCTCCTTAGAATTGATTTAGCATCTAATTTATTTCCATATTATCTCTAAAGCTTCACATTAAATAAATAATTAAACCGCATATGCTTTATAAAATAATAAATCAATAAATCAAGACTAGAAATAAGAAAGTGCAGTTTAAATTCAGGAAACTCGACTAAACACACTAGAAATATTCTAAGACTTTAATTCTCACTTCTCCTCCTTGGATTGGTTTCTCATGAAATTCATAAACCTACTAACTTTGCACTAAAAATAAGTAAATTAACGCATAAAAGCTCTATAAATGCAAATAGTCTAATTCCAAGGGGAGAAAGTGTAATAGTGCAATTTAAGCACAAAAGTCAATATAAAAAGACCATTTTCATCCTAAAATGATGTCTCCTAAGGGCTTATATTTAGACCAAAAAGGGAGACATCAAGACCCCCAACTCAAACTTGTATCGTCCCGATACAATAAAAAAATAAAAACATAGGGAAGTCTCGAAAATATCAGCTATATCAATGAAGCACAGGGGAGAAGAAGATAGCAGAATATATAGAATAAACTCAAAGCAACTACTTAGAGAATTCCATGCAATAATATTTACGAACTACATACCTGCACACTTGTCATATCTACAATCAACACGGCTTGAATTCAAGATTGGATTAGCTTCGCAATGTAAGAAGGAGAGGATCTTTACTCAGTTCACCAAGGAGGCTATAGATTGTTCACTGAACTTCCCTAGTATCTAATGATCCACTTAACTAATCTCTAATGGCTCAATTACTTCTAGATTACATAGCAAAGAATCATAAGGTCTTTAGGGTTGTAATGTTGGCTTAGGGACGGTATGATAAGTATATTTGGATAATTTAGAGTGAGCTTTTGGCTCTCTCCTCACTAGCCATCAACGAATCGCCCTAGAGCTTGAGTTACTCTCGTAAAACGTTCTCACTCAACCCAATGAATTCCTTGATGCACAAATTAGCATCCCCAATAACCCAATTAAAGCAATAAAGATGTTCACATAAAAATTCCTCTTTGCCGGTCCAAATATATATATTCTTTTCATATCAATTTTTTTCTTTTGTATAGCTATGACTCTCTTTTTGATGTTGAGATATCACGCTATTTTTCATAAATTATGCCTTTTCATAACTTCAGCTTTTTAGCTTCTTTTTCATTTACTATTACCCCGGCAAAGGGTTACAATATAAACCTGTGAATCATCATCAATTATAGAACAGAGCACACTTAATAAGCTCAAAAATCCCATCCCAGTAATATTTCCCATAATGGTGGACCCACCACCCCAAACTCAAGCTCTAAAACAATTGTCTATGCATCGCGATTCGAGTGCGGGTCATATGGAAATGCCTAATAAACTAAAGGGATATGGCTTATAATGTGGCTAATAAAAAAGGCTTTAGAAAGGCTAGAAGGGGCTGAGAAGGATATATAAAAATAAAATGGACAGCAAGCTAAAAGGCAACAAGGGGCTTATGATAGAACTGCCTTAATCACTTTCTAAACTATGTAATTTCGTCATTCTCTTACCTTTAGCACGTTCATTAAATGGGTTCATCAAATAGATTAGATCTCACGGCCTACACACCACTCATGGCTCCCTGAGATTGAACATACTTTCTATCGCATTGCTAACTAATCTTTTCTTTACTATCAATGTGTGTTTTCCTGCAAATACTCAAAGCATACAAAATAAAGCAGCTCATAAACATACTACTTTCTATCATAAACTTACTAAGCTTATGCTTTCAAGCTATTAAACACATTCTACATCTAATCCATCTCTTAAAAATTTCAAAATTTTCAAATTTCTCTAAAAAAAACACAATAAATCACATAAAAATGGAGATGAGGGACAACGAATCCCCACCCCCAACTCAAAAATGAGTCGTGTCCCCACGACTCGAAAAGACCCAATAAAATAAAAATAGCAAATAGTGCATATAGAGAAAATGGTAAGGAAGGAAGAAAACATACTATTCGAGGCAATTGCCTCGCGTGCTTAATACCCAAGATAGGGTGCAGTGATTTCCTTGTATGTAAACTTCATGTATCACCAATTTCGCTATCCCTTACATCCTCTTGTGCTCAATCCCAATAAATCACACTCTAGATATCTCTTGTTTCTTATCTTCTACGAATTTGTTCTCGAATATTCTCTCACGTGAAGGTGTTCATCTAGGAATATTTTGTTGTGGCAACAGCTACTAGCGTCCCAGAAGCTTTGCTCTTCTTTGGTCAAAAAGGATGCTCGATTTGTAGAGGTTGTGGTGTCTTCCTTATGAAATTTGAAACCTTTTTGCTCTTTGAATTTACCACAGCTAGCTTTCCTCTATCTCTTGATCCTATTTACCTTGTATTTTATTCCCAAACTAGTACCCATCTCAATTGATTTTTTTCTAGAACTCACCCAATACCTTGCATCGATACTTCATCTCCCTTACACTTGATAAAATCTCTATCATCTCCTTATCATCTCTTTTGACCCCCAACTCAAAGCCTTGAACACTCTTGAAATTTGTAACTTTGATAATAGGTGGAACAAGCTTTATTGGATTAGGAAAGGTCTTAGGATGACAATTCTCCATGTGGGTATGATTGAATCAAGCTTTGATGATATGGGTTTAAGGAATTTTGGATGAATTTTGAAAATTTAGGCTCTTGATTCTTGGATTCTAGATGTTTTGATATGATTTGGATGGTTGAATCTTCTTTGTAATGATGTAGGGAAGGATTTAGATTTGAATTTATGGTGATTTGGTTGTGTCTTGATGTTAGGTGAAGGTTTGTTGAAGCTTTAATGGAGTTGGGAGAGGTTTGGGGAGGAAAAAGAGGCTTGAGGATTGAGAAATTCGGAATAATACCTAATCTCCTCCTTTTATATGCTCAAAACGCAACCTTTTCTCTCTCCAGTCGGCTACCTGCGGTACACCGCGGCTAGGGTCCGGTATACCGCACCTATCAGTGTTCAAAATTTTCTTCGTCATAAAACACGTGGTAGCAACCCGTGGCACGGGTTTTCTTCGTGCTGTGCATGGCGCGGTATAGGGTCCGGTATACCGGACCCATCGGCTTGATTTTTTTCTTCTCTGCATAAAACACGTGGCTGCTACCGTGGCACGGGTTTCTTCACCCGCGGTATACCGCGGCTGCGGTCCGGTATACCGCGCCCCTGCTTCTGTTTTTCCGAAAAAAATTTGTTTGCCTTCCCTAACTCGATTTCTCCAATACCTAAGCACCAAAAACACTAATACCTTCCTCAATAATGTACTATCAACTAAAAAAATGCGTAACTAAATAATATACACTAAAAAAAAAACTAACCTAATAAAGCAAATTAAAGCTTGGGGTGTCTCCCAAGAGCACTTTTATTTAACGTCATTTAAAGTTTGACGGGTTACCTCCATTATCCCTTGAGTATGTAACCTCCCCAGCAGTGGGTAAGGCTGTGTATGTCTACAATTCGCGTCCTTTGACCTCTCGAAGGTTGTATCTCTATTAATTTTGGTGTCACTACTCGAGTAACAACAAATGGTCCCATCCACTCATTTTTAAAACCTCGTGGTCTATTCTCTTGTTTGGAGGCCTTCCAAGCAACCGTGGTCTGACCCCAAACTCATTTTTAGCTTTCTCCTTCACGGGTTCATGGTGGTGGTCCTTCTCTTTAACCTCTTTAGATACTTCTGGAACAATGGGAAACTCAAGTGGCTCCTCCTCTAGAATTTTGTCTAAAACAAGGGATGTTTCAGAACTTGCTTTTGTTATGAGGGCCACGTCTTCAACCTCGATCTCTACACTCGCATTCTCCTTTGTTTCCGGAATATCTTCTGTGACTACTTGTTGCGGTGTGAGTTCTTTTGTATTACTTCCAAGCATTTGGGTGTAGGTTTTGTCTTTACACACCTCTACAAATGCTTTATCAATGTTACCGTTTGAATGATTCGTCGTTATTGGATTGGGAGGTGACATCAATGGAGTACTAGGTGGTGAATCCATCCTAGTATCTTCTTCTTCTATCTCTTTTCTAACCAAGACCTCAATATTTACTTTCTCTAAACGCGGCTTGGCTGGGTTTTCCATGGATGTAATCGTCCCTTCACAAGGTTTGAATTCAATTTCGACTCCATTACCAACAATTGACTCATCTATGCTTAGCGTGGTTGACTCTTCTATTGTTGGAATCTCTAGTTCACTAGGTGCAACTTGTGGTGATTCCACTTCCTCCTCTTCTTGAAGGCTAAACTCTGTAGCTACATCGAACCAAACATCGCTATCAATTTGAATGGCCTCATCATCAAAATTTGCACCTTGGCCAGTTTGCATATATGGTACTTGTTGTAATTGCTCAATTTTTTCTGTGAGTTGCGTCAATCGTTGCTCCATTAATTGATGGCTTTGTTGCATGACTTGCACTAATGATATTATAGCATCGATTTTGGCATTACTCTTTATTATATTATATGTTGTGGCCTTGATGAAACAATTGAGGGAGTCCTCCAACTTCCTGATCCTATTATAATGATCTGTCAAGCTTCCGCGTGTTAGATCCATGAATTGTTGTACTGGTATATAACAGGTCTGTATTGGAACTTGCTCTTGATAGGGGAAAACCTCCATACCTAAAGAAAAACCTGAAAAGAGACTAAAACAAAACAAACGTAAAACTGAAAACAACTAAAACTACCAACCTAACTTAAACTCAAAATAAAATAACCGCTTTAAATCCCCGGCAGCGGCGCCAAAAATTTGGTGGGTCCTTGTGTGTTATAATATAATGAAATAAAGGCAAAGGAGTAACGGATCCACAGACCGCAAGTGTACGGGTCGTACCAAGTAATAGATAAGTAAATACGGGATTATCGTCTCCACAGGGATTTAAGAAGTTATTCTAACTTCGTGTTCAAGATCAGAATAGATAGTTCTAATCGTTTTAAAAAGATAAATAGCAAAGGAGTTTGTTTTCTAATTAACTAAATAATAAATTAGACAATAAAATAAACAATTAATAATTATGCAAGAAAGATAGGGATATGCAAGTATGAATCTATCCTATTGAATCTATGATTACTAAGAATAAGGGTGAATGGGAAATTTCACAATAGTCGGGAATCTACTATCTCCTAGCCCCCGTCAGGGTGGACCTAGAAGCTATCCTAAAGTACTATAAACCCATGTATGGGCGAATATGCCTATTTGGATGAATACTATTTTACCTCTTGGCTACGTGGTTAGTCAAGTCTGTCGGTCAAATAACGGATACCACACGTCTATATTCTAGTTCTGTAATTAAACCCCCCTGTCGGATGATCCATACGCCACTATATGGAATAGCCTAATTACTAAAACCTATTTCTAATTAGCTAGGTCAGAAATAGTGAACAAGCACAAGAATATATTCAATGGAAATTAAGAACCAATTCAATTAAATACTAAAATCCCAGATTCAAATTAAAACAGAAAAACAATAATCAATGGTTCATATAATTACAATCCTAAAGAGAAATTATGCATAAATAAACTTCTTAGATAAATAGCTTAGAAATACCTCATAGACAAAATAAATCTAATACTAAATTACCCAAAGAATAGAGATGGAGAAGTGTTGAATTGATGTAGTTAAGCTCTAGCTCTTGCTTCTTCCTCCTCTAGATCCTCTTGATTGCTTCTAGGATGAATTATTTGAGTATATTAAGCTTATGCAGCCAAGGGATGATTTTCTAAGGTTTAGAGCTGGTATTTATAGGTGCTAGCAAGCCCTAGGTCGAATTACTTGGAGTGGAAGACAAGTCAAGGACTCTTTAATTCGTAACCCTAAACTCTGGGAAAGGTAAGATTCTGCTGCTGATTTGATTTGGTCATATCTTTTTCAATACTTATCCGTTTGAGGAGTTCCAATATATGAAACTACTTGTCTCGGAAAGAGCTTTCCATTGGTGCAGACCACTCGTCCAGATTCCTAGCCAATCTTTAGTTATGGAATTATCTTTAAAACGTGGCTGGAATTTCAGATTCATAAGGCAGCTTTTCCTTTTCCTAATTGAACTCTACTTCCTTCTATCTCCAGATTTCTTCAAGATCTTCTTTCCTTATCTCCTTAGAATTGATTTAGCATCTAATTTATTTCCATATTATCTCTAAAGCTTCACATTAAATAAATAATTAAACCGCATATGCTTTATAAAATAATAAATCAATAAATCAAGACTAGAAATAAGAAAGTGCAATTTAAATTCAGGAAACTTGACTAAACACACTAGAAATATTCTAATACTTTAATTCTCACTTCTCCTCCTTGGATTGGTTTCTCATGAAATTCATAAACCTACTAACTTTGCACTAAAAATAAGTAAATTAACGCATAAAAGCTCTATAAATGCAAATAGTCTAATTCCAAGGGGAGAAAGTGTAATATTACAATTTAAGCACAAAAGTCAATATAAAAAGACCATTTTCATCCTAAAATGATGTCTCCTAAGGGCTTATATTTAGACCAAAAAGGGAGACATCACTCGTACACACATTAATTGAAACCAAACCCACTACAAAGAAACCGACAAAAGCCAAACTCATCAAAAATTTACTTGGGGGTTAGGTTTATAGGGTTCAATAAATCTCAAACCGACAATATAGGTTGGGTGACTCCAATACCCCTACGGGTCGGTTAACTGACTCATGCGCACCACCATCCAAAGTGTACTCAAGTGGTTAAAGAAAAATAAGGTGAGAGTGGATTGGAAGATAAAAACATGAAAGATTGCATTCACGATGATTATGTATATCATTTGGCAAGTTTGGAGCAAACTTAGTATGGAGGGTGTGCTCCCTAATTTGGAGAGTATAGTATAAAGACATTAAGATTCGTTTCGTGTTTATCGTTGTTTTTTGTACGTTGTATCCTTATCGTATTTTTCCAGGAGATAGTACACTTTTGTTTCTTTCCACCTAAATTTAATGTATATAAGTTTTTGTGAGGAAAAAATAGTTTTAACTTTTTTTTAGTTCATTGTTAGCAATTAGTTAGAGTAGTTTTCGGCCGAGTCAAATCAACAATGATATAAATATTATGATTCTCGCATCGTTTTTTATTATTTTTATTTACCCGATTGTAAATTGCTCAAAAACCAATTAAAGTTAGTATTTGATTATTTTTACTGAAAAGGTAAAGTAAATTTAACAACAATTAAAAGTTGGTACTTCAGTTGATATATGTCATGCTCAAAATTGTCACAGGTAGAGAAATTACTCCATCAATCTCTTTATTCAGCATTTCTTATTATGAAGTTCTTTTGTTTAGCGGATGCTTCCTTTAATAATAACTACTACTAATGACAGTTGCAACCCTCTTTCTTGAGTGACTAATCAATTGACAGGTCGCCCATCAATCCCATCAAGTTCGATGCTGGCTGATTATTAGTGAATGGAATATATGAATATGAACATCCAGACACAAGGGCTCTTTACATTAATTTATTTATTACTAAGGGTTTTGAGAAGGTAGTTAGGCTAACTTTAATAGGTATCCAATTGTATCTATAGGATAGAATATGAAAAAATTGAACTTTAATAGACTTTTTATGAAGAATGTATAAATTGAGGCTTAATTAACACTAAAATTATTTTTTAAAATTTAGTTAGAAAATAGTTCTAACTAAAGCTTGGTTTCAATTTTTAGTTGGATTTTTTCCAATGTTACTCTTTTCTTTTTTTTTTTCTTCAGAAATTCGTTTTTTAATATTTCTGTTATTTACATTTTAGCGAATGGGTCCGTACCTATAGGTACAGACCTATATTGAGTTTTCGTTTTTTAAACTTGTGTGAATTTTTTTTATAAAGTTCAAATACACTAAGGGTTGTACCATATTCCATTTTTTTTGTATATATCCATACTTAATAAGTCAAAATGTGTCCATTATACACTAGGGGCTGTACTCTAGGGTATGAATAATTTTATGAATAATCTTTTATGTCCCTGTCCAAGTGTATATCCATATCAAATTCATATCAAACTAAGTCAAAAATTGTACCCCTAGGTCTGTACCCAAACCCAATTTATTCACTTCACACACAAGGCCCAACTACACCCAAGACCAGCCCGACTGCACCCAAACCACATGGTCTGTACCCAAAAAGGGATTCCTTAACATGAACAAAGACTGGTTTACTATTTTTACAATGGCTGGACCCATGACCCAAAGGGGCTGGATCATGGCCCCAAGGGGCTGGACCTGGACCATGGTGGGCTCGACCCTGTTAAGATGGACCCTGATGTATGCGCTTGCCGGTGGAGATGTGAGACCCGGGCTTAGACGGTGAAGATCTGGTGGTGGTGGAAGGTTGCAGATGGTGGGAGGCTCGTTGCTGAGGGCTTAGAGGGTGAGATCTCGGCAGAAGAGTCATCGTAGGAGATGGAGATGGTGGTAGTTTTCCTGCGGAGATGGAGGGGATGGACATCTGTGGCGGTGAGATCTGGGTCGGGGGCGGCGAGACTGGCCTGTGACGTGCTGGATCTACAGCAGAGTGGAGTGGTGGTGGAGATGCTTTCCGCGAGGTTCAGCAGCAGCGTTGAGGTGAGGTGCTGGAACTTTTGTCGTCGCTGGTGGTGGATCTCGTCGCCGTTGTCGCCGTGCAGGTTCTCGTCTTCTTCTCCAGATCTGCAGATTCTCGTCTTCTTCGCCGTGCAGGTTCTAGTCTTCATCTCCAGATCTGCTGCGACGTGGTGCAGCAGTAGTGCAGGTTCTCTTCACAGCAGCAGAGCCGAAGGTCTTCATCTCCAGATCCACATCGTCGGTTTTGATGGTGGTTCGATGGTGGAGTCGGTGAGATGGGGGTCTGCAGATCTGAATGTTTGGTGGTGGGGGGAGGTGAACCATGGTGAAGGTGGACATCCAGAGGGCGGTGGAGGTGGCTCTCGGTGGGGGGTGTTGCGCGCTGCTGTGGTGGTTCACGGTGGAGGGCCAGCGAGAAGGAATGGGAAAGGCGAAGGGATAGTGAAGCTCTGTAGTTAAACAAGAGAGAGAGGGGGGGTAGGTAGGGTTTCAAAACCCTATTGGATTTTTGTTTTTCAGTGTATTAGTAATGTATAAGAGGGGGTATTTGGTCTTTTTTTGGTTTTTAGTTGGGATTGGGTAGCTAGTTAGTGGATGATGGGGTTTGGGCCTTATTTCATTAATCCAAAGGTCATGGGGCCTTATTTCCTAAATCCCCCACTTTTTATTATAGGATTCCTAATTATTGGATTTCCAATTTTTTAACAAATTTTAGCCACTTGTAGTTAACAAAAAACTAGCTACCTAATTTAATAAATAAATATTTCAAATTATTTATAAAAACTAAGCATATATAATTCTTTTAATTTTTATAGTAAAATATAGTAAATTAATTTTGTGCAAAAAAATAATTATTTAAATTTTTTTAGAATAAAATTAGAATATAGTTTTTTAAATTAGGATGCTGAAATTGAAAAACTGTTGAAATAAAACTATTTTAAAAAATTAAAATTTGAAATAGAGTAAATGTTTGATTTCCAATTGTAATCGAAATAATTAAACAAATATTGGACTTAGCCTTACATAGTTAAACAAGAGACGGATCTAGGAGTGGGTGGGATGGACGAACGCCTATTCCTGCTCATCCTGAAGCATAGTGATATTTTGTTTGAAAATTAAAAAAATGGAAGACGATATTTATATATCATGACAAAAGCTCAATATAATTTTAGTAGCAATTGTCTTAATAAAGCTTTGGTTCCCAAGGTTTTTGAAGACGGTAACTAAAAGCCCGTCCAAAATATTTGAATGCTCGGTGATTTTTTCATGAGGTTTTTTTTCTTTTTTTTGTCATATTGAGGTTGGGGGAATATTTTTATACATCCCCACAACTATGAAACTTCTATAGTAAAGCCTGTAGTTACTTAACCCAACTAACCCAATTAAAGAAGGTAAAAAACCACCCCAACCCTATTCTACACAGTGAAAACGATTTTACAAAAACAAAAACTCAATATAGGATTTGGATCCACAAATTAATTTACTCTCTGTGTTCAGTGTGCAGAAGAACTAAACCCATCTCCTTACCCTGGGCTCCCTTCCCCCAGCGCCACTCCCCACAGCGCCCCTCCCCCTCACTCTTCCCAACTTTCACCTCCCCACCATTACAGCGTCCCTTCCCCCTCACCTAGCTTCCCACCACAAAGACTCTTCACCACCACTGCCGTGAACAACTCCCCTTCCCACTGCCACGATGGTTCGCGCTCATCCCCACTGCCACCACCATTCTGTGTCTAGTCCTCGCGTTTCAGATCTTAACTGCCACTGGAGCCTTGCTGCCGTTAGATCTGAAATGCCACCAACCGCTGCTCCCTCCACCGTTCTCCTTCGCTGCAAGACCATCTGGAGCCGCTATGACGAGCAAGACCACACCACCCCGCTGTAACGAGCAAGACCACACAACCTCCACTGTGACGAGCAAGACCATCCGTCTTTGTTCGCACCATCACCGTCCCTCCTTCTCTGCTGCAAAAAAGATCTGTTGTGAACCAACTACCGCGAACTAGATCTGCCGCGAACCAGAACTGCACCTCCTTTGCTGCGAATATGTAGACCTTCGAGCAAGCCGCCGCCCCACCATCGACCAGTGCCTCCTCGTTTGTGTATTGTTTTGTTCGATCTTTTCTTTTTTGAACACGGAATTGTGTCCATCCTGAGATGGTGTAACCCAAATTGGTCCAGATCGAGTTGGGTCAATCACTTTTATGGTCCAGATTGAGTTGAGTCCTTCCCTTTTACTCAATAGTCAATAGGTCCAGGCCCATTATGGTACAACCCATCATGGTACAGTCAATTTTGATTAAAAAAAACAACCTTTAAAATTTCAATACAAAATTATTTGGGTCCAGACATTTTTTTTGTCCAGTCCAATAGTTTTTTAAACTTTGTTATCCAGCCCATACATGCTATAGCTTGTTGATAGCAACTTTTGTTAGTCTTGGGTGTAGTTAGTGTGAGTGGGCTAAGGGGTCCAGCCAATTTTATTAGTCTTGGATGTATTTGGATAAATTTGGCTTGGGTACAGCCCTAGGGGTAAAGACTTGGATTATTTTTATTTCATTGGACATGTGTTTTAGTAAAAAAGATTGGGTACAGCCCTATGGGTGCAGACTTGGACAAATTTTGACTTGGACAAACCCGTAGCTTTGGTACATTTTGACTTGGATAAAATCGAAGCTTGGGTACAGCCCCACAACCATGGACTTTAGCATGGATATAACCTACACTAAAAAATAAAAAAGGTACAGCCCTATGGGTGCATACTTGGACAAATTTTGACTTGCACTAAACCCGTAACTTGGGTATATTTTGACTTAGACAAAAAGGAAACTTAGGTACAGCCCCATAGCCATGAACTTTAACATGGATATAACGTAGAGAAACTCTACACGAAAAAATAAAAAATTATTACATAACATAAAACCTAAAAACCCCAATAAAGGTGCGTACCCGAGGGTACGGATTGCATACGGATTAATGGAAATAACAAAAGAATAAAAAAATGAAGTGTATGTCAGGAAAAATAAGAGAGAGAAAGAGTTTATTTGGTTTAATTAGACTTTAAAAAAACAATTTCTAACCTAGACTTTAAAATTGGAATAGAAATGAATTTACTCTGTAATTTGAAGTTTTTTTTTTTTGGACGAATGTAGAGTACAAAATCCAAGTTTTGAGTTTTAACGATGTTCTTACAATCTTTATATATTCGAAAAAAGTATATAATATCATTTGGGGTAGGCTGCATACTAGCTAGGTTCTAGGGTACCGTGTAAATTTGGCCATTAGTAACTTTTTCAAGGGGGAAATGTAAAGAAAAAAATACAATAACCTCATCTCTGCTATTTATTTATTTTTTGTCGAAATGCACTTAAATATATAAGAAAAATTACATCACCCTATATATCCTTAAGGGTTGAAAATCTAACAAAAGTAGTTTGACTAATTAGAGAGGGGGAACAAGGTTCCAAATACTAAACAAGAAGTCTTTGAGCTTTTGTTTAGTAACCCAATCAGCACACGAGTTTTTAGACCTCTTAGCAAAAGAGATTTTTAGTTTACATGCCAATATACATCTATCAATACAATTTACAAAAATTCTAGCATTACAAGAAATTTTGCTTCCAAAAACAGTTTGATCCACAAGTCCTTTGCAGTCACTCTCAATTTCCACCTTTCCTCGGGGGTAAGCAGCTGCCATTTTGCATGCCTCCACCAATCCCCTAGCTTCAGCTTCTATTGGAGAGTTAACTGTTATGAGTAAGGTCTTTCCATCAATCATCTTCCCAAAAGAGTCTCTCTATTTTGCATGCCATTTTGCTATCTAGTTTATATAAATTTAGTTTATTTAGGGGGTGTTTGTTTGCACTTAATGAGATCTTAATCTGGTTCATTAAGACAGTGGATCAATCAGACGGTTTGTTTTCCCTAGCCAATTCAGATCTGAATGCCTCTTAATTGGTCTGTTTCATTAAGATTTCAAACTAAGTCTGAATCATTCAGACACTGCCTTTTAACAGAATAAGTCCTATTCAGTTGTTCATTCAGCATTCAACACTTATTACTTAATAAACAAACGACACCTTAGTCAAAAAAAAAATCTAGTTTAAATAAATTTTTCAAACTAGAAATTAATTCAATTTTTTTATCTTTCTGAGATAAATGTGTGCAGTAAACCATGATCTCCCACATTTCTCACAACAAGCATTATATTAAGGCAAATAAGTTTTTACTTTTTGTTTTGCTAGGTGCCAAGGACAAGGAGTTATACTTGGTCTCATAATGGATTTGATCTTTAAGCCATTTATATAAAACCCTACACCTCTTCTTTGAGCCAACAATATAATATATAAAATCATCTTGTTCAGTAGATGTTGCGATATGAATTCACTAGCAGAAGAAAGACGACAACGAGTACTGAAAAGACTTCACAAAGTGATTATGAATACCAAATAAATAAATAATAACTACAACATGCATTGTCTTTCGCATGGAAGTCTTTCACGAAGACATGTGTGTCGTCCCTAAAAATCAACTCTTTAGCGAGGTAAAAGTTGGAGGTCAATTGGGCGGGATAAAATAATTAAGAAAGAAAAAGTCATCGTGATTGGTTGTCTTTTGCAAGGACATTATCCTCGCTGATACATTGTCGGTCAAACGAGCCAATAAAAAAATGAAGAAAAAATATCTTCGCGAGGACAAAAATGTTGTCGCGAATAACTATCTTTAGTAAGGACAAAGGTGATCTTTTGCAAGGACATTTTGTCAAAGATTTACCGAATTAAAGTCTTCCAGCGGACCGTTAGGCATTAATTAATGTGACCAAAAACTCAAAAAACCTCAAAACTCTTCCATTTTTTTTTTGTTACAAGGGAGGGTTGTAAAAGGCCGGGAAGTAAAAACCTCAAAACTCCCCTAAATTTTTCCCATAATCCACAAATCATATATGTGGGGTCCATTAATAATGAAATTTCTCCACTAGATCTAGGACATGTGGGTCCCACTTTCAAGCATCATGATCCATCAAATTCTCCAAAATTAGTTATTTTCTAATTATAATCTTTTTAAATTTTTGTTTAAATTATATAATTTTTGTTGTATTTTTTATTAGATAAATGCAATATGTAGTATTGAGTGTCTTTTGTGATATAATTGTTATTTTTTGTGATATGATTGTTATTTTTTTGGTGATATAATTGTTATTTTTGAATTTTGTGTTAGTATTATTATTTGGTTATACTTTTAATAAATTGTAATTATATAATTGTTATTTTTAAATTTTTGTGATATAATTGTTATTTTTGAATTTTGTGTTAGAATTTTAATCTTTTTTTATTTTTGTTTATATTATAATAATTTTAAGGCTAAAGTGTAATTTTAAAAATAACTTAGGGGCCTTAGTGAACTATTTAGATAATTTAGGGATATTTTAGTAATTTATAATAATATTAGGGGCTAAAGTGTAATTTTTAAAATAAATTAGAGCCTTAGTTAGATATTTTATGAAACTTAAGGACATTTTATTAATTTTGAATAAATTTAGGGGTTTAGATGCAATTTAAAAAATAATTCAGGGTCTTGGTGAACTATTTAGATAACTTAGGGGCATTTTGGTAATTTAGAGTAACTGGGTTTTTTTGTGCGATAATTGTGGAGTGGGAGCTTTTATATAGGGAGAGGTGAGTTAATTTATATAGATAAACTTTTTTACTCACCTGCTATGTGGGACAAAATTCTTCGCAAAAGTTGTCTTTTCCACTTCTCAAAGGGAATGGAGAAAAGTCTTAGTTAATCTTCTATATTAATCTAAGTTTCTTCCGCTTCTCCTAAAAAAAACATGATCGGATTAACGATTATACATTTAAGTTAATAAATATATAATCATTAATCCAACAAAGCCCTCATTAACAAAAAAAAAAAAATCATGTTTTAAATTTACCCAATTAGATAATTTTTTATATTTTTTTCCCACATTAAGTCAAAAGAAGAAAACTTTGGTGTTTTCTTGATAAAACATGTAAAGATCTTACGTTAAATTACTAACGATGGGCAAAGGTTGTTAAGATGATACTAAATAGGCAAATTTTAAATATAGGTGCTTTTTTAGGCAAAACATGTAAAGATCGGTGAAGTTTCAAGCCGTTATTCCTATTTTTTGGAATACAATTTTTTTTTTTTATATATATACACGTAATTTGTCATAGATATTTTTGCTAAAATAATACACTTTATCAATAATATATTATTGCATTTATTGATTCATCAAGGAGTGATTAATTGATTAAGATAAGTCAATCTTTAATACAAGCTGAGTTTTCCACCTTAGCAAAAGGACATGACAATCTATCTTATAGTATGTTTAATAAATTTGTTGGAGATTAATATGTCAAAAATCTGACAGCTGAACTAAGATGATGGCTGTTCTTGAGATAAATATCTACATTATATAGCAATACTAGACAAAAAGATCTAGGTACTACCTTTTTCTTTTCATCACCGAACTTATGTCTCGTTTATGTTACTGATTTGTAGATAATTGAAAATATCTGTACTTGTTAGTATATGTTTCTATCTGAAATGAAATGCACCATAATTCTGTCTCGATATGAACTCATTATCTTATCTTTCTTATGTGATGGTTAATTTCGTATCTCTTTATGTTATTTTTTTTTGTCAATGGTTAATTTCTTATCTCAACAACATTTTTTGGTTCGATAAGCTTGTCATCTAATCCTAAACGTCAGAGTTTCTCTAACGCTTACCAACAGGACTCTGCATAGCAAATCTAGAAATATAATTAGAGCTAAAAAGTTTAACTAATTTATGTAAATAAATAAATAATTATTGATTATTGCAATTGACTAGAAGAAAGTGTGGACAAAGATAAGATAAAATCATCGAGAAAAGACGAGTATATATGGAGGTATATGATTAGGCAGTTGTAATTTCATTTTATTTTATTACATTGGAGAACTAAAGAATTATGACAACTGTCAAGCTACACTAAACATTATAGTACACATTCGGACTATAAACTATTCTCGGAGTTTTCCAGCCATTCTGTTACGTGTTAGCAAGCTCCAAATACCATCCGGAGGGTCCGGAAGTATAGTAAATGGGTTATCTTGGTTCAAACCCATTCGCGCGAGCCAATCCGCACAAGAATTAGCTTCCCTGTAAATTCCATTTAGTACAAACCCAGTATTCCTTGCCAAAATTAACCTGATTTGAAAGATCCACCATGCAGCAGGACCCCGCCCAGGCTCAACATCCTTTATCGCCCTCAGTGCTTCCCAAGCGTCTTTCTCCACCTCTACCTCTTTTACTCCAAGCTTTTCGACCATTACAAGACCTTCGTAGAGCGCTATTAGTTCCACCACTATTGGTATATCATGATAAATCCTCATAGTGAAACCCCACACCCAACTACCATTACTATCTATAATAATCCACCTCCTCCACCCATATGTCTCCAACTCTGACACCTACCGTATGTATTGAGTTTTACTCCCACGGATGGCATGTTCCAGCCTATCAGGTTAACCAAGCTCTTATCCGCACCTGGTGCCCCTGGAGTTTGGCCCCAAGCCCTGCTGTAAGTAGTCGCGAGGTACTTGGCTTTCCGTAAAATAGCGAGGTCATGTAAAAATATTCCTCTGTTGAAAACAACCCTGTTCCGCTCCTTCCATATGGTATCCAAAAATGCCCCCACAAACACATCCCACCTAACACCAGCAAACCAGCTCTTACAAGATAATTATTTTAGCCACCACTCTCGCCTATCGCTGCTGCTATGAATGTTACTGTCCTGCAGCTCCAGTCCTTCGTGGGACCTGGCCGAAGAAGAAGCACCACTTTCGCCCCTATTGTCCAACGCAGAAGCATTCACGTTCAAAGCTTCTGCAGAACCCTCAGCATTTCGAACAACCGGCTGAACGTGAAGGTCATCAGCAGTTGTTCTTTTGTTCATCATCGAATCTGCAAAACTGTCCAAATGTTGCTGATCAATTCTTGAGCCCAGCCGCTGCGTAGAGGACCATGTAATAGGCCCCAGACCATCAGTCGGGTGATCCGATGCTGTAACCCCCTGGTGTCTATTTTCCAAGCTGCAATTTTGTAACTCATTACCACCCGGATTATCTCCCTTGTTAACAACTTCAATCCTGATCATTCGCCAAATCTCCTTTACCTTTTGACAATCACGGAAGAGATGTATAACACTCTCTTCACACGAACCACACCACTTGCACAATTCACAAACTTCCATTCCTCTTCTCTTAAGATTACCCGAGGTTGCTAATTTCTCTTGTACCTCTCTCCACAAAAAAACTCGAGTATGTTGAGGGAATTTTAACTTCCACACTTTGTCCCAATTAAACTCCGCTACACTCCCAATATCCTTGGTCATCAACAAGGCCGATCTCACAGAAAATTGGTTGTTAAGTTCATACAGCCAAAATAACTCATCCGCTATTTCACCCTCCCCCACAACACTAAAATTAGAAATTTCAAGTAATTTGGAGGATGGGAGGAGGGATTGAAAGTGCTCCCATTCCCATACTCCATCATTCCTCACAAAATTGCAACGAGTGTAAAGAGAGTTTGATTTGTTTTTGATTCCCTTGCAACGAGTGTAAAGAGATTTTAGTTTGTTTTTAATTCCCTTGACACGAGTGTAAAGAGATTTTGATTTGTTTTTAATTCGTGATGGGGCCGTACTGTATACCAATTGGGTGAGATGGGTTCGGACCCATCTAGCAATTGTTCGAGATGGGTCGGTATCCACATGGACGTAAAGGCAACTGACTTAATGGCAATTAATAAACGAATTAATAAAAAAACTTAAAAATTGGCATGGTCCGTACCCATTAAGAACCGAGGGTACAAAGGTAAACATCAAAACTAGGAAATTGAGAATGAGAGTTTAATAGATCAACTTTTTAGTTAGGACTTATATTATAAAATTGAAGAAGTTTAGGCCTCCTTTTGTATTTTCCTATATTTTTATATATAAACTTATTGTATTAGACCAATTTTTTAGTCCACCTTCTCCTTTGAAATCCCCAATCGTTGTTTTTTCCCAAAAAAAAGAACTCTTTAATTTTCACGATAACTGACGAAACAATGTATCTAATCACCAGGAAAAGGAAACACTTTTCAACTATTTTAACTTTACTTTTTAGAATTAATCATTATCGAAAAGGTTTACGGAGTTCAGAGAAGCTGACAGAATATATAGACCCTCCAGATGATCTTTGGCGCCTACTTGTTCGAGATCTGTATGGTTGGGCGACTCCTAGAACAACTTTAGATAATTACTAGTCCTTTGTAGAAGAATTTTTTCTTCAGGGTCTTTTTGACCTCGTGTGTAATAAAAAAACAAGTTATTTCTCTAACAATCTCACCACTATCTCGAATAGACGGACAAAATTATATACACAACTAAATAAATAAAACATCAAAATACGATACGAATAGTCTTAGTTACAAACTTTAATGATCAAATTCAATATCCATAACATGTTAATATGTTGAAAGATGTTACTAGACCTCGGTCATATACCTATGTAATGTTTTGACCCGTAATGATATCAGAATTTATTTAATAAATGAAATCCATGAAAAATGTTGTATAAAATCATTTTTGGTAGGACAAATTAACCGACCATAAACTTATATACAATGAATTGAAAAAGTAAAACATAAATAGCGAGACCCGCGTACGGCCCTTTATGTTTGCCCGTTTTCCACTAGCCGCCCTTTATTAAATTTTCTCTTTGATAGCCCCATAAGAAACTTTTTGTGTCATCGTTAGCCCTTTTTTCCATTTTTGGTTAGTTGATCGTTAATCAACGCCAGCTGGCGCCACATCAGCACCACGTCACTGCCACGTATGTATGACGTCATCCTCACCTGATAGTTTTTTTCCAACGTGACAAGGGAATTTTTGTCTTTTAACCTTCTATATTTACCCCTTACCCACATCCAACCCTTTGAATTTCCGTCAAACGTAATCTAACAAAAAACGATTCAAAAACACACACTTCAAGCATGTTCTTGGTGTTCTTCAAAGTTTGGGGGAAAACTGCAGCAGATTGACGAGATCAAGAACAAAAAACAAAGCCCAGTTTATTTCGAAGACTTTAATGGCGATTTTGAACGAAATATTGAGTGATTCAGGTAATTAATTACTTCCCCTTTCATTGAGCGATGAATTAGGTTTAGGGTTTTCATTATTTTTCATAGGAATCTTACACTTCGTATTTAATATTGTGTACATGGTAGATTCCGACAAAGCTAATTTCGATAGAGAAAATAGTGGCTCCGATTTCTCCTTCCATGATAGTGATAACAATTTGGATGATGGAGAAGAAGATATATTGTATCAGGACAATGTCGATGTTGGCATTGAATTCGCTGGTGTTGGTTCTTCTCTGTCCATTAATATAAATGAGTTAGATCTACCATGTCCGCAATTACTACATGATATCAACGATGAGGATTTTAACGAGGGCTCAACCGAGGATTCTGAGCATTTGAATAGCTTGGAAGGTACGTCGGAAGAGGAGGACGGTGAAAATTCTGGTATTCATAAAGGGATCCTTTCCCGGTATAAGGTGGATGGCGACAAGGATGACCCCAATTTAGGGGTCGGTATGATATTCACTAATGGTAATGAATTCAAGGAGGCGGTTAAGGCAAAAGCTATTGCCGAGATTAGGAATGTTTGGTTCCTATGTAATGAACCTGGTAGAGATAGAGCTAGGTGTAGAAGTAAAAACTATGACTGGTTTATATATACAATTGTGTATCAAGATGGGAGCTTTCAAATCCGAACCTTAAACAAAATACATACTTGTGGTTGTGCACTAAATAGCAAGCATGTGAATTCAACAGTTCTATCCAGGAGATATGCTCATCAGTTGAAGATGAACTAAAACATTAAAGTCATTGATTTACAAGAGCAAGTTTTGCATGATCTTCATGTGAGCATCAGTAGGAGGCAAGCTTACAGGACAATTAAGAAGGGAAGGGGACTAGATGAAGTTCATTTCTTAGATCACTATAGTTTGCTTAACAACTATTGTGCTGAGCTTTTAAGGAGTAATCGGGGGTCAACGATTTTTAAAAAAATGAGGAAGATGAAGTTACTGGGGAGCAAAGGTTCTTGAAGTTTTACTGTTGTTTAGAGCCTCTGAAAATGGGGGTTTATAGCTGGTTGTAGAAGGGTGGTATGTTTGGATTGTTGTCATCTCAAAGGACCTCATCACGGTGTGATCTTGATGGCGGTTGGGATGGATGCAAACAATTGCATTTATCCAATTTGTTATAGTTTGGTTAAAACTGAAAATTTGGAGACTTGGAGGTGGTTTGTAAGTCTATTAGTTGAAGATCTTGACATTAATGAGCCTGAACATTTATGGCAGTGAAGTGGTGTTGATGTGGCGCCAACTGGCGTTGACTAACGGTCAACTAACCAAAAATGGGAAAAAAGGCTAACGGTGACACAAAAAGTTTCTTATGGGGCTATCAAAGAGAAAAAAAATAATAAAAGGTGGCTAGTGGAAAACGAGCAAACATAAAGGACTGTACAGGGGTCTCACCAAACATAAATGTAAAACCAAAGATTCTCATAGTTTTACTGGGACAAATTTGAATAAAATGGCCCGATCAAAGTAAAAGAATAATATTAAGGATAGCTATATTAGGTGAGGGGCATACTGGACCTACTACTTTCTTCATCTATAAATAATACAAAAATAAAATAAAATTCTCTCAATAGCTTTTTGCTTCTCTTCTTTAAATTGTTTTCTTCTTTGTTTGTTCCTAAAGTCACCTCCATCAGGTCAAGCAATCAACATTGTTAGCCTCACCTTGTTTTTATTCCCGTTTTAATATTCGACAAATCATCATTTAAACTAAAATTCATTTGGTATCACTTTTAAAGGTTTTCCAAAACCCCTCATTATATTAGTTGTCTTTAAATCCTTGATCTTAAGCTTGAGCTTCATTAGAATAGCGTCGCGGTACACCGGACAAGACCTGCGGTACACCGCAGTACCACAGACCAAAGGCGCGGTGCATAAGCTAGTCCGAACAGTAAGCTAAGAAAATGTGCGGTACACCGGACTGAGGCGCGGTACACCGGACCAAGGCTGCGGACCAGGAACACGGTGCATGGGGTAGCCCGTCAGTCAGCTATGAAATTAAGACGAGGAGAATTGCGGTACACCGGACCATACCCGCGGTACACCGCAAGAAAGGGTTTCTGCACTATTAGAAGAGGACAAAGCTTATATCCGTTGGAGTTTAAATCTATCCGTTAGAGAGAAGCCTTTTGACCGTTGGAAGCTTATTTCAGCTATAAATTGAAGGTCATTCAAGACACAACTCATCCCTTCTATCTACTAATCTTAAGAGCAATTAATATTATCATTCAAGAAGGTTTCCAAGGAGCATTCAAGTCATATTCATTCCTCAAGCTACATAGTTTATATCCACTCATTTAGGAGTTTAGTTCAAGCTATTATAACACCCCTAACCACTTTTCCTTTCCTCTTAGTTCTTGTAATAGATTAAGAGAGTAGTGTGAGTATAGGTTCTATACTTGGTTCCTTGTGTTGGTGAAAACACAAGTGTATTTCCTTCAAGGTTTTTGAAGTGGTTGTAATGGGTTTGTAAACTCACCTGGATTAAAGAGTTACGAAGATTGGTTGAGAATCTTGCAAATCCTAAGGAGGCTTCCTTAGGTAGTGGATGTAGGGAAACCGAACCACTATACATCGTTGTGTATCTTTCTATCCCTACAATCTTTACTTTTCCGCACTCTATATGCTTGATAAAATGCTTACATGAATAGTTTGATAATATTGTCTTTTAGGATTATCTAGTTCTTGACTATTTAGTTTGCTAAAACAATAGGATTCAAATTAGCTTTTAATTTTATTTACTTGAAATAAAATTAGCCGATTAATTTCCATTGTCCTATTCAACCCCCCTTCTAGGATGCATATAGAATATCAATTGGTCGTTTCTAGAGTTAATACGATATGGATTCTAATCAACCGGAAGGTTCATGTTCTACTAGACCTCCGCTTTTTGTAGGAAAAGATTACTTTGGATGGAAAAAGAAAATGGAGATTCATGTCAAAGGAATTGATTTCTTTTTGTGGCTTGCTATCAAGAAGGGTCCTTACATTCCTTATGTTGATGGTAGTCAAACAGTTGAGAAGGATGAAGATAGTTACAATGCTCAAGACATAGCCAAACTCACCAAGAACAACAAAGCTATGAACATACTCATAAATGGGTTAAGTGTCACGGAATATGCTAGAGTGAGTGAATGCAATTCGGCTCATGAAATGTGGCAACTCTTGGAGCTATCTTATCAAGGAACGGAAGATGTCAAGGAAACTAAGATTGGTCTTTTTATCACTAAGTATGAGCTATTTCGTATGGAGCCCGATGAAGCCTTAAATGCTATGCATCAAAGATTTTCTAACATTGTCAACACCTTGAAGACTCTTGGTCAAGAGTACACCAACAAAGAACAATGCCGAAAAATCTTATTTGCTCTTCCAAAGAAATACAAATCAAAAATCAACTCTATAAGAGACACTAAAGATCTTTCAAAAATGACGGTTCGTGAACTCATTTGCAACCTCATGACGGAAGAGCTCGTGCTTGAAGAAGAAAAGATAAGAGATGATGAGGAGAAGAAGATTAAGAAATCCATTGCCTTCCATGCCTTGAGTAGCAAGTTGAAAGAACGAAAAGAAAGGAAGGAAAGTGAAGAAGAAGAAACTAGTGAAGAAAGGAAGATGAAGGAGTAGCTATGTTGGCAAGAGATATGAAAAAATTCATGAGATACAAACGCTTTGCCAAGAAAGGAAGTTCTTCCACACCCTATAAGAAGAATGTTAGAGCTATCAAACAAGATGAACCCACTTGCTATCATTGCAAGAAAGTTGGTCACATCAAAACTTATTGTCCTCTTCTTCAAAAGGAGAAACCTAAGAGAGAAATGCATGCTAATATCACTTGGGATACTCAAAATTCGGATGAAGAAGAAAGTGATAATGAGAATGTTAATCTTGTTGCTTTTATGGGAGAACTTGAAAATGATGAAGATACTTCTTGGGATGATGATGCCGGTTCAACTCACTTTGCCTTTATGGCAAATCATGATGAGGTAACTCCTAAATCTAAACTCTCTTTATCTAATGATGATGCTAGTGAGCAAGATATTCATGAGGCATTTGATTCTCTTTACAATGATTTTTTAAACTCTATTGAAACAAACAAAGTTTTAACAAAAGATTTAGAAATTGAGAGAATTAGAACTAAAGAGGTTTTGAAAGCTTTGGAAGATTGTCAAAATCTTTGTGATGAATGTATAGATGAAAATGAGAAACTTCATCTTATTGAGAAAAATCATTTGGAAGAAAAAGCTTTGTTAGAGAAAAAGACTGTTGATCAAAATGCTATTATTTTAAAATTTACAAATGGGGAAGAAAACTTGGATTTGATTTTAGGTTCTCAAAAAATGGCTTTTGAAAAAAGTGGTGTTGGATATGATCCATCAACTAAACAAAAACTCTTGAAAAATGTTTTTGTAAAATCAAAAATTTCAAATGCAATTTCATCTTCTTCAAAATCTCCTATCACTTGCACTTATTGTGAAAAACTTGGTCATAATGCATCTCATTGTTACTATAAAAAATTATTGGATTTGGGATCTCTTGTGCCACTTTGGAAAAAGCCTATATGGGCTATAAAAAGAAAATCCACTAACCCTCATGGACCCAAACCAAATTGGGTACCTAAAGCCTAAAATTTTTTTGTGTGTAGGGATTGAGCATCAAGAAGCAAAATATATGGCTCCTTGATAGTGGATGCTCAAGACATATGACCGGGAACCCATCATTATTTACACATCTCTATAAAACAAAAGGTGATAGAGTTACTTTTGCCGACAATACTAAAAAACGCGTTTTGGGTAAAGGTAACATTGGTAATATGAATTCTTTACTTATTTCAAATGTTTTGCTTGTTGAGGGTCTATCTTTTAACTTGCTTAGTATAAGTCAACTTTGTGATGTTGGTTATAGTGTTAAATTTGAAGCATCTAGATGCATTGTTTTCAAAAATGATGAGTTAGATACTATTTTTATTGCTAAAAGATCGGATAATGTTTTTGTAGTTGATCTTGAGAGTCTTATGTGTCAACGTATTAAATGCTTATCCGTGGTTAATGATAGTTGGCTTTGGCATAGACGTTTAGGACATGCTAGCATGGATTTAATTTCAAAATTGTCTAGGAAAAATCTTGTTGCTGGTTTGCCTATTTATAAATTTGATAAAGATAAACTTTGTGATGCATGTCAACTTGGTAAACAACATCGTTCATCTTTTAAATCCATAAATAAGGTCATCACCGTTAGGCCACTTCAATTATTGCATATGGATCTTTTTGGTCCCGTTGATGTCACTAGTCTAGGAGGATCTAGATATGTCTTTGTTGTTGTTGATGATTACACTAGATATACATGGGTGATGTTCCTTGCTTTAAAAAATCAAGCCTTCAATGAATTTGCAAAACTTTGTAGAAAGGTGCAAAATGAGAAAGGCTACTCTATTACATGCATTCGTAGTGATAATGGTAGTGAATATGTGAATTCTACTTTTGTGCATTTTTGTGATGAATTTGGGATTGAGCATAATTTTTCGGCTCCTAGAACTCCCCAACAAAATGGGGTAGTGGAAAGGAAAAACCGAACTCTACAAGAAATGGCTAGAACAATGCTAAAAGAACATAGCTTGCCTACATACTTTTGGGGTGAAGCCGTTCATACGGCTTGTTATGTGTTAAATAGAGTTCTAATTAGACCCCTTATTAAGAAAACCCCTTATGAGTTTTGGAATGTTAGACCACCAACTATTGCTTATTTTCGTGTTTTTGGGTGCAAATGTTTTATCTTAAACACTAGGGATTATTTGGGCAAATTTGATGCTAAATCGGATGAAGGTATTTTTCTTGGTTATTCCACTAAGGGAAAAGCCTATCGCATTTTCAATAAACATACTCGTACCATTGAAGAATCTATGCATGTTGATTTTGATGAGACTAACCCTTTTTGTATCAAGAAAGTAGTAGATGTTGATTTACATGAAGATACTCCACAAGATCAACCCTTAGAATCTCCTACTCAAGAATTAAAATCTCATGATGAATCTCTTAAGGAAAATGGTCAACTCTCAAATGAAGCTAGTACGGATTTACCAAAGTGTTGGAAAAATATCAAAGATCACCCAAGTGAATTAATTCTAGGTGATCCAAAAGAAGGTGTTACCACTCGTTCTCGTATAATTGCTCTATGTGCTCATCAAGCATTCTTATCTCAAATTGAGCCCAAGAATATTAAAGAAGCCTTGCTAGATGATCATTGGATAAACGCTATGCATGAGGAATTAAATCAATTTGAGCGTAGTAAAGTTTGGACATTAATTGAGAAACCAATTGGTCCTACTATTATTGGCACAAAGTGGGTGTTTCGCAACAAGCTAGATGACACCGGTATTATAACTAGAAATAAAGCAAGGTTAGTTGCTCAAGGATACAATCAAGAGGAAGGTATTGATTTCGATGAAACTTTTGCTCCGGTAGCTAGACTTGAATCTATTCGTATGTTGCTTGCTTTTGCTTGTTATATGAATTTTAAACTTTACCAAATGGATGTCAAAAGTGCTTTTTTAAATGGTTTTATAGATGAGGAAGTCTTTGTTAAACAACCACCGGGTTTTGAAGATCCAAAATTTCCAAATCATGTTTTTAAACTTTCAAAAGCTTTATATGGTTTAAAACAAGCACCTCGTGCTTGGTATGAACGTTTAAGCAAATTTTTGTTAGAAGATGGTTTTAAACGTGGAAATATTGACTCTACTTTATTTATAAAAAGGTCTTCAAAAGATATCCTTCTTGTTCAAATTTATGTGGATGATATAATATTTGGTGCTACTAATGAAAATCTTTGTGAGAATTTTTCTAAAAGCATGCATAAGGAATTTGAGATGAGCATGATGGGAGAATTGAATTACTTTCTTGGACTTCAAATCAAGCAAATGAAGGATGGCATCTTTGTAAATCAAGCCAAATACACAAAAGAATTGATCAAAAAATTTGGACTTGAAGATGCAAAGGAAATCGGAACTCCAATGAGCACATCCACAAAATTAGACAAAGATGAAGATGGTAAGGATGTTGATGAGAAAACATATCGAGGTATGATTGGTAGCTTACTTTATTTAACCGCTTCTAGGCCTGATATTATGTTCTCCGTGTGTCTTTGTACTAGATTTCAATCCTCTCCTAAAGAATCTCATCTTAGTGCCGTTAAGCGTATTTTTAGGTATTTGAAAGGAACCCTAAGTCTAGGACTTTGGTACCCAAGATTTACCTCTTTTGAACTAATAGGTTATTCGGATGCCGATTATGCCGGTTGTAGACTTGATAGGAAGAGTACTAGTGGAAGTTGCCAATTCTTAGGTCAATCCCTTGTTTCTTGGTCTAGTAGAAAACAAAATAGTGTTGCTTTATCCACAGCCGAAGCCGAATATGTTGCGGCCGGAAATTGTGTGACTCAAATTCTTTGGATGAAACAAACCTTACTAGATTTTGGCCTAGAGTATGATTGTGTTCCCATTCGTTGTGATAACACTAGTGCTATCAATCTTACCAAAAATCCTATTCAACACTCTAGAACGAAACACATAGAAATCCGTCATCACTTTATCCGTGATCACACTAAAAAAGGGGATATTGTACTTGAATTTGTCACTTCGGAAAATCAACTAGCCGAATTTTTACTAAACCTCTACCCCAAGATCTTTTTGAGAAAATTCGTTGTGAGATTGGCATGCAAATTCTCTAACTATCTTATCTTGCCATTATTGTTTAGTGCTTTTTGTGTATATTATCTTGTTGCTAATATTTTCTTGGTGTTATAGGGTCCTTGAAGCTTCTAATTGTTATCCATTTATTTCTTTAGCCTTTGTTTTTACTCAAATGTATTTTGACCCCTTAAAATTTTCAAAAATCGTATCATTGGTTCTTTTTGTTGTTGACAAAGGGGGAGAAATTTTAGTTAAACTTTTTCAAATGCATTTTGTGAGGTGGAGTTTTTCTAAAAACTCTAGTGATTAGGTTGAGGGGGAGTTTTTGATTAAAACTTTATCTAAGACATCTTCAAAAGTTTATGATTTGTCAAACATCAAAAAGGGGGAGATTGTTAGCCTCACCTTGTTTTTATTCCCGTTTTAATATTCGACAAATCATCATTTAAACTAAAATTCATTTGGTATCACTTTTAAAGGTTTTCCAAAACCCCTCATTATATTAGTTGTCTTTAAATCCTTGATCTTAAGCTTGAGCTTCATTAGAACAGCGTCGCGGTACACCGGACAAGACCTGCGGTACACCGCAGTACCACGGACCAAAGACGTGGTGCATAAGCTAGTCCTAACAGTAAGCTAAGAAAATGTGTGGTACACCGGACTGAGGCGCGGTACACCGGACCAAGGCTGCGGACCAGGAACACGGTGCATGGGGTAGCCCGTCAGTCAGCTATGAAATTAAGACGAGGAGAATTGCGGTACACCGGACCATACCCGCGGTACACCGCAAGAAAGGGTTTCTGCACTATTAGAAGAGGACAAAGCTTATATCCGTTGGAGTTTAAATCTATCCGTTAGAGAGAAGCCTTTTGACCGTTGGAAGCTTATTTCAGCTATAAATTGAAGGTCATTCAAGACACAACTCATCCCTTCTATCTACTAATCTTAAGAGCAATTAATATTATCATTCAAGAAGGTTTCAAAGGAGCATTCAAGTCATATTCATTCCTCAAGCTACATAGTTTATATCCACTCATTTAGGAGTTTAGTTCGAGCTATTATAACACCCCTAAACACTTTTCCTTTCCTCTTAGTTCTTGTAATAGATTAAGAGAGTAGTGTGAGTATAGGTTCTATACTTGGTTCCTTGTGTTGGTGAAAACACAAGTGTATTTCCTTCAAGGTTTTTGAAGTGGTTGTAATGGGTTTGTAAACTCACCCGAGTTAAAGAGTTACGAAGATTAGTTGAGAATCTTGCAAATCCTAAGGAGGCTTCCTTAGGTAGTGGATGTAGGGAAACCGAACCACTATACATCGTTGTGTATCTTTCTATCCCTACACTCTTTACTTTTCCGCACTCTATATGCTTGATAAAATGCTTACATGAATAGTTTGATAATATTGTCTTTTAGGATTATCTAGTTCTTGACTATTTAGTTTGCTAAAACAATAGGATTCAAATTAGCTTTTAATTTTATTTACTTGAAATAAAATTAGCCGATTAATTTCCATTGTCCTATTCATCCCCCCTTCTAGGACGCATATAGAATATCAAACACGACTCACCAGGCCGAGTCTTCTGAATCGTGAGTTCTCTTCACTCGCTTCACGCCTATTCTAAGTTTATAATATGAGGAATTATAAACTAAGGCCCCATGACTTGAACCTTAATAAATAAAATGTCAAACCCAACTAAGTTATAAGTATTCTATCAGAACCCGATTAAAGAAAAGAAAAAGACAAAAAACCACCCTCAATTCTTTTATACACTGTAAGAACATTTTAACCAAAACAAAAAAACCCATACAAAGGTTTCGATCCAACCCTCGAACTCTCTTTCTTTGTGCCTTCCATGTGTACAATTACCTTCCACCTCCACTTTCCATCATCCCACCGCTTCACCATGGCTGCCCTCTCCCCACCTGGTCTCCCTTCCCCCTCCCTCTTCCCCTTCCTTCTTCACCCCACCCCATCTGGCCTTCCACCTCCACCTTCCACCTCCACATTCCATCTCCACCTTTCACCATTCCACCGCTCCACAATGACCTTCAATGACGCACGAAGCGTTCAGACCTTCAACAAAGTTGTAGCCCTTCTGACCTTCAACGAACCCGAAGCTGGAGCCATTCGGTGACCATCATCCCACCTCTCCAGATCTCCAAGAATGCAGCCGCCATCCATTCTCGCCGCCCCACCACCATCATCAACCTTCGCCATTCTCGCCACCTTTTATTTACAGATCCGACCATCTCCCTTCCATTTCCTTTTTTTGTTTCATTTACGTCGCCTTTGTTCGAATCAGATTTGTTCAGATCTGGTGATGGTTTTTTTTAATCCGCCTTTGGGTACATCCTTGTTGGTCCAGTCCTTGTTGGGTCCAGCCCATTAGTGTATTTGTTTTATTGCTATTTTTTCTTCGCATTCATTGCTATTTTTGTTTTATTTTTTGCTTAGGGTACAACCAAGAGGTTGGTCCAGCCCATTTTTTTTAAAAAGAACGTTCCATTGTTTTTCCATGTCCCATTTCGGCGAGCCCATTAGGTCTAGCTCGTTTAAAAAAAATCCATGGGTCTGGCCCCTTGGGTTTAGCATTTTTTGTTTTATTTTTTAAAAATTAAACCCTAATCTGGTTTGTTAATTTTGCAGGTGAAAATGGGGTAGGCTCCAACCCTTTGGTTTTATAATGTGAAAAATTCAAAAGTTTGAGGCATCTGTATAAAAAAATAATTTATAAAAAATTATTCAAACACTTCACATGGGTACAACCCCTAGGCTATGCTGTAGATCTCCCCGCCTAGGCGCGTCTAGGCGCCGCGTAGGCGTCAACTCCCCCCTTAGGCGCTTACGCCTAGTTAAAACTCTAGGTGTTTCTTCCTAGCGTCGTTGTGGAATAGGCGTCTAGCCTGTATAGGCACCGATTAATGGAAGAAAATGGCCGCCTAGGCGCCGATTAGTGTCAAAACATGCCCGCATAGGCCTTCTTGTTATTTTTCTTATTCTCGAGAATTTTTTAATTGATATTATAACTCAATTTTTAGTACTTTTATATATACTATAGTGTTGTTAGATAAATTTTACGACTTCAGTAGTCAAAATTGATATAATTACTACATATATGTTACTAAATATACAAAATTACACAACGGGATTCAAAACCGCATAATTCCGCCTAGGCCCCGTGTAATCCCGCCTAGGCGCTAGGCCCGGGTCGACCGCCTAGGCCTCAAAACCGAGATCTACAACATAGCCCCTAGGGTATATCATTTGACACATTCGACACATTTGGACATGAGCATATACAAAATACAAGAGTTGGGTACAACCCTTAAGGTACTTGGACAATTACATGGATAAAATCCAGTTAGGACATGGACAACTCTAAATGCAATTATATAAAAAATCATTTCATATAACTTAAAAAACGTAAAACCTAACATAGGTTCGTACCCATGGGTATGGATCCATCGGCTTAATAAAAAGAGTAAAAACAATAAAAAACAAATTACTGGAAAAAAAGAAGGGTAAAAATAGAAAAAATGAACAGAAAATGAAATTAGGCCTTATATAGTAGGTTTCTAACTAGGCTTTAAAATATAAGTTGTGTGGGATTTGAGCTCTTATTTGTAGATTCCTCTTTACAATATATATAAGCCATTAATTAAAAACATCTCATTGAAAAACATGTTTGTCAATGATATCCCTTACTAAGATTATTTATTAAAAACATCTATTGAAAAATAATAATATTACATGATCTTTTTAATTACTCTATTATTTATCATTTAATTTTAACCATCCTATTGCAGTTTTCCACCACCACTACCATCACCCACCACCCCCAAAACCACCACCACCACCCCACCATAAGAACAACCACCACAACCACTACAACCTCAACCACCATCACCACCACCACCACCTACTGATTTCATCAATACGCGCGTTCAAGAATTTTTTTTAAAATCTTCATAACTAATTCTAAAAAAATTCTATTTTTGGAAGAAACAGATTAATATTTACGTCTATGATTTTTTTGAATGATTTTGAATATTCTCATAGACATCAAATTCATTGTTTCGAACACACACACACAGACACGCACACACACCCACACGCGCACGTACATACATGCACAGACACACACACAATGTTGGATCCTGGGGTGTGATAAAAATCAACACTAAATAGGAGGACCTAATAACCGCAAGTGTATGAGTCGTTCCAAGTAATAGATAGATATAAGGGATTTTGTTCTCAGGGATTGGACCGGTATAACCAATGTGTTCAATAGATAAGTAGTAGTAATTGCAGGTACAGAAAATAAAATATAAAAGATATTTGTTTTGTTTTGAGTTATTAAACTACTAGACGCAAAGAAACAAATTACTGAAAGTAAAGAAAGCAAATAAAGTAAAAACTTTAGACGCAGATAAAAGATATACTTGAGTCTCGCTAGGGAATCACCTAAATTCATGTATTTAGTGCTTTCGTTTAAGGGCAAAATCGGTACTTTATATTAGTCGGGACTCTGAAATCTCCTAACTCCCGTCAGGGTAGACTTAGAAGCTATCCTACAGTATTACAAACCCCGTCAGGGTGATTATAAGCTACGATCAAATGGTTAAGTCTATACCCAATTGGCTACGTGGTTAATCAACCCCGTCAGGATCATTAACGAACACCACACGTCTATTACCTAGTTCCGTAATTAAACCCCCCCCCCCCCCGTCAAGGTGATCACCGCCACTAGTGAATAGCCTAATTACTAAAATCTATTTCTAATTTGCGCATTAATCAAAAATAGTAAATAAGCATGAAATAATAGTCAATAGAGAAATACCCAATTTAAATTGGAAATTATCCCAAATCAGACTATACTAGAATAGAAACTAGAAAATACGAGTCTCAAGTATTTGATTATTTAGTTCATAATTAAATTCGGAAAGAAAAAGAAATTAGAATTATACAAGTTTCCTAAAATTAGATATAAAAATAGGAAGAAACTAATTAGGAGAATGACTTGAGCTGTTGTTGGGGGAAAATGATTCTCCAGCTCCTGCTTCTGTCTCATGACACTTGCTCTAGAGATGATGTAATTTGAAGATTAATTGAGAGGTGCTAAATAATAAGGTCTAAATGGCCTTTTATAAAGCTTAAAAATGGATTAGGTCTAACTTGAGCCTGTTTAAGTGAAGAAGGCCCAAGTCCAATTAGTAATTCTCGTAACTGCTGTACACACTCCAGTAAAACAGGCGTAACGTTTGCGTCTTAAGTCCAAATCACCTGATTCTAGTCCTCAATTCGAGCTAACTCAAAGGCTCACCTTTTTCATTTGAATTACCAGACTTGGATTTGTACCGTTTTTGCTCGAAGTTAGTAAAAAGTAACACCTTTCCAGATTCTTATGCTTTTCTTCAACTCTTTAAGTGGTACTTTTTCTCGTTTGATCTCTTTTTTTGATCTAAAACTTTAAACTTCACTTCTCCTCCTCGTCCTGGTTCTCCCTAGCATCCGTGTACCTAAGAACTTTATGCTAAAAACAAACAAATTGACGCCCAAAAGCTCTAAAAACGCAAATAATATAATTCTGCTGGGAGAAAGTGTAATATGACAAAATAAGCTCAAAAGTCTATCTAATAAGTCTAATTTCTGCCTTGTTTACTAAGGGAATATATTAATCACAAAAATGGAGACATCAAGACCCCAAACTAAAGCCATTGTCGTCGACACAAAGTAAAATAATAATAAAGGTCTTAGGTGAGACGCATAAATGCAAAGTCTAGTGAATGTTACCCAAAGCACAACTTAAAATAAATCTCATATAGTATCACCTAGGAATTAATGCACACATAATCCCTATCAAGCAAAATCAAATATAAATAACATCATTCCAAAATTAAATTCACAATGCTAGAAGATCGTGCTTAATACTTAGCTCGATGGTGGCTATAGGGTGTTCATCGATCCTTATTTGCTTTGAACACTCCACTTAGCTTACTTCCTATTATATTAATTGTTAATTCACTATGTACCTAAAAATCACAAGGTCTTTAGGGTTTTAGTGTAGGCTTAGGGACGGCATGGTATGTATATTTGGTAAATTTGGAGTGAGCTTTTGCCTCTCCTCACTTACCATCAACAAACTGTCTTAGAGCTTGAGTTTACACTCGAACACGTTCTCACTTAACCCATTTGACGCACTAATTTAGTGTCCCCAAATCAACCCAATAAGCACTAAAGATAATTTCCAGAACTTCCACTTTGTCGGTTACTTTATTTTCTCTTATTTTTTCCTTTTTTTTCTTTTCTTTTAGTTTTTTTGTAAGATATCCCTGACCATAATTTTTATGTGAATGGGCATGTCTCTTATAATTATTTTTTTCAAAGACACCGACAAAGGGTTACAATTAATATATCATCAACAATACCGCATAAAATACAAACGCATAAAAATTCCCTCCCAATGTAAGCTTATATTTTGGCAAGAAAAGAAAGGCTTAAAGGATAAAAATAGGGATAAGAAGGATATAATTAATCACGGGTTAGAAAGCTAAAAGGTTTCAAATGGCTATCAAAGAACTGCCTCTATCGTATTCCTAGTTACATAGTTCATAACTAAGTGGATTCTCTACTCATTTAGACCTCACGTTCTACACATCACTCATTTTCCCTGAGTACAAGCTTACTTCTTATGCATTGTTCATTAATTTTTCCTATCAATTATCTATTATTTGCATGCAATCAAGGTGTGTTTTACATTAACTCCTAAGGTCTGATATTTTATATCATTAATTTACAAAAAAGTATGCTTATGGGGACATTTAATAGACTCTACAGTCAAATCATTCCTTAAACTAATTTTTATTTGATTTTATTTTTAATTTAAAAAGTAGTAAAAACACATAACACATAAAATTGGGATGAGGCAACTATACCCCCACCCAAACTCAAAAATGAGTCGTGTCCTCACGACTCGAAAATATTCTATAAAGCAAATAAAAATAATATACACTACTAAATGAGAAAAGGGAGAGGGAAACGTATTTGTATCGGCACTATGCCGATTTCATGTAGTATTGCATCGAAGTTGAGAAGTATTCTTAGCAACGATATACAGATCATAAACCGTTGAATTCGTCTTCTATAAAGTGTATTTCATCAACTTGAACTCATATTTCCCTTAGCTAATCATCTCCTCATGTTTTCCCTTTACATTATCCTCCCTTAACACCAAACTCTCTTTTCGCTTCATGTTCTTCATCACTTCTCCAACCTTCATGTTATCTTGGATGACCCCCAACTCAATTTTTTTCACCTACTTAAAAGATTTACTTGCACCATATATAATGGTAGGCTCAAACAATTCACAATTCCTCCAATAAATAACTAAAAAATCTTAATTCCTAACTGGTGATAGAAAGAAAATAAGAGTTCTATATATTTTACCAGATTGGCCGTGGAATTTGTGATGATTTGATACCTTGCACTTGCAATCTCCAACCTTCAAAGTACAAAAGCTATTGATGAAATATGTGTCTTTTGATGTTGTTGAAGGTGGCACAGTAGTGGAAATGGTGGTTTATTTAAGATGGGTAGTCACTATATTTGGTGTTAGGGAGGTTTAATGGATATAATTTAATCTTTGGCGAAGAAAAAGATTTGGGTTAAAGTGTGAATTCTTTGGTGTTTTGGAAGGATTCATGATATGATTTGTGTTTGGATGATGTTTAGAGGGATGGGTTGATGATATTTTGGTGTTTTGATGGTTAATTGCAGGTATGTTTAGAGTTTGAGTTCGTAATTTATGGTGCACAAAATGTTGCGTCTAAGAATTATTATTTAGAAATTTCTGAGAGCCCGACCGGCATTCCAGCCACAGGACCAACTAGTTGGTCGAATATCGATATCCCCATTAGAAAGATCTCAAAAAGTTATGTGGTTTAGGCTCAAAGAAAACCTAATTGTGACCTCCAGGCGCAAAGATATGGCTTGCCAAAGTTTTCTCTAATGCTCTCAAGACTCTCAACGCTGTATGCCGATTTCTCGACCGGTATGCTGGTGGTCTAGCCGGCTAGTCGGTCGCGCAACTCAATTCTCGCTGACGCACATTATAGCTGCGTGTAAGGATTAATTTTGGTGGTTGTCGCCGAGAGGTCGGCCGGCAATACCGGTTGTAGGATAGGCTAGCTGGTCTATCCAGACAATTTTTCCCACTTAAACGCTAATTTCTCCGTCCCACTCCTTTTTAACCCCAAACTAAAGAATTTCAACACCTGCAAATCATAACACACACTACACCCTTCTCATTTCTTAAATTATACACTAATAAACATCAATAACTCTAATATACACTACGAATTTAAAGACATGAAAGAAATTCAAAACATGGGTTGTCTCCTAGGAAGCACTTTTGTATATTACGTCGTTAAGTTCGACGCATTACCTCCCATGAAGATTGTATCGAGGACATTGCGGCGTTCCTCTGCTTAAACTTGTATGAAAGCTTTAGAACTATCCCACCTGGAATTTGGTTTAATTGATCTCTGAAAGGGGGTGGATAGTATCCCCGTTTCTCCTTCTTGCTCTCATGGCGAAACTCGTTCTCTTCCACGTGGTATATTATGATTGTTCTTGCTGGGTTAATTACCTGTTGATATTCAACAAGCTTAGCTCGAATCCATTTCTTATTAAGAAGACATTCCTCTATAGATGCTTCTATTTCGGGTAATACAACATCTCCATTCACATATTTATTATTACTAGAATCCATGAACTTCTTCCAATCTATGCTTTGGTGGACTTGTGGGCTGCAAGGTGAGCTTACAAAGTATCCATGATTATATCATGTGTGGGCAGAATTAGGGGACGTCCCCAATCTAGCATTATGCCCGGAGGGTCTAGTCATGGTCATCTAGTAGTTTTCGGAGCCGAGTTCTTCGGGATTCTTGTAACTCTCTTATCTCCATACGATACTCCGACATCAAATATACATGTACCTCTTGCATCAAATTCAGTTTGTAACCTTGAAATCTGTTTACATTTTTATTGACTTCGGAGACAGTTAGATGTGGAGGTTGTTGGAGATGCCCGGTCCATTGATTGTTCCATCCTTGCTCTTGCGGGTGTTGATAAGGTGGTTGGTAGTAGTCACTACCCCATATTTGATATTCTGAAGAGTTTTCCTTATAGTCGAATGGACCAGAATTCAAATAATATCCTCCATATATCTTTAGTGGAATATCTTAATCATTACCCTAAATATAGAACCTGTGGAAGAAAACAAAAACAATAGACAAGCGTAAAATGGAAAAATAACAATTAAAACTACTTCAGGGATAAATGCAAAGGTCACACGCTGCAATCCCCGACAGCGGCGCCAAAAACTTGGTGGGTCCTAGGGTGTGATAAAAATCAACACTAAATAGGAGGACCTACTAACCACAAGTGTACGGGTCGTTCCAAGTAATTGATAGATATAAGGGATTTCGTTCTCAGGGATTGGACTGGTATAACTAATGTGTTCAATAGATAAGTAGTAGAAATTGCAAGTACTAAAAATAAAATATAAAAGATATTTGTTTGGTTTTGAGTTATTAAACTACTAGACGCAAAGAAACAAATTACTGAAAGTAAAGAAAGTAAATAAAGTAAACTTTAGACTCAGATAAAAGACATACTTGAGTCTCGCTAGGGAATCATCTAAATTCATATATTTAGTGCTTTCGTTTAAGGGCAAAATCTATACTTTATATTAGTCGGGACTCTACAATCTCCTAACTCCCGTCAGGGTAGTCTTAGAACTACCCTACAGTATTACAAACCCCGTCAGGACGATTATAAGCTATGTTCAGATGGTTAAGATTTATACCCAATTGGCTACGTGGTTAGTCAAGCCCGTCAGGATCATTGACGAACACCACACCTCTATTACCTAGTTCTGTAATTAAACCCCCTGTCAAGGTGATCACCACCAGTGGTGAATAGCCTAATTACTAGAACCTATTTCTAATTTGCGCATTAATAAAAAATAGTAAATAAGAATGAAATAACAGTCAATATAGAAATACCCAAATTAATTTAAATTAGAAATAATCCCAAATCAGAAAATACTAAATAGAAACTAGGGTTCATCCCCAAAATACGAGTCTTAAGTATTTGATTATTTAGCTCATAATTAAATACAGAAAAAAAGAAATTAGAATTATACAACTTCCTAAAAACAAAAATAACTATAGGAAGAACATTATTAGGAGAATGACTTGAGCTATTATTGTAGAAAAAGGATTCACCAGATCCCGCTCTTGCTTCTGTCTCTTGACGCTCTCTCTAGAGATGATCTAATTTGAAGATTAATTGAGAGGTGCTGAATAATAAGGTCTAAAGGGACTTTTATAAAGCTTAAAAGCGGATTATGTCTAACTTTGGCCTAATCAAGTGATTAAGGCCCAAGTCCAATTACTAATTCCCGTAATCGATGTACACATTCTAGTAAAACAGGCGTAACTTTTGCGTCTTAAGTCAGAATCACTTTATTCCAGTCCTCGGTTCGAGCTAACTCAAAGGCGCACCTTTTTTCATTTGAATTACCAGACTTGGATCAGTACCGTTTTGGCTCGAAATCAGCAAGAAGTAACAACTTTCTAGATTCTTATGTGTTTCTTCAACTCTTTGAGTGGTATTTTTTCTCTTTTGACCTCTTCTTTTGATCTAAGACTTTAAACTTCAATTTACCTCCTTACATTGGTGCTTCCTAACATCCATGTACCTAAGAACTGTTTGATAAAAATGAACGAATTTACGCACAAAAACTTTAAAAACGTAAATAATATAATTCTGAGGGGAGAAAGTGCAATATGACAAAATAATCTCAAAAATTATCTAATAAGTCTAATTTCTACCTAAAATGATGTCTCCGAAGGGCATATATTTATCACAAAAAGGGAGACATCACACACGCACACGCATACACACGCACGCATACACACACACGCACACGCACACACACATGCACATGCACATGCACATGCACACGCGCACGCGCATAAAGTTACACCGCTATACCGAGCTCACCGCCTCTGCATCAAGCTCACCGCTACCACACCGCCCCTCCACCGTAGTCGCTCCACCTTTGTCCTATATAGTTAAGTAAAACCTTTATTTGATTTCACTAAAAAAAATTCCTTTACTTTTAAGAGATATTATCCAATTAAGTCTAAAAACCCAATAACCCACCCCATAGAGTCCAATGAATTATTTTCCCCAGAATGTCCAGCTTTTTAATTCGTATACCATCCATACCCTTAAACTAAACGAATTAATTAGATTTTATGTCATTATTATCTTATATAACGGATTCCATTTTTGGTGCATATAATCTAAATCTCATAATTTAAGCATTACACAACGATTTTTTTTGTTTATTTCCAATATCATTTCATATGGTTACAAACCCACCGTTTTACAAAGATCAACCCCCCAGAAGATGAGTGGGAAGGTGAGTGTGAAGAGATTTTTTTCGAGCGGCGGTGGAAGAAAGTGAAGAATATTCCTCGAGCGGCGGTGACTTTCTTTTGTAGTACAATGACTTGGTGGAAAGGTGAATGTGAAGATGGTGGAGAATGGTCCCCGAGCCGCGACGGAAGATGGTGGAGAAGGTCCTCGAGCGGAGTCGGTTTTCTTGTGAGATTATTTTGTAATAAGTGAATGCTAGTGCACCACATGGGTTTACCTCGTATTATCAGTGACATTTTGATTCGATTTGCTTTTTTTCAATAAATGTTTGTTTTCTTTTTTAATAATATTCCATCTTAACCATTTTTAGCATTGCTCATATTTTTTAATGTGTTTGTGTTCCACAAACTACACACTCCTTTAATTACAACAGCCACACCATCAAAATAAAACGAATAATGCACCTCATTTTGACTTATATTCTAGCTCCCAAATTACACACCATTGATTTCTCACAACACACCACCAAAATTGCACACATTACCGAATGACACTTTGTGGTACATATACATCCCTACCATACACAATTGATTATAACTAAATAACGTATAAAAATACATAGCCAACCCTATGCCTTTTTCATGGGAAGAATAACACGATACATAACAAACTACACACCATTAATTTCTCACAACACACCACCAAAATTGTGCACATTATCCGACGACATTTAGTGGTACATATACATCCCCATCATACACCATTGATTATAACTATAACACCTACAAAAATACACTGCCAACCCTACACCTTTTTCATGAAAAGAATCGCACGATACATAACAGCTCACCAATACATTCTTTTGGAATTAATAATCAACACCCCAAATACTAATAAATCATGTGTTTAATTTCCAAAACAAAATACAAAATAATTAAGTTATAACAGAAAGGAAATCTAATATATTTAATTTAATGTTTTTTTGCAGTTTTTTCCTTTTTGTTTTGATATTAATTTATTGGTTGAATGTAATTAGGAAGTTATTTTTGGCAAGTCAAAAGTCATTAAGTAGAGTAGAAGAGCAATCCAGACTTTTTGGGTGGGTTGGACTTGTTGGGCAATTGACAATAGTCTGTGAAATTTACGAGTCAATCACCCTACTTTTAAAACTTGTAATTAAATTATTCTTTTAGGTGTATTTGTATCATTGTATGAATTAATATATGTTAATTTGTTTTTATGGGTCACTTTAAAGCTAATATCAAAATTTAAGGGGTTTGCTTAATTATTTCTTAGTTGAAATTAAGATTATTAAGGGGCTTAAACGTGAAATTAAAACTTTTGGGAGCTAAATAGACTACTTAATATTTTTAGGGGCTAAAAATGTAAATATAATAATAAAAGGGGCTAGTAATGCAATTAATATAAAATACTAAATATATGAATTTTTTAAGAAATATAGTGCAACTAATATACACACACACACACACACACACACATATATATATATATATATATATATATATATATATATATATATATATATATATAGCCAATTGTTGATTGATGCCTATTAAAAAACTTATTTAGAAAAAGGTGCCTAGAAAAAAATATTTATTGAAAACAGCCTCATCCCAAATTTACCCTTATGATTAACAATTAAAAAATAAGAAAAAAACTAATAATCACACGCGCGCGTCCGTGAATTTTTTTTAAAATCGTCATAACTAATTCAAAAAAAATCAAAAAAAAATATATATATTTGGATAAATCAAATTAATATTCACGTCTATGATTTTTTTCGGAATTTTCTGATTTTTTTGATTTTTTTTTAAATTTTTTTTTCGCAGACACGAAATTACATGTTTAAAACATGTAATTTCATGTTTCAAACATGGAATTTCATGTTTTAAACATGGAATTTCATGTTTCAAACATGGAATTCCATATTTAAAACATGAAAATCCGTGTCTGCGAAAAAAAAAATCAAAAAAATTCAAAAAAATCAAAAAATCCAAAAAAAATCAAAAAAATTCATAGACGTAAATATTAATTTGCTTTATTCAAAAATACAATTTTTTTAATTTTCTGATTTTTTTTGAATTAGTTATGAAGATTTTAAAAAAAAATTCACGGACGCGCGCGTGCGATGGAATTAGTAGTAGTAGGTGGTGGTGGTGGTGGTGGTGGTGGTGATGGTGGTGGTGGTTGTGGTGGTGGAGGTAGTGATGGTTGTGGTGGATGTAGTGGTGGTTACATACATGGTGGTTGGGGTGGTGGTTGTGGTGGTGGTGGTGGTGGTGGTGGTGGTGGTGGTGGTGGTGGAGAAAGAAGTATCCTATTATTTGTTTAATATTTAAATATTAATATTGTATTAAAATAAAATAATATATTTAATAATAAGGGTAGTAAAGGTATAGAAAATATAAAGGGGATGTTTTCTATAAATATTTATTTCATTAGGCATTTTTTTATAAAATATTTTATTGAAGGCATAAAAGAACAATTAAGTAGTTTAATGGGGATGTTATCAACAATAACCCCATATATATATATATATATGGGCCTAACAGTGCAATTAATATAACCAAAAATTAATATAGTACTTATTAGTCTAATAAACATATAAATAATAATGTAGAACCTTAATCGTGCAATTCATGTAAGAAAGATGATATAGCGGACGAATATTGTAAATAATATAAAAATTAATTGTTGAAATTATCTGTCCAATTAATATAAAATTAATAATATAGGGGTTAATAGTGCTATTAGTATAAAAACAAGAATATAAGGGGTTTATAGTGAAATTAGTATAAAATATTATATATAACACTTAATAGTGAAATTAATATAATTATGTTTCAAACACTTAGATGACAGATACACCGAGGTCCCCGAATACTCCTACGAGGATCACCATTAGACGAGCACTTACTAAGAGGTTTTCGACACATCTTCCACATCATGAATTAGGTACTTGTAGGAATTATTTGGAGCAGGTGTCTTACGATTAGGATAGGGATGGATACGAACTTGAAGTTCACTACATTTTGTTTCATGATAGTAACGCCTTTTCTGGTCCCAAAATGCAAGCCATGAAGCTCCACAAGAAGCATCAAAGTATTTTACCAATGCATGATATGTATGCAGTACATAGGTCATCGTCCCATGTATGTTGCTTTTTGGTTTAGAGAGTATCTCACCAATTGTCACAAACTTATTGCTTAGTTCAAATTAGATATGATAATTGTTTAATTGTATTGCATCACATACTTACTTCGATATGTTTTTCTTGATGGTTTAGTTTAATTGTTAGGTTTTTACTTAATATAATAAAAATTATAGAAATCGTTTGACTAGAGATCCAACGGGACTTGTATGACAAGTGTATAAAGTCTGTTACTCAATTGGGTTAGTCTTATCCTTTCAATTAATAGTCTTTAAAATCTTTCCATGTATGTCATCATCGGATCTCTAGGCAAACATTTCCTATAAAGCTGGAATACTACCTTTAGCAACCGCCATCGATCGTTATTGATATAAGACATCTGGCGACCACCAGGTAGTCACCAACAGTTAATGACAATTAGCGATTGATAGCAGCCGCTACTCAATTTATTTTATGGCGGCCACCTTATAGTGGTCGTCGGAGGGTGGTGGTCGCCGGAGACAAAGGGTGGTCACTAGAGTATACTTCTAACGACCCGACACTAGTTACTAATATTTGATGGCCACAAACGGTCACTAACACGTTTAACGACTAATCTATACATATGTGGTGGCAGCGTAGGCGGTCGCTGACAACCTAACTCGTAACACTGTATTGATTAAGCTTAGTCTCGTGAAACTATATAATTCTTCAATATTCTACATATTTTAGAGATTATGTTGTTATTTGATCTGTTGTTTTCATTAACTATTCGGTATAGCTATAAATCTAACTTCTTTCAATGTTGTTTAACTAGGATATTTCTAGAGAGGGAAAGTCGAGAGAGGTAAGAGGATTTTATTCCTAAATCACTCTGATTTAGCTCATATATCATTGTTTTAATCTCGTTTCTCCATCTTCATGATGAAAAAAATCATTTGCATAACAAGCTAGCGACATTTCCTCGACCGATCTTGATCTGGGAGATACCGAAAAACTCTATCTTGAGGTCGCCACGAGACTCCAAAAACCTCACGCCTTAGGGAAAACCTGAGTAACGGGTCTGTTTCAAGCATAAGGAGCCTCACTCTACCTTATATCTCACCCTAATGTTGTCTTGTTGGAGCTCATTTGGGTGGTTCCAAGAATTTTTAAAAACGGGTCTTGAAAAACAAAACCCTAGGTTACCATCAAGGGCCCCCATTCACCTCACTTGGAAGTGGAGGCAACTACTCCACCTAAGTTGCTCCTTAGAGCCGCCGAAGCCTTGGATCCCTCATCTCTTTGGCCGAAAATTCCTTCTTTTGAAGATCAAAATTGTGAATCAATTTCGAGAGTTATGAGAGATCGGTTTCCTAATTTAGGTGAGTTCCATACTTCTTTGAAATCTAAAGCTAGATTATTCTATGGTTTGGACGGAAAAGCTATAACTTCTCTTGAGAAAGATTGGGATGAACTTGGTGCACACCAAACGTATGTAAAAATCCTTCGTACAAAATTTTGTGTAGAAAATGTTCCTATTATGAAGAGAAGAGATTCCAATGAGGGTATGATTGAAACATTGTATGCATAAAAGAATGTGACCACTTTCAAACCAGAGAGGACCCCTTAGGAATCTATGAACATTGTCGGGAAGTTCGCCGCTGATGCAAGAAGTCCAGGGTTGACCAATTTGAAAAAGGAGGAAAGTAAGAGAGTTCATTATAAAGATATGGTATTGAATAACCACAAAGCTTTGGTAGGCATATAACTCAAATATTTTGAACCTATCGAAGAAGAGATGATACAGTTGCTAGAGAGTGGTGTATTGGCTATGGACCAAGTTTTTGGTTTCTCTCTTATTGGCTATGTTGTGGGTAAGACGACGTCGAATATGGATGATATTCAGAGGATTGTTAGGGAGTTAATTGTGGAATGTTTGGTGCAAAAACATCGAAGTGGGTGGTTAGTGTTCAAGTTCGGAAAGGACGGAGATAGAAAGGAAATACTCACTAAAGGCCTATTTTTGTCTTATGGGTGAATCCTTCTTCTTACCGAAATCCAATATTTCTTTAATTTCGGTAATTTAGAGAATACTAAGATACCGTTTTGGATAATCATTATAAATCTCCCGGAGCCAGCTCGCACGAATCTTGGGTTGGCCAAACTAGATTCTTAAGTGGGTAAAACCATTCATACCGATGGTATAACTATTAATAATGAGGATATTAGTTGTGTTAGAGTGCTTTTTGACTTTAAATTAAAAAAGGAGAAGAATAAGATTGTTGAGTTTGCTTCATATCGCGATAGAAAGTTTTGAATAAAGATAAATTATGAAAATCTACCCCCTATTGTAAGAAGTGTAAGGATTTTGAGCATATGGAAGACAAGTGTTTTTATGAAATTAAACAACAATTTTAAAGGAGAAGTTCATTCATGAATGGATTTTCATGGACATAAATAGGATTAGGAAACAGAAGAGACCTAAGGTGCAATTTCCAACAACTCATATTTCTTTGAAAGATGTTGATTCTGGGAAGCCGAGAACTGCAGTTTCTGGTATATCGGTTGTTGGTTTGGTGATCCTTGAAACAGATGCTGATGCTCAATGATCTAACATCATCGTGAGTGATACACGTGCTAATCATGAGGCTTGACATAAATTGGAAGGATATATAAGAACTTGGAATTCAATTTCTTTTTCATTTGCGGAAAGATTGGAACTAATTAAACCGGTTCTTCAAGGGGTAGTATGTATTTGGTAATCTATCTTTCGGTTCTGGTTTGTGTGCAGGATCATATTACTCGTATCTGTAGTAATTTTTATTGAGATGGAGAATCGCCGCAAAATAAATGAAGAATAATATGTACTCCAAAAAATGAAGGTGAATTTGAGTTTAAGGATTTTGGAGTTTGGAATAAACCCCTACTTATAGAAATACTTATAGAAATGAGAATCAACAGGAAACATTCACTTTGAGTTAAGTAAATTCATAGATAATATCTCAAGAATGTTAATTTTTGGATGTAGAAAGTTAAAACATTGAATTCTCTTTTTTTTTAAGTTTATTTGAGAGTTGAAATATAAGATCAAGGTTTCGCTTGAGAGCGAGGAAAAAATAAATAATTTGTACTATAATTCTCCTACACTATAATATTTCTATTATTAAAAAACGTATAATGTATTTTATTGTTGTCATTAAATTTTAGACAAATTTATATAAATCTATTTATTTTTTCTATCATACTTTCTTGGATAATAGTAAAAATTTATTTTATAATTCTTTAAGATAGATAATTGCATTTTTTTTTTTTTGTCAGGAAAAAAGACACATTAAAAGTGTTTATACAGGGATTTTAAGAAAAGATAGATAATTGCATAAATAGTTGTTATCTTGAGTTTTTGGGTAAGGTGATATTTTATTCTTTTATAATGTAATTCAACCGTTTACCCAAACAAAACAAAAAAAGTCAAACTTCATACGTAAGAAAATATATTATCTTTGTATTTAAAATAGTTATAATTTTTATATATCATTGCTTCTGTGTCAATTTCTTTCTAATGAATCTGTTGTGTCTATACTGTTTCAGGCTGAATATACTCCCGATTATCTCTTCATTGTGCAAACAATTCTTCTATCAGACCCTATGTCATTGTGGCTTTAGTATTCACTCCTATCAAACTCTAATGTGAGAGAATAAGTGAATAACGGAGTTATTTTCCAAATGTATTAGCTGAGTAATTTTCCAAATGTATTTGTTTGTTTTTTTATGGGAAAAAGAAAAATAATTTTTATAATGATTTTGTTATTTGGGAAGAAAAAAGAAAATGAATTAATAGAATAAAATGTGGACGCTTGATTGGTAAAAGAAAGCTTTATATTAGAAGATGAATGCTTACAAGACTTGTGTTTGTAGTGGCTTTCTGATGCTCACTCTACAAATGAGGAGTCCCATATATAGGAGTATTATGGCGGTGGTTTTTAGTTTCTAAAATTAACTAGTATTAACACTTAACAGACAATTTCTAGTACTTTTAAGATAATTCTAAAGATTCATATATACTTCTTCATAGGAAGATTCTAGATCAATTGAGAAAAAGAGCATTAATGTCAACAGTATTAGCTGAATATATTTGAGTTTGTAACTCTTTTGATAATTGAGAAACTTGTCACTTATTTGGATAATATTGACTCTTCTTGACCTTACTGATACGTAGATGAAGACATAATGACACTTTATCTGTCTATCAGGTCTTGGAAATCAATCTTGTTACTTTCCCTAAAGTGGTTGATGCAACTTTGGCCAATGACGCTTAACTTTGTGAAAAATTAAGCTGGTCTCTATATGTGAGCACTTGAGGTTTATTTAATGCCTTTTAGCTCCAAAACATTTTCTCAAAGTTAGTTAGTTACTCATGATCTGCATTTAAAAAAAACCTGCAATCATCTAACTTCAGTGATAGTACTCTGGAACTTCAGTCTCTTTGTTCCATCTTGCATTTTCATTCAAGCTATATATGATAAACATAAATGAAAAACCAGGAGAGATTGTGCGTAAACCACTGTCATAATTATATATTCGAGTATTAAACTAATTGTATAGGCGAGTTGATATATAATTTCTTAAATAAATTTCCAGGACTGTAAAATATACCGACATTCACTACAAGAAAACTGTTCATTGGTGACATTTATTTTGTAAGTAGGCGACAGTTAAACAATTGTTGCCAAACTTTAGGTGACACTTTTTGAACTGTCGCCTAACAAAAAACAAGTGTCCTAATTATTGATGTCGCCATCTTTTGGTGACACTTTGAAAAAAATGTCGCTTAATGTTTGATGACATCTTCTTAAGTGTCGCCCATCACTTTGGGGACACCAATTTATGCGTCGCCCATCACTTTGGGGACACCAATTTAAGCGTCGCCCACCACTTTGGGGACACCGATTTAAGCGTCGCCCACCACTTTGGGGACACCGATTTAAGCGTCGCCCACCTTTTTGGGGACACGGTTTTAAGTGTCGCCCAGCCTTTTGGGGACACCGATTTAAAAGTCGCCCACACTTTGGGAACACGGTTTTAAGTGTCACCCTTCACTTTTTAAAAATTAAAAAATTAATATACAATTTCTATATTTGCTATAGCATAATTCAAATATTAACAGTAAAATAGTTGCGTAATATCTACTAGCTTATAATTCATAATTCAGCTCTTATCAATCTGTTTCGTCTTTCATTTTGATGACTTTCCTGATACAAAAAATATATCAGATATTTAAAATACGGTGGTATAATAATAAACAGAGAGGGATATGAACATGCACTATTGCACAATAGGTCCCTACATGAGGCAAAAATTGCACTGTAGGTCTATATAGATTACGCTAATTAAATGTAATACATACCTGCGCAGCCTCAGCTAAAATATCAGGTAACTCCATAGAGTAACATCGTTTAAAGTAGGTAGTGAGTTTGCTACTAGAACTACCTGCAAATTAAAAAGGATTATACTTTATTTCTATTAAGTCCTCGTAGTTTACAATAAATGTAAAATACCCTACCTCAGTTCCACATCGGAGAAGTTAATGAGCAAGAGGAAGCATTCCCAATCCGAGCATTCGTTTCTTAGAAGCATCAAAATCAACTATATTTTTAAGAGAAGAACTTAACATTGTGAAGAAGAAGAACTTACATTGTGAAAGATCATCTTACATTTAGATTTGCATACAGCTACTTCATATCCATATAGGGCACTCTCATATCCTGAACAAATAATTACCAACTCTAACTTATGATAAAATTAAAGACAAAAAGTTAATGAAAAGGACTTACAGAAGGTTAGAGTATGCTTTCAGGGATTGGAGATCAACACAAGAAAAAAGGTGTTAATCCATCACTCACATCCATAGCTATTGGTTCTTACGTTCTAGAAAGTGGATAAATAAATTCTCAGAATTGCACTATTGGTCCCTATAACATACAAACAATTGATCTTTGGCTAATAAACTTGCCTGTTTAAACTTGCCTTCAACTTGAGCCAATTGTCTTTCGAGCACCGATAATTGACAATTGAGCTTAAATAAGCTTTTGTCTTAGAAGAATAATTCACCTTATGTGTCTCAACAATTGAGCCTGAGCATATTGTTTGTTCTTCAATTCATCAACCTGAAATATTAAATTAGTTATATAAACCTTGAAAAAACACACTTTTGACAAGATAGTAAAAACAGATGTAAGATAGAAAAATACTTCTAAAATTTTACCATTAAGTCAACTTCTTGCAATTGCTTTATTCTGTGTTGAGAGTCTCCTCAGCATTTGTTAAATGAGATATAGGTCCCTAGAGTATAGAAAACTTACTCTTTACGTCACGTTCAAGTTTTCTCCAACGAGCATACATAAGAAGAAAACCTTCACTACCACAAGGTAAACCAGCAGCTATACGATCAACATCTATATTAGTTTTACCAAGTGCTTTAGCTTGATCATATGGTGGAATTATATCATATGAACTTGTTTCTGCTAATTCTTCATCTTCATCTATAGCTAAAATTCTCACTTGTTCTGTTAACTTTTTAGTTAACTTTGCCTAAACAAACAACACATTTTATATATAGTATTACAGTTTAATATAAATTTACCAGTCTGGGTAAAAGTTGAAATGCATTTTGAGGAATTCCAGCTCCATCAATCATCCATGGTTATCCTGGTGAACCATTATTCGGTGTAGTTTTTACTCCAGACATTATTATCTCATTTAACCTTGCCTAAAAAATGCAACCTTACATAGAGGTTATATATAATAAAATGGAGGTTATATATATTTACGAGAATAACCTTAGATTCCGCCATTTCAATGCTAGCATTATCAAGTCCATCTAACATAGAGGCGTCTTTACTAACAAGAGAAACCTTAAAAAAAGGAAAATATTGGGATTAAATCAAACTAAGTCAAACAGAAAAAATAAAAAAAGAATAAAAGAATAGATTCTTTAAATATGCAAACAAACCAGGATATTTGTTAATTGTCCTTCTAAGTCGAGAAGACCTTTAGCAAAAGCAGCTGCTGACATCTGGAAAAAAATATGATAGGGACTTAATGCAATTTTACATAATATAGGGACCTATAGTGCAATTTTTATACCTGTACACGTCCCTTATCTGAGCTATATATTTTTAGGTCATGGCGATATGTACTGTGAAAACGAAGCAAACCAGTCCCTTCACCTAAATTTCCCAAAGAAAAAACCAAAAAAAATTAAAAAAATTACAAGAAATTAGTGTAAAATTAAAGGTAAAACCATTAACCTGGATACAACATGTAATTATCAGAATACCTGTTTTCTTCCAGCATGAGTGAGGACAATTTATGAACGACCTTCACATCGTAAAATGTCAAACCACATACCTGTATTATGAAAATTTAACAATTTATTGAAATGAAATATATATATATATATATATATATATATATAGAAATGTTAATAGACTTACTGATTGCTAAAAGCAATGCAAACGTCTCGTGACATTTGTTTCTCAGCAGGAGTGAGTAAAACAGAATATCTTACCTGTCAAATAGGGTAATAAAATAAAATCATGTAAATATAAAATATAGGGACTTATAGCGCAATTAACTATGATAGTCTTTTCGAGTTTGATTTATTAAATTTTTATGAAATTTCAACGATAAAATGTATGTTATTTTGTATAATATAGGGACGTGTAGCGCAATTAACTATGATTAGTCTTTTTAAGCCTGATTTATTGAAATTTTTTAAGATAAAATATATGTTATATTCTATAATATAAAGACTTATAGCACAATTAACTATGATTAGTCTTTTTAAGCTTGATTTTATTGAATTTTTATGAAATTTCTACGATAAAATGTATGAATATCTTGTATAATATAAGGACTTATAGTGCAATTAACAAGTATTACCCAACAAAATTGATTATATAAATGTTGTAAAAACATACATACTTCTTTTCCATCAGGATTTCTCATAACAACACCATCAACAACAGGGGATTTTCGTGCCTCTGCATGAGCATACTCCAGGCCCACAGTATACACCTATTCATTATAAGATATATTGACTATCATATGGTTCTTTATTGTATATAGACTATAAATACACATCTCATAGAACAAAATTACGAAATTTAAATAAAATAACCTTAACATCTGTTCCTCCAGTAGGCATAAATTCTTCGTATATATAAGAACCTTCACGTCTGAATGCCACAAAAGAGAAATACACAAAATGTTAAAATATCTACCCAAATAGGATAAATGATAACTACATTAAGAGTATGCCAATATAATCCATCATAACATAGAAAATAGCATACCAATCATAACAGTTTTGCTGTTTCCACCAACTGAATCCTGAAATAATTAGTAATAGAAAAGAATCAACTAGTTAGTATTTGAAACATACTATGAAATTAAAAAAGGAAATGAAGAAAAAAAGCAAAAAAACTTGTAATTCTTATGCTCACTTCTTCTTTTCATGCACAAGAAGAGCTAAAGAACTTCGTATTGCTCCATCTACTACTTAGCATTCTCTTCCTTTCAACACTATAAAATGTGCACAAAATTAGGCAACTTTTTTAAAGTATTAATATCCTATCCACAAAATCTACTACAGATTTTACATTTTGCGTATAAATACATAAATACAACAAATGAGTTAGTCTTTCTCTGAATTTTTATCAAAGAACAAAAGATCACAGGTTCGGAAACTCAAGTGAATTGCTTTTCAGCTAATGTTCGCAAAATTCTCTAGATTAACAAGGCAACCCCTGACACAACAAGCCATACTCCCCTTGTAAACCAGATGCATACAAAGCTATGAAGTGAAGAAAATAATTTTCACATTCCATTATTCAATGTATTTAAAGTATAAAAATTAATCCGGGAAAGAAATTTAAGTACTTGCAAATCATGATATTAAACTAGTGTTGAAATTTACAACAATTATAGCGTATGTTCAACAAAATCAGTGTATTACTGAAGCTTAATTGCACAGTTAGTACATGTGTTATGCTAAATAGTCAAATATAGCCCTATTTTCAAGCTATAGAATAATTACCAAATCTTTTGCACCGTTGTCGGTCACATTGGCGGATCTCAAATCGGAGGAGGAGATACAATGCGTAGTAGTTGCCGGTTCTGAATGGCTAAAGACAGAGGAGGAAGCAAAACTGATACTCGAATGCGCAAGGAAATTGATGAAAAGATCTAAGTGTTCGCATCAACAAGGCGACTGAGATATGGCCGGTGTTAGAGATCGGATTTGGCGAGAGAGACAGGGTTCGGTTGGCGGCGGTGGAGTTCTAATCGGCCTAGGAGATTTTCCGGTGCTGTGCAGCTAAGACGGAGATGAAGCCATCGTGGATATCGCAAGGATACTAAGGAGAAGAGCTTAATTTTCGCACCACGTTCTCGCGACAGATATGGCAAGTAGAGATGGACGGAGATGGACGGAGATAGTCGGAGATGGCCGGAGATAAAGATCGAAGAAGATGTCTAGAGATGTGAAGGAGAGAGTTAAAAGGGGATTTAGGGTTAGATTTTAATTTAATTGAACATTGTAGTTGTATATAAGAAAAAAGATATATATATTAATTTGTATAGCAGCAAAATTGGTTAATATTGTAGTATATGAACAGAGTTAACTAAGTATCGACATTTACACGCGGCAGTTATAAAAAAGGTATCACTAAATATGAAGACAGATTACTAAGTGTCGCGAAAGGTATTATTGGAGACATTTTCTTATAAGTGTCACTAGATGTCTGTCACTAATGACCTGTTTTTTTGTAGTGATTACTTAAGTTAATTTGACCTATATGATTTGTAGAAGTTGTGGCGTAAATTGGTGAATACACTTTTATATTTATATGGATTTTATTAGGTCACCTTACATAATTAGGTTATTTGACTTGAGTTTGCGGCATGTCAAGCCTTAGGTTCTGGTGTTGGGAATTTGGGGCGTGACACGGGTCGTCTCAGGTTTCTGGAAAGACATTACGAAAGATATTCACTCAAGAAATTGAATTGTTCTTGATAATTGTATCTGTAATACGTTAAATTCTAAAATAGTAAATCATATCAATATCTGAAACCGTTCCAAACCTCTTTGAATCACTTCGAATGAAGCAGTTAATCTGGCACAATCAATCTTCATCTTCAGTGTCTGAACCTGCATACAGTATAAAATATTAAAGACTTTTTACCGGTCTATATCTAAATTAAATAAATTACCTACGTGTAAAACTTACCGGATCGAACATCTTCACTAATTTGTCCTATTTGTTGGATTTGTATAATAAGCATCCTAGAAATTAAGACCCCCCAATATATATGAAGTACGAGTAAAAGCAATAACGAAGCGAATTAAACGTATAATAAAAAAGGTTGTTTTTTTTTTTTTTTTGTTTCTTTGGGCTAATAAACTTGAATAAGCTGGGCCTTTTTAATTTTTTTTTACTATAACCTAAAATATTTTATACATAAAAAATAGGGGGCCCTGAAAATTACGTTAATTAGGGGGGCCCAAGCCCATGGCCTCCTTGGCCTCCACCAAAACCAATCCTGACAAAGCCAATAAAAACAAAGATCCATACGAAGATATTATGAAGTGGCTTGATAGCCAACCTTTTTTCATCAGTGGTGTTTCTGACGACAGGATCAATCAAAAGAAGATTATGACAGGCATAGTTCGACGGCCGAAGATTCAACGGAAATTGGTTTGAATAGGTGTGTACATTGTTGGGCTTGAGCGATGTTGAGCCTTTGAGTCGGAGTTGATTTTGGAGTGGTTATGGCGATCTTGGTGGACGGAGAGGCTTATAGATGTGCGGTGGAGGTGGTCGTGGCGGTGGCCGACGCTTTTTCTTTTTGGGTTTGAAAATGCCGTCGATTTGGCTTGAATTATATTATTTGGATTATATATTATTGTATAATTTGTAACTAATAGGTGGAACGGTATTTTAGTATTTAGGTATGTTTTTTATTTAATTGGGAATCAATTTTGTAATTGTAGTTAATTTAGAATAATTTCACTTTGAGTGTTAGGTTCTAAAATAAATAAGATAACCTTGGTAGAACTAGATGATTTAATTATAAAAACTACATTCTCACCACTAATAAGAACTAATTAAAACCAGAGTAATGATGTATACTATTTAAAATTATACCATTCAATTATTAATCATGACGTGACGTGAATTGGTTGACAATAAATCGTGAATCAGATCAAGAAAATAAATAAATTAACAGTTTACAATCAATCAATTCATGCTACATCATTAATGATATATTTGAATGGTATATATCATTTACTCTTAAAAATAATGAAGGTAGTGATTGGTATGTTGTAATGGATTTAGGCAGCAATGTAATGAGTTCAAGAATGTAATGAAGTTGGAAATGTAATGAATTTTGTAATCATTATACAATGCTTGGTATGCTATATGAATGTGGATGTAATGATTTGGTTGATTTCAACCTTGTGCTAATAACTAGTTTAAATATATAAGATTGTAAATAAATTATTTAAGACATAAGGTAATCATTTTATTAGTATAATATATATAATTTTAATAAAATAGAATATAAAAAATATATTATTTTAATACTTTTAAATGATTTGTATATATCAATCGATAAATCTTAGATTTATACATTTCGATTTTAACTTTTATTGAGAATGTATGATAATGTAATTTAGAATTTAATTGGTTAGTCGTTGATTAGATAACTAGTTTAATTGTTATAGAGAAGTAAAATTTTAATAATTAAACTAAAATTGTAATTTTATGTGAAATATTTTGATAAATGTGTTGATTTAATCATATATGGGTATGTGAGAAATAATAATAAAAAAAGTTATAACTATATTATGGTCAAATATATCACCGATATATAAAGATCTTATGTAATTATATATACTTAATGTATGTACATAGTTTTTTAAATATAATATAAAAATATTAAGTTTTTAAAAATAATAATATGACTTTATATATATATATATTATTTATTGAAAAAAAGATATGATAAAAAATGTGTAATATATTAAGTTTAATAAAATTATCTTAGTTTGTTAAAAAAATATCTATTACCATTACAGTTGTAATGGGTCATTCAGGGGTAGTAACTATGTAATAAAAACCTCATTTTTATTGTAATGATTACGGAGTTGATTACGATGTACCAATCACAGTAATCATGTATAAATCAGTAATGTCATTACATTACTGATCTGATTACAACATACCAATTACACCCTAAGTGAATATTAGAAGCTCAAAGAATACAAGAACAACCTAAAATTGGATTAAAAAAATCACAGACGGGATAACGACTTATTAACACAAACCAACGATCACCCCAAAAGATATGTGCTATAAAGCAACCTTCCTTATACAAAGTAGTTTGAGAAAGCCACTAAGTAAAACCCCCACGCCATGATCCCGTCAGTGAGATTTGTCAATAAATTTTCGTTTTAAAAGAGTAATGATATATATACTATTTAAAATTATACAATTTAATTACCACTCAATGATATGATATGAATTGGTTAGTTATAAATTGTTAATCTATTTATTTTCTTGATTTAATTAACGATTTATAACCAACCAACCCACGCCACATCATTGGGTGGTATATATCATTACTCTAATTAAAATACTGATCAAAATTTCATATTTTGAACTTTTTCATTTTTTTTTAAAAGAAAAAAACTTTATGGGTACCCATGGAATTCGAAAAAGGATTTCTGAGTACCCATACTATAAAATAGGACTTCTAGGTACCCAACTTATTCTTTTTGTCCAACTGTTAATGTTTTCCGTTATCTCACACATTAAGTATGATGTGGAGCTTTTATGGACTTGGTTTCCTTTTATTTCGAAAGGTATATGTGGTGGCACCACATAGGCTCTACATCATACTTAATGTGTGAGATAACGGAAAGCACTAACGGTTGGACAAAAAGAAAAAGTTGGGTACTTAGAAGTCTTGTTTTATAGTATGGGTACTCAAAAGTCCCTTTTCGAATTACATGGGTACCCACAAAGTCTTTTTGTTTTTTTCTAATTATATAAGTTTTGTATTTAATAAAAAATGATATTTCACTAATTTGAAATCTCTAATTTACTCAATTTTTATCATTTATTCATTCTTTTTTTTTTCACAATATATTATTTTATTTTGTATACCTCGTAAAAGAAGAAACAAAATTCCATCCGACTAAGCTAACTCAACTAGTAATTAGATATTAATCTTATTTTTCTCAAATTATTTTAAGATTTTTTATATTTTATTTTTTTAAATCTTGAATAATTTAAGTATGTTAATTTAAATATATAATAATATAAGGCATATACGAGTTATTATACAATTTTCTAAATATAATAGACAAACAATTAACACGTACCAAAACGTGTATTAAGGAGATATATAGTTGGTCTAGTGGTTAGACTACTCCGTAGAAACCAAAATGTCTTAAGATCGAATCTCATTGGAGTAAAAAATGACTCTGAATCTAAAGTGGCTCTCATATGTTTAAAAAACATGCATTAAGGTCAGACCAAAAAACATAGGGAGCAAATTTAAAAAAATTGTAACAGTCAATTTTTACTTTTAAAATACATATGAGAGTCACTTTGGATTCGATATTATTTTGATTGTAATAAGATTCGATTCCAGGATCTTTTGATCTAATCACTAGACTAATTATCGATCTTTTTTTGATAAACGACAAAATTCCTGGATCAATTTACGTATATAAATAATTATTTAATTAATATATTTATCTTGATTAAGCAAAGTATTTAAACTATTTTTTTCTTTTAGTTAACATAAATGGTCTGGTCCGTTTATACATCATTCCTCGACTAGTTACGTGAGAATATGTATATCTCCTTTACATAGTCTGGATGTAATTAAACTAGATCTAGGTAAAGAGTAGAATTTTGGATGCTTCTAAAATAAGGAAGAGTATTCATTACCGTGTCCAGTTTTTTTAGTCGAAAGTAACTTGCATTAAATAGAGCCCAAAAGTTGTTACAAATCATCCTACACCTATAGCTTCAAAGTCACACCTAAGTAAGTTGGCTAATTGGGGAGGAGGAGAAACACTCCAAAGACTAAACAATTTGTCTTTTAGCATTTGTTTAGCCACCAATCCGCACTTCTATTGTTAACTCTCCTAGCAAAGGAGATACATATTTTGTCCCTTAATACACAAAAATGAATGTTCTTATAAACTAATTTAGTACAACTATAATTATTACAAGTTGTCGAATTAATATGGTTAATAACTAATTGGAAATCATTCTCTATTTCCACAATTCCTATAGGTTTCTTGCTAGCCATTTCACAAGCTTCCAAGATGCCTCTAGCTTATGCTTCTAATATTGAATGAGCTTGGATAACTTTAGCTTTTCCTTCCAAAAAACAACCTGTAGAATCACGTAATATACAAGCAATTGTAGCTGTGTTAGTAATTGAATTAAAAGAAGCGTCACAATTTATTTTAACTTTTCCATTAGGGGGGGTTTCCAACTGTTACATCCCACTTTAAGTTTACTACCATCAAAGATAGAATTTTGATCCCTGTTTTTTTGTATTCCTTGTTTATGAATACTAATTCCAGCATTTTGTATCACCTTCTCTTTACCATTAGAAATGGTATTATCTATAGCCTCAGTAGTGTGCTTAGTTGCTGAGTAATACTCATCATTTTTTGCCGTGATAAGAGGGTCAAGGATAATGCCCTTCAATATAAATTCATTTCTTGCCTTCCAAATATGCCACACAATAAAAAAAGCCAAGTCTCCCATAAATTTTCCTTCAATTTTTTCTTCCTGACTTAGCCTTACAAATTGTATCCATCTTTTGACATTAGAGGTGGGGTCTGAAACTGAATTAAAACAAAGTGGACTGGCAAGCCAAACTGCTCTTGCCCAAGAGCAGTGAAAAAGTAAATGTTCAATGGATTCACTGTATTCTCCACACATGTTTCATAAAGGGCTTTGGATAGATTTTCTAATATATCTGTTCTCGTTTGTAGCTAGCCCTTTATTGCAACATTTCCAGATAAATTTTTTAATTTTAGGGTAGGATTTAGATTTCCAAAGAAAATCCCAATCTTTCTCTTCAAGATGTATAGAAGATTCACCCTCTTTTTCATTCTTAACTTTCTCATTCTTTTGTTGAGCCCTCCATAGTAAAGTGTACATTTCCTTTACTGTGACACCACCACTAATAGAGCCTGTCCAATGTGGTGTATCTATACAGCTTTTCCTTTTCCATATTTTTAGCAATTATTTCCTTATCTCCAATTTCCATGCATATCTCCTTCCATAAGTTGTTGTCTTTGACTTGGACTCTAATTAATCTCCATAATTATCTTTAAAGCTTCACACTAAATAAAAAATTAAACCCAATATGCTCTAAAAATAATAATTCTACAAATCAAGACCCAAAATAGGAAAGTGCACTAAATTAAGCTAAAATCAACCTATAAACTAATAAATAAGCCTAAAATGATGTCTCATGAGTATATTTTACTATCACAAATGAGGAGACATCAAGACCCCCAACTCAAAGTTGTATCGTCCCGATACAATAAAAGTAAAGAACAGTAGGGTAGTCAAAATAAACAAGAAGAAGTCGGAGGAGAACAAGAACAAAATATAATGAATGATTCTAGAGCATAAATCCCAAAAATCTCATGTAGTAATGCTCAAGAAATAATGCACAAATATGCTTAATATACATGTAATCAACATTCCATAAATTCAAGTTAAGATTAATTTCGCAATGCCAGAAGGAGAGGATGATAACTTAGTTCAGGTTATTGGCTATAGGTTGTTCATAGGTCCCAAATACAGCATCCAATGGTCCACTTACCTACTACCTAATAGCTCAATTGTTTCTCCATCTAGTAGTTAAAAATCCTAAGGTCTTGGTTATAACTTGGCTTAAGGACGGGTGTGGTATATTCGGATAATGAAAAGTGAGCTTTTGGCTCTCTCCTCACTAGCCATCAACGAATCGCCCTAGAGCTTGAGTTTTCACTCGAAGATGTTCTCACTCAACCTAATTTATTGATGCTTTTTAATGTGCATCCCCAATAATCCCAATTTAAAACCTTTGATGATATAAAATCCACTTTGCCGGTCCGAATATATATTTTCTTTTCACATCAATTTTTCTTTTGTATAGTTATGATTCTCTTTTGGTGTTGAGATATCACACTATTTTTTTTTCATATATATATATTCTTTTTATGCCCTTGTAGGCAAAATTAGCTCGTAGCTTCTTTTTCATTCACTATTACCCCGACAAAGGGTTACAATAATAACAATTCATCATCAATAAAATCACAAAGATAATTCCCTAATTCCCAAAGTTCCCTTATGATGAAACCCACCACCCCAAACTCAAGCTCTAAAACGAGTGTCTCAGGTTTTGCGATTTGAGTGCGGGTCATATAGATAAGTCCTAAAAACTAGGGTAAGGATTATAATGTTATTTCAAATAAAAGGCTTTAGAAAGGCTCAGAGGGGCTAAGACGGATAAATAAAAATAATATCAAATTAAAGGGTGAGAAAGTCTAAAGGCTTCAAGTGTTTTATCATGAAAGAACTGCCTTAGTCATTTTTCTAACTACCGGATTTCGTTACGTTCTCCTTATTAGTTCATAGACAAGTGGGTTTTCAACTAATTTTAAACCTCACGTTCTACACACCAAATAACTATTCCTAAGTTTCAACGTGTTTTCTTAGCATTGCTGATGTCTCCTCATTTGTGATAGATTTATATTAGGATGAGACATCATTTTTAGTGATTTAGAAGTCATTATAGTCGATTTTCTTGAGAAATGCTACACTTTCCTATTTTGAGTCTTGATTTAGTAAAATAATATTTTTAGAGCATATTGGGTTTAATTATTTATTTAGTGTGAAGCTTTAAAGATAATTATGGAGATTAATTAGATTCCAAGTCAAAGACTACAAGATATGGAAAGAGATAGACATGGTAATTGGAGATAAGGAAACAAAAGCTAAAAACATGGAAAAGGAAAACCTGCCTTAATCCTGAATTTCTGCACCTACGACCACAAATCAGCTTATATCTCAAGAAAGGTGTGGAATTTGGAGAAACGGTCAAGAGCAAAGTCGAAGAGCTTTCCGAGACGATCAATTTGGTGTACTCATACGCATCAAACGGATGAGTATTGAAGCTGTTAGAGCCAAAAGAAAATCGGGCCTGATTGCATGTTTTTAGGGTTACGAATTTGAGTTGGGCTTGGAGTCCACTACTTACTTCTCCTTCAAGAAAACGAATTAGGTCTTCCTAAACACCTATAAATACACCCTTAAACCATTGTAAACATGTCCTTGCTCAGTTCTAAACATTAGCTTAAATTATAAACAATAGCTTAGTCCTTTAGTTAGATATTCATCCTTAGAATCAAGCTATTCATCCAAGAAGCAAGCTGACCTATAGAGGAAGACAAGAAGAAGAAGTTGGAGAGTGACAAACTCCTCTTCTACATCTCACCTTCTCTATATTTAGAGTAATTAGCTATAGTTCTATTCTCAACCATATTTCTAAGCTTTTATTCTGTAAGTTTACTTTTAATTGTTGGATTATTATTTTGATCTTTAAATACTATTTGTTATTTTAATTGGTTAAGCTTGGCGTATATTGTATTATGTGTTTTGACCTATTTCCTAGATCTGATCAATCTTAGGATTATTCTTAGTTATTGACACACCACATAATCGTCTAGTGTGACTAGATAGCCACTAAGGTTTGTTGCAATCCTGGTTAATATATAATGCTTAATGTGACAGGTTAGAATAACAATTTAGTAATAGACGTAGTAATCCCAATCTATTTGACTTACTTTCATATTTAGTTATTTGTTTTGTTTAATTGTTTTATTTATTTAATTGCGTTAGATAGTATTCTTATTATTTTATCTTTCATATTTTATTCCAAACATCTAAATTCATCTACGCTTGTTAAACATAAGTTGATTTAACGGATACAATCCCTGCGAACGAACTTGACTTATCATTAAAACTTGCATACGATCTGTGATACTTGCAGTGAGTTCCGTGGTTGTCAAGGGTGTGTGACTCTTTATTTATCTATTATTTTATCACACCTTTGCCCCCACCAAGTTTTTGGCGCCGCTGCCGGGGATTTATCTTTAAGTTAAATCTATTTGGTGTTTATTTAGTGTAGAAGTTTTTATTTGTTTTCAGTTTTACGCGTTTTCTTTTTAGTCTCTTCTCAGGTTTATTAGGTATGGAAAATTATTACGCACCAAATATGCATGGGGCCCGAAGTCAAAATTTTTATCAAGAAGGTTCGAGTTATCAACTTCAAGCTCCACCACAACCCATGCATAATCCACAAAAAGAAGATATAACCAGGCTCGAAGGAATGATGAATGATTTATTGAATCTGGTTCGAATGTCCACGCAGCTCACCAATGAAACATCCAAGGAGCTAACTGCAAAAGTGGAAGCCTTGGAGACGCAAGTCACTCAAGTGACCAATTCTTTTCTGAAAGATCAACAAGAGACTCCACCGTTAATCCGAAGTATCATAGAAGAACAGGTTCGACTAGCTCTTCCGTCTCATCTAGTTTTTGAAAGTATAAGTTATTTGGAAAACATGGAAGAGCAACATGCGGCAAAGATAGATGCTAATACGACCTTAATACGTTCAATGCACCAAAAATATCAAGCAATGGAGCAAAGATTAACGGACCTCACTACGATCAATCAACAGTTACAACAAGAATTACATAAGAAACTGGGTTATAGCAATGTTGGGTTCGAAATTTCAACCGTAGAAGAACCAACCAAGCTTAGCTTAGAAGAGGTAATTGTTAAAGATCAAATTACGAAGGAGGTTGAACCAGAATTCAAGCATGTGGAAGAAGAAAAAGAAACCGATAAAGAAGAGACAACCGCACAAAAGGTGCAAACAGAAGAAAGTAAGGTGGAACCACCACCTACGCATCCGTTACTATCACCACCTCATCCACAAAGCATTACATATCCTAGTGGTGATAATAAATCAGAAACGTCAAGCCCAGAAGAAATCATTGTTCCTATACTCGACGTCCCATACATGCAAACTGGCCTAGTTAAAATTGATGATGAGGCCACTGAAATCGATAGCGATGTTTGGTTCGATGTTGTTGAAGAGTTCAACCTTCAAGAAGACGAGGAAGTGGAATCACCACAAGTTCCACTTAATGAACTAGAAGAACAAAGCACGATATGCATAGAGGACGTAATCGCATATAAAGAGCCTACACCACCAATAATCTGCAAGGAGGATCTGTCTAAAAAGAGTGAAAGTGTAGAAGTTGAGATTGAGGATAGGGACCGTACTAAAGAAAGCTTGACAACCATTCCAAAGAAATTACCACAAAAGATGCAAGATCTTTGAGCTTTATATCTCCACATTAATATAGGTGGTCATTTCAAAGCCAAAGCGATGTGTGACTTGGGTTCAGGAAGGAATATCATGCCCAAGAGTCTGTTCGAGAAGTTAGGCATGGGAGATGCCAAAAGAAAAGATATTGATTTGCTGCTCCTAGATAATTCAACGATAAAGCCATGGGGAGTCATTGAAGACGTGCTTGTCCAAGTAGGTACTTTAACTATACCTACAGATTTTGTTATCCTTGATAGCATTGCAGGTCAACATGTTCCATTGATACTTGGACGCCCATTCTTGGCGACAAGTCATAGCATAATTAATATTCATAGGGGAACCGTGACTTTCCAAGTGGGAAAAGAATCTAAAACATTCCACTTGGTGGATGAAAAGCATGAGGAATCACGTATAGAAGCCCCGACACTCCGAGTTGTGACAAAAGAAATTAAAAAGAAAGTCCACAGTCAACCCGTGAAAAAGAGAATTAAAAGTGAGTTTGGGGTTGGTGACATGGTTGCATGGAAAGCCCCCAAACAAGAGAATAGACCACGGGGATTCAAGGATTCGTGGATGGGTCCGTTTGTAGTTACGAGAGTTATTTCGTCAAAACGGATTGAGATACAAGCTAAGAAGGGTCACAAACTTCGGATAGTAGATGAGCACGACCTAACCCGTTATTGGGGAGGTTATGTACGCAAGCCTTAATCGAGGTAACACGTCTAACTTTGAAAGACGTTAAACAAAAGTGCTGTACGGGAGACAACCCGTAGTTTTTTTTATATTCGTGTCTTTTACGTTTTTAATTTATGTTTAATTTAGTTATTTTTAGTTGATAGTGCATATTTGAGAAAGGTATTAGTGTTTTTGATGCTTAGGTATTGGAGAAATCGAGTTAGGGAGGCGAACAAAAAAATTTCAGATAGAAACTTCGGCAAGTAATATCTTTGCGCTCGGATATCGAAATCAGGTGATTTTTTAGCCTAAACTACATAACTTTTCGAGATCTAGCTGTTGGGGAGGTTTTTGCCAGGTGCGGTACACCGGACCTTAGCCGCGGTGCACCGCACGGTAAAAACCCGTGCCACGGGGTAGAGCTACGGGTTTTCTCCAGAAACGAAAAAAAAAATAGCTGATGGGTCCGGTATACCGGACCCTATACCGCGCCATGCACCGCACAAACACGTACCACGGGGTCCTACCACGGGTTTTTTGACGTAGGAGGCGCGGAGCACCCCCGCGGTACACCGGCCCATGATCCGCAGCTCAAAAACCCGTACCACGGGGTCCTACCACGGGTTTTATCCAGAAGCTAAAAAATTTTGATCATCAGATGTTCCGGTATACCGGAGGATATGCCCGGTATACCGCGCCACGCCGCCAGAGAGAGAAAAGAAAGGGTTTCAAGCTTATAAGGATGCTTATTATTCCGAATTTATCAAACCTTAAACCTCTATTTTCTCTCCAGAACTCTCCCAACTCCATTAAAGCTTCAACAAACCTTCACCTAACATCAAAACATCACCAAATCACCATGAATTCTCATCCAAGTCCTTCCCTACATCATTACAAAGAAGATTCAAGCACCCAAATCATATCAAGATACCTAGAAACCAAGAATCAAAGCCATGAATCTCAACATCTTTTTCTAAAAATCCTTAAACCCACACCATTAAAGCTTGATTCCATCATACCCACATGGATAATTGTCATCCTAACACCTTTCCTAACCAAAATAAAGCTTGTTCCACCTATGATCATAAGTTACAAATTTCAAGAGTGTTTAAAGCTTTGAGTTGGGGGTCAAAAGAGATGATGAAGAGAATAGAGATATTATCAAGTGTATGGGATATAAAGAATCAAAGCAAGATATTGGGTAAGTTCTATATGAAATCAAATGAGATGGATACTAGTTTGGGAATAATTACAAGATAATTGGAGTCAAGCAATTAGAGAGGAACCGGTTTTTGGTGGATTCAAATCCTAAAAAGCAAGCAATTGTAATTAGGGAGCAGAAGATGCCAATACCTCTTCTAATCAAAGATTCCTATATCAAAGATGAATAAAAGCTTCTGGGACGCTAGTAGCTGTATTCAAAACATATTCCTGAATGAACAACTGTCACATAAGAAATTATTCAAAGAGCAAAGTTGGAAGAAGATTAACAAAAGATTTCTAGAGTGTGGTTGATTGGGATATATGAAGATGTAAGGGAAAGCGAGTGGTGATACATAGAAGTTTTCATACATGGAGAGCACTGCACCCTATTCCGGGTATTGATCAGGCGAGGTAAATAGCCTCGAAGAGTATGTTTTCTTTCTTCCTTACCTTTTCCTTATGTGCAATATCTGTAAAAAATTAATTTTCTTTTCTTTTATTTTCGAGTCTTTTCGAGTCGTGGGGACACGGCTCATTTTTGAGTTGGGGGTGTGGGGATTCGTTGTCTCTCATCTCCATTTTTCTGTTTTTAGGTAAAATTAAAATTTTTGAGAAGGTTTAGATTAATGTAGAGTGTGTTTAATAGCTTGAAAGTATAAGCTCAGTGGATTAATGATAGTAAGTAGTATGTTTATGAGCTATTTTATTTGTATGCTTTGAATTATTTGCAGGAAAACACACGTCGATAGTAAAGAAAAGATTAGTAAGCAATGCGATAGAAAGTATGTTCGATCTCAGGGAACTTTGAGAAGTGTGTAGGCCGTGAGATCCAAGCTAGTTGATAAACCCATTTGATGAAAGTGCTAAAGGTAAGAAAATAACAAAATTACATAGTGTAGAAAGTGATTAAGGCGGTTCTTTCATATTTGAAGCCTTTGAAGCCTTTTTATACCTTCTCACCATGTTATTTTTGATTTATATGCTATATCCTTCTCAGCCCCTTCTAGCCTTTCTAAAACCTTTTATTTAGCCACTTTATAAGCCATATCAGATTATAGGACTTTTCCATATGACCCGCACTCGAATCGCGATGCATAGACAGTTGTTTTAGAGCTTGAGTTTGGGGTGGTGGGTCCACCATTATGGGAATTGTTATTGGGATGGGATTTTTGAGCTTATTAATTGTGCTCTGTTATTTATAGTAATGATGATTCACAGATTTTTATTGTAACCCTTTGCCGGGGTAATAGTGAATGAAAAAGAAGCTACGAGCTAAATTTGCCAACAAGGGCATAAAAATATATATATGAGAAAATTAGCGTGATATCTCAACATTAAAGAGAGTCATAGCTATAGAAAAGAAATTGATTTGAAAAGAAAAGAAAATATATATATTCGGACCGGCAAAGTGGAATTTTTATGTGAACATCTTATGCTTTAATTGGGTTATTGGGGATGCTAAAATTGTGCATCAAAGAAATCATGGGGTTGAGTGAGAAATGTTTCATGAGAGTAACTCAAGCTCTAGGGCGATTCGTTGATGGCTAGTGAGGAGAGAGCCAAAAGCTCACTCTAAATTATCCAAATATACTTATCATACCGTCCCTAAGCCTACATTACAACCTTAAAGACCTTGTGATTCTTTGCTATGTAATTGAGAAGTGATTGAGCCAATAGAGAGTAGTTAAATGGATCTTTGGATACTAGTGAAGTTCGATGAACAATCTATAGCTTCCTTGGGGAACTGAGTAAAGTCCCAATCCTTCTTACATTGCGAAACTAATCTGATCTTGAATTCAAGCCGTGTTGACTGTGGATATGAGAAGTGTACAGGTATGTAGTTTTTAAATATTATTACATGAATTTTTCTGAGTAGTTGCTTTAAGTTTATTCTCCATATTCTTCTATCTTCCGTCTTCTGTGCTTAATTGACCTAGGTGTGTATTTAGAGACTTCCCTTTGTTTTTATTTTTATTGTATCGGGACGATACAACTTTGAGTTGGGGGTCTTGATGTCTCCTCATTTGTGATAGATTTATATTAGGATGAGACATCATTTTTAGTGATTTAGAAGTCATTATAGTCGATTTTCTTGAGAAATGCTACACTTTCCTATTTTGAGTCTTGATTTAGTAAAATAATATTTTTAGAGCATATTGGGTTTAATTATTTATTTAGTGTGAAGCTTTAAAGATAATTATGGAGATTAATTAGATTCCAAGTCAAAGACTACAAGATATGGAAAGAGATAGACATGGTAATTGGAGATAAGGAAACAAAAGCTAAAAACATGGAAAAGGAAAACCTGCCTTAATCCTGAATTTCTGCACCTACGACCACAAATCAGCTTATATCTCAAGAACGGTGTGGAATTTGGAGAAACGGTCAAGAGCAAAGTCGAAGAGCTTTCCGAGACGATCAATTTGGTGTACTCATACGCATCAAAAGGATGAGTATTGAAGCTGTTAGAGCCAAAAGAAAATCGGGCCTGATTGCATGTTTTTAGGGTTACGAATTTGAGTTGGGCTTGGAGTCCACTACTTACTTCTCCTTCAAGAAAACGAATTAGGTCTTCCTAAACACCTATAAATACACCCTTAAACCATTGTAAACATGTCCTTGCTCAGTTCTAAACATTAGCTTAAATTATAAACAATAGCTTAGTCCTTTAGTTAGATATTCATCCTTAGAATCAAGCTATTCATCCAAGAAGCAAGCTGACCTATAGAGGAAGACAAGAAGAAGAAGTTGGAGAGTGACAAACTCCTCTTCTACATCTCACCTTCTCTATATTTAGAGTAATTAGCTATAGTTCTATTCTCAACCATATTTCTAAGCTTTTATTCTGTAAGTTTACTTTTAATTGTTGGATTATTATTTTGATCTTTAAATACTATTTGTTATTTTAATTGGTTAAGCTTGGCGTATATTGTATTATGTGTTTTGACCTATTTCCTAGATCTGATCAATCTTAGGATTATTCTTAGTTATTGACACACCACATAATCGTCTAGTGTGACTAGATAGCCACTAAGGTTTGTTGCAATCCTGGTTAATATATAATGCTTAATGTGACAGGTTAGAATAACAATTTAGTAATAGACGTAGTAATCCCAATCTATTTGACTTACTTTCATATTTAGTTATTTGTTTTGTTTAATTGTTTTATTTATTTAATTGCGTTAGATAGTATTCTTATTATTTTATCTTTCATATTTTATTCCAAACATCTAAATTCATCTACGCTTGTTAAACATAAGTTGATTTAACGGATACAATCCCTGCGAACGAACTTGACTTATCATTAAAACTTGCATACGATCTGTGATACTTGCAGTGAGTTCCGTGGTTGTCAAGGGTGTGTGACTCTTTATTTATCTATTATTTTATCACACCTTTGCCCCCACCAATTGCTCATTAACTTTTCTATCCTTTATTTCCTGTTTTCATACATGCATCTAAACAATTTTGTTTGCATCTTTCAAAAGCTTACTACTTACTATCATTGACCTAATAAAATCATGATCAAATAGGTACATTCAAGATATTTTATGCCTTAATTCAACCTAAAAATTTTAAATTTTATGCAAAAACGAAAAGAAGATGAGGACAACGAATCCCCACCCCCAACTCAAAAGTGAGCCGTGTCCCCACGACTCGAAAAAGACTCAAGAAAGAAATAAAATTTAAAATAAAACTAATGAAACTACCTAATGCATACAAGCTATTAAGAAAAATTAGAATGACTTACCTGGCTGGCCATAGAGATCCATCATATCATCCTCATCTTCTGAAGCTGAGGGATCGGTGTAATCATCTATATCCTTGTACAAGGTCGAATTATCTACCTTTGTTTCCAATTGCATGATTTCTACCCAAAGGTCTTTGTTATCTTCACGTAATCTTTCAACTTCGTTCTGTAACTGAATAGCCCAAGGAGGAAGATCATAAGCAATTTTAGAGGAAGAGGTAGAAGAACCTTGGTCTTGGATTTTTATCTTGTCTAAAGGCCTCCTTGATGGTGTGGACATTCTAGCAGTTAATCTCTTCTTTGGTAGTGGTTGTTCAGGTGCCTGTTCTTTTGATTCTTCAGAAACCTCATCAAGATTGATGGGTTTTTCAATGGTGGCTCCAGGCAATTTCTTATTCTTCCCAAGGATTGAACACTTTCTCTTGTATTCCATAGCTTCAGATCTGTTAGTCATGCTTGATTCACCCACAACTCACGTTATACCAAGGATGGATTAAAAGTTTAAGGAAAATTTGGTTTAGCTTGATGTTGTTGCTTGGACTTGATGGAAGAGAAAGGTTATTGGATTGATCTTGGAAGAACTCTTTAAAGCTTGTTGAATTTGATGGTGTTTTGATGGTGTAGTGTGATAAATTTGATGAAGGATTGTGTTTATGGAAGATGATGGAGAGGTTTTGATGAGTTGTTGTGTTAATTGTGAAGGTTTGCACAAGCTTTAAGATGTTTATATAGGGTTTGGGTCTGAAAAATTCGTGTATGGAAGGCTAGGGTTAATCTCATAAGGTAAGAGTTTGATTAGGAAAATAATTCCTTCTTAAACCGCCTCTTGCGGTGCACCGGACATATCCCGCGGTGTACCGCAGCTTCTGTTGCTCCAAATTTTTACCCACTGGATAATACCCGAACTAGCACCCCGTGGTACGGGTTTTGGGCGTGCGAACCAGGGGTGCGGTGCAGGGGGTAGTCCGCGCCATGTCCGTCAAAAAACCCGTGGTACTCAACCCGTAGTACGGGTTTGAGGCGTGCGGACTAGGGGTGCGGTGCAGGGGGTAGTCCGCGCCATGTCCGTCAAAAAACCCGTGGTACTCAACCCGTGGTACGGGTTTTGGGCGTGCGGACTAGGGTCTGGTGTACCGCGCCTGTCCTTCGTATTTTTTTCTTCTTTCTGGATAAAACCTGTGGTACCCGACCCGTAGTACGGGTTTTTGGGGCACGGTGCATCCCTGCGGACCATGGGGTAGTCCGCGGGGTAGTCCGCGCCAGGCTCTGAGTTCCTCCAGATTTTTCCTTTTGACCCCAAACTCGTTTCCTGCACAATAACACACTACCTTTCTCTCCTATTAGCTTGTAAACACAATTAAAAATATACACTAACTTAAAATTAAACCCTACAAAGCAAAAACAACTAATCTAAAAAGCAATTAAAACAAGGGGTGTCTCCCAAGAGCACTTTTGTTTAACGTCTTGGAGTTAGACGTGTACCTCAGGCTAATCGCATTCGACAAGGTAGATTTTCTCTCCTTGCTCAAAGTCCTCACTGTCATAGTATCTCTTCAAACGCTGGCCATTCACCATGAATGTCCGTTGCTCGGCTGGATTTTCAATCTCAATCGCTCCATGCGGTGTGACTTTGGTAACAATGTAAGGTCCTCCCCAACGGGATTTAAGCTTTCCTGGGTAGTTCGAAAATCGAGAGTTGTATAATAAAACTTTCTGTCCAATCTCGAAATGCTTTGGACGGAGTCGTTTATCATGCCATCGCTTTGTTTTCTCCTTGTAGAGACGTGAATTTTCATAGGCAAGATAACGAAGCTCCTCCAACTCGTTCAACTGCATCATCCTTTGTTTCCTGGCCAAGTCTGGGTCTAGATTCAGAGTTTTAATAGCCCAGTAGGCTCGAGCTTCAAGTTCAATCGGTAGATGACACGCTTTGCCGTAGACCATGCGATATGGAGATGCCCCAACTGGTGTTTTAAAAGCTGTTCTGTATGCCCAAAGAGCATCATCTAGCTTTAAAGACCAGTCTTTCCTCGATTTGTTCACGGTCTTCTCAAGAATAGATTTGATTTCCCGGTTGGAAACTTCAGCTTGACCGTTAGTTTGTGGGTGATAACCGGTTGAAGTACGGTGTTTCACTCCAAACTTTCGAAGAAAATGTCTCAGGGGAGCATTAAGAAAATGGGTACCTTTATCACTGATTAGCACACGTGGCGTACCATGTCTTGAAAAGATGTTTGATTTTAAGAACTTAATCACAGTTTGAGCATCGTTCTTCGGTGTTGCCACTGCTTCTACCCATTTTGACACATAATCTACCGCAAGCAAAATATACAGATTTCCATAGGAAGTGACGAAAGGTCCCATGAAATCTATTCCCCATACATCAAAGATTTCAACTTCAAGAATGTTATTAAGCGACATCGCGTCTCTCTTTGATATATTGCCAGTGTGCTGGCATCTGTCACATGACTGGACGAAACGATGACAATCTTTGTGTATGGTGGGCTAATAGAACCCGGATTGAAGAATTTTAGCTGCGGTTCTATCGCCCTTAAAGTGACCTCCATAAGGTGAACTATGACAACCTTCAATGGTCTTCTCCATTTCACCTTCATGCACACATCTTCTAACCACTTGGTCACTACAAATCTTCCAGAGGTATGGTTCATCCCAATAGTACTGTTTGGCCTGGTGATTCAATCTTTGTCTTTGTTGTGGGTGGAAATCTTTGGGAAAGACACCACTCATAATGATGTTGACTAGATCTGCATACCATGGCACAAAAGCACGTTTAATAGCAAAAAGTTGTTCATCAGGGAATACCTCTTTAACTAACAATGGTTCTTTGTTCGCATCAGATCCTTCGAGCCTTGATAAATGATCAGCAACTTGATTATCGCATCTTTTTCGGTCTCGAATATCTATGTCGAATTCTTGAAGCAATAGTACCCATCTAATGAGACGCGGCTTAGCGTCCTTTTTCTCCATGAGGTACCTAATAGCTGAATGGTCCGTGTATACAATAGTTTTCTTCCCAACCAGATAGGGACGAAATTTATCGAAGGCATAAACCACGGCTAACATCTCTTTCTCCGTCATTCTATAGTTCATCTGGGCAGCGTTGAAAGTCTTACTTGCATAATAAATCGTGTGGAAAATCTTGTCTTTCCTCTGTCCCAACACAACACCCATAGCGTGATCACTAGCATCGCACATAAGTTCAAACGGAGCTTTCCAATTAGGAGGTATAACAATAGGTGTAGAGATTAGTTTTTCCTTAATTGTCAAAAATGCTTGAAGACATTCTTCAGTAAAATTAAAAGGAGTATCCTTTTCAAGTAAAGAGCAAAGCGGTTTGGCGATCTTGGAGAAATCTTTAATAAATCGTCGATAAAATCCTGCGTGACCCAAGAAACTTCTCACTCCTTTAACAGAAACCGGAGGTGGTAGTGTTTTGATAACTTCAATTTTAGCACGATCAACCTCCATCCCTGCCTTCGAAACTTTATGTCCCAACACAATTCCCTCTTGAACCATGAAGTGGCATTTTTCCCAATTAAGCACAAGATCTTTTTCCCTACATCTCACAAGGACTTTCTCAAGATTATTCAAACAATCATCAAAACTATCTCCAAACACCGAAAAATCATCCATAAAAACCTCCAAGTATTTATCTATCATGTCCCAAAATATAGCCATCATGCACCTCTGGAACGTGGCAGGTGCATTGCATAAACCAAACGGCATTCTTCTATAAGCAAAAGTACCAAACGGACATGTAAAAGTTGTTTTGTGTTGATCAAGGGGATCCACACAAATCTGATTATAGCCTGAATATCCGTCAAGGAAACAGTAATATTCTCTCCCTGCAAGTTTGTCTAGCATCTGATCAATGAATGGTAGCGGGAAGTGATCTTTCTTCGTTGCTTTGTTCAGTCTTCGGTAATTTATGCACACTCGCCACCCCACAACTGGTCTTGATGGTATGGCTTCGCCTTGATCATTAAGGATGGTGGTAAACTCTCCTTTCTTTGGAACACATTGTACTGGACTGGCCCAATCACTGCTAGCAATCGGATAGATAATTCCTGCGTCTAACAACTTGATAACTTCCTTCCTCACTACTTCTTTCATAGCTGGCATGAGTCTTCTCTGTCCCTCTATAGATCGCCCACCTTCATTCTCAAGAATGATTTTGTGTTTGCAAACGGAAGGACTAATTCCTTTGATGTCGGCAATAGTCCATCCGATTGCTTCTTTGTTTGCGCAAAGTACTTGAAGTAGCTTCTCCTCTTGAGGACCTGAAAGGTTAGCAGAAATAATAACAGGCAAAGTTTTGTTCGCACCTAGATATGCATAGCGTAGGTGATCTGGAAGTGGTTTTTCTTCGAGAACAGGTGGACATATTATAGATGGTTGTTTCATTGGTTCAATGTCACCTGGTTCTCGAAGTAGTTCTCGCACGTTTAATGCAGCAACTTCCTCAGGGGAAATCTCGAGTTCCTCTGGTGTTTCAGGTGCTAAGGCTTCGTTAAGATCATCACCTAAGTTTTCTTCATTGAAGACTTCTTGCGTAATTTTTTCGATGACATCTACTTTGAAGCACTCGTCATTCGCCTTAGGATATTTCATTTCCTGAAACACATTAAATCGTATCTGTTCGCCTTGTACTCTCATGATCAACTCACCATTCTCAACATCTATTAGTGTACGCCCCGTGTCTAAGAATGGTCTACCCAAAATGATGGGGACATTCTTATCCGCGTCGTAGTCAAGGATAATAAAATCACAAGGAAAAATAAAAGAGCCAGCTTTAACTAAAACATCTTCAATTTTACCTATTGGTCGTGAGAGGGAGCGATCCGCCATTTGTAATACCACAGATGTAGGTACTACTTCTCCGATATTAAGTTTCTCGAACAGGGATCTAGGCATGAGATTGATGCTCGCACCTAAATCACATAATGCTTTCCCGGTCCAACTATCTCCAATGCCGATAGGAATTGTAAAACTTCAGGGATCTTCTAGTTTTGGTGGCAACTCATTTTGACATATAGCACTGCACTCCCTAGGTAATCCAATTGGTTCCCCAGTCTCTATACTTCGCTTGTTGGAGAGGATATCTTTCATGAATTTCATATAGGTTGGCATCCTCTTGAGAGCTTCAACAAGTGGTATATTAACTTCCAACTTCTTCAACATGTCAATGAACTTCTTGAATTCCAGGTCATTGTCCTTCTTTCTGACACGTGAAGGGTATGGTGGTGGAGGGCGTGTATTGAGTTCCACGGGTTTTCTTGTCTTCTCAGGTGTCTCGTTTTGGAAACTCTTTGGTTTAACTACCTCCTCAACTGCATCTTTGATTATCTCTTCCCTCCTTTGTTCTGGAATAGGGATTTGTTCTGGTCTTGGTGGAGGTAGTTGTTTTCCACTTCGCAATTCAACTGCATGGCAAGAGTCATCTCTAGGAGCTATAGTATCACTTGGGAGTTGCCCTTTCGGCCTTGTTTGTAATGTACTCGCCATCTGTGATATAGTATGTACCAGTTGCTTGATAATCTTCTCCTGGGTTCGAACTTTCTGTTGGTTATGACTCATTTTCTTTTCAACTGTTTGCATTAATTTAGTCATACTCGAAGCCAAACTCTGGAGTTGTTCTTGTTTTGCCAATTGCATTGATTGTTTAGGTGGGTCTTTCTTTGATTCTTGACTAGTTTTAACAATGGGTGCCTTGTTCTGAATAGGTTGTGGTGGATTGTAAGGTTGAAGTTGGGATTGCTGATAAGTTTCTTGCTTTCTGACCCAACTCTTTTGTTGTGGAGGTTGTTGATAATTAGTGTAGTTTTCTTGAGGACAAGCATAACCATCAGAGTAATAGTTATCTTGAGGATATTGAACGGAAGCTACTGCTGGATTATTCATACATCCTGCCCACACATGATTTCTTGATCCACAACCAAGACACGAAGGAATTGCGCGTACCATATTCACCTGAGCAAGTATTCGGGCTTGTTCTGTTAGCTCTTCGAGTTGTTTAGCCAGTTCCTTAAGCTTAAGAGATTCCGAAGTGTTCTCCTTTGCTGATTTCTTTGGCCAACTTCTCTCGTTCTCAAGAATTCTCTCCATCCCCAACTCAGCTTCTTCAGGATCTAGTAACACAAAACCTGCGTTTCCTAACGAATCTACTTTCTCTCTTGATTGATCATTAAGGCCTCCATAAAACAAGGTTATATAATATTCCGGCGGGGATCTATGATATGGACATCTCGCCTTCTTATCTGTAAATCGTAACCATGCTTCACCCAAACTCTCTTCCTCTTTCTGTATAAATTGTTCAAGCTCCAACATGTCTTTTAAACGTCTACTAACCGGATAAAAACAGTCTAGGAATCTTGCTTGAAGCTTGTCCCAATCTGGAATAATATGAGGGTATTGGGTATCATACCAATCGCTTGTACATCCGGTCAAGAAGAATTGGAACATCAGGTAATATACTTGCTCCCTAGTAACTCCTCTGACGATATAAGCATCACAGATCTGCATGAATTTCTGAATATATCGGATCGGATCTTGATGTGCATCCCCGCTGAATAATCCATGAGATACAAATTGAGTTAGCATCCCTGGATCAGGTTTAAATTTTGCGGCTTGGATTTCTGGAGCTCGAATTCCTCGTGGTTCCACTCTGAACTCGATGGGTAGCTCAAGTCTCCTTGGGTTCTCCATCTGTAACTAAATCTGAAAAACAAGAACTAAAAACAAAAGCGTAAAATAGAACTAACGAAAAATAAAAGCACAAGATATATGCACAAGGACTAACGATGTAGTCCCCGGCAGCGGCGCCAAAAACTTGGTGGGGCCTAGGGTGTGATAAAATAAGATATAATTAAAGTGCAAAAACACCCTAAAACTACACGGTTCTGCAAGTATACAGACCGTATGCAAGTTTTAGATAAAGATTCGTTCCGCAGAGACTACATAGGTTAGGAGAATCTTATGCAAATACCACGTGCAAATAGATTAAAGATAGAACAACTAAACGCAAATAAAAGTAAAGACAAATAGATTTTTGTTTGATTTTCTAATCAACTAAATTAAACTAAGAAATTAAACGACAGAAAAATAAATATGAAAGAGAAGTGATATGAGAATATAGCTTAAGTTATTAGCGTGTAATCCCCACTAGTTTTGCCGTTCTAACATGTAAGGGTGAATTATGTAGTATTTCCCTAATCGGTCCCAATATGCTATCGGTAGTTTAAAATAGGATTTACCTGTGTCAATAGGGCTTCCTAAGCAAACTTTTCCTGTAATTGGTAAATAGTCACAAGAACTAAACCATAGTGATTATCTAGCTAGGTTGGGTTGTCAGATCAAACCTAAAACTAAACGTTATGTGCTAAACATGCAATTGAACACCGTTGTCAATGGTATCCTAATTACTAGATGGTAATTCTAATGGCGGCCGTCCACAAGAACACAGAATATAAATTCAAACACATAAACAGAGAATAAAAACTATAATTCTATTTAAAACATTAAATTCCCAAATTAGATAGATGTCAATCAAAACTAGGGTTCATACATTAATGCTAAAACTCAAGCTAAAGAAAATTAGTTCATGAAAGAAAAGAAAGAAGTTACAAATCTAAAGGTAGAAGAAGACATTGTTGATGACAGCTCCTTCCAGACTTCTCTCTTGTGTTCTAAGCTTCCTCTTGGTTTAAGGTTTCACCAAGGATGATTTAAGAGTGTTAAGAGGCTGTATTTATAGTGTATAGGTTGACCTAATTCGTTTCTTTAGAGATAAGTTAAGTAATGGACTCCTAGCCCAACTCAAATTCGTAAGGAAATAAAGATAAGCACTCTTGCGCTGTTTTGAGTGTATCTTCTTCGTTATTGGTCGGATTGAGCTCCATAAGATACCAAAAGAATCGCAACAGAATTATCTAGGCCCTTTAAAAGGAAACTACCAAATTCGGCCTATTTCTTAGGTAAAAACACCAATATTTAGACGTGTGTGCAGAATCTCAGATTTAGACAGCTTTTCTTTTTCCATCTTTTTAGCAATTATTTCCTTATCTCCAATTTCCATGCATATCTCCTTCCATAAGTTGTTGTCTTTGACTTGGACTCTAATTAATCTCCATAATTATCTTTAAAACTTCACACTAAATAAACAATTAAACCCAATATGCTCTAAAAATAATAATTCTACAAATCAAGACCCAAAATAGGAAAGTGCACTAAATTAAGCTAAAATCAACCTATAAACTAATAAATAAGCCTAAAATGATGTCTCATGAGTATATTTTACTATCACAAATGAGGAGACATCAGGTGGCTGCAATTTCAGATGAGAATAATGAGTTAATCAAGATCATATTCCACTCTTTAAGGTTAGGTGTAAAAAGTTCATACACCATTTCAACATTACACTGAAAAGGTTTAATAATGTGTTTAACATTTGGGAGCCATGAATCTTCCCAAATGTTTATATTTTTTCCATCACCAAAAGTCCATTTAAGATCATTTTTGAAACAATTTCTACCTGTAATGATACTTTTCCAAGCCCATGAACAGTTATTACATAAAGATGCTTCAAGGAAACTTGAATTAGGAAAGTATTTCCCTTTTAAAATTCTGAATAATAGAGAGTTTTGGTTATTAAAGATTCTCCATGCATTTGAGGCTAGTAAAGCTTCATTTTGTGTGTGAAAATCTTTAAACCCCAATCCTCCATCATTTTTACTATTCATTAGCGTTTTCCATTTCACCCAATGACATCTACTTTCACCTTGATTATTCCAGTAAAAATCAGAGATAAGAGATGTTAAATGAGATGTTACCTTTTTAGGAATCAATAAAACCGACATAATAAAGTTGAGAATAACTCCAATAACGGACTTAATAAGAACTTCTTTGCCACTTTTAGATAGCATTTTAGTCTCCCAATTATCCATCTTTTTTAGAACCATTTCAACAAGCCATTCCAGTGCTTTGACCTTTAACTTACCCCAATTTGAGGGAACCCCAAGATATTTACCAAGATCATCCAATTTTATTATTCTTAGGAAAGATGAGTATTTGTTTCTCTCCTAAATTGGAGTATTTTTACTAAATAAAATACCACTTTTATATAGATTAATGAATTGTCCTGAGCTCAAAGAGTACCAATTCAAAATATTGAGAAAAATATCAAGATTATTTTCATCAGCTTCCAAGAAAAACAAACTGTCATCACCAAAGAGAATATGAGTAATCATAGGGGCCTCTCTCGTAATTTTAATACCTTTGAGTAATCCAATCTGAACATAATGATCAATAAGTGAGGTTAATGCTTGTTTTAACAAACAAAAGAGAAAGGGTGATAAGGGGTCACCCTGTCTTAGTCCTTTCTTGGGACTATTAATATTATAAAATTTCCCATTGATTTGTATTTTGTAAGTAACAGTGGATATACAATTATGAATCCAATTAATCCATCTGTTATGAAAACCCATTTTAGTTAAGAGATCTAATAAAAAACCCATTCTATATTCTCATATGTCTTACTCATATGCCTTGATAGCAATGCTATATTTTTTTTGATGTTCTTTTGTTCTTCAGAAAATGACTAGCCTCTTGGGCTATAATAATATTCTAAAAAATGGACCTGCCAGGAATAAACGCAGTTTGAGTTTCAGAGATTATATCACAAAGCCAAGGTTGTAACCTGTTAGCAAGAATTTTAGAAATCACTTTATAAATAAAGTTTGCACAACTGATTGGCCTGAAAGAAGAGATAAAATTAGGATTAGTACACTTTGGAATCAAAGCTATAATTGTACCATTAATTTTTTCAAGAGAAGAGTTTTGCATAATGAAATCAGAAACCAGTTTAATAAGGTCTAATTTAATATCATTCCAGAATTTTTTGAAAAAGAAGCCACTAAAACCATCTGGTATAGGGGATTTATCACCACCCAAAGACCTTACAGCTCTTTTGAGTTCTATTTCATTAAGTGGTTTAATCAACTCATTGTTCATATCTTGAGTAACCACTTTTTTCACACAATGAAGAATAGGATCATAGTTTCTAGGACCCACCGAGGTGAAAATATTATTATAGTATGAGGTAATTTCCTCTACTATTTCTGAATCAGATTCAATCCACTCACCATCCATTTTCTTTAGTCTGCATATTTTATTTCTAACTCTCTTGAGTTTAGTAATAGCATTATAGTATTTGGTATTCCTATCTCCCAACTTTAACCAAGTATTTTTGGATCTCAAGGACCAATATAATTCTTGCTTCTTCCAAAACAATTCAAGGTCAGTGTTTAATTTCTTGAATGCCCTTTCATTTTCAGAGGAGTAAGGAGCATTAAAAATCTCCTCTAATTTTTCAAGGGTTTTCGAGATGAGAATTCTATTATTTAAGATCCTTTTTCTAGCCCAAAGAGATACACTCTTCTGTATTCTTTTAAGTTTAATGCCAAATATTTGGATTCCTCTCAAATAATCAAGATTTTTGTCTTTCCATTTGTAAAGAATAAGACTACATCATGATTTATCAAAAAGCCAACCTTTTTCAAGTAGGAATCTTTTATTATTATTTTTCGAAACTGTAATTCCAAAATTAAGCAAAACAGGTGTATGATCTGAACCAGTATGTGGTAAGAGAGAGCACCACGCATTTGGGAAAGAATCAAACCATTTTTTGCTAACCAAAATTCTATCAAGAATTTGTTTGATCAAAAGATTGTCATTCCTCTTGTTGGACCAAGAGAAGCTACATCCTTTCGATTCTAATTCTATCAATTCATTTGATTTAATAAAGTCATTGAATAAGCCCATGTTTCTCCTTTTAATACTATCAATATTGCCACCCAATTTTTCCGAGGGAAATCTAATGAAATTGAAATCCCCAAGAATACACCAACAATTCTGAGAATTGATTAATTTTGAAATATCATTTAGAAATTCCATTTTGTCCCCATCTGTTGTTGGGCCATAAACAAAAGAGATAAAGATCAATCCTGACAAAGGGGGTTGATAAGAGCAGTAGACTAAGTTCTTGGAAGAACTTATATGTGTATACAGGTTTAAATCTTTAACAAAGACGACTAACCCTCCAGAAATACCCACAGGATCAATAAAGGTAGCTAAAGTCATGTTAAGTTTAGGACTCAACTTTTCAATAACTTCAAATTTATTCTTAGTCTCAGAAAGGAAAAGTACCTGAATGCTGTGAGCTTTAACCATGTCGATTAAGCTCAATTTTGTCAAGGCTGCGCCAATGCCTTGATAGTTCCAAGCTTGTATCATTGTAGTTCTTGGGGTTGATTTGGGTCAACCCCGCAAACCACTTCTAAGTTGTCAAGACAAATTGCTTCTTCCCACTTTTCTTCTCCTTCTTCCTCTTCATTGAATTTCTCAAGCTCAAGTTAACTTAAGCCGAATTTTACATAAATAAACATTTGGGCAATTTACTTTATAAGGTCCAATTGGGGGCACTTTAAAATTTACATCCCATCCCCAATTTCTTTGTAACTAGTCCAACTAAGTAGGTTAATATACAAAAATACCCCCACCCCTTTTCCATACAGTAAGAAACAAAAAACCAACCCCTAAAACCCATTAATGACCCGATCCTCCCCTACCTCTCTTTCACTCTGCTGCTCTCTCTCTAATATGGAGCGCGAGTTCCCACCCCACCAAACCACTCACCACCACTACCCTCCCCCCAACCCAACCACCGCTACTGCAGGCCTCGCCGCCCCACACCATCACCATTCTTCAATATCGACGTGATGTATGGCCTGCTGCTTCGCCAAAACGTACCCACGTCGAGTTGCAGCGCCGCCTTCGTCATCACTGCAAACAGCACCAACACCGCGTCGCTGGATGACAGCCCCCCGTCGAGCAGAGCATCAGATCCAGCGATGAAGACCGCTTCCGTGAAGTACGCTGCTGCACACCATCAGATCTGCTCAGCGCGACCTTCCCACCACCGCTCGATCTCAACCACCACCACCGCTGCTGTTTTTTTTAATGTATTGCGTAAATGGGTCCAGCCCCATTAAGGGTTGTATGTTGCTGATAGGGCCAGCCCAGTGTAGATGTTGGTTGTAATGGGGCTGACCCATTATAGGTTGTATTTTTTTGTACATAATAGGTACAACCCATTTGAATATTGTGTTTGTTTTTGTTCTACATGGGTACATCCCACATGTTAGTTTTGTTCTGTATGGGTACAGATCCATTGAATTGTTGTTCTTGATGGGGCCAGCCCATCTAAGTATTAACTTGACATGATAAGGACTAATGTAAGTAATAGTCGATATGGGTCCGTACCCACATAATAAAAAAAGAAATAAAATCAAAACCCTAAACCCAACTTGAATCATGGAATTGACCCTAAAAACAAGTATGGGTCCGTATCTAATATGAACGAGAGTAAAAGATAAAAATCAAACCAGGAAGTTAAAATTGAAACTTTAAAAAAATCCTAACTAGGATTTTGGGGACTCAGATTATATTATCCTCTAAACATTTTGACTACTATTGGAAAATAGTATTTTATTAAGCAAACTTTCTTGAACAATACAAACTTCCTACCATATCAGGTGGTTGTTATTGAAAAGAAATGAATTCAAAGTCGATTAATATCTGGAACATAGACATGAACAGAAACATGACTGAGATCTTTGCGATGATCACCACAGCCCTGAATGCTTAGGTGGACTACAGCCCCGAACGCATATTCCGCCCATGCAGGCACAAAATGGACATGAGGATCCACAAACAGGTGAGCAATCTTCGTTTACTTCACAACGGGGTAGTGGTGGTTTTTCTTCTTCTGCTAATGCACCTGCTACAATCATTATTTCACAATATCAACACATTAGTATAAAAAGGAATATCGTCTTTAATCTTGTTCATATTAAACAAAAATATTTTTAAAGAGAATTGTTGGAATTATGTGTAAAGCGAGAATCTTATATATATCTAGTGCAAAAATAAAGGTGAATATAAAAGATTTAGATCCTCTCAACTTGACTCCTATACTAACTCTACTAACTTCAATCATAATTAAGTAATTGGTTTTTAGTATTATCTTTATTTATAATTTATTTCTCTCTTTTTCTATTATATCTCACATAAGAATTTAATTATAAATAAAAATAATACAAAAAATCAATTACTTAATCATAATTGAAGTTAATAAAATTAATATAAGAATCAAAGTTAAAAAAAGATTCATATTCAAGAAGTATTTGATTAGTGTCAAATTACTTCTATTAGCATACCAATGTTTTTCCAATATGTTATAAACACATCGCTCAAAATACTAATTGACTACGTTAAAAATAAAAATAAAATAATATTAAAAGAAATTAAAGAAAAAAACTACGTTAAAAATAATATTTATTCGTCAGATCATCATGTATGTTGTAACTTTCACTATATTAGAATTGTAAAATTATCCCAGAAGTCGTAATTTACTAAAGGAATAGTTCAATATTCATTTTTTTTTTTTTGGTCGGAGGTTCAATATTCATTTTTTTTTTGGACGGGTGTTCAATATTCATTTAGGCATGTAAATGTGTGATAAATTACGTACCATAAGTGACAATCATAAGAAACGTAAAGGTAAGCAATATTGATTTTGACTTCTCCATCTTTCCTTAGATTTGGGGAAGCGATATGTGAAATGAAGTACTTCTTACATTCTGAAATGATTAATTTATAATGGGTTGAGTTTGTTAAGGAAAAAAACCTACTTACACCATTTAATGACTAACGTAAAGTATATAAATATATTTAATTTTAAATGAGGAAAATATAAGAAAAAAAAATATTTTTAAAATCGATTAATAATAAATGTCACTCTATTTTATATTAATTTTTTATCACCTTTTTATATATATTATATCTTTTTTGAGTGCTTTAAATTAAAGATAAAAGAAGATTAAATAGAATAGAAAAATTAATTTATTGGTACATATAAACATATATTTAAGAGGTGATAAAAAGATGATATCAAAAGAGTGATATGTTCACTCTTTAAAGTAAAGAGTAATGATATTTATCACCCATTTTTTGTCTATCATTTTATCACCTCCTAGGTGGAGGTTTTAAACACCAATTATAGTGTTTTTTTTTAAAAGTTTCTTTTTTATTTTTTTAATTTAATACTACATAAAGTGACACATAAGAGGTGATGCAAGGGTGAACAAAAAATGGGTGATAAATATCCTTACTCATTTATAAATTATTTAATTATTTATGGATAATATGAATTATTTAATTATTGGTGATTAGTATAATTAAAGAGTTTTATTTTATTAATTTTTTTTTTACTTGGGAGAAGTGAGAAAACTTTTTATGTGTTAAAAAGCCCCACCTAGAAAATATAGAAGAAAATAAAAGATAAACCAGCCAAGAATTAATGGCCCATTGACTTGGAATTATTTCAGAATATTGCAACATCAAGACCTCTTAGCTCAGTTGTTACGGAATTTACAATAGATTGGTCAAAAAAATGTCTGTATTAATAAGCTTTTATCACCGACCATTTATGTACATTAATAAGCATTTAATGCGAATCTTTAATTCGATTGATACGAAAGTTACAAGAGTTTGGTCAAGAAAAACGTCTCCATTAATGAGTCTTTATCACCGACCATTAATGTGCATTAATGAGCATTTGTGTGACGGTTTTTTTTTGGTTTGTTCCTTCTCTTATAGTGACTTTGTCATTTGCATTTTCTATACAATATGGAAACTATTCTAGAGAGAATAGAGAACTAAGAAATTCAAAATAATATTTTACTCTCTTCTCAATGATTACATAGAGATTAAAGTAATAGACTGATATGATTGTTAGAGACACGGGTACTTCCTGAATATATTTTTTAACGCTGCATGGTTTTGTGTATTCGTATGAATATATCCGTATAAGTTCTTTTCCCATTTCTTGTAATAATTGTAGTATTACGGTTTTTGAGATACCTTTATATTCTGCATACCCAGATGATTATTGTTACCATATTGGTAATTTCCTATGTTGAATATGAAATAAACAGATGATGGATTTCCTTCGCACTCTTCCCATGTATGATTTGGCACCTCACACTTTGGAAAACCTTGTGTCTCTTGCACTACATTCGCTGCGGCTAAATTCTTGTTCATCTCAAGCTTAATTTCTTTGATTTGATTTTCTAATGCTGTAAATTGAGCTGAGTTTACAGTCTTTACATCTAATCGAAGCGTACCTCTGGTGTTTGTAACAGGAGCTCGCAAAAGTGGCCAACTCCTTTCTGTTTCTACAATACGTACTATATCTTCGGCAACTTCTGCAGGATCCATGGACACAAAACCTACTCTTCCAAGATAGAATACAGTGGTAGCAAGGAAAATTCCCTCTCCTGGAAAACATAACAATCAGGCATCAACAAGTACAAGTAATAGTTTCAATGTACTCAATCAAGATACTATAGTTGAAGCAGTGGATAAATTAATCAATGAAGAAGTAGAGGTGGCTGCTAAAAAGCCTCCTGACCCCTCTTCTTTTAATGATAATTAGCTAGAATGTAAGGGGCATGAATAAAAAGGTTAAACAAGTTGATTGTTTGAAGCAAGTAGTAAATAAAGATGTTTGGATTTTTAGCTTTCTGGAAACTAAAATCAAGTATCACAGGTCTAGTAAAGTTATTACTTCTGTATTTAATAAATGGAAATTGGCAACAAACTATTCTCATGATAGAAAAGGTAGGATATGGACCTGTTGGGACCCCACAAAAGTAAATGTCAGATTCTTGGATATGACTTACCAAGCAATACTCTACAAAGTCAAACATATTTAAACCAACAGTGAATTTTATTTTACCCCTGTTTATGTCCTTAATGATAACATTTTGAGAAATCATTTATGGGATACACTTAGGGGATGGAACTTAATTACTCAGAATAAACCTTGGGCCATACAAGGGGACTATCTTTCGAAGATCCACCTCTAGCCATTTATAATCAAGATCAACTCCTAGCCAAACCATATCCGATGCTTTACAGATATTGCTTAAACACCCTTCTTTATCGGTTTCTGTTTCCACAATTCAAATAAAACTTAATCCTTGAATACGCTACTTATCAATTCCTCAATCGAACGAATATCATTATTCAAAACCACGATTGTGATAATAGTTATCGTCACCACCAATAGGGTCCAAGAATTTGGCGGGTTGCCAAAATGTTGATCTAACGGTGGAACTTGCACGCTGTCGAACTTCCACACACCTTCAAACTTTTGTGATGGTTCGATTTTCTCTAAGAACAGAGGAGATGGTTCAGAGACCTTTTTTTCCCATTTTCATCTAGTGATTAGTCACATTAAAGTTTTTTTCCACCAATTCATCGACTAAATGGTCTTCTCCTTTGAGATATAAAACATATTGTTTTAAATCTGTATCTAAATGATACACCGATAATGAGTCTGTTACGCTAAAACCAATTGAATTTGCAATCTTGTTTTTCAATTTTCGATAACATTTTAAGACTATAAGTAACCATCTAGCAAAGTAAATATACCTTAACCGGATGAGCTTGCTGAACAACACTATGCTAATCTGCACCCAAATACAAAAGGAGAATCCTTTATCCTTCATGTTATGCACAAGCTTTCTACATAACCTGCAACGGATTCCCAACACCAAAGGGTATTCTTTCCATATATTTAGATGCTCAATCCAATAGTTTTCAACATTGAATTTAGAATTTGGGTACTTAAAATTGATGACACTAAACCATCTATAAATTGGAGTAACACAACCTACACCTATGAATATAGTTTGCATAACAAGAATGAGAGTTGATGACCACTTGTAATAAGATTCACCATCACAAAATATAAAAAAGCTAGGCATCATGGAAGTTCGAAGCTTAGCTTCCACAAGAACCAATGTGCTTATTAAACAGGTCGTTCCTGAGGCCGTACAAGTAGCTAAATGTCCCATCACAAATTGAGGACTACAAGTGTGAGCCATCATCCAAAATCTTATCAGGTCTTCTCTTAGTTTCTCAGTTTTGCACGTTGTAGTTGGATAACTATTACTCTGTCTAATAGCCAATTCATTTTCTTCTTGAATTTTGTATTGAAGTATCTCTTATTAGATGGGACAGTGAGAGCTGAAGAGACCATCATAGCAAGTAAAACAAGCAAAATAAACTCAATTATGATATTTTCTTTCCTATACATATAAATTACACCTGTGACTAACTGGATACGGATGTTAACTATAACCATGAAAACAAAAATTACTAAACCAAGGATGTTCATAGAGAGTTCTTTGTTCTTCATAGTACCTAAAGAAGGAGTTATATTGCTGATTACCGAACAGATTATAACATTACTACTTAGCTTCGCGAGCTGATCGTCCTGACGCGGCATAGATGTGTTGAGGTCTAACAACAACTTGTTTGATACATTTAAAAGGGATGGGGTGGTAGCATCGAGGGAAGAGAATTTGCAAGTAAACCATAGTTCATGGTGGCGTATGCCATTGAAGGCATCTATAGACATGGAGATTGCACAAAGTGCACATGCGACGGCTGAATATAAGCCAATCCACGTTATTGGTTTGCTAAATTTCGAGTCGTCAAGACTGCCATAGGGTGTGTAACTATAGGTGTCCATGATTTTCTTGTGGATTAGAATTTTGAAATGGAGAAGGAAAATGAATCTGCTGCTTTACATAACTTCATGCAAGATATTAGAGGAAGAGCATGAAGGGTATGGGTACAAATAGGGTTTGTTGATTAAAAATATTGAATTATTGTTGTATATTGATTTTTGGAAATTGTAATAACAGTGTGTGTTTGTTTGTTGTTGGTATTTGTGTTTTGTAAGAACATGTACATCATACACAGGGATTCTAAATTGTATCTTTTGCATGTGATAATGAAACTTTTGAGACCTAGTTAAATGTAGAATCTTGCAGAAAAGGAAAATGTTTTTTATTTGTCATTGAAATAAAAAGCAGTTACAATATATATCTATTACAAATAGACGAAAATAAATTAAACGAATTGATAACGAAAATATCGTCCCATCCTCATAAATCGATGTGCTTCCAAATACATTTGGCTAATATATCCGCTATGTAGTTGAATTTTCTATTAATGTACCAATTTTTCCATGACGGAAATCTGTTCAACTAACCTTTAATTTCCTCAATAATTGGATTTAGGTTTCCAGTAGAGCCTGCTCTTATTCTGAATGCCTTGAACCAGTTCTAGGTATTCAGAATAGACAATGATAATATAATGATCTTTTACTGAAACTTAACTTTTACTATTGACCAAGAAAAAAGTAAAGTGTTTGTGATTTTTAAAAAAAAAACTATAGACATGGTATTTCCTCGTTGCAGTGCGGACTTTAGTGTTTATAGGTGCCGTGTCGTGTCGCTACTGGTTTAATTTTTCCTCTTCACTCATCTCATCTAAAGATGTCAAGGGGACGGGTTTTGCAGATTCCCGTCTCACTTATAAGGGGTGAGTTTTAGAGTGCTAAATGAAAAATGAGAAAGACGGTGGAGATTTATTTTGAAACCTATATAGGGATAGGGTGAGTTGTGGGGACTAACATTCACTGTCCTACAAACGCTCTCCTTATATGTATATATATAAAATTATAAAACATTAATATTAAACTTGTTGCTATAAATAATATATCTTTTTTTTACTAATGCTAAAGAATATGTACAATTATTTTTTCTCTATAATTTTTCTATATATGTATGTCTTTTTCGGTCAATAAAAAAAACTGCGGGTGGAATCAAAATCCCACAGGGATTTAAAGAGCGAGGAAGACGGGGGATATGGGTAAATAATACGGGGACTTTGTGATACCATGTATAATTTTATATTGGATCAAATAAAAAAATGGGTAAATAATATTTTGTATAAAAATAAAATATACATTTAAACATTTAGGATAAGTTTCAAATAAAAAGAGTAAAGTTTAATTTTTGGTTATTATATTTTACTAGTACTCCAAATTTGACCACATCTTTCATTTTTTTCAATTTAGGCCGCAATTTTTGTTTCCGCCAGTTTTGGCCACAAATATTTTATTTTCCCCTAATGTTCATCCTTTTATGGATAGGAAGAGAAAATAAACAAAAAGTTATAGGGATAGGGATAGGAAGAAAAATACGTCACTAAACTTTGATTCATCTAGCCATAAATGGGTAAGTATGGGGGAAATAAAATATGTGTGACCGAAATTGGGAAAAAATAAAAGATATGGCCTAAATTAGGAAAAAAGTAAAAGACGTGGCCAATTTTGGAAGAACTAGTAAAAGTTAATAACCAGAAATAAGACTTTAGTCAAATAAGAATTTAAAAAGAAACATAACACCCTTTTAATTTTTTATTTGTAAAAAGTAACATATGTATTAATATAACGTGAGAAAAACAAAAAAAGCGTAAAATAAAGCAAATACACATGGTTCCCAAACTAACCAATCCTGAGATGAGAGAAGCTCTCTTTCCGAGATCGTAACACTATAAAGTCGAACTTGCATGTATTCTAGTAACCATAAGAATGACATCTACCCTAGTGTTGAAGTTTCTAGGTATATGATGGAACAACAAAGGGGGTTCTCATTCCGCCAACCTCCCGATTCTTCTTAGCAAGGGCTGGTCAGCTAACTATTAACAACTGTTGAATACCTTGAATTACTCTAAGGTTATATGAGAAGATAGTCTTCCCTAGTTCTTCATATCGATCACAAGGTTCTGTTTCTTGTAGTCGAGCCCGGGGGAAGAGCGTTTAGGTCCGGGAGGATTCTATTGCTTGTTAGGAGTGCGTTAAGATTAGAGTCATTCTGTCTAATGTGTCTTTTGTAATTGGTAAACTTAAGGAATCATCAATAGTTATGTGGTATATTGTCTTTGTGCATGCGCCAACAAATAAAAACGAAAGATAAAGGGTGTGGCATAAAATTACTTCTTGGAAATCTACAATCGACAAGACAGACCTTGTTATAGGGGATCTGTTGATATCGTTAGAACCTCGAAAAACATGGTAAACTGGCTCCAAATTTGGACAAAGTTATTCGTTTTAATAGATTTATTAATAAGAATGAGTTGATTGAGATTCTGGAAAAATGTTGTTACTATACTTGGATAAACAAAAGGAAAGGAGATGAGTGTATCGAAGAAAACTGGATAGGGCAATGACATCAGAGAAATGGGTTAAGCTCTTCCTGGATCATATGTTAAAAGTGGAATAAAGATTGGCTCGGATCACCCTCCAATAATTCTTCGTAAAACAAGAAAGACATGTGGAACAAGAGATATTTCATGTTTGAATCTAGATCGTTAGAAAATCAACAATGTAGAGAAGTTGTCAAATGTGCATGTGGAGCGGAATATAATGTTGAGAATGTTGAAGTAATAACAAGTATAAGTATATGAAACTTGATCTAATGGATATTATCTTGAAAGCAACTAAAGATTGGAAAGAATATGAAAGTTCTAATTATCCTTATGATGTAATAAATAAACTGAAGGATAATAATAATAAATACTATTAATACGAATATCAGCAACAACTCCAGCTGCTATATTAAAAGAGATGGTAACTCTATGACGACAGGTATAATCAACGCTAGATTGAGTAATGAGAAACAAGATACAGTTAATAATATTAAGAAAAAGTGGGAACCACTACCTACTAATATGTTTAAAATAAATTTTGATGCAGCTACTAAAAATAACAAATCTGTTATTTTTTGTGTTTCTAGGGATTCTTGTGGAAATGTGCTCGAGTATAATGCGTGGGATCTGGCAGCTGAATCTCCAATGGAGGCTGAAACTCTTGGCATTCTGAAAGCCTGTCTAATAGCCAATAAACTCTCTTTTGGAAAGGCTATTATAAAGAGTGATTGTCAAGAAGTCATGTATCCATTAGAGAATAGGCTTCCTATTTCCCTTCCTGCAATTTGTAACTCGGTCTCTAGTATTTATCTCCTAGCTGAGAATTGTAATCCCACCTTTAAATAGGTTAATAGGAATAGAAATTCATTAGCAGATGGTTTAGCTAAATTTAAGCTTAATAGCAATAGCCTTAGCAATAATAGATTTGAGTTACTTACTAGTCTTTTAAACATTTTTAAGAACGAGTCCACACATGCGAGAGTGGGCTAAATTTTGTAATATTTTATCTAATATATTTTACTTTGGAACAAAAAAAAAACTATCATTTACCTTCCGCAAGGGTAGGAGTTTTGTCACGGATGAAGTGTACAGTCACTTTTTTTATCCTGATATAAAATTTATTTACATGAAAAGGAAAAAAAAACGGGCGGAATCCGATGGGCAGCTGACTTGGGTAGATTAGTAGATAATGGACCCCACATCCCACCCAAGGACTTACCTACCAACTAGTATTTCAGTTTGAGAACATTTTAGACCAATCATGTACACGATTGCACACGTTAGATGCACTTATTTACATTTACTCTCTTGTCCAGCAGATCCTTGTCTTAACTAGTACTTAATAATTGTCCTTACTGTCAAAAAAATAAAAATAATAATAATTGTCCTTACGTTATATTACCAATAATGTAATAACAACTCATCCACTACGAACCCTTCAATATTCATAATTCAACTACGACCCACCAAAAATAATCAAAAGGGTATGCTTTATACACAATCTTGTAGAATATCTTTAATAAGATTGTATTATTATGTTTGAACAAGTCATTTTTTACAGGTCAACCTTTTATAAAGCTTGATAGTTGGTAGATTATGACTTCAGAATTGCTGTAAGTTTCATAATCAAAGTTGCTTTGTTTGGATCCTGACCAGAGTTGCTTCGAGTGAGTGAGTTCAAACTTCTAATCATAATTGTCTTTCATAACATGTTAAACTTTAGAGATTTTCATTTTATTATCAACATTTACTATAATTGTTGCCCATAACATGTCTAGATTCTGTAGAGAAGTGTCTATTTGTCATTCTGAAAGAATTAGATCTTAGAGTAAATTATAGTTGTTTCTTTCATATGTTATCTCGTGTCTGTTTTAATCTCTGTTTAATTATGCTTTAGAAGAAATGGCGATCAGTGAGAAAGACATGGAAGAAATACAAGTGGCCATGGAAGATCTAAATGAAGTGGATTTAGGCTTAGCATACTCTTCAGAAAAGTTAGTAAATTTAGAGAATCTATTAATGCATCTTTTAGCTTGTGAAAATGATTTCGATTTCTCGACTATTAAAGATGATGATTTGTCTCCTGCTTTTATCGAGAAGGCATTAACACTTGATCTTTTACACGCTATATTAAATACCGAAGTGATAGAACTCGAAAATTTCACTACTAGTCTTCACGCTTTAACTCTTAATGCTCGTGACAAGATATTTTCATGCGAGAAATCCATAGAATTGTATGATGTAGTTGGAAGTAAGTTACTTGATAGTGAAGAATCGTTACGAGAATCACATGAACGTATTATAGAGATGAAGATGCAATTAACTAAGTTGGAAGTTAGTGAATGGAGATATAACACGAAGAAAGGCATAAATATGAAGCCACAAATGGAGAAAATCGATAAAAGACAAGTTTTAAGAATGTTGGAGAAATCACTTGCACGAGAATTAGATCTCGAAAAGAAATCAACCGAATTAAAGCAAAATGAAGAAGATTTGAAACTTAAACTACGGTTAACCGAACAAGTAGCTTCGTGTATGGAGGAAACAGCCGAGGTAACGTGGGCCCGTTTTTTGGAAGCCGAAAATACAGTTGAAGTTCTAATGGGAGTATCGAAAGAAATGGTGGGTAAGCTTCAAACGGTCAACTTTTATTTAAACGGTTCGGTTACACGAGAAAACGAAGTTAAGGTCAAACTCCAAGAATGTTCGGCACGATTAAACGGTAAAGAACTCGATATACAAAAGATGAACAACCGAGTCACTCAACTTGTTGAAGATAACTCTCAAGTATTGTCGCTAAAAGAGAAGGTAATACTCCTAGAAAATAAACTAAAAGAGACCGAAACTCAACTCAAAGAAGCTAACGAAAGGAACGAAATAAATCAAGAACGTATTATAGAAACCGAAACCGAGATTGAGACACTAAAAGATGAGATTAATGTAGCGGAAAGCAAGACACAAGAAGCCGAGGGAAAAATCACGCAATTAACCGAAGCGAATGTTGAATTAACCGAAGAACTTAACTTTCTTAAATCTAGTAATGATCGAAACGTAGAAAAGGTAAGTTTGATTGAGAAACAATTAAGGGAATCGGAACAACAATTACAAAATGTAAAAGCGTCTTTAGAGGCAAGCCAAGAGCAACAAAACATGTTATATTCCGCGATTTGGGATATGGAAACTTTGATTGATGAATTAAGGCAAAAGGTTTCGAAAGCTGAAATCAAAATTGAAGATACGGAGGAGCAATGTATGTTCTTGACTGGAACTAATTTTGAACTGAATAAAGAGCTGGATTTCACGAGGGCACAAGTTGAATTTTTAGAGACATCTTTGAGTCAAGCTAATGTTGAGAAAATAGCGTGTGCTAAAGATATTAATATTAAAAGTAATATGATTATGGATATGGTTGTTCAACTTACACTTGAAAGGAAGCGTATACAGGAACAGGTATATATGATTCTTCATTATTACAATATAGGTTTTCTTTTTCTTCCTTAAATTACACATGTTCCTGATGTAGTCTGCTATAATAGCACAAATTTTTTATATATTTTAGTAATTGCAGAAAACCTTACGTAGTTTATGTTAATAGCACAACAATCCCATTACTCTAAAAATTCCAAGATACCTTATGTGGTCCAAAATGATATGTACGAAATCCTTTTTTCGATCAATTTTTTTTATAAGAAAATGTATTAATGATATTATAAAATTACGTTAATGCATTTTAAATATATTTTTTAATTAAAAATTTACTGAAAGAGGTTTCGCGCTTATTATTTTAGACTATATATAGGGATTTTTTGAAATTTTTAAAATACATAGGATTTTTTTTTTTTGTTACATTGGAGAGCCACTTTGGACTCGGAGTCATTGACTCGGTTCGAACCTGCACCACTAGATTGGTAGACCAAGGCCCTGGCCAGTGAGCTAATCCATCTGGTTAATACATAGGATTTTCGTGCTATTAGAATAGACGAAATAAAGATTTATATAAGTTTTTTGTACTATTAAAGTAAACCACATGAGACCAGGTGTAATTTACCTTATTTTTTTCTTATTTTGCCTATAAAATACAACATAGCGCGAAATCTTGAAACCTCAGGGAGTAAAAAATGATAAATTCTGTTTCCCTCTCAGTTATACTCATTACGAAGGGAAAACAAAATCCTGATCGAGAATTCAAGAAAAGGGCACAAGTTTGTATCGTCAAATGTTACCGAGAATGAAGGATTTACACCATCCAGTGCTATTTCTACACCAATTTCACAGGTAGTTCCATTTCGAGTGCTTGGTGAACCTTAAGATATGATTAGTCCGAGAAATCAAGTAGATAATCTTTTCAAATTTACAAAATGACCGTCAATTTCTTGATGATAATGAATCTCAGGTGGAGGACTCATCTGCAAACGAGATTGAGACTTTGGCTTTTGGTTCTGGAGATGAAAATTCTAATTTAATTGTAAAGCAAGAGGGTCAAGGCCATGTAGGAGCAAGAAGAAATGGCCGAATTTACACCTTCGTGGGTGTTTTTGTTTTGCTTCTTTCAGTGTTAGCAACATTCTTATTTATCGATTGTTCTTATTTATTTGATATTCTTGCTTTGTAATGCTTCATTGATTAGGTTAGCATTTGAAATTAATATCAGATTTAATTCCTGTGAATACTTGTAAATGTTGTGAACAGCAAATTCTTGCTTGTATTCAATTTAGCCGATTTTGGTATTTCTTTTAAACACCTTTCCACTGAATATCGCTAAACACGACTCCTTGCAAAACTTGATGGAACTTCTTTTGTGTTTAAGGTTTACAAAATAAGAGTAAGTTTATTTGTCAAGAATCGGATCGCATCTAATACTTTTAAGATACGTACCAGTGTCTTACGTTTATTGATTTTAACCTGTAAGATATAACGACAAAACTATTTAAAATAAATACTCACAAATCTTTCAGAATCTCAACAACTTTAACATTTTCTTTTTTCTATTTCTCTTTCTTATAATTTTATACTTAATGCTTAAAAAAATTGAATGACTCAAATATTTAAATTGACCAACTATTTATAAAAAATAAATAAGATAATTACACCTAGGGTTTTGACCACACCCCCCTCTTCAAGATGGGGACTCGGCCTAGAGCATCTTCTTACTGAAGACCTTTTAAACTTTTTAATACATAAACCCAAAACCCCTATTACGGTTCCACCATCTTTTGTTTTTTTTTTCCCTATATATACTAAATTAGAACCCCTCCAATTATAATTTCAGATCTATTTTATCTCACCTCTCTCTCTTCCCTCTCCTCCCAACTTCCCTCCTCCGTGAACTCCCAAAACTGCCACCACCAAAATGACTACACCACCTGCTCCTCCACCGCCTGCACCACCCCCACCACCTTATATAGCCACCACCACCCACCACCGAGATCTATCCTCTCTATAAAACACCACCACCGAGCTCACCTTATATAGCCACCACCACCCACCACCGAGATCTATCCTCCATTCCCACCAACGCAACCACCACTCAAATGGCCATCCACCACCACCATCGTTCTAGGTCGCAGATGCGCCTCCATGGAGCTGCGAGAGAAGCGTCAGAAGCTTGAAGAAGGTGCGCTGCACACTCTGGCTGTTGCACAGTTCCGACGAAGGTTCCTGCTGCACAGGAAAGGCGCTGCATCCTCGAGCTGTCCAGATCTGCTGCAGAGGTTCGGGTTTTAAGGTTTTTGTGGGTATACGATGGTGTTATGGTGGTGTTAGTTCGAGCTGTTCCGGCGAAGATATGATGGTGTTATGGTGGTGTTAGTTCGATCTGGCAGGTGGTGGTTGTGTTACGTAGAGCTCCTTCATGTCCGTTCGTGGAGATCTCTGTTCGTGAACCACCAAGATCCGGCGAAGACAAGTGCAGCGCTGCTCTTTTTTTTTTCTTTTTTTTTTTTTGTCCAGCGTACACAAAAACGCTTGGAATCTTTTAATTTTTTTTTTAGTTTTTGTTTGACTATTCATTGTAAGAGATAATTTCATTTGTTTAATTTTTTTTAATTAGAAATGTTAATAAAATATTTATTTTAGCATTTTACTCTTTGTTTTTTTTAATAATACTCTTCAAATTATTAGAATACTCATCAAATTAATAGAGTACTCCGAGAATTTATTAGAGTACTCCGATATTTTCTTAGAGTACTCCGAGATTTTTATTAGAGTACTCCGAGTTTTTCTTAGAGTACTCCGATTTATCCGTTCGCTCGAAAAAATTTAGAGAGTACTCCGCAAATTTTCCGATACTCTATGTTTTTTCCGGCGACCGGTGACTGGTGGTCGGAGGTCGGTGGTCGGAGGTCGGTGGTCGGAGGTCGGTGGTCGGAGGTAGGTGGTCGGAGGTTGGAGATAGGTGGTCGGAGTTGGAGGTAGGTGGGTAGTGGTAGGTAGAGGAGAGAGAAACAGTGACATCACACTTCTTTGTCTTTTAGTGATAGTAAGGGTAGGAAAGACTATTGTCAAAATTGAGGTCCCTAAGAAGAATGGCATTTTAGAAACTACTCTATAGAGAAGAGAGTTAGTCTCCAAGACCCTATATATAATTCACCCAAAATAAATAGATGGCTAGACATATAATAAAAATGTTTGTGATTTTTAAAAAATTTGGAGTTGTATTTTTTAAATAAAAAACCCATTAGTTTGTAGAAAACATAATTATTGGGTCTTATCCAATGTTAAATCTTCCGTATTATTACACATTAACTAATAAGCCTGATAATCCTTTCTTTCTTTATTTACCTTACCATATATATATATATAACATATAAATAAATATTTATTTATTTATATTCTCTAAAATTTCATGATTCAATTTCTCATTCAATTTTAGATGATTTTTAAACAAATGGATATATTACTTTAGTCTTTACAATTTTACAAGTGTATTAGTAAAGATATCACAAACTCGAACAATATTTGGGTAAAGTATATTTGACCAACAATCCCCACGTGAATGAAATTGACTAACTAACTACAGAATATGCAAGATAATGTTAAACACGAGAGAGAGAGAGAGAGAAAGCGAGAACTGTAGAAGAATACTACGTCGAGTAAGGTAGTTTTTTTGCCTTAAACCTTCTCAAGTAAGGGATATCAGATTTACTTGCTAACCAGTGAACGTGATGTGTTGAACTGTTCAGCATTTGTGTAAACTAAGTCAATAGAATTTACATTGTATCCTTCCAAACATTATGTTGTTTTCACGACTGTGTCCATTTACGGTCCGACATAATTCTTGGTATTTCATGAATTACCGTCGAAGAATTTCGCCTTAAAAGACTTCTCGTAGGGTGGCCCAACCCATGTTATTCATATAGGTGGTCTCTAGTCGAGAATATTCTGCATTACTTTACCTTATGTTATCGAAGATAATAACCATTTACAGTTTAGCTTATCCTTCACTTTTGCATGTAGCATTGTCTAATTTTGTCCTGGGAATGATTTGGGGAGGTCTCCTCACAGTGCGTCGCATTGAGTTTCAGTTTTATGATTCAGTTTTCCCTTGGAACCTAGATTATGGGATCTCCACTTTGTTAGGTAGGTTCCCATCATGGCAACTCAGGTTTCATAGGCTTAAGACCCATTTCCTTTGACAACACTCGCACTTGCTCTCTTTGTAAATCTTTGGTGAATAATCTAATATGTTATCCTTTGATCAAACGTAATCAATTGTGATAACCCCCATTTAAAGCATTTGTCTAACAGTATTGTGTCTACCACGTATGGGTCTAGACTCACCTTTAACATCTCATTTAGTGCCCTACCAATGGACCTCTGAGTATCACAATGTAAGCAGATCGTGGGCACATGTTTTGGCCAATCAGAAATATCCTCTAAGAAGTTTTGAAGCCACTCGACTTCCTTAAGAACCTTGTCTAAAGCTATAAATACAGATTACTTATTGGATCTGGCTATGCACGTTTTCCTAATGGATTTCCAAGACACGCGACTTCTTTTCCTAACATGTATACTATCCATTTGTAGATATTGACTGTGTGGTGTACGATATTTAGTTTGTATCACTGTATCCTTCTAGTATAGTTGGATCTCATGTATACAACAACCCTTCATTCATAATGTATATGAGATACCTTAGAACTCTTACAATAACAATCCAGTGGTTCTTACCGCAGATTATGTGTAAACCTACTTAGCTTGTTTACTGCATGTGTTAAATCTGGCCTATTGTAGTTTGTTAAGTACATGAGAGTCCTAATAATCCAAGAGTACTCCAACTAGTTGATCGTATCACCAGTGTTCTTAGAAAGATGTATAATTATATCAATATGTGTCTTGGCAATATTTGTGTCGCCATTACTAAATTTGTTTAATACTTTCTCAATATAGTGTGAATGAGATAGTATAATACCTTCCGTTCGTCGAAGAACCTTGATACTCATAATAGCATCTACAAGACCTAGATCTTTCATGTAAAACTTATTTGAAAGCATCCTTTCGGTGGATGTAATCACATCATTATTACTTCCAGTTATTAACATATCATCTACATATATACAGATAGTGACATGCACTTTCTCATTTTAATGTCACATTCATTGATGTAGAAACCATTCGAGTTCAGAACATTGTCAAATTTGGCATGACATTACTTAGGTGCCTGTTTTAAACTATATAAGGATTTAACAAGCTTACATACTTGCTTCTCCTTACCTAGAACTACGTAAACCTCAGGCTGTTCCATCTATATCTCTTCATATAGTTCTCCATTTAGAAAAGATGTTTTTACATTAATTTGATGAATTTTCAGCTCGTACTTCGAAGCTATAACAAATAACATTAGAATGGATGATGTTATTATGACTGGAGAATAGGTGTCAACTAGTCAATTCCTTCTTTTTTACTATAACCTTTTACAAAAAGGCTAGCCTTGTACTTTTCAATAGATCTATCAGTCTTTAGTTTCTTCTTGAGTATCCATTTGCATCTGAGTGGTTTATTCCTAGGAGGGTGTTCAACTAATTCTCATATATGGTTTTTCATAATGGAATCTATCTCTCTAGTTACATCTTCTTTCTAGTAAGGGGTGTCAGGGTTTGACATAGTCTCATTGAATGTTCGTGGTTCATCATCTAGCATGTAAGATAGAAATTCAAGACCAAAAGACGTAAAGGTTCTCATCCTTTTAATTTTTCTTGGTTCTTCTTCATTTGGTAATGATTATTGATCTTGCTTGTCAGTTTGCTATAATTATTGATCTTACTCTTCTTGAATTGTATCGTGTGCTCTTTTTAAAAAACCAGATTTTGGCGTGGTCCTGCATGGAAAGGCTGTTTCAAAGAAAGGTACCTAAGTCATTTATATGTATTTAATCAAGGTTTTGGATAGTTATGACTCAACACATACTTAGCATTCGGGTTGAGATTTGAAGTTCACATTAGGTAATAAGTCGATGTTTACTAACTTATTTAATAATAGAAATCAACATCTTCTAATATATTGTGCCATAGATAGGTGAGTCAAGCATATAATTACAATCATAATTTTCATTCATTTCTTTCTTAGTTACATTTTTGGTTGGTACGAAGGTCATTACATTCATCTTAAATAGATTGTCATAGAGGTACCCCTTACTACATACATGTTATTCTTAGTTAATATAAACTTATCAACTTACTAAGCAAGGACTCGGAAACTAAGTTATTGCTAATGTCTGGAACATGGAGGAGATTGTCCAATGTCAGCTCTTTCCGGGAGGTCATCTTTAGCACAATCTTTCTAGTACCTTAGACCTTTGAGGTGGCAGAATTTCCCATATATAATATTTAATTCATTTGTAGTTTTCTTGTAGATTTTGATCATAGATATTTTTGAGAACACACGTCTGGTTGCTCCAGTATCAATCAATCTTGTCCTTGGATTGTTGACGAGGTTGACTTCTGAGACTATTGCTGCCAAGTTTAAATCGCCAATGCCCTCGAATAGCTCAGTCACATACAACTAACCGCCCTTACCTTTCTTTTGGTTTCTTTGTGCCTTTTTGTTTCGACAGTCTTTTGCATGATGTCCATGCTTTCCACAATTTTGACAATCTCCGTCGAATTTCTACTTCTTATTATTATCATTATTTGACTTTCCTTGCCTCTTGTACTTGTTGTATTGGTTAGTCCTCCCTTGTTCCACGATATTTTCCTTGACTTCGTATGATCGAGGTTTAGTTGCCTTTTCAACAATTCGATTTTCTTCCTCGATTCTTAACCTTACAATTAGATCATCAAGACTTATATGTTTACATTTATGCTTGAGGTAGTTTTTGAAAGCTTCGTACAACGGGGGTAGCTTTTCCACAAGAGCACCAACTTGGAAAGGCTCTACCAGATTCATACCCTTAGCGCTCAACTCGTGAAGTATTAACTGGTATGGATGTACTTGCGACATTAATGGTCTTCAATTCATCATCTTGAAATCTAGGAACCTACCCATCACGAATTTCTTCGTGTCGGCATATTCGGTCTTATATTTCTTCTCTGGAGAATCCCATAGTTGTTTGGTAGTTGTCATGGTGCAGTACACATTATATAAGGAATTCTCCAAATACTTCAGAATGTAATTCTTTAATATGAAATCATCATGCTTTCAAGCATCTATTGCATTGTATATCTCATTGTCTGGATAAGATCCCATTTTTGGTGGATCTTCCTTCAGAAATTTCTGTCAAGCTTAGAGTGGTCAGGTAGAACAATATCTTTTGATATCACCTCTTAAAGTCAAAACCATTAAAATTTTCTATCTTATCGGCTGGTCCAATGGTATTGGTGCGGGCACATGAATTTATGTTCTTGAGGTGTCACCCATCTCAGGTTACTTTTCACTTTGTTAAGTATTTTTTTCCCATAGATTATATGAAGCAGAAATTTGTTGGTAGTGAACAATTCATTTTCTAGTATGTATACACAAGCCTAGAAATCGTAATAAGAGAAAAAAAAAAGTAGAATGTAATATTCTTGTTCTGTATACACAGGCCCAACAATTTTGCAATAGTAAAGTTTATAAAACAAAAGTAAAATGTAAACTGGTTTACACAACGTGAATCATAAATAATTTAAAGTAAATTATAGACGGTAATGCTATATAAAGTACAAGGTACAAAAATAAATAAATAATATTACTTGTCGAGACTTGAATTGGATCCGATGTATTTCAGGTATTCAGGTCACGTATTGGTGTCTTACTTTTTTATTTCAACCTACAAGATACAACGACAAAACTTTTCAGAAGAAACAGAAATACAAATTCTTTAGAATTTCAATGAACTCAACAATGATGCTTCTTTTCTATCTCTCTCTCTCTCTCTCTCTCTCTCTTATAATTTTAATGCTTAATGTTTTAAAAAAATTGAATGAATCAAATTATTAAGTTGGACAACTATTTATAGAAAATGAACAGGTGGCTATACATCCATTAGAAAGGTTTGTAACTTTAAGAATTCGGAGTTGTCTTTTAAATAAAAGACACATTAGTTAGTAAAAGAATATAACTATTGGGTCTGACTTTAATAGATCTTTAGTATTTATTACACATTAACTATTGGGCCTTAATGTATCCCGTTATGTGATAAATATATGCCCTCATGAGACATCATTTTAGGTGGAAATTAGACTTATTTGATAGACTTTTATACTTAATTTAATATATTGCACTTTCTCCCTATAGAATTATGTTATTTGCATTTTTAGAGCTTTTGTGCGTTAATTTGTTTGCTTTTAGTATAAAGTTCTTAGGTACATGGATGCTATGGAGCACCTAGAGGAGGAGGAGAAGTGAAGTTTAAAGTCTTAGATCAAGTGGAGAGGTCAAAAGAGACAAAGCACCACTCAAAGTGTTGACGAAAAGATATGAAAATCTCGATAACTGTTATTTCCTGCTGATTTCGAGCCAAAACGGTACTGATTTAGGTCTGGAGATTCAAAGTAGAAAGTTGCGCCTCTTAGTTAGCTCGAATTGAGGATTGGAATCGGGTAATTTGGACGTGAGACGCAAAAGTTACGACTATTTTACTAGAGGGTGTACAACAGTTACGAGATTCACTATTTGGACTTGGGCTTTTTATCACTTGACTTAATAAAATTAAATAAAATCCCAATCTGAATTAGTGTAGTATAAATAGCCTTTTAGACCTCATTTTTTAGTACGCTTCATTTTTTCTAAAATTCAGAATAGAGAAAAAAGGTAGAAGGCAAAAGGAAGAGCTGGAGAAGTCTTTCTTCTTCAACAACAGTTTCAACCCAACCCTTTAATTAGGTTCTTTATCTTTTTATGTAATTCAAAACATGAATGCTTTTATTTTATTTTTTGTTTTTACTTTTAACATAAGCTAAATTCATTAGTACTTGAGAATCGCATTTATGGGTTAAGCTCTAATTTATTTAATTAATGGTTTTCCGAATTTGAGATTATCTAATTTAATTTAAGCTGGGTATTTTGTATTGACTATTATTGTGAGTTTATTTACTGTTTTTATTCTGATAAATTAGAAATAGGTTATAGTAATTAGGCTATTCACTACGTGACAAGTGATCGCCTTGATGGGTTTTAATTACGGACCTAGGTAATAGACGCGTGGTATACGTCAATGATCCTGACGAGCTTGACTAACCATGCAGCCAATTGGGTAAACGACTTCAACATCCGAAAGTAAGTATAATCACCCTGACGGGGTTTGTAATACCGTAGGATAGCTCCTAAGTCCACCCTGACCAGGGTTAGGAGATATTAGAGTCCTGACTAGTAAACAAATACCAGTTTAGCCCTTAAACGGAAGCATTCATTATATAGATTTAGGTAGATCCCTTGCGGGACTCAAGTACACTTCTCATCTTGCACCCACGTCTCTTTAGTTCTAATTCATTTACTTTATGTTAATCTTTAGTTATTAATTTATTTGCGTCTAGTAATTTAATATTCAAAACCAAACAAAAATCTTTATAATTTACTTTTTTGTTTCGCAAATGCTGCTACTTTTTGATAAACACTTGAGTTATACCAGTTCATTCCCTGAGAACGAAATCCTTTTATCTGATTATCACTTGGAACTACCCGTACACTTGCGGTTAGTAGGTCCTGTTATTTATTGTTTAATTTTATCACACCCCGGGATGCACCAAATTTTTCGATCAATGGTAAATTTAAAAACTTGCTCAGGGAAAAAAATCAAACAATTATTAGGTTTGACCCAATAGTAAAAAATCAAATTGTTCCTTTCTTTCAAACATATAAATATTTATTGATTTATTTATTTATTACTTATTTTATCCTCTAAAATTTCGTGACTTAATTTCAAATGATTTTTAACCAAGTAAATATATTACGTAAGTTTTTACAATTAGATAAATATATTAATCAAGTTATCGTCAACCCGGACAACACTTGGGTAGAACCCATTTGACCAACACGTCCAAATTATTGTACTCCATAACATTAGATGTCAAGATCTTGAACTCAAAGGAAACGAGAGTATGCTTTGTGTGGTAACCAATAACATATTTTATATTTGATTATGGTTGTAAACAAGCCGATTGATCCGAATACTAGATGTGCATGCTTGTTTGTTGAACTTCTCTAGACGAGCCGAACTCAAATATAAGCGAGCCGAGTAGAGGCGAGCTTTCAACGATCCAATTCAGAGATCTTAAAACGTGTTTGTTCAACTTATAAAACAAGTTTTTGTAGAGGCGAGCTCGAGTTGCCCATAAATAATTTGTTCTTTTATGGTTGAAACAAAATTTCGATGAACAGTTGGTATTTGATGGAATGTGTGGTATGAAAAATGAAGTGTAATATTAATGAAAAAATAAACGTTTAAAAATATTAAAAATATCCAAGTTGATATTGAAGGTTTGATAATATCAATGTTCTAAAACAACGAACCCATTACCGATGTACTCAATGCTCGTGATATCGATGTGGATGTTATGTATAAAAAATTTACTTCGGGTGAACACTTGGAAAAGTTTGATGAATCGAAGTTGAATCTTGTGAACACTAACTTAGGTCTCGCTGGACCACAGGGTATTAATCCGACTTCTCACATGAGCAACTTGAATAATGAGTCACTTCTCATTGGTAATGTTGCTATGGATCATGGTTCTGCAAAACATTATCCTATTGTTGAAAACTTGGGTCGTGATATCAAGGGAAAATGCAAAGTTGTGCTTGAATATTTTGAAAAGAAGTCGTATGAACCAGATGAAGATTCGTACAACTCTCAATCCATCCATCCTAGTCAACACATAAGGAAAGATGAAGATTCTATTCAAGGAAAATTTACTAAACGGAGGTGCAGGGTTTTTCCACCTCTTGAGCGCTTTACTTGGCTAGAGAATCTCAAAAGGAAAACAGCTCCAAGTTCGATGGAAATTGTTTTGAAAGTTCAAAAGTTTAACAACTATGATTTCAATATCATGGAGAGAAGAATTTATGATCTACAAATATTTATTGACGAATTATATTCGAGCTTTCATGAAGTCAAACAACACATGGTGGAGGGTAATAACAAGGTGGGCAATGATTGTGTATTTGTGGAGAATGGATCTCTTGATCCTAGAAACAAATACTTTTGTAGTGGTCCGGAGTGCGATGATCATTTATATGGAGCTTCTTCAAGTGATAGCAGTACTGAGGGGTTGTCAAGTAACGGGGATTTTCCCGTGAAGAAAACCCTACCCTCCTTCTTCTCTAGAGGATGGCGGCCAATCCGGTAAAGTGGCCGGGAAAGATGGATAGTGTTCTAGTTTGGAATTTTCAAGGGTTTAGGGCACCTTTGACATGAGAAATTTTCAAGTCCCTCGCTTTAAATTTTATGTTTCGATTGCTTGTTTCTTAGAGTCTAGGTTAAGGAATAAAGACTTTAGATATTGTAAACATCTTAGATCCTTTAATAACTCTCGCATAGTTGAAACTGGAGGAAGATCGTATATGTTCAGTGGAATACTACTTGTGTGGAAAGATGGGATCAAGCTGAGTGTTGTTCACTCTTCAACGTCGTTTGTAATCTCTAATGTTATGGAATCTAATGGTCTTTCTTGGTATCTCTTTTGTTGTATTCACGCGCCTAACAATGATGATAAGCGTCAACAATTATGATAATCTCTTACTGATTGGTACTTGAAAAATCAAAGAGCCAACTTTATTATCAGTGACTTTAACGCAATTTCAAAAACTTCAGAAAAACAAGGGAAAGTTCCTCCTAAACTGGACATAATTTTTTGGTTCAGTGAATTTATTAATAATAACCATGTCATCGATTTTCCGGGTAAGAGTTGCTTCTTCACATGGTCTAATAAAAGGAAAGGCGAAGAGAATATCAAAGAGAAATTAGATCGTGCTCTCCCTTCCCCTTCTTGGTGTGATCTTTTCCCGAATGCCATTCTTAAAGCCATGCCATCTATCGGTTCGCATCACCCACCCCTTATTATGCAACGTGACTTTAAGAAAACTAAGTATAATAAATATTTTATCTTTGAATCGTGTTGGTTAGAAAACACTCAATGTAGAGAAGTTGTCTCTAAAGCTTGGGATAGTGGAAGAAATATTAAGGATCTTCAAGATTTTTGTTTGAAAAAGGATGCTACATCGCTAGCGCTTACCGGGTGGAGTCGGAAAACTTTTTATAATACTCGCAAGCGAATTAACAAACTTCAAGATGAGCTTACTTCTATTCATAATGATGCATATTCAGATAATAATTTTAAAAGAGAAAAACTTATTAAAGAAGAACTTGAAAAATTATGGTCTCAAGAGGAAGCCTTTTGGTGTGATCGGGCCAGGGATCTCTTGGTTAAAAAAGGCGATAGAAACACTGAATATTTTCATGCGGCAACACAAAGAAGAAGGAAAATCAATCGCTTGGTCGCCTTAAAAAATGAAGATGGTGTGTGGACCGATGACTCTAAAGAGATCAATAAAATTATTCTTGATTATTATATTAATTTATTTGAAGAAAAGCCAGTATATGATATCCAAAAATTTACTAGATACGTCCCATGTAAAGTTACTAATAAAATGAATGACTCCCTTACAAGAACGCCTGATATGTAGGAAGTCAAAGATGCAGTTTTCTCAATGTCGGGTTCGAAGGCACCGGGTCCCGATGGTCTTCCGGGTAATTTCTTTCATGCATTTTGGGAGGTCCTCAAAGATGATTTATTTAAAGTGGTCTCCAATTTCTTCATCCACAATACCACATTCATATGATTAATGATACGATTATTACGCTTATTCCTAAAGGCGATGCTCAAGAAACTATTAAAGATTATAGGCCAATTGCGTGTATCAACGTCTGCCACAAAATTATTGTGAAAAATCTTGCTCTTAGACTTTGATGTCTCCCTAATTGTTCTTATTTTCGACCCTTGGGAGACATCATTTTTGGTGTTTATTTAATTAATTTGATAGACTTTTGGACTAAATTTGCAATAATCCGGAATTCCCTTTTTATTTCTAGCATTTTTAATTTATTAAACTTTTGCGCGTAATATTGGTATTTTTAGTGAAAAGTTTACAGGTTTTAGATGTTAGCTAGGAGAGGAATCCGAGGAGAAAGTCAAAGATCGTGAATTAGAGTCAAGACTTGAAGATAAATCCCGAAGATATTATTTTTAGAGCTGAAAATCCATTTTCCAGGCCATAGATTGCTGATTTCGAGGTGCTTAAGCGATGATTTAGCTGTTGACCTTTGAAGAGAAAACATTCCTTATCGAGTTACGGAACTTTAGCAACTGGAATGAGGTCAATCGGAGTTATAACGCATCGGGAAAAGCCGTTTTAGTGAAGGTGTATCAGCAGTTACGGGATTTTGGGCTTAGAAATTGGGCTTGGACATTTAATTAGTGTTTTATTTTCTGGTCCAAGCCCTAATCCGTTTTTATGCTTATAAAAGGAGCCTTTGACTTCTATTTTTCATACAATTCATTCTTTACAATTAAAAACATCAGAGAGAAGCAACAGAAGGAAGGAAGAAGAAGCTGCTAGAGCTGGAGTGGGTCTATAGCTCCGTTCTCAGTCATTCCAATTCTGGAAATTAAGTTTCTTTTATCTTTTATTTGTAATCAATTATGAATTCCATTTATTTTAATTTAGTTTTTCGTTTTAATATGAGCTAAACAATTCATAGTGCTTGAGAACAAACAATGGGTGAATCCCAATTTTATTAAATAACGAATGTTGAATTTGGGTTTCTTTCAAATTAAACTTAATTAGGGCTTTTACTCTTTTCAATAAATTGAGATTATTTTACTGTTTTTAGCGTCATGAACTAGGAACAGGTGTTAGTATTTAGGCTATTCCAAGTAGTGGCAATTGGATCATCCTGACGGAGGGTTTAAATACAGAACCATTTATTCAATCTAGGATAGAAACTATTGATTCTGACGAACTTAGTTAATTCTAGGGCCAATGAGGTAATAAAACTTAAACATCCAACGGTGGATCATATTTACCCTGACGGGACTAGTGACACTTTAGGATCGCCTTATAGTCCACCCTGACGGGGGTATAAGGAATTTAGAATCCCGACCATTGTAATTAACCAATTTAGCCCTTAAACAACATAAGTTAGGAAATAAGATTAGGAGGATCTTTTCGTTCTCAAGTACTACTTCTCATACTGCGTTTTCATTCATTTTACTTGCGTCTTAGCTTTTTACTTGCATTTATAATTTGTCTTTCATTTAGTAGTTTTAATCAACAAAACCAAACAAACATTTTATTATTTTTTATTTTCATAAGTGCATCAATCACTATTTGCTAGACATTGTGATCAACCATTCCGTCCTTGGAACGAATCTGTATTATCAGTTATACTACTTGGGACAACCGTACACTTGCGGTTGTGGTTCGATTATTCATTGCATTTATTTTAGAACACACAAAGGACCGCCAGACTTCAACCGATTATGAATGATATTATTTCTCCAACGCAGATTGCTTTCATTAAATGGAGAAGCATCCAAGATAATATTATTATCGCTCAGGATGCAACATTCTATCTCAAAATAAAAGGAAATCTAATAAACATTGTACGGCTATCAATATTGATATGGCCAAAGCTTATGACTAAGTGAATTGGTCCTTTCTTATGAAAACTCCTAAGAGTTTAGGTTTCTGTGAAATATGAAGAAATTGGATTTTCATTTGTATATCTTATGTCTCTATTCAAGTCAAAGTTAATGGTCAATGTCTCAAAAAATCTTTCCGAAACAAGGTATTAGACAAGGCGACCCTCTATCTCCATTGCTCTTTTCTCTCCTTACAAAAGTTTATTGGCCTCATAAATAATCAATGTCAGAAGGAAATATCAAAGGCATTTCCATTACTAGAAAGTGCCCTAAACTCACACACCTCCTTTTTGCAGATAATGCTCTCTTTTTCATTAACTTAAAAAAAGCTGAGGTTGTATCCTTCAAGAAAACTCTGGATGATTACCGTAAAGCATCGGGTCAAAGAATTAATTTTAATAAATTATCTATTCTAACTAGAAAGAACACTCAATAGGCTGTGAGACAAGATGTTTCTAATGCCCTCAACATTAACTTATCCAATTCATTGGGAAAATACTTAGGCATTCCTCTTTCGCTTAATAGGGCTATATTAGAGAACCTTAATAATATCAAAGATAGTCTCTTATCTAAATCAGCAAGTTGGATATCTAATAATCTCTCTGATGGTGGTAAAGAGGTCCTCATTAAAGAGGTACTTCAGCTTATACCGAATTATGCTATGTCCATCGTTGAATTTCCAAAGGAGCTTTGCAAAAAAAATGTCTAGTATGATTGCAATTTCTGGTGGGACTCTAATTCAAAAAAAAAAGGATTCACTGGCTGTCTTGGAAGAAAATTGCAAGAGCTAAATCCTTGGGTGGGACTGGCTTTAGAGATTTCCATAAAACGAATGTCGCTTTACTTGCTAATCAAGCATGGAGGATTCTTAACAACCCCAACTCTTTAATTCACAGATTTCTAAAGGGTATCTACTCTCCTAATTGTAACCTCTGGGACTCTAAGCTTTCTAAAAAACGTTCTGGAACTGGGAAATCATTTTTAAAGTAATCCAATTATTAAAGAAATTCTCCATCTGGCAGATTGGTAATGGTATCTTCTCGAATATGTGGACCCATAAATGGATTAATAATAAGGAACTCCTTGAAAGACCCAGTAATTATAATATGGAACAAGTTGCGGATCTTTTCAACAATAATCTTTCTGGGAATAATAACATTCTCAATCAGTATTTTCCTTCTATCATAATTGATGAAATCAAGAAGCTCCCGATTATCAACCATAATAAGGACGATATGCTTATTTGTCATTTTTCAAAAAATGGAAAGTATACCACGAAATCGGGCTATCACGCTCTAGTTAATGAGGAGCTTGGATTCGAAGCGCAGACGTCAAGTATTGCCGAGGCTGATAAAAGTGAGATTTGGATACGATCTGGAGATCCAATGTTCCGACAAAAATCAAAATCTTTGGTTGGAAGATCTGTAGTGGAGCCATCCCTACTAAGAATAGTCTGCACAAGAAAAAATGCGCTCAAAATACTAATTATGAATGGTGCAGAGATGAAATGGAAAACATTGAACACATTTTTCTTAAATACCCATTTAGTATTTGTGCTTGGGCAGAGTCATCTCTTCAGATCAAAATGTATCGTGAGCATGGTATTTCTATCAGAGATTGGATAGTTCAAACGATTACGGATTATTCGAATAGTGGATGAGACAAAAAGAAAGTCACAGCGATTATCTTATGTACAATTTGGAATATTTGGAAAATGCGAAAGAGTTGTATGTTTGATAACAAGAAATTGACTTTATCAGAAATTTCTAGAGCTACAAATACGCTAGTCGAAAGATTATTCGGTAATATAGGACAATTAGGCTTCGAAAACAATGTCACATATCAAAGGAGTGATGTGCAGGACCTGGATAACAATCCAAAAAATCATGCAGGATGAATCTGATTTTTTGTGGCTTAGTGACGTTTTTACACTAAAGAATGGGAACCTGCAGGTGTGGCGGCAATTGCGGTGGATAAGAAAGGCATTATTAAACACAAGATTATGAGGAAATGAAGTATTGAAGTTGCTTGGAAGGAGAAAGATGGGCAATGCTTCTTGCAATGAGATTTGCTGCTCAGCTTAATCTTCAGAGTAGTTCCTTCAACCTTGAACTAGTTCAAGGTATATAGAATAAGGCCACTATTCACTAAAAAGTAAGGCCTATTATTGAGGAGATCAACAGATGGCTTACACATTATCCGCGATGAACGATTGATCATATTAACCGGAAATTTAATGGTATTGCGGATTTACTAGCAAGATGTGTTAGGAAAGATATCAACCTCAATGCTTGACGCGATACGTCTCCTTAAGGATCCTTTCCTTTCTTAACTAATAGTTATAAGTTATGTAACTCTTAATGTTTTTCTTTTCTAACCAAAAAAAAAGGTCGCCTAAGTGTTCGTAAGTGCGATCCGCCGACAATTTCGCTCGAAGGTGGCCCGAAGGTTCGTCTACGCATAATCTAATTAATAAACTATCCAATCGGATTAATGGGTCGGTCAACCCGAATACTACCTAGCATGCTAACCCATGGGTAATTAATTTAATCTAATCCAACCCAACACATAAGCAAACTATAAGGAAAAACTACTTCGGTCAGAGTTTGAACGCGCGAGAAAAAGAAGAAGGTAGGATTTTTCAAATTTCAAGTCTAGATTTCTTGAATTGGTCATTTTTTTAGGATAATAATATTGAATTAATATCATTTTATAGTTAAATATATGTTATTCATGTTAAATTGATCTACTTTAAGGAGATTAGAATACAAATATTGTTCAAATCAATATATTAGTAATATAAATGGGTCAATGACCCAAAAAATCAAAATAATATTATACTTGCCCCAAAGAATCATCCATTAACTTACTATTATAAGATTACATGTTTACCCGTCAAGGACGATTCCCGTCAAGGACGATTCCCATCAAGGACGATTCCCGTCAAGGACGATTCCCATCAAGGACGATTCCCGTCAAGGACGATTCCCGTCAAGGACGATTCCCATCAAGGACAAAATTTAGTTAATGATGTTATTGGGAAGAAATTTTGTCATTGATGTTATTGGGCTGAAAATAATATTATTTTGATTTTTTGGGTCATTTTCCCAATATAAATTTAATATAAAATTATATGAAAACCCCCTAGGTAAAAATCGCCTAAATTCTGATCAATAGGCTGCCTAGCCATCTAAGCGCTCGAAGGTGGTTGTCCGTCCTAGTAGCGTCTAGCGCCTTTTAGATACATGGATAATATATTACAAGTAAATAATATATTAATCCATAATTTATAAATTAACAAGTAGTTTACGAACGAATTCGAGCGGACTTGTTTATTTAACGAATTTAAGTTAGAGCCTGAGGTTGAGCTTGTTCATATTCTAACTTATCTAAAACGATTTTTTTTACCTAGAAATATATATAGGAAGACGTGTATATCTCTGTAGGATTAATCGTGGTGCACACAAATTGACCGGAATTACCCATATGCCCAAAAAAGAAAAAAAGAAATTTTTTAAACCAAATTCGAACTGTTAGCTAGCGACTTGAAATTAGCGTCTTAATTTTGATGGATTTTTGTACCGCCTAAAATTAATGTGAAAACATAGACGACTTCTCAATCAGGACAATTTTGATGGAATCTTATGACCTCTCAAGCTGACTTTCTAATTCAACTAAATACCGACTAACATTAATGTCTCAACAAACTCATGCAGGACGACTCCAGGTAGTCTTGGGAATGCTTACAAATTACATTAATGAGGTCTCACACGGTGGAGCCACCAAGCAAAGTCACTAGTCACAGTCTGTCACAGAAGCCAACAAGCAACAAAAATAAGTTCAACATTAGTCCTTTATTTCCTTTTCTTTTTCTTTTTTGTTTTGCTAAAAGCTTTGTCTTATTGATCATGCTATGATGTGAGGGTCGGTCTTAAGAAAAGGAAAGAATGCAATTTCTATAGTGGAAATATTTTGAGTTATTTTTTCTTCAATTAAAAAATATATTGTAAAAGTAATACGGTGATAAGACAAAATAAAGCATCAATACCAGTTCGGTCTCGAGAGAAATGAAATGAAATGACTAGACCCGAAGGGTTATAGGTCGGATCCGAGGATAAGGTAAGTTTGCCGTAGGGGGAGGAATATCAAACTCTCCTGAGAGTAAATATACCGAAAAGGTCAGGGATGTTCATGGTTCTAGTCGAGGGTAGTTGGTTGCTACTTAACGAAAGACTGGTATGGTTCAAGTCCCACAATGACATAAAATGCGCACTAATCTTTGCCTAAAATTTTGCACCACGACTACACTCTGAGCGCACCTATGACTAGGCTAGAGCATTAGCCGGGTTAGGCCAATTTTCCAATCCAACCCGCATAAGGTTGGGTGTAAAAATAAAATAATCAAACCGACTTTCTAATCCGAAACCGTACATATCTGGTTACAACTGGTTAATAACGGGTGACCGGTTTAGAAATGATTCAAAGGTATAACTTTATACTCAAAGGTAAAGAGATTAATTTACAAATAAGTATACTCAATTCTACTCAGTTACATAGTAAAGTTATGAATTTTTAATATATATAACTAATTCAAAGGAGTCGTATTTTATATATTATACTAATAAATATGTAACACTAAGTTCCTGCAAAAATAAATAAAGGATAAAAGTATAATATTTATACTTTATACAACCCATTACCCACACGTATGGAGGTGAGAGATAAGGGGTTGTAGCTTACTTACAAGTTATGTTGAGCTTTTGTAGCTTAGTAATTATAAAAAAAAGTTTGTAAATTGCATTATAAACCAACGATCTAGGATAAAACTCTTTTAGGAAAAACACGCAGCATGAGAAAATACACAAGTGGCTGCCGGAAAAACAAACCATTAACGAGACATTCTCGTAGGCGTGGGCATATTGCTAAATAGTTTGTCCCACGTCATAAATTTGAAAGAGAAGTCTACGGAAAATTATTTATAACTATTTAGACCGGATTATCGGGTTAAACCGACTATTTACCTCCAAAATTTTAACCTTATCTGAGTAAATACCGAGTTGATTTTTGTGATATGTTGTCTGACCATATATATAAATTAAGCTTAAAAATATTTTTTCCGGGTTGGGCCTAATCTTCGGGTTGGATTTAAATTTGATCTACCCTACCTATGACGCCTATAAATATCCCATTTTGTAGAAGAATTTGTACACTTTATCTCTCTCTAAAAATGGTAGTGGTTATTATACAGTCGCCATAAATTTCTATATCTCCTCATGTACTAAGAATACCTACTATTAACAATGCTAATGTTGAGAATCGGAGATCCATCGAGAGTGGACCTCCCTTTAATCCTGATCTAGTGTCTAGTTTCAAGAAAGTCTCAGTAGCGTAGATATTGCCTCAAAAAGGGCAAGCGAGAGTTTTCAGACACTGCTCGGGAGTAAGGTACGATGTTCTCATCTAGAATAACCGTCTTGATCCTTTGTTCTTCTCCCTTTTTTCCGATAATATGTGTGTCAGTTTTTCCTACTTGTCACTCAATAACTACAAATGCAAAGATAATCTTGCTTCTTATCGTGTACAATTAAAGAACATAATTGTTCTAATTGGCGGGTACTAATATTTTTTCTTATTTTGGTCAACCATTCTATAGGCTCTTACATTGTATCCTTTGACTTCTTTTTTATTTCTTTTTTATTTCTTTGTTTTTTGCAACATATCCTTGATTTCTAAGGGTATGGGAGGTCAGGAAAACAATTCTGAAGTTTGTATATACATAAAAACAATTATACATGTTTATGGAAGGGTAATCTTGAAGGATCTCATGGTGCTAGAGTGTCCTCAGAAAATATTTGCTACAACAGAGAAGGAGGAGGCCTGAACATTCCAAATATTTAGAAAATCAATACAATTTGTTTGCTTTTTACTTTTTGGACATTTTACTCTCAGGGTAACAATCTCTGGAGTAAGTGGGCAAATGTTAATATACTCAAGAATAAGTGTATATGGAGCCTTAATGTGAAGCAGCATCATTCTTGGTTTTGGAAGCAATTACTCAAAATTAGAAGTGTAGCTTTCAAACTCATTCATCATGAGGTGAGAAATGGTAAAAATACATATATTATGTGGGATAAGTGGATTAACAAAGAATGTGTACAAGATATTCGTCACATTAGTATATATGAGTACAATTATTGTTGCAACAAAACTGTGGCTGATTGTTATGGTAGAGGAAGATGGAGACTTCCTCCATGTGTTGGAAAAATTGCCTCTAGTTCAATCTATTTATTTATCTTCTGGGGTTGACAAGATCACTTGAAGTGAGAGCAAGAAATCGTAGTTTTCCTTCGAAAAAACTCTCAACAGTATAACTGAAGCAAAAGACACGGTTTATTGGAGTACAATTGTGTGGTCAAAAAATATGCTTGAATGGGGGCTATCAGTTTCACCTCTTTGTGTCATGTGTAAGCAAAATCTTGAGGATAATGAGCATCTGTTCATTGAATGCTCTTTCTCTGTTATTATTCTGGCTCCAAAAAAAAAATTCTGAGAATGTGCAACATAAACAATTCTCTGAATTCGATTAAGGATCTATTTGAAATGATTCAAAAATTGTGCCCTAATTCTGAGATTCTCCGTATAGCTAGCGTGTGCATCACCACTTACATCTATCTCATATGAGGTGAAAGAAATTGCATAGATCATCAAGGTGTCGAGTTGAATGAGGATAGAATTATCAACCGCATTCTATCGTTTGCTAATATTAAGTAGAGAAGAAGGAAGTTTAATTTTTTTTATTTATATTGAGCCATTTGATTGGATATGTAATAGTCAGCTTCCTAAAGTTTTTGGTCCAAGTGTAGTGTTAGTGCAATATAGCTCAATCTATTTTCATTGATGTAATGGCCCAGTAGTTTGGTAGCTTGTGGCCCTAAAGGTGTAAAGATATCGGCGGATTGAGCCTCGTTAATAAAATTTTGATTTACCGATTAAAAAAAACAATTATACATGTCCATTAGTTAGTTTGTTTCATAAAAAAAATTAATAAATTGTAAGTTTTTATATTATTTTAAAATATTATGAATAATCAGTTATTTAAAAAAAATGTATTATATATACAAATTGATAGACCCTGATTATTGGAGAATTAGACTCGAATTTCAGTCTCGCATTAAGTAAGATACTAAGATTCAAAGAATTGATTTAATTTTTTTTTCTGGTTATGTGTAAATAAAAGTGTTATTATGTTTGAGTGCAAAAAAATTTAGATATTGCAACTATCTAAATAATTATTCATTTATTTTTAACTTTGTAAAGGAGATATGCAAAAATATTTCAAGAATAAAACAGAAGTTTTGGAAGTAAATGTTCATTTTCAATTATATGACTCGGATGATACACCACCAGATTCTGGGAACATGCATAAATTTATAAATTATCACCCAAATGATTGAGATAAAGTTCGTCGAGCATTTTTTACTAAGAACCCTACACAACCTTGGAGTCATTAATTTTGTTTAATCTTATTCGGTGGGCAAAATAGGAATTAAATATGATTGGTTTGGAAAGTATCCTTATTGGTTGGAATATAGTGTATCTAAAGATGTTGCATATTGTGTATGGTGTTATCTTTTTAAGCTTGTTATTGGATATCAAGTGGGGGTGTTCATTTTGTTACTGAAAGCTTCTTTAATTGGAAGATATATACTGAAAACTTTAGCGATCATGAGAGGTCTATTGCTTATAAAAAAATCCGTGATTGATTGTCAAAATTTATTGAACTCGAAACAACACATTGAGAAAATAAATTAAATATATCAAATAAAAATAAAACAGGTTATAAGATTTGGTTGAATGTATCAATTGATACCATTAGACATTTAACAACACAAAGATTTATATTTCGTGGTCATGATGAGATTGAAATTTCCACTAACAAAGAAAATTATAATGAACTTCTAGTTACCATTTGGTCAAATGAATCGATATGTTAAATTAGTCACTTTAGAAAAATGATCTAGGAAATCATAGAATGATAAGTACATACATTGAAAAGGATATTATGTTAGCATCTGCTATTGAGGTTATGAATATTATTATGAGTGTTGTAGGCTATGAACATTTCTGTCTTATGGTTGATGAGTCACGAGACATAGCAATAAAAGAACAATTTTTTTGGTTATATTGTATGTTAAGAGAAAGTGTCGTGTGATTGAGTGAATGATGGGTTTTGTATAAGTTAGAGATACTAGTGATTTGACACGTAAAGCAACTATTGATGATGTTGTATGTAGAAATATATTGAGTATCTCCAGACTATGAGGCCAGGGTTATGCCCGAGCTAGTAATATGCGAGGTGAGTATAAATAGATTAAAAGAACTAATCTTGAAAGAAAACGCATGTGCATATTATATTAACTTTTTTGCCCATCAATTACAATTATTGTAGTTGTTTTAAGAAAGATGATCATGTTTGTGATCTTTTTGGCATTATTGTAAGAGTGTTGAATATTGTTAGATCATCATGTAAAAGATGTGATATGATTAGAGAACCCCTATTTCAAAGAAAGATTGAGACACCTTATATTAGGTTGATTGCAGATGGAACTGGTTTAAGTCAATAAGCAAGACTCAAACGTGCAGGTGATACTCGGTGGAGTTATCATTACAAATACTTTGTTGAGTTTGAGTAATATGTTTGGTGAAGTTGTTGAGGTGATTTAACTCCTTGAAAAATATGGATTGAATTCAACTGATTGAACAGGTGCACAAGATATTGTGGATAGATTTAAATTATTCGATTTTATATTCAGTCATTTCTTGATGAAAAAATATTGGCTATCACACATGAGTTGTCACAAGCACTTTAAAGAAAATATTAATATATTGTGTATGTAATGAAGCGTTTTATTCTGTCATTATTGGTTTGCTATCCCTAGTTTTTAGTCCTTCTCCGGAGTTTTGCTAAGGCACGCAATAGGAGACGGGATTAGATATATAATATTTGATTTTTAAGTGCTTTGGGTATTCAATATCTGTTTAACAACTATCCCATTACAAAAAAATTGCATTTAGAGTTTTTCTTAAATTAACTTTTAGCGACGTTTTTGTATATTATTTCTTATTTTTGTATTTTTGGTCCATTAGAATTTCACGTTAAGCATTATTTAGAAAACTTATTTTGCTATTTAAGCATTTTTTTAAGTAAAATTATTAGAATATATAACATATTAGTATATTTAAATAGTTAAAAATATTATAACTACAACTTATATAGGTAAAATGATTATAAATATAACATATGAATTTTAAAAGTATTACAATTCTAAAGAAAATGTGTCCATTTCTTAATTTTGTATGTATTCATTGTAATCTTAGCAAGGTGGTAGGTCTCGGTCAATCGCTGCGGCCTCGAAACGCTTTTTATATCATATATCTTATTCCACCTGTTAAGTGGAAGTTTACATATCATTGCATAGAAAAGAGATAAAAAGATTTATTAGGAAAATATGATTATCATTTTTTTTCAATGATTAGAACTATATATATATATTATAATAAATCTTCTATTAATTAATACTCTATAAAATTAATAATTTGTCTAGTCCCAACTTGGGACCAGTAGAAAATTGGACACCAATCAATAAAATAATAACATAATAACTTTTTTGAAATCTCAGTGTACATATATTAGTCCCAACGAAACAATATTTAATAATTACTAAAAGATTCCAAATTCTAAGTTTGTCTAGTAAAAAATGAATCTATAGTCACTTATTTTTTGTTGAACTTCAAATCTATATTAAGTTCATCTTTAAATCTCCTCATTACACTTAATAGTTGGGGCATTATCTTCTAGTAATGCAATAATAAATTGTGAAGAGTTGTTGTCGCTTGCAATTCTTCTTTCCGAGTGACCAATTCCAAAGCTATTGAATCATCCTCAACTTCGTCATCGACCGGATTTGAATGGTATCCACCACAATTTTTTCAGTGCTTTGAACCTCATAACATTCATTGATTTCACCAGGATAATCTAGCAAGTAATTCACATTTATTTTGTACTAATAATGCGTACATGTAATCATGTTCTCAAGCTCATAAACATCTTCTCCAGAATTTACATTGTATAAATCTTGAGCCGGTTAGATTTGTCGAACGTATCTTACAGTGTCGAAAGCATTTTGCTATGGCCTCTTGTTGCACATTCCTACAAGCTGAGACGGACAAATTGATAACATCTAAAACATTAATCTTTTTCGGAGAAGAAATGTCTAACTCATAACCTTCCAAAATCTTACAGTAAAACCTTTTACGATAGTACATTTTAAATTCTTTAAGTATCCCATCATCACGTGGTTGAATTTTTGAAGTCATGTTTGGTAGTAGAAAAAAACTCAATGTTTTGTAACCCTTGGATATTATTTGGATGGGTTGGACAATTACCCACTACCAAGAGAATTTTTCGGCCGTTTATTTGTTCATCCAGCCAACGGACATATTTTTCGAAAACAAACCCAATCATCTATGCTCTTTTGTTGGCACGGTATTCACAATCTAGGATATTGATGTTAATATTCTTAAACCAATGTGGCTTTGCATACTTACCATTGATCCATAGAGGGAATTTTTCTGAGCCATCCTCATTGCAACAACTAACAATTGTAAGTTTTTCCTTGTCCTATTTCCTACCTTCAATTCATTTTGTTGCAAATGAATGGTCAGCTTGTAACCCTATAAAACAAACCAGTTTCGTCCATATTAAAATCATCTTTCATAGGAAATTTATCAATTTTTTTCTTATATATAGACTCCAATTTATTCTCCATGTCATGTGTGTCGACTGAGCCACTTTCTCCGAAACGGCGGTATGATTTGATATAATGCCTTAACTTGAATTTCTCAATCCAACCTTTTGAAAGTTTATGCTCTAAAGAATCATGTAGATCACCTTCTCTATGATTAACTCTAATGTTATATTCACACGCTCTTAATGTTGGAGAAACCATTCATAAACAACTTTCTCTATGTCCAGGTACTTGGATGGTTTGTGACGTTTGGAAGATCCACCTTTGACAAATCCAGCTGATAGGACTCTGATGATCGCTTGAACTTGTTTGATATCGTTTATTGACTAACTTTCAATTTAAAAGTTTTGTCGACCCACTGCACCAAATCTTGTTGAGTGCATCCTTGGTGATCTCTCTTATACTCGCATAACAGTTTTTGTTGTTGATTGGTCATGGTTGATTTTTTTAACACCTTTTAGTTTAGGAGCCATAGTTGATGTGATTTTAAAAAAATTCAATAGACATTTTATAGTTATCAATTTCTAACTATATTTACTGTAATGTGTTGGTATCATGGACTAACGTTTTGGTACCATAAACTAACTTTTACTTATTGAAAAATAATCAACTTGACAAATTCAATTAATTTGTTAATGTACATTCATAGAATGTGTCTTGCAACTATTACATTGGATTCAGAAATTTAAAGGTCATACGTAAAACCTTTTTAATCAATTAATCATTAATTTATCGATATAATAATATCTCGTTAAATTTATAAAATATCTCAATCCCAACATTATTAGTTTATAGAGATTTTACTCTATATAAGATCTTTGGATAAATGAATAAGTTTTTACAATTAAATAATAATCATAGTGAGTAGTTTAGGAAAAAGAAAAGTCTCTCTATATCTCTCTTTAGCAAGTTAAAAACAAAAGTGAGTTGCTTAGGGCTTTGCCTTACGTAATTTTCATCACTTTCCTAATTGCAAGATTCCCCAACCTAGTTTTTAATGATTTGGATAACTATTATACAAGGTTTTAGCTTTGATTCAGTATTGAGTACGAAAATGGTAGATCTCGTGATTTTTATTATCTAATGGATTTTCAAATTTTTGGGCAGATTTCTCATTATGAGTATCTTTCAGCTTTCTAGAATAGTTATACGATTCGTAACAATTACAAGTTCAATCTAATTTGTAAAGGTAAAATCTGGGAAATCTACATGTATTTTTTGCTCAGATTAATCAGTCTACCGACGTTTATATTACAAATTTATATAGGTCAGTAAGAATGTTGGGTGGCCATTAGGTTTAACACTGTTTGTTTGGTTTTTAAATGATAGATTGAAAGTGGTAAATTTTTTACAGAAATGATTTATTTTGATCGTTTTCCATGTGTTTTTCTGGTTACCGTGGTCCAACCCCATTTAGTTGGGTAATTGAAGGAATTTTGATATTTTACAATACATCATACCACCTTCCAGTTAGTCGTAATAGTTATTTCTAGATTATTTTTGGATTTTAGTCTCCATAGTTTGTTCATAACAGTAAATTCTAATGTGTGATTCTGTTTTTTGGAAGAATACTTACTGCCAAAAAAATCTATTTTATAATTAGAGTTTTTTTTTGCTTTTGGCTTTCGTTTTCAAAGTAATTGGCAATTAAGCACGCTTTGAAAAATATTTACAAGTTTAGCACCTGGGCGGAGGTCAAATTTCCGCCCCTATAATAAGGGCGGAGTCAATAAATCAGCCCTTAGTTAAAATTCGGATTAAGATAGGGGCGGACTCCCGTTATCCGCCCCTAGTATAAATTTAAAAAAAAATTAATGACTGTTAGAGAAACCTTGGAGTTCTCTGGTAGATGTCAAGATGTTGGGGCCCGTTACGGTAAGCTTATGCCCGTTTCTAATTTTTCGTGCTTTCGTATGTGAATGTCAGAGATTTATGGATCTTATGTATTGCAGAGATGTTGGCTGAGTTGTCGAGAAGGGAAAAGGAAGCAAACATTAAGCCCGATCCTGATATTGATGTCTACATGAAGGTGAGGAATATATGGTGTTTATCTATATAGAGATTTGTTGGGTTATTTGCATTTTACGTCTTCGCAGTTTAAAATAAGTATGCGCTACATCCCCTGTAAAATTAATTCTTTTAAAAATTTATACTAGGGGCGGATAACGGGAGTCCGCCCTTATCTTAATCTGAATTTTAACTAAGGGCTGATTTATTGACTCCGCCCTTATTATAGGGGCGGAAATTTGACCTCCGCCCAGGTGCTAAACTTGTAAATATTTTTCAAAGCGTGCTTAATTGCTAATTACTTTGAAAACAAAAGCCAAAGGCAAAAAAAACTCTTATACTGTAATTAGATTTGTATAAAAAAAGAATTTCTAGTTTGACTGTACATAAATATTCGTTAGATTATCAATGCTCTATAGTTTGATTTTTTTCTTTTTTAATTTGGATATCATAAATAATGTATATTTAGATAAAAATCTCCACAAAAAATTATTACTAATTATATTATTCGTATCGACGTTCCATGATCTTTTACTTTGTAACTTTTTTTGAAAAGACGTTAAAGGTTTATCGAATCCTGCAGCTATGCAAGAAAAGGAGAGAACAAACGATTGTGATTGAAAACGTAAACATGATGCATGCATATTCTTCATTCTTTCATGTTACTATAAATCTAATTATTATATAATGCCCCATGCACTTCGAAGCTAATCTTTTCTAGTGCAGATACAAAAATAAGGCGTCATATTTCGTCCCCTTGGGTCAATATTTATCTTCTTAAACTTTTTGACCTTTGCTCAAGCATATCTTCTCCATCAATGGTTGATGGAAAAGACACTCGATTTATGCAAATGATCAAAGGGAATTTTATAGGGATGTATCATGATTTAATGAAGACATTTTCTAATGATCATACATTGTTTATATATAGGATTGGATTTGTATGCAAGACCTAAATAAATATATGTAAGTGGTTTAAGATTTAATTTAGAAAATTCATTTATATTAAGTTTACAATATTTTTAAGAAATTATCATCGCGTCCAAAAAAAAAAAATTCTATACAAAGATTATGATACAATTTCAACCGACGATCATAAACTATTCGTCACATTATATTGGTTAAGTAAATAACTCAAGTGTTGACCGAGTTAACGATAAAGTGATCCATATATTTATCTAATTGTAAGTACTAACATTATATATTCACTTGGTTAAAAATGATTTGAAATTAAATAAAAAATTGAATCCTAATCTTTTAGAAAAAATAAATAAGTATTTTATAAATTTATTATTATATATATTAAAGATAAAAGAAAAAAAATATAATTCTTACTATTGGGCCAGACCCAATAATTATGTAATTCTTTTTACCATGTGCAAACCTTTACCATTACAATTGGGTCTGGACAATAGTTTTTTTTTTTTTTTGACGTTAAAACTGAATTTAAATTAAAATAAAAAATTTTAGGTTACAATAAGATAGGATAAATGTATTAACCAATTCCTAATGAAACAAAGTCGCTAAAGATAAGCTTTTCAAGAAAAGCTGGGGGTGAAGACACCCAATTGCAAGGAAGGTTGTTTGAGATGGCCCTCTTCGCAATCCAATCTGCGGCTTGGTTAGATTTCCGAGGGATAAAGTGGAAATCCATGCTTAGGGTGCTAGAAATTGTTTGTATATCTTCAAAGACATGTAGTAAATGACGATTTGCAAACGATTGACACTCCATAAGCGGCTTCATAAGTGATTGGCAATCATTTAAAAGCACAAAATGATTGTTTGGTTGATAGGAGGCTTCTTTGATCGCATTACGAATTCCAATTGCTTCTGCCTCCTCCGGAGATTTTGATTTTAGTTTCCATGATTTACCTTTCAAAAATTGGCCCTGAGAGTCACTGAAAATGCATCCAATAGCTGTTTCATTAGTATTTTCTATATAAGAGGCATCAACAAATATAAAAGTTGTAAGATTTTTTGAATATTTCTCCCTGAGATTTATATTTAAATGAGGATCAGCTTGTTTTTCTATAGCTATAGCTTCAGAGTCAATTTTATTACAAGTTTTGTACTCATCATAAGCTTTTGAAGCATTTTTAACAGTAATGAAGGGACAAATATCAGCATTTTCAAAGACTTTTTTGTTTCTAGCCTTCCATATAAACCAAAGAGTCCAGATTGCCTTCTCAACCTGGTTTGTACCTCTATCATTTTTGTTGTAATCATGGTTTATAAGGTTTTGTAACCAATGATCCAATCTTAAGTTTAAATCATAAGAGGATTTGAAACCCCAAAGAGTTGCAAACCATGAGGCTCTAGCATGTGGGCAGTGAAGAAATAAATGCTCAGTTGATTCAGTTTCAATAGAGCAAATTTTACAGGTGCTATTAAATGCACATTTTCTGTTGAATTTATTTAATTCAGTAGGTATAGCATCAGATATAACCCTCCAAATGAATTTTTTTTAGTTTTGGAGGTATATTGAGATCCCAAATTTTGTTCCAGAAGGAGTCATCAAGTTTAAAAGAAGTTGAGGGACTATTTGCAATAATTAAGTTTAGTGCAGCTATTTTTTGCTCAGTGATGTTCATGTATACCTTTTTAGCAGATAATTTGCCTTTTTGATCAAGTTTCCATATAATAGAATCATCAGCTCCTGTTTTACTGATGTTTAATTCAGTAATTTTATTAACCTTTTCAAGAGGGAGATTATTCTTAAGTAAATCAATATTCCATGTACCTTCATGCATGATAAATTCAGATACAAGATTTATGGGGCTATTGTTTGTATTTTGCAAGATGTTGTTGTTAATTTTGTGGTCAGGTTGGGGAAACCAATCATCCTTCCACACCTTTACAGATTTTCCATTTCCTATTATCCATTTTGTATCCTTCAGGTAGTTTTCCATTCCAAGGAGGAGACTTCTCCAGCCCCAAGAAGGGTTATACCCTAAATTAGCCTCGTGAAATTCATTTTTTGGAAAATAAATAGCTTTCAAGGTTTTATAGGCAATAGATTTTTTATTTAAGTTAAATTTCCAGGCCGAGGAAGTGAGTAAAGATAAGTTCATTTGAGAAAAGTTTTTGAAGTTTAAGCCACCAATACTTTTAGGCATTTCTAAAGATTTCCAGCATTTCCAGTGTATTCTTTTATCTCCTTTATTGCCCCACCAAAATGAAGCAATAAGAGAAGATATTTTATTACATATAGAGTCAGGTATATGAAAAATAGCCATAAGATACACTGGAATAGATTGTATAACAGCTTTAACTAAGGTTTCTTTACCTGCTTCAGTAAGAAATTTAGTATTCCAATTGTTAAGCTTTGTAGTAACCTTTTCAATTAACCATTCTAGTGACTTAGTCTTGGATCTTCCCCAATCAGAAGGAAGCCCAAGGTAAGTACCTAAATTGGTCAAGTGTTTAATATTCAGAAGATTAGAGAGATCATAAGCAATATTTGGAGGGGTATTTTTACTAAAAATGATCCCACTTTTATTAAGATTTATACTTTGGCCTGACCCATAACAGTATTTGTTTAGAACATCTTTAAATTGTTCAAATTCTTCAATGTTACCTTTTAGGAAAAATAAGCTGTCATCAGCAAAGAGAATATGAGTAAGGTTGGGGCAATTTCTGCTCAGTTTTATACCTTTCAAGAGTTTATTATCAATTTTATCTTTAATAAGAGCTGAGAGAGCTTGAGTTACTATACAAAATAGAAAGGGGGAGAGTGGGTCCCCCTGTCTAAGTCCCTTAGTAGGTAAGGGTATATCAGTTGGCTCCCCATTAATAAGAATTGCATAAGAAACAGTTTTAACACATTGTTTTATCCAAGATATCCAAATATTCGAGAATCCAAGGGCCTTCATTGTATCAAATAAGAAGTCCCATTCAATGTTTTCAAAAGCTTTAGACATATCAGCTTTAATAGCTGCTGAGTAGTTTTTCGAATATCTTTTGTTCTTAAGATAATGAACTACTTCATGGGCTACAAGTAGATTATCTGAGATGGATCTATTCTTAATAAAAGCAGATTTCTCACTAGATATAATAGAATCAATGAAGGGCTGAAGTTTTTTAACCAAAATAGTTGCAATAATTTTGTATATAAAGTTGGGACAACTTATTGGTCTATAGTCACCAATAGTTATAGGATTTGGAATTTTTGGAATAAGAGTGATATAAGTTTTATTTATAGAAGCCAAGCTACCTTTATTATATAAGAAATTAGTAATACATCTCATAAGATCAGCTTAAATAGTGTGCCAATGTTTCTTATAAAAGCTATCAGTGAAACCATCTGGTCCTGGGGATTTGTTAGCTCCCAAGGCCCAAACTGCTTCTTTGACATCTTTTAAGGTAATGGGCTGTTCAAGAATTTTATTTATATTCTCAGTAACCACAGGCTTAATTTTATCAATGATGCAAGAGTAATTCCGAGGGCCTTTAGATGTGTACTGATTCTTATAATGTTCAGTAATAGCATTAGTGATAGAGCTTTGATTATCAATCCATTCTCCAGTGTTATTCATAAGTCTAAGAATTTTATTATATTTTCTTCTAGTTTTTGTAGTGTTGTGGAAAAAGGTGGTGTTTTTATCTCCAAGTTGAATCCATTGGATTCTAGATTTTTCACGCCAATACAATTCTTCCTTATTCCAATGTAATTCAAGCTGTGAAGTTAAAAAATTATAATCTTCCCAATTAATGAATTGGGCATTATTAAGAGTTTCAAGTTGGTTTAAAAGGTCTTTAATAATATTTCTATTATTATTCCTTTTAGTCTTGTTCCATCTAGTGATCACAGAAGAAATTTTGTTTAGTTTTGAACCAAATTTGATGATGCCTCTGTAAATATTGTGAATATAAGAGTTCCAGTGATTTTTAATGATAAGTTCAACATCATTTTCTAAGTTCCAGCTTTTTTTGTAGATAAATCTACTATTAAGAGTTTTTTTCTTAATATTATCAGTGTTAAGAATAAGTAGGCTGTGATCAGAGCCTATAGCTGGTAAAATTGCTATCCAGGCATCTGGATAAAGAATATTCCAGCTAGAATTTGCTAAACCTCTATCAATTTTTTTTCTAATAAGTTTATTACCCATTCTTCTGTTGCTCCATGTAAAAAAGCAACCTTTTGTAGTAATTTCAATAAGATTGTTCTGATCAATAAAATTATTGACCTTTAAGGTTTCAGTGATTTCAGTGCCGCCACTTTTTTCATAATTATACCTAGACATGTTTAAGTCTTCAATAATAAACCAGGGTAAAAGCGCTTTTTTATTCATAAGATTGTTAATATCTGTAATATTCTTATCTTTTTCTTTCTCATAGGGGGATATATAAGCATACGTAGCATAGAATTCATTTCCAAGAGGGTCATTTATAAGACAATGTATATAATTTTTATTGTAATCAAGAATTTTTATAGGGAAATTTGGGGTGGTCATAAGGATGAGGCCTCCAGATTTACCAATAGGTTCCACAGTGCATACATTTTCCATATTAAGGGTTTTGCAAAGTTCATCAGTTTTATCAATGCAATTTAAGGTTTCACATAAGAAAATTACCTCTGGATGATGGTTCTTGACCGCATCCTTGAGTGTCAGAATTGTCAAGGGGGTACCAATCCCTTGACAATTCCAACTAAAGTGTATCATTGAGGGTTTTGGGTTTGTTCAAGGACAAACCCGCAAACCTCATTATCAGCAGCATCTACCATCATATTTGAAGTGGCTAAATCTTCTTCATCAATTTCAATCTTAGTGTAGTCTGTGCTTGTGTTTTCCCAGGATGAATCTTCTTCTTCTTTGTCATCAGTGATTTGATTTTCTGAAGATTCGTTATTTTTCGTGAGGGTTTGATTTGTAGAAGTGGCTGGTGTTTGAAGCTCATTCTCGCTCCATCTTGTTTTCCAAAGTTTATCGAATTTAGTAGCTTCTAGGGCTTCTTTGCTGAGATTTATTCTTTCGGATTGGGATTTGTATTCAGAGATTCTATGGTGATTGGGATTAGGTGTTTCTGGTTCATCGTGAAGATTGAAGGGTATAGGATTGAGATTAATGTTGTTGATTGTTGTTGAATTAGTGTTGAGATTAAGGTTTTCATTTGGGGGTTGGAATTGGGGGTGTTCGTTGTGAAGAGAGATGTTAGGGATTTGATTGTTAAGAAAGGTTTGTGAAGAGTTCGAGTTAATGGGTTGGAAATGTTTTTCAGTAATGATAACGGGCTTTTCGTTGGATCCGAATTGAATAGAGGGTGAAGTGTTAATGGGCTGAGATGGTGTTAGTTGTTGGGCTGATAAGGAGAAGGGGTTATTTTTTGACTCATTTTGTATTTCAGCCCAATTTTTTATTGGGCCTTCAAAATTTTTCTTTTCTTTTAATTTATTTTTGTTGTCTTCGAGTCTTTCCCGAACAGATGATAAATCAGATCCTTTCTCTTTGATGGTCGATTTTCGAGCAAAAGAATTGCCTAAACTAGCTCTTGTCGCTGTGTTGCTATTTTCTCCAATCAGAACAGTGTCAGAGGCATTGAATGAGATCGGCATATTTTCAGGTATCGGGCTCTGTTCCTTTTGACTAGGGTTTTTTTGAGATTGGGATTTTTTTGAATTGTGGTGAGTCAGAGGAGATTGAGTGTGAGTGTAACTCGGTTGTGGGTTGTAACTCGGGAAGATTTTTTGATGGTTTTTTCGGTTGGGTTTTTCTGAAGGTTTAGGTTCAAAACCGTGAATGAGTTTTGACAATTTTTGCTTTAGTTTGAATTTGTGTTTGCATTCACTTTCTTCATGATCCAATAGGCCACAGAGGAAACATAAATCACATAATTTTTCATATTTTAACATACCTTTGATTCGATATCCTCCTCCCAGATTTATGTTGTAAGATCCTTGAATGGGTTTGAAGATGTCCCAGTCAATTCGAACCCTGATAGCGCTAAATTCTTTGAAGTTTTCGATTGGAGGTAAGAAGACTTGTTCAACTTTGCCGAGTTGATTTCCTATTTTGTTTGCATTATCTTCATTGATGAGAATAGGTGGGATGTCGTGAATTTGGACTATAAATGAGGTAGTAGTTAGTTGATTGTCTGTTAAGAGCTTAACTTCATCCCATTTTTGCAGTAAGACATGTTTGCCCACCAGATTCCAGGGTCTAGCATTCCAAACTTTTTCCAAGTCATCTTTTGATTCAAATGTTATGATACAGGTATTGAAACCCCTTTTTTCAGTGTGCACTTTTCCTTTTACACCCCATGAGTTGTTGATGTTTTTTCTTAAGTAGTTGAAACTAATACCTTTATCTGATATGATTTTTGCATAGAGCTTTGGACCTTCAAATTGTGCGTAGACTGAGTTTGGGTCTATAGTAAGAATAAGAGCTTCATCATTGGTGTTAGCATTTTGTCTGGTGTAAAATTCCATGGTGCTGAATTAAAGCTGAGGTAATGAGGGTGTCTGAGGAAGAATTTAATGAAGGTGGTTGAGGAGGAAAGTGAAGAAATTAAAGACAGTAGATGTAGAAAGTTTAGATTAGAAAATAAATGTAAAGGTGAATTCAATGATACAGTTTAGGCTTATGTGTAGATAATGTAACTTTGCAATTCTAAGAAAGATGAATGTTAATGACATGTTAGTAGGTTTAGGTGGTTGTGGAAGGTGGTTTGGTGGTGGATTGAATGCCGGAAAAACTAAAACTCAGCTTTCCTAGGGGGAAGTGCCTAAGAGAGTTTTTGAGAAAGTTTTGTCTTGGACAATAGTTAATTTTAATGCTAAAGATCTATTATCATTGGGTCACGCCTAATAGTTATGTCTTTTACGAACTAACGTATCTTTTATTTAAAAGACATAACTCCAAATTCTTAAAATCACAACCTTTTCTAATGGATACCTAACCACATATTTACTCAAATTCCAATGTTACATTCATCGCAAGGATATATTCTTTCAACGACCGATATAATATTGAGGTGAGTACATCTAATATAGTTGTAAAAGAACACTTTCCTTTCTTGCAAGGACAATATCCACAAATACCAACGATACTTTGGCGATAAAAATTAAAGCCAACGAACCCTTGTAAAATAAAGGAGACCTCTATGAATCATCAAATTTCTAAAGCAAAGTAAACGAAGTACCAACATAATTAAGTAAGATCACCTCGGGTCGGAGGCCAGGGGGTCGAGTAATAAAATCTTAAGAGCAAATAGGCGCGTGATGTACGCCTTTTGTGATAGGTTAATATAATACTGAGACATCATTTGATAGGGCTTTAGTCCTTAAATATATGATTTATCACTTCTACTTCACATGTTTTGATTTAGTGGTTTATTCTTGGATTATTAAGTTTTTGGAGTATCTTTAGGTAACTTGTGTGTTAAGTATATAACTCCTAGGTACATGGATGATATTAGATCCCAATATGAAGCCAAAAATCCTAAAATCTAAGAATAAACTCAAATTAAGTCGAAAATAAGCCAAGAAGTCCATATAAAGATCAACATGAATGTTAGCCTAATGTTTCCATCAACTTTTGAAGGTCATAACTCATAATTGGTGGAGGTTTTGATCATGAAATCCAAGATCAAGGTATCCATTTGAGTTTATATTGCTTGAGAAGAAAGTTTTCTATTTGGAGTTGAACTGAAAATGTTATGAAAGTTTTACTAACAAGACCCAAAGTTGTGTAGATTCAGAAAAGATCATTAATTGGACCACTTTTGAGCCACTTAAGTTTGCCCAGTTTTAATAAACATTTTATGGGGATTTAAATACATGTTTTAATAAGAAAAACACTATTACTTATAAATATTAATAAGAAAAAATATTGAGAGCAAGGAGGCAAGAGTTGGAGTTCAAGAAAAAGACTTTTTTCCCTTAATTAGTGTAATTCTTTTACCTTTTTATTTCTTGCTTCAAACATTATCTTATTAGATTTTATATGTCTTTATTGCATTGTGAACTAATCTTCAATAACTTGAGAATTATAAGGGTATGGACCCTAGATCATGATATATTATTTTTTTCTTTCAATTTGGGATTTTAACATTTAAATGTATTTGTGATATTTCTGTATAATATTTTTGTTAATTGTGTGAACCTTTCTTCTAATCAATTAGTCGTTTAGTATAGCAAATTGACTACCGTTTGATAGGGGGTTGGGTTGTGGAGGATAGTATATATTCATTTGATGTGTGTTATTGAACCGAGAGGTGTTTACTAAATAAATAGCCAATAGGGTTAGAGTTTATTCATCATAGTACTTGGTATTGTCACTTGACAAAGGTTGTTGGAGTATCAAGGTAAACCTTTTATCCATCCAGGGGGGAATTAAGAGGATAGTTGAATCCAGGTTAGTGGTTAAATACCAAATTCACCTATAAAACATGAAAAACATAAACCGTGTATAGTGAAGATTACTAGCGATTCTTGAGTTACTCTCTCATTATTCTCACAACTCCCTTAGTTTAATTACTTAGTTGATATTAATTTAACTCAATCGTTCTTAATAATTAAAATAAATATATTTACCTTTTTGTATTATTTTTCCAAAGATAAATTAAAAGTAGAACCAATTTATGTATTAGCTAATCTAATCCATGTGGAGAACAATAAACTAATACTTACTTTTACTACTTGGTACCACACGTACTTGCAATAAGGACTTCCGCGAGTGTTGATTAATATCACACCTCGGAAGTCACTAAGTTTCTGGAGAGATTAGTAGTTAATTGTATTTTGGTTTTGCTTTTTGCTTTTTGTTGTTAGTCTTTACTATTGCTCTTTCTTTTATATATTTTGGGTAACATATATAAGTGCATGCTCGATGATCCTGAGAGCTTATTAAGACTTCACGGGAAGCGATGAGGAAGGTAACTATCATACCACCAGGGTTACTCTTGCCATATGGTAAAGAAGAGTTAAAAGTGAACAATCAAGTTCCTACTATGGTCCAACCACCACTCAATGTTAATAAATGAGGTTCTCAAGTCCATCCAGGGCAAGATCCATGGTTTATGTAGCATCCCGAGCAATTTGAATTTTGTGTGCCAGCAATGAGGATTCACCCACCATCTATTTTGGCAGTGATATTTGAGCCTGATGTGGGTATGCTCAATAAAATTAAGAGGGATTGCACGTCCAGATTCGGTTAAAGTCGTTTAGATATTTGTGATGCCTACATTACTCAAGGCGTAACTCAAGAATAGATGCATCTCATCATGTTCCTTTTCTTTCTAACAAGTGGAGAAAGTGAGTAGTATGATCAACAACCTCGAGAGTTAATTACCATATGGTATCAGTTGAAAACAACATTTTATGCTAGGTACTACACACATAGAGTGAGGTTGAGTGCTCACATGGATTTGGTGAATTTACGTCAAGAGCAAGATACAATAGTGGGGTCAGAATCAACTAGGTTCTAATCATGTTTGTGTGTGCATATATGTTGCTAGGAATTCGAAAGTATCTCTACAACAAGTTTTGTGTAAGGGAAGCGACGAATGTATTGGTCTTTGTCCTCCTAACTGTGAATCTGCATTTTGTAGTCAAAATATTCGTAATTGTATTTGTCATCATTAATTATAAAGTTTAAGTAAGTTCCAATTATTATTTCAAAAGATTAGTCAATTTATTTAAGATTTTGAAGGAAATATTTAAAATTAAGTATCCATAACTGTGATTTGTATATGTCAATAAAACACTTAAACTACACATTGTATCTCAAATTATGATTTAAGTGTTAAACTACAATTTCTCATTCTGAATTGTGATTGTATCTTTTTTTATTAAATTTTGGTTTTGTAGGGTCTTTTCGATTAAGAATGATAAACTTTTCCTACTACTACCTTGATCATTGACTAGTTATCTCTATGAATTGACTCAATCATCTCTCAATAATTTGGTCTAACTGTCTTGTAGGCCAATATATTGACTCAATTCCACCATTTTATATGATATCTAACTTTTTCAATGTTTTAGTGAAAAGATTTTTGAAATATCAATATTAAATCTAACTGAAATATGTATGTGTTTGGATTTGCTAATAAATTGAGTTGCAACAAATACATGTTGAAAAATTATATAGATGAATTACTAATTCGCGGCCTGTTATATAAATATTAGTTCCCGATCAAATCTGATAATTATTTGATCATACCATGACTTGATAAATTAGTTCTTTACATGTTAGTTAATTTTTTTTGGTTGACTTAGTGATATTGATATACTAACAGCTCTGATTGGACAATATACTAATGGACGTGATATTGATATTGTATAAATGGAGTTGGTAGGATATTCAACTAATAGACCTGGTGAAATAATATAATAATATACCCAATAGGATAAGATACTAATGAATTTGGTAAGATAAAAAGTAATGAACATGATAAGATAATATATTAATGGACCTTATTGAATAATAAATTTTTAAACCTATAATATAATAAAAATAATCTTAGAATTTGTAAACAAAGTGTATTGGTTGGTTAATATTATAATTATGAATATAGGAGTGTATTGCATACAATAAATATATCGTTATTTCAACTGTATAATTTCTCATTGTATCGGGATAATGCAACATACTACATCTCATATGTATTTATTTGCAATTGATATATAATATTGTTGTGTAATTTATGAGTGAGGTGTGAGCTACTCTTTCACTGCCCCAAATATTATCCAAATATTAATTTGAATATTAAATATTGTGACCTATATGGTCAATTATTATTATTTTATTGTTTCGACTTGGTATCTATAGACTCAGTGGGTAGTATCAAGATTTATGGTATGGTCATCCATTCTACGGTTTATTCTTACTTATATCATGTACAAAGAATTTCATGAGTAAGGGCCTGATGTCTCCTCATTTGTGATAGATTTATGTTAAGATGAGACGTCATTTTTTAGTGATTTAGAAGTCTTTCTAATCGATTTTTTTGAGAAATGTTACACTTTCCTATTTTGAGTCTTGATTTAGTAAATTATTATTTTTAGAGCATATTGGGTTTAATTATTTATTTAGTGTGAAGCTTTAAAGATAATTATGGAGATTAATTAGATTCCAAGTCAAAGACTAAGAGATAAGGAAAGAGATAAGCATGGTAATTGGAGATAAGGATAGAAAAGATAAAAACATGGAAAAGGAAAAACTGCCATAATCCTGAATTTCACCACCTACGACCACAAATCAACTTATATCTCAAAATATGTGTAGAATTTCGAGAAACGTTCAAGAGCAAAGTTAAATATCTTTCCGAGACGATTAATTTCGACTACTCATACGCGTCAAACGGATGAGTATTGAAGATGCTAGGACCAAAACAAAAACGGGCCTGATTTCATGTTTTAGGGTTACGAATTTGAGTTGGGCTTGGAGTCCACTACTTACCTTCTCCTTCAAGAAAACGAATTAAGTCTTCTAAACACCTATAAATACAACCTTATATCACTTATAAATTATCCTTGCCTCATAGTAATTAGTCCTTAGGGTTTTATTCATCAGAGTTATTGTAGAGAGCAAGATGATGTCTTTTATTATTTCCTTTAGTTTATTTCCTTCAGGTATGAACTAAACTTCCCATAGCTTGGGTTTTGCATCATGTATAAACTATGAATTCTAACTTATTTCTATCTAAGTTTCTTTGGGAATTACATGTTTTAATCTGATATTAGCTGCTTACCTTTATATTTGTTTATGTGTTTTGATTTAATGACTGTTTTCCTTGCTAGTGCACGAGTATAGGATTACCTTAATAGTAGTTAGATGATCGCCTTAGCTGGGTGTCTAATTATTGAAACACCACATAATGTCTAGTGTCGATATTGGTCTTGACAACACTGATTCTAACTAGATAGTTATTAAGGTATAATTTAATCACTATCACCATGTATGGAAGAAATTGATTGCTTAGGGCCCTAGTAGCGCAGGAAAACCCTATTTGAACCAACCTCGTGGTGTGTCTGTAGCCCCCTTAGTCGCTCTCAAGGTCTAAGGTATGGGAATTTAGAATACTGACTAAGTATCTAAGAGCTAATTATCTCCCTTATTAACTAGATTTGATAGAAAGAGTTAGAAGGATTAGTGCATACTAGCAAAACCTAAGCTATACTTCTCATCTCATATTTCTTCGTATTTATTTTATTGTCTTATATTTTTCCTTAGTTTAATTTAATATCTCGAATTTACTCTTTTTATTTTCCCGTCTTTACTTCTTACTCGTTATTGCTACCCATTCGATTAGCACACTAAGTCCCTGAGAACGAACTCAACTTATCATTAAAACTTGCATTCGTCCTGTAATACTTGCAGTACTGTGCCTGTCTAGGGTGAGAGTGCGTTGTTTTTTGACTTACTATTATCTTATTTTTATCACACCCTAGGGGACACCAGGGACCATACGATCGACATACATATAGGTTTTAGTTGTAATATGAGATATATGAATATTGAGTTTGTTGTGTAAGTCATAGAGGAGCGTCTGTCGTAATCTTTTGATGTGGTTATATATATATATATATGTGTGTGTGTGTGTGTGTGTGTGTGTGTGTATGTGTGTGTGTGTGTGTCTGTGTTTTATGGGTTAACTATTCATGAAATCCATGGCCCACCAATCCTGGACAAAAAAGTCCAATTCGAACAAATGTCCAAGATACCCCTTTTCAAACATATCATTCCAGAAAAAATATTTACTTTCGATTATTAAAAGACTATATAATTAAAACATTCCCATATTACAAAATTCTAAAACCAAAATATTTCTATAATTATAATATTTTATATTCTAAAACTAAATTTCCACAACATTTTTTATTTTATAATATAGAATCAAATCACTTTCTTGAATCATCCAACCTACATGTGCATAAGAACAAAAACATAAAATTAGAAATCAGGGGCTAAAAGTATAAATAAAATATAGTGGGTTGATAGTACAAAAATAGTTGGGCGACATTGCAAACCGTGGATTGGCAATGCAAAAAGAATGGGTTGACGCCACAAAATTATGGGTTGACACCACAAAAATTGTGGGTTGACATTGCAAAATAGTGCAATATAAAAGTAGTGGATAAAGAGTAAAAAACAAATGGGATGATAATACAAAATAGTGGGTTGACAGTATCCTTCAAATTTTCACATAAACACATTTTTACATTGACCCTAACATAAAACCCTTCAACATAAAATTATAATTTTTAAGATAAAAAAAGAGTGTATTATTGTGTATTATAAATTAGTTTTGGGTGTATTATTGCGATTTAAGTCAAACGAAGTGTTATAAAATATGAAACTTATAAATTTTTTATCGATTATAGCTCTTGATGGAAGGTGACTGAGTATAACCCAAAGAATGTATTCTTGTAGTTCTTTTTTTTGGTGATGTGTTTTCAATATAAATTTGACGGAGAAATATTTGTTGCAACTCCTATAACAAGGTTTACTCTTACTGAAGTTGAAAAAGAGTAGGACGGAGTGGTATGGAGTGAGGTGGGTGGGGGTATGAATCTCGATTTGAGTTAAAATATAAAATTGTAAAATAATATTAACTTTAAACTAGTGTTCTAAAAATCAACTGAGACGGCCGCCTTAGACACTAGAAGGTATTGTAACTTCCAGAAATGGTCCAAGCGGTCTCAAAAGGTCCTAGTCGGGTTTAGGCAGTGACTAGGCCGACCCATGCGTCCGCCTAGACGATTTAGGAGCTAAAAAAAATGATTTCCATTTATAATACAAGAAATTAAAAATTCTATAAATCTATTTCAAAAATTATATAAACCTATACAAATATTTAAATAAAAACAAAAACCGCCTAACAAGAAAACACTTAGGCTCCGCCTAATCCCCTAAGCGCTTGAAAGTAGTCGCCCACCCGCCTAGCGCCTTTTAGAACACTGCTTAAAACACCAACTAATGTATTATAATAATCCACATTAGAGTATTTAATGCACTTCACATTTAATTTTCTAAGGAAATTGGCTTAACGACATAATTTATTATACATGGTTACTTGTAACCTAATTTGGACAATTTTAATTTTTTTCTTGTTTTAAGTAATTGTTATAAATAATGACCTATTTAAGAAATCTAATACTTTTAGAGAAAAAATAATGACAAAAAATGAGCCGTATCTATTGTAGTAACCATAAAATGTCAATGTGTATTATCCAGTTCATATATGTAAATATCGATGAGAGTTATTTCTCAAAAATTATATTAGTACATCTTTAATTTATTTATAATATTAATTAATTAACTATTAATAATTTTAAATATATATATATATATATATATATGTATTGAAATGTGTATAATTATCTTATTGTACATTCTTTGTCTAGCATAATATTTTAAAACCTATAAATAAAAGAGTTTTTTACATATAATTGCAAGAACTATCTTATTCTAATATATACCTTTACAACTAAAGATGTCAACGAGATTGATAGTTGGCCTAGTGGTTAGGCTACTCCGCAGAGACCAAGAGGTTATGGGATCAAATCTCATTGGAGTCAAAATGACTCCGAGTCCAAAGTGGCTCTCTCATGTACTCAAAAAAAAAAAAAAATGTCAACAAAAAATTTGCTTACTATTGTTATATTGCTTGTTGTGATAGGTTAATTACTCTATTATTATACATTTTCTTTATCTCCAACCTTACATGTCTAATATATTTTATCTTCATACATAATATTTTTTCTTTTTTCCTATAAATTGAAATCATTATATTATTGGTTTTTTAGTAAATCCCACCCTTTACAGTTTATTTGAAGAGACTCTACCGACGATGAAGCTCAAGTTACCGTTTCTAGTCCTATGGCCTAAATGAACTCATCATCAGACGGTCTCAACATCATGCTTTTTGATCCAAGAATCAATTTTAATAAACCTAATATTACATTGTTTTGCTTTAACTCTAGATCTATCTTTACATTTTACTTTTATTTTGGACTTTTCTTTTATGTATGTGATCATTTCAGTTTAGTTATTGGATCACAATGGGTTTTTTATTTTCAGTTGAAATTTGCTATTTATTATCAGTTGATCAGTTTCATATCTTATATCATAGATCTTTATAAGGGTGTTCTTTGGTTGCTTATAAAGTTTGATCTGTATGCTAAAACTGGGATACAGAATCATGTCTTTTTTTGGTTTTATAAATTTTAACATAATTACTATGCTTTTAAGGGTTACGACACACTTTGGATTTTGGGAAAGTCTCTAGTTTACCCACTTCAGGTAGGGGGTGCATCGGGTTAGAAAACCCGCATAACCCGATTACACCAATCCGAAATTAGACGGGTTAGTTTTTTATTGGGTGGGTAGCAGTTTACATAATTGAAAAAATATATATTTTTTCCGGATTGTGGATTTTAAACTTGAAACCCCCAAACCCGCATATACCCGATTACCTTGTAGTATAAAAAGTTAGAAAAAATTGTATTTCTCATTTTATTCAAATAAAATAGTAGGGGATCATCACTCTATATTTTTTTTTGTTCCTTCTATTTTAAATTTTTGAAATATCTCAATATTATAATAATATTTTTTCTAGATGAATCTGGTTTTCATTTCAATTATGATATTATCGCTATTCTTTGTTTAATTCATAAAATTATTTTTTTAAAATCTCATTTTATATCTTTTAACCAGAGATGATTTGAAATGCATATGAGTATCCTAAACAATAACGTTTGTTACAACTTTCGTTTGTAATATAAATTTGACTCTCCGAATAAATATGGGAACAAATTCGTCTTATTTATCGAACTAAATCACCCGCAGTGCACCCGCAAAACGTTCAATCCGAAACTCAATGGTTTATATAATGTATTGTGCGGGTGCGGGTCTCATTTTTCAAAACCCGCACAAGAACGGGCGGTTTGTGGGTTGAATAATTTTCATCCAAACCCGACACGCGCACACCCCTAACTTCAGGTATTTGAATACTACACTGCTTCGTGATGTCCTATCCCCTTTTGATATTGTCGTTTTGTTTTCTTCTATCGGAATAAGAGGATCATTATTACTAATAATAATACAGACGAAATTTCGAATTTATTTTGTGGATTACCTTAGATGTTTATAAGAAGAAATGATAATAAGCATGGCCTTATGTCTTGCAAGATGAAAAGACTCAATTTAGATGCAATTTTGAGGCCACTCCTCGTTTTGTGGTACGTCAACTACTTATATGCTCTAATATCTCCTTCAAGCAGGTAACACTTTTATCTATCCTCAATCCTCCTAACCTTCTACTCTCTTTTCTCTTGATGTCCAAAAATGTTTTTTGTTGCTCTTGTGTCTCTTTCCTCATAACAATTTCTCTTTAATTTTCTTTCTCTTTACTTATGTCACTGGGCTTGTGTCTTGAAACCTTATATTTTACATGTTTGGTAATGCGGAAGAGGAGGAATTTGGACCCGGAAAAATCTAAAAGGGAAGCGGCCCATACCCTTGAAATAGTCGCCAAGACGAAATGAGCATACTCTTTTGGACCTGTCAGCATATGTGGGCGCCCTTGACATTGTCCAATATTAAGTCTATTTTGGAACGATTCAAGCCAAGAGTGGCGATCTTTTGTGAAACCATGTTAAGAGAGGCCGACTCTCATGACAAGGTTCGTCTTTTTTGTTTTAATAATAGTTTTGTCGTCGACCCTATCAGAAGTTCTTATTTTGTGGCATTTCTATATGCGTCTCGAAGTTTTTTTTGTTCCTCGTATTTTATTATCCTTCGTACTTATAAAATTTCTTTTTTGTATTGGACGATTTGTCTTTATGCGCCTAATTATTTTGACGACATGTTAAAAATATGGTATACTATCTCTAATTGGAGTAAAGATATATCAGATCCGTGGACAATTATCAGAGATATTAATGAAGTTCTAAATATCAATTAAAAATGCAACTATAATCCAGTCAATACTAATCATCTTAATGGATTCAAAATATTTACTACACATAACTCTCTCACTGAAATTAAATCCAATAGATGCTTCTATACATGGTCTAATAGAAGAACCGGGGATCTTCTGGTAAATATAAAACTCGATAGAGGCCTTGCTACTTATGAATAAATGACTTTGTTTCCCCAAGCTCAAATATTTATTCCTCCGGCCATAGGATCAGATCATTCTTCTTTGATCTTACAATTTAATATTATTATGAGACATAGTGCTAAACAATTTTAATTTGAATCATTTTGGCTTGATAATGTTGATTGCAGTATATTGTTGATAAAGCAGGAGCATTCCTAAGATTAATCTCTCATTGCCACACATTATTTCAAAAAGAAATAACAAAATAGGTGAAGTGAAGAAATGAAGTATAGAAGTACTAAAAAATCATGAAACCCAAATTAGAATCCTCCAAGAACGGCTCAAAAGAATAATAACTCTACTCCTAATCCATCTTTACATCAAGAAGAGATTAAAATCAAGGCACAAATAAATTTTGAGTTTGGATGTGAAGAGAAATATAGGGCTGATAGATCACGACAAAGTTGGTTGACATATGGAGATAAAATATGAAATTCTTTCATCTATCAACTATTCAAAGGAGGAATGTTAATAGAATTACTAGAATCAAAGATGAACAAGGTCTTTGGAAAGAATACACATTTGAGGTTAAAGAATGCTTCCGAAATTTTTACGAACCCCTCTTTGATAAACAAGTTGCTAGCAACAAACAGATGGAAAAAGCAACCCAATTATCAACCCTAGAATAATAGAGAAATTAACAAAATTTCGACTGCTTCTCCTAGCATGGAAGAAGTAGTGAAAGCAGTGAAAGAATTATCCTCATCAAAATTCTATAAAGAATTCTGGGATATCGTAAAAGAGGATGTTTCATTATGATTCAAGATTTCTATCTTAATAATATATCGCTAGGCAATCTCAATTATACGATGATTACTCTTATCACGAAAAGGGATTTATAGGAAAAATTCGGTAACTATCGTCCTATTTTCTTTGTTAATTTTGGTTATTAAATTATTACAAAAATGATTTCTAATCGAATGCATGTCTTTATGAATGAAATTGTTTCACCTACACAATCAAATTCTATTAAGGGAAAATCAATTCAAGATACCATACGTATTTCCCAAGAAATCATTTTCTTTATGAGTGAAAAGAAAGAACCAAAAACACATGACAGTAGTAAAAATTAATATGGATAAAGCATATGACCAGGTGAGATGGGGCTTTCTTTTACTTGTTCTGAATAAATTGGGTTTTTGTGACAAATGGATACTTCAGATAAAAAATTGCATAACTATGGTCTCTTCTAAAGTTAATTTAAACGGAGAAAGGTTAGAAACTTTGCGCCAGGTAGGGAATATGATAAGGTGACTCATTATCTCCCTTTCTTTTTACTATTGTGACAGAGTCTCTAATCAGTTTATCGTCTATTATGTCCTTAATAACTATATTCAAGGGAACTAAATCAACAGATATTGTCCAAGTATCTCTCGTTTACTTTTTGAAAATGATTCTTTATTTTTCTTGACTATTGATGAGATTGAGATCCAAGCTTTCAAGTAAAATCTCGATATTTATTGCAATGGCTCTAGACAAAAAATAACCTTTGATAAATCAACAATTATCTTTAGCAAAAAACCCCTCCTAGATAAAAGGGTCTATGTAGACAACGAAATTAACATTAAAGAAATGAACGATTTAGGCAATTATCTAGGGCTTCATTTATGCCACAAAAGATCCAAAGTCGAATCACTAGAATGGACTGCGAATAAACTTTATAAAAAAAACAGATGGCTAGAAAGCTAAACTATTATCGAATAGGGTAAAGAAGTACTCTTTGAAGCTATTTTATCAATCATTCCTAGCTATACCATGTGTCAATTTCCTCGTATCCTGATTCTTTTTGTAATAAACTAATCTCTATAATTTCTAACTTTTGGTGGAATTCTCGAGAACAAAACAAGATTCATTGGATTGCATGGGAAAAACTGACAATTGGTAAATTATTAGGTGGAATTAGTTTCAGAGACTTCAAAAGAATGAATCTTGCGCTTCTTGTAGCACAAGCTTGGAAAATTTTGACTAAACCTGCAACTTCAGCAACCAGATTACTCAAAGGTATTTATTTTCATAGCATAAACTTTATGAATGTTAAATTTTGTCAAAGTAGAACTTGGAGTTGGGATAGTATTATGGAGGGTAGAGATTTTATAAAATAATATGGGATATATCGGATTGGGAATGGAGAAATATAAGTATTTGGAACGATAAATGGTTTAACACTGAATAGATATTGGAGAAGCCTCCTAATTATGATTTAGTCAAAGTTAAATAGCTCTAGAAACAAAAATCTTCAAATTGGGATCTAGAAAGTCTTGATAATACTTTTCCAAAACCTATTATACACGGCATTACTAGAATTCAAATTATTGATACTGGCTTTAATGATAGATTAATTTTGTCGTTTTCTTTTAATGGAAAATATAGTAATAAAACTGGATACAAAGTACTTACAGATGAACAAGTTATACAACAACCTAAATCAGCAAAAATACCAAAAAAATATACAATTTAAATATGTGGAAGATTATACAGAATTTGAACATACCAAAAAACAAGATCTTTACATGGAAAGCGTGCAACAATGCAATCCTGACGAATGAGAATTTATATACAGGGAAATGTGTCGACACAATTGATTGTTTATGGTGCTATGGTAACGCAGAAACCACCGAACACTTACTTATGACATGTAAATAGTAAAGCTATTTGGTCATGTTCCTCCCTACAAATAAAGATCAAAGATAATCTGGAAATGGATCTCTGAAACTGGATTTTAGAAACAAATCAAAATATTTCTGAAAGTTGGCTGGGAAAAAAATAAACTGATAGATTATATTATGATATGTGTGTGGAACATATGGAAAGGCAAGATGAAAGCTTTACATGAGAATTGTTGTATTGAGGGAGATAATTTAATCATCTCTACTAATATACTAATGATGGAATTATATGGTACAAATTGGAGGAAAGAAAATAACCCAAAAACCAATGCCGACAAAGGAATCCCGAACATATTGAAGATTTCTCAGGTAATGAAGCAAATATAATATAGCCAAACTTTCGAAGCGACGGGGATCGGGATAGTGCAAATACACAAAAACACTAGGTGTAAATAAATTTTAAAGACTTAGATTCTCTATGATTCAATTTCAGAAGGAGAGGCACGTGTGATCCTTAAAGCTACAAAAAATTGTAAGGAATTCCCTTAGTAAAGTAAAAAAAATCTTTCTGGTAACCTTGGAATTATCCAAGGTATTAGGCAGATGTTAGTCGCGAGCTGGAAAGTCCCACCGATTATCAGGTAGATCAAACAACTGGTCATTGAATTCGGTCCTATTACCTTCAAGTATATCCCCAGGAGGTTCAACGAACAAGCTAGAAAAAGAGGCTAGGCACGGCGCCACCGAGGTTCGTAAGAACAACAACAACATGTGCGACTTGACAGAAGACTTCAGAGGGATAGGAATTGGTTAATGGTATTTTTGTTTTGTTTTGTTTTGTTTTGTGCCGTTAGGCACTTTCCTAGTCCAAAAAATAAGTAAATCCCACCCTATACAATCAATTCGTTCACCATCAAGGTGATATGTTATATAGTTTTTTGATCATGAAATTGAAGTTAGAAAATATTTATTGTGTATCTTGATCGGGTGAAGAAAAACGTTATTTATTTTTTATTTTTTCAACTTATGGGAAAAAGCATATGGTTTTATTATAATACAGATGAATTAGAATGGATGAAAAACTAAAAGTATGTTACAAACAAATGCGCGATATAGTCATAAAAGTATTACAAAATAAAAATGTAATTATTCTGATATAAAGTACAATACTATATCTCGTATTATATATATATATAGTAACAACAAGCTCACAATGCACAAAAGATCTTGATTGTGATATTTTTTGTGATCCATTTCAATCCGCAATGTGTATTGATGATGTTTATGTGTGTATAGATGGGTAGGAAAACAACTGAGAAAAAAACTCACACGTATGATGTTTGTGAGAGTAACTTAGTAAATTCATCCTTCTGGTTGTCACTACTACCACGCCCTAGACTCGACTTTGATCATATCAAATTCTATCACAAACTAATGAAATTCAAAGGTAGATATACTGAAGAATGACCTTGAAACAAAAAAGGTTCAGATCATGAACGACAAAATAAGAGCAATATCAATTACAAGAGGGAGGAACATAATCAGGCATAACATCCTCACTATCAAAAGAAACTTTGATTGGTTTGGGAATAGTTTCAAGAGCGAGCTCAGAACTAGACGAGGAAGAAATATGAAGGCATTCTCATCCATAACCGACTTATAAGCCGAGTAGCAAACCCTCACCTCATCCAAGCATTGCTTGTAGCCGTTTTTCAAGTGATTAGATAAACTATCCTTAAATAAGCCCGACTCATCTTCCCCAAAGCTTTTGTAGGCTTTATAACAGTGTAGCTTCTAATTCTCCTTTGACAAATAATTAAGTGCTTGCTTGCAAAATAACAATGTGATAAGTCTAGACATAGAAGTAGTCATTATATAAATACAAGAGAAGGGCCTCTTCAATACGATGCATGTTTCTTTACCAAGAAAAATACCGTGATTATCAATGCAAAAACCTTTCATACACCTGCCTTGCTAAACAAATTGGCCAACCACAAAATAAATAATCTTAAATGTTACTTGTGTAAAAGGTTAACATTGTCATTTTAACATTTATAAAAGGTCAACTCGAGTTAAGAAACAAACATATATGGTGTTAAAGTCATATAGTTCAAACATAAAGATCCATATTGTCACCGTTTAAAAAATATAAAGGTCCACATTCTCTCACAAATCAAACTTAAGGACCATTAGTTATTCACCTACATAAATATAAAGGGTCACACGGTCTCTTCTCCACTACAATTTTATTTCACAACTACTTCAACTGACATTTCATTATTGGTGAAATTTGCAGCATATTAGAATATTACCTTTTTATAGTCCTGATCAAATAAAGCTAACAACAATAATTGAAAATCTAGACAACAATTACTAGAAATCATACATTAGCTTACAAAACCATAAACTTACAAACATGAACTTCAAAATCAAAACACAAGCAACAAGAACAACATCAAACATTGAACATGAAAAGAAACTCTTGAAAAATCATAAAAACAACAAAAAGAACAAGTAACAAACTACTCACATTTGGATACCATCTTATCCATTAAGAAACCTAGCACAAACACACCAAGAACATATGCCAATTTCTTAATTTATTATCTTCGTTCATCTTAAACACAAAAATTTCCTCCCCACTCCTGGACAAAGTCCTTAGCAAACTTGGAATTACCTTCGAACCTCTCGCACAGATGGGTGGATCTACCCAGCTAAAGAAAGCACATTTCTCATCAGCGGATCAGAATTTTTCGCAGCCAACAAAACTTCTACCAAGGTTTAGTGTTGTCCACGATGTCTTAATCTTGCAACGAACACTGCAATAACCCAAATCATTTACCCAAGGAGCAACAATGGGAGCTGAAGGACTGTTCACAGTTGTGTTTGAAGAATTTACTATGGTGATTTGAAGCAAGGAGGAACACAAATAAGGGGTGAATCAGGTTTAGAACATGATAAATGGATAAGTCAAATAAGGGTGATCTTATCTACGTCTAAAGAGTTGATTGATTTGGAAAAAATGGCTCTGCCACACTAGAAAATGGCTTCACTCCGAATTGATATGGCGAAGACATGGTGCTAAGGTGGCGATGACGTGGCGTCAGGTGTCGTTGACTAACAAAAAGTAAAAAAAAGGCCAATAATATTTTAAAAGATTAAGATAAAGTGTTATTTAAGATTTTTTGACAGATCAAAATTCTTAAAGGTCAAATACTTTACAGATAAAGGGTTAGAAGATGATTTTACTCAAACCCAAATACCAAAAATTCACTTCATCAAATTTTTATTCCAAAACTTTAAGCAGTTTTGAACATGGTATTATAATACTATCTCAATATTTTTTTTTTTAGAACAGTTTGGACCTATCATTTTCAAATACATTTAAAAATAATTTAACGGACATGTAGATAAATTTACTAAAACAAGATAAGAAGTCATTACAAATTTGGGTAACCTCTTTGGCAAAATAGGGATCAGCTTAAAATTAGTTATTTACGTTTTTTGTGTGTTTTTTCCGATTTTTTTTTCTTTTTCTTTTATTTTTGTTCGAAATATCTCAATATAAAGAGGCTATGGGATTTGGATGCAGCTGTATGAAGGACAAGTCAATGAACCTCACTGGTCAACATCACATTCTTGCACACCTCTGTGAATCAGCACATGGTAATCATATTATCACACACCTAGATAAGCATCTCCTAATTATACTGATGCCAAAATCAATGATACAATATTCCCTATCACTCCTGGTAATGCCCCACCTTAAAAGTTTTTTTCTCTTTTCTTTTTCAAATTGAATTATTGTAACACATTAATTAACAGAGATTTATTTTCTTTTTCAAATTAACAAAGAAAAAATTAACACAATTATATCCTAACAATTTTTCAAGGATATATATGTCCAGTACAAAATAAATTGTGTAAATTAAATGCATTTCAAACATCTTTTATCAATAGATAATCTCATAAAGGCCCCGCCTAGAAAATTTGTCATGATCTCCCTGCATATCTCTTTGTGCTTTAAAATGCATATCACATAATTAAATTCTCAGCATCATATATTGATTGATTCACCCGCAACTAATAAAAGTTGCTCCATATTAGGGACAACCCTTAGACAAGTATTCGAATATTTATTGAGTCCATCAACCTTATAATCTCATTAGCAATTTATCTATTTGATTCTCACAAACAGAGCGAGGATGTGATATACAGTATAAGTTAACTTTTTATTTAGAAGAAACATTAATCTTATCCAAAACACACTCTTGTACTCTTTATTGCAAATTGACTAAAGGTGAGAAATATACAAATAATCACATTGCCAAGGCTAAATCCTTTTTCTTTAGTCAAAAGGCTATATATAATAACTTCTGCAATTTTGTTATAATGAAATTTAAATACATAACTTTTTTTGTTAGTAATTCTCTACTAATAATTTTATGCAAACAGTCTCCTATATTTTTCTCAGTCTTCTTATATAGGATTTATTTATAATTTAATTTAGCTCAACAAATTTAATATTCTAGCTAGTTTATGATTTTTTTAAACAATATTGTATACAATAATTTTTATTTATATGTCTATTATTTAATTCATTATACAATTATTAATATTTTTTTAATAATGATTATTTTAATAATAAAATAAAATAATTGAATAATTATATTAATGACGGTGTCTTGTTGAAAATATGAGTTTAATCGATAATATTATCATTATAATTAATTATTTTGCAAGTGAGAATAATAAAAGTATTGAAAAGTAAAAGAAAAGTTTGTAGAGAGCCAAACACCAAGTCAAATGCAACTACAAACTCATTTTTTAGAATAGGGGGTGATAGGCTCGACCATACTACATCGAATGTTACGGTAATTTTCCGCCCTCGATCAATGGATGACCTGCACCTCCATTAACAAATGAGTCTAGCAAAGTCTTTGAACCAAACTCGAAGAAGTTTATCCTACTTTGTTACACGACCGTGGATACAGTCCTCGATCATCCTCTCGTTGGATATGACAAAAACTCAACCAGGTATACATGATCTTACTTATCTATAAATAGCAATGTCATGCGCCTAAAGAGGTATCACATATATTCTTACAATGTTCATATTACGGTCGGACTTAGTCCAATATATAATATCCTCAGTTCTTGGTCCAATACTGGTTTGAGCGTCAGAGTGTCGTACAGAGACAGACATCCAGTGGTCTTGTCTTTTGTATGATTTCAGGTCATTAAACTCGGTCGAATACAGATCCAGCTCAAGCATCAATAATAAGGGAAAGATATTTTGTCTCTTGTGTACCAGTAAGGTCTTTCATATTCTATCAATTTTCGTTTCTTGTGGGAATAAAAGTTCCAAATCATAGAGAAACCATCAACATAAACTAGGTCCAGATAAGTTGCAAAGACAAACAAATATGGAAGCACCACCACTCGTCGTACCCAACGCTAAAATAGAATCGCTCTTTGTGGCCGGGAATGGAGGCCCACTAAGAGATTATCTCAACATCCTTTCAATGTCGAGTATCATTCAGAATCCCCAATAGAATCGATATAATTCACCAAGTATTTGGTGCTCAAGGAAGATACAATCAATTCAAGAGTAACTCGACACTTCCCACAGTTGTTACAATATACTTTAAATCAGTTTTCATATTCACAAACGCCCCCGTCCTAACATCTTCACGTAATGCGCATCCATGATGAATTCACCTAACGAAGCGAGAACGCCTACTCTAGGGTGCATTAGAGAGACAAAAGCTCTGCCAATGCAAACCACATAGGGTAAAGGTACGAACATCGAGATGAGTATTGACGAAGATAGAGTCACGAGCGAACCATGATAATACTCCAAACTGATTGAGTATCATTCATCAATATAACCAACCATTTTCCTAGGAGATACTCGACATTGTTGTACCATGACAATTCAAAACACTAACCATTCCTACATTTGATGGCTCGTTGTCGTCTCCAAAGGTGTGATAAAATAACCTCACGAATCGACACCCTTAGAGAGTTAACTAATGGCATGTGTAAGGATCGATGCCAAGTAATAAAAAGTTATTAAGAGTTATCATTTTCACATGGACTATGATGGTTAATCTTAAATTGTGTTCTTGGAAAGAGTCTTAGAAGGAGTTGTGAAACTTAAAAGAAAACATAAATATTTGTTTTATTTTATTTATTAAGAACTAAAGATTCTATAAGTAAATTAAACCCAGGATTAATTAAAATAAAGAATAAAATATAATTAACTAAGGATATGAGATGAGAATATATAACTCTAGAACTCGCAAGTAATCCCCACTAGTGTTGATTTTACATTTTGTAAAGTTGTAGCAGAGGATCATATTCACCTCTTTTTTTGCTGTTCTTTTTCAAGAAGAATCTTGACTAAAGTGTTTATTGAATGCGATATTCATACTATACCTATAGATTTCGAAGAGTTAGCAGATATAGTTCATAAATTGTCAAATGAAGAGCATAAAATGGTGGTAAGTTCTATGTTTACTTCATACATTTACTTGATTTGGAGGGAAAGAAATGACAGTGAACACGGAGGTCTTGGCTTGAATGAAGAGCTTATTGGTGGGAAAATTATTCAAATGGTGAAATGGAAGTTAAAAGCTCGGAAATTTAAAGACGCAAGTATCGAGAAGTTAATAGATAAACTAGATTTGGGCTAGGAACTGTCTTTTGTAATAGCTAGTTATTAATTGGGTTTTAGGCCCATTTGGGCCGAGAAAAGTTTGTAATAGTTATTTAAGTAAGGTTTTTTAGTATAAGCCTCTTAAAGTAGTTAACCCATGTTGGGCTAATTGTTTAAGATGGTTTAGAGTTGTAAGGACATATGAAGTTGATTTTCATGTTAATAAAATATGATTTGATGATAAAAAAAAAGGATTCTAACTTCTTTCTAACTCCTATCAGGGTAGCATAACATGCTACCTCAACTACTAGAGGGGATTTTCGGGGTAAATCTACGCAAGATCGATGCTAAAAGTCTCTACGCTATTAAATATCCATCTAGTCAATCCTGTTAGGATCACTAACACACACATGATGTTTATGTATCGTTTTCCGTAACCCGAACCCCCTGTCAATGTAACAATCCTAATTACTAAGGGTAGTACTATACTTGGACAGAGTAAGGGCCGAATTTTAAGTCAAGTACATAAACAAAGCAGTAAAATTATCAATTCAGCTATATATGCATTATCACAAATTCAATAAACACGTAACATAATACTAAGTCTCATACAATTAAGTGATTCTCAAGCTACGTGGATTTAATTCATACTAAAAAAATTTAAACAAGAAACTGATAATGAAATATTTATGAAAGATGTGCTTTCTAACAAATGCAAATATCAAGAAGGAGAATGGTTAGTTTAATCAAGGTGTGTATCACTTTTAGTCAACGTAAGTTGCCACCAGAGTGAGAGATCCTGGGAGTTTCATGATTCCTATTGTCATTGGTGAAGGATGTACCGAGAGAGCATTGTGTGGCTTAGGGGCAAATATGAATTTCATGCCAAAGTCTTTGCTTGAGAAGCTAAACATTGGGAAGGATGGACCTTCTAACGTGGTCATGCAAATGGCAGATAGGTCTCTCTCCCAACTTGAAGGTAAAATCGATGATGTTTTAGTTAAGGTTGGTAATTTTTTTTTTCCATGTGATTTTATTATTCTTGATTACGACGCAATTAAGAATTTCCCCATTATCTTTGGAAGACAATTCTTAGCATGGACAGTACACTAATTGATGTTGAGAATGGTGAATTGATCATGAGGATCCAAGATAAATTATTAAGGCTATGAAACTCTCTAATGCTCGGGATGATTGTTTACTTGTAGATGTCATCAATTGTGTTACACAAGAGATATATAATATAAGGAGTTTTGATGGTACTTTTAAGGTCGTCTTAACACTTGAATAGTCAGAGTTGTATGATAAGGTAGACAATGTTGTGTTTGCCCTAAGTTCTGTAAGTGGAAGACAAGAACTGAAGGGATATGAACATATTCGAGGTTCGAAAGCGATTGCACCAGTAAAGAAACCATATATTGTATCTCTTCTCAAACTCGGAGTGTATGTGTATCTAGGAGTGAACAATACTTTTCATGTTATTATTGCATCCAACCTTTCATACCCTCAAGAATATTAGTTACTACGTGTGCTTGAAGCTAACAAAAAAAGGTGATTGGATGGACTATTCTCGATATTAAAGAGTCCTACCATTTGCCAACACAAGACCATTCTTGAATACAAAGGTTTGCAATTGATCGAGGGGCAGAGAGTACTTATGTCAGTAATGAAGAAGGTCGTAAGGAAATAAGTGATCAATTTACTAAATGCGGGAATCATTTCTCTATCTCCAATAGCGAGTGGGTGAGTCTGGGGATATGTGTTCTAAAGAAAGAAGGTATGACTACTGTCCTTAATGATAATAATGAAGCCATTCCGTCAAGAAGAATTATGGCATGGAGAGCTTTCATGTACTACCACAAGATCAACAAAGCTACAAACAAAGATTACTTTCTCTATCGTTCATTGATCAGGTGTTAGATAAGCTCACCAGGAGAGAGTACTATTGTTTCCTTGACGACTAATGTCTCGTGTTTTTAGATAAAATAATAGTATCATGAGACATATTTTTAAGGGTTTATATGACTTTTTGAGGTATTATTCCCTAGTATTTGATATTTCATGAATTCTTATCTATTTCAATTTTTATGTATTTTTAGAGATTTTGTGTAGTAATTGTTTGTTATGTGTGCAACTCTTAGATCCTTGGATGATATGATACCCCAAGATGATGATAAGAAGTCTCAAAGTCAAGGAACTCCGAAATCACGATTAGAAAGGTCCATAAAGCCACTTTTGGAAAGCGACAACAGTTAGCGACAAGATTTGGAAATCGACTTGTTGGAGTCACTATGAAAAATTGGTTAGTATTACAGGTGAGCCCTTGGTTTGAAGTTAGGAGTGCGTGGGAACTGGTGATTTGTGATTTGGAGCTGAAATGAAAGATTTATTAAATTTTCCGCTACCGTGACTCGAATTAGTCTACATTCTCTTAAAACGTTTTTCGGTTGACTTGGACCATTTGAGTAGGACCTTATGATATTTGTGTAAATTATTTTCTTGGGATTATCACATGCTTCACCCTATGGATTTTTTTGGTTGAGACAATTGTTTGTGTCTATTTTGTCCGGAAGAAAAACCTTGAGTTAGGGGTCCTGAGTTCTCTAATTTTATGATAGATTTAGTGACTAGAGAGACATCAATTTGGTATGAATTTGAGGATTAATTGTGGTATTTGTCCCAATATTTGACGTTATAAGAGTTTTAGCTAGTTTTGGATGATATATGTATGTTTGGAGCATTTTGAGATGATTTATTTATTAAATGTGTAGCTCCTAGGTACATGAACTGGGTTCATACCCCAATATTAAGCTGTGAAGATAAAAGTAACGCAGAAAAGATAAAAGTAACGCAGAAACCCAAGCCAACTCGCGAAAGGAGCCAAGAAATCCATTAAAAACTCAACAAATTTTTTGGGCAGATTGCTTCTATCACCTTGCGAATATCTTAATTAACAATTGATAATGAATTTTCTCATGAAATTTACATACAATATTAATTTGGAGTCTAGTACATGAGGAAAAAATAGAGTCAAATTCTGAGTTGAGATGCGGAAGTTATGTTAACTTTACTGAAGAGACCAAGCTATCCATAATTAGGAAAAATACCATTGAGACATTGACTTACTTATATCGTCCCAACTTGTGCCAAATGTCTTTTGGAGTCTATATAAAGAGGGTTCTAGTGACAAACCACACCACTTATCATAATAGAGAGCTAATGAAGGCTTGGAGCAAGTAGGAGAACAAGGGTTGCACCTATTTCATCAAGTCTTTTGTAATTTATCTGTGCAAACCTTAATTTATTTTTTTTCATTTAATTTATGAACATTATTTTCTCCAAGCATGAACTAAACATATTATAGCTTGAGACTGCACATGTATGAACCTTAGCTGTGATTTGGAATATATTTTTTAATTATATTTGGGATTACATGTTAATTTAATTAGATATTGGGATGACTGTTTATTATAATTCTTTATCTTGGGAACATATTGAATAGTGTCAGTGGTGGGGCCTAGGGTGTGATAAAATAAGATATAAATAAAGTGCAAAAACACCCTAGAACTAAACGGTTCTGCAAGTATACAGATCGTATGCAAGTTTTAGATAAAGATTCGTTCCGCAGAGACTACAGAGGTTAGGAGAATCTTATGCAAATACCAAGTGTAAATAATTAAAGCTAGAACAACTAAACGCAAATAAAAGTAAAGACAAATAGATTTTTGTTTGATTTTCTAATTAACTAAATTAAAACTAAGAAATTAAAGACTAGAAAATTAAATATGAAAGAGAAGTGATATGAGAATATAGCTTAAGTTATTAGCATGTAATCCCCACTAGTTTTGCCGTTCTAAACATGTAAGGGTGAATTATGTAGTATTTCCCTAATCGGTCCCAATATGCTATCGGTAGTTTCAAATAGGATTTACCTGTGTCAGTAAGGCTTCCTAAGCAAACTTTTCCTGTAATTGGTAAATAGTCAAAAAGACTAAACCATAGTGATTATCTAGCTAGGTTGGGTTGTCAGATCAAACCTAAAACTAAACGTTATGTGCTAAACATGCAATTAAACACCGTTGTCAATGGTATCCTAATTACTAGATGGTAATTCTAATGGCGGTCGTCCACAAGAACACAGAATATAAATCCAAACACATAAATAGAGAATAAAAACTATAATTCTATTTAAAACATTAAATTCCCAAATTAGATAGATGTCAATCAAAACTAGGGTTCATACATTATTGCTAAAACTCAAGCTAAAGAAATTTAGTTCATGAAAGAAATGAAAGAAATTACAAATCTAAAGGTAGAAGAAGACATTGTTGATGAACACCTCCTTCCAGACTTCTCTCTTGTGTTCTAAGCTTCCTCTTGGCTTAAGGTTTCACCAAGGATGATTTAAGATTGTTAAGAGGCTGTATTTATAGTGTAGAGGTTGACCTAATTCGTTTCTTTAGAGATAAGTTAAGTAATGGACTCCTAGCCCAACTCAAATTCGTAAGGAAATAAAGATAAACACTGTTGCGCTATTTTGAGTGTATCTTCTTCGTTATTGGTCGGATTGAGCTCCATAAGATACCAAAAGAATCGCAACAGAATTATCTAGACCTTTCAGAAGAAATCACCAAATTCGGCCTATTTCTTAGGTAAAAACACCAATCTTTAGACGTGTGTGCAGAATCCCAGATTTAGGCAGCTTTTCCTTTTCCATCTTTTTAGCCTTTGTTTCCTTATCTCCAATTTCCATGCAAATCTCCTTCCATAAGTTGTAATCTTTGACTTGGACTCTAATTAATCTCCATAATTATCTTTAAAGCTTCACACTAAATAAACAATTAAACTCAATATGCTCTAAAAATAATAATTCTACAAATCAAGACCCAAAATAGGAAAGTGCACTAAAATAAGCTAAAATCAACCTATAAACTAATAAATAAGCCTAAAATGATGTCTCGTGAGTATATTTTATTATCACAAATGAGGAGACATCAGTCAGCTATTAAATTATACCCGGGAGGGGGATTTAGTAGTGGAATTACATCTACAATTGTTTAGTTGAGTTTGAGAATCGGAAGATCTAAAGTAGCTACATAATCACACAAGAGTTTGAACTTTAGGCGTGTAGTTAGATATTATGCGTATGATTCACTCGGAAGAGGTTCTTAGGGTTAGATAGCAGCCCCTACTTATCTGGAAGAAACTTAGAGAGAATTTAGAATCCCGGTTAGTAAGTGCAATTCCTAATTACACTTATATCGCAGATAGTTCTATTCATGTGATTGGTGAGTACACAATCTTAAATTATACTTCTCATCCATATTTTCCATGTTATTTACTTTATAGTCTTAGTTAATCTTTTAAATAAAACAAAACAAATACATATTTTTTTCTTTTACGTCTTAGTTTCTTTTACCTCGATGAATATCTAAAATTAGCTAAAATTACATGATAACTTCTTATTCCCTATGGAGAATGAACTTTTCTTACACTTTTATTACGTGCGACGACTCGTAGACTTGCGATTTATTATTCTATGAGTGTTGATTTTATATCACACCTGAGGGACAACACCTCCTGGTCATCAGGTGTAGAATATACCAAATTTCGATCAAATATACAAGTTTTTCCTTATCTATAAATACTGATGTCTCCCCATTTGTGATGATTTAGTATTAGTTGGAGACATCATTTTTAGTGTTTAGGAAGTCTAGTAGTTGATTTTCCCATTAAATATTGCATTTTCCTATTTCTAGTCTTGATTTATTAAATTATTATTTTTAGAGCATATTGGGTTTAATTATTTATGTAGTGTGAAGCTTTAAAGATATATATGGAGATTAATTAGATGCCAAGTCAATTCTAAGAGATAAAGGAAAGAAGATATACTTAGAAATTGGAGATAAGGAAACAAAAGCTAAGATATGAAAAGATAAAGTTGTCAAATAAATCTGAATTCCAGCACCCACGACCACAAATGGGCTTAGATCTCAAAATCGGCTAGGAATATGGAAGAATGGTCAAGAGAAAAGTTAAAGAGCTTTCCGAGATGATCAGTTTCGACTATTGGAACACATCAAAAGGATAAGTATTGAATCAATTATGACCAAAACAAAAACGTGGCTTATTGTTACCTTTTCTAGATTTTAGGGTTACGAATTTGAGTTGGGCTAGGAGTCCATTACTTGTCTTCCACTCCAAGAAAACGTGTTAGGGCTTCCAAGACACCTATAAATACACCCTTAAACCATTGTAAACATGTCCTTACTCAGTGCCAAGGCTTAGTCCTTGCTTGTATTTTTTCAGCTTTAAATAGTAGCTTAGTCTTTTAATTTAATATTCATCCTTAGTATCAAGCTATTCGCCCAAGAAGCAAGCTGACTTGTAGAGGAAGACAAGAAGCAAGAAGTTGGAGAGTGACAAACTCCTCTTCTACATCTCTCCTTCTCTACATTTAGGGTAATTAGTTATAGATTTGTGGCTTCACCATATTTCTAAACGTTTATTCTGTAAGTTTTACTTTTTATTGTTGGGTTATTATTTTGTCTACATTCATCAATACTATTTGTTATTTTAATTGATTTGAGCTTGGCGTATATTGTTATTATGTGTTTTGACTTATTGTTACATCCCTAGATTTGGCCAATCTTAGGATTATTCTTAGTTGTTGACAACACCACATAATCGTCTAGTAGTGACCCCACCTAGATAGTCATAAAGGTTTGATTTAACCACCAACATTACTCAAGGTTTCTTTACCCAAGTTCCTTTGTAGTGGAGAGGTTGCTCCTAAGCCTGACAGAGGTTAGGTAGAATTTAGAATCCCGGTTAATATATAATGCTCAATGTGTGACAGGTTAAAATAACTTAGTTATAGACTCATATTAGTAACCCTAATTTATTTGACTTACATTTATATTTATTTATTTGCATTATTTATTTATTCACGTTAGATAATTAGTCATCTTATCTTATATTTTATTCTAATCATCTAAATTCATCTACATTTATTTAATACAAGTAGATCTAACGGATTAAATCCATGCGAACGAACTTGACTTAACATTAAAACTTGCAAACGATCTGTAATACTTGCAGTGAGTTTCTCGTGGTAGACAAGGTTGTGTGTCCTTTATTATTATCTTATTTATCTGTTTATTTATTACACCTTTGCCCCCACCAAATACACATGTCATGCGCCTAAAAGGGCATCACCTATATTCTTATATTGTTCGTGTTACACTGGGACCTAGTCCAATATATATTCTCCTTGTTCTTCGGTCTAAATATTGACTTGACCGTCACAGTGTTATCGGAAGATAGGCATCTCTGTGGTCCTGACCTTTATTTGATTTCAGGTTATTATACTCAGCTGAATACAGATGCACCTCAAGCATCAACATCAATAGACACATGAGTTCTATCGTTCGTATACTTTTATTGATCAAATATTTCACGTCATAACAAAAATGGTTTTGAAATATAGTATATTTTTTCCAATCAACTTCTTATTCTAATTTTTTATCAAAATATGGAATTGTTGAACTCATTCTAATATATACGCTTTGTAGCCATTCTTTTTAATGATAAATGCAAATAATCACATTGCCTAAGTCTTACCACCCTAAAAAATTGGATTTTAACTCCCTAAAATTCGATCCCATCTTTCACTTTCTCAACATAAATGGATGGAATATTTGTTTTTTGTTGAACATAAATTATAGTTCCCAAACCAACAAAAGGAAACATAGTTACATAGATGAAAAATTAAAGAGTATATAGATAATAGAGCGGAGTTAGATAGGTATCACTCAGGGGAACAGACAGAAAGCAAAGCCAACCTGTTTTCATTTGTTTTGTTATACATTTTCTCCGTAAAGTTATGCCTGGAGAATCTTGCACAAATCTTTCACAGTACATAGAAAAAACAAAAATAAAATATAATACACAAATCAATATATACTCCACCTATGGACCATCACTTTATAAGGATATATAATATTACAACACCTCTCGAGTTCCACCCCACTTAAACCACCATTCTCAATTTCTCATATCATATATGATATATTAACAACAAAGCACTATTCCAAGTGCATCGTTTTTTATCATGTCGAGTAGTAGCTTCATTCATGTAAAAGAAGCTATTTTAATTACTCCTTCAAAGCCAACCCCATCAACAATTATTCAACTCTCAGCTTTAGATTCTCAATTATTTCTTCGTTTTACCATTGAGTATTTAATGGTTTATAAACCATGTCCTGGATTAGAAAAAGTTGCAGTAACTAAAAGCTTGAAGTCTGCATTAAGCCAAGCCTTGGTTCCTTACTATCCATTAGCTGGTCGAGTAAGATCTAGGGCTGATGGTTCGGGCTTGGAAGTTGTGTGTAAAGCCCAAGGAGCTCTTTTCATTGAAGCAGTCTCGGATCACATTGGGTGTGAAGAATTTGAGAAAGCTCCACGCCATGGTAAACAATGGAGGAAGCTTTTGTCTTTACACGTGGCAGATGTTTTATAAGGGGCCCCACCAGTTATTGTTCAGCTGACTTGGCTGTCAGATGATGCAGCCACGTTAGTTGTGGGATTTAATCATTGTCTCATTGATGGTGTTGGTAGTGCAGAGTTTCTTAACTCGTTTGCTGAGTTAGCTTCCGGGAAATGTGGATTAAGTGAGTTGAAACCTACTCCAGTTTGGGATCGTCATCTCATGAACTCAAATCCATTTTTATTTTCTCAAGCAAACTTACTGAGTCATCCCGAGTTCAACCGAGTTGCTGATGTTTCCAGCTTTTCTACACGATATATTCAAGAAAAACTTGTACCTACTCAAGTTACATTCAATAAAACTATGCTATATGAGTTAAAGAAGTTGGTAACTTCCACGAGTTGGTTAGGTGAGTTATCATGCACGTCATTTGAAGTACTTGCAGCTCATGTATGGAGAAGTTGGGCTAAGGCAATGGATTTTCCAGCCAATCAAGTCTTGAAATTACTATTTAGTGTCAATATACGGAACCGAGTCAAGCCAAGTTTACCTAATGGATATTACGGCAATGCATTTGTTTTAGGTTGTGCTCAAACATCTGCTAAAGACTTAACAGAAAAGGGTCTCAGATACGCGACCGAGTTGATAAAAAAAGCTAAAGAAAGAGTAGATAATGAGTACGTGAGAGAGGTGATTGAATCAGTGAGTTCAGCTCGAGCCTGTCCTGACTTAGTTGGTGTATTGATAATGACTCAATGGTCGATGCTAGGGCTAGATACAGTTGACTTTGGTATGGGAATGCCGACTCATGTGGGACCCTTATGCTGCGATAAGTACTGCATATTATTGCCGGTTGATAGTAGAAGAGAGGGTATAAAGGTCAATATTGCAATTCCGGGAAGCGCGGTTCATCAATATTTACATCTTCTTAAGAGTATCTGCAACGGATGATGATGTTATTGCTTACTTAGCTGACTATTCGACTTCGTAAACTGTAGTCTGTATAGATTCTTTGAATCATTATCTGAAAGTCAATGCCAAAGTATTAGTAAGGTAACGTTTTATTAATAAAAAGAAATGTGGAGCAAACATAACATTTAGTGCTCTTTATTTTTTGGTTCCAAGGTGCTCTTTGCTTAATTTATGCTATTGCAAACATAAGAATCTTTTTTTGGTCAAAACACACGTAAGATTAAAAGTAGGGGAGGGTAACGGTTCGAATTTTTACAAAATATTAAGAAGGGGGAATTATTATATACACCCCCCACAACCTTTATCTTAACATAGTAAGGCCCAACCTAAAAGTTTTATCAAAACCTAACTAGAAACAAGCCAAAAACCCAAAATACCCCTTCTTTAGTTGGTTGACACAGTGAAACACTACAAAGCAAAACAAAATACCAATATAGCTTCCCATTTCACAACCGAACCTACCCTTTTCTATATTCACTGTTCTCTCTCCTCTCTCTCTCACCTAACCCATTGGATATCACCAACCCCCACCATTATCCAGGCTCCACCATCTTCACACCATGGTCGCCCCCTTGCCCTCCTTCTTCCCCTTCGTTCTTCACCATAAACCATCGTTCAAGCACCCTTTCCCGTCCTTCTTCCTCTTCGTTCTTCAACATAAACCAGCAGCAAAACGCAGCAGCAACCCTCCGCTTACAGCAGCAAAATGCAGCCACCCTCTGCTCCGATCCAGCGCGTCACAGTGGCCATTCTCCATCAAACCTTCGTCGTGCAGCCCATCCAGCGCAACAGAGCAAGCAAGCCACCGTAGCCCCTGCACCAGATCCGCCGCTCCCTGCACCAGATCCATGCTCCAGCACCACCATCGATCCACGCTACAGCACCACAGCAGATCCACGCTCCAGCACCACAGCAGATCCACGCACCAGATCTGCTGTAACACCACCGCCCACCTTAACCACCACGAATCAACCACCGCCACGAAGCCACCACGCCACGAAGCCAGCGAATCCGTCGTTCCAGATCTGCTGCACCATGACCGGACTTCAACTCTCCAGATCTCCATCGAAGAAAAGTGGATGCAGTCATTTGAAGAGACAATCCTGCAACACCGAATGTCTGCTGCTGCAACACCGGAGCTCCAGCGCTTCTTGTCACCGCCGCTCCACCGTCGAGCTCATAGGTCAAGGGTCCAGATTAGAAGGTCGAGCCCACCCTTGTCCAGCCCACCCTTGTCCAGCCCACCCTGGTCCAGCCCACCCTTATCCAGCCCACCATGGTCCAGCCAGGGTTGTTTATACATTTTGAATTTCTGTATACAACTTTAACCTCGAAATGGGGTTATATCTGCACAGGTCTGGTGTTTTTAAAACATCTGTGTTTTGTGAAATCCTGTTTTTAATCATCTCTGTTTTGAGAATTAAGGGTCAAGATACAACATGGTACAGCCCCTCGGGTCTAGACATTCCGGGTTTATACGTTATGGGCTAAACACTGGGGTTTGTGACAGGATTAATGATGTCTCCCTAATTGTTCTTATTTTAGACCCTTGGGAGACATCATTTTTGGTGTTTATTTACTTAATTCGATAGACTTTTGGAATAAATATGCAATAATACGGATTTTCCTTTTTGTTTCTAGCATTTTTAATTTATTAAACTTTTGCGCGTAATATTGGTATTTTTAGTGTAAAGTTTACAGGTTTTAGATGTTAGCTAGGAGAGGAATCCGAGGAGAAAGTCAAAGATCGTGAATTAGAGTCAAGACTTGAAGACAAATCCCAAAGATATTATTTTTAGAGCTGAAAATCCACTTTCCAGGCCATAGATTGCTGATTTCGAGGTGCTTAAGCGATAATTCAGCTGTTGACCTTTGAAGAGAAATCATTCCTTATCGAGTTACGGAACTTTAGCAACTGGAATGAGGTCAATCGGAGTTGTAACGCATCTGGAAAAGCCGTTTTAGTGAAGGTGTATCAGCAGTTACGGGATTTTGGGCTTGGAAATTGGGCTTGGACATTTAATTAATATTTTATTTCCTGGTCCAAGCCCTAGGACGAATTTAGGCTTATAAAAGGGGGTCTGGACTTCTATTTTTCACACAATTCATTCTTTACAATTAAAAACACCAGAGAGAAGCAACAGAAGGAAGGAAGAAGAAGCTGCTAGAGCTGGAGTGGGTCTATAGCTCCGTTCTCAGTCATTCCAATTCCGGAAATTAGGTTTCTTTTATCTTTTATTTGTAATCAGTTATGAATTCCATTTATTTTAATTTAGTTTTTGCATTTAATATGAGCTAAGCTTTACATAGTGCTTGAGAACGCATAATGGGTTAATCCCAATTTGATTTCGTTTTATACATTTGGATTTGGGATCATTATTATTTAAATCAAATTGGGTAAATTGTATTTTTCTTTAATTTGCACTTTAACTACTATTTTTGACCTGATCAATCAATGATAGGACTTAGTATCTAAGCTATTCCAATTAGTGGCGATTGGATCACCTTGACGGGGGGTTTAGGTACCGAACTAGTTAATGAATGTAGGTTAGAAATTTTTTGACTCTGACGAGCTTAATTAAACCTATGGCCTATTGGGTAAATTGAATTTAAGCACTTGAGAGTGGACTATAATCACCCTGACGGGGTTTGTAGCATTTGAGAGTTGCTCCTTAGTCCACCCTGACGGGGGTAAGGAGATTATTGAATCCCGACCAATACAAATTTACCGATTTGTCCCTTAAACAATGTATGAAATGAATGATAGTTAGGAAAACCCTTGCGTCTCTCAAGTACTACATCTCATATTGCGTTTTCACTTATTTTACTTGCGTCTTAGCTTTTATTTGCATTTTAATATTTGTCTTTCAATTATTTAGAATTAATACAAAAACCAAACAAACATTTTACCTTTATTTGCTTTCATAAGTGCATCAATCATTAATAGGAAAGCATTGTAGTCAACCATCCCGTCCTTGGAACGAATCTGTTTTATCAGTTATACTACTTGGGACAACCGTACACTTGCGAGTATCTGAACCAAACAAAACTTGTTAGAAAATAAAAAAAAAATCTACAAATTCCACACTTGTTCATACTTGCAAATCTGAACCAACACTAAACAAATTCAATACTTATTTTTTTTTTAAATTGAATCTTCATGCTGCTAAATATCACACAACTTGGAATTAAGATTCACAAAGTATTAGTAACATTACAATAATTTTATCAAACAACATTAGCCGCCCCTTTTGCTACATCCTTGCTGCTTACAATAGTAACTGGCTGCAAATAGCTGTAAAAAGAATAAATAAAAATAAAAAATGTTTTGATGATTTGATCTTGTTATGAAATAGTACATGTATTATCAATAGTTATTGGATTTGACCTGATTTCTTCTTCAAAGACCCAAAATATGTCGTGGGTGTGATTTGATGGTGCAAAGTAGATACAATTGAACAATTAGAACGTTTATATGTTGCCCGTTGATGAATCGAAACCGCTTTAAACCTTTTTCAAAAGAGAATCTAATTAATTACCAAAATTGATAGACAATTCCTTTTTCGAAATAAAATATGTATGTATGTATATATAAATGAATTATTTGGCAAAACCCCAAAATATGTATAAAAGATCTCTAATTTTTATGAATAAAAGGACTTGATTGAACCGGAGGGGGGGGGGGGGGGGGGGGGGAGATCCGGGGGTGTTGTATTTTATTGTATAAGATAAATCGTTTTACCTTAATTTGGGTTCTCCGATTGTTGATGGTGTATCCAAGCCAGGTCGGCGATAGTGGAGAATGGTCCCGAGCGGCACAGGAGAATGGCTTGGTGGAGAGGTGAAAATCTAAAAAACAATTACACTTGAATCAGATTGTAAATCTGGTGAGATTAGGTTAAAAATTAAAGCACCATTATTTTCGTGAACTGGATTTAGCCTGTTAAGCATGAAAAATTAAAAATTTAATCAATCCCATAGTATCACTTCAAATGATTTTGGATTCAAATCCGTAAATGAATCTTCAGGTTATATCGTATATATCCTTTTATAGTAATTACTCAAGATTCGGGAGTGGCTTTTATAATTCACATATAGACAAAAGTTGTTAAAAATACTAAATATGATTACCTTCGATTATTTAGGTGCTCACCCATGAATGGATTTTCCTTTGATTTTTAAATAATCCAATGAATTCTTTTACATAATCGTTTCCCAATATTAACTATTATCCATCTAAACACTCATTATCTTGAAAACATATATGTCAATCTGAAAGAAAAAGTTACATAAAACCAACATCTTTATAAAATCATTCAATCAATGTAATTACTTCAAATATACACCAATTAAATAAATAGAATTACTCTAAATTTAATCCAAAATCTACAATTATCCATTCAACAGAATTATTCCAAATAAAGTAATCCTTACTTAGAACGCAAATGATTAATAAAAAAATGATAAATCAAGAATATTATTAGGGATTCGTAGGATGCCTTCACCACTTACCTTTAACATAAAATACAATATCTATGCTTCTATTTAGAAACGATGTAAATTGTTTGGATATTTTCTAGGGTCTCCATTGAAATAAAAAACTGATATTTAGAAACGATGTAAATTGTTTGGATATTTTAATTCATTTGGCCGGATCTGTAAGACGTCATCCCGGAGAGTGGGATCGTGAACCTATCTATTTCCCTGCGAACAAAATATCCAAACAATTTACATCGTTTCTAAAACGGTAGAATTAAAAAAGGAAGGAAGAATATTTTTAATTTTCTTTTATTATTTTTTTTAAATTAGTAAAGTATAATTAATTATCATAATGATAAGTGGGGCTAGAAACGATACTGGCCACCACTTATGTTTTGTCAGAATCAATCCTGACCACCACTTATCAAAAAATCTTGTAATATAATATAGATATTTTGTTGGTCTTTAATTAAATTGCATATTTATTATTTAGTTGGTTAAATATAGTATTTATATTTTAGTTTTATAATTTTAATATATCTAATTTTATCTAAATTATTATTGAATATGAAAATATATAAGATAATAAACGGTTTTTGGTTATTCGGTTTTATTTTTATCTAAAACCATAACCTAACGGTTTAAACCGTCGGTTACACTTTTCGAAACCATAACCTAATGTTTTTAACCACATTTACATAATTTGATTTTTAATCGGTTCGGTTATCATCGATTTTTTTATTAGCCGTAACCATTGTCATCCCTAATTAAAAGTAATACTTTTATATATGTTATATTAATATTATGTTGCTACTAAAGACTTTTTAATTGACTAATAGGGACAATGACAGACAATAGTCCATGACTTCCCAAATAACAAATAAAAGCCTATCTTAACTAGACATTAACTACCATATTAGAATCCAACTAAAAAACAAAAAAAAAACAAAAAATCAATCTCTCCTTTTATTTAGAGTGAGCAGAATAAACTCAAAATAAAAATCCCAGTAAGGTTTAAAAATCAAAACACTACTCTCTCTCTCTCTCTCTCTCTCTCTCTCTCTCTCTCTCTCTCTCTCTCTCTCTCTCTCTCTCTCTCTCTCTCTCTCTCTCTCTCTCTCTCTCTCTCTCTCTCTCTCTTGTCACAAGTAAACTAAAACTCTCTCGCGCACAAGAAATCCGTTCACAAGAAAATTTCGCCTGAAAACCGTCGTGGACCTTCCACACTCCTGTCGTCTGAAAACCGCCGCTCACCACCATCTCCTTCACTTTTTTTTCCAGATTTCCGCTTCTCTGCACAAGAAATTCGTCCACACTTGCCTCCACCTTTGCATCCACGTTCCTCTCCACCTTCGCCGCTTCTCTTCACAAGAAACCCACGTCCACCTTAGCCGCTCTTCTGCACAAGAAACCCGTCGTTGTGCCCCAGTCTGGTCTCACCTTCTCGCCACCGCTAAGGTCTCACCTTCTCACCACCGCTAAGGTCTCACCTTCCTCGCCGCCGCCTTGGACTAGTCTCTAACATCGTCAGATCTAAACAAATCTGACAGATCTGTTTAACCTTCAAGGTTTTTTTATTTTATTTTTTTCACTGATAATGTTGAGATATTTTATGATGATTCATCATTTTTCTTAAAATAAATCAAATGGTTTTTTTTGTTCATGCGAGTGTGAATGTGAAGAGATTGCTTTTGTTTTTTTGTTCCTATGCGAGAGTGAAGGTGGATAACCCCTGGGGTACAGGCCTTTTGGGTACAACCCTTTTTTATATCCACTTGGGTCCAACACTTCTTTTTATTTGTTTTTTGTTCCTGCGAGTGTGAATGTGAAGAGATTGTTTTTGATTTATTGTTTATTTCTTAACAAACAAAAGGTATGTCACTGTTTTGCAAGCTACATCCTATTGGGTACATTGGGAGTGAAGGTGAAGAGATTTTTTTGTTTCAGTGTTCCTATGCGCGACTGACTAGGGTACATCCCTTTGGGTCTGGCTAATTGGGTTAAAAATCTGTTTGCAACACTTGGTGGAGATAGTGGTCTTTTAAATGGGCTTGTGTACAACCCCTAGAATACATCGATTTGACGTTGATATGGACAAACCAGAAAATGATATTAGGACTTATAAAGCAATTATATAAAAAATCAAATTACAAAAATTAAAACCCGGCATTTGTACATACCCTCATGAGAATCACTTTATAATATTAAAATTCAGGTAGGTGCCCCACAAAAAACGTAGCTACGTACCTATTGGGTAAATAAAAAACAATAAAAATAAAAATATATATAATAAAAAAATTAAAAAAGGTATAAAAGTTAAAAACCCAACCAGATAATTGGTTTAGGCTTTTTTTATGATTTTTTTATAGTTGGGCTTTAAATAAGATATTAGGTAGGTTTTGGGTTGTAATTTGTAGTTTCCTCTTGTCTGATATCTTATGTCATTCGATCAAATTACCCAAATCGAGCCATATGTTTCTAGGAACAAATATGATAAAATGAATAATTATTTATGGATTATTTTTTAATACATGGGTGTTCGTGCCAACTTTCACGCCCCATGGGAAATATACACGTCTTCCTATGCATATTCTCAGGTAAATTAGAACTAGGTTACCCATGTTCAGGGAGGGGATTCGAACCTTGTACCTCTTGCGTTATCTCTTTTAAACGCTAAAGAATATCAAGGCTCTAGCCATGATTTATGGGTTGTTAGAATCATATATTTGATCTTTTTTAATTTATATAGGATACGATACCCAATTTATTGTTGATAACTTTTTTTCAATACATAAGTGTTGGGTCAGCTTTCGCGCACCACGACTAATCCCATGAGAAATATACAGGCCTCCCTATGCATATTCTCAGGTTAATCAAAACTAGGTTATCCATGTTTAGGAGAGGATTCTAACCATGTACCTTATTGTTTATAACTTGTTCTTAGACAATATGGTTTTTAATATCTTGTTTCTTTGATATTTTTTTTGGTAATATGATTAAATTAAATCTTGTGATTCACTGAAAAAGAAATCAGACATGTGGAAATCAAAGATAATGACTAAGCATGTAAATAACTAAGAAGAAGGTGAGAAATATAACTCGAGAAAATACAAGTAATCCCCACTAGTATTGATTTTCGTTTATTGTTTAAGGGTAAATTGGTAAAACATGCAATAAGCGGGATTCTAGTTTTTTTCTAACTCCCTTCCGGGTAGCTTAGGAAGCTACCTAGCACCATTAAAGGCCTATTTTGACTGAATTATACGTAATGATCGGTGTTTATCTATCTGTCTATTCAAGCCCGTCAGGATCACTAACGCATCTCAGACGCTTATGTATCGTTTTTCCGTAACATAGACCCTCCTTTAGGCCGACAGTCCTAATTACTAAGGGAAACCCTATACTTGGCCAGAGTAAGTGTTAATATTTGAATTCAAATACATAAACAAAGCAATTAATTTAACAACCCATTTCACTTATTCAATCCCAAATTCAATAAAAACATAAATAATCAACTCGGGGTTCATACATAAGGATTCTCAAACTATGAGAATTTAGTTCATAAAGAAATAATTAAAACTAAATACTTAGAGTGTACTAATAATGTTTAATAGATATAACAGAAGAGAATTACACTAATAATCTTGATGGAATGATGAAGTGTATAGGTGGAATGTCATAAAATCTTATGTTCTTCTTCGCTAATCTTCTCATGATGTGTCCAGCTATTTGTAACGAGCGGTGACCCTTATTTGATCTTTAAAATCTGATATATATATACATACACACACACACATTGTTTCTAAAATATTTTTGGTGTTGTGGGCCCTCTTTTAATGGCCCAATTAAACCCAAAATGTTTCTAAGGGTGTGCACTAGTTCAAACCACGACATCGGCATATTAAATAACTCTTTCATTTTCACTTCAAATCATGAACTTTCAACTCTCAACCACGAAATCCAAGGGCTCGTCCAGATCCCAATTAATTATGCGTGGTGACTCTAATAACTCGATTTCTATGTTTTGCCGGGAAATTCTCTAGCTATCGAAAACTGGTTGAATCTAGTTACTTTGTTTTTAGCTCTCTTAGCTTTAGTAATAGTTTGAAAATACTTGGTATTTTTATCTCCCAACTTGAGCCACATATTTCTAGATTTAGTGGCCTAATAACTCTCTTCTCTGGGCCGGTGTTCCTCAAGTCTTTTAGTAAGAACATTATATTTGTCTATATTCTCTTCAGAGAATGGTAAGTTAGCAAGTCGTTCAAGTTCAGAAAGATTTCGTTATTTCAAGATACATATTTTTGACCATTTTGTTAAACCAAAAGGTAATCTTTTAATCTTCTTGTGAAATCTATCAATACCCCTACCAATGTATCTTAAAAAAATTCCAACTCTTCAAGATAGCTTCATGGTACGAACTATGATTTAACCAGTTTTTATCCAACATGAATCTGGCTTTGGATTTTATAGGTATATTATAAACTTAAAGCAAAATAGGGGAATGGTCTGACCCAACAATTGGGGTGAGAAGCAACCCAACAATTGGGGTGAGAAGCAACCCAACTGTTAGGTCTAAGTGAAAGTCAGTCATGATTAACCAGTTTCCTATCAAGTACCTCTTTGATAAGTTCATCCCCTTTTCTTTTGTTGCTCCAAGTAAACCTGACCCCTTTTCTTTAAAGGGAACTCATATAAACAAATTTGATTTATGAAGTCATTAAACATCTTCATAATCTTATTTTTTGGTTGATCTCCCCCAAGTTTATCAGAAACATGTCTAATAAAATTGAAATCCCCAATAATACACCAAGGGCCAGAATCGGGTCATTTATCTCTTAGATCAGAAATAAAAGTAATCTTGCCGCTATTAGATTTAGGGACATATATAAAAGAGTTTTTTACATTCCCCATCCCAATATTATCCATTTTGCAATGAATTATATTTTAGTACACAACAATTGTTTAATTTTAATGTGATTCTTAGATATAACTGCTAACCCTCCCGACTTGCCTTCAGGGTCAATGAAGGAAATAATATCCATACTTATTTTAATGATAATATTATCAAGAAAAGGAAACATATGCTTAGTTTCAGAAAGAAAAAGTATTTGAGTACGAATATGCTTAAGCACATCAAGCAAAGATAGTTTTGTCAAGGGTGTACCGATCCCTTGACAGTTCCAGCAATGAAACATGAACCTCTTTGGGGTTGTTGCCGGAAAACCCCGCAAACCTCATTAGCTTCAATCATTCCTTCATCATTCCATAAACCCATCTCAACTTGTTATCATTTTAATCCTCTTTGTATGTAGTTGCAACTTCAGCCATTTCCTTCAAGCACAAACATGCCTTCATAATTAGAGATAGGAGTTGTTGAAGACGCCGACGACATATGAAATTCAACTAAACCTAGGTCTCTCCTAGCCTTTTTAGTTCTAAATTTTTCTTTCTCAGAGAGCCAAATTAAAGAAGAGGGCTTGAGTTATTTGTTATGGCCTTTGCTATTGACATCTGGGTTATAACATTAAAGTCTATGTTATTTTGCCCAACCTTATTTTTTGATGGGATTAAGAAATTAGACGGTAAAGAGGGCTTAGGCCCATCATCCTTGATGTTTGAAAAATGAGGCCTCTGAAGAAACAAAACCTCATTTGGTCTCACCATTCTAACTGTATGAGACATATTAACCTCCTTACATAAATCCTCATTAGACTTAGTTTGTGTTTTGCTCGATAAAGTCTGTATCTACAAACCTTCTTCTTCTTTGCCATAACCAGAAACCTTCGACTTTTGTCTTCCAATCACGTTAGTCAAGTTATTACCCAAATAAATCTTATTTTTCCTTTCAATTTCTTCGTGGGACCTCTATTTTGTCCTGGTCCTATTTCAAGTTTTCGGATGCCCGCCTTGAAAACAAAATTCACAGTTCTGTTTTTTGGCACCAGAGTTTCAATCGCCCGAACCCAATTGCCTAACTGAATCACTAATTTTTTGGGGTTCTCGCACTCAGCTTCCTCATGTAAAATCAACCCACATGCATAACAGAAATCGAACAACTTCTCAAACTTACAAGTCACCCAATTTCTTTATAGCTATCCAATATGATGCAAAATTAATCCTTCTTTCAAATTGATTTGATTGAGATACGAAGGAGTTCGAGACTTATATTTATAATATCCTTCACGAAAATGTTTATGGCTACTTTAAATTTTGGTCCGGATGATGGTTACTCTTTTATTTTTAAAATGATGTTTGCCCCCTAAATTAAATTTTTTATGACATACCATCTATTTTTCTCGGTTAGTCAACCTAACAATATTATAAATAATTGTTTAATATTTAGAAATTATTTAAATTCAAAAAATAAAAAAATCCTAACAAATTATAAAAATATAAGATAATACAAAAAATAATAAAAATATCAAAAAAAATTAATCATATATTAATCCATAAATTTATTAAAAAATCAAAATAAATAGTCAAAACTTTTAATTTAATTCACACATCTCTCATCTTAACCCAAAAATTTTAACATTAAAATTAGCGTCAAAATTTTTAATTTTTTTAGCTACATCCCCACCTTAACTCAAATTTTTAAATTAAAATTAATTCCAAAACTTTTAATATTTATTCAAACACCTCCTCATATTTACCAAAAAAATTTAAAGAATCAAACTTAGCTCAAAACATTTACTTAAGTTTCAAACACTATCTTACCTAAAAAAAATTAAATATTCAAAATTAGCCTCTAAATTTTATTTTATTTTCAAAGTCCTCTCCACCTAACATATAAGTTTTTAAAAATAAAATAAAATTAACCACCAATTGTTTTCACCACCCACTTAAATCTAAGTTTTAAAAAATAAAAACCAGCCCCTCAAACCTTTAATCTTGCAAAAAACTCCCACCTTAACCCAAAAGTTTAAAAAATAAACATTAATCCCTAAAAATTTTAAAACTTTTTCAACTACCCTCCTCCCCTCGAGCAGTTGTGTCATGGACTATTACCAATATTTTTCACAAAACCTATACAAATTTTAACTAATTGCATATTAGTTCCTGCACCCACCTCCTCCAAAAATCACTAAAACTAAAAAAATGCATTATAGTTCCTGCATAATTTAGAGACTTATGGCGCAATTAACTCAAATACACATGGACTAATAGTGTAATTAACTTTGATAAATAGAGAGTGACCTTGCACGATGATAGAATATTTAGAAACGTTTCATATTTTATAATCTACGACTCGAATGCTACAAAGATCAAATTCTGAAGAAAAAAAATTCCTCCAAATTCAAATATCATTTCCTTATAATTGAAAAAACAAAACAAAAGACATTAAGTAATCTAATACTTATAATTTCTCAAACACAATATAATTATTTTATGTAAAGAACAATTTTTTATTTCATTCTTCTCAAAAGAACGGTGAAATATATTTTTGGCCAAATTCGATCTATAATTTTAAAATATTGGAAAAACAATACAAAAAAATTATTTCATTATATAGTTGAGGAATAAAGATGTTGAATACCCAAAGATGTGATGATAAGTTGTTGGTCCAGACAAGGAAAACATCACAAACAATAGCCACATGAGTATTTCAATTCAAAAGATAAAATTTAAACATGGTCCATTTCCAATCAGTAAAAATGATAAGTGATCTTCTCTACAAGAATAATTATTTTTTAATTGTATTTTAATTATAAAAAAGTCATTGACAAAATACAAAATTACAAAAATCCAAATTTGTTGCTAGCGAACAGCTGTGAAAAAACAACATTGAATGGTTTTCACCATTCTCAACCTCCCTAATATCCAAATTATGTTGGTGTCACTTGATTCTGCCAAGTTTTCCTTGTCGTCGGTGAACGAATATACATCTTTGACCCTAAGATTTGATGAAACTATATGAAAGGGTGAGGAAAACTACTAATTCTCATCTCTTCATAAGGCACTAGATATTACAAGAAACTCCAAGAGGGCTTGGTTGAAGGAATCCCTTATTTGAGTTCAAAATCGCATGAACTATTGTCTTTGGGGTAAACTGAATCTCCATATATTCTTCATATGAAAACTAGCATGTACTTTCACTTTAATTTGGATCTCGATGGTCTATGCATGTTGATGGAGTAGCAAGCAAGGATGATTATGGTGGAGAATTTTACCTTAATTTGGGTTCTTGTATTCTTGTTGATATCAAGCACATGATAGTGATATACTATATGCGTCCTAGAAGGGGGGTTGAATAGGACAATAGAAATTAATCGGCTAATTTTATTTCAAGCAAATAAAATTAAAAGCTAATTTGAATCCTATTGTATTAGCAAACTAAATAGTATAAAACTAGATAATCCTAAAAGACAATATTATCAAACTATTCAAGTAGGCATTTTATCAAGCATATAGAGTGCGGAAATGTAAAGAGTGTAGAGATAGAATACGATACACAACGATGTATAGTGGTTCGGTTTCCCTACATCCACTACCTAAGGAAGCCTCCTTAGGATTTGCAAGATTCAACTAATCTTCGTAACTCTTAACCGGGTGAGATACAAACCCTTACAACCACTTCAAAAAAACCTTTGAAGGAAATACACTTGTGTTATCACCAACACAAGGAACCAAGCATAAACCTATGCTCACACTACTCTCTTAATCTATTACAAGAACTAAGAGGAAAGGGGAAAAGTGTTTAGGGGTGCTTATAAAAGCTTTGTAACTAAACTCCTCAAAGAGTAGATAAGAACTAAGTAGCTTCACAATAAATATGACTTGAATGCTCCTTTGAAACCTCCTTGAATGATATAATTAATTGCTCTTAAGATTGGTAGATGAAGGCTTGAGTTGTGTCTTGAATGAGCTCCATTTTATAGCTGAAAATATGGTCCAACGGTCACAAGGCTTCTTTCTAACGGATCTATTTTAACTCCAACGGATATAAGCTTTGTCCTCTTGTAATGTTGCAGGAAACCCTTTCTTGCGGTGTACCGCGGGAATGGTCCGGTGCACCGCGCAGATTCTTGATGCATACTGACGGGCTATCCTGTGCACCGCGCCTCTGGTCCGTGCCTTGATCCGGTGTACCGCGCTTAGGTCCGGTGTACCGTGCAGATTAAAGAGCTTACTGACGGGCTATCCAATGCACCGTGCTTCTGGTCCGTGGTTCTGCGGTGTACCGCATGATTTGTCCGGTGTACCGCGGAGCTGCTCTTTTGAATTTTAAGCTAAAGTCTAAGGGTAAGAACACAACTAATCTAGTGAGGGGTTTTGGAAAACATTTAAAGTGATATCAAAAAGAATTTTAGTTTAAATGATGATTTGTCGAATATTAAAACGGGAATAAAACAAGGTGAGGCTAACAGATAGTGGTAAAGAATGATCTCCGTGAGCAGAGGCGGTTGTTAAAAGAGGGTGTATATAAATATGTCATACGGTAATTTAATTTAATTTAATTTTATATTTTTATAATTTATTGAATTTAAAATGATTAAAAAATCAATTAGATAATGATGAATAGTAATTGATGGGACAAATGAACATAACCATTAAAAAAGGGGTATCGTTTCACAAAGTGACATTCAGGGGGTAAGTGTATATATTTTTCACATTAGGAAGGAAAACAGTCACTCGGGACAAAGTTTAAGGGGCAATGTGAGCATTTTTTCTATCCTTGATTACCCTACTACATTCAAAATCAAGTTGGTATTTGGGTAACAAACATCTTTGTAAGGACCAGGTGTATCACTTTCAAGGTAGATACTAATAAAGGATGCGCTTCTACCATAAGTAAGGCCAATGCACAAAGAGATAAGAAAAGTATCCAGTTGACTAAAGATCTACAAAATTGTTAAATCAAACGCAATGGTATCATCCCTAAATCTACTTAAAATATAGATTAATGATATCTATAATGGTATTTGGCAAAACAAATTAACTTAGAGTTAGGAGGGTTGGGTTGTAGGTGACCCATATTTTTCTTGTAATTCGGCCCATGCTTATAATTATTCCTAATCATAAACTTATTATGTTTTAACAGTTTTATTGTTCAGAACTTGTATTTGACAACAAGTCTTTGTTTGGTGTAAAGTCAAAGTGAGCTTCCAGGGCCATATGTTTACCTTTTTTCCCAATGTTAGTATTTCGCTCATTTTTTACGGAATTAGAAAGTGTATAGAACACTTTTTGATGTATCTCCTTTTGTGATCTATTAATATACTCATGAGATATTACTTTACAGGATTTTAGTGCTTAAATATTAGATTTATCCCTTGGAGTTGACATGTTTTTATTTAGTGGCTTATTCTTAAATGATTATATGGTTTGAGCATTTTTTAGGTAATTTGTGTGTTAAGTGTGAACCTTAGAGGTACATGGATGATTTTATATCCCAATATGACGCCAATAACTCTAAAATCTAAGAAGAAACCCAAACTAAGTCACGAAAGGAGCCAAGAAGTACAGTTAAAGCTCAACAAGAATTGTCGGTATAATGTTTCCATCAATTTTTGAAGGTTATGACTCATAATTGGTAAAGTTTGTATCATCAAATTCTATTTAAAGGTATCCCTTTGAGTGTATATCATGAGAGAATAAATGTTCGCTATTTGGAGTTGAATTGAAGAAGTTATGGGTGTTTTATCGACAAGACCCAAAGTTGTACAAGTTTAGATTAGTCCATTTAGCCACTTTTTGACTTACTTAATTAAGTTGGTCCAATTCAGCTAAAACATTTTTTGGGGATATAAGTACATGTTTTGATCATCAAGATGCAACCACTTATCATTATAAAAAACAGAAATATTGAGAGCAAGGAAGAAAGAGCAACACTTTGTATTTCCTTAATTAATCTAGCTCTTCTACATCTTTAATTCTTGCTTTAAACATGACTTTACTATTATATATTTCTATTTTTTCCATTATGAACTATTCTTATTAACTTGAGAATTGTTAGGGTATGAATCCTAAATCGTGGTTTATATGAATTTCTATTAATTTGGGATTTTTTACATTTAAATGAAATTCTCTTATTTCCGTTGAATATAAAACTGTTAATCGTGTGTGACCCTATTCTTCATATCAATTAGTAGGTTGGTATATCAACTCGACTATCGTCAATAGGGGTTAAATTGTGGAGCATAATTATTATGTGTTTGATGTGCGTTAGCGAACCGATAGATCGTGAGTAACCGAATAGCCAATAGGATTTGATTTTATTTGTCAATACTTGGTAACGTCACTCGACGGAGGTTGTTAGAGTCCCAAAGGAATCCCCTATCTACCTGGCGAAGATCTAAGAGGATAGTTGAATCCCGATGTTAGCGGGTAAATGCCAAATTCGCCTTAAAACTAGAAAAACTTAAATCGTGTCTAGTGGGGGTAACTAACAATTCTCGAGTTACTCTCTCCTCATTCTCACAACTCTCTTAGTTAATATAATTTTAATTTAATAATTATTTGATGTCATGGTATTAGTAGTTTCTTGATAAAAAACAAAACAAATTTTTTTATATCACACCTCGGAAGTCACCACTTATATTTTTATAGTATATTTGAAATATAATTTTACTTTTGGTTGCATGGTATTTACATACACGTGTCCTACCCTTATTTATCTGTCTATATTTTGAATGGTCAACTAACGCTGGACACAAATTAGGAAGGTAAGGCCCTGAAATCTTATTTGGAAAGATCGTCCCATGTTCAAGAAAACATATGAAAGATGAAGGCTGTTAGGGCTATTTTCCCTTTATGTATAACTACACAATTTTTATTGGGACCTTGGAACTCATGGTGTCCAGTATTGCGTATAAACTGCCAAACCAGTCTACCCTGCAAGAAATCTATCCCCCTCGTCATCGAAAAAAAACCTCCTTATCTTGTCGTACGCTATAACACCATGACAAAAGTAGATTACAAAAATAGCCTTTTATACCCAACTCGCTTGACCCATTAAACCACTCTAGCCCCGCCTACATCTAACATACATTAAAAATTTATAATACACTAAAAAAATTTGCTAAATATTTACCATAATTACTGGCATGTCATCCAATGTTTCGAACTCCACTTTGACAAACATTTTCAATTTCTCTATGCCATCGATGCTTAGTATTGTAGAATAATATCAAGTTGTGAATGATGATAGATATTATGATGACGGGTTAATTGTAATTTACTCTATATAATATTTGTATTTTTTTTCTTATTAAGGTTTTGTTCTTCTAAATTTTCTTTAACAAGGTAAAAGAAAGTAAATTAATAAAAAAATATTATATTATTGAACTCTTATATAATATATAAAAAAATATTTGTTTATAACCAAGCCCTAACCACCACCTTGCACAACCCCTCCACTAACATTACACCGCCTTGTCAACCATGTAATGTTGAATAGGGTAGATCGCAGAGTAGATATTAACTCACATTTTGAGATTTTTGTCTAACCCCGTCAAGCAATCGCTCCCCCACCTTTTCGCTCCCGCCAAATCCACCTCGTTGGACATCGTCACCCCAAACAATCGGGCTCTTAAGACTCTTACAGGACACTTTAGTTGAAGTTATCAAAACATCTATACATTTTTCAAGACTTTGAGTTATGAATCGAAGCATGATTTGACCAACTATTTCCAAAATGGTGGATGTAATTCAAACCAATTAAATTATTCCCCCATTATTTCCAATATGGACTTAATGTAAACAATTTTGTAGGTTGCAAGATCATGATGCGTTCAAACACAATTTTACAAAAGGTGATTTACTCATGAAGTCCACAGACTATTGTCAGTTGCCCATCAGGTCCAACCCACCCCAAAAGTCGAAATTGCCCTTCTGCTCCATTAATATCTTTTGACTTACCAAAACTAATTTCCTAATTATATGCAATCAATCAATTAATATAAAAAAAGGAAATAATTGCCAAATATATTAAATTAAAGCACAAAATAAAACAATAAACTAATAGAAAATCACTTATGTATATATCTTTAATAAACTAAATCCAAATACATTAAATCAAAGCACAAAATAACACCAGTATTTACAACCCATCGATATTACCTAGCACACTATCGATATTACACACATAACCCGTCTGTTTTTCATACAGTCCAAAACAACAGTATTTACAACCCATCGATATTAACTAGCACACCGATGGTATGACAGTTAAAAGTCGATGGTTTGACAGTTAAACTTGATGGTGTACAATGTAAAACAGTGATGTGCATAACACAACGATGGTATGACAGTTAAAAGTCGATGGTTTGACAGTTAACCTTGATGGTGCACAAATGTAAAACAGTGATGTGCACCACCACCTTGCGCAATGACCTAGAACCACCACTTTGCAACACCAAGTCGAACCACCACCACGCAGCTAGGTTCGTTGAGAAGCTTGTTCGCTGCTGGATCTTCGCCACCGTTCGCCACCATGCCATGGACGCTCTTCGGCGGATATTCGACGGGATCTTCAACACAGATCATCATAACAGTGATGTGATTGATGTGGCCGGATTTGGGTGTGTTGATCGGGGTCACGGACTAGCGGAGGGGGCGCTGAGCGCGGCATCGGGATGGTGGCCTTCGTTGTTGTTCGTGGTTCGAAGAGGAGGAGTGCGATGAGTGGGGTCTGCTGCTCGGAGGTCGCTGGAGATGGCCGGAAATGGCGGTGGTGGATCGGAGTTTCGATCGAAAGAAGACTGTGGGGGTGCTGTGATGGTCGCTGCTGTTATGGAGAAGAACGGCGATGGCTGGCTTGGGTTCCTTCGTTTATTGTGGTCGAGCATTGAGCAATACAGGATTTGTGGAAGAGGAGGAGGATTTTCATTTGGATGGATATTAAAAAACTAAAAAAAAGGGATTTATTAGATATGCTGAAAATAGGGAATTGGTTATAAACTAAAAATAAGGAAAGTCAATATCTGATTTGATCCTGTGTAGGGGTATTGAGGGGATAGTAAAATGGAAGGTGGACCTGATGGAGGAAAAAAATGGGGTTGGATCTAATGGGGGTGGGAAGTTGGGTTCTAGGACTATATAAGTTAATATCTCTTTTACAAAAAGTTGTGAATACAACGTTAATCAAATTGTGTATTTTTTCCAGTCATATAAAATATGTCTATATTATTAAAAAAAGTAATGATATATACCATTCAAAATTATACCATCTAAAATTATACCATATATACCACTCATGACGTGGCATGAATTGATTAGTTATAAATCGTTAATCTATTTATTTTCTTGATCCGATTAACGATTTACTACCAACCAATTCACGCCACGTTATGAGTGGTAATTGGGTGGTATGATTTTAGGTGGTACATATCGTTACTCTTATTAAAAATCTATAATACATTTAATTTAACAAATTTAATATTTTATATAATTTATATCTATTATATATCTAATTAGTAAAACTTTATGTTATTTTAACCAGTTGAGGTTAGCTCAACTAGTCAGAGTCTTGGTTATCTTTTTAGACGGTACAGGTTCGAACCGTATCAATGACACCAAATCCAAAAGTGGCTCTCAATGTAACAAAAAATAAACTTTATGTTTTAAAATATATTTTAAATATTTAGATATTTTATGAAGAACACTTATTTTAGCAATATTTTTTTTTCTAATTAGTATGTTTCCCCAAACAAGAAAGCCCAATTCAAGGAGAGTATTTTTATAATATAAATTTTTAGGATTAAAAATCGAATAGGGTGGATTTTTCTCTTTTGAAAAATATTTAGGAACTTATAGAGGTAACTCGAGATTCGATTAGAGATGAGGGTAGAGAAGGAATTTTGACTCGATTGTTCTACTTGGCTAGTGATCATCCCATCATTCATGAGGTATCTATCGAATTTTTTTATTTTATATAAGAAACCTCACAATTAATTTAGGCGTCGATCGTTTGTGAGGCCTTGGGCCAATATTATTTGGGATTCATGCGTCACTCCTAAACATGCTATTGTCATTTGGATGACATTAAGGGAGAATTTAAAACAAAAGATCGTATGACCTATTTGGAGTTTAATCCACTTTGTGTTTTTATCACTTTTATGTAAGGAAAACTTTGAATCAAAATAAGCATTTTTCTTTGAATGTGTTTATACGAAAGATATATAAAAAAAAGTTTAGGCAATGGTTGGATATAAATAAGAAGATAAATACTCTCTTAAATGTTTTAAAATTACTTAAGAAACTATATAGCTTTTAAAGAATTAGAGAAAAAATGTTTAGATGATAACTTTTGGAGCCATCTTGTATTGCATATGGAGGGCAAGAAATTGTCTTGAGATGAGAGGCGGTACAACTACTTGGAAAACAATTATCAAAGAAGTCAAGTGACGTATTTTTTGTATTTTTATTTTTTATTTTCTCGTCATTTCTTTTTAGGTACTAGTAAAAGATTATCATGTAATTGTATGATATAATTGTTTTTTATTTTTGTTGCAATCTTTTACCTCTTAAGTATGTGACTTCTTGTACATCAATTTATTTTTCTTATTAATATAACTGTTTACATAAAAAAACCCATCCATCCATTTCATATAAGAGAATGAACTTATATATATTTACTTATCCAATATGTATACATGATCTATTAATTTCTTATTACATATGATGTCTCGTATATTAAATGTTTGTTTTTTTCTTAAACATATTTGTCGTGTGAAATTCAATTACAAATTACTCTAATCATTAGGATAACTAATTCTGAATTACTTCAAATATTAGTGTGATGATAAATAAATGCGGTATGAACAGATTCATATAAATTAAAAGAGAAAGTTCAAGCTCGAAAAAAAATAAAATAATTCATACATATTTTGATTATAAATTTTTTAATGGCATATATCGTTAATATCAATCAATACAAATAGAACGAAATTTCTTTTTGGTCTTCGAACTTCTAATGTTGGACTTGTAGAAATTCCTCGAACCAAATTATGTGGCCATTAAGTGGCACGTGGCAGGTGAAGAAAACTAAACTAAAAAAAAAACTAAACTAAAAAAACCAAAACCAAAAAAACTAAATGGTACGTTCATTTTTTAATTTTTCAAAATCCAGTTTTTTTAGTTTGGTTAAGTAAAAACCAAATCAAGGAAACCGACTAAAAATCGTACCGAATTGAAGGAAAAAGTAAAATATGTATGAATTTTTCTAAGAATATGTAAGAAAAACTTTTCGTAGGAATTTATTATCTACGTGAAATTTTTGTTTTATTAATCTACAATATTACTTAGTAATAGTTTTTTCTATATCATTTAAAATTATATTAATAAGTATCCATTACTTAAATTGATGTTATTAATCATAATTACATAAATTAGACGACTTGACTTATACGCGTCTGCGACATGCATCGTTTTACTAAAGTAAGGCGATAAAGCTTGTAAACAATTAATTGTGATTAAGATCATGGACGGCAGAGATTGAATACCTATTTGTGTCATAGATTAATTTTATTGATTTTCTTGTATTGTAAAATTCTTGTTTCTATAGATTTTTATTTAATTGATAATACACCATGCATCATGGACCCGTAATATCAGTATGATTGTATTAAAAATGAATCACTATTGGACAATGTATTTTAAAAAACATGCTGACAAAGATTATTGACCGAACATCCGAATTCGAAGTGAACCAAAAACCAATACGAAACGAACCATTTTGGAGCAAAAAACCAAATGTGAAACCAAATACGAACCACTCGATTTGGTTTTTAAATTATAAAAAGCCGAAACATTCGATTTGGTTAGATTTTGGCCAAAAAACGAAACGAATTGAGACGTTCAAAGACCAAATCAGTTTTAAAAGGTGTTAGTTCGAGTAACAAAAATATTTTACCAATAGTTTATGGACTATTTGGGTAAGAAGTTGGCCGATTGATTTGATTAACTTTAAGTACGTTTCCAGAATAAGTGTAATTTGTATGTTGGTATAAGTCAATGGTAAACTAATAGGTTTATATGGAAGTTCTCAACATTTATTATTTTATAACATGGTAACTAGTGAATATACCGAAAAAGAAAGAAAAACGTGGATAATATAATTTGCAATAACACAACTTTCAAAATTACTTACAATTACAAAAGAAGTAGTAAAATTTAAAGCTAATTTTATAATAAAAAAGATAAAATAGTATAATATAACGTGCCACTAATTATAAGTTCTAATTATTCTGGAATTCTGAGCAAAATGAAACTCAACAGCAATGCAAATCTTTCCTTGATAGTTAAGAGAAAATAGTAACATTATATTTATTATATTCTGAAATCTGATTCAGTTGTAACTAAGAAACAAGTAATTTCACATGAATACTCATCTTCAACTAAACACCATACTAAAAGCTACTGGAAACTGTTCCCTAACAACCTGATTTCAGGGAAAAACATACTACTTAAATTCTAAAGCCTTAAACGCTTAATTAATAATAAAATATAATTAGGATTTTTCAGATTTGATCACATGCATCAACTTCATCAATGTTCATAATTCACAACCATCACCATGATTGTGATCTTGAAGCTCAATCAAAAATCATACAAGAATGGATCGCCATAATCCCAAAAACCAGCAGTTTGATACTCATCATCATTTGTTAAGGGCCATAAAGACGGCGAGTCATGGCTACCATAAACCGCCGGATCTGAAACTGTTGACCCTGCCACTAGTGGGGTAGATGAAGTACTTAACGATAAACTTGCCCCAACTGACCCATCCAAAGCCAAAGTGTTAAAATTAATACTTTGACGCTCAGGATATTGCTGATCTGGTTGATTAGGGTTAGGGTAAAAAGTACTTGTCCCTATTGTGGGTCCAGCTTCATTCAATCCATAATTTTGTTGTTGAACTAGGTTTTGTTGTTGAGGTGTTTGTACGATGTTAGACAATTGTACGTTAGGGTACCATCCGTACGGATGATACCCTGACGAAACCCCAGATGCTACAGACGGTGGAGCTGGCCGTGGCAATAATGGCCGGAGAGTTTGCGTAGTTGATGAGGAGTTAGATCGGGATAAAGATATAGAAGAAGAACCGTTATTACCAGGATTATTAATGTTATTACCAGAAGGTTGAAGGTTCAATTGAGCCCTAGAACCGTACAGAAATATGGCGGCGCGGTCATAAGCTCGAGCTGCTTCTTCAGCAGTAGAGAAAGTACCTAACCATCGACGTGTACGCTTACGTGGCTCACGGATCTCAGCAACCCATTTTCCCCAGCTTCGTTGTCTAACACCTCTATATCTAAACTTGCTATTATCAGGACCACCTTTACCTTTCCCTCTTTTGTTATTATTACTTCCTCCTCCGCCGCTGCTACTGGTGGCGCTATCAGTACTAGTGGGGGTGATAATATTGGAAGGAGAAGAAATTAGTTGATTGGAATTGTTGTTGTAAATGTCTGGTTCTTGGTTAGGGTGAGAATTGTCAGCACCGTTCATAATGTGTGTGTGCTTTTTGAGACTGGGGAAAATAAAAGACTTTAGGTTACCTCGTAGTGTGTTTACCCAATAAGTAGAAAGTTAGAACATGTGAATAAGTCTTGTCTTTGGCTTCAACTACTAACTCTGTAAATGGTGGATGAGGGCGGTGGTTTAACTGGAAGACATGTTTGCATTTATAGATATATCAAATAGCATTGGGATAACGTTGTATTTATAGTCCTAAAAAAGGTTAGTTTAATTAAAGAACCAGCTTCATCGAAATTTCATTTTTACAGAATCAAATTGTCAAAACAACGGGAGTAAGAAAAAACGGAATTTGTATGTCTTTTTCTTTTTTATGAAACTTAAATACGAAGTATATGTGGAATGTGGTGGAAGGTTTAGTATAATTAAACAATCTTCACCGACATTTCCTTTTACAGAATTAAATTGTCAAAAAGAAAACTGTTGTTTTTGCTTTTTTTGGACAGGAAAGAAAAGTGTAGTTAAAAAAGTGATACTTTGGGCTGAGGAATTAGGGAGGGCAATAGTTATGGTTTAAAAGCGAAAGCAATAAAAACCTAAACCGATTAAAAATCGATCATGCAATTATAAATAAAAAATCGTTAGGTTATGATTTTGAAAAGTGTAACCGATGATTAAATTCGTCAGGTTATGGTTTTAGATAAAAATCAAAATGAACAACTAAAAATCCGTTTATTATCATCTATTTTTTATATTTTATAATAATATAGATAAAAAATTTATTATCAATCTCAAAACTAAAATTTAAATATTAAACTTAACAAAAAAAGTAACAAATATGCTATTTAATTAAAGATCAACATAATATTTTATATGTTTTGAAGATTTTTTTGTATTTGTGGTCTTATTTTAAAACTTTCAATATGTTTATGGAGGTATAGTTTGGTTATGATAAAAATCCAAAAAACCGTTTAAAAAACAAATCCGAATTGTTCGGTTATAGTTTTGAAAAGTAAATCCAATGGTTCAATCCATTAGGATTTAAGTTCTGATAAATTAAAAAGATATTAGCTTAAAAGATCTATAAACACAATAACCCACTCCAAAAGAGTCCAACCTATTATTTCATCCCAGGAAATTCCATTGTTTTAATAGATATACCATCCTTACCCTTGTAACTAATTGATTTTATCAGATTTGTTCAATAATTATCTCAATCCATATATATTATTTTGTAACTGATTCCACTTTTATATCATATCTAATTAATCCCACAATAAAAAAATTTCATTCATATATTCTAATCTTTTTCTTTTTCTTTGCCACATAAATCTTTTATTTTTGCATAATCACACATTGTTATATACAAACATGGCTGTTCAACACCATCATCAGCATTCAATCCCGTCATCTTTGTACGGCGCCGCCACAACAATGGCGGAGATAAATCTCTCAGAGATGCGTGACTTAACAACGCATAGAAAGAAGCGAAGCACACCCCCCACTACACCCGTTCTTCTTTCTGCGACTACATTTGTAGTCGCGAAAGAAGGAAAAAGTAGTCGCGGAAAATGAATTTGGACTTTACCGACTACATGTAGTCGTTATTACTTAGTCGCGAAAAACTCGTCCTTAGAGGTCTAGCTACGAAAGTCATTATGTAGTCGCGAAAAGGTTTGTAGTCATTTACGACTACAGAAGTAGTCGCTGTTTGATTAGTTATTATCGACTACAACGTAGTCGTGAATGACTTAAGTATTACCGACTACGTAAGTAGTCGCTATCTGATTAGTTGTTATCGACGACATATGTAGTCGCTAGAAGCTATTATATAGCGACTACATTTAATTGTTTTTCTAAACTACTAGTAGTCGCTAATGACATTTATTTATTTTAAAATAAAAAATTATGATTCTGAATTATATTTAATTGCAATATTGCAATTAAATATAATTCCAAAATCATAATTTTTTATTTAAAAAAAAATATACAGTTAATAATTATAAATATCAGTTATAAACCAAATAATTAATTAAAATACTAATGCATCAAAATCATCCATAAACTTAAATTAAAAGTCAAACCAAAAGTCAAATCAATATAGTCCAACAAACCAAAGTCAAACAAACCAAAAGTCAAACAAACCAAAAGTCAAAATATTATTACATCTTAAATTCAAACCAAAATAAACACCAACTTAACCCAACCTAAAGACCATATAAACGGGTCTCCTGTTCTCCATCGGACTCATCATCATCTTCATCTCCATCACTCTCATACCCTCTTCATCACCTCGACTCTCGGATGCATCACCAGCTGGAGGAGTAGGGTTCGCAGGCATAGGCTGGATAGGGGGCAAACCCTGCTGTACCCCCATCTGACTAATATAAGCCATCGCGTCAATCACAGATGACTGAGAATAAACTGGAGGAGCACTGCTAGTAGAGGTACTAGTACTAGGGGGTCTATAAGGTGCCAGTCCTTGGGATACTCGAAACTCATTTATTGCCGCCATCATATGCGTATTTTGCTCATCTTGTTCCGGGGTAGTCGATGGACTCGAGACACTATTCTTCTTTTCCAGTCGGCCCATACCCAGTGTCCATCTCCTCTTCGGCGACCCAATAGCCTTTTTAGCAGTTTCCCTCACCGACTCAATTTGCTCCTTTTGCGACTACTCACAAGTTTTAGTTGACTCAGATTGACTCTGAGTCACTTTCTCTTTCATAGCATCCCTTAACAATTTCTGTTTAATTTTGGACATGAAAAAGATTAATATTAAAATCGATTTATGAATAAAATTATAATTAAAAAAATTTATTTTTAAAATAAATTTACATCAGCGTTCATATAACCATTCGACCCCCACTTCTTTGTCTTCTTGCTTTTGCCCACCACCTCGAAAAACCCACCCATTTTTGGAATAGGGATTTCTTCTTGAGTTGCCTCATCCCTCGCTACCACCGTCCCACCCTCGGTCAACATCTCAACACCCTTTCATTCATAATAATTAATAAATATTCTAAATACATTAAACACCTATACATAAAAATCAAAGTACCTCGTAAAGAATATCCCGAGCCCGGGAATATTTTTGAGACCCCGCTCCACTCTTATTCTTTTGTTTCTTTCAATTTTCTTTATTCATTTTTGCCACGTGCTGAAAATATTTAAAATACAACTATTAATAACATTATATATAATCTAAATGATAAAATAAAAAAAAAATTATATATATACCTTTGCTTCCTTCGAACCTCAATACTTACAACACATCTCCCAAATCTCATCAGATAAATCATATGCAGGTTTGTTACCCTTCAAGAAATAATGCTTTTTCAAATTATGTTTGTAGTCTTTGTACCTCACTCGCATAGTATCGTCCAAATTCCCAGCAATAAATTTCCAATAGTCCATTTTCCTCTAATTAGCGATATCAAAAAATTGCTATATCCAAAATATTATTTAAAGTTAAATTAAGTTAATAAGTAATTGTATATAAGTATTAATGGTGGGATTAGTTTTAACATTACCGATAATCGCTTAATGACTGCTAGTTTGTCTGAAGTCGGAAATTTTTCCCACGCGTTGTAGCACCTGGGTATCCTCTCGCGAATAGTTAGCCCGACCACCTGGCTAGCGTGTTTCCCGTATTTACCCGAGGGATTCCACGTGTCGTCTAGTATGCAGAAATCGACCGACAAAGGATTCCCGGCCACCTTTAGTGCCTTAATGGCAGATTTTAGTGCCACATTCCCTCTTTTGTTGCGCTTAATTGGTTATGTTTTAAATTAGATTTAATTAATGTATAAGTTATATTTAACATAATTCTGGATATAATTTTTTTTTATTTACCCGGTTGATTGTTACAATCTGCAAGGTTTTTGTTGGGATTTTGGTTTGGGTCGCTGCCCCCACCGTACCTTTCGTGACTCCTAGCTATAACATCAGTCTATTTTGCAATATATTTAAAAAACAGAAAATAAAAAATAAAAATTATTACATCACCAATTAAATACATAAATATAAAATCAAATACATAAAAATTATTACATCGCCAAATTAATTAAATACATATAAATTAAAAACAAAATAAATTAAATAAATTAAATAAATTAAAAAATATAATAGTACATCCATTCCACTTACAATCTGTATTACACAAAAAAAAATATTAGTCATATAATAAATAAATAAAATATATACATTTTTGTTTTTGATATTTCAAAAAAGTCCATTTTTTTCAAAACATTTTAATGCAAATTATTTTATTTAATTTTTTTAAGAGTTATTAGCTTAAAAAGTCCTTAGACCCAATAACGCACCCCCAACAAGTCCTGCTCTGGATTTTTGCCTTCTAAAGTCCAACGTTTTTAAGCTAATACCATCCATACCCCTATTACTAAATATAATATGCGATCTCTTCCATATTAATCAAATCTTTCCATGATTATCGCAATTAACTAATTCCATTTAAGTAGCATATCTCTTAATGTTATCCAATCCGATTTCTTCTCTTCCACCCCCTCCGACCACGGGGACAACCATTTCTTCCAATCTACCTGAAGCCAAGCCGCCCTTCTCCACCTTCTGCAATGTGAAATAACTCCGGCGAATGAGTTGCACTGTCGCTGGTGGTCCTTCGTTGCAGTGGTGCATTGAGCAAGACGCAGTGAGGTTGCTGGTGGTCCTTCGTTGCAGCGTGATCCGCTTTTGTGCTCGCCGGAAAGACTGCTGCTGCATCCGATGGTGCTCGATATGTTCATGGTTCTTCTTCTGTTTGTGAATGGCGGATTGCTGCAGATTTTTTTCCAAGATATCTACAAACGAAGTCTTATAGATAAAGGCTTAAACAACAACACGAACCTCAATCAAATCGGATTGAATTCGGTTTCGAAGAAGTACAGATTTGACGAATCTAGAACTTCTATTTAGTTGTTCGAACTTGCTGAGTTTTTACATAGGTAACTTATATACACCATCACTCTTAACGCACAAACCATCAAAATAGAAAGGTAACCCGCCCCCTGTTAACTCGACAAAAAGCGTAACCCATCATTTTACTCAAACACACCATCAAAATAACAAAGGTAACCCACCCCTTGTTAACTGACAAAATGCGTAACCCATCATTTTGCTCAAACACACCATCAAAATAGTCTCCCGTGTACCACCATTTTTGAAAGACAACCCATCACAAAAACAAACATTACCGACCCCGTTTTTATTACCCAATACAGAATATTTGTGCAACTAAATTCTAATTAAAGGGTTACTAATTTTTTACTAATTGCATGAAATCAGGGAAATTTGTTTTGGTAACTAAATTCTAATTAATGGGTCACTAATTTTTGACTAATTGCATAAAATCAGGGAAAATTGTTTTGGCAACTAAATTCTAATTAATGGGGTACTAAGGGCAGGATGGTCATTTGAGGTGGGTTGAACCTGAGGCAATCAGCAATCCTTCATGGTCTGTATAGGTAAATCGCCATTTTTTTAAATTGCAAATTAGGTTATTTTTTAAAATAAATAAATATTATAGTCTTTTCATATATATTTTTTTAAATTGCAAAATGGTCTTTTTTTAAAGAATAAATATTTTAGTCCTTTTATATTTTCTTTTATTTTTTTTAAATTGCAGAGTGGTCATTTAATTTTCTTATACTTATGTTTTAAGGGAAAATGACTCAAAAAATCAAAATAATATTATTTTCAGCCCAATAACATCAATGACAAAATTTCTTCCCAATAACATCATTAACTAAATTTTGTCCTTGATGGGAATCGTCCTTGACGGGAATCGTCCTTGACGGGAATCGTCCTTGATGGGAATCGTCCTTGACGGGAATCGTCCTTGATGGGAATCGTCCTTGACGGGAATCGTCCTTGACGGGTAAACATGTAATCTTATAATAGTAAGTTAATGGATGATTCTTTGGGGCAAGTATAATATTATTTTGATTTTTTGGGTCATTGACCCATGTTTTAAATTGAAAATTGGTCCTTATACTTTTTATAAAATTGCATTTTGGTCTTTTTATTTTCATAAAAAACATTTTAAGTCAAATTATTTCCTATAACACTTTATTTAATTGCAAAATGGTCATTTATTTATTTTAAAAACATTTTTTGTCAAATAAGTTTCTTTAACATTTTTTTAAAAAACAATTTGGTCCATATATTTTTATAAAAACAATTTTAGGCCAAAAAAAGTTTATTACTTCCAATTTTAAATTTCATAAATCTACTTTTAATTTTTTTTTAAATCCTAAAAAAACCCCAATAAACCCTAAATTTATTCAATCAATTTTTTCATAATCTAGCATATAAATAGTGTCTAAACTAACATAAATCACACCCAAATAACATCAATTAAATTCGAATTTCAATATCAACACAAAAAAAAGGAAAAAAAATTCATGAAAATTATTCACATTTAATTATTTTCCATTTTAGCTACTAATATGAGTTAAAACTAACATAAAAATCATCCTGAAATACTAAATATATTTTGGAATTAAAACTAACATCAAAAAATCAAAAAATTGAAAAAATTGAAAAAAAACCTTGAAAATTATAACACGGATAGGTATTGAAAAAATTACCTTGAATGATGAAATAGAAGCTTTATTGATGTAGAATCCATGCCCATATGATTCGGAGTTAAACACAAAGCAAAAAAAATAGGTTAATGCAAAAATAGATAAGAAAATGTGTTGAAATCATTAAAAAAAATGGGAAATAAGGTTAAAAAGATGATTATATTACCTTTGGTGTTGATTGGAAGGTGTTTCTAGCTTCCATCCTAGATTGGAATGGAAGAAATCGAGAGAGAGATGTGTTTTTTATGGAGTGTATAAGGGAAGTGGAGTGAAGAGGCTCGGCAGAAGGACATATAGGACAATTGTTTTAGCAACTACACCCTGTAGTCGCGAAAGATGAGGAAGGTAGACGAGAAAAGCAAGGGTGACTGACACGTGTCGGTTATATGACCGACACATGTGGTTTTCGCGACTACAAAGTAGTCGCTAATAACATACCACTCTTTCCCGACTAGTTCATAAGTATAAACTAGTCGCGAATGATATATATTATTAGCGACTTGTTCATACTTATGAACTAGTCGCGAATGACCTATGTAGTCGCGATTAGTAATTTTTTTATTTTTTAATTAATTATTAATGAACAATTTTAATTTTAACGAGTAATAAACTTATGTATTAAAAATTCCAAACAATCAAAAATCATAATCAAATTCCAAACAATCAAAAAACATAATCAAAAACACGTAATCAAAATCCAAACAATCAAAAATCATAATCAAATTCCAAACAATCAAAAACACGTAATCAAAATCCAAACAACAAAACACTTGATCATAATAAATCCACAAATATAACTACCAACTTGCAAAAAAACTAACACTAAAGATATAATAAAACACTTCAGTCAGTCTCGTAATCACTTGTTTCAACAACTTCCTCGTCACTATCAACGTAGATTGGTTCCTCTACTTCATCGTCGGCGTGCTCGTCCATCGTGTCGTCCAAAACTCATCCTCCTCATCAATAAATAAATCTATATGCAACTGAGAAGGGTCAAATGAGATCTCCTCACCAGTTGTCAAGTGTAACTGTGAGTAATCCGTCTCGGTGTTCACCGAAGGGATCGTGATACTCTCGTTTTCAGTAGGTAGTAATTCTGCACCCCATAACTCGGGACTCCATCCATGTCCATCATTGATTTCCCAAACAACTTTCCACCCTTTTTGTGTTTTCCTAAAATTAACCTCATCAATGTAAAACACTTTTTTTGCTTGTGTTGATAAGATGTATGGCTCTTCTCTCCAAAAAAACTAGACGTGTTAATAAAGGTTACCCCATTCTATGTCCTCGCAGTACCCGTGTTATACCAATTACACTCGAATAACACAACAGAACAACCACCATCAAATGTTACCTTTACAATCTTGACTAATTCACTGTGGTACGGTTTTTCTTCGTAGATGGTGCATATCCCGTATTCTTGAGTCACTATTTTTTCACCCTTTTCACGAGTAACCCATTTGACACCGTTCACGACACATGAATCGTACTTATAAACCGCACCATGAGACTTACTAGCCAATGAAATCATCTCACTAGTAGCAAATGCATCGCCGTCTTTTTCCATTTCATAAACCTACAAACATAAAGAATTATAACAATATTGTCTAATATCGAAACTTAAATTGGTATCTGAATGAAGTTATACCTTATGCATATAACAATCTCGAAAATCTTGTCGGTGTTTTCTATCTTTATCAGCTACAGGGCCCGATAGCGTAGTTTTTTGTTCTCTGCACATTTGAAGATTAAAGTCAATACGACATTCATAAGAAATAAAAAAATAATAAATAAAATGTCCAACTTACGTCATTAAATGCTGGATTTCATCACAATTAAGTAGAATGTACCAGTTGATTTGCTCTTCTCTATGTATTGCAAAACACCAAACTCTTTCTTACCTAGTGGCGTACATTGGCTCTTAAATACAGATAAATCTTTCGGTTGAGATACAGTCTCAATATATCTACCCGGTTCGTTTAACTTTGTTGTTTAATTCTTGAAAATAACGCGAAATGAAAGTCAAAGTCTCCTCTGCGGCGTACCCCTCGACAATTGAACCCTCTGGCCTAACCGGGTTTCGTATGTACTGCATCATCACGTGACAATCGTGAAATTTCATTCCGATAATCTTGCCCGTATCACTTTGAACATTATTTCTCAAACTAGATGTGAAACCATCGGGAAACTTCTGTGCCTTCAACCAGTCAAGAAATATTTTCCGCTTTCCCGTTGACAAAGTATACTTTGCTCGCTGCAATATCGGTTTACCTCCTCCCGATGTCAACCACAAATCTTTCCTGATGTTCATATCCTTAAGATCCATTCTCGCTTTCACGTTATCTTTGTTTATTTTACCATCAAGACCTATAACTGTACCGATCAAACTATCACACACATTCTTCTCGCAATGCATAACGTCAATGTTATGTTTCAACAAATTTTTGGACCAATAAGGTAAACGATAAAAAATACTCTTTTTCTTCCAATTGAATCACGGGGAACAGTTTGCTTCACGATCTTTCCCCCAAAATCCTTGTGGTTACCGGGAAACACAATGGGAAGCCCATCTAATTGTGTCTAAATATTAGCAGGAGTATGTTTCCTCGGTCGGCCCTTATGATTGGCATCCGGGTATGAAACCTTGTCTCTTCTACATCGATGTCTGGGAGGTAACCAACGTCTATGGTCAAAGTAAACAACCCCTTTATTTACCCTCAATGACGGAGTAGAATCCATGCATTCTGGACAAGCTAAGTAACCTTGACCCGACCATCCTGAAGTATATGACCTAGCGGGGTAATCATTAGTCGTGGACAACAAACAAACCTTCATCGTAAACTCTTCCTTCTTGTGGGCATCATACGTAAGGATCCCTTTATCCCACAACTGGTCCAACTCATCTATAACAGGTCGAAGAAATACATCCATGTCCTTACCGGGTGAACGGGGTCTCAAAATCAACAAACAAAGCTGAAATGTCGTCTCCTTCATACACTCCCACGGGGGTAAGTTGTAGACGGTCAATATAATCGGCCACATGTTGTACGGTTTGTTCTGCATAGAGAATGGACAAAAACCATCTATACCCAAACCCAAGAACACATTTCGAGGTTCATTAGCAAACTCAGGATGTAAGTGAACAAATCTCTTCCAACTATCACCATTAACTGGATGACACAACACATATGCTTTTGAACTCTTCCCTATATGGTGCCAAATCATATTTTTGGTAGTGTGTCTCGAAGCATAAAGTCGCTACAACCTCGGGGCAATCAGGAAATATCAGAGTTTCTTATGTGCTACTTTCTGACCCTTGTTCGGGTCCCATCTGGATTCACTACATAATGTACACTTATCGAGGAACTCATTCTCCTTGTAAAATAAAGCACAATCCTTCACGCAAACATCAATGGTAGTGTACACCATGCCTAAACTTTTTAACTTTTTGTTACACTTCTCGTATGACTCGGGCAAGGTATGAGGTTTGGGCAACACGCGACACAAAAGATCAAGCAACTCGGTGAAAGACGTGTTAGTCCACTTGTTCTTCACCTTCACGTGCATTAGCTTCGCAATGAAATTTAATGAACTCATTACTGTACATCCAGGGTATAACCTAGTCTCTAATTCCTCAAACATAGTTTCGAAATTGCCACGTGTTGAACTGTTCGAGTCTATCATCTCGGTGTCACCCGAATGACCACCACCCTCATAATTAGGTCTCAAATCTTCATAGACATTCAACATTTCATTTTTTTCATATAGAGTCTCGGGAATTTAATCGTTCTCACCATGCTTTGTCCAAATCTCATACGTGGACAAAAATCCAAACTGTAAAAGACGTGCCCTAACTTTGACCACGGTAAACAGACGATTATTCAAACACTCTATACATGGACAAAACAAAGTTTCTTAAAAATCAACTTTTCTTTGAAAAAATGCGAGAAATTATTATATCCCCTTAACAAATTCACGCGAAACACGATGAGCGGAAGTAATCCAACTTTTATCAATGCCCGAAGGCATCCTCTTTTACCAATATAATCAACTGTTCCAATATAAGAGAATACAAAAGAAAAATATCATAAATAAAATGAAAAAATAAAAATTATTACATCACCAATTAAATACATAAATATAAAATTAAATACAGAAAAATTATTACAACACCAGATTAATTATATACATATAAATTAATTCAACTTTTATCAATACCCGAAGCCATCCTCTATTACCAGTATAATCAACAATTCCAATATAAAAGAATACAAATTAAATATCTCATTTACGCATTTATTTGTCATACAATAATATATCATATATATAGATCATAGAAAATCAAAACATGTTTCTAACAACCAAATAATACTATTTAGCATTAACTAGACAATTGTAATCAAATAAAAGAAATTTGAAAAAGTTTTATAGAAGAAAAAATACCTAATTTTGGGCAAATTTAGATGGAGAAATTGATAATTGAGGAGGTCCCACGTTGTTGATTGGCCCGGGAAAGCTTTTCCACGTGTTGAAATACCTAGTAATACTATTTAGCATTAACTACACAATTGTAATCAAATAAAAGAAAATTGAAAAAGTTTTATAGAAAAAAATACCAATTTTGGGCAAATTTAGATGGAGAAATTTATAGTTGAGGAGGTCCCACGTTGTTGATTGACCCGGGAAAGCTTTTCCACGTGTTGAAATAATATTTGATGATGATTTGTGGGAAAAAATTGGAAGAGTTTTGAGAGAATGGTGGGGATTATAAAATAATGGGTATTGAGGATCCCAATTCGCAACTTACTGTAATAAATACGCTACAACCATTCGCGGCTACACAAGTAGTCGCTAAAGATGTACAAGTAGTCGCTATTAATGACCACTAACGATTACAGTTGTCGTCGTAAAATGTTAAACTTAATAAGCGACTACAAATGTCAGTGGAAAAAAAGTAATTAAAAAATAAAAACAACTAGCGACTACGTGTATAATATTAACGACTATATTGTGTAGTTGATAAAAACAAATGTTATTTACGACTAGTTTGTAGTCGATAAAGATGTAAAGTAGTCGTTAAAAATATGTAGTCGTTAAAGATGTAATCTTTAGCGACTACATGTATATAGTCGCGAAAGCTTTAGTCGCGAGAGAGTACGCGTGTAGTAATGCCCATATCCGCGGCCTGGGACTAGACTAAGCTGTAGAAGCACGTCAAGTATTTGAAGGTATCGTGGACCAAACCTCGGCCCGTAAAGCCACCGGCGTGATAGTTAAAATGGTCCAAGACGGCAAAATCGCAGATCGAGGTGTCCTCTTAGCTGGTCCACCCGGAAACAAAAAAAAAGCTATCGCAATGGGAATGGCGAAATCGAAGTTGTTAAAATACAAATTGACCAGCCAGCTGTCGTCGGAGCAGCTTCAAAGACTAGGAAATTGTGATGGTGTGCTTTTAACTCGTGATGGTGTAACAGGCAAAAATAAAGGGGTATACACACCACACATGAAATATTCAATATTTTGTTTCTGATGGGTTATGTGGAATATTAGTGGTGTACTAGTTAACATCGGTGGGTTGTAAGTAACATGAAATATATAATCTTCTGTTTCTGATGGGTTATGTGTGGAATATTATTGGTGTGCTCGTTAACATCGGTGGGTTGTAATTAACATGAAATATTCAGTCTTCTGTTTCTGATGGGTTATGTGTGGAATATTAGTGGCGTGCTAGTTAACATCAGTGGGTTGTAATTACTGGTGTTTTGGACAGTATGGAAAAAAGGACGGGTTACTGGGGTAGTTGTGGTGGCGTGTGTATAGAATTGAATGGGTTATATACGACATATTAGACTTTGATCTGACTACCACGATTACAATCAAAAAATATTAAAGATATATAAACATCGATTCTATTTGTTTTGTTATGTACTTTATTTTAATATTTTTGGTAATTTTTTTCTTTTTTCTTTTGATATTAATTGATTGGTTGCATATAATCAGAAAATTAGTTTTGGTAAGTCAGAAGATATTAATGGAGTAGAAGGGTAATCCAAACTTTTTGGATGGGTTGGACCTGATGGGTAACTGACAATAGTCCCTAAACTCTATCTGTTAATCATCATAAACTAAATGGTTATGATATGGTTTTAATTTTTTTTTTTTACAATAATCCAATCTGCTGCCAATTCCGAAGAGAAATTAGAGAATTTAATCTAATGAAGCCTAATGAAGGCAATGTTCACGATATTTTTTACAATAGTATTAGTGAAATATGATATAATAAAAAATATATGTAAAGTTTAATTAAATATTACATGAATGTAAAATATTGTAAAGATATTAATAACAAATAAAAAATAGCAGTTAACTCTCATTTTACTCTTAGCAAAATTTTATTTGTTTTGATTGTGCAAAGCAATAAATAACAAAAGACTCCAAATTTCCTAATAATAAGTACATGTGTTATGTTTTTTTATAATATTGGTTGTATTTATTAATGACCAGTTATTTAATTCTCAATATAGTCATCATATTCTATATTTTGGACAAGCATTATATATATTAAAATGCTTTAATTATAAAATCGATTAATATAATCTTATGTGATATTAAATTAAAAAAGAAAATTAGGAAAGAAAAATATTTTGATTGATTTTTAAAACTTTTACTTAAAAGGTGATATAAAAGTGAATAAAAAAAGAGTGACTAATATCATTATCCAAATCCTTAACCAAAAGAGTAATGATATTTATTACCATATTTTGGTTTACTTTTGTATCACCCATTTTATGTCATCTTATGTAGCATTAAATTAAAAAAAAAAAGAAAAAAAATTAGGAAAAAAAATATTCAGATTAATATTTAAAACCTCCATATAAAATGTGATATAAGGATAAACAAAAAATGGATGACAAATATCATCACTCTAACCAAAAACAACATTTTATAATCGTAGAGGTAAAATTCCAAGTCTGAAAAACACACTCATTAACTAAAATTATCAATACTTTATATAAAAAAAAAATTAAAAATTATTAGTTATAAATTAATTTTATATTTTTATTAATCATGTTCCAAAATTTAAAAATGCAGCTGCTAATATTCTTAATAAGTTGATATGAAATTTAAATGTAATCGTCTGCGAGGTAAACTTTTGTTTCTCAATTTTTATTTATTTATTTAATATATGTTTGACAAAAAAATATAAATATTTTCTTCTAAACTAATTTCTACACTCTACAATTTACAATTTACTTCACACAAATCACAAATCGTTTCTCCTTATTCATTTTTGTTTAAATCCCAAAACAAAACATAAAAAATACACAATAATAAATACTTGGATTTTCAAAAGTTAAAAAGAACTTTATATTGAAATTGAAATTCAATCAGATGAAAGAAACCATATAAATACCTGGATACTGTAAAGTGTCCTAATGATGAAGAAGAGCACACACCTTAGAGGTGCGACTAACACTAAATTAACTAGGTTTTTTTTATTAATCTTATTTAAATAGAGTTTGTTTTGATTAAATCGATTGAATTAGAATTTTATATTTTAATTATTTACTTGATTATGTAATTATTGATATTTAATGTTTAATTACTTTATTTATTAAATTTATTTTAAATAATATATTGTTTTACAACAGGAAGATAGTCGAATCAAATTAAGTTTAATAATTCGTTTGTTTACAATACAAACTTAGGTGGGCTTATTTTTTAAAAGAAATCTTTGGCTTGGTAAATATATAAAATGTTTTTTTATGTATAATTGGGCTTAAGCCCACCCCTTTATAGTTGTAAGTATGTCATTGTATATGGGAACCTAGATGCAGAGGTGTGATAGTGTGACAGGGAATTCTTGGGAAGAACTCGTACAAGATTTAACGTTAAAATATTTTTGCTATAAAATTACATGTTTAATATTGGATCATTGGAGTAAGAGATCGTTTCAATATATTAAATGTTAGTTGAAAACTATCCAAAGGAGTTGAAATACTTTCTGGAATGGTGTTCCATTCAAAAATAATGCCGATAAAGAGCATCAATTTGTTCAGAACCTGGATAAAGTTTGGTCTAAGGATAAGAAATTGGGCTCATTGTATTAGATTTACATGACTTAATGAGGACGATTGTAATACACAACTCGTTCATGTCTCTACGATCAATGAAGGTGTCATAATAAGGTAGTTTGACTTAAGGATAACAATGAAGTTTGACACGAGGATTAGGGTTAAAGAAAGTGTATGCTTTTACAGTTTTATCAAGGTTTATATACTAAGAAAGATAATATTAATTGTGTACATCTATGGAGTTTATTCCATGTAAAGTTACTCATAAAATGAACGACAATCTTGTTAAAGATCCTATTATGGAAGATGTTTAGGTAGCGGTGTTTAGTATGTTAATTTTAAATTCTCCATACCCTGGCGGATTTCATGGTTAGTTCTTTCAGAAATCTGTTAAATTGATTAGTGAAATGTGTTTTCCATGATTACAGATTTCTTTCAAAATAATATATAACTAAAATACTTAAATTTTCATTTATCACCCATATTCCAAATGGTAATCTCATGAGATGTGAGTGATTTTAATTCAAATGTTGCGCATAAAATTATTTTGAAGATCTTAATGATTCAACTTCAATAATTTACGGATTGCATTATTTCTTCAACTCAATCTACATTCATTCAAGGTCAGTGTATCCAAGATAATATTATGGTAGCCGAATAAGTACCCTCTTTGTTTCACAAAGTTTGTCCACTTACTAAAAATTTAGTTTCAAAAAGTTTATCGAGATAGGATTTTAAGACATTTTTTCTATTTTTCCTACTATTACCCCTATTAAAATATTATAATTTATGTTCCCAATAATATTTTACATACCAAGACACTTTATAAAGCTTCTTTTGTAATAGAAAGTGTAACAAATATTTTTCTTAATATGCGTTAAAAGCAAAATGGACAAGCAATATTAAATAGAGGAAGTATCTTTTGTTAATAATAAAGAAACATAAACCTAAATAATAGAAAGGTGTATGATCAAGTCATAAGGGATTCCCTGCTTTTGGTGTTAAAAAGGTAGGCTTTTGTGATCAATTGATAGGATGGATTCTATAAGAATTATATATCGACAATATTTTTTCAAATTATTTCAATTGCCAGTTGTTACCAAAATTTAAGGACGAGGTTATTCATTGTTTCGTTTCTTGTTTAGCCTTTTCATGGACATCTTGACCATACTCATTTATCTAGAACATAGAGAGGAAAACATAAAAGGTATTAAGATAATGAATTGTCCAAATATTACTCTTATATTTCCGTGGATGACTCCATTTTCATTGTATTTTTCTAAAGGGGGGAATTACAGGCGCTCACTCGTATTTTACAAACATATAGTCAATGCTCAAGGAAGAGTGCAACTTGGAGAAGTCATTGGTCCTTTAGTAAGGTTACTCCTTTAGAGATGTTTGTTTCTTCAATGTAAGTATGACTAAGTTATTTTCATATTAAATTGGTATGATGTTATTACAGATGGAAATAGAGAGGTATCATGAGATATGAAACTCTAGTTGAATACGAAATCTGGTTTAAAATTTTACCATGATGCATCCTTTACTTCTTCTTAGCTAGGAACAAATAAGGATCACAATTATTGGATTGAATATTGAGGAAATTGTATGCAAGGAAAAAGGTGATACAGTTAGATATGATTCTATAATCAAAGGGGAAGCTTTGTCATTATTACAAGTCATGCAATGGAAAAAGGTAAATATTTTTTTTGGACAACCTATAATGTATGCAAGATATTACCATATTGTTAGAATTGAGATGATCAATTAGACCAATACTATTCAGATTTTGGAAGGAGATGGAATCAGATCACTCGATCTGGTTTCATCATATCCCTAAAAGGTTGAATACAATTCATGATAGTATAGTTGAAAAGTGTCAGTTGATTTTTATTATTCAGATCTAGCAAGGTCGGTCCTGAGGGTAGCCGGAAGAGGCGACCACTTTGGGTCTCTAATATTTTGATGTTTTAAAAGACCCCCAATTTATAATTTTTTTTAACATAGAGGCTCTCATTTGTAAGTTCACTTTGGACCCATATTAGGACCGACCTTGTAAGGACCAACCCTGAGATCTGGTGAGTCAACTTTAAATATTGTTTTGCGATCTCCAGATTACTGACCATCGTACTGGAATCGGTTAAGGTTTGGTTGAAATGTAAGTAGTTATAATATTTATATTATGTAATATTTTGTGTTTATAATGATAATAATATTTTAATAACGAAAAATGTAGAGACGATTGTAAAGATTTTTATCATGAAAGAGTTTCCCTTTTATAAATAGGCTACAATTATTAGAAATTAAATAATTATTCATGACAGTTATGGTAACTAATTCTTTCTATTAAATCTCATAAATAATTTTTGTAATTTAAATAAAAAATATTAATTTTATAAATAATTAATTATATTTTTATATAATAAATTTTTATAAAAAAAATCATAAACCAACTATCTAAAACTTAATAAGTCAATTATTTCAAAACCTCTCTCTTTCACCCACCCCCTTCACTATCGTTGTCTTTACTATTATTGTCGTCAACATTACCACCGTCACTGACATTTTATCAATTTTTTTGTAATCTTTCAGCTCCATATTTGTCGTGGGTTCAAAGTGGGGGTGGGGCCGGGGTATTATAGGTGGAACTTTGAAATAACTTACTTTATAAGTTAATTGACTATGATAAGAAAAAGAATTAGATATTTCTCGAATTAAAATAAATTAAGTGCATAAAAACAACAAAATCTCAAAATTTCAGTCAAAATATAAAAGACAAAAAAATGTGAAAGACGTATTACACTAGTTTCATTTTTCCAACTATTTATACGGAAAATCTAAAAAAGAAAAACCACTAAACCTTTTTTTCAATACTTTTCAAGCACATATATGTCACAACAAAATTGAAGTCGTTTATGTCTGTATAGGCCTAACATATCCATTGATTCCTTCATTCACAAAACTCTATAGCTACCAAAAAATAGATTAGAGGATAAAAAAAATTACGCTTTGGTGACTACGATGGTGATGGCCGGCAACAATGTCTTTGAGTGGTAGTGGTCGAAGTGTGTAGACGAGAGATGGTAAAAGAATGTGAATTTTTTTTAATGTGACGTTTATATAACTTCTAACGGGGTAAACCACAAATGCCGGTTGGATATACTGAATTACAAATGGAAAAAGGCAACTAATAAAAGAAGCTACAAGCCAAATATCTATTTTATATAAATTATTCAATATTGCCTCACCCAGTTTAGAAACACGACCTCCCTTACTTCATTAGTATCAGCATCAATCAACAATATAAAGAATAACACATTGATCTCTAATGATCTACGTTATATAAGAGATAATCCCAAATAGAAGGATGGACATCTACCATTCTATTAGCGTCTACATCGATTTGTTCCAGGAATTACACCATCGATAATAAAACTAGATATGTACACTAATACACACAAAAAGATTTCCTTCTATGTTAGAGATGTAGAAATTAAAAATTGCATCGCAACAGAAGAATTCATCAAGGAAAAATGGCTACCTTTTGGCAAGGAATATGAATGAGACTAGACATCCCAAAAACTCATCCAAATATCATCAACACACCAAAAATATGTTGATACCCTTATATTATTCAATCTAGATCTGCATGTATGGGCATATCTGGTTTTGATAGACAAATCATTACAAGCATAGTGATTAAATCATTTAGTAATCAGAAGCAGATTCTCTTCAACCTAACCAAGACAAAAATTTGTCCACATTTGAACTACAACAGTTACAGTTATGCTCCAATTTCATAAGATGATACAAGAATAACAATACACAAAGGAAATACTATAATCCATATAACCAAATATTCCTAAATCACAAGAATCGCTAGCAAACTCGATAATCCAAATGAATATTTTAGACTCACATGTTGGACAAATATTGACCTTATACGTGGGAAATCACCATTGATATTGTTCATAAATTTATAACATATAAGAATGTGATATCAATCCCAAAAAATATGGAATATCCAAATAAATAAGTATGTAACTATAATGAGAGAAATTGTTGTCATGAACCATCCTTTGACAAAGACCCAATCACCCAAAAAAGAGAGTTAAAGTCATAGTATATAGACTAATAGATATAATATGACATTGATTCATATGGTTTTGATGAAGAGTTTCAATAGTTAATTTTACTTTTGTTTTGTATTCAAAAAATGAGGTTGAAGAAAAATATGTTTGGGCATTAAAGAGATCTGCCAACATCTTGAGAAATGATAATCATTTTTAGTGATTGTTATCGATAGGTAATTGGCTTTAATGAACGCAATTGAGATTGTCTTTCCAAGGACCACATATATATTATATGTATATCACAATTGAATTATTTTTAGCCAAATGCAAGTCCCCTTTAAGGAAGGTTAGAATATTTTTTTTGGTTCTTGGACCGATTTGGTATATTCTCCAAATGACTAATCGTTTAATGATGCCTGGAGGCAATGATAGAATAAGTACGGGAATAAAAACTTTGTTGCTTACTATATTTAGAAAATGTGGCTTCCTTACAATGAGAGGTTTATAAGTGGACCAAAAAATACATGCATTTTGAAATTAGAGTAAGTTCAAAAGTAGAAGGGGCATCATCGCTTAAAAGGTACCTTCAAGTTTCAATCGACGATTTTTAAGAGATAAAAATAAAATTTTGTCATGCAATTTCAATACAATGAAATCAAGGTAAATCTTTCTCACAAGAAAAGCAATGCACTTTAAGTTCAACATGACCTTCTTCAAAGATATTGTCACTCGTGTTTATGTTTTTGCTCTTAAGAATTTATTTGAACAATATGAGTTATCCTCTTCAAGATCACCATCTGATACATGTAATAGTCATTATCAAGCTCTATGGATCCTCATTATGTACATGAGATGAGGGTAAATGGGTGCATTGCATCTTTGTCCTGCATCGACAAGGGATAATTGATACAAAATCATTCATTGTAAGTAACAGTGAAGGTGATGTTGAAAGCCTTTAGGAAGATCTCCGTGACAAATATATACAAATGTCTATTTTTAAAAAAGAAGGCACTTTAAAACATATTCCTGATGTTGTTAAAACTCGACGTCCGTTGACTCTTAATCCAACAAGTTTACCCTACAAAGGTCAACCATCAAGTTCGAAAAAGAGAAAGTGAATAGATCCACATGTCGAGATCCTTCCTTACATGAGATTGTATACAGTGGCTATAAACGTGGCGTATGTAAAGAAGTTGGACATAATATTTTAACTTTCCCACACAAAATTGATTTCAAATGTAAGCATTATTGGCCATGCTAAAGGATTGGGCTCGTTGATGTTAGTAAGACTGGTCGTGTCCATGGCGAAGTTGTTGCTTCCGCTGCTAAGGTTGGTTAGATTTCTAATTCAACTTTTTAGGGTGATGTGAACTTTTAATAGAATTATATCTTCATGAATATTTGCATTTATTTTTTTCGACCATGGTTTATAATCTGTCATACGTGAAGTTTTGTTTCATTAATCCTCAGTTCAACGAGTTATCTAATGTTATCCTTTGTTTTGTTCTTTTGCCCCTAGGTTTGTAAGAATCACCTTTGTAATACTTGATTTATTTGTTTGTATGAATATTTATTATTTATGTGATAAGATTAGGTTGCTTGAAAGGAACGAGACATGGTAGGAATAAATGAATAGTTTAATGGTAAGATTGATATTTTAAAGATTGTATTTTTGAACTAAATAGTATATATATTGGGTAGTTTAGTAGCTTTGTTATAAATGAATGATTGAAGCCCTTATATAGAAAGTAGGGAGGGCATATAGCTTTTCCCTCTCACTTCTACAAATTATTCATAGAAAGTGGAGATTGTAATAGTTCAATAATCTGGTTATCACGGGGAATTCAATAAATATCAGCTTAATGTGTGTATTTTGATAAGAATAAACATCTCTAATGCTCATTTACTTTTAAAATTTGGGAAATTTTTCTCCTTATCTTTTAAAATGATTTTTTCTCTCTTTATTTTGAAGTTTGGGAAAATATTTGATTAGTTTAATAGCCAGTTAATGCCTAATTAACACCAAGATGGCACCTCATATATTCTACATAAATGGCATTTAAGACTTTTTACCCTAGCCAAAGTTAGTTTATTTCTAATAACCTAACCTAGTAACAAAAACCAAATTAATCCAACCCTACCCACATAACCTTAATATCCTAACAATTCAAGCATGCTAGAAATATACACAAAAAAGCATGACAACATTAACGCCCCCGTGTGTGTGTATTTTTTAACATGTGTGTTTAGCGTATAAGAATTATTAGGATATTGGATAAAGGTTGGATTAGTTATGTTAGTGGGTTAGTTTATATGAATAAAATAATTAAATATAAGGTAAAAATTCTAAAACATCTTTAATCTAAAATATTTAAAGATATGCCAGCTTAGCTGATGGTGACTACTCATTAATTAACCACTAAATTAACAAAATTTAAATAATGTGTGGATATTGTTTAAAAATTAAGGTATGTTTGGATATAGGGGGAATTAATAAAGGAGGAAGGTAAAAATAGTAAAAGATAGAGTGTGAAAGGATTGAATCTTGTTTAGATTAAAAATAGTAATAAAGGAAAATTTCATAACGAATATGTATATTTTTATTTAAATTTAATAATTGAAGAGGAGAACGAAATTTATAAAATATTTTTAATTTTTAATTTTTTTGTAAATATAAAATCTTATCAAAGAATTATATTCAAAGAATTCCACTTTTTGTGAATATGTGAGAGCATTTGTAAAGTTTTTTCAAAGATTATTAAAATTCTAAGTTAGTATTTTCTCCATTTTAAATTACATGATGTTTTTAGTAATGTATTTTATTTCATAATTTATGTCATTTTATAATTTTAATAGCACTAATTATAATTTTTCTATTTTATCCTTGTTTTTTTATATTCATGTAAGTCTTTAGTGATTTTTAAAGAAATTATAAATAAGGTGAAATTAATTGTGTGGAAAAAATCAATTTATTCTATATATACGCTGAAGAGAATATGGTGGTTAATATGAGAAGTAGGGAGTATTATTGTTTTTGTAATATAATACTTTAAGTAAATGTTGAAATTCATTATGAATGATTTTAGACTACTTTTGGAATACAAATGGAAAATTTCAACAAAAGGATTTACATAAATATGGTATGATTGTTGTGCCAAATATTGTTTGTGGATGTATTATGCTAAACAAAGAAAGACTCGCTGTACAAATTCTTCAAATTTGTTTAATTAATATTTTTAGTTAGAAAAATCAATTAAGATGCATTGAAGAAAAACTATATTAGTGAATAAAAAACCCAACCCTATTTGTTTGAGTAGAATGTTATAATGAGTAGTAATAGCAATCGTTAGGATTCTGATGTCTCCTCATTTGTGATAGATTTATATTAGGATGAGACATCATTTTTAGTGTTTTAGAAGTCATTATAGTCGTTTTTCTTGAGAAATGCTACACTTTCCTATTTTGAGTCTTGATTTAGTAAAATAATATTTTTAGAGCATATTGGGTTTAATTATTTATTTAGTGTGAAGATTTAAAGATAATTATGGAGATTAATTAGATTCCAAGTCAAAGACTACAACTTATGGAAAGAGATAAGCATGGTAATTGGAGATAAGGAAATAAAAGCTAAAAACATGGAAAAGGAAAAGCTGCCTTAATCCTGAATTTCTGCACCTACGACCACAAATCAGCTTATATCTCAAGAACGGTGTGGAATTTGGAGAAACGGTCAAGAGCAAAGTCGAAGAGCTTTCCGAGACGATCAATTTAGTGTACTCATACGCGTCAAATGGATGAGTATTGAAGCTGCTAGGACCAAAAGAAAAACGGACCTGATTTCATGTTTTTAGGGTTACGAATTTGAGTTGGGCTTGGAGTCCACTACTTACTTCTCCTTCAAGAAAACGAATTAGGGCTTCCAAGATACCTATAAATACACCCTTATACCATTGTAAACATGTCCTTGCTCAATTGCAAAGTATAGCATTAGTCTTTACTTATATTTTCTTAGTTTTAAACAATAGCTTAGTCCTTTAGATAGATATTCATCCTTAGAATCAAGCTATTCATCCAAGAAGCAAGTTGACCTATAGAAGAAGACAAGAAGAAGAAGATTGGAGCCTGACAACCCCTCTTCTACATCTCACCTTCTCTATATTTAGAGTAATTAGCTATAGATCTACTCTCAACCATATTTCTAAGCGGTTATTCTGTAAGTTTACTTTTAATTGTTGGATTATTATTTTGATCTTTAAATACTATTTGTTATTTTAATTGGTTAAGCTTGGCGTATATTGTATTATGTGTTTTGACCTATTTCCTAGATCTGATCAGTCTTAGGATTATTCTTAGTTATTGACAACACCACATAATCGTCTAGTGTGACTAGATAGCCACTAAGGTTTGATTTAAATCTCCAAACATTACTTAGGAATCCCTAGTAGTGGAGAGGTTGCTCCTAGGTCTAGAAAAGGCTAGGTAGTTGTTGCAGTCCTGGTTAATATATAATGCTTAATGTGACAGGTTAGAATAACAATTGAGTATTAGACGTAGTAATCCTAATCTATTAGACTTACATTCATATTTAGTTATTTGTTTTGTTTATTTGTTTTATTTATTTATTTGCACTAGATAGTTATTTATCTTTCATATTTTATTCCAAACATCTAAATTCATCTACGCTTGTTAAACATAAATTGATCTAACGGATACAATCCCTGCGAACGAACTTGACTTATCATTAAAACTTGCATACGATCTGTGATACTTGCAGTGAGTTCCGTGGTTATCAAGGGTGTGTGACTCTTTATTATTATCTTTATTTATCTATTATTTTATCACACCTTTGCCCCCACCAAGTTTTTGGCGCCGCTGCCGGGGATTTATCTTTAAGTTAAATCTATTTTGTGTTTATTTAGTGTAGAAGTTTTTATTTGTTTTCAGTTTTACGCGTTTTCTTTTTAGTCTCTTCTCAGGTTTATTAGGTATGGAGAATTATTACGCACAAAATATGCATGGGGCCCAAAGTCAAAATTTTTATCAAGAAGGTTCGAGCTATCAACTGCAAGCTCCACCACAACCCATGCATAATCCACAAGAAGAAGCTATAACCAAGCTCGAAGGACTGATGGGTAATTTAGTGAATCTGGTTCAAAATGTTGTGCAGCTCCACAATGAGCAAACTGCAAAAGTGGAGGCCTTGGAGACACAAGTCACGCAAGTGACCAATTCTTCTCTAAAATATCAGCAAGAGACTTCACCGTTAATCCGAAGCATCATAGAAGAACAGGTTTGCCAAGCATTTCCATCTCACCGAGTTTTTGAAAGTATAAGTTATCTGGAGAGTATGGAAAAGCAACATGCGGCAAAGATAGATGCTAATACAACCTTAATACATTCGATGCACCAAAAATATCAAGCAATGAAGCAAAGATTAACGGACCTCACTACGATCAATCAACAGTTACAACAAGAATTACATAAGAAACTGGGTTATAGCAATGTTGGGTTCGAAATTTCAACCGTAGAAGAACCAACCAAGCTTAGCTTAGAAGAAGTAATTGTTAAAAATCAAATTACAAAGGAGGTTGAACCAGAATTCAAGTATGTGGAAGAAGAAAAAGAAACCAATAAAGAAGAGACAACCGCACAAGAGGTGCAAAAAGAAGGAAGTAAGGTGGAACCACCACCTACACATCTGTTACTATCACCACTTCATCTACAAAGAATTACTTATCCTAGTGGTGATACTAAAACTAAAACGTCAAGCCCAGAAGAAATCATTGTTCCTATACTCGACGTCCCATATATGCAAACTGGCCTAGGTAAACAAAGTGATGATGAGGCCACTGAAATCGATAGCGATGTTTGGTTCGATGTTGTTGAAGAGTTCAGCCTTCAAGAAGAGGAGGAAGTGGAATCATCACAAGTTCCACTTAATGAGCTAGAAGAACAAAGCACGATATGCATAGAGGACGTAATCGCATATAAAGAGCCTACACCACCGATAGTCTGCAAGGAAGATCTGTCTAAAAAGAGTGAAAGTGTAGAAGTTGAAATTGAGAATAGGGACCATACTAGAGAAAGCTTGACGACCATTCCAAAGAAATTACCACAAAAGATGCAAGATCTTGGAGCTTTATATCTCCACATTAATATAGGTGGTAATTTCAAAGCTAAAGCGATGTGTGACTTGGGCTCAGGAAGGAATATCATGCCCAAGAGTTTGTTCGAGAAGTTAGGCATGGGAGATGCCAAAAGAAAAGATATTGATCTGCTGCTCCTAGATAATTCAACGATAAAGCCATGGGGAGTCATTGAAGACGTGCTTGTCCAAGTAGGTACTTTAACTATACCTACAGATTTTGTTATCCTTGATAGCATTGCAGGTCAACATGTTCCATTGATACTTGGACGCCCATTCTTGGCGACAAGTCACAGTATAATTGATATGCATAGGGGAACCGTGACTTTCCAAGTGGGAAAAGAATCTAAAATATTCCACTTGGTGGATGAAAAGCATGAGGAATCACGTATAGAAGCCCCGACACTCCGAGTTGTGACAAAAGAAATTAAAAAGAAAGTCCACAGTCAACCCGTGAAAAAGAGAATTAAAAGTGAGTTTGGGGTTGGTGACATGGTTGCATGGAAAGCCCCCAAACAAGAGAATAGACCACGGGGATTCAAGGATTCGTGGATGGGTCCGTTTGTGGTTACGAGAGTTATTTCGTCAAAACGGATTGAAATACAAGCTAAGAAGGGTCACAAACTTCGGATAGTAGATGAGCATGACCTAACCCGTTATTGGGGAGGTTATGTACGCAAGCCTTAATCGAGGTAACACGTCTAACTTTGAAAGACGTTAAACAAAAGTGCTGTACGGGAGACAACCCGTAGTTTTTTTTAAATTTTCATGTCTTTTACGTTTTTTATGTTTAATTTAGTTAATTTTAGTTAATATTGCATATTTGAGGAAGGTATTAGTGTTTTTGATGTTTAGGTATTGGAGAAATCGAGTTAGGGAAGCGAGAAAAATTTTCCGGAACGAAACTTCGGCAAGTCATATCTTTGCGCTCGGATATCGGAATCAGGTGATTTTTGAGCCTAAACTGCATAACTTTTCGAGATCTAGCTGACGGGGAGGTTTTTGCCAGGTGCGGTACACCGGACCTCAGCCGCGGTGCACCGCACGGTAAAAACCCGTGCCACGGGGTAGAGCTACGGGTTTTATCCAGAAACGAAAAAAAAATATAGCTGATGGGTCCGGTATACCGGACCCTATACCGCGCCATGCACCGCACAAACACGTGCTACGGGGTCCTACCACGGGTTTTTTGACGTAGGAGGCGCGGAGTACCCCCGCGGTGCACCGGACCATGGTCCGCAGCTCAAAAACCCGTACCACGGGGTCCTACCACGGGTTTCATCCAGTGAGCAAAAATTTTCACCCATCAGATATCGCGGTGTACCCCGCGGTACACCCCCTGGTCCGCAGGGGTAGTCCGCACGAGCCGCCAGAGAGAGAAAAGAAAGGGTTTCAAGCTTATAAGGAGATCTAATGCTTATTATTCCGAATTTATCAAACCTTAAACCTCTTTCTTCTCTCCAGAACTCTCCCAACTCCATTAAAGCTTCAACAAACCTTCACCTAACATCAAAACATCACCAAATCACCATGAATTCTCATCCAAATCCTTCCCTACATCATTACAAAGAAGATTCAAGCACCCAAATCATATCAAGATACCTAGAAACCAAGAATCAAAGCCATGAATCTCAACATCTTTTTCTAAAAATCCTTAAACCCACATCATTAAAGCTTGATTCCATCATACCCACATGGAGAATTGTCATCCTAACACCTTTCCTAACCAAAATAAAGCTTGTTCCACCTATGATCATGAAGTAAAAATTTCAAGAGTGTTCAAAGCTTTGAGTTGGGGGTCAAAAGAGATGATAAAGAGAATAGAGATATTATCAAGTGTATGGGATATGAAAAATCAAAGCAAGGTATTGGGTAAGCTCTAGAAGATTTCAATTGAGATGGGTACTAGTTTGGGAATAAATTACAAGGTAAATCGGATCAAGAGAATAGAGGAAAGCTAGCTGTGGTGAATTCAAAGAACAAAAAGGTTTAAACTTTCATAAGGAAGACACCACAACCTCTACAATCGATAGTCCTTTAACCCAAGATGAACTAAAGCTTCTGGGACGCTAGTAGTTGTATTCAAAACATATTCCTGAATGAACAACTGTCACATGAGAGATTATTCAAAGAGTAAAGTTGGAAAAAGATAAACAAGAGATTTCTAGAGTGTGATTGATTAGGATGGAGCATAAGAAGATGTAAGGGAAAGCGAAATTGGTGATAATAGAAGTTTCATACATGGAAAGCACTGCACCCTACTCCGGGTATTGATCAGGCGAGGCAATTGCCTCGAAGAGTATGTTTTCTTTCTTCCTTACCTTTTCTTTATGTGCCATATCTGTGAAGTTTTTATTTTATTTTTGAGTCTTTTCGAGTCGTGGGGACACGGCTCATTTTTGAGTTGGGGGTGTGGGGATTCGTTGTCTCTCATCTCCATTTTTCAGTATTTAGGTAAAATTAAAATTTTTATGAGAAGGTTTAGATTAATGTAGAGTGTGTTTAATAGCTTAAAAGCATAAGCTCAGTGAGTTAATGATAGTAAGTAGTATGTTTATGAGCTATTTTATTTTGTATGCTTTGAAGTATTTGCAGGAAAACACACATTGATAGTAAAGAAAAGATTAGTGAGCAATGCGATAGAAAGTATGTTCGATCTCAGGGAACCTTGAGAAGTGTGTAGGCCGTGAGATCCAAGCTAGTGGATAAACCCATTTGATGAAAGTGCTAAAGGTAAGAAAATAACGAAATTACATAGTGTAGAAAGTGATTAAGGCGGTTCTTTCATATTGAAGCCTTTGAAGCCTTTTTATACCTTCTCACCTTGTGATTTTTGATTTTATATGCTATATCCTTCTCAGCCCCTTCTAGCCTTTCTAAAGCCTTTTTATTTAAACACATTATAAGCCATATCCCTTTAGATTATAGGACTTTTCCATATGACCCGCACTCGAATCGCGATGCATAGACAGTTGTTTTAGAGCTTGAGTTTGGGGTGGTGGGTCCACCATTATGGGAATTGTTATTGGGTTGGGATTTTTGAGCTTATTAATTGTGCTCTGTTATTTATATTGATGATGATTCACAAGATTATATTGTAACCCTTTGCCGGGGTAATAGTGAATGAAAAAGAAGCTACGAGCTAATTTTGCCAACAAGGGCATTAAAAGAAAAATATATATATATGAGAAAAATAGCTTGATATCTCATCATTAAAAAGAGAGTCATGGCTATACAAAAGAAAAAATTGATTTGAAAAGATAATATATATATTCGGACCGGCAAAGTGGAATTTTTTAAGTGAACATCTTATGCTTTAATTGGGTTATTGGGGATGCTACTTTGTGCATCAAAGAAATCATTGGGTTGAGTGAGAAACATTTTATGAGAGTAACTCAAGCTCTAGGGCGATTCGTTGATGGCTAGTGAGGAGAGAGCCAAAAGCTCACTCTAAATTATCCAAATATACTTATCATACCGTCCCTAAGCCTAAATTACAACCTTAAAGACCTTTTGATTCTTTGCTATGTAATCAAGAAGTGATTGAACCAATAGAGAGTAGTTAAATGGATCTTTGGATACTAGTGAAGTTCAATGAACAATCTATAGCTTCCTTGGTAAACTGAGTAAAGTTCCTCTCCTTCTTACATTGCGAAACTAATCTGATCTTGAATTCAAGCCGTGTTGACTGTGGATATGAGAAGTGTACAGGTATGTAGTTTTTAAATATTATTACATGAAATTTTCTGAGTAGTTGCTTTGAGTCTATTCTCCATATTCTTCTATCTTCTGTCTTCTGTGCTTAATTGACCTAGGTGTGTATTTAGAGACTTCCCTTTGTTTTTATCTTTATTGTATCGGGACGATACAACTTTGAGTTGGGGGTCTTGATGTCTCCTCATTTGTGATAGATTTATATTAGGATGAGACATCATTTTTAGTGTTTTAGAAGTCATTATAGTCGTTTTTCTTGAGAAATGCTACACTTTCCTATTTTGAGTCTTGATTTAGTAAAATAATATTTTTAGAGCATATTGGGTTTAATTATTTATTTAGTGTGAAGATTTAAAGATAATTATGGAGATTAATTAGATTCCAAGTCAAAGACTACAACTTATGGAAAGAGATAAGCATGGTAATTGGAGATAAGGAAATAAAAGCTAAAAACATGGAAAAGGAAAAGCTGCCTTAATCCTGAATTTCTGCACCTACGACCACAAATCAGCTTATATCTCAAGAACGGTGTGGAATTTGGAGAAACGGTCAAGAGCAAAGTCGAAGAGCTTTCCGAGACGATCAATTTAGTGTACTCATACGCGTCAAATGGATGAGTATTGAAGCTGCTAGGACCAAAAGAAAAACGGACCTGATTTCATGTTTTTAGGGTTACGAATTTGAGTTGGGCTTGGAGTCCACTACTTACTTCTCCTTCAAGAAAACGAATTAGGGCTTCCAAGATACCTATAAATACACCCTTATACCATTGTAAACATGTCCTTGCTCAATTGCAAAGTATAGCATTAGTCTTTACTTATATTTTCTTAGTTTTAAACAATAGCTTAGTCCTTTAGATAGATATTCATCCTTAGAATCAAGCTATTCATCCAAGAAGCAAGTTGACCTATAGAAGAAGACAAGAAGAAGAAGATTGGAGCCTGACAACCCCTCTTCTACATCTCACCTTCTCTATATTTAGAGTAATTAGCTATAGATCTACTCTCAACCATATTTCTAAGCGGTTATTCTGTAAGTTTACTTTTAATTGTTGGATTATTATTTTGATCTTTAAATACTATTTGTTATTTTAATTGGTTAAGCTTGGCGTATATTGTATTATGTGTTTTGACCTATTTCCTAGATCTGATCAGTCTTAGGATTATTCTTAGTTATTGACAACACCACATAATCGTCTAGTGTGACTAGATAGCCACTAAGGTTTGATTTAAATCTCCAAACATTACTTAGGAATCCCTAGTAGTGGAGAGGTTGCTCCTAGGTCTAGAAAAGGCTAGGTAGTTGTTGCAGTCCTGGTTAATATATAATGCTTAATGTGACAGGTTAGAATAACAATTGAGTATTAGACGTAGTAATCCTAATCTATTAGACTTACATTCATATTTAGTTATTTGTTTTGTTTATTTGTTTTATTTATTTATTTGCACTAGATAGTTATTTATCTTTCATATTTTATTCCAAACATCTAAATTCATCTACGCTTGTTAAACATAAATTGATCTAACGGATACAATCCCTGCGAACGAACTTGACTTATCATTAAAACTTGCATACGATCTGTGATACTTGCAGTGAGTTCCGTGGTTATCAAGGGTGTGTGACTCTTTATTATTATCTTTATTTATCTATTATTTTATCACACCTTTGCCCCCACCAGATTCAAAACTGAAATCAATAGGTTACCGAACTGAGTAGAAATCAATTATATAACTATGGTAAAAATTATTAGATCATAGTTTTGAAAAATATAACTGATAGTTAAAAATGTCGGGCTATGATTTTAGATACAAAGTTAAACTGAATAATTAAAATAGTTCACTATCATATATATTAATATTATAATAATTTAGATAAAAATATATATATATAAATCTCAAACCTAAAATTCAGATACTAAAATTAGGAAAAAATTTCAATCCAATATTAAATGGACCGATATCAGGATTAGCCATTTATATTATGACACATGGCCCATGTTTATAGAATTACATAAACTAATTTATAGACATGTGTCTTGTTATTATATCCAATGATCATGATTTATATATTGGATCATCCAATATTGGATGGAAGTCTTACCCCTAAAATTAACCAACTAAGTAACAAATACCTGATTTAACTAAGAGTAATGATATATGTCACCCCTTTTCATGTCACCTTTTTATCACCCTTCTATATATATGTTTTGATTTCCTTGAATAGAAGATAGAGAAAAATTAAATAGGATAGAGAAATCAATTCATTGGTACATGTAGGTATACACGTAGGAGGTGATAAAAGGGTGATACAAAAAGGGTGACAAATATCATTACTCTTTAACTAAAGATTAACACATTCTTTATATACTTAGATATTTTTGTATGTGTGACATTGTTTTAGGAATTCTAATATGTTTATAGAGTCGTAAATCGTTAGTTTTTATGGTCATTAAAAAATAAATGGTTATGAGTTTTCCTTTTTCAGTTAACGAAACTATTTTCAACCCTAATAATGAGAGACATAAGTTGCATACTAAAAGACATACAACCAAAGATGGTAAATGAAAAAAAAAGATAGGTTTTCAATTCATAAATATATAAATGTAATATTATGGAAAACAAAGGGTTGTTTTTTTACTTTTAATCATTTATTATAATCTCTCTACTTCTTTCTTTTTTTAATCAAGTAATTTTTCATTTTTTATTTGACTATCGATTGCCATAATTATAAAATGAGTCTTACAAATGATTTTTATATAAAGTATCGACCAACTAGTGTCGTTACCTATCTATCTTTCTATTATATTCACGTATTTTATATCTTTCCAAAATATAATTTTATGAACATTTAACCCAAATACCCATTTCATAATAAAACATAACCTGACCTTTATCTTTTATTTTCTCCCACTCAACCCCCCTCCCCTTCACCTCTCCCTTTCTCTCTTGCGAAACAAGACACCTCGCCATAAGAATCCCACATTCGATATGTTTCCCACAAAAAGCAACACCATCATTGTCAATCACAAACCACCACCACGTACCAAAAAAACACCACATATATCTCCACTACCACATCACTCCACTTACGTACAACATTCTATAACCACCACCTCTCACAGGCATATTTGTTGTTGTAAATTACCACCACTTGTCGTTGTTTGAACCACCACTACCCGATGTTGCTTAAACAATACCACCACTCTTCACTACTTAAACACCACTACAACCCATTGATACTTAACCATCATGGCTACTTGTGCGCAAAACAGGAAGAAAGACTTCCAAACAAAATTTAAAAGTTAGCAAATCTGAAGTAGATCTGAAGCAGGTCTATATTTTCTGAATAAATATGGACTTTTATTGTTGTTGAAAATTCGTTAAATCAACACATCAATTGAGTTAATTTTAGGGTTAATGCTCAATAAACCTCTGCAGCCTTGTCCACTATCTTGTAAAAGGCACTGCCTTTTTTTAAAGAATATTGAATTCTGAAAAAATTCTCAAAACTCAAAATCTGAATTTTGAGAATTTTTCCATAGCTCAAAGTTTGAGTTATGGGAAGTTTTGCATAACTCAAACTGCTCTTTTTATGGGTAAAAAAAAAAGAAAGAACAAAATGTATGGTGCCTTTTATGGAAAAAAATGACGGCTGTGGTGAGCGGGATTTAAAACTAGTATGAGGGACCTTTTTAGGCATTAATCCTAAATTTTTTAAACGTGAGTGTTTTTTTATTTTGTCAAGAGATTAGGATTTTTTTTATTATATTTTGTTATTTTTTTATGTATATTTTATATTATGTTATCTTATAAAGAAAATCATTCCCGATTTTTTTATTTAAATAATAATATTCGATTTTTGTTGTTAAATTTGTAATTTATTGGACTAGTTGTTAATTTTGGCATGTTGTATTACGTTGGAGTTTTCTTGAAGAGAGGTGGTTCTAGAATAATAAATTTGTTAGGCTTGAAATTTTTGGTTCCAGAACAACAAAATTATAGATTTTAACTATCTATGGTAGTGATTGGTATGTTGTAATGGATTTAGGCAGGAATGTAATGAGTTCAGTAATGTAATGAGATTAGGAATGTAATGAACTTTGTAATCATTATACAGTGCTTGGTATGCTAAATGAATAGAGATGTAATGGTCTGGTTGATTCCAACCTTGTGCTAATAACTAGTTTAATTAAATAAGATTATAAATAAATTATCTAAGATATAATAATCACTTAATTATTATAAAAAAATAAATAATTTTAATAAAATAGAATATGAAAAATCAATCATCTAATACTTGTAAATAATTTGTATATATAGTTCGATAAATCTTAGATTTATACATTTCGATTATAACTTTTATTGAGAATGTATGGTAATATTATGATTGATGTAATTTAGAATTCAATTGGTTAGTTATTGGTTAGGTAACTTGTTTAATTGTTATAGAGAAGTAAAAATTTAATAATTTAATGAAATTTTTTATTTCATGTCAATAATTTGATAAATATGTTGATTCATGATTTATGGGTATGTGAGAAATAATAATTTTTTTATATAATTTTCAGTATATTATGGTGAAATATATCACCGATATATAAAGATCTTATGTAATTATATACGATTTATGTATGTACGTAGTAAATATAATATAATCTTTTTTTGAATTTCTAAAAATAATAATATGAATTTTTACATATTTGATTTAATGAAAAAAGGATATGATAAGAAATGTGTAATATATTAAGTTTAATAAAATTATTCTATTTTGTTACAAGAAAATGTTTATTACGATTACGATGGTAATGAGTCATTCATGGGTAGTAGCTATGTAATGAAAACCCCCATTTTCATTGTAATGTGATTACGGAAGGAATTACATTACGGAGTTGATTACGACGTATCAATCACAGTAATCATGTCTAAATCAGTAATGTCATGACATTACTGATCTCAATACAGCATATCAATCACACCCTATTAGATTTGTATAACTCGTTCGTTGTCAGAGCTAGAAAAATCGAAATAAATGATCAAAAAAATCTGAAAAATCACAATGACAAATGTAAAAATCAAAAAAATAATTTGTTAGCGTTAAAAGATGACCATTGACATCGACTGCCAAGAGATAGTGTTCGATAGTGGTGGTTGGAGTAGCGGTAGCGGTGATAGTAAGGGAAGAAGTATTATATAAAATATATATAATAAAAAAATTGAATTAAATTAAAGAATCAATAATAAATTTTATTTTCAATAAAATATAGAAAAAATTTAGATATATAGATACATTAAGTAAAAATTATTTTTTATACATCTTTTAGTTGGATATGTCTATTTCATACTATATATGTGAAAAAATAAATGATTTTTTTAACATAAAAAAGATATTATTTTATTTTATAATCTTTTAAAATACCTTTTTTTTTAATAAAACCTCCTAATACAAAATTTCCAGTCGATTTCTTTATTTGTTTTTTTAAATTTCGAATACCGCTGTAGTCAGTACCACAACCACCATAAATTTTCAATGTAAAAGAAAATTGTAACCACTGCCTTCGCCGCCATCTCCATCACCTCCACCACCACCAGTATCAAGTTTTACTTTAAAAAAAGAAAAGAAATTCTACCACCACTATATCCGGCCACTGTTGTCGCAATCATTATTTTATGGATTTATTTTAGCAAAACATGAAATTTATAGTTCCGAACAATGAATTTCTTGTTCAAACAATGAATTTTTTCCCAAACAAGTAATACTATTCTGTATACATGAATTTCATTGTTCGGAATAAGAAATATATTTTTTAGAATAAGGATTTCATTGATAAAAACAACAAAAACTCATTGTTTTGAATAATAAATTTCTTATCTAAGACACTGAATTATTTGCTCTAAACAATCAATTTTATTTCCTGATCGAAAAAAATTGGGTAGGTTGTTGACGTCGGCATGAGAGAGCAGTGGTGATGCCGATTAAAATAACGGGTCGGACGTAGTGGCAGCTGCAGCAGTGGTCGGTAGTGCCATCCGAATTAAGAAAAAATTGATCGGGGTTGGTGGTGGTGGTGGTAGTGGTGGCGGCGGCATTGGTGATCGGTGGTGGTGCACAAATTTGTTTTTAATTTCTTTATTTAAAAAATTCTAGCTGGAAGTGGTAGTGGTGGCAACAGTGGTGGTCGTTGGTTGTGACCGAATTATTTTTTTATAAAAGAGCGTAGGTGGTGGTGGTGGTGTTCAATTTTTTTTAAGAAAAGAAATAATAAAAATTGACTAAAGGTGGTGGTTGTCGTGGTAGTGGTGGCTGCAGTGGTGGTTAATGGTGGTGGTTGCAATTTTAAAAAAAATAACCCGGAGATAGTGGTGGTGGCGGTGGTGAGGATGATGGTGGACTGGTGGTGGTGGTGGCGGCGGTGGTGGAAGTGATGGTGATGGTGGTCGGAGGTTGTGGTAAGGTGGTTAATTTAAATAATTTTTTTAAATAGTTAATAAATAATAAAGTAATTAAAAAAAATTATGTAAAGATAATTTTATCAAATAATTTTCTAATAAATAATTTAAATAGAAATTATTTTTAACCAATATATGTTTCAGTAAATTGTTTTTATTAATGATTCATTTAATTTTAAAAGGAAAATACTTAATTTAAAAGATAATATATAAATTATCTCCAATTCTAAAAATAAGGGCTCATAAGAAATATTTTCCTTTAAAAAATATTTATGGTAAAGTGTGCATGCATCTAATTTGGGTCTAGATCGGTACTACGTGTCTGGTCTAATATTCATGGAGACCTTACTTAATCAACAAGTACAATTTGCAGGAAGAAAGAAGATGATACGTTAATTTTATCTGAAGTTTCTATGATGCTCCCTATGGGTTTTGGAATGTTGCAGGTCCAATTTGAGAGACTGCATGCCTTTTAATCATCTAGAGACAACAATTGGCTTTTGGTTGATCACAAAAAAGAGGAAACCAAAAAATATATGTACATAAACAACAACAAAAGTATCATGCACGATTTGACTAGTAGATTTCTTTTTAAATTGCGTTCATCGTTTCATTACTTAGACTCCCCATTCTTGAGGTTAAAGCCCAGCGGTAATCGGTATTTTTTAAAACTTGAAATTATATTTAAACCAACTAAAATTACAAAGAGTATCTACACTACGACTATTTTTGTCATTCGTAACGACAATTGTTGTTGCGGATGACTCGTAAAATTTTCTGGGAGTCCCGTATTTTAGCTTTCGTAAAAATATGTTCTCATGAAAAATTTATCACTAAATATTTGTCGCAAAAGAGCTTTTATGCGAGGACGTTAGCGTGTCTTTGCGGAAGGCCATTTGTCTGTCGTGAGGACACTCCGTCCTCACGAAAGATTAGTCTTTCGTGAAGACCAACGTTCTCGCGGTTGTTAGAGTATTCCGTTAGGTATCTCTCACGAAAGTTGTTTTTGTGACAATGTTTTTTTTGCGAGAACATTTGTTCTCTCGCTAGTAATGTAATTTTAATTACTATTATTATTATTCATTATTGTTTTGGTTTGGTTTTAATATTATATTTTGTACTAATTAGATTTTATTTATTTATTAAACCCGATAAACCGATAAATTATAACGATATAATTACATAAAAGTTAAATATACAATAAATGTTGATATAAATATATAATAAAAGTCATGCGTCTTTTTTACTTCTAGCGTCTTGACAAAAACAAATAGGTGTAGTAACGTATTTCTTTTTTTAATTTTAAGTATAATAAGTCGCGCGCTGACTCATCAAGCGACTGATGATGTGGCAATGTATCTAATTGAAAAAATAATTATATGAATCTTTTTATTGACCCTTATATTTTTTTTGTCAAGGACCCTTATATCTTTTAGAGTGATTGACTCATTCAGTCCATTGACTATTGTCAATTGCCCAGCAAGTCTGTGTCGTTTGTTTTTTTAAGTAATAAGTATTGAATGCTGAATGTACAGCTGAATAGGACTTATTCTGTTAGGAGGCAGTGTCTGAATGATTCAGACTTAGTTTGAAATCTTAATGAAACAAACCCGTTAAGAGCCATTCAGATCTGAATTGGACAGGAAAAACAAACAGTTTTATTGATCCAGTGTCTTAATGAACCAAATTAAGATTTCATTAAGTGCAAACAAACACCCCTTAACTCACCCAAGGATTGCCCTTCTACTCCACTTAATGACTTTTGACTTGCCAAAACTAACTTCCTAATTACATGCAGCCAATCAATTAATTTCAAAACAGAAAGAAAAAAACTGTCAAAAACATTAAATTAAATATATCATATTTCTTTCCTGTTATAACTTAATTATTTTATCTTTTGTTTTGGAAATTAAACACATGATTTATTAGTATTTGGGGTGTGGACTATTAATCTCAAAATAATGTATTGGTGAACTGTTGTGTATCGTGTAATTCTTTCCATGAAAAAAGACGTAGAGTTGGCAGTATATTTTTTTGGTGCTTTAGTTATAAGCAATTAATGGTGTATGGTGAGATGTATATGTACCACTAAATGTCCTTGGGTAATGTGTGCAATTTTGGTGGTGTGTAGTTATGTATCGTGTAATTTTCCCATGAAAAAGGCGTCGGGTTGGCATTGTATTTTTATAGGTGATTTATTTATAATCAATGGTGTATGGTGGGGATGTATATGTACCGCTAAGTGTCGTTGGGTAATGTGTGCAATTTTGGTGGTGTGTTGTGAGAAATCAGTGGTGTGTAATTTGAGAGCTAGAATAAAAGTCAAAATGATGTGGGTTATTCGTTTTATTTAGATGGTGTGACTGTTGTAATTAAAGACGTGTGTATCTTGTAAAACACAAACACATTAACAATGCTAAAAATGGTTAAAATTGACTGTTATTGAAAAGCAAACAAACGAAAGCAAATTGAATCAAAATGTCACTGATAATACGAGTTAAAACCATGTGGTGCACTAACATTCACTTTTTACAGAATAATATCATAAGAAAACCGACGTTGCTCGAGGACCATTCTCCACCATCTTCCGTCTCCGCTCGAGGACCATTCTCCACCATCTTCACATCCACCTTTCCACCAAGCCGTTGTACTGCAAAAGAAAACCGCCACCGCTTGAGGACCATTCTCCACCATCTTCTGCCACCGCTCGAGGATCATTCTCCACCATCTTCAGCCGCCGCTTGAGGACCATTTGCCACCATCTTCCAACGCCGCTCGAAAAAAAATCTCTTCACACTCACCTTCCTACTCATCTTCTGTCCGGTTGATCTTTGTATATTGGTGGGGTTTGTAACCATATGAGAATGATATTGGAAATAAAAAAAATTCTACCGTGTAATGCTTAAATTATGAGATTCAGATTATATACACCAAAAATGAAATCTGTTATATAAGATAATAATGGTATAAAATCTAATTATTTTGTTTAATGTAAGGGTATGGATAGTATGCGGATTAAAAATATGGACCTTTTAGGGAAGAAATAATTCGTTAGACTCTATGAGGGTGGGTTATCGGGTTTTTGAACTTAATTGGTTAATATCTGGTGGTCCTTTGTGTGTTCTAAAATAAATGTAAATAATAATCGAACCACAACCGCAAGTGTACGGTTGTCCCAAGTAGTAATTCTGATAAATCAGATTCGTTCCAAGGACGGAATGGTTGATCACAATGTTTAGCAAGTAGTGATTGATGCACTTATGAAAATAAAAGACAATAATATATTTGTTTGGTTTTTGTATTAATTCTAATGAATGAAAGACAAATATTAAAATACAAATAAAAGTGATACGCAAGTAAGAGCAGGTAGTACTTGAGAGGCGCAAGGGTTTACCTAACTATCATTCATTTCATACATTGTTTAAGGGACAAATCGGTAAATTTGTATTGGTCGGGATTCTAAAATCTTCTTACCCCCGTCAGGGTGGACTAAGGAGCAACTCTCAAATGCTACAAACCCCGTCAGGGTGATTATAGTCCACTCTCAAGTGTTAAAGTTCAAATTACCCAATAGGCCATAGGTTTAATTAAGCTCGTCAGAGTCAATAATTTCTAACCTACATTCATTAACTAGTTCGGTACCTAAACCCCCCGTCAAGGTGATCCAATCGCCACTAATTGGAATAGCCTAGATACTAAAACCTATGATTGGTTAATTACGTCAATTATAGTAGATAAAGCTCAAATTAAAGAAAAATACAATTCACCCAATTTGATTTAAATAATAATAATCCCAAATCCAAATGTATAAAACGAAATCAAATTGGGATTAACCCATTATGCGTTCTCAAGCACTAAATTAGTTTAGCTCATAATAATTGAAAAGATAAAAACTAAAGAAATAAATAGGTTCAACATGTTTTACAGAATAAAATAGAAGAACCTAATTACGGAATTGAATTGGCTGAGAAGTGGAGATATAGACCGTCTCCAGCTCTTGCTTCTTCTCTTCCTGCCTCTAGCTTCTTCTCTGGTGTCTGACTCTTAAGCGTATGTTGTATTATGAAAAAGATATGAAGTGTGTGTGAAAATAGAGGTCTCAAGCCCTTTTATAATGTTAAAAACGGATTAGGGCTTGGACTTAGGAATAAATCAATAATTAAATGTCCAAGCCCAAATTCTAAGCCCAAAATCCCGTAACTGCTGATACACCTTCACTAAAACGGCTTTTCCCGATGCGTTACAACTCCGATTGACCTCATTCCAGTTGCTAAAGTTCCGTAACTCGATAAGGAATGTTTTCTCTTCAAAGGTCAGCGGCTAAATCATCTCTTAAGCACCTCGAAATCAGCAATCTATAGCCTGGAAAATGGATTTTCAGCTCTAAAAATAATATCTTCGGGATTTATCTTCAAGTCTTGCCTCTATATCGCGATCTTTGACTTTCTCCTTGGATTCCTCTTCTAGCTAACATCTAAAACCTGTAAAATCTTCACTAAAAATACCAATATTACGCGCAAAAGCTTAATAAATCAAAAATGCCAGAAATAAAAGAGGAAAATCATATTATTGCATATTTAGTCCAAAAGTCTATCTAAATAGTCAAATAAACACCAAAAATGATGTCTCCTAAGGGTCGAAAATAAGAACATTTAAGGAGACATCAATATCTTATATTTTTTCTTGTGTTATTTTGACCCAATTTTTTTTTATTTAAATCCTATTTTTTACATCTCATTTAATCATTTATATCACATTAGTTCCTCTATTTTATTCCAATAAAGTTTATTATTTGTTAAATTATATTATTGTTTTGTATATATCTATTAACTAATTCGTTTTTATAACTTGGTGTGAAAAAAATCAAACAATAGTTATATAAAATACACAACTAACGATATAAAGAAAATGTAGTCACAAAAATTTCAATACATAATTATATAAATAAACCTAACTGAACGATTTTATATTGAAATAAACAAATTCAGTCACGGTCAGAATCATGAATGAGTTGCACACGATTTTATATTGAGCCACAAATTTATAAGAAATAATTTAAATCTTCAATAAACCACAGATTGGCACACGAAATTAGATTAGATGCAACTCTTTCATTATGTAAAAAGTTATCAGGAATTATAGCAAACTTTTGGTGGGACACAAGCAATAAGAAGAGAATACACTGGGTAAAACGGAAAAGGATTGCGAGAGCGAAAAAGATTGGAGGAATTGGATTTAGAGATCTCCAAAAGATGAATCTAGCACTTTTAGCCAAACAAGCATGGAGAATAATGGACAATCCTAACTCTTTAGTAGCTAAGGTTCTTAAAGGTATATACTCTCTGTTTGATAGCTTCTTTAACACAAAATTATCTAACAAGAGATCATGGAGCTGGGCTAGTATATATAAAGGAATTCAATTTATAAAACAACACTCAATTTGGAGGATTGGAAATGGCTTGAATATCAACATATGGGATCATAAATGGATCAATAATAGAATATATCTAGAGAAACCGGCCGGATGCAAAGTGGAATATGTAGCACAACTTTTGAACGAGGACATGACGAACTGGAATATGGAACTTCTCAGACAGTTATTTCCACCGAATATAGTAAGTGATATTTGCAAGATACCATGTTTAATTAGCAAAGAAGATGATAAGATGATATGGCCCTTCTCAAAAGACGGTACCTATAGTACGAAATCAGGATATCATAGAATGGTCGACTTGGAAATCCACAATGAAGGTCAATCATCTTCTCAAGGCAAACATGAAAATAATGACCTTTGGGAAATCATTTGGAAATCAAATGTTATGAACAAGATCAGGGCCTTCGGCTGGAAAATATGCAATGGAGCCATACCCACTAAAAGGAATCTTAAAATAAGGAAGTGTATCAAAGACGATACGTGCGAATGGTGCGATTTGGGTAAAGAAGATATAGAACACCTCTTTATTAAGTGTCCACTTAGTATGGAAATTTGGGCCAAATCAAGACTGCAATTACTTATAGATAAAGAGAAGAAATATGATTTGGGAGATTGGCTAATTAATACACTGAAAAAATATATAAAAAATGGTTGGGAACAAAATGAAGTCACAGCTTATCTGTTACTAACTCTTTGAAACATATGGAAGGCGAAGATGAAAGGATTTCATGAAAAATCACCATGGGTAGTCAAAAATATCCTGTTTAAAATTCAATCAACAATGGATGAGATGTTTAAGGATAGAGAGTTTACTAAGAAGAACACTAAAGGAATCAACGAAAAAAGAGCTGGTAATAATGAAGAAGAGTTGATCGAGAATAACCCTATCCTATCAGATGATGCGGAATATATCTTCATGAGTGATGCCTCCTTCAAAAAAGAATATGAACCTGCTGGAATGGCGGCAATTGCTATTGATAAAGAAGGTAAAGTGACCCATAGGATTGAATCAAGAGTTATTATTAGAAGTTCTATTGAAGGGGAATGTTGGGCAGTCCTTCTTGCTATGAGAAGGGCCGCTAGTTGTAACTTACGGAGTGTCTCCTTTTACTCCGATAACCTTGAACTGATTCAAGGTATTTCAAGGAAAGCAGGTCTTCGATGGCAAGTTTCACCTTTCATTGCCGAAATGAAGAACTGGTTAACGAAATTTCCTAATTGGAAGATCAACTTCGTTAATAGGAAGTTTAATAACGTCACAGATCTCGCAGCGAAAAGTGCAAGAAGGAACATTGATACGTCGAAATGGAAGAATGGGTCTTTGAATGATTTTTATATTTTTCTGAAATCAGTGTATATACGCTTATAATGTTACTGTTTCTTCTGAAAAAAAGAAAGAAAAAAAAAAAAAAAAAATTGGATCAAATAACATAAAGTTAATAAAAAGATTCATACAATTTTTTTTCAATGCAGCTAAGATACAGCACCACATTAGTAATCATGTACTGAGTCGGTGCTTGCTATATTTGAAATTAAAAAAAAAAAAATTACTTTACTACACCTATTTATTTTTGTCTGCACACTAGAAGCAAAAAAAGACTCTAAGTTTCTATGATGCTCCCTATGGGTTTTGGGATGTTGCAGGTCCAATTTGAAAGACTGCATGCCTTTTAAACATCTAGAGACAACAAATGGCTTTTGTTGATCACAAAAAAGAGAAAACCAAAAAATCTATGTACATAAACAACAAACACGTATCATGCACAATTTGACTAGTAGATTTCTTTTTAAATTGTGTTCATCGTTTCATTGCTCAGATTCATCATTCTTGAGGTTAAAGCCCAAGAGTAATCGGTATTCTTTTAGAACTTGAAATTCTATTAAAACCAACTGAAGTTACAAAGAGTACATACACTACAACCGTATTTGTCATTCGTGACGACAATTGTATTTGTGGATGACTCGTAAAATCTACACGAAATCCTGCATTTCGACTTTCGCAAGACCATGTCTTCGAAAGAATTGTCGCTAAAAATTTGTCGCAAAAGAGCTTTTACGCGACAACGTTAGCATGTCTTTGCGGAAGACTATATGTCTGTCGTGAAGACAATCCGTCCTCGCGGTTGTTAGAGTTTTCCGTGAGGCATATGTCTTCACGAAAGTTGTTTTTGTGACCATAATCTTTTTACGAGAACAAATGTCCTCGCTAGTGATGTTTTTTTTATTACTATTATTATTATTGATTATTGTTTGGTTTTGGTTTTAATATTATATTTTGTATTAATTAGATTTTATTTATTATTAAATAAACCCGATAAACCGATAAAACTAAAACAATATAATTACAGAAAAGTCAAATATACAATAAAAGTCGACATAAATATATAATAAAATGATCGAAATAGAAGTCAACAAAGTCCAAGTAAAAAAAGTCATTAAAAGTTAAATATAACGTAATAAAGTCAAAGTCGGGTCTCATCTTCTTCATCACTAAGGTCCTCGTCCATGAACACTAATTTTCGGATGGGCTGGCTGAAGGACCAGAACAAGGAGGCTCGGAAGTCAAAGAATCGGTAGTCGAAGGAGGCACATTAGGAGATATCCCCTGTTCTACCCTAACCCGATTAACATAGTCCAGAGATCCAGTCAACTCCCCCCTCAGCTGCTTACGCCTAGTTAAAATTATAGGCGTTTTTGCCTAGCGCCTTAGTCGTCATGGAATAGGCGTCTAGCCCGTTTAGGCGCCGATTAATGGAAAAATGGCCGACTAGGCGCCGATTAATGGCAAAACATACCTGCATAGGCCTTCTTGTTATTTTTCTTATTCTCGAGGATTCTTTAATTGATATTATAACTCAACTTTTAGTATTTTAATATTTACTATAGTGTTGTTAGATGAATTTATGGGATAAATAGTTATAATTGCTATAATTACTATATATATTACTTAATATACAAAATTACAAAACGGGATTCAAAACCGTATAATTCCTCCTAGGCCCACCCGGTCGACCGCCTAGCTCCCAAAACCGAGATCTACAACATCGCTCGCTAGTCAGGTGAAACCTGTGGAGCTCGTGGATCGAGATACATCTTCTTCCTGAATGTATGGATCCTTTTCCACAGAGATAAGATACTCGTTGATGGCCCACATCATCACATCAAAGTCCCGAACAAACTTCTCGTATGGGTAATTAGAACCACTACCGCTACTCCTCGAAGGTTTGGCCCTGGGAGGTCCAGCTCCAGGGATCCAACTCTGGGTCCCTTCACCCATACCCTGGCAGGCCGCCTCCATTACCGCCTCATCCTGATCCTTCTACGAGAGCGACGGTCTAGATGATGACGTGGCAAAATGAGTTTGGAATTCCCGGACTTTGTTATGCATAAGGGCTCTCAGTAATCCCTGTTACATGAAATTAATAAACAGTTTTTAATTAAATTTTAAAATAAAAAATTAAAATTGAAATTGTATTTTAAATACTTACATATGCTCGTTCATACCTTTCGGTTCTCCACTCGTTCTTCCCTTGTCATAGCCTATCTCAAAGAAGAAGTCTGACATCCGGGGAAGATGCACCCGCTCCTTTAGACCCTGTACTGGTGCTCGTATTTTCACCGGGTTCTCCTCCTCCTTAGTTAAAATTAATAAGTCAAGTAAACAAGTGTTAGTAGGATTAGTCAATGTTATAAAGTATTAATTTTTGCTACTTACCAAAAACGAACCCTCCCAGCATCGGGAGTGAGTCTGCGAACCTGCCCCACTTGGGCGTTTATGCTTCTCCCGGTTTCTTTTATTCGCGGCTACCCGATTCTGGTTTTTTTAACAAAACCAATAATATAATAAAGTACATTTATTTATAATATACAAAATATTACCTGATTCTTCTCTGATTGCCACATCTTACAAGTGACCTCAAATTCCTCTGGGTCTGGTTAGGTAGGATTTTACCAGCTTCGAGAATATGTTTTTCTCATGTAGTATTAAAAAAAATGTAGCCCTTAGCACAACTGTCGTCTATATTTGCCAAGATCTTCAGGCCAATCCTCTCTAACCATCAAATCATTAATCTGAAAGAAATCTTATTCACAAAAAAGATTAAAAAGATTACATTTTTATATATACAGTGGTAATTAAAAAGATTAAATGTTAATATTAGACAAATTACGCCTAATCGATTGAGGACCCTGCGCTGCAAATCGGTGTGGACCGTTGCCCAGCTCTCGTAACAAGGGGGTCATTTATCGGATGCTGAGATTAATCAACTAATCCATGTGATGCTCGTACGAACTCCTCGGATTCCACGTCTAATCGAAGACGCAGAAGTCAGCGGGGAGTACTCCCCCTCCTCTTGCATAGTCTTAATGGCTAATACTAGTGTAGTAGGGCCCCAAATTTTGCGGACCTTTATTCCTATTAAGTTAATCGGTTAATAATAAGACTAAAAAAACATCGACTTAAACATGCAAAATTAGACATGGTGCGTCGCAACACGATATCGAGGTAATGAGGTTCCAGGAAGGATTTTCCCCATTATTATCGCCCCTAGGACCACTAGGCATAATATCAGTCGTCTGTACAAATAAAATTACTTTTTAACTGCGTAAGTTCACTGAACCTTACTTTGACCCCTAAGTTTTCTAAACTTTACAATTTTACCCCTATTTTTCTAAAATTTCCACCAAGGCAACTTTACAAAATTTACTATTGAACCCCTAAATTTTCTAAAATTTTAAATTTTACCCCTAATTTTCTGAAAATTCCATTAAGGCCCTAAATTTTATAATATTTACAATTTAACCCCCAAGTTTTATAAACTTTACAATTTTACCCCTAATTTTCTGAAAAACACATTAAGGTCCTAAATATTTACAAAATTTACTATTTAACCCCTAAAGTTATAAAATATACAATCTAACCCCCTAAGTTTTATAAACGTTACAATTTTACCACTATTTTTCTTTAAATTCCACTAAAGCGATATATTTTATAAAATTTACAATTTTAACCCCTAAGTTTTCTAAACTTTACAATTCACCCCTAATTTTCTAAAAATTCCTTTAAGTCCCTAAATTTTATAAAATTTACAATGCAACCTCTAAGTATTATAAACTTTTACCCATAATTTTCTAAAAATTCCACTAAGGCCCTAAATATTTACAAAATTTACAATTTAATCCGTACTTTTTATAAACTATACAATTTAACCCTTACGTTTTAAAAACTTTACAATTTTGCCCTAATTTTTTAAAAATTCCACTAAGGCAATAAATTTTATAACATTACAATTCAACCCCTACGTAAAAACTTTACAGTTTTACCCCTAATTTTCTAAAAATTCCATTAAGGTCTTGAATATTAATTTAACCCCTTACAATTTCCCTCAGTTTATTCAACAATTTTGCAAGTAGCCTAAAGTTATTCAGTAAATACACAATTACACTTAATTAATTTATTCTAATACACATTAAACCTCAAACTAATAATATTAAAATTTACACAAAATTATCACATAATAATGTTCTTTTCCCACATTCAAAATTAAAAACTAATTTAAAACAGATGTACTCAATTCAGAATTAAAATAAACACAAAAAAACAACTATTTTTGGAAATTAAAAAAATTTATAGACCTACCTTGCTAATTCTGGTGAGAAGCTTCTTCATATATATATATATATATAAGCATTACCATTTGCAATTACAAAGAATCACATACGAAAAAGAAGAATATTAGGAATTTTTTTTTTGAAGAGATTGAAAAACAATTCAAAACAATGATTTTTACCTTTGTGATGTTGAAGTTAAGATTTGGAATCGACCAGAATTTGATTAGAGTGCTTGCTTATAATCGTCGGACGTTTGCAGCTCGGGAATCACCGAAATTTGGTGGTTTAATATTTGTAGGTGAGGGGTGAAATAAAGGGGCGTTGAAGCTTTATAAGTTTTGAAAACCCTTTACTGAGGACATGTGTCTTCGCTGAAGACGCGTGTCCTCGCCTAAAAGTAGTGAAAAGAATAAGCGGGAATGTTGCCTCAAAATTTTCAAGTTTTAAATCCGCGAGGACATTGTCCTCAGGAAAAACCTTATAGTCCTCGAAAAAGAGTTACATGCTTTCGCGGAAAGTTCATCATGAAGAACTTCTTGCGGAAGATATGTATCTTTCATGAGAACTATAATGTTTTTGTGAGGAATATGTCCTCGCAAAAAGGCAAACTTAATTTTTTTTTAAAAATTTTTTCTTTAGAAAATGTGAAACCATTTTTTACCTATTAAAATTCAATAACCCAACACCTAAATGTATAACATTCTAACATAATAACACCAATTACAATCCAAAATTAAAATCAAGAGCATTCGAAAAATAATTTACTTCGATATTATTACAAAATAATAAAATCTCTCGAAACATCTAATCAGTCTCGTACACATCATCAACGTTTATGTTATCGTCATCACTATAGATATATATATATCGTCTCCTCCTCAGTCTCGTACTCATACAACGGGTCATCATGTTTTTCGTCATCGGCATCAAGTAAGTTCTCGGGTACAGGGTTAAACATGGAAAGACCAATCTCTATCCCATGTCCAATAGTCAACTGTAATAATGGGTATTCCGAATCCAAGTTCATATCAACCAAAGGAATCGTGATCGAATCTGGACCAGTGGAAATCGATTATGCACTCCATAAATCAGGACTCCATCTATGTCTGTCATTCACTTCCCATACAACTTTCCACCATTTTTGCGTTTTACTTGCATAAATTTCATCGATAAAAACACCTTTTTTGCTTGAGAGCTAAAATGTAGGGTTCTTCACTCCAGCAGAAATAATTTGTGTTAATCATTGTTACCCTGTTTTACTATTTCCTCTTTTACATTTTTTCGTCGGTGTTATACCATTTACACTTGAACAACAAAACTGAACAACCACCAATGAATTCCACCTTCACAGTTTTGACTAACTCACCGTAAAATGTTTCACCACATGTGATATTATAAAATAACACGTTTATAAACAAATTATTACCTACAACAAAAAAAAAGATATGAGGGACAACACAAGTAACCCACTTGTGATGGTACAAACTCTGTAATCCTGAGTTACTCCCTTTTCTCCCTTGTCACGAGTAACCCGTTTGACCCTGTTTACAAAAGAAGAATCATAGCTATATACAGAACTATTAGACATGTTGGACAACGAAACCAATTTATCGGTAGCAAGGGGATCACCAGCTTCGCGCATTAAAAACACATATCCACACCATCAGTTATTAGTTATGATAAAGACAAAGGAGTTGGAAAATTTTAAAACTTAGATACCTTTCTCATAAACCATCAACAAAAATGCTCTCGGTCTTTTGTCTCTATATCAAAGAGCGGTAGTGTGGACTTGTGTTCCCTAAACAACAAAGAATATTGTTAACAATCATATATATGATATTTAATAAAATATTTTTAAATTAAATTACTTACACCATATAGCCTTGGATCTCATTGTAATTCAGAAGGATGTACCAATCGATGTGATCCTTCACTTTGAATAGTAAATTACCAAACTAATATTTTACAAATCGGCTTGCACTGACTCTCAAACACGGATATTTCTTTGGGTTCAAGAATCGTATCACCGTATTTACATGGTTTGTGGAATTTTATACTTTCATCCCGAAGGTACCGAGATATAAAAGTCAACATTTCCTCTACAGCGTATCCCTCGGAGATTGAACCCTTAGGCCTAGCCGGGTACCGAATATATTCCTTGAGTTAATATAAATACCTCTCAAATGGGTACATCCAACTCATTTGAACCGGACCTCCCGAACCGAGTTCCCTCGTACAAGTGCACAACAAAGGTGAACCATTATGTCAAAAAAAGCGACAGGAATGATCATCTCCAACTTGCACATAAGCTCGACCACTTCGGTCTTTCCCGATTCCAGTTCTTTCTTACTTAGGTTCTTTTTACAAATATTTCTAAACACGTTGCAAAACCCAATAATCGGATCGCTTATAGATTTATCGTTGATCAAACCTGGAATACAATATACGAAAAGAATCTGCATCAATATATGACAGTCATGGGATTTCATACTAATGATCTTCCCCAAATCACTTTGAACGATATTTTGTAAACTAGAAGCGAATCTATCGGGAATGTTTCGCCTTGAACCAATCCAGAAATACACATCGCTTATCCATTGTCATCGCATACTGCGCGCTCAGAAGTATCGTTTTCCCTAGGTTCTCGAACAACCACAAATCTTTCCTGATACCCATTTCTTTCAGATTTTCTCTCTCTTTCACGTTATCTTTGTTGATTTTCCCATCCAAACCAACCACTGTACCGGGCAAACTATCACACACATTTTTCTCACAATGCATAACATCAATGTGATGTTTCAACAAATTCCCTGACCAATATGATTACGATTAAAAATACTATTCTTCTTCTAATTAAAATCACGAGGGTCTGTTTTCTTTGTCACCTTGCCACCAAAATCCTTGTGTTTACCAGAAAATACAATCGAAAACTATCTAACTGCGTCTGGATATCGGCGGGACTATGTTTTCTAGGCGGAGGCCTATGATCGAGTTTCATGTACGAAGATACATCTCTCCTAAAATGATGACCAATAGGTAACCACCTCCTATGATCAAAATAAACAACCCCTTTGTTCACTTTCATCGACGGGGTAGAATCCATACATTTGGGTCAAGCTATGTAACATTGACCCGACCATCCTAAAGTGTACGATCTAGCAGGGTAATCATTAATCGTGAACAACAAAGAAACCTTTATTACAAATTCCCCCTTTATATGTCGATCATATGTAACGATCCCCGTGCCCCATAACATTTCCAACTCATCTATAAGAGGACAGATATATACATCCATATATTTTCTAGGTGAACGATGACCAGGTATCAACAAAGTAAGCATAAAGGTGGATTCTTTCATGCATAACCAAGGAGCAAGTTGTATATTGTCATTATAATCGGCCACATGCTATCTGGGTTCTTTTGCATGGAGAAAGTACCAAACTCATCAATTCCCAAACCAAGGCATACATTTCTTGGTTCACTAGCAAACTCGGGATTCCTCTCGTCAAATGTTTTCCAACTAGTACCATCAACTGAATGACGAAACAAATCTTCATATGTACTCTTTCTATTATGATGCCAAATCATATATTTGGCGGTATGCCTCGAAGCATATTCCTTTGCAACCTTGGCGCTATCTGAAAATAACGTAGTTTCTTATGTGGCACTTTCTTCCCCTCCTTCGGATCCCACCTTGATTCACCGCATACTGAAAATTTCTCCAGTTTTTCATACTCCTTATAATACAAAACACAATCATTCAAACACACATCGATCATGATGTATCCCATGCCCAAACTTTTCAGTTTTCTATTGCACTCCGCATAAGAAGAAGGTAAAGTATGACCTGTTGGAAAAACATGACCCAACAATTGAAGAAGTTCGGTAAAAAAGGTGTTTGTCCACTTGTTCTTCACTTTCACATGCATTGACTTGGCTATGAAATCTAATGAACCCATCACAGTAGAACCGGGGTACAACTCTTTCTCCAGTTCCTTGAACAACGCGTTGAAACACCCACGTCCCTGTCTAGTAAGATTCTCGTCACCCATCTCAGAGTCACCAGAGTGGCTCCCAAATTCGATAGTGGGTCTCAAATCATCCAACATATTTGACATTTCATTATCCACAATTAGTCATTCATGGGAATTACTTCTTCCACGTGTTTCGTCCAATCCTCTCTAACATCGTTAATGTGCCATTTTCGGTTATTGAAACAATGATTACACAGACAAAATATTTTACCAGATATATCTGCGTGGTCTTTTGAAAATTTAATAAATTCCAATATACCCGATATATATTCCCTCATAACGAAATTATTTGATTTAATCCAACTTGTGTTCATAACCGGGGCCATTATCTAAATTAAGTTAATAATTTAATCATGATTCTAACCTAATAAAAATAATTAAACAAGTTTAAATAATGACAATTATATCAAAAAAAGATACATTATAACACCTAAAATACACCCAATAATACACATTGCTTAGATAATCAAAGTATAATACAACAATTACATATTTCAAAAAAAGCCTAATTTAGGGGGATTTGATGGATAATTTTGATTGAAAGTGGGACACACACGTGTAAAATGTAGTAGAGAAGATTCGTTAATGATGGGCCCGATCAATTTTGTTTTTGGGAAAAAATTGGGAGCATTTAATGGGGTTTGGTTTTTTTTGGGTAGAATCACCGTTGATGGTGTTCCGTCCGCTGTACTTTCTACATTCATCACTTTTTCGCGAGGACATTGTCTTCTCTAATGATTTTGTAAGTCCTCACAAAAGATGATCTTCCACGAGGACATTTTTTATTGTTCCAAATTCCACAAGGACATTCATGTCCTCGCTAAAGATCTTAATTTTCGAGAGAACATAAATACTTTTGAATTTCCTTTTCTTCCACTAATGACTGACGCAATATAGGTGAGGACAAATGTCTTCACCATTACATGTCCTCGTGAAAGGTTACATCTTTAGAGAGGACATGTATATCCTCGTTAAAGGTAGCCTCGCAAAAACGTGTGCGTGTAGTAGTGATATCAAAAGAATACTACTAAAAGACAAAGAAAATAAATTAAAGAAACCTTTATATGAAAATCCAACTAATAAACATTCAACTTATCCCCGATCCATCCAATGTTCCTTCTAAGATAAAAAGAGTAGTTTAAACCGTTCCTTTATTTCATACTTATTCAAGATATTCAACCTAACACATATGTAGTGTTCTAAAAATTCTCGTTATAAAGGTGGTTGGCCACCCTAGAAAGGGTCTAGGTGTTGCTAGGTGCGCCTAGGACTTTTTCCAAGGCTTATAAGGCCGCTTGAGACTGCCTAGGTCCACCTAGGAAAACTAGCTCGGCTAGGACTTATTTTTTATATGCCTTAATTTTCTAGAAATATTCATGGTTTTGTAAAGTCCGTCCGATTAATATAAGAAATCCTTATTTTGTAAAGTAAAATTCACTTTAATAAATTTTAAAAGTTGTTATATAACAAAAGAAAAAATTTAGAGCGGGAAGGAGTTATAAATATTTTATTGAAAACATTAATAAAATTAAAATAAATTCTATACAATTTTGAGAGTTGGTTTTTTTTCTACAGAGAACAAAAAGGAAAACATTTATCTTATACCACTTTTACCACAAAGATTAGTGAGAAATGAAAAGCTATCGAGCAATGTAGTGCATTCCCATCAAAATAAGTCGCTATTCCTTTATTTTCTTCCCCTATCCTGGACGACTATCCTCCAAATTAAGTTCCTCTTGGACTAAACTGTAATACCCCGATTTTGTTGAATAAATTACATATTTAGTAAAGGGACTTATAATCTGTATAATTGGAATTCTAGTAATATCATTGGCCTCCTTTGGAGGACAAAATTGATCAATCTTATTCTTATCCCAACCTGTAAACTCTTCGTTGAAAAGTTGTGCCACCACATAGAAGCTATAACCTTTTGTTTTTTCCATCTTAGCAACCTTCGTTACAAAAGAGTCCTCCCGAGTGTTACTCGTCAAGCCGTTGCCAATACACCAAACACAATCTTTTTCAAGAAGTTGAATACCTCTAAAGACACTAACCCAGCTTCACAGCCTCTTTTTTGACAATTTCACCTCGCACAATGAAGTTAGGGTTATTGATTAGCTTTCATACTTGACTAGCTAGCAAAGAAATGTTCATTTTCTAGAATTCTCTAAATCCAATACCTCAAATAGCTTTGGATCTTGCGATTTTTTTTCATGACACCTAGTTAATTTTCTTTCTATAGTTAGTGTCCCACCAAAAATTAGCAGTTAAGCGTGCCATCATTTTGCATGATTTTTTTGGGAATTCCACTATCGAAATAGCATAATTAGGGATCGCTTGCAGCACCACCTCGATCAACTAATTTTCCACTTTTAGAGAGTAAGTTCAAAGCCCAACTTGTCGATTTACATAGGATTTTATCATCAATATATCCCAGGTTTTCCATTTTAGACCTTTTAAGAGTGAGTGGGATTCCCAAGTACTTACCTAACGATTTGGTGACCCCAATATTTAAGGATTTCAATGTCTCTATACACATGACCTGACACTCAGCATTATCTCTCTATGGTTTGCTCAAGGGCCTCAATCTCATTTTTGTTAATGTTGACAAAAAAAGTGTGTCGTATGCAAAGAGTAGGTGCGTAAGCTTTGGACATTTCTTGGTAATCGAGATTCCCTTAATGTTCCCTACCCTACAATGCGAGTTAAATAAACTAATGAGCCTCTCAGTCAACAAGGATAATTAAAAAGGAGATAAAGGATCTACTTGCCTAATTTCTTGCTTCAGATAATTTTTTCAAGTCTTTCACCATTGACTTTGATTTGAAAGGACACCGTAGATATGCAATTCAAGATCCAATCTCTCTATTTCTTACAAAAACCAATATTTTCAAGAATTTGAAGCAGAAAATATCAGTTGACTAGATCATATGCTTTGGTCATGTCTAACTTCACAGTCGCATAATGTTTGATAGATCTCTTCTTTGTTTTGATAAAAAATGAAATTTCTTAGGCAATCCAAATGTTGTCCTAGATGCTTCTCCCTTTAATGAAAGCAGATTGTGTAAGAGAGATACTTCCATCCATAAGGGGTTGCAACCGAAGAGAAAAGATTTTGGCTATAATCTTATAGCTAAAATTGATACATGAGATCGGTCTGAAGTCATTCACATATTCTTGAGAGTATTCCTTCGGTATAAACGTGATTAGAGTATTATTAATCTTATTAAGAGGCATATTGTTGTTGAAACAATAAAGCACAATTTCTATATAACATCTTGCAAAATATCCCAATATTTTTTATAAAAGTTACCAAAGGCCATCCGGATCAGGTGCCTTCGAACCAGACATACTAAACATTGTGTTTTTAACTTCTTCCATGCACGAAATCTCAACAAGGATATCGTCATACTCTCCGTGATTTTGCACGGGGTAAGGCTCACCACTTCCTCGTTGTTCGCAATTTGATTACCCTCGAAAAGTTTCTTATAATAGTCTGAGCTCAAATCTTTAATTTTTTATCCATCTATCCTCCTAATCCTTAAGACTACAAATTCGATTAAGGCTCCTCCTCATAATTATTGACACGTGATTTTTTTGTGTTTTTATCCCTTTTCTGAATCCATAAACTCTTGGCCCGTTAGTCCAAAATGTTTCCTCCATTCTCCATAACTCTTTAATGATATATTTGATTTCTACCTCCCTCATATGGTTAGCCGCAGACGCTTGTTGGTTCTCAATATTAATCAATTCATGTTGGTAACTATTTATAAGCTTTCTATTATTAGCAAAGTCTTTTTGCTCCATCCAGTCAACGCAAGGCATGTCACACACCTTTTAAGGCAAAATTCAAGAATGCTCTTGATGTTAGATGACTGATACATAGAACTTTCGATGATGTCCCTAAAATATTGATTTTCCATCCATTAAGATTCAAACATGAAATATTTCTCTTGGTAGTATCTTTTTGAAGAATGAGCGGAGAGTGCGACCTGATGGGTGGAGCCGCTTTAACAATCGAGTTCAAAAATAGTTTAAGCTAATAATCTAAAGCCAAAGCTTTATCTATTTTCTCTTAAACATAATTATCACCCTTCCTATTGTTCGTCCATGTGAAAAAACACCCTTTGGTAGGGAGATCAGTAAGTTCGTTATCATTGACAAATTTATTAAAGAGGAACATTCTCTCGACATTTCGAGTCAGTTTACCTTGTTTTCTGATCTTTTCAATATGTCTCATTAAAGTCGACGATAAATAGGATCAGAGCATCTATGGTTGCTTTCCAAGATGTAAGCTTTTCTTACAACTTTTTTCGCTCACTTTAAATGGTTGGAGCGTAAATACAAACCATATTACCATGAAATACTATCTGATTCATTGGTTTAATTGATTACAAAGAAGAATTCAAAATGATAATCGAATGTGACACACAATCCTTCCATGCAAGTTGTATCCCCCTGGACCTACAAGCTCTTCACCTGGGGTCTACCACATGAAAGTTATTAAAAGACTTAAACTGTTTGCAAGACTTAAGGTCCCTTCTCCTAACTCTTGATTCGAGTAAACAAGTGATACATAATAGTTTGACGAAAGGGACTTAAACATATTCTAAGTCATCGGTTCCCTGTCTCCTTGAATATTCCAAACCAAGATGCTATCCATAGAAACCGACCGCTTTGGAGGATTGGCCGCCGTCTTTCAGATCATCCGATATAAGTCCTTCCCTCACAGGATTCCCTGGGGTACTAGTGTCATCCTAAGTACTTCTATTGCTACTATCCTCTCCATAAAGATGTCCATCACACTCAACACCATTACAATAGTACTTCTTCCTTTGATCAAGTTCCCCTTCAATCTCATATCCCCCTTAACCCCTCTACCATCATTCCCAAAAGCTTGAGATTTAAAATCATAGAAACTCTCCTACATATCATCCATAAAATCTTGCATCTCATTTATTCTCCTTCGCATTATTTTTAAATCCTCACAATCGTATTTGCTATGTTTTGATTGTCTACCCATATAGCCCGATGGCGTTTTCCTCTTTAAATCCTTTGGCCACGAGAATTGTTGTTACGAATGAGACACCCTTCTTCTCGTGGTTGCATAACAACGCTGATCTAACTCCATGTCTTACCTTTCATGGATGCTGATATGAACCGACTGTGAGTTGAGAGATTCTTCTTCTGGTTCATAAGTATCTTCGTCCAAACCATCACGCGATGCCACCATTTTTTCTTTCCCACCTCCGTACCCAAACCCGTGTTTTCCCCTTTCATCTCAATGAATCCTTTACCCACGTTAACCTCCTCAACGCCTTTATTCTTTCTTGTCCATCTTCAAAGACAATCTTATTGTACATATCATCGATATCCGTGTATTTCGACCTAAGCACCTCATAGATCACATATTTATTCACAATAACGCTTTTCCTTATATCACCCATTTCTTCTTGAAAAGTTTTAAGAAGCTCTGGAATTTTTTTTCCGGTTATTTCAGTAGGTCCATTACCAGTTTGCATGTTATTGATGACATTGCCGGTGAGGCCCGAATTTTATCATTTTATCTTAGACGACTCGCCATCAAATTTTTTTACTTCCCTCCCTCCCTTCATTATCACCATTAGTCGGAATTGAAATAACCACATATCCCACCACAAGCCCTCCGCTAGCACGATTATTGCCACTGCTCCTTGGGTCATTGTCGTCTTCATTGCTTCAATTAAGTATTATTTTATGGTATATTAGTTAGTATACCTGGAAAAAATCAGTGTTTCTTTTCAACATAATATATTAGCAGTATATATTTTTACAAAAATAAAATTAAAAAATCGCCAAGAAGAAATTGCCTAGATTCCGCATATGCTCCAGGTAGACCTCTAGGCACTCGAAGGTAATTGGCCACCCGCCTAGCACCTTTTAAAACAATGCACATATGTATAAAATATATCCAATTTCAAATTAAGAGCCCGTTTGGAAGTGCTTTTTTGGAGAAGCACTTAAAAGTGCTTTTAGCATTTTAAGAGTTTTTTTTTAATTTTGAAAAACACTTTTATGAAAAGCACCTATTAGGTGCTTCTTTAAAAAGTACTTAAAATAATTTTACATTTCAAAATTAATTTTAATAATTTTTTTAAATTTTGAATTTTATTCTAAAAACACTTTTTTACTCTAAAATAAGCACTTTCAAACGAACCCTATATCTCCTTGGAATATGAAAGAATTTCCGGAAAAAAAAATTAACTCTTTAAAAGTTGTATTCTTTCAATAATTGGCTTAATGGTACTTAAATAGTAGACGGGGTCTGAAGGCCTTGAAATAAATCAAGGTAGTCTGTTTAGATAGAAGTCTGTTAACCTTTGTACATCATCACAAGTTTACAAGCTTTTTGCTTCTTGCAATGCTAAAATTTCTCCTTTAATATTGAATTTTACTTATACTTTCTTAACATGTCGTTTAATGATATTATCATTATTATCCACAATAGGCCGCAATTCCAAGTTACTCACATTCTTGGTCAAATGAAACATCACATAATATTCTTCTAGGCCAAACCTCTTGATTATAATTTTGTCCCAATTCACAAATTTGCGCATTAGTAGTCTGATCCTTCTTATAAATTCTTTTCATAAGGCACAAGTTGCAAGCAAGGTATATTTATATTCCAATTTATTGCCTTCAAATTCCGTCTTCATTTGATATTTCAGAATTTGTCAACATACGACAAAAAGAATGACTGATATTATAGATTTGTCCCAGGCATTTTCTGAGAACGAGTCAATGATCTTTAGAGTCCAACCTGCAATAAATATATGTTCTTCTCGTGTGCAAATGTAATAACGGGGTTCACCCAGAAAGCAGAACTAAGCAGACATTCCAAAACAAGATGTTTACATTTTCCATTCATGACCACACAATTCACATTCCGAAGAAAGTAGAATAATTTCTTTTGAATAAGTTTTGTCTGGTAGGAATTGCATTCATAATATATTTTCATGCGAAATATTCTAGTCATAGTCGGAATTTTTGATTTCCAAAGCTATCTATCAACTTGTAGTGCTTGACACGATGCTTGTGGTTGTTGAGTAAGATCCCTACAAGCAATGGCCTGATAACACATTTTTGTTGAATACATACTTTCAATGTAAATTGGCAGATTAAGGTATCATTTGATCTACTGCACAAAGATTAATCCGAGAAACAAAGTCCTCGATATCGGTAACCATCTACATAACAATTGAAGTTACCGTTGAGAAATATCATGTTAAATAATATGTGAAAGATACATCACAATCTGTTGGCATATTTTGGTAACCAACTTGACTCCTAGATATTAATATCTTCACTATTTCCAATAAGAAAGGTGAATTTATTTTAAACTCATCCCTTCCTTTACAAATACTAGAAAAATCCCATAGGAGACCTTGTGTAACTTTTTCCTACCTGAGATCTGATCATATATGGTAAAATCCTTTAATAATTTGAGCTACCAAAGAAACAGGTTTTGTTTGAACTTTCCATGCCTTCTCTGCTAATAAATCCAAATTCATCTTAAGCATATTTCTGAAATCAAGTCTTCCAATCATTATTGAAACCGCAAGTTTCTACCATACTAATTAACCAATGTATACGATTCCTCTCAATTGGTCTCCACGAAAACTTTGCAATTAATTTTGAAAGTTCCTTAGAATTTTTTTTCATAAAAAAAACAATAGACATAAAATAAATTTAACCTTCTTAAAAGACGGTATTGCAAAATAAATTCTTGACCATTGCAAAGATTTAACCTTTAGTGTATCCCATAATTGTTGAATATATAAGTCATGAAACCCATCCAAACCATGAGATTTAGATCCAAACAAATTGAAAATCACCTATTAAACTTCTATAAGGGTTGGTTCAGAAGTAAAAACATCACTCACGTGAGTCGTGATTTTGTACATAACTGAATTAGATGCCAAACTACAAACCGAGGCATTTTTTCTAGGAAAAGTGGATTATAATATTTCCCGAACATCCTGTTAATATATTCATTAGATTGAGGCCAAGATCCTTGATTATATTTTAGTCAAGTTACATATTTCTTAAGAGATCATAACTCTATATGACCATTTAACCAACATGATGTACTGGGATTCTCGAAAAAAATATTCATACTATAAGATTCTATAAGCTCTATTTCACACAAAAACTACATTTCTTAATTTTTCTAGCATATAATATATGTATATGGGGGATTGGAAGAAGTTCCTTAGGAGGATTGAGTATGTGATCAAGGGCGTGAGCAGTGAGAGTCTCAAGAGATGCATCGTGATTTCCGGTGTAGACAACACAATCAAGATCAGGAGTTTCTTCTTGGATGGCATTGAGGGAGAACCAAAGAAGTCTCTAATTGCTGCCACCGTTGTTGGTGTATGGGTGGAAGAACCTTACCACCTTGGTGCGGTTCAGGTGTGATATAAATATAATGATGAGTTGACACCTATATAACTAGGACTTCCCGCAAGTGTACGGGTTATCGTGAAGTAAAAGTTGTGATAAGCTCAAGGTTATCATACCACAACAGGGACTACTAACATGTATTAATTATGTTTAGGATGTAATAAAATGTTTTTTTTTTTTTTTTTGAATACATATGAGAGCCACTTTGGACTCGGGAATCATTTTGACTCCGATAAGATTCGATCCCAGGACCTCTCGGTCTCTGCGGAGTAGCCTAACCACTAGGCCAAATGTTTAGTTGCAAGGGAAAATAATATAATATAAATGATATTTATTTAGTTTTTCAGTTAAGAGACTAAAATGCAATTAATATAAAGATTAAACTAAAATGCAATGAATTAAAATACTACGGACAATAAAAGAATATGAGATGTAATTCTTGATTCTTGCGAGAAATCTTCCTAACTAATTATTATTTTGTTTTGATATAAGGGTGAATTGACTATTTCTCATTAGTCGGGATTCTAATCTACCTTACACACCCGAGGTCGTCACTCCAGGGGTCTCGAGGTAGACTTTGAAGTCCCTAACCCTATGACTACCTAGCGGGAAATACCTTCTAGTTCAGTACCTCGCGCTAGGCGATATATATACTATGTCCGAAATTCGACCCCCTGACTTAAGGTGTAACAAAAAATCTCAAACTACGTAATACATGATCAAGGCAAGGATAGTCACTTGCATTTCTAATCAATATAAATCAATGGAATATAATAGCAATTCAATTAAACACAATACTTTATCTAAAATAATCAAAACATCAATAATAATCAATTAGGGTTCATAGCCATTACAAGTTGCAAGCAATAAAAGTTTAGTTCATACTAAATAAATGAAAATGCTGTAAAACTAATGCAATAATCATGAATAATATACAAAATAAAATGGAATTACTCTTAGAATTGAAGGGATTTGGATATAGGAAGGAGGAGAGTCGTTGGGTTCATAGACAAACCTTTCTTGTCTCCTCCTCCTGTTGCTACCTTCTCTTAATGTTTTGTTCTTTCCTTCTTAGATAAATTTACAAAATATTTTAAGGATAATCTGATGGAGGTTGATAGGGATGGAAATGGTTCAAATATTAACCGTAACCGCTGGATATCCGATCCGATAAAAAATCCGTTAGTGGAACCGATGGTGCATCCATGAGGGTTTGGTTCTCATAAAAGGTAACCGTTGGATTATCCGTTAGGATTTGGTTTTTTACAATAATCCGACAGATAATCCGAAATCCGAATAAAAATAAAAATCAAAAATCAAAATATATATACTATATATAAAGATATTCTATATATGCAAATTTCATACATAATATCGATCAAATATAATTATTCCATACAAAAACTAGCTAATTGATTATTATCTATTTTATTACTATATTGTCTAATATCATTTTATGGTCTTCCAATAACTTTGTAGCTAATTTTAGAATTCTAAAAATATTTAATAATTTATTTTATTTAAATTACTTTAAATGATTGCGGATACGGATTAACCGCGGATAAACCGCATCTGTCGCGGATGCGGATTTGGTAAATAATTCGAAAATCCGATGGTTAATGGATGCGGATTTGGTTAACGTTTTTCTTAATGGATATGGATGTGGTTATGCGATTTTTCGAGGATATCCGATCCGTTGCCATCCCTAGAGGTTGATATGAGGCGTATATAAGCTAGGAAAAATGGATTAGCGCTTTCTATGGGCTCAAAATTAAGTTATAGCCTAATCCCGTTTTTACTTAAAAGATAAGTTCAAACCCTGGCAGCGGTTATTAGCATAACTTCTTTGTTTTAACTCCGAATTGAGTGTTGTCACTTTCCACACGACCATGACTTCAATCTCTTTCCAACCAAAAAGTTTTCAGCTCCAAAGCTCTTACCCAGAAATCATAGTGACAGAAACACTTATGGTTCAATAAATCTCCAAAAAAAGCTCTAACTCTTTATAGGGGTTTCAAGCTCAAATTCCTCCTTGGCTTGGGTTTCTCTTCATCTTTTGACTTCTCCTCTTCATCTTGGACCCTTGCATCAATAATGTACCTAAAACTACATGCTAGCCACTCAATTAAAGCACACAAGTCTCTATAAACAGTTATAAGTCCAAAATTAGGGGTAAAAGTGCAATATAGAAAATAATAGGACAAAATCCCTCGCTTAGGCCCAATAAAATCCCAAAATAATGTCTAGTGAACAGATTTATTCTTCACAAAAAATAGAGACATCAAGACCCCTAACTCAAAGTTTTGTCGTCCTGACAAAATAAAAAGAAAATAAAAGGAGTTTAGAAGGGTCTAAGTCCAATCAATCCAAGTAGATAGAAATAAAATAATAATGAATGACACTAAAGAAATTATCTTAACAGGCTTCATATAGTACAATTTACAAACTAAATCAAATATATACTTATCAGATATACAATTCGCACAAATTGATTTAGAGATCAAAGTAGTTTTGCAATGCGCGAAGTTAAATCCTTTCTTAATTCACAATGGTGGCTATAGGGTGTTCCTAGATCCTCACATAGTTTCTAACATCCATCCAATTACTCTCTATAATGTGAAAGCTCCTAAATTGTATAGTAAATAATCCTAAGGTCTTTCAGGTTGTAATGTAGGCTTAGGGTAGGTGTGATACGTATATTTGGGTAATTTAGAGTGAGCTTTTGGATCTCTCCTCACTAGCCATCAACGAGTCTCCCTATAGCTTGATTTACACTCAAACAAGTTCTCATTCATCCCAATTGACTATAGCGAAGAAAGGGGGAGGAGTGTCAAGAAATTGACCTACCAAACTATTTATCCATTGCTCTGCTCCTTCATCTAAGACATCTTGAGGCGGTTTAATCAATTTCTTACCCTCCAGTTTAGACGGAGAGTGATGTTCAAGCTTCATCAACCCACTCGCACATTTACCAAATAAATTTGACCATGGTACACCTTTTGATTCTTCCAGTACAACACGATTTGAACTCGATGTCGCCACCTCTACTACCTTAATCACCGGCTTCTCATGGATTAGGTTTGACTCTGAGCAATCTTCCTCACCTTTATATGATTCCGGTGTGTTTAGCAGATTCGTACTCGGTGAGAGCATTTCTTTAGTAATGTCTCGATATCTGGTTTCCGCCTTCGCATTTGCAGTGCTTTTACCAGATCCGTTCACTACCTTATTGACTCGAGCTGAGTTTAGAATTTTAGTCATAATTTGAGAGAACAACTAAAAAGAAAGGAAAAGAAAAAGCGGGGTGAAAAATGAAGTGTAGGTGAGATGAGAGATGGTAAGTGGAGGTTAGGAAAGCTATGAAAAAGTGTTAGATCCCAGAAAATTCAAGGTCAAACACTAATTCAGGAAAGAGAAAAAACTAAAAATGTGAAAAAAAGGCTAAAAGTGGTGTGTAGGTGGAAAAATTAGGATGGAATAAAAATTAGTGGATGAATGGCTTGGGATGATTTTTTTTGGTAAGTTGGCTCTGATTGACTTGCCAGGCAATAATGAATATGTCCAAAGACAAATTCTATTCATTGTGCAAAAACTAAAAATAACACAAAAAGGAAATGAAGAAAGAGCTCATGAAACATGAGGTATATAAGTATAAGATTATAAATGAGAGCGATCTTCTTTGTCATATCTATAATAGAATGCATGGCAGATATATATAAATGAGAGCGTTCTTCTTTGTCAATTTTTTCTTAATAATTTTATATTGATTCCAAAATTTTACTTCATTGCCCTAGAACATATTTTGCTTTACCATTCATTTTAAATATTTCGCTGAATAGAATACAAAGATTAGAAAACCAATTTTTTTCTGGTACAGTAAAATTCTATTACCTATTAATATTTTTGATTCCAAAATGAAATAAAATTTTTGAGCTATAAATTTCTTGATTAATGCTGAATATCACCTAAAATCACATCAGCCGTATCTTTCTATACACTTGCAAGTTATGTTGCATATGAGCAAGAATGGCACGATATGATCCAATACTGCAATTCGATTACTTCAAAAATGTTTTGATATGGAAATTTGGCTATTTCAAAAATACTTTCGTGGTAGTTGTATATATTTTTTATAGAGTAAGTTGACTGCAGATACGACCCAGATTATCTACATAGTGAGCGACTGAGATCGCTCTAATGAACCTTGAAACGCTACTACAAACTACTTATAAATTTTAGCTTAAATTTCAAAACTTAAATCTTGAATTTTAAACGTAATTTCAACCACAATCTTAAACTACAAACCTTAATCGCAACATTAAGCGTAACTTTGTCTCTAAAATCATAATTATCAGAGTGCCCTTGGACATAATTATCACAATTAACCTTAAAACATGTGTAACCTTTTTGAATCTTGAACAATGAACCTCAAATATTGAATCATAAACCTCGCATTACAAACCTTAAACCACGAACCATGACTCCTAAACCATTAATGATCAATCTTGAATCTTAAACTTAAACCTTGAATAACGAATCATGCACAATGAACCTTGAACTATTAACCATGAACCTTGAATCTTGAACCATGAATGATTAACTATGATACTTGAACTTTGAACTTTAAACCTTGAATCTTGAACTGTTAATGTATAGTTTCCTAGAACCCTTAAAAAATAAATTTTGAACTATAAACCTTGAATCTTGGACCTGACCACTAAAACATTTACCTGGATACTTGAACTATGAAACCTTGAAAGCATGAACCATAAAACTTAAATCAAACTTTACGGATGAATCATTCACCTTAATTTGTACAAGATTTAGGAACCAAATTTTCTTAATTGCACAAAGGCACGGGCTATACCTAGTATGTATAAAAACAAAATCAATCTCCGTAATGATAAAAAATTATTAAGATTGAATTTTACCCGAATTAAAATATTTCTCGGATATATTATAAAATAATCTTTTACTAAACAACTACACTTACACCATGGACCAAAGCTAGCCGAAATAACAAGACACTCAACCAAATCTGAACCAACCAAACTTAATTAAGAGAAAAAATATATAATTAATACTCATCGAAAACAATAAGTCATCTCTCTCTCGATCTCACCACCATCTTGAATAAATTGACAAAATGGTAGAAACAATTAAAGAGATAAAGTATTAAAATACCATACAAATATAATCCCCAAACTCCATATTTTTACATGTTATTTTGACTACGTAAAATTAAAATTATAAAATTTCTTTTAATACATGAAATTATATGGAAGGATGTATAATTAAAAAGGTAAAACGTTAAACTAAGGACTCTCATAGTTTATTGGGCCAAATTAGAGAAAAGTGGCCCAATCAAAAAGGAAAAGGAATCTGAAGGATAGTAGGTGAGAGGCATACGGTACCCACCACTCTATTCATCTATAAATAATAAACAAACAAAATAAAATTCTCAAAAAACTTTTCCTTCTCTTCTCTAAATTTTAATCTTCCTTGTGTGTTTCCAAAGTCATCTCCATCAGATCGAGTAATCAACAATGACTCACCAGGCCGAGTCATCTGACTCGTGAGTTCTCTTCACTCCTTTACCCCTTTTTAATTAATTTCCAGATCGCTAATTCCTTTTCTTTTTTCCGATTTTGCAGTAAGAAGAAGGATTTTTCAACCGCTATATTGGAGAGGAAAAAGGCGGCTAATCGTCTCGTCGTTGATGAAGCCGTTAACGATGACAACTCCGTCGTCGCCCTCCACCCTTCCACCATGGAAAAGCTTCAGCTTTTCCGTGGCGACACTATTCTCATCAAGGTTTTCAATTTACCTAATTTTTTTAAACCTAGGGTTTCTATAGAATAACACGATTCACTTGATTTCTCTACATAAATTGTTATTATTACTAATTTTATCTATAATTATAACAAATCTTAATAGACTCAATAGGATCGATGAGTGGTTTTGTTTAATTCAATCTGTTTGGTTTTTAGGGAAAGAAAAGGAAGGACACAGTGTGCATAGCCTTAGCTGATGAAACATGTGAAGAACCTAAGATTCGTATGAACAAAGTTGTCCGAGCTAACTTACGTGTTAGACTAGGAGATGTAGTGTCCGTACACCAATGTGCAGATGTCAAATACGGGACACGTGTCCACATTCTCCCTCTCGACGACACTATTGAAGGTGTCACCGGTGATCTCTTCGATGCTTATCTTAAACGTAATCTCCTAAACCCTACTTCTCCTTCAATCTTCCTTAAATTCTTGTCTAATTGTTACCTTTTTACCTTGTTTAGCTTACTTTTTGGAAGCGTATCGTCCATTAAGAAAAGGAGATCATTTCCTAGTACGAGGAGGTATGAGAAGTGTAGAATTCAAAGTAATCGAAACAGATCCAGGTGAGTACTGTGTAGTTTCACCCGATACAGAAATATTCTGCGAAGGTGATCCCGTAAGAAGAGAAGACGAAGATCGATTAGACGAAGTAGGATACGATGATGTAGGTGGGGTCCGCAAACAAATGGCACAAATCCGCGAACTTGTAGAATTACCGTTACGCCATCCTCAGCTTTTCAAATCAATCGGTGTAAAACCACCTAAAGGAATCTTACTCTATGGCCCACCTGGATCAGGTAAAACCTTAATCGCACGTGCTGTAGCTAACGAAACCGGAGCTTTCTTCTTCTGTATAAACGGGCCGGAAATTATGTCAAAACTCGCCGGAGAAAGTGAGAGTAACTTACGAAAAGCCTTCGAAGAAGCTGAAAAAAACGCTCCGGCGATTATTTTCATCGATGAGATTGATTCAATCGCGCCTAAACGTGAGAAAACTAACGGAGAAGTTGAACGAAGGATTGTTTCGCAATTGTTAACTTTAATGGACGGGCTTAAAGCCCGGGCCCATATAATAGTAATCGGAGCTACAAACAGGCCCAATAGTATCGACCCGGCTTTAAGAAGATTTGGACGGTTTGATCGTGAGATAGATATAGGAGTACCGGATGAGATTGGAAGATTAGAAGTGCTTAGGATTCATACTAAGAATATGAAATTAGCTGAAGATGTGGATTTAGAGAAGATTTCGAAAGAGACACATGGATATGTAGGTGCTGACCTGGCAGCTCTATGTACTGAAGCTGCGCTTCAGTGTATTAGGGAGAAAATGGATATTATTGATTTGGAAGATGATACAATTGATGCTGAGATATTGAATTCTATGGCTGTTAGTAATGATCATTTTCAAACTGCGCTTGGGACTAGTAATCCTTCTGCTTTACGTGAAACTGTAAGTCAATCTTTTTATTTTATTTTGAATTACCAATTATACCCCTGTTGTTTGATAAAATGTTGAAAATACCCCCTGGATGAAAGACTACAGAGAGTATTTGTCCTTTTCTAAAACCACAAGATTATTTTGACCTTTTGTAATACCATAGGGGTAAGGATAATTTGTTTGGGGAACCAAGTTTTTTGACTTATTTGCACTTTATGTCCCTGTTTTATGCAAAAACTGCAATTTATCTGTTTTATTCAAAAATTGCAATTTATGTCCTTGTTTTATTCGTAAATTGCATTTTATGTCCCTGTTTTATGCAAAAAATGCAATGTACCTGTTTTTTTTTTTAAATTCCAATGTCCTGTATTTTTTTTTAAATTGCAATGAAGGTCCTTGTTTATGCAAACAATTGCAATGTAGGTCCCTCTTTGATGCAAAAAATTCAATGTATGTCCCTGTTTTATGCAAAATTGCAATTTATGTCCATGTTTTATGCAAAAATTTCAATTTAGGTCCCTGTTTTATGTATTATGTTAGCAATTTCTTTGAATAATTACCCTCCCCATATTTTCTGAAATTGCACTATAAGTTTTGTTATCAATTTTTCAAAAATAATTACTCTATAAGTCCCCTATTATTATGCAAAAATTGCAATATAGGTCCCTATATTTTTTAACCTTGTGCCCCTTAAATTTTTAGAATCTTCACTTGGCCCCCAAACTTTTAAAATTTGTCTTTACTCTAAGAATATTTTATAGGGACTTATAGTGTGTAATTAACTCAAAAGGCTCCTCTCCTGGGTTGTTTTCGACATTTTATCAAATTTTAGGGGTATATTTGGTATTTTACCTCGATATATTACTGTATGAGTATAATATTGTTGAATTATATTATCAGGTGGTTGAAGTACCAAATGTGTCCTGGGAAGATATTGGAGGACTCGAAAACGTCAAGAGAGAGCTTCAAGAGGTAACAAAATATTACACTTTAACCCCTCAATATTCAACTATACATACATAAATAACCCTTTTTCTTAATTTTCTTTAATTTTTTTTTGTAGACTGTGCAATATCCAGTGGAGCACCCAGAAAAATTCGAGAAATTTGGAATGTCACCATCAAAGGGAGTGCTATTTTACGGTCCACCTGGATGTGGAAAGACTTTGTTAGCAAAAGCAATAGCAAATGAATGTCAAGCAAATTTCATAAGTATAAAAGGACCTGAATTACTAACTATGTGGTTTGGTGAAAGTGAAGCTAATGTGCGAGAGATTTTTGATAAAGCTAGACAATCTGCTCCTTGTGTTCTCTTCTTTGATGAACTTGATTCCATTGCTACTCAGGTCAACTTTTACTATTTTACCCTTCTTCTTTATGCTTGACTACTTGGTGTCCCTTGTGTCTACTTTTTATGGCTCCTGAAATTTTTTGAATCTTGATTTTGTGTGTAATATAGGGATTTCTAGTGTAATTTACTGTTTTACCCTTCATATTATTACATAATTTATCTTTATGTGACTATGTTATGTTTTTTTCTGAAGTGGATACTTGTTAGTTTGTCATATAATTGGGTCTTTATGTTTGTTTAATATAGGGATTTGTAGTGTAATTGATTTAAAAAAATTTTAGTATCAAGGGCTAGAGTGCATTTAATTTTGTGTAATATAGGGACCTATTATGCATCTTTTGCATAACATAAGGACCTGTAATGCGTGTTTTGCATAATATAGGGACGTATAAGGTAATTTTTGCATTAAATAGGGACTTGTAATGCAGTTTTTGCATAGTACAGGGACCTGAAACACAGTTTTTAAATAATATTTATGGCTCTTCAAATTTTCAGAATCTTTATTTGGTGCCTTTGGCTTTTGAAATTAATTTTATTTTAATTAATTTGTATGAATTTTCTGTTTTTTTTTATTTAATAAAATATAGGGACTTATTGTGTAATTCATGGCCTATAGTGCAATTATAGCAAAATGTAGAAACCTGCATTGCTATAGTTACATAATATAGGGACCTATCCTGCAGTTTTTTTACATAATATAGGGACCTATTGTGCAATAAACTTGAATTTTTTTAGGTTTTTTTTCAAATGGAATTTAATTCTTTCTTATGTTTGTCAAAATTGTGTCACCATTAATCCTTTTTGACTTTTTATGACAAAAAATTCAAAAAGTACTCATGTTACAAATAATATAAAACAAAGGACTCATTGGTTACACTTTTTGGCAAACTTGTGAAACTGATAAATTCCATCAAAAAAGAAGAAAAAGAAACAGAAAAAACAAACAAAAAAGAAACAGGAAAAAAACAAAGGTGCACTTGAAGTAACATGATGTTTTGTTTGTTCCAGCGAGGTGGCAGTTCAGGAGATGGTGGTGGAGCAGCGGACAGAGTACTGAACCAACTCCTAACAGAAATGGACGGAATGAATGCTAAAAAGACAGTTTTCATCATCGGTGCTACAAATCGTCCCGATATTATTGACTCGGCTCTACTTCGACCCGGTCGACTCGATCAACTCATTTATATCCCTTTACCTGATGAAGAGTCTCGTTTTCAAATCTTTAAATCTTGTCTTAGGAAATCACCTTTGTCTAAAGATATTGATTTAAGAGCTCTTGCTAAGTATACTCAAGGCTTTAGTGGTGCTGATATTACTGAGATTTGTCAACGTGCTTGTAAGTATGCTATTCGAGAGAATATTGAAAAGGTATGTTTTACTATTACTTACTATTTTACCCCCCTCCCTTCAACTCTTACTATTTACTATTTTGCTTTAATGCTAAAATTACTATTGAGTAATATAGGGACCTATAGCGTGATTTGTTTGTATTACATGGACTAATAGGAAAATTAACACAACAAGTTAGCCTAGGGATTTATATTGTGATTTGTGTAAATTATAGGGGCATGTAGGGACATGTAGTACAGCGTTTGTATAATATAGGGACTTATAAGTGTAATTGACTTAAAAAATGAACAAAGGGGTATCTGTATTGCAATTTTTTGTGTAATGTTGGGAACTGTATTGCAATTGATAAAAATAACGTAGGGATCTGTAGTGCAATTTTTGTATAATATAAATACTTAGTGCAATTAACTCAAGAAATAGGGCCATAGAGTGCATTTTTTTGTATAATTTAGGGACCTATTGTGCAATTTTTGTATAGTTTAGGGACTCAAAAAAGTTAATTAATAAATTAACATAGGGACCTGTAGTGTATTATATGTGGAATATGGGGACCTATAGTGTAGAAATTTAACATAGGGCCATGTAGTGTAATTTTTGTATAATATAGGGACCTATAGTGCAATTATTGTACTATATAGGGTCTCAAAAGAATTTACTGTAGTGTTATTTTTGTATTACATAGGGACCTGTTGTTTAATTATTGTATAATATAAGGACATGATCGTGTAATTATTGTATAACATTAGGACATGATAGAGTGATTTTTGTTTAATATAGGGACTTCAAGTATGATTAACTCAAAAATAAATATAGGGATCCATAGTGCAATATGCCTATAAGATAGGGACCCTTACAACTTTTTGTATAAAATAGGGACCCATAGTGTATTTTGTGTATAATATAGGGACTTATAGTGTAATTAACTCAAAAAAAATTACATTGGGACCTATAGTGTTTTTTCTTTTTGAAAAAAAAAATTAGGGACCTACAGTGTAACTTTTGTATAATATAGGGGACCTATAGTGCAATTTTTGCATTATATAGGGACCTGTAGTGAGATAGATACACTTGTGTTTAAGTTTTTTTGGGATAGTTCAGGGGTATAATTGTAATTATAATATGTAATTAACCCTAATATTATACGTTATATTAACAGGATATTGAGAAGGAAAGGAAGAAAAGCGAGAATCCAGATTCAATGGACGAAGATGCAGATGATGAGGTGTCAGAGATCAAAGCCGCACATTTCGAAGAATCAATGAAATACGCACGTAGAAGTGTTAGCGATGCTGATATTCGAAAATACCAAGCTTTTGCTCAAACTTTACAACAATCCCGAGGCTTTGGATCTGAGTTCCGATTTGCTGAGTCAGCACCTGGAAGTGGGACCGGTGGGACCACCTCAGCTGCTGATCCTTTTGCTACTTCTGGTGGTGCTGCGGATGAAGATGATTTGTATTCTTAGGGTGGTATTATTTGATATTGATACAATTCGGTGGTTAATTAGTTCTTTGCTTTTTGTTTTTGTTTAACATTACATTATGTTATTAACGTTTTTTTTTTCCCAGCATTTTATTATGGATTTTAAATACTTTTTATTATTTAATTGTGGAAACCTTAATACTCTATTATACCTTAAATTGGCAGTTAATGGTTAATATCTGAATACCAAATGGGTACGATGCCTATAGCTTAGGGACTTTTTGGAGAACTTCCCCTAATAAACGTGACCATTTGGGGAAATTTTTTCTTAAAACTAATAATACTTTTTCTATAAATTTTTTTGGTGTACAAAGATAAAAGAAGTATTTAATATTTTTATTTTTTACACATTATCTTTAATTAATACTATAAGGCTATTTATTAAAATATTTTTTTACTATTTAATTAGAGAAAAAAATTAAAAAATAGAAAAAAGATGTTTTAGTATTTAAAAAAGAATAAATAATATTGTACGTGTTTTATTATCAAACAAAATTGGACTGGACAAACAAAATTGGATATTAACCTTTTTTCAGCAATTTATTTATGGATTTTAAGTACTCTTATCATATAATTGTGGAAACATCTTTCTAATACTCTACCTTAAGTACTCTATTATACCTTCAATTGGCAGTTAATGGGTAAATGCCAAATGGCCTATTTTGGGATTTTTTAAAATAATAATAAGTCACTGAATAGTGAAAGAAAGAAAACTAAAAGATCAATAGTTGCCATTATTACTGGTTAGAGTATTTTGATGTATTAAAAACAACTAGTAATTTGAAAACTGGAAGGTGTATTCAAGTTTGCTATATAGAGTCATAGATCATTTTCTGGTCATAAATATTGTAAGTGATGTACTATAGAAATTTGTTAGTACTTGATAAAATTGTGATGTCGTTTGACTGATTCAAATGTGGAAGTTAGAACTCTGTTAAGTTTAGTACATGGCTGATGACATAAATAGAAGACGTTAGTGTGGTACTCTTGGTTAGAATATTTCTTATAGTGTAATGTGTACATAATATAGCTAGGGATTTATATTGTAATACATTAAACAAATTAATATAGAGGACTTATAGTGTAATTGACTAGTTAAAAAAAAAATTACTAAGACTCCTATTAGGGTGTTCAAAGCAACTCAACTGGGACTAAAATTCTCGGATTAAAGGGTTAGATATTTCGTAGCGGAAGTTTTTTTTCTTTCACTTATGATTTTTTTCTCGTAAACTTATTCTTTTTGGGGAGCTAGCTCGCATTATAGAGACGACAATTTTTGTGTAATATAAGGATTTTTAGTATAATTAACTCTCATAAAATAGAATGTTATCCCTAAACCTCCTATAATATCATGGCCAACTTTTGGGGGGAAGTCACCAATTCTTCATTTTAGATTATATTTTTTTATAAAAAAGTTTCCAACTTTATTGAAATAAATTTGTATAATTAGAAAAAGACTAAAGAAATAATTACTTTTAGAGTAATGATATATACCACCTAAATATCACTCAATGATATAAATTGGTTAGTTATAAATCGTGAATTTATTTATTTTCTTGATCTAATTAATAATTTATAAATCATTACTCTTCGTTTTAAGTAACCAAACATATTTTGATTTGTTGTTTTGATTATGATTAGTATATATATAGCTCAATGGGGACTTATGGTGCAATTAAATAATGTTTTTGCTTAATGGAGGCTCTATATTTTACATAATTTTTTATCCTATTTTACCAAAATAAACTGGAAATTTGGCTTTAGGTAATTAAGGATATTTTGATCCCGATAGTATGTATGTAGTTCAATTGCGGCTTTAGTGCAATTAATTCAATTAATATTTTTGAAAACTTCCAGTTTTTGCATAATGGAGGCTTTCAAGTGCAATTTTTTCATAATACAGGGACCAATAACTCAATTAACTCAAATAAAAACCACCCGAACCCTTTCTCCCAAATTTTTTTTTAGACAATTTCTCCCAATAGAACGAAGACAAAAATAGAGACACATAAACGTTTTGAGATAATTGTTGATTCATAATCCACATATGATACAAAGTGGTATTACTTTATTCAGATAGATATATGAAAACAAATTCATCGGTTCATTGAACAACCTTATGATGATAGAAAAAGACCAAAAAGAATAATATAATTCACTCAAAACTTCAAACATAAATAAACATTAACAATCCATTCCATATTTTTCAACTGCTCCATTGATCGATATACATGTGAAACAGTTGAATTCTTCTTTTAAACATGATCATAATCAAGGATGTTTAATCTTGCGCTTCCCTGTTATACATCCTGATGAACCGAGTGTATGATAATTCACATATCGACTAGGTGCTGATGCATGTCTAATCCCTTTTGGCATACAATTCTTCACTTCGTTTTTGTGAAAAACTCCGTTGTTTAATTCGGGTTTTTTCAGTGTTACGTAATCTCGAGCTTTGGAGATTCTTGTACTTGGAGCACTTGATGGAAAATCACGTTTAGCCATTGATAATTCATTAAGATTGGATAGTATAAGGAAGAGATATAGAAATGTAATTGAAATTATAGAAGTAGACATTTTGGTTTTTTTGAAGTGTGAATATGAGAGATATGTGATGGTTTTAAATAGGCTAGGATCGACGTAAAAAAAAAAAAAAGGCTGGGGGGTAGGGGTAGGGGTACGTGTAGGGGTGGGTGGGGGGAGGGGAGTGCATTGGAGAGAAGGGGTCGGGATTTGGTGAGGTGGGTGTTAGTTTTGACTGTATAGTACTCTGATTTGTGGTGAAATGCCCGTGAAGTGTTCTGTCAGAGTAGTTAAAGTTTAAATTTTCTTCGAAAATTAAATGAAGGCTTTGAAATCCTTTTAAATCCATGCATTGAATTAAAGTGTGATTGATTTGAAATTGGAGTATATGGTGATGAACATTAATAATCAAAAGGAGATTGTGATATACTTTGAGAAGGATGGTAAACGAACCAATCCGAATAGTATAATGTTAGGCTCAACTTTAAAAAAAAAAAAAAAAACTCGTTATCAATTTAAATAAACAAACTCCATTTTTACCAAAACAAACTCAAGTTTTATATGAACACTTGCTTATGTTCAAACATAAATTAAATTTATTTATTTGATAACTATTTTATAAAATTTGTATATTAACTAGGATACATTAATGTTTTAAATATAAAGCTTCACTTGATACAAATCGTCAATACAAATTACGTTTTAGCCTTGTACAAAATTAAGCAATGTGAAATGAATGTATGTAGAGAGGCTCTTGGCACCATGTTGGCTTTGTTTAGTTTGTTTAGCAAACGACGAGTTTGAAGAAATATTAGACTTTTGGTATTCTTAACACGGATGCTTCCCATTTTGTTCTAGTAAATATCAAAAGTGGTTGCTTCAAAATGGTTAAACACCAGATTCAACTTTATTCCTGAAGGTTGGAAGAAAAGCTCCAACTTAAGGATGGGAAGAAGTTTTTATCAAAACGGTCTTGCAAGATATCTTAAATCATTCAATAATAATTGATTTTCTTTAAAAAAATATTGCAAAATTTTATCTAGTTTGGTTACGAAATATCGGTGGGATCTACTTCTAAGGATCACGTCCACTAGGTTACCTGGGATTTTGAGGTGTGCTCAAATTTTGTAATTTTATAAGATAACCTTGATATATTTGCCAATCTAGTTTGGATAATTTTTCACAATTTGAATAGTCTTGTTGTTATTAGACTCCTTAAATGAATTCATTGTCCATCTGGTTGTTTTTGGGATGCATTGCAAATGATTTATGCTTCACTTGTCTGGGGGATTCTCTTGGTAGGCAAGTTGTGATATAATGTGTGCAATGAAGTTGTTAGGAGTGAGGAGTGCAAGTCTATCTAGGGCATGTAATTTGGATTTCAAAACATAAAACTATTAAAAATTGGTAAAGTATCACCTTTGGTACAATTACCTAATTTTGAATTGTGAAGGTACGAGTTAGTTTTAATCCATTACTATTTTGGGTTCAAGTATGAACTTGCATATCCCATCAAGAGATAACTCATCCTCTACCTGGGTGACAATGATATATCAACACACTACCTCGGGTGCAGAACACAAGGGTACACAATTTGGGATCAATTCCTCCTCTAGTGCTATATGTCTCTCCTTTTATGGAAGTTAATCTTGTATATTAAAGTTAACATCAAAGTCAGAACTTTCACGTGGAAGTGTATCAGGAATGCTATACCAAATAAAGTAAATTTGTTGAATATTAACCAATGTCCCTCTCCTATGTCCAACAAAAAAAAGGATATCATGCATTTCCACTATTTTTGTAAGTTGAGCCAAATGTATAAAAATAGACCTGTTCTTCAACTATACATTATAACAAATAATATTTTCCACCTTTGACCGATACTTCTTGAATATTATTGAAGTGGCCAAATAAATTCGTTAAAACGCTTTTACGGGTTTCATATTGAAATAAAATGCTTGAGCTAGGTGTGTGCGTGCATGCATTGTTATATAATGAACCTGGATCACAACAATCAAAGTATATTAGTAAGTGATACATATATAACATGCACATTATTGGTATTGAGTACGACTTACATCAAAACCTCTAGTCTATTTCGTAACCATTAGTGATGCACCCATATATATTAATTTAGTCATGAGACATCATTTTAGGATTATATTGTGCTTAGTTGAGAGAAATTTCCCTATTATTTGAGATACTCTTGTTTCTTGTCTAGTTTTGGAGAATGGTTACTTTTAGAGCTACTTGTGTTAAGTGTTCAACTCATAGATGCTTGGATGAGTTTGGATCCCAAATAATGGATAAGAAGTCAAGAAAATAAGATCAAACCCGAAGGAAAGAGTTAAAGGACAAACAATACATTTTGAGAAAGTGAAAACGTTTGCCGACCAAATTTAGAAAGTGTCTTGTTGGTGTCACCATGTGAAATTGATGAAGATTATGGAGGATCCCTTTGGTTTCCACTTTCCATCTAACATAGAGTTAAGAGCGAGTAGGAACTGACGGTTCGTGATTTGGAGCTTAGTTGAAGAAGTTATTAAAGTTGGAGCTGTCGTGGCTCGAACTAGTCCACTCTTCAAGGAAAACGTTTTTGGGTTGGATTTGGTCATTTAAAAGATGCCCACAACCCATAAAATGTTTTCAACCCGATATATATATACACACACATAGACATATATATATATGCATGTATATGTGTCAGAAATTATCTTTAGAAAAGGGAGATTAATCATTATTTTTCGAGCATAAAAGCAAAAGAACGACCAAAGAAGAAGACAACATAAGCTTGAGCCCTACTGCATCACTTGTGAATCTTTCCACCTCTATCATTAGGGTAATTATATTTAGTTTCTTGTCTTAACCAGGTTTATAAGCTTTTTACTATTTTATTTTCTAGATTATACACTAAATTCACTAAATTCCATTAGTTTGAGTTTGGTTTAATGTATAAACCTTGAATACTATTATATATATATATATATATAGTATTTTGGAATTGAATTTAATTGAATTGGGTATTTTAGTTATAGTTGAATATGAATTGTATTAAGTTATGCTTTCTATAACTTGATCACTTATAGATTGAACTAAGTGCATAAACTGTCACCTTGGTAGGGCAAGGTTTAGGAACATAACTGGTTCATGTACGTTCAGTGTGTGATAGTGATCCTGATGGGCCTGCCTAGCTGAATAAGTACATAGGGTTAGTGTATATCACCAAACTTTGCGTAGAATAATCTTACCCCATAACTATAGTAAATGTAAGACAATCTTCTAAGCTACCTTGGCGGGAGTTAGAAGGACAATAGAGTCCTGATTAGTTATATCGACCCAATTCACCCTTATTATTGAACTTGTTTTTTTCCTTCATGTAGACAATAGAATATAAACGTCAACATTTCCTCAATGACATACCCTTTGGGGATTGACCAATTGGGCCTAGACACAATCAAAATATATTCTTTGAGTTATTAGCAACCGTTTGGAAGGATACATCCATTGCATTTGAACCGAGCCATATTATTATGATTCCTCATACAATCGTATCACTAAGTGAACCGTTATGTAAAAAAAAAAACAGGAGGAAATATCATTTCAAGGGTGCAAATTAGAATCAAAATTTCTTCTTTGCCGCCTTCTACTTCTATCATACTTAGATTCCGTTATATACACTTCTAAACACGTTACATGAGACTATGTCCGTGTCACTCGCCGATTTTTCCTCGATTAATCTGGGAACACTCACAACAAAGAGGAACTACATCATTATGTGACAGTTATGGGATTTCCTCCTGATTAAATTTCTAACTTCGACGAGTATGTTATTCTTCAAATTGGAAGAGAAACTATCAGGAAAATTTTGTGACTTTATCCATACCAAAACTTCTTGTAGGTTATAAAGTGTCAACACGAACTTAACTCTTAGTTACATCACTCTACCTCGACTATTCTTATACAACCACAACTCTTTCTAATACCCATACTCTGTAAATATTTCCTGACCTTAACATTATTATCTTTATTCACTTTTCCATCTAGAGAAACAACAATAATGATTAAAATATCACAAACATTCTTTGTGTAATGCATAACATCAAATATTCTGTTTCATCATGTTTTTTGACCAATAAGGTCACTGGTAGAAGATACTTTTTTCCTTCCAATTAAACTCTTTAAGTCTCGTTTATTTTCTTGTATTGCCACCAATATCCTTGTGTTCCTTGGAAACACATATGACAAACTGTTAACTTAGGTTTGCATATATGTGGGACTGTACTAAGGAGGTTTATTTCGACCATTTCCTTTACAATAAGTTAATTTATTTCTTATGTATCGACGGTTTACAGGTAACTACCGTTAATGATCAAAGTAAACTATAACCTTATTTACATAGAGGGAAGGAGTATAATCCATACATTCTGGACATGCTTTGTAACCTTGACCAGACTTGCCTGACGTGTATGATCTCATGTGATAATCATTCATGGTAAAAACACACATACAAAAAATTATCCCCCTTATGTGCATCGTATGTGAGAATTCCTCTATCCCATAAATCATTTAATTCAATAATCAAATGACGGAGTAAAACATCCATATCTTTATTGGGACAAAACAAACTGAGAATTAGTAGTGTCAACATGAAGGTGGATTCTTTCATGCACAACCACGGTAGAAAATTATAAGTGGTTAATATAATCGACCACATGGTATACAAGTTCTTTTGCATAGGAAAAGGTTAAACACATCACTCGCCAAACCCAATATAATGTTTCTAGATTCACATGCAAACTCGAGATTCTGTGCATCAATTTTTTTTACAACTAAGACCTTTTACTGGATGACGTAATACGTCCTCGTCGATATGTGTCATGTCATGTTTTTAGCGGTATTTCAAGAAGTATACAACCTTTGTAACCTAGGTGCAATGTGAAATCAACGTAATTTCTTATGAGGTGCTTTATTTCCCTTCTTTGGATCCCTCCTCGATTCATCACGGTATTTTTTGAGTTCTGATGTCTCTTTCTAATATAATACACAGTCATTCAACCATATGTCGGTCGTCTCGTACCCCAAACCCTAACTTTTCAACTTATTGTTAATTTCTTCATATGATGTGGGCAACATATGTACTTTGGGGAAAGCATGACTTGACAATTGTAGGAGTTCAGTGAATGACATATTTATGCACATGTTCTTCATAAATTAAGGGACAAACATTTACTACGATTCATGAAAATTAGAACTATAATTAAAAAACAAAATTATTGATAAAACGCTAGAATTTAATATGAAAACTGCACACATCAATAAACGATAGATGTATATATGATTTAATAAACTAACCACACAAATTATAAGTCATTTAATCAAGTTTTATTGGAAACAATAGTTTTTTTTTTGTTAAGATGACAATAGAGATGGTGGGGCTTGATTCCACTATAGTGAGGTAGTTGAGTAGGTGGTGGGGGATAATGGTGTGCTCGGACGACTTTGGTGGTTGTTCCAATAAAGAATTTAGGTGTAGGGATTGAAGTGGGAAGGGAAGAACTAATTATTTTTCCTAAGCGTGAGTTGATGTCTTAAATGCATAATCCTTCAATGGCTACCCTAGTGGTCGCAGAAGAGTTTGCAATGGTCGTGAAAGGATAGATTTAGTGAGCACCGTAGTGCTCACAATTACTCACACTACAGTAATTATTACATTGTGGTCACATAATACCATATTAATTCTCTTTTTTTGCCTCCCAAATAGAGACCAACCCGATTTTGACCATGTTGTGCTTACAAACGCTAACCATCACGATCACAAAACACTGATCGAAAAAGCTCTGCTCGCTAAAGGGAAATATCGTAGTAGCGTACGACCATCTGCAAGGATCATGATGGCTCTATTCGAGTTAATTGGACCAAGAAATTTTCCGTTCCTCCCTTTCAGAGAGTGAAGCATTGGATGTCCTCAAAGCTTTCAAAATTTAAATACCTCTAAGATTGATTCTTTATCGATAAAATTATATTAGATTGTTTGGACATCATTCTATGCCTCAACAAAAATTTACGATTTGGTGTATCATTTATTCACTTTATTAAAAATATCAAGTTATATTTGTTGTATATGGAGCTTGACGTTGAGGCATAATCCTAGATTTAGAGTCGGTCCTTACATTTTGGAGACTCAAAGCAAGGATTCAAAACGGGAATCCTTTTGTATAATTTAACTAAAAATATGCTTAAAAGTAAAAAATAAGAGAAAAAAAATAAAAAATAGAATATAAGAACAACAACATATATATATATAGATAGATAATCGGGATCCTTGAAAACGTCAAAAAACTGGAGACTCAGATTAGTGGCCTTTCTAGCCCTACCTTTATGGTTGGGTTTGCCTAGATTTAAGAATGAAATCGCTATTCCATAACTAGATGCATTATGCATTTTCAGTCAACTGAACCACCCACTATTGTAAGGATCTTATTCCATTTATTAAGATAACATGTTCATGTATCGTTCATTTGAGAGTTTTTTCTTCCTTTCTGATGTAGAATATTAGTTCTAGGATTTAATAATGAAACACTTTTGATAAATTATTTTAATTAATCCCTCGTATGAATTATTTTCTAAACACAAATATTATCATAATGCTAGAGAGAGGCTAGAGAATTTTCTCCTAAATCATCTTGATTTAACGTCTTTTTCTGCCTATTATTCCCGTTTCACCTTCTATGGCTTTGAGATCTAAGTTAATACACCTGAGGTTCATCCTCCGATGATATCTTCACAAGGGATACTCTAGGGAACCAAATTGAGATCGCCACGAATAATCCTTTGGACCTCGTGAACCTCACGTCATGGGTAAACCCAAATCTTGGGCCATCTTCGAGCATGAGTAGCCTCACGCTTACTCATAACTTGCTAGAAAAGGTTTGTCTTAGTTTTCATTTGGTTTTCTCTCAAGGGGTTTGAATATAAGTAACAAGCCTTTTCTTCCTAGTCTTGGAGTGATTATGGAGAAGAAGAAGAGCTCCCCCTTGTCGTAGTAATTCATGACATATTGATGCTTTATGTTGTAGGGGTTCTAAAGATAAAGAAAGAGCTCCAATAGAGCCTGCCACAACTTGACCGAAGGAGGTAGTGGATTGACTAAGTTTAATACTAATCTAATAAAATATAACACCTAAAGAAGGATAAAACATCCATGCTCCATGGAGTAGCTATTAGATTAAAGACATTCTTAGAAAAAGCTTGGGATAAATTGAAAGCCCACCAAGTGTTTAATAAAAACTTCAAACATCTTCTTATTTATCGAACATTGCTTAGAAGAAACACCTAATTCATCATACAATGCGGTCAAGTTAGGGCGTGAAAGGACCACCCAAGGACTCGTGAGCATGTCCGGAACTTGGCCGCCAATGAGATAAGTCTGAATTTGATTCAAGGGGAGAAAAAGGAAGGAAACAAAATAGATTACAAAAATATTATATTCAATACTAGGAATGCACAAGTAGGAATGGAACATCAATACTATGAACCAATAAAGGGGGAAAAGTTGCAATTACTTGAGAGTGATGTTTGTACTATTAAGAAAGCTTTTGGGATTTCATCAATATGGTATGTACTCGAGAAAAGGTGTCGCATATGATGGATATTTGAATAAATGTAAAAGAGTGAAATATGGTTTGTCAAGTTGGAAAACATTCTAGTGGTAGGCTTGTTTTCACATTTGATAATAATGAGGATAAGAAGCCACTTTTATCGATTGATGCTTTGTTATCCAAAATCTTAGATTTCTTCGACTACAAAAATCATGTGATTTAAAATATCCCTACATGGATTATAATACGTAACTTGCCTGAACAAACACATATGAATCTAGGTATTTCCAAATTAGCTTCACAAGTGGGTAAACCTATAAGAAACAATGAGGTTACACTAATTAGAAAAGATATAAGTTATACACATGTGCTTATTGAGCTTGATTTGGAAAAAAATGTAAGTAGAGTAGTGATTTAGCCCCCATTAAAGGAAACAATATTTTTTCTTAATATGGAGTACAAAAATATCACCGTTTGTTGCATTAAATGCATGGCATTTAGTCACACCGAGGACGAGTATTTATATGACAATGATAGTAACTTTCGAGCTGATAAAAATTATAGAAATAAAAGTATAGCTACTAAAAAAGGGCCCCAAGCAAAAACATAATTTCTGAGAGAATGTAACCAGCAGTCCTTAGCTTCAAAACAGTAGCTGGGAGCTATTGTTCCTCCAATTTCGGCAGTATCAACAATAGGAAAAAGCGACATAGCCAATACAAATATTTTACAAAAACCAAATCATATTATGTTAGATGTTCAGGAACTGCATAAAACCTAGGAATAATGCCAAAGGTTAGAGCCATAAATTAGCTTAGCGAGAGAGCCGAGGCACAAACCATCGTATTTTCTGTACAACCAACGGTTGTGTATGCAAAATAGGAGCTGAAAATTTGAAAAATATAGTGAAGACTGTATAAATGACTGCTCATTACAACATCTGTAGATTCGAACGAGTCAGATTTTAGAACAACAATACAAAACGACACTTTCAAAGCAACAACACACGCACACAATAATCGCTTCTTTAAATGCAGTTTCGTTGGTTAGGAACAATTTTCAAAATTTATGGAAGTAAATACATATTCGAGTGTACAAGTTACATATATAATCTGAATGAATAATGGGAGATTTTTGAAGCAACTGGGGAAGGAACTTGAGGTCAGTAATTTGGGTTATTCAGGGTTTTTTGGTACATTGGGTCTTTCGGCTTGATCGATTCACAAATGTTTTTCATGCAATCATGAATAGTAAACAAAGAGGAAGATTCATTGCTAAAGTACAACATCTCAACGGTGAAGAAACTACATCTAGTTCTCAAGTCTGTGATGCTTTTGTGGATTATTATAAGAGTTTGTCGTGTTTGAGGGTTGATATGGAAAGTGTGGATTTTGGGGTTTTCGATTGAGGTGTGATTTTGACAAGGTAACAAGGATTAGATATGTGTAAAAATTCTAATACACTTGAAAAAGTCGAGATTAGTTTTCTCCAACAAAAGCGAAAGTTGGGTATAATTTTAAAAGTGATCAATGAACGAAACGTTTTCATGGAATCATGAATAGTAAACAAAGAAGATAATTCGTTTCTACAGTACGAAATCTCAACGGTGAAGAAACTACATCTAGTTCCCAAGTGTGTGATGCTTTTATGGATTATTATAAGATTTTGTCGGGTTCGAGGGTTGATATAGAAAGTGTGCATTCCGGGGTTTTCAATTGGGGTGCGATTTTGACAAGGGAACAAGTATTAGATATGTTTAAAGAGGTCACCAATTATGAAATAAAAGAGGCAATTTTTTGTATATCAGTTGATAAATCTCTCGGAACCGATGGAAATTCTTCGCTGTTCTTCAAGAAATCTTGGGATTTAGGTGGTAACAAAGTGATGTCACATCCATGTTTTTACTTAAGCAATTAAATACTACTATTATTGCTCTAATTGCGAAGAAAGACATGCCCTTGAAAGTTTAAGAATAGAGGCATATATCGTGTTGTTGGGTATACCTCTTTTATTATATGTCAAACACAATCAAATCACTAAAATTAATGATACAATTAAAGATGAATACTCCCAAATTTAATAAAATTAGTAAATCATACTAGGGTTCATACATAGTCGTGATTCTCAAGCTATGAGAATTTAGTTTATACTGAAATAGTAAAAGCTAACAACTAAAAGTATAATGTTCAAGTGCTACCGTGAAATCCAAGGGTTCATTCGAAATCCTAACCGTTGCGCATGGTGACTCTAATAATTCGATTTCCAAGTTTTTGCCGGTAAACGCTCTAACTTTCTAAAAATGGTCGAATCGTCCTCTAACGCCATGACTCTAGGGTAACTTTTTTTCTTGACTTATTGTTATCATCTCGGGGTATTTTAGCATCTAAGTACCTAGGAGCTGCACTCTAAACACGCAAATTACGCACAAAAGCTCTAAAAGTAACATAAAAGCCGAAACTAGGCAAGACATCATAAAACATCAAATAATAGGAAAAAATCCCTCAACTAAGTCCTAAGTATCCCTATATATATATATATATATATATATATATATATATATATATATATATATATATACACCAGTCATCTATAAATAAATCGCCATGCTAATAGTGGACCGTATGAAACCAATATTAAATTAGGTTATTGATAACGCCTAAACTGCTTTTATCTTCGGTCGATCAATGAACGAGAACATTCACCTTATGAAAGAATTTTTGAGATGATACACTAAAAATAGTATCTCTTCTTGATGCACGATCAAAATTGACTGGTGTAAGGCTAATGATTCGATCTCGTGGGATTTTCTTAGTGAGATTCTTTAAAGGTTCAACTTTATGATCAAATATATCGGTTGGATGATGGAGTGTGTAACAAATCCTTCTTACTCGGTGGATTTAAATAGAGATGTGCATGGTTTCTTCAAGGGGAAAGGCTTAAGACAAGTTGATCATCTTCACCATACCTTTTATTTTGTGAATATAATATCTTTCGAGGCTTTTGAAGAAGAATATGAGTTGTGGGTTCAAGTATCATTCGAAATGAGGAAAAGTTAAGATTACACATTTAGAGTTGCCTATGATCTCATGTTACTTGCTAAAGGAGATCCTGCTTCGGTAAAAATCCTCATGGATAGTTTGAAAGAGTTTAGAAAACGCTCGTGTCTTTATTTGAATGTACTTAAATCGAACATCTACTATGTGGGTATTTTAGGAGAAGCACTTGGAGAAATACAGAAAACTACACAATTAGAGAAGGGTAGCATACCATTTCGATATTTTGGCATGACTCTTGGAGTTTTGAATTTTTTAGAGATCACAAACCTCTTATTGATAAATTAAAGAGTTATGTCCGGTCTTGGAATTCCCCGTCTCTCTCTCTCTCTCTCTCTCTCTCTCTCTCTCTCTCTCTTATGCGGGTCGATTAGAGCTCATTAGATCGGTGCGACATGGGGTAGTCTGCTTTTGGTTTTTGATATTTCCGATTTTGATTTGTGTTCGTGAAAGAATTGAGAGTATTTGTAGGGACTTTCATTGGGATGACAATAGTCCACAAATTAAATTAAATATTATTTGCACTCCAAAAAAAGAAAAGGGGTTGGGCTAAAAGATTTAGGTTCTTGGAACAAAACACTATTAATGAAGATATTGTAGAAAATTATTGATAGAAAAGATTCACTTTGGATAAATTGGGTGCATGAAGAATATTTAAAAATGAAATATGTTTGGTCGTGACAAGTGAATAAAACGAATTCTCCGCTTTCGAAACTTATTTGGGAGTTTAAGGATGTGATCGGAACTTCGTTAGGAGACGTGGAAGGTGCAAAAATGTTATATTGATGATTTTCCTCGGCTAAGGATCCTTCTACGAAAGGTTCTAGTGGTGAGTACTATGCTTTATATAAGAAATCTTATGATTTTTTTCGCCGTCGATCTTTTGTAGAAACTTGGGCAAATATAGTGTGAGATACGTGTTTACTTCTTAGACATACAATCATTGTTTGGATGACACTACATTAGAGATTTATAGCAAAAGATAGAGTGATGTATATGGAATTGGATCCTATATGTGGATTGTGTGTTGAGGATTTCAAATCGAATAACCATTTATTTTTCGAATGTACTTTTGCCAATGACATTTGGAAGGAGGTGAGAAAGTGATTGTGTATTGAGAAAAAGATAAATACGATTTTAATCTCACTCAAATGGTTTTAAAAACTCAAAACTTGAGAAAATTGGAGGAGAAAAACGTGATTTTTTTTTTCACGACTACAACTTACCACTTTTGGCGAGTAAGAAAGTATCTTAATATGAGAGTAGTATGACCTGAAAGAGGCGATTATACTTGCATGAATAATAGCGGGATCTTATACTGTATTGTTGTGATACATTGAACTAATGAATAGGTAGATAGGTACTACCTTAATAATTCCCCCCCTTACCCCCCCCCCCCCACCCCCCCCCCCCACCCCCCTCTCCTTTCCAAATTTTTATAATTATAGATCCCTTAATTTTTTTTATACTTAAAATATATAAAGTTATAAGTTTTTATGAGCCAATTGTTGATTGATGCCTATTAAAAAACTTATTTAGAAAAAGGTGCCTAGGAAAAAATATTTATTGAAAACAGCCCCCTTATAATTAACAATTAAAAAATTAGAAAAAAACTAATAAACACACGCGCGCGTCCGTGAAATTTTTTTAAAATCGTCATAACTAATTCAAAAAAAATCAAAAAAATCAAAAAAAATTATATTTGGATAAATCAAATTAATATTTACGTCTATGATTTTTTTCGGAATTTTCTGAATTTTTCGTTTTTTTTTTATTTTTTTAATTTTTTTTTTCGCAGACACGAAATTCCATGTTTAAAACATGGAATTTCATGTTTGAAACATGGAATTTCATGTTTAAAACATGGAATTTCATGTTTATTTCACGGTTTAAAACATGGAATTCCATGTTTAAAACATGGAATTCCGTGTCTGCGAAAAAAAAATTAAAAAAATTCGAAAAAACTCAAAAAAATCAAAAAAAATCAAAAAAATTCATAGACGTAAATATTAATTAGATTTATTCAAAAATATTTTTTTTTTAATTTTCTGATTTTTTTTGAATTAGTTATGACGATTTTAAAAAAATTTCACGGACGCGCGCATGTGATAGAATTAATAAAGGTATAGAAAATATAAAGGGGATGTTTTCTATAAATAATTATTTCATTAGGCATTTTTTTATAAATAAGATTATTGAAGGCATAAAAAAACAATTAGAGAGTTTAAGGAGGATGTTTTCAACAATAACCCCAGTTTTTATTTATTTATAACTCAATTTTGGTCCAATCTAAAACAAAAGAAGGTTGTTTACTTAATTTAGTTTATAATTTGTTGACCCAGTCAAGTGCACCGTGTATATTTTAATAAAACAAATTTTTTAGTTATTTTTCTTGTTATATTTTAAATTCTTTATTTTATTTGTAATTTTTCTTAAGGGACTGTCTTATAGATTTTGCTTTAAACTTTCAAAATGTCCAAACCGAGTTTTGTAGAGTGTATAATTGATTTTTGGGAATTGAGAGAAATTTTATATTTTACGAAAAATTCATCTTGAAAGCTTAAGATGGCAAGAAGATACACTTCTATGATTATTAATGAATACGTCTTAAAAAAAAATATTTTATAAACCACATTATGAATTCTCGAGCAACCTTATTCACCCGTTTAACGTGATAGATTGAAAGCCCTATTTCATCCGTCCGGGTAAGGGAGACAGCTAATTTTGTTAGATTACGAATCTAAAGTATGGATTTCTTTTCATCTTTAAACATGTGTTTTCCTTTATTGTTAGAACAGCTGACTATAGTTTGACAAAGAAAACAACTACAGTACTCTACTTCTTTGGAGCCAGCTGCCAAAAAAAAAATCAAGTTAAATGAGGTTGAGAAATGCGCAAACAGAATTATCGTGAATTTGAATTTCCACCATGATGTTATACGTTAGGGTAAAATCATGTGACTAGCATAAAGGAAGGAGTTACAATTCTGATTATTGAAGTGAATATTAAAATAGTGATCAATAATGTTATTTACTATTTCTCCATACCATTCTTCATACTATTATGATAAAACTATTTATTATTTTTTTCTTGGACGCATGATAATATTAATTTCTATACCATTATATATTACATATGAGGTGATTTATTTCGATAATAAAATAAAATTAGAGGAAACAAATTAATAATTTATTTTAAATTAAATTAAATTATAGGTGATATAAAAATGGTATGTAAGATAATATACAATATTGCTAAATTTAAGTAATCATAGGATATCTGAGTAGACATTACTCAAACCATGAATAGATATTTGTCACCAAATTATTTGTCACAAAAAGACTTTAATTGTCACACGTATCTATAAGAGGAAATTACAAATTAGAGCCCAAATGACTTAAACATTATTTTTTAAATCCTCCCTCTTTACTTCTATTTATTAAGTCCTTAGTCACACATATAGTTACACTACTTTACCTTTATACCCTTATGTCTATATTAATTAGTTTTTTTATTTTATTTCTTTCTGCAGACTATTTCAGATGTTTTATCGGTTTATTAATGGGCACAGACCCAGATACGCTTTATAAATGATAGTGGGTAGAGACCCAGACACAGTTTGATGTTTGATTCTGATATTGTTTAGGGTTTGATTCCAAACAACAGAATTGATTATTCAATATAATAATAAAACCTTATTGCAGGTAAAAAACTAAGTTGTGTTCCAAAAACAGCTAGACAAGTTACAAGATGGATAAATTAAATAAATTACAAAAGATTCATTAACAAACAAGGGATGGTTTAATCTCCCAGTACAACTATCTATTTAATTATAGCATCTATTTTAAATGTTTAATCATGACTGCATCACTTGACCCATTGGGCCCGTACCCATCGGGTCTGTACCCTAGCTGTGTGGACCAAACCATCGTGTCTGTACCCATCAGGTCTGTACCCTAGCCCATCGTGTCTGTACCAGCGAACCAAAATCAAATCGAGATCTTGGAGATGCAGCGGGCTTCCTTCTTCGTTGCAGTGGTGGCGTTGTGCTGTGATTCTCGTTCTGGATGTGGCTTACCGGAGTTCAGGCGCTGCAGTGGTGGTGGTGCGAATCTGAAGGTGAGCAGTCTTCGTGTGAAGGTGATGATGGTGGGGATAGGGGGCGATGATGGTGGTTAATGGCACACGGTGGGGGTGGGGTGATGATTGTGGTTAATAGGGTGGCAGATCTGTACTGTGGTGGTGGTATTCGGTGGCTTCAGTGGGGTGGTGTGGGGTTGCTGTGGTGGTTCACAGTGGAGATGTGAGATCCGTGTTGTAGTGGTGGTATTCGGTGGCTTCAGTGGGGTGGTATGGGGTTGCTGTGGTGGTTCATTGTGTAGCAGCGCCGGCCAGATCTGGATCTGGAAGAAAACTGATACAGCGCCGTCTTGGTGGGGCGAGGAGAGATCGGACCAGCGAGAAGGAGGGCCACGGTGGGGTGGTGTTGCTGGCTTGGTGGTGCTGCGCGCTGCCGATCTGGAGGAAGGTGGCTCCGGCTTTCTCGAAGCGCAGCAGCGGCGACACATGTGAGAAGGTGGAAGCTACGCAGTTCCGGCCATGGTGGGTTGCGTTGAGGGAGGGCGTTCACAGGAGAGAGCAGATGGAGGCGCAGTGGCGGCCATGGTGGGGTGCGGTGAGGATGTGGTTTTTTTAGGAGAGAGAAGAGAGGGGGTGGGGGTGGGTCTCTGATTCGTAACATAATAGGAGAGGGGTTGGGGTTTTGGTTTCCCTATAATAAAGGTATAGAGGGAGGGGTATTATTGGATTTTTTGGGATTTAGTTGGATAGATAATGGGTAGTTAGGGGTGGGGATTTTATCTGTTAAGTTAAAGGTGTGGGGGGCTGGTTTTTATAATTTACCCTATCTATAAAATTGAAAGTCGTTCGATTAGTTATTGTAATTATTGGGTTGTTTTCACCTATACGATGATATAAGTTAACAAAAATATACGGATACAAAACTTTTCGAGTGATTCGATCTCTCTTTTCGGGGATGTATAGGATTTTACCTTCTACCGAACTTCAACCCTTAGTTGTATAATAAAAAAGAAGTGTAGAAACTAGAAAGTGACATGGTATAATAGAACGATTAGATATTTTCAAACACCTAGACAATTTAATAACCCATAAGATAGAATTTAAACAATTTTAAAATTTATCATTTAAATTATACATTACTTTATATATATTGATAATAATTTAATAATGATAATAATAAGATTAAAAATAAATTAATATAACATAAATATCACAAAACTTAACATAAAACAAAATAATAAATTCTTATTTATAAATATAGATCAATTAGTAGGTTAGAAATATAAAAAATACACAACTTTTTTTTCCATAAATATAGGATTTTATAGAGTTGTTATGATAAAAACCATGAATGGTTGGTTTGTGTATGGATGCACTAGTCACGTCACCGTTGAACATGATTATTTAGCTGTAATCTAAGTAATCAAGTTTTAGGAAGACCGTCGTGTCTAATTTACATGTAGATGAGGTTTCATTTCCTATTTTTTATTTGCATTTTATTTTGTATTTAGACATTTACCTTTTCGATTTTGGTTAGTGAATATCAAGATTTTGTTCAGTTAAACTGACTTATGACTTGTTAGTTTTTTTTTAATAATATAGTATAACGAGTGTTTGAAATAAAAAAAAAATATAATGAGGGATCTATAATATTTTTTTTGTTACATGAGAGGTCATAAAAACTCTGAAGAAAAAATTCTTCTACAAAAGTTTATTAACTATCTAAAGTTATTCTAGGAGTCGCCACTCATACCGATCCTGAACGAGGAAACGCCATAGCTAATCTTGGGGGGTCTGTGTACACTATCGGCCCATCTTTATTCTGAAGTCCAAATTTAGCCAACCAATCCGCGCTAGTATTTGCTTCTCGGAAATTCCAAACAATCTCAAAGTTCGTGTTATTTTTCAATATATCCTGACAATCTCTTATGATATCACTTGAGAATCCCCTTAAGTTCGCATCGCTCTTCACTAGCGCATACAACTCAAACGAGACAGTCTCGATGATAAGCTTATTCTCGCCACGAATCACCGCCATCTTAAGACCGAAATGAAGCGCCGAAACTGTTGGCATATTGCCCCCATCGATTAGGTGTTTTAATGTGACAAATCCTCTATTGTTTAGTGTGCTAATTTTACTTTATTATCTTGCACTCTAATTCATCAAAAAGCACAATTGACATCATTTAGATCAAAGCTTTATTATCATATCCTTAGCAGCTAATTTTCATACCATTACTTTTAACCTTATCTTATGTATACATTGAGAATTAGCTTTCATGATCAACAACAAAGTTTCTTAAAATAATGTTTACTACAACTCTCGTGAAGATAACTTTTCCATCCGAGCAACGAATCAAAAAATCAAATATTCCAAGTCAGTAAGAACCGGGTACCCGCATTTGGTAAAACCGGGAACCCGGTTTGGTGAAGCTCAAGTCAACATCAAGTCTTTATAGCCGTTATGTAGCCGTTGCAATTGAAACCGGGTACCCGCATTTGGGAAACCGGGAACCCGGTTTGGCACAAAGCATCCCACCAACTTTATATCCGTTGGGGACTTTCTTGTGCTATAAATATGGCCTCTTTGAAGGAGAAACTTACCTCTCACACTTCAACTATTATACATATCATTCTCCTACAAAATTAGAGGTCTCAATCTATCAAAGTCAATCATCCAAGCTTGATCAAGAGCTTAAACCAATAAGCTTCAAAGTTATTATCTACTCAAGAGGAGTTTACATGCTTATAGTTATATCTACTCTTTAGGAGATTATTTAGCAAAGTTGTTTCACCCCTTAAACACTTTGTATTTATCCTCTTAAGTCTAGTTCTTGTAATAGATAGATTAAGAGAGAATTCAAGTATAGGGAGTATACTTGGTGTCCTTGTGTTGTGATTACACAAGAGTTTCCTTCGTGGTTTCGAAGAGTTTGTCCTTCGTGTTATCGAAGAGGTTGTAAGGGTTATTGTGTTCTCGACCCGGTTAAGAGAGACACGGGAGCTTAGTGAAAAGCTTGAAATCCTAAGGAGGCTTCCTTAGGTAGTGGATGTAGGGAAACCGAACCACTATAAATCGTGTGTATCTTTCTATCCCTACTCTATTTACTTTCCGCACTTTATATGTTTGATAATATGCTAGTATGAATATTGTGATATTAATTATCTAGTTTATCTAACATATTGTCATCTAGAGTAGTAAGAGATTAGATTGTCGATTTACTTGTTAAACTTATATATCAATCATTTAACTTATCCTTTGCATGATCTCATAAGTGTTTGATATATTAGTTGACCTAGAAGTTTCTTTCTTAAACTTATAATTGTCCAAAAGATTTTTAATTAGGCATTAATCTTATTAGTAATCCTATTCACCCCCCCTCTAGGACTTTCAGAAACCTCTGCCTCAAACAGTGTGCGAGCCACACAACATCCCACAAAACCTCTTAAATACTCTCCCATATTATTCCGGAACAAACCACCAACCCCACCTATTCCATTTCTTTGATCAAAAGAGCCGTCTATATTGAGCTTAGACCCGATTCCTGGTTTAGTCTTTTTTGATTAGCACACTTCTATAGGATATAATTAATCCTCCATCCCGCTCAATGCCCCAAGATCTTACGTAATCACAGGCCACGACTCTAGTGAGCGCAATCATCTCTTTACTGGATTTGATTCTCGTTTTGCTATCGACGATTCTCTTGTTTCTATTAATCCACACAATCCAAACCAAAGCCGCAAGCCAAGTGCGTTTCTCAATACCATGAATCACATACTTGCTAGAGAGTAAACTAGTCCACCATATGTTGTTGTCAAAGTTGGAATCTGCTGTCGCAATTTTTGCTGGTCCACACGAGCTGGTCTCGCCCTGGTTCGCTGGAGCAACTTCGGAGTTCCTGCCATGAAGACGCTGCTCAGTAATGTTTTGATTAGTTGTAGAAATCAGCTCCACGCAAGGAACAAACCCAATTATAGGAGGTACATGACCAGCACCCCCTACTATGATCAGCTCTAGCAGTCCGCCAACACGAATTCCGGTTTCTAACTACTTGCACATCAGTCCATGTGATAAAATCTACCAACTCCTTGAAGGCGCTGCACTATTGGAATAAGTGCCTAGCTGATTCGGTAGCTACTCCGCAACTCGGACACGTAAAGTCATCAATTACACCTCTTCCCACTAAATTACCTTGAGTAGGTAGTCGATCCCACACGCACGGCCACAATAACACTTTCACTTTTTGAGGACATTTTAACTTCCAAACCAAGTCCCAATTAAAATCCAGAACAACTCCCGTTTGTGTTAAAACATGATACGCCGAACAAACCGAAAAATTACAGGACTATTCGAGTCTTTACGGGAAAAACCTCTTCTCGCCATTCGACTCCTCGGTCACTTCGCATCTCAACACTTCGCAACCAATAAGAATGTTTTTACACATTCTAGAGTCGGACACTTTCACTTCCTCTCAAGCAGATTCCCACGGAAATACTTTTGATTTAGAACAGTAACCCACAATGCCGGACCCCCTCTAAGTACTTTCCAACCCAACTTAGCCAGGAGTGCTCTATTATAGTCCCGCACACTTATAATTCCTAATCCCCCACGCTTCTTCGAACGACAAATTTTATCCCAAGATAACCAATGAATTTTCCGCCCCTCCTCCGAAGAATCCCATATAAAATATCTTATAATTCTATCAATTTCATCGCAAACATAAGTCAGAAACTTCACAGTTTGCATCATATATGTCGGAATGGCAGACAAAACTGATTGAGCGCGAGTAATTTGTCGTATGCTTTCGCTAAATCAATCTTAATAGCCATATACCCTATTTGGGAGGTAACCTTCTGCATCCGATGATCTATTTCTTGCACTAAGACCACATTATCAATCGTGGATCTTCCTGGAAGAAAGCTATTCTGATTATATCCAATATTCTCCGCCAATAAAGGACGAACCTGATCAAACATAGACTTCATGACTATTTTGACTGGCACATTTAGAAGACTAATGGGTCGAAGACTCCCCATCACCTCATGATCTGGCACCTTAGGTATAAGATGAACTAGGGTCCCATTCAAATTATCCGAAATCCTTCCTTCTTAAATTGACTTCCTCACCATCTGACATACATCCTTACCGACAACATCCTCACATTTCTGATATAAGGTTGTTGATATACCATCCGGTCCGGCTGTATTAGTAGGCCCTGATTGAAATATTGCATCCTTAATTTCCTCCTCAGTAAACTCCTCTTCCAATATACCTATTTCAATTAAGTCAAGACACCGCCCATGTGGCAACACAAAAGGCCCTACAAATTTATTGGTCTCCGAATACAACTCAACATAGAAACTTCTAACCAACATCCCCAACTCTGTATCACCCTCTATCCAATCCCCATTCGTATTCTTCAACCTCAGGATCTTAGTCTGTTTCCTTTTTTTCATAGTCGCCAAGTGATAAAACCTAGTATTTCTATCTCCCGATCGAATCCTATTCTCCTTTGATCACTGAAACCATAACTGTTCCTCCTCCTCTAAAACATCAAATACTCTCCTCTTAGTATCTTCCCCAGCCTAAAAAGGTAAGGTTATAAGACCTTTGGAGCGAACATTGAATCCCTTTAAGTCTAGCAAGCAACACTCTTTTTTTCTTATTTATATCCCCAAATACTTCCCTTTTCCAATTAGTAAGATGGTCTTTAACTTTCTCAAGCTGGACACCCAAGTCTTTATTACTCTCTTCCCAATTGTCTTGAACTGTTTTATTAACTCCTTGTGAAGGTACCAGGCAGTCTCGAAACAAAATCTAGGAGGAGGTCGCTGAAACCCCTGACTTAACTTAATCAATATAGGTGCATGGTCTGAATGTGTTCGATCCAAAGTGAAACCTTAACTGAAGGAAATAATTCTAACAAACCCGATTTACCGTAAGCTCTATCTAACCTACGGAGGATTCTCTGTCCTGGATTCCATGAGTCACACCATGTAAACCTCGGCCCTTCGAACCTCAGATCAGTCAAATCGCAACTTTCTCTCCACTTGTCGAAATTAACCATTCTGCTAGTTATCCTAGACTCACCCCCTTTCTTATCCTCCTCGGTACCCACTTGATTAAAATCACCCGCTATCAACCACGGATCCTCAACTTTATTAAGTGCCTGATAAACTTCTTCCCATAAAGGTTCTCTATCCTTTGCCCTGGGCCACACATATACAACTTTAAAGAACGAAGCATCACAGTTATCTTTAGAAATTTCCAAATTAATTACCTGCCTCCCAGCTGAAATTACACGAACGCCTATATCCGAATTGTCCCAGAGGATCCAAATCCCGCCTTTAAAAACTTCCGCCTCCACCCTAACTGAGTTAGCTTTTCCCAAACCACGTATAATGTCATCTGCTCTGGTACCACTCCTCCTGGTTCAACTATTACCGTTAGCACACATGATGGTTCCTGATCATATCACGAACTACCCTCTAAAAGTTAGGTGAAGCTACTCTGTGGCAATTCCACATTAAAATATGGTGGCTGAGAAAGACCTTCCCAACTCCCAAGGATTCTTTGTCCTGTACACATCAATACAAAATTAGTCGAAAGTAAAAAAGGTTAGGACGATACCTGGCCCGCCTTCTCCGTGCCTGCCTGTAATACTCCCATGATTTCGTCCCCGTCTTCATCCTTCAATCGCGTTTCCAGAACGAAGGAGATGTTATAGTCTTCCGGCACCAGCTGCTCTTGAAACTGGAAGCCGCTTTACCGAATTGGGGAGGAAGATCGAACGGTCCTCCACTACCAGATTCGGCCATGGGTTCACGTTCTATCGTCACCCAACCCTCATTCGAAGGCCCAATAATTTCAGAAATTGTAGCCTGGCCCCCTACTTCTGGATTAGTAATTTCTCCATTTATTTGCCCCGCTATAACAGGTCCGGCGCTCTGCTAAAAAGGGCCTGAAGCATCTGTTTTTCCGCTCCCACCTATTGCCGCGTTGCTCATCTTACCAGTCCCAACTTCCCAGAATGTTATACTGGTGTTCGCCGACCTGACCTCCCTCGAACCTTCCACATCCAATGCATTTTTGCTCCTGTTAAAGCCCACTGACGCGCTGATAAATCCGCTCTCAACCACACCCTTTTCACTGAATTTCGTAGCTGCTAACACCACAACCTCAGGTACTGAATTAAGCTGCTTCCTCACCTCGAAGTCCATCTCAACAACTACTTTATGACCTCTCCCAGTTCGGTTCTTGACCCCATTAGAATTACCATTAGTGAGCCCCTTCCCCGACCTGCCTCTTGAGCTCGACGAGGCTAAGTTAGGCCCCCCATCTTTCTTATTAGTCTCTGGATTAAGTTCTTTCCATCCTCCGTGAAAAGTGCGCTATAATGCTAACCCATATCTCTATATGAACCACCCTTATTACCAGTTGAATTATATCGGTTACCATTCCTATTATTAGCACGACCATTCCGTTTCACGGTCATCCATTCGCCATATTTGGCTCAATTACTTGTACCTCTTGAGAGCGCCTACCTTGACTCTCAAAATTATCTTCTGGAACCGCATCTGATGTTTGCAAAACGATAGAGGAGGCGTTACACTTATCCTTTTGGTGCCCAAAGTTGCCGCACTCTAAGCAAACTAAATGCAAACCCTCATATTCGACTAGACAAGTTTCCCCTCCGATATGAATTTTCGGTGTTAAAGGTTTCCCTAAATCCAACTCGACAACAAGCCTTGCATAGTTTCCTTTTTTCCGCGCCTTAGTAAGTGAATCAATTCGAGCCGTTTTACCAATTTGATCACCCTTTTATGAAGGATTCGAGTTGTATAATTTTGCATACCTACGTCCGAGTTTCTAACCCATGCTGTAGTCTTAGTGATCGAATCTACATGTGGTCTAAATTCCGGGGTCCATTCCCTTACGATTAAATAGTGATCAAATGTCATCCAAGGTCCACCAGATAAAGCAAACTCACAATCATCCCTATTTGAAAACTTAACCATAAAGTAGTCATATCCTACATCTACTAAATTAATCATCCCCTTCGGGTTCCAAATCTGTTTAAGCTTAGATGAAAGATATCCAAAACTAACTTTGTAACCTAACGACCACAGTGTTATTCCCACAATTGGATCCTTTCTTTCACCCCTGGTGCGAAGCACTTGAGGGAAATCACAGTTGGGTATAGGCAAGTCATCCTTAATTGATTCAATAAATTTCGCGTCAAATCCACTAAGCTATTTCAATGTAAATTCGTCCTTATCAACTATCTCAGGAATAATATAATTATTACCCATCAGAGCAGAATGCCAACCTGAATATTTTTTAGACGGAATAAATTGGTCTGATCTAGGCAATCTGGCACCTTGCGGATGTTTCCCCATCACCTCCGGAATCAAATACATGCATATTGGATCGAGCCCGTTTGGCATAGCGCTGATCTTTCCTTTCCAGAGGTGGAAAAGCTTCTGTTCCACCTTGTGTTGGCGGTTCTTCGCCCATCAAAATGTCCGCAGTCGTTTCACCTTCAAGCAGCGTTACTAATTGTGTTCCCATCTTGTCCGGAGGAGCCTCCGGAGTAGAACTTTGAAAAGTTACACTACCTATACAAAATAATTTATCTCCAAAATACTTATGGAGTTTCTTTCTAAGATATTTGACGAGATAACATCGGTTCTTTTTAAAGTGCCGACATAAATAAATAAAAAAGATTTTACCAGCACATTGACTTAAATGAAAATATAAAACTATTGATATCATCAATTTGTATAATAGTAATCTACCATATTTGCATTCTGTAAAGGTACATTAAGTCCTTTGATAGCTTATGGTCCCCTTTTAGGCTCTCATTCATTGCCATTTGAAGTTCAAGTTGTACAACATATAATCAACTTGTGATTAAAACTCTAAGATGAAGATATATAAATTAGTGCAATATATACATATTATATTAACAAAACTTTTTCATATTTTTAGACTGCTACAACATCCTTGCATGCATGGTCACATAATTCTGTCCCTATTTACACATTTAGAAAACCTCTATGAAGTTCTTCTCTCTAAATTAAAATGATATTATCTTTAAATTGATCATAATGAATCTTAATTCCAAAACAGGTTGTCTTATACTTTAAATCTCTCTTATTTAATAATCTCTTCTTCTGATAATTTTATTTTAGATAAGTTTTAATGCATCCTATTTTAATCTTAGAAGCCTTTCTCAATTTTTCTTATATAAATGCATCACAACCTAAAAATGAAGTGGATCTTGTTATTTTATATCTTCTTATAATGAATTCTCAACTAATTCATCGATCGTCTAGCAAATGACATACTTTATAGACAGCCACCTTTAATTAATTTTAATGGACCCTTTCTTTCATTATATTTCAACGATATAGCATGACAAAAAAAGAAAATTAATAGCTACATTTTCTTGTTATCTGACATGCATTAAAAACATAGCCAATTTTTCTGGGTTAGAATTACTTGTGTATAAGAACATGCAGCGGGGTTCTGCCACCTGTATTGTTATTCACAACTTTTGACAATAACATGAAAAATAACATGAAGAATAATATGAAATGAAAGAATAATATTTTGTTATAGAATATTGTTGTTAACAATACATCTTATATATAGAGAGAGAGGTTTTTACGGTATGAATTATACATCTCTCTTGTACTACAAAGCGGTTATAATTAATTTGGCATTTAGTCTAACAACTTAATTACATAGTGAGTTTACTAACTAGACATCTGAGTTATACTCATCATCCCCCCTCAAGCTGAGTTCGCCTGAGGAGAGGAAGTTTGCTAATTAACGAGGAGAAAAGAGTTGATGACAAACTTTTCGTAAATACATCAGCTACTTACGCCAAAGTAGGAACATGAGTTAAGTTGAGCAACTTGCGTTGAACTTGTTCTCGAACGAAATGAAAATCAACATCAATATGTCTTGTTCGCGTATGAAAAACCGGATTGGAAGCCAAAGCAATAGCAGATAAGTTGTCACAAGAATTGTGTGGCGTAACAACTAGAATTTTCAAACTTGTAAGCAGAAAATTAGCCATTTAATTTCTGCAGATACATAAGCTAGAGCTCGATATTCCGCCTCAGTGGAGGAGCGTGACACAATTGTTTGTCTCTTCGAACCCCAAGAAATAAGATTATGACCCAAAAAGATACAATATCCAGTCGTTGAACGTTTATCACTGGCATTACTTGCCCAATCCGAGTCAGAAAAGGCTCAAATAGAAGTTGAAGAGTTCGTGAAAGATAAATTATAGTGTATAGTACCTTTAATATAATGTAACAGTTTCTTCAGAGCTTCATAATACAAATTTGTAGGCTTATGCATAGCTAGGAAAATTTGATTAACAACATAAGTAATATCTGGACGAGTAATTGTCAAATATTTTAGAGCCTTAGTTATACTTCGAAAGAGAAAGGGATTTTCATATGGAAGCAAGTCATGATCAGTTTTTATCATATATTTACTCGGAGAAGGAGTTGAACTGGCCTTACAATCACTTAAACCAGCTTTCTTGAGAATACACAATGCATAAGTTGATTGATTAACACAAAGGGCCATGTTAGGACGCGTAATTTAAAGTCCTAAAAAGTAAGAAAGATTACCAAGATCCTTCATCATAAACCAAGCTTTTAGTGCACTAATAATAGTAGAAATGAGACCATTATCTGAACCTGTTACAAGAATATCATCTACATAAAGAAGTATAATAGTCGAGGAAGAGCTTGAACCCTTAACAAACATAGATGAGTCAGCAGAACTTGACTGAAACCCATGAGAAATTAAAAAGGTAGCAAGTAATTGATACCAAGCTCTAGGGGCTTGCTTCAAACCGTATAAAGAACAATTTAACTTACAAACATAGTATAGATTAGCAAGATCAACGAAACCAGGAGGTTGAGTCATATAAACCACCTCTTCAAGTGAACCATGTAAAAAGCATTTGATACATCTAACTATTTGATATCCCAAGAATAAGTAGCAGCTAAAGAGAATATAACTCTAATTGTTTGATGCTTAACAACAGGACTAAATGTCTCATTATAATCCAGTCCATAATCCTGTAAAAAACCACGAGCTGCAAGTCTTGCTTTGTAGCGAGCTATTGAACCATCAACTTTTCTCTTAATCTTATACACTCACTTACATGAAATCGGAGTTCTTCCATGTGGTAGAGGAACCAATGTCCAAGTTTTCTGATCAAGTAAAGCATCATATCAATTTTCATTGAATATTGCAAACAAGATAACATAGAAGCTTCTTTATAAGTACTAGGCTCTAAGAAAGAAGATGAAGAAGACTCAACAACATTTTGACATTTATATGATGGTTTAGGAGAGCCAGTTTGTTTGCGAGTAACCATAGGATGTCTGATAGGTGGCTTAGGTGGAGATGGATGTGTAGAAGTAGAAGACTGAGATGATGATGGAGACTCAATAACAACCTCAGGTGAAGGAATAAAGGATGAGAAAGGATGAGTTAAAGACTGAGGATTTTTAGTCAAATCAAACAAACTAAAGTAAGATGAAGTTGAGTTGTCAGGTTGAGTAACAGGTAAAAAATTGGAAAAGGCAAAATGAAAAGATGACTCAATAAAATAACATGCCTAGAAATAAATTTTTTATGAGTATCCAAAGCTAAGCATTTGTATCCTTTAGAAAAATTGCAGTAGCCTATAAAAACACAAGGAGTTGATTTTGAAGCTAGCTTGTTTGAGGAGTAAGGTTTTAACCAAGGAAAACAAAGACAACCAAAGACTTTAAGATGATTATAGGAAGGAGAAGTTTGATACAACATTTAATAAGGACTTAGGTTGGAAAAATTAGGAGTTGGTAAAATGTTTATAAGGTAAATTGATGAAGCTAGAGCGTCAAGCCAATACTTAGGAGGCATTGAGCTGTAATTAAGAAGCGCGCGTGTAGTTTCAAGTAGATGTCTATGATTTCTTTCAGAGACTCCATTTTGCTTAGGAGTATGAGGACAACTAGTTTGATGGAGGATACCATGAGATTGAAGAAATAAAGAGAAAGCATTACTCAAATACTCACCACCATTATCTGTGCGCAGAGTTTGAATAGAGGTGTTTGAGTTTGAATCATTTTGTGAAAAGCTTGAAAATCGTGAAACACATATGACTTTAACTCTAATGGATAAAACCCAGGAAAACTTACTAAAATCATCAATAAAAACAACATAGTATTTGAATGAAGAACAAGAGTTTATAGGGAGGGACCCCATACATCTGAATGAACAAGTGCAAAAGGAACTAAACTCTTATTTACAGAGAGTTTAAAAGGTAGTTTATGAGCTTTGGACACTGAACAAGCTGCACAACTGAAACCATGATAATTTGAGTTCAGTATCCAAAATAGGAGCTAAAGAAGTAGAAGCATTTACTGAAGGATGACCCAACCTAAAATGCCAAAGCATAGCTGAAGAAACTTGAGACTTGGAAGACAAACAAAGAAGTTTTGAGTTTGATGAAGACACTGAACCTGCATTAAATGAAATGGGGTACAAACCATCCTTACAAGGGCCCTGAAAGAGGATGTTGTGAGATTTATTATCAATAATAGACACTGAGCTTGAAGTAAATGAAATAGAACAATCATTATCAAGTGTAAAACGAGAGATAGAGAAGAGATTTGAAGTGATATGAGTTACATGAAGTATGGAGTTTAGAGTAAAAGTAGAAGATGGAGTTAGAAGCTTACTATGACCTGTGTTGACAATATCTAATGAAGTACTGATGTCTCCTCATTTTCGATAGATTTATGTTAAGACGAGACATCATTTTTAGTGATTTAGAAGTCTTTCTAATCGTTTTTCTTGAGAAATAGTGCACTTTCCTATTTTGAGTCTTGATTTAGTAAAATAATATTTTTAGAGCATATTGGGTTTAATTATTTATTAAGTGTGAAGCTTTAAAGATAATTATGGAGATTAATTAGAGTCCAAGTCAAAGACTAAGAGATATGGAAAGAGATAAGCATGGAAATTGGAGATAAGGAAACAAAAGCTAAAAACATGGAAAAGGAAAAGCTGCCTTAAATCTGAATTTCTGCACCTACGACCACAAATCAGCCTATATCTCAAGATCGGTGTGGAATTTGGAGAAACGGTCAAGAGAAAAGTTGAAGATCTTTCTGAGACGATGAATTTCGACTACTCATACGCGTCAAACGGATGAGTATTAAAGCTGGTAGTACCAAAATAAAAACGGGCCTGGTTTCATGTTTTAGGGTTACGAATTTGAGTTGGGCTTGGAGTCCACTACTTACCTTCTCCTTCAAGAAAACGAATTAGGTCTTCTAAACACCTATAAATACACCCTTATATCACTTGTAAATTATCCTTGCCTCATAGTAATTAGTTCTTAAGGTTTTATTCTTCCGAGTTATTGTAGAGAGTAAGATGATGTCTTTTATTATTTCCTTTAGTTTATTTCCTTCAGGTATGAACTAAACTTCCCATAGTTTGGGTTTTGCATCATGTATAAACTATGAATTCTAATTTCTTTCTATCTAAGTTTCTTTGGGAATTACATGTTTTAATATGATATTAGCTGCTTACCTTTATATTTGTTTATCTGTTTTGATTTAATGACTGTTTTCCTTGCTAGTGCACGAGTATAGGATTACCTTAAGAGTAGTTAGATGATCGCCTTAGCTGGGTGTCTAATTATTGAAACACCACATAACGTCTAGTGTCGATATTAGTCCTGACAACACTAATTCTAACTAGATAGTAATTAGGGTATAATTTAATCACTATCACCATGTATGGAAATTGATTGCTTAGGGCCTTGGTAGCGCTTGATAACCCTATTTGAACCAGCCTCGTGGTGTGTCTGTAGCCCCCTTAGTCGCTCTCAAGGTCTAAGGTATGGGAATTTAGAATCCTGACTAAGTATCTAAGAGCTAATTATCTCCCTTATTAACTAGATTTAATAGAAAGAATTAGAAGGATTAGTGCATAGTAGCAAAACCTAAGCTATATTTCTCATCTCATATTTCTTCGTATTTAATTTACTGTCTTTATTTTTATTAGTTTAATTTAGTATTTCGAATTTATTCTCTATTTATTTTCTGTCTTTTAATTATTTACTTCTTACTCGTTATTTCTACCCATTCGATTAACACACTAAGTCCCTGAGAATGACCTCAACTTATCATTAAAACTTGCATACGTCCTGTAATACTTGCAGTACTGTGCCTGTCTAGGGTGAGAGTGCGTTGTTTTCTGACTTATTATTAATCTTATTTTTATCACACCCTAGGCGATACCAAGTACCATTACCAACAGAAACAACATTATCACCATGATAAGGTGAAGAATTCTGAATAAGATTAAAATCATTTGTAATTTGACTATTAGCACCTAAATACAAAAACCACTACTCTGCAACATTTCCACCATGAGAGTGATTTGGCTGATGATGAGTATTATTCTGAGGTGAAACTTGAGATACCAAATTAGATTGAGCAGCTAAAGCAATACGATTAGCTCTAGGAGAGGGAAAAGTAGTGAAATCCGCACGATATTAGCAATCCAATGCATTATGACCAATCTTAGAACATATTTGACAGGTAGGTAAAGAGGAGTGCATACCAGATTGAGAAGAAGAAGATTGACTTCCCAAATTAGAAGGCACATAGGAGGATGAACCACGACCTCGACCTCAACCAGTAAATCCTCGTCCTCTACCACGCTGATTAGAACCTCGGCCTCGATTACTTGAAGAAGAATTATTTGAGTTTGAAAAAAGTGCAGTATGAGTTTGAGCATGAGAGTCAGTTAAATCAGCCATATGCATATGTAATTCCTCAGAAACCAACAAACTACCCAAAGAATGAAAGCTAATAGGAGTTGACTGAGCACTAGTAATACGTATACTTGATTTAAATTGGTTATATTCACTAGAGTGTATACATAATAACATCTTCCAATGGAAGTGATGCTGATGCATTTCAAGTCCATCACAAATCGATTGTATCGTGGCTAGATAATCACTCATCTTCTGATCACCCTTCTTTATGTTGCAGAGTTTCATATTCAATTGATGAACATGGGTACGACATTGAGTAACAAATATCTCCTCTAATTTGCTCCAAACATCATGAGCATGAGATAGGCAAACAACTTGGTCTAAAATCGATGGAATCATAGAAGATAACAAGGAGACTTTGGGTTGTTGATCTTCAATCAACCATGTCGCATAAAGCGATTCAAAAGAAGATGGTTGAATAACATCACCATTTAGATGACCTAAGTAGCCATGAGCATCGAGAGCAGCTTCAATTTGAGAGTGCCAAAGCACATAGTTAGAAGAATCTAGCTTAACCTGCACTAAACTACTCCAATTTTGTCGAAGAAGGAGTAACCCAGCAGGAATGGATGAACTAGAGACAATGTGCGGAGAAGTAGACGATGATGCCAGTAGAAAAAGAAAAAGATATCAGAAGAAGGATCGAAAACGCGGAGAAGTGAAGCTTTAGAAAAACGCCATTTATGGCGGAAAAATTAAGCTTCAGAAAAGCTTCTCCTTGGCTCTGATGCCATGAAGAATAATATGAAATGAAAGAATAATATTTAGTTATAGAATATTTTTTTTGACAGTACATCTTATATATATATATATATATATATATATATATATATATATATATATATATATATATATATATATATATATATATATATATAGAGAGAGAGAGAGAGAGAGAGAGAGAGAGAGAGAGAGAGAGGTGTTTACAGCATAAATCATACACCTCTCTTGTACTACAAATCAGTTATAACTAATTTGGCATCTAGCCTATCAACTTAACTACATAGTTGAGTTTACTAACTAGACAGCTGAGTTATACTCATCATAACAGTGTGAAAGAAAGGCGATGAGATCAAAATAATTAAATATTAGTAGAAAATAATACAATTATTTTTTAGAATGATTTGTTAGAATTTTTTTTGTCAAGGAAAAAGAAATACAAAATCAGATTAGTCAATCTTTTTTTCTTTAATAGCTTATTTAAACATTCTAATAATTTGGTGAGCAAAATTGCAGTTCATCTAAAAAGATCGCGATCTTGTCTAATACATTTGGATAAGTTGTCCGCAACAAAGTTAAATTCTCTCTTGACATGACAAACTTTCCAGTTCTGAAAGCTGTTCATCCATTTCCATGACTCAAAAACCATGGGTTGGATTCTCCGATTGATTCCCTTAAGTTTGTTAATACCTTGAATAATTTCAAAATTGTCAGAGTAAAAGGAACAACTCTGAAAATTGAGATCAGCCGCTGATCTCATGACCAAAAGGATGACCCAAAATTTCCCTTCCTTAACTAATTTAACAAATCATCCCTCATATTCTCATGAGTAGTGTCTCCATTTTGACTGACTGCGATGGAAGCAATGCTTCCTGGTTCATATTCTGTAGTAAAGACAGTATTGTTCAACCAGATGATATTTGAGGTGTCTTGAAATTCTCAGGAATAACTTCCCTATGTACCACTATATTGATTTCAACATCTTCACTATTTTTAATTTCTTTATTGAAAAGATCATTGATGATGCTATTAGTTTTTATTAATAATATTACTAATATTCCATGATTTCGTATAGAAGAAACCTTCCATTCTACCTTTTCAAATATTCCACATTGTGATGTAAAGATACGCTTTGATAAGATTTCTATCATATCAATTTTTAAAAAAGTCATCAATCGTGAGAGAGATCCAATCATTGATTGATCCTTGAAATTTGAGATCCGTTTTAATCTGAATAGAAGATTCATACCAAACAACCATACTAAATGGACTTTTTAGAAAAAGGTGCTCGATTGATTCATTGTCAACCTCACACCATTCACATTTGGTTGTTGTGCACATTTATTTTAAACAAGGTTCACTTTGGTAGGTATAGATCCATTACATATTTTTTAAATATTTTTATTTTATTTTAGATGCTACATTAGAATGTAAATGGAGTTCCAAAGGGACTCATCTTTTTCTCTCCCATTCTTGAAGTTGTGCTACATTTTCAAACTTATTTTGAACGAGACAATGGTAACACGACTTGGTAGTGTATTTTCCGTCCTTTGTGAAAGGCAAGTGATGTCTCCCTATTTTGATTATTTAATCTTAGTTGGAGACATCATTTTTAGAAATTAGTAAGGAAGTTATACTCGATTTTTATTAGTATATTATATTTTCTTATCTCTTATCTCTTGTCTTGATTTGATGATTTATTATTTTTATAGCATATTTGGTTTAATTGTTTGTTAATTGTGAAGCTTTAAAGATATATGGTAATTAATTAGATGCCAAATCAATTCCAAGAGATAAAGGAAAGAAGATAATGATGGAAATTGGAGATAAAGGAAGGAAAAGATAAAATAGGAAAATAAAAGTTGCCAAGTAAATTTGAATTCCAGCAGCTACGTCCATTAAAGTGAACATAATTCAATATTGGAAGGGAATTTGAAAGAATGGTCTAAAACAAAAGTGTAGAGATTTCCGAGACGATCAGTTTCGATATAAAGAACACGTCAATCGAAGCAATATTGAAGAAGTTATGGCCAAAAAAAGACATCAACGGTTTATTACCTTTTCTATATTTTAGCGCTACGAATTGAGTTGGGCAAGAAGTCCAATTACTTGTCTTCCACTCCAAGAAAACGAATCAGGCCTTCCTAGACTCCTATAAATACACCCTTCAACTATTGTAAACATGTCATTGCCTCCCACAATTAGTCTTTAAGTGTATTCATCATTAGAGATCATCCAAGAGAGCAAGTTGACAGTATGTATTTTCTTTTAGTTTATTTTTTTCTAGTATGAACTAATTTTTCCAGGCTTGGGTTTTGCATATTTATAATCTATGAATTCTATTTGCGTCTACTTATCATACCGTCCCTAAGCCAACATTACAACCTTAAAGACCTTATGATTCTTTGCTATGTGATCTTGAAGTAATTGAGCCAATATATAGTAGTTAAGTGGATCTTTACATACTAGTGAAGTTCGATGAACAATCTATAGCCTCCTTTGTGAACTGAGTAAAGATCCTCTCCTTCTTACATTGCGAAGCTAATCTAATCTTGAATTCAAGCCGTGTTGATTGTGGATATGACAAGTGTGCAGGTAATTTAGTTTGTGAATAATTATTACTTGAAATTTTATGAGTAGTTGCTTTGAGTCTATTCTATATATTCTGCTATCTTCTTTCCCATTGTGCTTAATTGACCTAGGTGTGTATTTAGAGACTTCCCTTTGTTTCTATCTTTATTGTACCGTGACAATACAACTTTGAGTTGGGGGTCTTGATGTCTCCATATTTGTGATGATTTAATCTTAGTTGGAGACATCATTTTTAGGAATTATTAGGAAGTTATACTCGATTTTTATTAGTATTATTGTATTTTCTTATTTCTTGTCTTGATTTGATGATCTATTATTTTTAGAGCATATTTGGTTTAATTGTTTGTTAATTGTGAAGCTTTATAGATATATGGTAATTAATTAGATGATAAATCAATTCCAAGAGATAAAGGAAAAAAGATAATGATGGAAATTGGAGATAAAGGAAGGAAAAGATAAAATAGGAAAAGAAAAGTTGCCAAGTAAATCTGAATTCCAGCAACTACGTCCATTACAGTGATCATAACTCAAGATTGGATGGGATTTTCAAAGAATGGTCTAAAGAAAAAGTGTAGAGATTTCAGAATTGATCAGTTTCGATATTAAGAACGCGTCAATCGGAGCAATATTGAAGAAGTTACAGCCAAAACAAGACATCAACAGTTTATTACCTTTTCTATATTTTAGCGCTACGAATTTGAGTTGGGCTAGAAGTCCAATTACTTGTCTTCCACTCCAAGAACACGAATTAGGGCTTCCTAGACTCCTATAAATACACCTTTTAACTATTGTAAACATGTCCTTGCCTCCCACAATTGGTCTTTAAGTTTATTCATCATTAGAGATCATTCAAGAGAGAAAGTTGACAGTATGTATCTTTCTTCTAGTTTATTTCTTTCTAGTATGAACTAATTTTCCGATATCTTGGGTTTTGCATATGTATAATCTATGAATTATATTTTCTTCTATCTATGTTTCTTTGGGAGAAATATTTTAAATTGATTCTAGTTGCTTAACCATATATTTTGTTTTATGTGCTTTGATTTATTGTCTGTCATAAACCTGATCAATTTAAGGCTGTGCTAATAGTAGTTAGATGGTCACCCGGAAGGGGTGTCTAATTATTGAAACACCACATAAACGTCTAGTGTGCGGTTGGTGTCGCCTAGGGTGTGTGATGTCTCCTCATTTGTGATAATAAAATATACTCATGAGACATCATTTTAGGCTTATTTATTAGTTTATAGGTTGATTTTAGCTTAATTTAGTGCACTTTCCTATTTTGGGTCTTGATTTGTAGAATTATTATTTTTAGAGCATATTGGGTTTAGTTGTTTATTTAGTGTGAAGTTTTAAAGATAATTATGGAGATTAATTAGAGTCCAAGTCAAAGACTACAACTTATGGAAAGATATTTGCATGGAAATTGGTGATAAGGAAACAATTGCTAAAAAGATGGAAAAGGAAAAGCTGCCTAAATCTGAGATTCTGCACACACGTCTAAAGATTGGTGTTTTTACCTATAAAATAGGCCGAATTTGGTAATTTCCTTCTAAAGGGTCAAGATAATTCTGTTGCGATTCTTTTGGTATCTTATGGAGCAAAATCCGACCAATAACGAAGAAGATATGTTCAAAACAACGCAGCAGTGTTTTCCTTACGAATTTGAGTTGGGCTAGGAGTCCATTACTTAACTTATCTCTAAAGAAACGATTTAGGTCAACCTCTACACTATAAATACAGCCTCTTAACACTCTTAAATCATCCTTGGTGAAACCTTAACCCAAGAGGAAGCTTAGAACACAAGAGAGAAGTCTGGAAGGAGCTGTTCATCAACAATGTCTTCTTCTACCTTTAATTTTGTAATTTCTTTCTTTTCTTTCATGAGCTAAATCTCTTTAGCTTGAGTTTTAGCATTAATGTATGAACCCTAGTTTTGATTGACATCTATCTAATTTGGGAATTTAATGTTTTAAATATAATTATAGTTTTTATTCTCTGTTTATGTGTTTGGATTTATATTCTGTGTTCTTGTGGACTGCAGCCATTAGAATTACCATCTAGTAATTAGGATACCATTGACAACGGTGTTTAATTGCATGTTTAGCACATAACGTTTAGTTTTAGGTTTGATCTGACAACCCAACCTAGCTAGATAATCACTATGGTTTAGTCTTTGTGACTATTTACCAATTACAGGAAAAGTTTGCTTAGGAAGCCTTATTGACACAGGTAAATCCTATTTGAAACTACCGATAGCATATTGGGACCGATTAGGGAAATACTACATAATTCACCCTTACATGTTTAGAACGGCAAAACTAGTAGGGATTACATGCTAATAACTTAAGCTATCTTCTCATATCACTTCTCTTTCATCTTTAATTTTCTGTCCTTTAATTCTTAGTTCTACTTTAGTTTATTAGAAAATCAAACAAAAATCTATTTATCTTTACTTTTATTTGCGTTTAGTTGTTCTACCTTTAATTATTTGCACTAGGTATTTGCATAAGATTCCTCTAACCTCTGTAGTCTCTGCGGAACGAATCTTTATCTAAAACTTGCATACGATTTGTATACTTGCAGAACCGTGTAGTTCTAGGGTGTTTTTGCACTTTATTTACATCTTATTTTATCACACCCTAGGCCCCACCAAGTTTTTGGCGCCGCTGCCGGGGACTACATCGTTAGTCCTTGTGCATATATCTTGTGCTTTTATTTTTAGTTAGTTCTATTTTACGCTTTTTGTTTTTAGTTTTTTGTTTTTCAGATTTAGTTACAGATGGAGAACCCAAGGAGACTTGAGCTACCCATCGAATTTAGAGTGGAGCCACGAGGAATTCGAGCTCCTGAAATTCAAGCTGCGAAATTTAAACCTGTTCCAGGGATGCTAACTCAGTTTGCATCTCATGGATTATTCAGCGGAGATGCACATCAAGATCCGATCCGATATATTCAGAAATTCATGCAGATCTGTGATGCTTATATCGTAAAAGGAGTTACTAGGGAGCAAGTATATTACCTGATGTTCCAGTTCTTCTTGACCGGATGTGCAAGCGATTGGTATGATACCCAATACCCTCATGTTATTCCAGATTGGGACAAACTCCAAGCAAGATTCCTAGACCGTTTCTATCCGGTTAGTAGACGTTTAAAAGATATGTTGGAGCTTGAACAATTTATACAGAAAGAGGAAGAGAGTTTGGGTGAAGCATGGTTACGATTTACAGAGAAGAAAGCGAGGTGTCCATATCATAGATCCTCGCCGGAATATTATTTAACCTTGTTTTGTGGAGGCCTTAATGATAAATCAAGAGAAAAAGCAGATTCGTTGGGAAACGCAGGTTTTGTGTTACTAGATCCTGAAGAAGCTGAGTTGGGGATGGAGAGAATTCTTGAGAACGAGAGAAGTTGGCCAAAGAGAGCAGTAAAAGAAGACAATTCAGCATCTCTGAAGCTTAAAGAATTGGCTAAACAACTCGAAGAACTTAAGGAACAAGCCCGAACAATTGCTCAGGTGAATACGGTACGCACAAATCCTCCATGTCCTAGTTGTGGATCAATATATCATGTGTGGGAAGGATGTATGAATAATCCAGCAGTAGCTTCCGCTCAATATCCTCAAGATAACTATTACTCTAATGGTTATGCTTGTCCTCAAGAAAGTTACATGAATTATCAACAACCCCCACAACAGAAGAGTTGGGTAAAACAACAAGAAACTTATCATCAACCCCAATTTCAATCCTATAATCCACCACAACCTATTCAGAATAAGGCACCCATTGTTAAAACTTGTCAAGAACCAAAGAAAGATCCACCTAAACAATCAATGCAATTGGCAAAACAAGAACAACTCCAGAGCTTAAGTTCGAGTATGGCTAGATTAATGCAAACAGTTGAGAAAAAAATGAGTCATAGCCAACAGAAAGTTAGGACCCAGGAGAAGATTATCAAGCAACTAGAGCATACTATATCGCATATGGCGAGTAAATTACAAACTAGGCCGAAAGGGCAACTCCCAAGTGATACTATTGCTCCTAGAGATGATTCTTGCCATGCAGTTGAGTTGCGAAGTGGAAAACAACTACCTCCACCGAGACCAGAACCAGAACCTATCCCTATTCTAGAACAAAGGGGGGAAGAAATAATCGAAGATACAGTTAAAGAGGTAGTTAAACCAAAGAGTGTCCAAGCCGAGACACCTGAAAAGACAAGAAAACCAGTGGAACTCAATACACGCCCTCTACCACCATACCCTTCACGTGTCACAAAGAAGGATAATGACCTGGAATTCAAGAAGTTCATTGACATGCTGAAGAAATTGGAAGTTAATATACCCCTTGTTGAAGCTCTCAAGAGGATGCCAACCTACATGAAATTCATGAAAGACATTCTCTCCAACAAGCGAAGTATAGAGACTGGGGAACCAATTGGATTACCTAGGGAGTGCAGTGGTATATGTCAAAGTGAGTTGCCACAAAAATTAGAAGATCCCGAAAGTTTTACAATTCCTATCGGCATTGGAGAAAGTTGGACCGGGAAAGCATTATGTGATTTAGGTGCGAGCATCAATCTCATGCCTAGATCCCTGTTCGAGAAGCTCAATATCGGAGAAGTAGTACCCACATTCGTGGTATTACAAATGGCAGATCGCTCCCTCTCACGACCAATAGGTAAAATTGAAGATGTTTTAGTTAAAGCTGGCTCTTTTATTTTTCCTTGTGATTTTATTATCCTTGACTACGACGCGGATAAGAATGTCCCCATCATTTTGGGTAGACCATTCTTAGCCATGGGGCGTACACTAATTGATGTTGAGAATGGTGAGTTGATCATGAGAGTACAAGGCGAACAGATACGATTTAATGTGTTTCAGGCTATGAAATTTCCGAAAGCAAAAGATGAGTGCTTCAAAGTAGATGTCATCGGAAAAATTACGCAAGGAGTGTTCGATGAAGAAAACTTGGATGATGATCTTGACGAAGCCTTAGCACCTGAGACACCAGAACTCGAGATTCCCCCTGAAGATGTTGCTGCATTAAACGTGCAAGAACTACTTCGAGAACCAGGTGACATTGAACCAATGAAACAACCATCTATAATATGTCCACCAGTTCTCGAAGAAAAACCACTTCATGATCACCTACGCTATGCATATCTAGGTACGAACAAAACTTTGCCTGTTATTATTTCTGCTAACCTTTCAGGTCCTCAAGAGGAGAAGATACTTCAAGTACTTCGCGCAAACAAAGAAGCAATTGGATGGACTATTGCCGACATCAAGGGAATTAGTCCTTCCGTTTGCAAACACAAAATCATTCTTGAGAACGAAGGTGGGCGATCTATAGAAGGACAGAGAAGACTCATGCCAGCTATGAAAGAAGTGGTGAGGAAGGAAGTTATCAAGTTGTTAGACGCAGGAATTATCTATCCGATTGCTAGAAGTGATTGGGTTAGTCCAGTGCAATGTGTTCCGAAGAAAGGAGGTATCACTACCATCCTTAATGATCAAGGCGAAACCATACCATCAAGACCAGTTGTGGGGTGGCGAGTGTGCATGGATTACCGAAGACTGAACAAAGCAACAAAGAAAGATCACTTCCCGCTACCATTCATTGATCAGATGCTAGACAAACTTGCAGGGAGAGAATATTATTGCTTCCTAGACGGATATTCGGGTTATAATCAGATTTATGTGGATCCCCTCGATCAACACAAAACAACTTTTACATGTCCGTTTGGTACTTTTGCTTATAGAAGAATGCCGTTTGGTTTATGCAATGCACCTGCCACGTTCCAGAGGTGCATGATGGCTATATTTTGGGACATGATTGATAAATACTTGGAGGTTTTTATGGATGATTTTTCGGTGTTCGGAGATAGTTTTGATGATTGTTTAAATAATCTTGAGAAAGTCCTTGTGAGATGTAGAGAAAAAGATCTTGTGCTTAATTGGGAGAAATGCCACTTCATGGTTCAAGAAGGAATTGTGTTGGGACATAAAGTTTCGAATGCAGGGATGGAGGTCGATCGTGCTAAAATTGAAGTTATCAAAACATTACCACCTCCGGTTTCTGTTAAAGGAGTGAGGAGTTTCTTGGGTCACGCAGGATTTTATCGAAGATTTATTAAAGATTTCTCCAAGATCGCCAAACCGCTTTGTTCGTTACTTGAAAAGGACACTCCTTTTAATTTTACTGAAGAATGTCTTCAAGCGTTCTTGACGATTAAGGAAAAACTAATCTCTACACCTATTGTTATACCTCCTGATTGGAAAGCTTCGTTCGAACTTATGTGCGATGCTAGTGATCACGCTATGGGTGTTGTGTTGGGACAGAGGAAAGACAAGATTTTCCACACGATTTATTATGCAAGTAAGACTTTCAACGCTGCCCAGATGAATTATACAGTGACGGAGAAAGAGATGTTGGCCGTGGTTTATGCTTTCGATTAATTTCGTCCCTATCTGGTTGGGAAGAAAACTATTGTATACACGGACCATTCAGCTATTAGGTACCTGATGTCTCCCTAATTGTTCTTATTTTAGACCCTTGGGAGACATCATTTTTGGTGTTTATTTACTTAATTCGATAGAATTTTGGACTAAATATGCAATAATTCGGAATTCCCTTTTTATTTCTAGCATTTTTAACTTATTAAACTTTTGCGCGTAATATTGGTATTTTTAGTGAAAAGTTTACAGGTTTTAGATGTTAGCTAGGAGAGGAATCCGAGGAGAAAGTCAAAGATCGTGAATTAGAGTCAAGACTTGAAGATGAATCCCGAAGATATTATGTTTAGAGCTGAAAATCCATTTTCCAGGCCATAGATTTCTGATTTCGAGGTACTTAAGCGATGATCTAGCTGTTGACCTTTGAAGAGAAATCATTCCTTATCGAGTTATGGAACTTTAGCAACTGGAATGAGGTCAATCGGAGTTGTAACGCATCGGGAAAAGCCGTTTTAGTGAAGGTGTATCAGCAGTTACGGGATTTTGGGCTTAGAAATTGGGCTTGGACATTTAATTAGTCTTTTATTTTCTGGTCCAAGCCCTAATCCGTTTTTACACTTATAAAAGGAGCCTTTGACTTCTATTTTTCATACAATTCACATTCCACAAGATTAAACACCAGAGAGAAGCAACAGAAGGAAGAAAGAAGAAGCTACAAGAGCTGGAGTGGGTCTATAGCTCCGTTCGTAGTCATTCCAATTCCGAAAATTAGGTTCTTTTTATATTTTAATTTTGTAAACAATATGAATTCCATTTCGTTTAATTTAGTTTTTAATTTTAATATGAGCTAAGCTTTTCATAGTGCTTGAGAACAAACAATGGGTGAATCTTAATTTTATGAAATAACGAATGTTGAATTTGGGTTTATATTAAATTAAATTAGATTGGGTCTATTACTCTTTTCGATAATTTGTGATTATTTACTGATTTTAGAGTCGCGAACTAAAATTAGGTATTAGTATCTAAGCTATTCCACATATGTGGCGTGTGGATCATCCTGACGGAGGGTTTAGGTACAGAATTAATTATTCAATCTAAGATAAAAGCTATTGATTCTGACGAACTTAGCTAATTCTAGGGCCAATGAGGTAAAACACTTAATCATCCAACGGTGGATCATATTTACCCTGACGGGACTAGTGACACTTTAGGATTGCCTTATAGTCCACCCTGACGGGGGTATAAGGAATTTAGAATCCCGACCATTGTAATTGATCAATTTAGCCCTTAAACAACATAAGTTAGGAAGTAAGATTAGGAGGATCCTTGCGTTCTCAAGTACTACCTCTCATATTGTGTTTTCACTTATTTTACTTGCGTCTTAGCTTCTACTTGCATTTAATTATTTGTCTTTTAGTCATTAGTTTTAATAAACAAAACCAAACAAACATTTTATTATCTTTTACTTTCATAAGTGCATCAATCACTATTTGCTAGACATTGTGATCAACCATTCCGTCCTTGGAACGAATCTGATTTATCAGTTACTACTACTTGGGACAACCGTACACTTGCGGTTGTGGTTCGATTAGCATTTGCATTTATTTTTAGAACACACAAAGGACCACCAAGTTTTTGGCGCCGCTGCCGGGGACGGTAGCGTGTGACCACGGTGTTTATCCTTTAGTGATAGTGCATTCATTTTTGTTTTTATCAGTTTTACGCTTTTTGTTTGTTAGCTTTTTCAGGTTTTTAGGTTTGGTGTATGCGAAGAAGGCTATTCAAGGATCTAGAGCCAACACCTCCGATCCTTAGTAATCCAGAATCGTTGATCAGACTTGCAAACAGAAGAAGAAGAGAACGAGAAGCTTTAGAAGTAGAAGAATTAAGTAACAGAATGGAGAATATCAACCTTCAAGGTCAACAGAATGGAGAAGGCCAGCTAGATGCAAATGTCCAACCTTCAGCTCCAGGCGTTATTCCTCCAGTTCCACCAGTAGTTCCTAATCCTCAAGTTCAGATCGTGATGAATCAAGATCCGTGGTTTACTAATGGTCCTCCAGAAGTTCCATTCCGCGCTCCTGCTATAGGAGTAGGTGCTCCAGATATAGATGTTCCGAGATTCCGTCCAGATTCGGGTATGCTAGCTCAGTTCCAAAACTTTGGAAATTTTCGCGGAAGACCATCGGAAGATCCTCTTAGAGCGGTACAGAAATTCAAACAGATATGTGATTCTTATATCACACAAGGGGTTTCAAGAGAACAGATGTATTTCGCTGCTTTTAAATTCTTTGTCATTGATGGAGCGAGTGAATGGCACGATACGCAAGATCCCACGAAGATTACTAATTGGGACCAATTAGAGATTGCTTTCTTTGACAGGTATTACCCAAGTAACATGAGGTTAGATGCTGAATTAGAGTTGACACATTTCCGTCAAGAATATGAGGAGACTGTGGGTAAGAGTTGGACAAGATTTCAGATGTGTTTGCGCAAAGTTCCCAATCATGGCTTTTCAGAACAACAACAGTTAAAGATCTTTTATAGAGGCCTTGATGGAATTTCGAGAGAGAAATTGGATACGCTATGTGGTGCCGGTTTTCTTCAAATTCAACCCGCTCACGCAAAGATCATTTTAGAAAGAATAGTCAAGAATGAAGTTGGGTGGAATTCAATAAGAACACTAGTTAAAGGAGTGAATAATGTTGACATGGAAGAGAAATTTGCTACGCTTGAGAATAAGATTCAGAATACCATAGAGCAACAATTGAAGCAGCTTACTTTAGCTGTAAAAGAAGGATTTTCGAGTAAGAAGGTAGCTGTGCATGCTGCACAAGAGGTTTATATTTGTTCAATTTGTAAGGTAGATGATCATGATGAGGAAAATTGTCCAAATAACCCAGAATCAGTAATGTTTATGTCCAATAGAGGTAATTTCAATTCGAGTGGTAATGGATATCAGCCTAACAGAAACCATCCTGGGTTTCAATACTCAAATCCTAATGGGGCAGCCAATCCTACTTACGCGTATCAGCCGCGTCCTCAAGGCAACAACTATAATCCAAGACCACACAACAATTATCAAGGAGGACAGAATCAAAACAATTATGTACAAAGGCAAGCTCCTCAGAATGCTCCTCAAAATACCTATGACGAGAATTTAAACCAGAAAGCTTTACCTGCCCATCCACAAGAAGGAGTTGTTACCCTTCAGAAAACAGTTGAGAGTTTAATTGCTCTTCAAACGCAAGCTATGGAAAGACAAAACGCAGCTGAAGCAAATATGAAGATTTTTCAGAATCAGCTAAGTCAGATTAATAAACAACTGAGTCAGCGTCCTCAAGGGCAACTTCCTAGCGATACAGAGAATCCAATACAACATGAAGATTGCAAGGCTGTTACATTAAGAAGTGGTAAGAACCTCCCTCCACCTCCTTTTCCCATTATGAAAGAGAAAGAAGTTCCAAGAAAAGAAAAGGAAGTGATTGAGAAAGATAGTGAGGTTGAAGAAATAGAAAGACCGAAGGAAGTGCCGAAAAAGAAAGATAATCTTGTGATAAATCGCCCTCCACCACCGTTTCCATCGCGAGTTCAGAAAAAGGGTGATATGGGTGATTTTCAGAAATTCTTAAATAGGGTGAGGGGTCTAAGTATTAATATTCCGTTACTTGAGGCGATTCGAGATATTCCTAATTATACGAAGTTTTTGAAGAGGGCCCTCACTAACAAAAGGCCTTATTGTGATAATGAGATGATTGGCCTTCCTAAAGAGTGTAGTGCGATTTGCCAGAGTAAGTTACATCCGAAGTTAGTTGATCCGGGGAGTTTCACGATTCCCATATCGATTGGAGAAGAATGGAAAGGAAAGACGTTATGTGATTTGGGGGCTAGCATCAATTTGATGCCCAAGTCAATCTTTGACAAGCTAAAAATTGGAAACGCAAGACCTACTTCTATGGTCTTGCAAATGGCGGACAGGTCTCTTGCTCATCCTGAAGGCCGCATTGAGGATGTCCTTGTTAAGGCAGGTACACTTATATTTCCTGTTGATTTCGTAATTCTTGAATACAATGCAGATAGAAATGTCCCCATTATTTTGGGTAGACCATTCCTAGCTACAGGGAGAACATTGATCGATGTAGAGAATGGCGAATTAACAATGAGGATACAAGATGAGGAAGTGAAATTCAATGTATTTCGAGCTATGAAATTCCCAGATTCTTAGGAAGATTGCTTCAGAATGGATGTAGTAGAGCAAGCATCGCAAGAGGTATTTAATTGTTTAAATTTTGATGATATCTTGCAGGCTGCTTTGATATTAGATTCACCTGAGATGATGGAGGAGCTTACAGAAACAGTGGCAGCTCTCAATTCTGAGAATCCGAAGTATAGGCGTCTTGCCTATGAACCTGTGAGAGAACCGGGGGAGATTATTCCTAAAAAGAAGCCTTCAATTGAATCTCCTCCGGAGTTGGAAGAAAAACCATTGCCAGCACACTTGAGGTATGCATATTTGGGTACTAATGAAACTTTACCTGTTATTGTTTCAGCTAATTTAACAGGTCCTCAAGAAGATAAACTGTTGCGTGTGTTGAGAGCCAACAAAGAAGCAATAGGTTGGACAATTGCTGATATCAAAGGCATTAGTCCATCCTATTGTCAACACAAAATCATACTTGAAGATGTTAATGCACGCTCAGTTGAAGGTCAGAGAAGATTAATGCCAGCCATGAAGGATGTAGTGAAGAAGGAGGTGATCAAGCTTTTAGATGCGGGGATTATTTATCCCATTTCGAGTAGTGAATGGGTGAGTCCGGTTCAGTGTGTACCGAAGAAAGGAGGAATAACAACAGTTCTTAATGACAAAAATGAGGCGATTCCTTCAAGAACAGTAGTTGGATGGAGAGTTTGCATGGATTACAGAAAGCTGAACAAGGCCACCAGAAAAGATCATTTCCGTTTGCCCTTCATCGATCAAATGTTAGATAAATTAGCCGGAAGAGAATACTATTGCTTCTTGGATGGTTACTCCGGGTACAATCAGATTTACGTGGCTCCAGAAGATCAACATAAAACCACCTTTACATGCCCATTTGGTACTTTTGCATATCGCAGAATGCCATTCGGGTTGTGTAACGCTCCCGCTACTTTTCAAAGGTGTATGATGGCCATCTTTTGGGATATGATAGATAATTTCCTTGAAGTGTTTATGGATGATTTCTCCGTGTTTGGTGATGATTTTGATATATGTTTGGATAACTTGGAGAAAGTGTTAGTGAGATGCAAGGAAACAGCTTTGGTGCTCAACTGGGGGAAGTGTCATTTCATGGTTCGCGAAGGAATTGTTCTGGGTCACAAAGTTTCGAGTGCTGGTTTAGAGGTTGATAGAGCAAAGATAGAGGTAATTAAAACTCTTCCCCCTCCTGTTTCTGTTAAAGGGGTAAGGAGTTTTCTGGGCCATGCTGGCTTTTATAGGCGTTTTATTAAGGATTTTTCTAAGATTGCTAAACCGTTATGCAACTTACTCGAAAAGGATTGCAAAATCCTTTTTGATGAAGCTTGTTTAGTGGCTTTCAAAGCAATCAAGGAAAAACTCATTTCTGCTCCTATAGTGTTACCTCCAGATTGGAATTTACCGTTTGAGGTTATGTGTGATGCGAGTGATTTATGTATGGGAGTTGTATTGGGACAGAGAAAAGAGAAAGTTTTTCATTCAATTTACTATGCTAGTAAAACTTTTAGTGGTGCTCAGATTAATTACACAGTTACAGAAAAGGAGTTGCTAGCAGTTGTCTATTCGTTTGATAAATTTCGCTCTTATCTTCTTGGAGCGAAAGTTATTGTTTATACAGATCATTCCGCGATCAGATTTCTTATGGAGAAGAAAGATGCGAAACCAAGGTTAATCAGATGGGTGTTATTGCTTCAAGAGTTCGATTTAGAAATCAAATATAGAAAGGGTTGTGAGAATCAGGTTGCAGATCATCTATCGCGTTTAGAGGGTTCGGAGATGAATAGTGGTACTGAAGCAGTTAGAGAAGAGTTTCCTGATGAGAGTTTATTCGTTGTTCGAGATTATGAGGCTCCGTGGTATGCAGATATTGCGAATTTAGTGGTGAGTGGTGTTTTTCCTGAAGGTTCTACTTATCAAGAAAGAAAGAGGTTAGCTCATCGTGCTAGACAGTTCTTTTGGGAGGATCCGTTCCTCTATAAAGTTTGTGCTGACCAAATGATACGAAGATGTGTAGCAAGGGAAGAGACTCAAGCCATTATAGCTGGATGCCATGATTCACTATATGGAGGACATTTCAAGGGAGATAGAACTGCTGCGAAGGTATTTCAATCAGGTTTTTACTGGCCTTCTCTTGTTAAAGATTGTCATGAATATGTTAAGAAATGTACGAGATGCCAGTTTACCGGAAACATATCTAAGAGGGATGAGATGCCGCGTAATAATGTGTTAGAGGTTGAGGTATTCGATGTTTGGGGCATAGACTTTATGGGTCCTTTCGTCCCTTCAAATGGTAACCTTTACATTTTGTTAGTTGTTGATTATGTGTCTAAGTGGGTAGAAGCGGTGGCTTTACCTACTAATGATTCACGAGTGGTGATCAAGTTCTTGAAATCACATATTTTCACTAGACATGGCACACCTAGAGTAATTATTAGCGATGGAGGATCTCATTTCGTTAATAAATATCTGAAAACTGTTCTAGAGAAGTATGGAGTTAGACACCGTGTATCTACTGCATATCATCCACAATCCAATGGTCAAGCTGAAGTTTCGAACCGCGAAGTCAAGTCAATACTAGAGAAAACCGTTGGTCCTACAAGAAAAGATTGGTCAATGAAGTTAGATGATGCGTTGTGGGCCTATCGTACTGCGTTTAAGACTCCAGTTGGTGCATCTCCCTATCGAATGGTGTATGGTAAGGCTTGTCACTTACCTTTAGAGCTTGAAATGGGTGCCTATTGGGCAATTGCGCAGTTGAACTTAGACCCTATCTTAGCCGGAAAGAATCGTATGATGAAGCTTAATGAACTTGATGAATTCAGATTGCATGCTTATGAAAATGCCAAACTTTACAAAGAGAACACAAAGAAATGGCATGACAATCGGATTCGTCCAAAGAACTTTGAAGTGGGACAAAAAGTATTAAAGTATAATTCAAAGTTCAGCAATTTTCCGGGTAAGTTAAGATCTAAGTGGTCAGGTCCATACATTGTGACCAAAGTTACACCTCATGGGGCGATAGAAATAGAACATCCGTTGGAGAACCGTACCTTTATGGTGAACGGTCATAGATTAAAGATATACCATGGAAGTGAAGATACCAATCGCTCGGAAGATCCACATCCCGGGGAGGTCATGTACCTCCGCGAGACTCCATAGAAGCGTGAGGTAACCCGTCGAGCTTAACGACGTTAAACAAAAGCCAATTACTTGTATATTAGCTGAGTTTTTAAATTTTTTGCATTTTAGAATAGTTTGATTTTCATAATTTTAGTGTTTATTATTAAGAAATGAGGAAGGGTAGTTGTTTTTGATGATTTCAGGGGTGAAAAGGTCAAGAGTTTGGGGTCGATGAGGCGAAATTAGGAGAAAAATATGTTGGATGTCCAGGAGAAACCGGGAACCCGGTTTCACAAAACCGGGAACCCGGTTTTGGAGCTGGTACCAACGTTATACACGCAGCACCTGGCGTTTTGGGTTCATGACACAGCGTCAGAACCGGGAACTCGCATTTGGCGAAACCGGGTACCCGGTTTTGGTGCTGTAACTTTTGAAAATCTCTGACCCAGCGTTTTGGTGGCTTGCGTTTTGTTGCGTTTTGATTCGCGCCATCGACACAAAACCGGGAACCCGCATTCCACAGAACCGGGTACCCGGTTTCGGAGCTGTAATCTTCCAAAAGTTCTGACCCGGCGTTTTGAGATGCTGCGTTTTGGCGCGTTTTGACTCGCGCCATCGAGAAAATCCGGGAACCCGCATTCCACAGAACCGGGTACCCGGTTTCGGCGAGTAAAATCTCTGACCCCGCGTCTTGAGATCTAGCGTGTTGGTGCGTCTTGAAAAAAAAAAGGAAAAGAAAAAAAAAATTTATTAAGTATTTTTTTCGCGCCGTCACAGCGATGCGGAACCGGGAACCCGGTTTGCCAAAACCGGGAACCCGGTTTGCCAAAACCGGGAACCCGGTTTTTGAAGCTGTGATGTCGGTTTTGAGGTGTTTAACCTAGTTTTCTTAGCCTCTTTTGCAAGTTTTTACCTAAAACGCACCAATAGCCTCCCCACCTCCGAAAATCATCAACCAAAACACTATATATCATCAAATCCTACCCTCTTTCACCACAAAAACATAAGATCAACTCACCTCCTCTCCAAAATAACATCAAATCCTTAGTTTTTCCCAAAATTCTTCTTCATCAAATCCTTACATTAAACCCAATTCTTTCTTCTCCCATCCAAATTAACCAAGACCCATCTCATATTTCACCTAATTCTTCAATTCCTAAGCCTCAAAACATCAAAATTCTAAACTTTTCCTTAAGTTTTTCATTATTTGAAGTTTTGAGTTTGGGGTGAAAAGAGATGACTAACAGAACCGGTGATTTCCGAAGAACTGCTCCTAGGAAGAAAACCACCATTGGTGGTTCCCAAGACCAAGCTATTGAGATTCCTGATTCGCGTCCTAAACGAAAAATTGACGAAGTTAAGCTTGATTCTAACAGAAAAGAAATCACAGGTCAGAAGAGAAGATTAATTGATGAGATTGAAAGTGAGAATGAATCAGAAGAGGAAATTACGAAGAACATTCAGAAGGAATCTGAACAAGAAACTCCGGAAGCACCCGTTCAAAAACCTCCGCGTATGAAGATGTGGGCCCACAAGCCTAAGAGGGTTTACACTTGTTGGAATACTCAGGTTCAGGAAAGAATTGAATTTTTGAAGTTTGGTGAGGAGACAAATTTTCCTAAGGGTATTATGAGCAGTGAATACAAAGAATATGCTGTGACATGTGCTAAGTTCGGTTGGAAAGAATTGCAAGAAAGGAAGCTTGAGTTTATTCCTACTTTTGTGCGAGAATTTTACGAAGGTTTAGCTACCTCCCATGATGCCATTGATATCCGCAAAAATGGAAAAAATCATTGAAAGTTGTCATAGTTCACCTTATGGAGGTCACTTTAAAGGCGATAGAACCGCAGCTAGAATTCTTCAATCCGGATTCTATTGGCCTACCATACACAAAGATTGTCATCGTTTCGTCCAGTCATGTGACAGGTGCCAGCACACTGGCAATATATCAAAGAGAGACGCGATGCCGCTTAATAATATTCTTGAAGTTGAAATCTTTGATGTATGGGGAATAGATTTCATGTGACCTTTCATCACTTCCTATGGAAATCTATATATTTTGCTTGCGGTAGATTATGTGTCAAAATGGGTAGAAGCAGTGGCAACACCAAAGAACGATGCTCAAACTGTGATTAAGTTCTTAAAATCAAACATCTTTTCAAGACATGGTACGCCACGTGTGCTAATCAGTGATAAAGGTACCCATTTTCTTAATGCTCCCCTGAGACATTTTCTTCGAAAGTTTGGAGTGAAACACCGCACTTCAACCGGTTATCACCCACAAACTAACGGTCAAGCTGAAGTTTCCAACCGGGAAATCAAATCTATTCTTAAGAAGACCGTGAGTAAATCGAGGAAAGATTGGTCGTTAAAGCTAGATGATGCTCTCTGGGCTTACAGAACAGCATTTAAAACACCATTTGGGGCATCTCCAAATCGCATGGTCTACGGAAAAGCGTGTCATCTACCGATTGAACTTGAAGCTCGAGCCTACTGGGCTATTAAAACTCTGAATCTAGACCCAGATTTGGCCGGGAAGCAAAGGATGATGCAGTTGAACGAATTGGAGGAGCTTCGTTATCTTGCCTATGAAAATTCACGTCTCTATAAGGAGAAAACAAAGCGATGGCATGATAAACGGCTCCGTTCAAAGCATTTAGAGATAGGACAGAAGGTTTTATTATACAACTCTCGATTTTCGAACTACCCAGGAAAGCTTAAATCCCGTTGGGGAGGACCTTACATTGTTACCAAAGTCACACCGCATGGAGCGATTGAGATTGAAAATCCAGCCGAGCAACGGACATTCATGGTGAATGGCCAGCGTTTGAAGAGATACTATGACAGTGAGGACTTTGGGCAAGGGGAGAAAATCTACCTTGTCGAATGCGCTTAGCCTGAGGTACACGTCTAACTCAAAGACGTTAAACAAAAGTGCTCTTGGGAGACACCCCTTGTTTAAATTGCTTTTTAGATTAGTTGTTTTTGCTTTGTAGTGTCTAATTTTAAGTTAGTGTATAGTTTTAATTGTGTTTACAAGCTAATAGGAGAGAGAGGTAGTGTGTTATTGTGCAGGAAACGAGTTTGGGGTCGAAAGGAAAAAAATTGGAGGAACTCAAGACCTGGCGCGGACTACCCCGCGGACTACCCCATGGTCCGCAGGGATGCACCGTGCCCAGAAAACCCGTACCACGGTCGGGTACCACGGGTTTCATCCAGAAAGTTAAAAAAAATTCGATGGACAGGCGCGGTATACCGGACCCTGGTCCGCGCGCCTCAAACGCGTGCCACGGGGTCGGGTACCACAGGTTTTTTGACGGACATGGCGCGGACTACCCCCTACACCGCACCCCTGGTCCGCAGGCACAAAACACGTGCCACGGGTGCAATCCAGAAACCAAAAATTTCAAGAGCTGTTGGGTCTGGTACACCGCGGGTCTGGTCCGGTGCACCGCAGGGAGGCGGTTTGTGAAGGAATTATTTTCCTAATCAAATTCTTACCTTACAAGATTAACCCTAGCCTTCCATACACGAATTTTTCAGACCCAAACCCTATATATACACCTTAAAGCTTGTGCAAACCTTCACAATTAACACAACAACTCATCAAATCCTCTCCATCATCTTCCATAAACACAATCCTTCATCAAATTCATCACACTACACCATCAAAACACCATCAAATTCAACAAGCTTTAAAGAATTCTTCCAAGATCAATCAAATAACCTTTCTCTTTCATCAATTCCAAGCAACAACATCAAGCTACACCAATTTTCCTTAAACTTTTAATCCATCCTTGGTATAACTTGAGTTGTGGGTAAAACAAGCATGACTAACAGATCTGAAGCTATGGAATACAAGAGAAAGTGCTCAATCCTTGGGAAGAATAAGAGATTTCCTGGAGCCACCATTGAAAAACCCATCAATCTTGATGAGGTTTCTGAAGAATCAAAAGAAAAGGTACCTGCACAACCACTACCAAAGAAGAGATTAACTGCTAGAATGTCCATACCATCAAGGAGGCCTTTGGAGAAAATAAAAATTCAAGACCAAGGTTCTTCTACCTCTTCCTCTGAAATTGTTTATGATCTTCCTCCTTGGGCTATCAAGTTACAGAACGAAGTTGAAAGATTACGTGAAGATAACAAAGACCTTTGGGTAGAAATCATGCAGTTGGAAACACAGGTAGAGAATTTAACCTTGTATAAGGATGTTGATGATTACACCGATCCCTCAGCTTCAGAAGATGAGGATGATATGATGGATCTCTATGGCCAACCAGGTAGGTCATTCTAATTTTTCTCAATAGCTTGTATGCATTATGTAGTTTAGTTTTATTTTAAATTTTATTCCATTCTTGAGTCTTTTTCGAGTCGTGGGGACACGACTTACTTTTGAGTTGGGGGTGGGGATTCGTTGTCCTCATCTTCTTTTCGTTTTTTTGCATAAAATTTAAAAATTTTAGGTTGAATTAAGGCATAGAATATTTTGAATGTACCTATTTGAGCATGATTTTATTAGGTCAATGATAGTAAGTAGTATGTTTTTGAAAGATGAAACAAAATTGTTTAGATGCATGTATGAAAACAGGAAATAAAGGATAGAAAAGTTAATGAGCAATGCTAAGAAATCACGTTGAAACTTAGGAATAGTTATTTGGTGTGTAGAACGTGAGGTTTAAAATTAGTTGAAAACCCACTTGTCTATGAACTAATAATGAAAACGTAACGAAATCCGGTAGTTAGAAAAATGACTAAGGCAGTTCTTTCATGATTAAAACACTTGAAGCCTTTAGACTTTCTCACCCTTTATTTGATTATTGTTATTTATCCGTCTTAGCCCCTCTGAGCCTTTCTAAAGCCTTTATTGAAACACATTATAATCCATACCCTAGTTTTTAGGATTTATCTATATGACCCGCACTCGAATCGCAAAACCTGAGACAAACTCGTTTTAGAGCTTGAGTTTGGGGTGGTGGTTTCATCATTAGGGAACTTTGGGAATTGGGTATTATAATTGTGATTTTATTGATGATGAAATTGTTATTGTAACCCTTTCCCGGGGTAATAGTGAATGAAAAAGAAGCTACGTGCTAATTTTGCCAACAAGAGCATAAATAAAAAGAATATATATATGAGAAAAAATAGCGTGATATCTCAACATCAAAAAGAGAATCATAGCTATACAAAAAGAAAAAAATTGATTTGAAAAGAAAATATATATTCGGACCGGCAAAGTGGATTTTATATCATCAAAAGGTTTTAATTTGGGATTATTGGGGATGCACATTAAAAAGCATCAATTAATTGGGTTGAGTGAGAAACGTCTTCGAGTGAAAACTCAAGCTCTAGGGCGATTCGTTGATGGCTAGTGAGGAGAGAGCCAAAAGCTCACTTTTCATTATCCAAAAATACCATACCCGTCCTCAAGCCAAGTTATAACCAAGACCTTAAGATTTCTAACTACTAGATGGAGAAACAATTGAGCTATTAGGTAGTAGGTAAGTGGACCATTGGATGCTGTATTTGGGACCTATGAACAACCTATAGCCATTAACCTGAACTAAATTATCATCCTCTCATTCTAACATTGCGGAATTAATCTTAACTTGAATTTATGGAATGTTGATTACATGTATATTAAGCATCTTTGTGCATTAATTCTTGAGCATCACTGCATGAGACTTTTTGGAGTTTATGCTCTAGGATCATTCATTATATTTTGTTCTTATTCTCCTCCGACTTCTTCTTGTTTATTTTGACTACCCTACTATTCTTTACTTTTATTGTATCGGGACGATACAACTTTGAGTTGGGGGTCTTGATGTCTCCTCATTTGTGATGATAAAATATACTCATGAGACATCATTTTAGGCTTATTTATTAGTTTATAGGTTGATTTTAGCTTAATTTAGTGCACTTTCCTATTTTGGGTCTTGATTTGTAGAATTATTATTTTTAGAGCATATTGGGTTTAATTGTTTATTTAGTGTGAAGCTTTAAAGATAATTATGGAGATTAATTAGAGTCCAAGTCAAAGACTACAACTTATGGAAAGAGATTTGCATGGAAATTGGAGATAAGGAAACAATTGCTAAAAAGATGGAAAAGGAAAAGCTGCCTAAATCTGGGAATTTGCACACACGTCTAAATATTGGTGTTTTTACCTAATAAATAGGCCGAATTTGGTAATTTCCTTCTAAAGGGTCAAGATAATTCTGTTGCGATTCTTTTGGTATCTTATGGAGCAAAATCCGACCAATAACGAAGAAGATATGCTCAAAACAACGCAGCAGTGTTTTACGAATTTGAGTTGGGCTAGGAGTCTATTACTTAACTTATCTCTAAAGAAACGATTTAGGTCAACCTCTACACTATAAATACAGCCTCTTAACACTCTTAAATCATCCTTGGTGAAACCTTAACCCAAGAGGAAGCTTAGAACACAAGAGAGAAGTCTGGAAGGAGCTGTTCATCAACAATGTCTTCTTCTACCTTTAATTTTGTAATTTCTTTCTTTTCTTTCATGAACTAAATTTCTTTAGCTTGAGTTTTAGCATTAATGTATGAACCCTAGTTTTGATTGACATCTATCTAATTTGGGAATTTAATGTTTTAAATAGAATTATAGTTTTTATTCTCTGTTTATGTGTTTGGATTTATATTCTGTGTTCTTGTGGTCTGCAACCTTTAGCATTACCATCTAGTAATTAGGATACCATTGACAACGGTGTTTAATTGCATGTTTAGCACATAACGTTTAGTTTTAGGTTTGATCTGACAACCCAACCTAGCTAGATAATCACTATGGTTTAGTCTTTGTGACTATTTACCAATTACAGGAAAAGTTTGCTTAGGAAGCCTTATTGACACAGGTAAATCCTATTTGAAACTACCGATAGCATATTGGGACCGATTAGGGAAATACTACATAATTCACCCTTACATGTTTAGAACGGCAAAACTAGTGGGGATTACATGCTAATAACTTAAGCTATCTTCTCATATCACTTCTCTTTCATCTTTAATTTTTTGTCCTTTAATTCTTAGTTCTACTTTAGTTTATTAGAAAATCAAACAAAAATCTATTTATCTTTACTTTTATTTGTGTTTAGTTGTTCTACCTTTAATTATTTGCACTAGGTATTTGCATAAGATTCCTCTAACCTCTGTAGTCTCTGCGGAACGAATCTTTATCTAAAACTTGCATACGATCTGTATACTTGCAGAACCGTGTAGTTCTAGGGTGTTTTTGCACTTTATTTACATCTTATTTTATCACACCCTAGGCCCCACCAGTGTGATAAAAATATGATAAAATAAGGTCAAGAAAACTACGCACTCTCACCCTAGACAGGCACAGTACTGCAAGTATTACAGGACGTATGCAAGTTTTAGTTAGTAAGTTGAGTTCGTTCTCAGGGACTTAAGTGTGCTATTCGGATGGGTAGCAATAACGAGTAAAAGTAAATAATTAAAGACGGGAAATTAAAGCAATAGGAATTCGAAATTTATAATTAGAACTAATTAAAACTAGGAAATTAAAGACAATAAAATAAATTACTAAGAATATGAGATTAAAGATATAGCTTAGGTTTTGCTAGTATGCACTAATCCTTCTAATTCTATCTATAAATCTAGTTAATAAGGGAGAATATTAGCTCTTGGTATACTTAGTCAGGATTCTAAATTCCCATACCTTAGACCTTGAGAGCGACTAAGGGGGCTACGGCACAACCAAGACATGGTTACACTCTCAGAGTTATCAAGCGTTACCAAGGCTCTAAGCAAACACAACAATCAATTGGTGATATGGTGATTAAAACAAACCCTAATGACTATCTAGTTAGAATCATGTTTTGTCAGAACTAATAGCGACACTAGACGTTATGTGGTGGTTCAATAGTTAAACACCCAGCTAAGGTGATCATCTAACTACTATTAAGGTAATCCTATACTCGTGCACTAGCAAGGAAAACATACATTAAATCAAAACACATAATCAAATATAAAGGTAAGTAGCTAATATCAGATTAAAACATATAATTCCCAAATAAACTTAGACAGAAAAATTAGAATTCATAGTTTATACATGATGCAAAACCCAAGCTATGGGAAGTTTAGTTCATACCTGATGGAAATAAACTAAAAGAAATTACAAAAGACATCATCTTGCTCTCTACAATAAACTGGAAGAATAAAACCTTAAGAACTAATTACTATGAGGCAAGGATGATTTTACAAGTGATATAGGGGTGTATTTATAGGTGTTTAGAAGACCTAATTCGTTTTCTTGAGGAAGAGATAAAGTATTGGACTCCTAGCCCAACTCAAATTCGTATGGAATAAAGATAAACACTGCTGGACCATTTTGAGCATATCTTCTTCGTTATTGGTCGGTTTTTGCTCCATAAGATATCAAAAGAATCCTCACAGAATTATCTACGTCCCAATGAAAGGAAATTACCAAAATCGGCCTATTTCTTGGGGAAATTGCCACTTCTTTAGGCGTGTGTTGCAGAATTCAGATTTAGGCAGCTTTTCCTTTTCCATCTTTTTAGCTTTTGTTTCCTTATCTCCAATTACCATGCTAATCTCTTTCCATAAGTTGTAGTCTTTGACTTGGACTCTAATTAATCTCCATAATTATCTTTGAAGCTTCACACTAAAATAAACAATTAAACCCAATATGCTCTAAAAATATTATTTCACTAAATCAAGACTCAAAATAGGAAAGTGCACTAATACTCAAGAAAATCGATATTTATGACTTCTAAAACACTAAAAATGATGTCTCATCTTAACATAAATCTATCACAAATGAGGAGACATCAGCGGTAGTGATCTGGAAGGGCTTGCCTAACTTGATAGTCATTAGGGTTTGATTTAATCACCGATCATCATTAGAAGGCCAGTCTCATTTAGGAACCTAGTGGTGTAGGAGAACCCTATTTAAGTCCCCTCGTGATTGTGAGGTCGCCACCCTAGTCCATCCGGAAGGGGGTAGGGAGGAATTTAGAATCCTGACTACTTATTTAAGAGCTATTATCACTCTTATTAACTAGTAGAAGAAACAGAAGGATTAGTGCATACTCGCAAATCCTGAGCTATATTTTCTAATCTTATTCTTACAGTTTTTATTTTACTTGTATTTAATTTATTAGTTTAATCATTAATCTTCAATCAATCGTATTTATTTGCTTTATGTTCTTAATTATTAATTGCTACTCTATTCTGTTTACTCATTCGTATAACACAGTAAATCTCTGAGAACGAATCTGACTTACTATTAAAACTTGCATACATCCTGTAATACTTGCAATAAAGTGCTAGGCTAGGGTGTCTATTTGCTTTATATATATATATATTATTTTATCACATCTTAGCCGACACCAGCAAGATTATTTTATCCTCTTTATCCAGTTCCATGATTGAAATTCTACGGATTTCCATAATCTCTTTTTCAAAAAAAATATAATTTAGAGTTTGAGAATTCCATCCGGACAAATTCGAATTGAAAAGTATAGCAACTTTGTTAAGATTATAGCCTTCTTTCTTGTCGACTTTATTTCCTTTCCCTATCAACATGTCATCCCAAATGTTAGCTTTAAGTCTGTTTCCAACTTGTCAGATGCATTAATTTTTTTAAGTGTTGTAGACCTTTATATATACTTTCCAGCTCCACGATCTTTTTTCTTAAGAGATGCATTCCAAAGATCAGAATTCAGATGGTAGATCCCTTTAAGTACTTTGGCAACCTATGAATCTGGGTCATTTAAAACTCTACATGCTTGTTTAGCAAGTAAAGCGAGATTCATTTTTTGAAAGACCTAAATCGAATTCCTCCAATGGATTTTTATCTGGCAAATTTTTTATCACGCGACCCATTGAATTCTGTTTTTCTTCCCAACATCCCATCAGAAATTTGCGATAAGCGCAGACATTTTTTTTGAAAGGTCTTTTGGAAAATAAAAAATACACATCGTATAATTCAGAATGGAGTGAAGAATTGCCTTAATAAGGAACTTATTCCCGCCATCAGAAAGAAGTTTGGAGATCCAACAAGCAGATTTGTTTAGAAGTTTATCCTTGTTATAACTAAGAGTTTTCAACTTTTGTTTTTTAGCGTAAGAGGTATTCCGAGATATTTCCCTAATAATTCTGTGCATCTGATGATTAATGGTTTATACAAGTTTCCTTAATATATATTCTGGAGTACCATTACTAAACAACATAGCCGATTTATTGAGATTAACCTATTGACTCAATGCTTGACAGTGCTTCAAAATAATCTGATTAAAATTCTCAAATTCTTTCTGGTTGGCTTCCATGAAAAATAGGGCATCATCGGAAAAGAGAAAATGAGAAAGTCTTGGACAATTTCTAGAAATGGAGATTCCTTTGATGTTGCCTTCACAACAGTGAAAAATCATAAGACCAATTAAAGCTTTTATGAGCATTGAAAACAGAAAAGGCGCTAGTGGATCGTCTTGTCTAATGTCTTGAGCTGTTTTAAGTTTCCTAAGTCTTTCTTCATTGACTGTGACTTGAAATGAAACAAAAGAAATACACTTATAGATCATATCTCTTCATTTTTCGCAAAACCCCAAATTTGTAAGTGTTTCCATAAGAAACTCACAGTTTACTTGATCATATGCTTTGTCCATATCAATCTTAATATTTGCATAATATTTCCTCGATCTTCTCATAGTTTTGAGAAAAAAATTGATTTTCTTGAATAATGAGAATATTGTCTTGAATACTTCTTCCTTTAATGAAGGCTGATTGAGTAGGGGAAATGATGTCTTTCATTATTGGTTGTCAAAGAGCCAAAAAATTTGCGATAATTTTATAACTAAATTAATACAAGCGACCAGTCTATAATAACCGATTGTTTCTTGATGATCTCTTTCTGGAATTAAAGTGATTAGCGACTCATTAAGTTCCTTTACGGAAATATTATCCGTGAAAAAAATCGACGACCATTTTGAAAATGTTATCTTTAAAAATCTTTCAAAATTCTTGGTAAAAGTTTCGCGGTAAGTCATTCGTTTCGGTGCTTTGGACTCGGATACCGAACACAACGGTTCTTAACTTTCTTCCATATCTGGAATTTTACAAGAGTTTCATTCATGCTATTTGTGACTTTGTTTGGTTTGTAATTAGAGACTGAATATATGTCTTCTATAGAATTATTTTTAAAAATATTTTTAAAAATATTTTGAAAATAATCCTGAATGTTTTTTTTAATATGATATGGATCTTCTGTCCATAAATCATTGCAATCTTTGATAGCACATATAACATTTCTAATTTGTTAGCTTTAGTTGGACTAAAGTGTAATTTTTGAAAATAGAATTGGTTAAAATATAATATTGTAAAAAGTTGAAGGTTATTTTTGTAATTGTGATAAGATAAGTTATATTAATAAAAAAAAGGGCCTTATTTTTTATTCTGGAAAACAACGCTTATAAAAAAGAAAAAAGAGAGCAAAGGATCAGGGAAAGAGTAGAAATGGAAAGGATTAAAATTTAAGAGTAATGATATATATCATCCAAATTCATACCATTCAAATACCATCTAATAATGTGGCGTGAATTGGTTGGTTATCAATCTTTAATCAAGTCAAGAAAATAAATACATTAACTATTTGTAACCAACCAATTCACGTCATTGGGTAGTATTTGAGTGGTATGAATTTGAATGGTATATATCATTACTCAAAACTTAAACCCTACTTTTTGGCAAGTCTTGAAATAGATAAAAGTGGACATAAAAAACTAGGCTCTTTTCATTCAAAAATTCTTAAATAGAAAATGATAATGTATGTTATGTTTGTTATTATTGAAAAAACGAATTTATATCCTCTTTGATTTAATGCTTAAAATATTAAATCTTTGAGATTTTACTACCATGAGTTATCATGTAATTCCTTTTAAAATATAATTTGCTATGAAATCTCTAGGATTTTATGTAATTTACTAGTACTTTTTTTAGTATTATCTGGTAGTTAATATTTTCAAGACCATTGTTTCATTTAATCATTCTATATTTATAGAGAATACTGAGTTGTTGAAAATATATGTTTGTGTATGTCCAATAACTTTTTGAAAGTTATAATTATAAAACATATAATTGTAACACCGTCGCTGCACGGGTTAAATGCAGTTTTTGACCGTCGCTGCACGGGTTAAATGCAGTTTTTGACCGTCGCTGTACAGGTTAAATGCAATTTTCGACTGTCGCTGCACGGGTTAAATGCAGTTTTCGACCGCCGCTGCACGGGTTAAATGTAGATTTTGATTAAAATTGAATAAGTTAAATTCAATTGTAAATTATGATTGAGTTATGGTGTTTTTGGGATAAATATGTTTGTATTTCGATTATTTTATCTCATATTCTACACCGATGTGTTTCTCAAACGATTGATTGTTGTCCGTCTCTTTCGTAACTATAATATTTTATGTATGTTTCAGTTTTCTAATTACTAAGCATTAAATCGTCAATTTTTTATAATTTAATTTCTTTTGGAGATGGTGGAAAATTACAATTTTGTATATAGAATGTTTAGTTCTCCAACTCTAGGTTTGGGTGTTTCGATTGGGTAGAGGTTAATTACAATAAGGTTTAGTTGATCTGATTTTATTCCTTGTTGAATATATATAAAAGATCAGAAAGGAAGGGTGGTCTTGCAGGATTAAAAATAAAAGGTTCACCGCAGTCTCGTCCCGAACTTTATTTAATGAAATTTTGGGGCGTGACAAAGTGGTAATATTTCTTCATTTTATTGTTGTTGCGTAAAATATATGGTGTTTTATCACCCTTTTTAATCCACAAATATCTAACTCTATCGGCCTAGAAAGCTTCCTTTTGATTTCGCAGAACTTCAGTCTCCACTTTTATAATTTTGATAATCTCATGATTTCTATCAGTAAAAGGTTTGTTAACTTTTTCGAGTAACTTTTGAAGTTCATTGATTCTTTTTCCGGTTGTTCATTAATGTTTTTCGACTCCATCCAATGAGTTCTAGACATGTAGCGTCTTTTTTATTAATAAAATCACGAACAAAATCCGTATATTAACCGTATAGTAAGAATTCTCAACAACTTCTCTACATCTTTTATTTTCCAACCATCTTGATTCGAACATAAAATACTATAAATTTTTTACTTTTGACGAATCTTTCTGAATAATGAGTAAAGAGTGGTTAGATCCGACCGCTGGCAGAACTTTAGAATAACATTAGGGAAAATATTAAACCATTTTTTTGAAGCAAGGCCTCTATCTAGTTTTTCTTTAATATTTCACCGGTCGTTTTAATGTTGTTCCAAGTAAAGAAACAACCCTTTGATATGTTAGAATTATTGATGTTAATAAAAGATGTAGTGAATTTTAGGGATCAATATTATAGGACACTATATGACTGTGTGTATGCTTTGAACATGAATTTTATGTGCCATACAAGGATGATTCTAGTGTTTTTTCCCAAAAGGTAGATGAGAAGTCTAAAAATTAGAACAATAAGCGAGATTCGAAAAGAATAAATATCATTATTTAAGATAGGAGGCTGTCTGTTGATAAAACAATACGAACACTGACCCAATAGTAATTATAAAGATATATTAAATATGAACGTAAAACTTAACAGTAAGTAAACTAATCGTAAATAAAATTAGTACAAAATTTACAAATGAAAGCACTTGAATTATGAGTAATATTTACAAATATCTATGTTAGAAGGAATTTACAGGTATAACCGGTATTCTCAAACATATTGCTAATACTATTATAATATGTGCTCGGAATTTTCAGATAGCGGAAGATTTGAGAGATTTTTCTAGTGTGTTTGTATTTTTGTTTGGTGCGTTTTTGCAAATGACTCAGTCTCTCTTTGTATATTAGTATAGGAAATTTAGAAAATGTCCATAATAACTTCTGCCATGAAGAGTCCACCATAAACCAAAAAAATGTTTTCATCATAAAGCTAATACCCTTTTTTCCATCTCCTTTGAATCCTAGCATAAACTTGGACGCTTCTCTTCAGGAAGGGGAGAATGTATTTGGACAAAACATGTAACTCCTATAACAATCCATAAGTTTTGTGAGTTTCATATAGTTGGGGATGAGAACTTTATGAAGATCGCTTAATGTTAAAGTTTCTGACTGTTGGAAAACGAGAGTCATGAAGATGAACGACAACTCTTAGAATAGGTATGGGTAAACTTAGTCCTAACTAGATGGATACCCACTCCCAAAATATGTTCTATTTTTATTTTTTAATTCCCCAAAACTCCCAACTCCCCATGACCACGGCGTCCCCGGTACCAGGTCGGTCTAGGCGGGAGGGTGGTGGTGGTGGTGGTTGTGCGCGCGTATGGGGTATTTACCTTACTCTTCATTTCTAGAGTCTTGAGTCTTTTGAAAGATATATGAGGGAAAAATCATATACACTAATCTTTTCCTTCCTCTGTTTTATATGTGGGACAAAATGAACTCCCAGTAATCTTCTTCTCCAAGAGTATGAATATTAAATTCAATCCTTTGAGATTCCTTTTAATTTCCAACAATCTCAATTTAGTCTATAATATAAAAGGCGAATAGGTTTTCATGTATACCATGATTAAGGTGAATTGTACTCTAAATACAATATCTTTCGATTTGAATTGTCACGCAGTGAAGTGAGACCAACCACCAAATCCCCTCAAATGAACATACTTTTAAACTTGACGTTCTTTGGTTGAGACCCTCACAACATATTATCTACTCACTAGTAATAACACTTTCCCCGATCATCACCCTTTTTTTTTATATATAAGTGATCTTTACGAATGTCTACCCAGAGTAGATTATCCCTCTAGGGTCTTAAGATCATTAATTGCAATAAAACTTGTTCTCATCATGTGTTTAGTGAATTCACCAAGACCTTCTCAATAGGACCAACCCTAAGGGCTATGAATTTATTGCTAGTTATAAACTCATCTTTATGATCTTCAAGAATGTTTGTCCAATGTACACTACCCCTCTAGGGCCTTGATATCATGTTTTTTTTTTTTTTTGATCAAACTTACCATTTTATATCCACAAAACGACAAGTACAAATCAAACCCCTACTTGTTTTTGACTCAAAAACAAGCATGGCTAGGAAAACAAACCCTATACAACATTTACTAGAAAGTAAACCTATCAACTTGCAAACAACCTATACAACCATTGCTATAAAAAACAAAGTAAAGTAAAACCCTATACAACCATTGCTAGGAGAACCTATACAACAATTGCTAAAGTCTTATACTAAGTCCAAGCTCCAAGCTATCCTCCTTGATCCTCTTTCTCTCCTCACTTGAGCACTCCATGTAGCTTCCATCTTGCCACCAATCTCATATTCTCAACACTCCTCTTAAATAACTTTCTATTCCAAAGTGTATATTGAACATCTTTCACAACTATTTTCACAATATCCTCATATTTGGGATATATCTTCTTAAACTCATGTTTATTCCTCATATCCCAAATACAATAAAGAAAACTAAGGAAAGAAATGTTTGATATAGTATCCTTTAAAGCGTTACCATTGAATTTAAGCATAAAGTCAAGCCTTTCTTCCCAAGTGCCACCCGAGTTGTGCCAATTGTGAAGAGCACAAATCTCTTTCCAAGCCAGAGTTGTGAACTTACACTTCACAAATAAATGATCCCTAGATTCATGATCTTCAAAGCAAAGGTTGCACATCTTGTCCACTTCCATACCCCACTTGCTAAGCCTATCCTTTGTGCTTAACCTATCCTTACAAATTAGCCAAGCACAAAACTTGTGCTTTGGCATACTCCATTTATGCCACACCACACTATACCATTTAGTTTTCTCATTAGGACCCCTTAGATCATACATAACATCCGAGGTCCTAAATCCCTTATCTCCCCATCTTATAGTGTCATGCTCATCCTTAAGCACCATATCCCTTACCACCTCATACACCTTATTAAGCCTAGGTGGAAACCTCCACCTCTTTCCCACATAATAGTCCACCACCTTTTTGTTAATATTGTAATTTCCCAAAGAGATAGCATCCTTTTTACCACAAATATCACCTACACACTTCCCTTTTATCCATCTATCATCTAGCATATAGGTTCTCTTACCATTTCCAACCTCATGTACAATATATTTAAAAGCAAGGTACCTTATATTAAGCATAGCTCTCCATGTCCAAGGAAGGCTATTATCACAAGTAATGCTCCATATACTCTTGTTCCTTAGCCAATTTGAGTAGACCCATTGAGACCAAATATTATCTTTGTAGCCATACATTCTCCAAAAAGCTTTGAGGATAGCAACTTGATTGATTTGGAGAAGATTAGGAATACCTAGTCCTCCATTTTCCTTACTTTGACATAGTTCTTTCCAAGCCACTTTAGCACCATGGAAATCATTAGTATTACCTTTCCAAAGGAATCTACTCAAGAGTGATTCTATCTCATGAATAACTCCCATTGGAAGTATCATTACATTACACCAATACCTAGCTTTACTTTGTAAAACACTTTTGATTAAATGAAGCCTTCCCGCAAATGTAAGAAATTTATGCATCCACCCTTCAACACTTCCCACAATATTATTAATAAGGGTAGCACACATTAGGCTATTAGGACCCGTTGTAGTTAAAGGAGCCCCAAGATATCTAACCGGAAGTTTTCCCTTTTTAACATTGAGAATACAACTCAAATCATCATGAAGGTCTTTATTACAACCTCCCATATAAAGCTCACTTTTTTCAGGGCTTATTTTGAGGCCAGAGAGTCTAGAGAAGAGATCTAGGCCTTGTTTTAGTCTCATAGCCGAGTCTTTATCACCATTAAAGAAAACTAAGCAATCATCCGCAAAAATAAGGTGATTCAAACCCATTCTAGCACAATTAGGGTGATAAGTAAAAGCTTTATTATTTGCCACTTTCTCAAGAATAGAGGAGAAACCTTGCATACATATAACAAATAGATAAGGAGATAAAGGATCACCTTGTCTTAGTCCTCTTTCTCCTTTGAAATAACCACATACACTACCATTAATGCACAAAGAGAACATAGGAGTTGTAATACACATCTTGACCCAAGATATAAGCTTTTTATCAAATCCCATGATTTGTAATAGTTTGAGTAAGTACCTCCAATTAATTGTATCAAATGCCTTTTGGAGATCGATATTTAAAGTACATCTTGGACTCAAGTCCTTCCTATCATAACCGGTCACCACACTTTGAGCAACCAATATATTATCCGAAATACTTCTACCTCCCACAAAAGCGGCTTGATTATTTGATATAAGCTTCTCAAGACTCTTCTTCATCCTATTAGCAATGATTTTAGATATAGCTTTATAGAGGATATTACAACAAGCAATGGGTCTAAAGCTCTTTACTGAAGTGGGGTTTTTAACCTTAGGTATAAGAACAAGATTAGTAGCATTGATTTGCTTCAAAATTTGTCTATTCTTGAAAGTTTCCTTTATAGCATTACAAACATCCTCACCAATAATACTCCAAGTAGCTTTGAAGAAGGCACTATTAAAACCATCTGGGCCAGGAGCTTTTGAGATGTCAATAGAGAAAATAGCTTCTTTAATCTCCTTATTAGTAATATCTTTCACCATATCTTTTGCTTCTTACTTAGTAATAGCTTTATTAACAAGCTTATTTAAACAACTTGAGCTAACACTCTCTTCATAAACATCCTTAGTACCAATTAAACTAGTATAGTACTTAATAAACTCATCATGAATAGCCTCCTCATCATCCACAACATCACCATTTTCAGTCACAATAGATGCAACTCGGTTTTGAGTGATTCTTGCCTTGATACTCTTATGATAAAGGGTAGTACTACAATCACCTTTTTGTGCCCAAGTAATTCCAGATTTTTGCTTTAGAATCTCCTCTTGAATATTGAGAAGATGCATAAGTTTGTCCCTAAGTTCCTTCTCAATTGTAATCATAGATTGATCCCCATTCATAAGCAATATTTGTGCCTTCTCAAGCTCCTCTTTAAGCTCCATTATTTCATTAGTAGAGTGATGAAAATATTTTCTATTGAAGATCTTCAAAGCTTTCTTTACTTCCTTCAATTTATTCACCACTTTATACATCATACTCCCTCTTACTTCATATTTCCACACCTTTTCAATCAAAGGCATAAATTCATCATGATCAATCCAAACATTAAAAAATTTAAAAGATGAAGGTTTAGTATGAGATATCATGTTATGGGCAATATATCTCAATCTCATTGATTAATTCATCAAGTTCTAATCAGTAGGACCACAATTACTGGCTATGTATTCATTAAGAGTTTATACATTCATCGGTAATATCTTTACGGATGAATATGCCTCAACCTAAACGATGAATTCATCAAGTTTTTATCAATGGGACCACCACTCATGGCTATTTCATTAAGAGTTTATATTCATGTTTGCACCGTTTACGCTATAAGTATGGGAAGATAGTGTAGTATATAGACTCATCATACATATGGTCCAAATTTAGTCCCATGCCCTTAAACGATTCTAGGTCTACTCTCCTGGTTAAGCCTTTAGTAGATGGATCAGACAAATTCTTCTTTGATCATACATACTCCAAGGTTGTCACACCATTCTTCAATAACCTTTTTACTGAACCATGTCTGATGCAAATATGTCTCATTTTCCATTGAGACGCTATTATAAGGGACTCCAATCGCTACTTTCAAATCAATATAAAAACATAATGGTGTGGAACTTCCTTCGCATGGTGACACATCCGCTAGGAGACTTTCCAAGCACTCAACTTCTTGCCCAACAAAATCTAGTGCTATAAACTCGGACCATATGGTAGGGAGTGTTATACAAGTATGTTTATAGGACTTCCACGATATAACACCTCTACTGGAGGAGATCCCATAACCACTGATTGAGATTACTTCACCATTATCATAAATCTAGTTAACATCACAAAATTCTTCAAGAACTATAGGAAACTTGTTAAGGTGCAAACCCATATCAATAGTACATCTCAAGTCTTGAATAAATGACGAATAGTAACCTAGTGGTCACTACTTGGGTTGTAAGTATAGCGAATGAGTGCCCGTTTGGGATTGATTATTTTAGAGTTAAAAGTGCTTTTTGATTAAAATGAAAACATATGTAAAAATAATTAAAAAATATTTTGACATCTAAAATCACTTTCAGTGATTATTTTAATAATTACTTATCTAGTGCTTTTTCTAAAAGTGATTTTAAGGGTCTAAAATAATTTTATGGATCTAAAATCACTTCAAGTGATTATTTTGAAAAGCAATCCCAAACGGGCTCTGAGTTTACTTACATCATAGGCAATGCCAAATTGAGTATAATTCATTACTGACATCACACTTCCTATAATTTTACTATATTCATTCTGAGATAAAACACCCTCATAGCTTTAACGCAAATGAATACTAGAATTATAAGGCCATTTAATAGACATAACACCAATATATTCAAAACATTTTCCAAATTTTTTCTACAAAATGAGTCTGACAAAGGAAAATATCATTACTACGCCTAATGATTTCTAACCCTATAATCACATCAGCCTTCCCCAAATCCTTCAAATCATATTTAGAAGCAAAGAAGCATTTGGTCTCATTAATAATATAAAAATGAGTAACAAATATAAACATGTTATCCATATAAATATATAATACAAAATATGATCCTATTACTTAAGAGTAAGCACAAGAGTCAGGCGTGCTTAACTATAAAGCCATCTTATATTAGGTATTGTCTAATTTGCCATACCACTTTAAATGTCTATTTTATTCCAAACAATGGATTCCTAAGTTTACATACTTTATCACCTTAGTCCGAAATCACAAACCCTTAGGTTGCATCACATATATCTCCACATCTGGATCCCTATTCAAAAACATATTTCGTGAATGACAACTAGTGCAAGATGGTTCCTAAAAGTGGTTATTTTGGTTACAGGTGAGTAAGAGTCAAAGTAAACTAAGCCTCTCTTTTGGGTGAAACCTATAATAATAGGCCTAACTATAAATTTATCTAGTGAACCATCAATTCTCAGTTTCTCCATAAAATTTCCACTTGCTACCGTTTGGTCTACTGCCCTTAGGTAAGCCGGTTAATACCCATGTATGGGTTGTTTTAATATATTCAAGTTCACTATTAATAGCCTCTTTCTAAATACAAGCTTCTATTAACTTTAAAGCCTCATTAAAAGTTTTCAGACTTCCTCCATAAGAGAGCAAGTTACTACCTATTTACTTAGCATGTCTATGTGGAAAGCCCTCAGTAAAAAATGCAACGATAAATTCGGGTCTACAAATTGATTAGATCATACGCCTACAATCTCCTAGGTTCATCCGCATGATTACTACTAGGACACATAGAAGTTAATGGTGCGGGGTTATTATTATCACTTACATGCATATCATAAATAGTAGACAAGTTATTAGAAAATTTAATAACATGCAAAGAGGTATTAATATCATTCATAATTTTCACATGAGATATGTGTACAAAGAATTTAGCATCTGTAGATTCACGTATGTTATCATCTAGCGATAGGAATCTATATGCAACACTATTCTCACCATATCCTATGAAAATTGAATTTATAGTCTTTGGTCCAATGATGACTTTGTCATAGTTAGGTAGCTCTACCTCGGTTGGACACCCCCAAACTCATAAGGGGTATTGTCTAAATTTCATGGGTACTGGTCGCTCCTAGAGTGTGATAAAAATCAATCTTAAATTAGAGAAGCAACTAACCGCAAGTGTATGGGTCGTTCCAAGTAATAGATAAGTAAAAGCAGGATTATCGTCTCCACATGGATTGCGTAGTTAATATTAATATGTTCAGATAAGAAGTAGAACTAATTGCAATGATGAATAAAATAGATATTTGCTGGGTTTTTGAATTATAAAAGATTAAACGCAATAATACTTAGTGAAGTAAATTAACCTAGTAAATAAACTAAAAAGAATACGCAAATATGAGAAATATACTTGAGTCTCGTAAGAGAATGACCTAAGTTCATAATCTAATGCATTCGTTTAAGGGTAAAGTAGGTAACAGATATTAGTCAAGACTCTAATATCTTCCTAACTCCCGTTAGGGTAGACTTAGGAAGAAATCCCATGGTATTACATACCCCATCAGGGCGACTATAAGCTACTTTAAGATGTTTAAGTAATTAACCCAATTAATGACGTAGTTAGTTAAGACCGCCAGGCTCAATAACGAAAACCACACGTTTTGTTCCCAGTTCTGTAATTAACCCCCCCCCCCTTCCGGATTATCACCGCCACTAGTGAATAGCCTAATTACTACAACTTGCCCTTGATTCGCGGCGTCGGTGACAGTAAATAAATACAAAAATAGAATCAATATGCAATTACACGGCTTAATTAAAATTGAAATAATCCCAAATCAGACAAACATTAAATTAGAAACTATGGTACATCCCCATAATACGAGTCCCAAGTAATTTAGGTTTAGCTCATAATTAAATACAGAAAATAAATAAAACTAATTAAAGACATAAGATGAAACTAAACTAAAAAGAACCTAACATATGGAATGATTGAGTTGTTGTTGGGAAAGAATGGTCTTCTCCAACTTCTCTCCTTTGCTTTCAAGCGTTCGGCCTTTTCCCTCTCATAAAATATGATATAATATGAAACTCCATTGAAAGGTATTGATTAATGAGGTCTAAGGAGTCTTTTATAATGATTAAAAATTAATTAGGTCAACCATGGGCTTAATTAAGTAATTAGAGGCCCAAATCCATTTTATTATTCCCGCATCTGTTGTACACCACTCCTAGTAAAACATGTGTAACTTTTGCATCGTAAGTCCAAATCACATGAAACCACTTCTCAAATTTTGCTAACTCAGAGGCCCATATTTTTCATCTGAATTACCAAGTCAGATTATGGACCGTTTGGGCTCAAACAGGGATAGAAGTGATAACTTTCAATTTCTAATTCTCCTCCACCTTCACCAAAATGATGTTTTTCGCTCCTTTAACACTTCCTCTTGATCTTGGACTTTAACCTTAACTTCTTCTCTTCATCTTAATGCCTCCTAGCATCCATTTACCTAAAAACTTCACACTAAACAAGCAAATTGATGCACAAAATCTCTTAAAGTAACCATAAGTATAAAATGAAGGAAGAAATTGCATTATTGCAAATTACGATAATAAATCTAATAACTTACTCCAATTTCTACCTAAAATGATGTCTTCTAATGGGATTTATCTATCACAAGCAGACATGACAGCTATCTCTCACATGTTGTTTGATAAACCTGAACTAATAGCGTTCAAAGTTTATTTTTTTGACATGTAAGTATCAATATATTGCTCAAACAATTCACAAATCCTTAGTAAGAATTGACTAAGTCAATTTTCTCGGCCAAGAGGACTTTCTAGAAAACAAACTAGAAAGAAAGAGGGACTGAGGCGCAGAACAAAAAAAACTCTAGAGGTCTCGCTTTTGAGATCTACTAGTTACAACTAGCTATAGCTAAATACAAGTATAACAATAAGAAGAGCAAAATAGATATAGAAACAAATTGAACTGGGCATTAGCAATCATAAAGTAGCATCATGAGAACATTTGAATACTCCTACAAGATTCCATCTCTAGGCTATGATTTTGTTGGTAATAGAGCTTTTGAATCTGCAAGTTTTCCAAAGCTTAGTCTATATATCCACGCAAATGTTATGTAGTATCTTTAAGGGTTATATGGTTCCTATTAGTGATGCCATTTAATTGGGGTGTATATAGGGTATAAAGCCCGTGTTTATTATGTTACAGTTCACAAAATATTTAAGGGAATTCAAACTATATTCACTGCCATTATCAAACCTAAGCCTCTTGATTTTCTCTATCAAGTTTATATTAACATTAGATTTCTATTTATTGAAAACCGCTTGTTTTGCTTTATATTTAGAAAGTAAAATGTAGACTACAGCGAACCTAGAGTAGTTATCTACACATGTTATATATCTCACCTCCTCTATTAACGGTGGTAGTTTTTTAAAGTTAGATATGTCGGAATGCACTAATTCCCATAGTTGTGCTATCTAGTAGTCATGGATCAAAAAGGTTTTAGCATGCTTGGACTCTACACATTTTGTCCTTTAATACAACATCAATATTGTGAATAAGGATTTGTGCGAGTGTTTTTAAACCTTTTAATAGACTAAATATTAAGAGGTCCTATCAACCATTACACACCTCTAATGATTCAACATTATACACAAATGTATATACATTAATATTCACAATTACGGTGTGTAATACTCACTCTGTTCCAAAATAATTTTCCACTTACTAAAAATATAGTTCTAAAATAATTGTCCACTTAGAAGATCAAGACACTTTTGTCCAACTTTTTCCACTATTACCGCTCTTAAAATATTAAAGTTTATGTTTTCAATAAATATTTATGATTTCAGGATACTTTATGGAGGGTAATTAAGTAATAAAGAAGGTAATGATTATATTTCTTAATATATGTGAAAAATTAAGTGAACATTTATTTTGGAATAGAGGGAGTATTAAATAGGTCCCATAAGGTCCCCTTACCAAATATAGTCATCATTTAAAGTTATAAATATTTTTCCCACAGACGAAAACTAGTTTAAGGCAACTTTGTTGAGAGAAGCTCCGAAAACTAGGTTTCTACGAAGCAAGAGACCAAAGAGAACAACATTTAACTCTTAAGGTATTACTGATGTCTCCCTTTTTGTTCAAATTTATGCCCTTAGGAGACATTATTTTAGGTGAATAATTGACTAATATGATAGAATTTCAGTGTTATTTCATTATATTTCATTTTTCTCCTTGGAATTTATTATATTTCATTTTCAAAGCTTTTGCACGTTAAATAATTTGTTTTTAGTGCAAAGTTTGTAGGTCCATGGATGATAGGGAGCACCAATACAAAGAGAGGAATCGGGAATTCAAATCTTAGATCGAGTGGAGAAGTTAAAGGCAAGAGCAGATATCCCGAAGAGTTAACTAGGAAAGCTGCAAATCTGGAAGGCTAATAGTAATAGCTGATTTTGAGCGACTTAAACATGGAATTAGCCTTTGGGGTCGTGAAATAGATTTTATTCCTTATTGAGTTAGGAAGATTAGCAACTAAAATGGGTCAATTTGGAGTTGATTTGAGAAAGTTACATCCGTTTTACTACAGGTTGCACGCCAGTTACGGGATTTTAATTAAAAGATTGGACTTGGGTTTTTTAATATTTTACTAATTCACTTAAGTAATAACCCAAGTCCGATTTTCACCTTATAAATAGACCTTTGGACTTTTACTTTAGAGACAATTCATTCTACACTAAATTTCAAGAGCTGAAGGCAGAAGAAGGAGCTAAAGGTGAAGAATCTTCATTCTTCCACTGGAAGTCAATTCCAACGCCTCAATTAGGTTATTTTATCTTATTCTGTAATTTGAGACAATTAATTCCTTTTATTTTAATTCAGTTTTTAATTTGAACATGAGCTAATTTCATAAGTACTTGAGAATCACAATTATGGGTTAAACCCTTATTTATTTTAATTGATGCTTTTCTGAATTTGGGTTTATTTGATTTAAATTGAATTGGGTATTTTGTATTGACTATTATCGCATTTTAATTACTATTTTCATTCAGGCTAATTAGAAATAGGATTGAGTATTTAGTCTATTAATTAAAGTGGCGTAATGATCACCTTGACGGGGGGCTTAAATACAAACCTAGGTAATAGTTGTTGGTATTCGCCAATGACCTTGACAGGCTTGACTAACCAATAGCCAATCGGGTAAGAGACTAAAACCGTTTGAAAGTAGGTATAATCGCCCTGACGGGGTTTATAATACTGTAGGATAGCTCCTAAGTCCACCCTGACGGGGTTAGGAGATTATAGAGTCCTGACTAATACATAAATACCAATTTAGCCCTTAAACGGAAGTATTAATTATATAAATATAGGTAGATCCCTTGGGAGACTCAAGTAACATTCTCATCTTACGTCTAGTCTTATTCTTTGCAATTATTTTATTTCAGTAATTTATTTTCTTGCACTTTAGTTATAAAACAAAAACCAAACAATCTTTATATCTTTTACTTTTCTGTACGTGCAATAAATCTACTATTTGATTCACACTTGAGTTGTACCTAATCCGTCCCTGAGAACGAATCCGATTTATCGGTTTACTACTTAGACAACCGTACACTTGCAGTTTGTGAGTCCTAAATCTTTATCGCATAATTTTATAAGACACAAGGACCCACCGATTACCATAAGTAAGTTTTAGAGGAATCTGTTCTTTTTCTGAGGATGACGATAATGGTTGAGTATCCTATCTGAACACCTTATCCATCAGTCACTTCTTCAAACTTCTTAGTCACATTCTTGGTTGAGCATAAGTGTCTAGTCGCTCTAGTGTCAAGAATCTATTCAATTATTTTTTTTCGATTAGATCTGCCTCAACCATCACAGCGGAAGCTACCTCGTCGGTCTCAATCAAGGTCAACAACGGGATTCAGAGTTTGATCCTTTCTCTTGTCACACATGTAAGACTTGTGGCCTTCTTTCCCACAACGATAGCACGAGCCTTTAAGCGTGTCTTTATTTGACCGAAATTTATATTTAGATTACTCTTTGAAGTATTAGAAATATAAGATAAATAATCTTTCGGGCAATTTTCCTTTTTGACTTGCAAATACCTAATCAGACTTTGAAGGAATATTTCCTTATCTGAAATATCTTCCAAATGATCTTTGCAGACTCCTCTTTAGTTAGCGGGTTGACAAATGGGGTTTTCATGTTATTCAGGAGCCATCCTTTAGCTACCGAGGTACTATTCTCGAACTTGTTATCGATGGGGAGATGCCTTGCCAGATATTCTTTGGTAGCAGTTGCATTGTCAACAAGAGAAAACTCCTCGAATACAACTGAGCAAGATCACACTAGTCGAGACAGATTAGAAATTTTTTCTCCCAACTTTAGTAGTTTGAACCATTCACATATTCCAACTTTAGCACGTTGTAAAATGATTTTGCATTGAAAAACGAAGCAACATCCGAATAGTAGGAAACCATTTCCGATCAGTGGTCTTAATAAAATTCATTTTAATTTTTTGGTAAAATAACACGACCACTGATAGAGATAATGGTATTCATGAAAGCACTAAAAAAGAATTTTCGGATATAACCAATATCCTCAAATAGATTACTAATACTACTCTAATCAATGCTCAAAACTTTCAGAGAGAAGAAGAGTCGAGAGCTTCTTTTTTGTGTGTTTGTGATTCTGCTTGGCATGTTTTTGCATATGACTCAAGCTCTCTCTCTCTCTCTCTCTCTCTCTCTCTCTCTCTCTCTCTCTCTCTCTCTCTCTCTCTCTCTCTCTCTCTCTCTCTCTCTCTCTCTCTCTCTCTCTCTCTCTCTCTCTCTCTCTCTCTCTCTCTCTCTCTCTCTCTCTATATATATATATATATATATATATATATATATATATAGTAATATAGGAAACTTAAAAAATGTTCATAAAAATTACAATCATAAATAGTCACCATAAAGCAAAAAAAAAATGTTTTCATCATAAAGACAACATTTTCTTCATTTGATTCCTGGCATGACCCTGTATGCTTCTCTTCAACAAGGAGTTCACGTCTCTGGACAAGACTTGTAACCCATGTAACAGTTGGGCCATAAGTGTTGGGAGTTTCAGACCGTAAGGGATGGGAACATTCATGACGATCATTTTATGCGTGAGTTTTTGACTGTTGAGAACGGGAGACATGAAGACGACCGAAAACTCTTCAAACAGGTTCTTAGACTCAATCCGAACTCGATAAATACCTGTTCCCAAAATATGTTACATAATTATTTTTTAATTCTCTGAAACTCCATAACTCCAAACGACCACACCACACTATCGCACCTGTCGGGCTAGGCCTGGTCAGGCAAATGGTTTTGATCCTTTTGAAAAAGATTTAGGAGGAAAAAATAGTATAAATTAATTCTACAATTTATGTCCACTTTTTATGCGAAACAAAATAGTCTTTTAATGATTTCTTTTTCCAAAAGATCATCCTGGGTTAAGGAAATACTAAATGATGAGTAGTAGGTAGACTTTCGAAACAAATTGTGAATTAGAGATATGATTGGATCATGTTTAAATAGTAATGATATATACCACTCAAAATCATATCATCCAAGTATTACTTAATGACATAGCGTAAATTAATTGTTTACAAATCTTTAATTTATTTATTTTCTTTAATTAGATTAAAGATTTGTAACCAATCGATTCACGCCATATTATTAGATAGTATTTGGGTAGTATATATCATTACTCATGTTTAAAATAGTTTTTAACACTTCAATATTAGTAACAAGTTTTCTTATTAATAATAGACTCCATATCTACGGAAAAAAGAAAAGAAAAAATAATTAATTATGTTGTCAAAGAATACAACTATGTACATTAATGAGGTTTGAAATACGTTGTATGACTTAAAGAGCCGCTTGTAGGTTATACGTTGATTAATTTTCTGAATTAT